>CP136891.1:26180000-27430000 GCA_034359265.1 Canna indica
CTAATGGCGGCCCAAGATTTAATGATGCGCCTAAGGTTCTTCCAAGAATTAATCCATCGGGCGAGACCCTGACCAGGCAGATGGGAGATCGATGTCGATGGCTCAGCTGACTCGGCTCAATTAAGACCTGAAAACACGATGTTGTAGAAATCCTCCCGAGATAACCAATAAAGTTCCATTCTAAATGGATTTTCGTTCCGGACCCTAGGATGAGAGTTCCGTAAAATGAGAGGAGTGTGATCCGAAAGTCTTCGAGAGTCCCCTAGCAGGTTTAGATATGGAAGACGGCTAAGCACCGCATAATTGATGAGGAGGCGGTCAAGCTTTGCTAGAGAAGGGGGGTTCTGATTATTGGACCAAGTGAATGGAGTACCAGGGATAGGCAAGTCAACAAGGTCGTTATCGCTGATGAATGATAAAAAATCTCTAGAGTCTCGGGGGGCCCCATGACAGTTCATCCTTTCGCTGTCGTCCTTTGTCAGATTGAAGTCTCCGCCCATAGTTAAGAGATCTGTCGGCACATCAAAAATATTATATAGACTTTGAATGAATAAGCGGCAATTGGACCTTTGAGGAGGACCATAAACACCTATGAAATTAATCAGATAACCTGATCTGACAGATTCAAGCTGAGCAGAAATGTGAAAAACTTCGTGAGAACTGGATACTAATCTCCACATGGATGGATTCCAAAACATTAGAAGGCCACCAGATAAACCGACAGCATTAATTGCAATATAATTATCATCGTTAGGGGAACGAAAACTTGAAAGTTGCTTAACAATGCAACGAGAGACTTGAGCAAGCTTAGTCTCACACAAGAAAATAACAGAACAACCGAAGTCTCTAACAAGTTGCTTGACCATATATCGCTTCGAGAGACGGTTAAGACCGTGAACATTCCAAAAAGTTGCACAAAAGTTTAACTGATCCATATATAAAATATTGAACTACCTTGCAGAGAGAAGATGTTACCCTCAAGCCTCCGAAGGAGACACGAGCTGGATAATGCGATCTGGATTGCCAGTGCAAATGAAACCAAGCTCCTGAATTGTAGCTAGAACTTCATTGTTGATGTAATTAGACACGGTTGCCAAGCTGGAACCGCAGATGCTTCCCTCCTCCCGAATCGGATAGAGACGAGACAGGGTCGAAACTGAGTCTTCGTAAAGAGCAGCCTTGCGCGATTTAGCCCGTGCAATAGGACTCATAATAGGCCTGCTTGAGAGCCTACTAATCCTCCGAACGCAAAGAGGCCCGGCCTGCTGGACCTTGGGTTTGACCTTGCTGTCAATCGAGCGAGATTGCACGTCAGGAGTCGACCCTGGACCCAGCAGTGAAGCAACAACAGAGACTTCAGCAAAATCAGTAGCAGAGTCTTCAATGATGTCGACAGCCTTAGTAACGGGAGTGGCAACGAGGGCAGAGGCGAGGACATTAGATTCCACATGGTTCACGAAAACCTGGTCAGCGGGGTCAGCAACCAAAACGAAACCAGGGTCAACGCCATCCGTGAGACCCACTAAGGATAGTCTTGGGAGAGCTGCTGTGGAGTCCACCAAAGCGGCGGGGACAACGAGCGTGGATGAGATGGATCGCTGGCCGAAATTGAAATTGAGCTCCGACCCGCACATTGAAGCCAGCCCGATAAAACCTTTAGGATTTGGGTCCAAATTGAAAAGGCAGATGGATCCGAGATATAAGCAATTTCGATGGAGCTCCAGTTGGCTTTTATCCAGAAAAGTGACGAGCGAGGAAGGGCGGGTAGTGTGCAGCGAGCGGGAGCAAAAAAGAGAAGCCAAGAAATGGAAAGGTAGCTACAGCGAGGCCGTAGGTGTAGCCTCCAAACTGGGGAAGTCGGCGATAGAAGCACAAATACCATCAAAGGAAGATCTAGAAGGGTGCGACTGAACCGGCAGAGGAGAGAAGGCAAAGAGGCAGCCCGAAAATGAAAATGCACCAACGAATCCATGCAGCAGAGAAGGGAGATCGACCACATCTTGCATCGGGAAGGAAGGGGCAGATACCTCGTCAGAAACCAGAGTTGGAAAGGGTGAGCTAGGATCCGCAACATCCAGAGGCGCGATTTGGTCTTCGACACCGGAGGAAAAAGCTGGCAGACGGTGGATGGCTAGAAGGGGACTCCCGACCAGGTGGAGTAGCGGCGCGGATGGCGTGACGCCGGTAGCCCTGACCGACCCATGGGACGACGCACCAGCCCCAGGACCCGATGGGGGGACAACGCGGTCGTCAAACGGAGGCTCTTCAATCAGGCCGAAATCCGGGTCATCGGAGCCCTCCTCCTGGTGCGAATCACGCGAACCGCCATCATTGCCTCCGAAACCAGGCGGTGGTGGGGAGATTGGGCCGTGAGAAGGGAAGGTGCGCTCCTACCATGCAACACGGACGTCGACGAAGAAGCGAATGTCGTCGGCAACAGTGTGAATGACATCGGGAATGTCGAAGAGCTCGCGAGCGAGGACTTGAAGTTGGCAGGAGTTGAGATTGTCCCAGTGAACAGAAGCCTCGTCGATAGCTTCGAACGATGCGAGGGAGCTAACGAGAGCTACCATCGATTCAATATTCCAAAAAATCATTGGAAGACCCCTCAGCTCAAGGCCGACTCGGAGAGAAGGGGGAGTGACCGACGAGAACGTTGCATCTCGCGACCACTCGGTAACTTCCAAGAAGACATGCCGCCATTTAAAGAATTGTGTTTCCAGCAGCCGACGGCAATACTGAGCACCATCTTTGGTTGCAGGCACTGTCACTAGGAAATGCCCGTCAGGAAGACGACGCTGACGCCACATCCGATGATGAGGGCGAGCCGAAGGAAATTGGTCTGCCAGAAAGCATGCAACATCAGCGTCGGGGTGAATATGACCTCTTGCAGACACACCAATACACCGACGGGTGAGGTATCGTGACCGATCAGCAGCAGAGGCGGAATTAGGAAGGAAAGCGAGGACTTGACGAGGGGCAGAACTGCCGGGGGTATGAGAAGCTCGGGAGGAGGCTGCCATGATGGACGGAGGCGACGCTGAAGATGAAGGAGCCGAGGAAGCCGAAGTAGCGGGATGAATGACAGCTTGGAAGGCGGAATAAGACGAGGAAGGTGCAGCCAAGCGGATAGAAGCAGAGGAAGAAATTGTCACGGATGAGTGAGAGTAAGCGGAGCACCTACACCACGAATGCCTGGACCGAAAGCAGGCGAAGCAACGCGGGCGGTGAGCGCAAGAGATAGCACGATGACCAGGACGAAAACAATTGAAGCATTTGGCAGAAGATCGAAGCTTGGCAAGAAAAGTAGGTGGGTTGCCATAAATGGGAGGATTAAATGCACAATGCGCATGCGAAGACAAAGCCTTGACTCCCAGCCTAACCACATAAGCAAATGACATACCCGAAGAAAGCCAAGAAATTGAGGAGGGTTTAGGGACCTCCGCAATAGATATATGCCGCTTTCTTGAACTGTGAATCACTGTGCACCACAGGCCAGCATCCGAGGAAGATGAGGGAGGTAGGGAGGTGCGAAGGGAAGGACAAAGGGGGAGGGAGGGAGGAGCCCCGAGGATAGAGCTAGACATCTTTCTTCGGATGTCAGCTAAACAGACCAACAAGGAAGTCTAGTCTTCCGCTACTCTTGTTCCTCTCGAGATCAATTTTTCTCCTCTGCACGTTCGTTTCCTTCTCCTCCTCCTTGCGCGTCGGCAAAGGAATTAGAGGCTCCGAAGCCTCGACGGACCGGTGGGCGCCACAGTTGATGGAGACATGCACGATCGGAGCGACGCGACGGGGCGGTGCGACGCTCGAAAGCCTGGATTGGGCGCCGCCTGTGTCGGTGGCTCCGATGGTGGCGGTGCAAGAGGAGTGGAGTAGCATTCCTCCAGTTTGGTAAGTTGATGGGTAACATTGCACCAATTTGGTAAGTTGATGAATAATATTACACCCAAATGAATTAGATGAGCAATATTGCTCTTTTTGCAATAGTAAATGAACAAATTTGCATCTTCACCCTATATATAATTATAGAAGGAAAAAAACACGAAGGGGACTAAATGAATATCATAAGATGAGTACATAAATAAGGGTTTGGTTTATTCTGGATGCAAGTCTACATTCCAATATATGATTATCTTTTTTTATCTTTTCATTAAACGAAGAAAGAAAAAATTAAAGAAATAGACACATCGTAGGGGTGCTAGTCCACTCATAAATGAGTGAATATCAACAATAAATGAGTAGATATGGACAAATAAATGCACATGACTTGTATTTACTCATTTACTTACTTTTTCTCACTTGTTATCCATATTCAAGCACATCTGGTCATTCACTCACTGCCCTTTTAGCGAGTTTATAAAAGTATTTATTCAACAAACCTAACGATGAAAGATCAAAACTTAGCGGGTCGGGTAGGCATTACAACCCAAAAAATCTCAACCCGTTGACATCTCCATATCGACATATCTATTAATCTATTATTATCTACTGCAGTACTCCCTGCCGTCACAATCAAGTTTTGCTTCTCTCATGAGTGTGGTTGTTTCCCAACGCAAGAATGTTAGTTGAGCATTCTCCGCTGGTCTTCCCCCATCGAGAAGGACCAGTAGCTTCTCCCATCAAACCTCTTCATGTTCTTCGCCATCTCTTCTTGCTCACTCACCACCTTAACGAGCCTTATCCCTCCACCATAATGCCTTCTCACCAGGACCAACAACGCCAGTGCGCCCGAGCGCTCGTCCCTCTTCTCGCATGGCTCTGGGGCATGTAATCTGCTTAATTTCGTTCTACTTACTCTTATTCATGGAAATTCTTCTTCCTTTCTCATGCGCTTTATTTCAAACACCTAAAGTGCAGCTGCTCTAAGCCTCCGCTACGGCTACTACGCCGACCGCCAGCTCGTCCTGGGACCGAACACTTCGAGAATGATGCAGACCAGCTCGCTCTTGGTGGAGCAACTGCAGGTGAAAGGCAAGGCGAAGCAAGGAGTGTTACTCTATGGATTCAACGAGAAACCAGAGCTCAGCTTCGAAGCTAATTGGACCATTTCTAACAATTTCTTTGTAGATACTTATAATCGTCAGGTAATTAAGATGTCTATCACGTTATTTTCCGGTGTACAACGAACTAACTAATGCTTGTGTTAAGGAATTTGATGCTGGTTTCAGGGGTTTTCCATGTGGTTGAACAAAGGTTCTAGGATTTGGATGGAATGGCAAGTGGCCCATGGTGGAGAGGGTTATGCATCTGACATGCTTGTGGTTTTGATCAAGGGTACTTGCCAGCCTTTGATTTGTAGTATTCAGCAGAAGTGTTGCACAATTACTTGTTTGCTTTCTCCTATTTTTTTCTACCGAGTGCTGTTGTCTTCTTCTAGTTGTGTTAATCCATTTGAGTCTTTATGATAGGGGAGCAGAACATGGAGGAACTGCAGAGATATTGCACAAGCTCCCATATTGATCTGGGCATCTCAAGAGATGGTATGTTAAAAAGAAATCTTGCTATTTTTACTGAAATTAATTATAAGGTACTCTGCACTTGGAAACTAAACTGAGCATATCTTTTTATATATAACTAAATTGAGCATATCTAAATTATTTTTATGAGCAAAACTGTGTGCCTGATGAATTAAGACAACAAGCTGAGCATAAGTTTTGGGCATGATTCTCATATATTTGACCACTATTAGCTTTGAATTATTGCTTCTACCTAAAAGAAATTTCTTACAGCATAGTTTTCTTTCTGAAAAGGAACAAATGAATAAAAGCACATGCTTTATTTTATTTACGAAATGTTGTAAGAAAACACCATCAAGAAATACTGGAAAGATGGAAATCAGCAAATCACATATTGTTCAGAAGGTATTGATGCCTCCCTTCATAATTACCGAGTACTATGACCTTGAGTTATATAACACTCTTCTAAAAGTGATAAATTACTCTAGAAGAAGTGATGAGTTACTCTTATGTAAAAACAGAATATGATATTGCTGAGGATGTTTTGTGCTGATCTTTTAAATGTTCAGGTAGGAAAGGAGAATATATTATTGCCGAAGATAATATGTATTATCTTGGCGTTGTCAATTTAACACCTCGGAGCATTGTTATGAACATAAACATAAAAGTTACATCCAAAATGTATGATACCAGTAAAGCAACAAGCATATGTTCAACAAGCAATGTTGTATGCAAGCTCAAGCTTCTCTTTCCCAACACTCAATATTATGTTTTAGCAACACCAGAGAGTGAGGTATTATCAAATATTAATTGTCAGAATCTATATATAAAGATGAAATTTAATTTATTGTATTTATTCTTTTAGGTTCCCCTCCAGGTTTGGAACATCCAAATTTCTTTTGTAGCTCGTTTGACTGCATATTTATTCATCACAGGTGATTGCTTCAATCAGCATTTTCCATCCATTGATCTCTCAATTCCATGATGTTCATATTTCTTATTCCTTGCAGTCTTTGTTGTCGTCATTGTTTCAATGATGTTGAAGCATCTTGGAGCATGCCATTCTGAGGAAGCAAGGCAAGAGCATGTGATTCCAGAGGCACAGACCGAAACCGACCCAATACTGTCCGTAAAGGAAATGCCTTGCACTTATGGGACAATTGAAGAGGAGCCCCAATCAAGCATCTGTTGCTCGTCCGAAGACTTGTATGATGGGAAGATATGTGTGATTTGCTACGATGGAAAACGCAATTCTTTCTTCACTCCTTGTGGCCACTGTGCCACCTGTTACTCTTGTGCAGAAAGGTAAATGGCATTTGTTGCTTTACATGTTATCTGATACCAAAAGAGGAATTAGTATTCATGCTATCTTAGTGAGGTTGTGTGAGTCAAACATTGATTTATGTTAGTTGAATTGGATTTGCAGGATAATGGAAGAGGAAAACAAAGCTTGCCCAATTTGCAGAAGGCTTATTCACAAAACAAGAAGATTGCCAGCATAGCATGAATTCTTTGAGCTCTTTGTAGATGCAAATGATGAATGATGTGAGGTAAATTGATTTTGAATATGGTGGATATTTGTATAATATAAGGGAAACTATATGAATGTCAAGAGGGCTTTGGTTTTAGTAGCAAATGTCTTCATATATATTAAGCCCTTAAACCTTACTACTATCTGCAAGCCATAAACAGAGATACACTAAAGAAATTCCATTGGAAAAGAAAACATTGCATTCATAACCTATTCTATAATGATCTTAAGCCTAACTAAAACAAGGATAAAACATACTGAAATTTCTGATTTACAGCAACCTGTGATATTTTTAGTATCTTGTATTCATTGAGTTGTAAGTTTGCATGAAAATTTATACTAACTACAAAAAGAATGTAGCATAAAAATAAATATGATAAGAAAACTCTGGTAACAACAACACATCATTTTGCAACTTTTTGGTTTGCTTGACGTTACTCCACTTTATGGCCACATTTTTTAAAGAAAACTCCAACCAATATATAGTTTGAAGCACTGAATTATAGATGAGACAGATTTGATATATATGAATGCTCCTTTAATCATTTTATGAATTCTGAAAGCTCCAACCACAGCTGCATGCACTCTCAGTTTTCTTCATATGGTGTAGGGTCTTGTTTCTAGATGTGGCTCTGTTTTTTCTTTTTTTCTCTTGGTATTTCTTGGTTTAAGTCTTTACTTCTTCAATCCCTACCTCCGCCTGTACTCTTTCATACATCATGAATAGAATGCAGGTTGCTTAGTTTCAAAAAAAAAATTCTGAAAGCAGGATTTGTTCTTATGAGAAATAGTTGAGAAATGGGATCAAAATTAGGTTCCAACATTCTCAAGAAGAAAAATGCAATGTATAACACACAAAATATAACACCCAGAATTAATACAAGAGAGAGAGATCAAGGGCACTTAGGGCGCCTCCTCTTGCCAGTTCCAGTATACTTGTCCCTGTAACATGGGCATTCATCTTTGTGCCCGTACGTCCCCGACGGCACACACCGGCACTGCTCGCAGCACAACCCGCAATACTTGAGGCACCGGTCGTTCACACCCGCCTTCGAGCACCTCACCTTGCACTTGGACTCGCCGAATGCTGCAGAAATCAATTAGATCAAACACAGTGACTAGTAAATATATACTTATTTACGTGATCCTGCCATGGTGAATTGGAGATCTGAAGTGAAGAGGATGATGAGCAAAAGAGCTAATTAATGTGGAAGGGCCTCATTTTAGTCTGCAGGTGCTGAAGTGATGAGGATTTGTGGAGGGTTGGCTTGGTACGTATTTAAAGAGGAGCAATCCGGTAATCACTGCAACAAAACTCTTAAATTTTGTCGGAAAAATTTCGACGTCTTCAAACGACGTCGAATTTATTTTTTAAAAAAAAAACTTAAAAATTTCTACGCTGGCAGCAAGCATCAAATTTTTTTTTGACGCATGTTGCATTAGTTTTGTTGGAAATATTTCGACGTCTTTAAACGACGTCGAAATATATATTTTTAAAAAATAAAAAATAAAATTTTTGACACAAGCAGCAGGCGTCGAAAAAAATTTTGACGCTTGCTGCCTGGTTTTGTCGGAAACATTTCGACGTCTTTAAAAAGATGTTGAATTTTTTTTTTTTAAAAAAATAAAACTAAAAATTTCGACGCAAGCAGCAGGCGTCGAAATTTTTTTTGACGTCTGCTGCCTAGTTTTATCAGAAACATTTTGATGTCTTCAAAAAGACGTTGAAATATTTTTTTTAAATAAAATAAAATAAAATAAAAACTTTTGACGCCAGCAGCAGGCGTCGAAACATTTCGGCGCCTGCTGCAGGCACCGAAACGGGTTTAGCGCGGGCGTGCGAGCCCGCGCTGCTGCGCGGACTCGCGGGCGCGCGAGCCCGTGCCCGCGTCCGCTCGGGCGGGTTAGCGTGCGCACGAGCCCGCGTCCCTCGGTGAGCGCGCCGAGGGTTTTCCCGAGTGAAATCGAGGCGGGAATTCTCCCGCCTCTATTTTTTTTTCCGCTCTTATTTTCTTTAAATACTTTGTGTCTACCTCATTTCTTTCTCTTCTCCTTCTTGTCATTTTTTTCTTCTTTCCTTATTCTTTCTTCTTTCTCATATATTTTTTCCTTTCATCTAATTTTTCTTCTTCTTTTTGCAAGTTATGAAAATAGTTGGATTCAGAAATTTATATAAATGTTAGTACAATTTTTCTAACGGGTATTTATTTAATTGTTTTCTAATTTTTTTCCGAAATATTTTTTTTTAATTAAAAAATTTCGACGGTTCGATTTCCGCCGCGTGGCGAAAATTGAGCGGGTCAGCACCGCGCCCGTCCGATTTCCGCCTCGTGGCGGAAATCGAGCGGAGATGTGCCGTGCCCGTCCGATTTCCGCCGCGTGGCGGAAATCGAGCGGAGCTGCGCCGCGCCCGCTCGATTTCCGCCGCGTGACGAAAATTGAGCGGGGCAGTTTCCGCCCCACTAATACTGCGTACAGCCGCATGCGGTATTCACCAATACCGCGTGCGGTTGTACCCGCGGCTGTACGTTGTATTCTTGAATACCGCATACAGACGCGCGCGATATTGGAGAATACCGTGCATAGCGCTGTCCGCGGTATTCTCCAATACCACGTAGGCGCGTAAGCTTTTTTATTTTTTTTTATTTTTTTTTATTTTTTTTTATTTTTTTTTTATATCGGCGCCTCTGACAGGCGTCGATATTAATATATTAATATTTTTAATAAATATTTTGACGTCTGTTGACAGACGTCGATATGAACATATCGACGCCTGCTGACATTTATAAGTAGGCGTCGAAATGTTCATATCGACGCCTGCTGACGTCTATAAGTTGGCGTCGAAATTTTTGACATTTTGACGCATTCTTGGACGTCGAAATGTCCATTATTACTCTGGTCTTTTTTCACTTATTTTTGACGCTTTTACGGGCGTCAATATGTTGTTTTGACGCTTGTTGACGTCAAAACATAGATGATTTGTTGCAGTGAATGGACTGAGAAATGGAAATATTACTTAATGAGACTTAATTTTGACCCTTGTTTGGGAAGTCAGGAGTCACTAATGGCATGTGAGTCACGCACCTTTATTTAAGTGGAGAGTGGGGTAGGGCTTGCCATTGTGGTGTTCGATGAATTGACGCCCGGGTGTACGGTTTTAACGTGGCATGTTTTCGCTACGTAGCTTCTTCGATCACCTCTCTACATGGACGGGTGGAGTACTGATGAAGGATGAAGCATGAGGTTGAAATGCACCTATTTGAAATTTATTTTTATTTATTTTTATTTAATTTTGAGTAATTTATTTATTTAATTATTGATGTAATTTAAGAGAATTAAAAGATACAATAAATAGTCTAATATGAGAGATTTAATAAAAAATTTATATAATTCAAGTAGGAATTATATAATTAAGTTTTATATGCCCAAGAAGGGGTACATGAAGAGGTGCATTCATGTTGTTTGCGAAAACTAGGCTTTAGTCCCATATGAGAAAATATGATAATTTTATATTAGTCTATAAGCATTAGCGTGTATGCTTAATTACTTGTGTGGACAAAGTGGAAGGTCAAGAGACGACATTAGTGCGATGCATCGCACCGCACACCGCACACCGCACACCGCACGGGCGCGATCGCGTCGCAAAGTCACATTGACGCTTTTAGGCGCACTTTGCACTTCTTAGTGACCGTTGGAATTCAACAATTACATGAATTAGAGCACTCAATATTTGATTAATTGGTGAGTTAATTTCGAGATATTTTGCTCATTAAACAAATTGACAGTTGCTAATTCTTAATAATGAGCATTAATTTCAAAATTAACTATGGATTAATCTATATAAATCAACTTGAACTGAAAATTTCTATTATTCTCATCAAGAGTGCTTGATCAATCCTGGAGGAGACCTTAAGGACAGGGATCACCCGTCAACCTCTTGATATTCTCCGATTCTACTTAGAATCTCCAACAATCTTAAGATCTCTATTGAGATGGATTCAAAGTCGTTCAAGATCATGAACCAGGATTTCGTCAAGCTCGATCAATTTGACGACAACAACTTCAGTCGCTGGCAAGACAAGATGAAGTTCCTTCTGACGGTGCTCAAGATCGCCTACGTCCTGGACCCGAACCTTCAACCTGTTCTTGAAGATCCAAAGCCAATTGAAGGCCAAGATCCAAATCAAGCGACGATCAACTCTCTGAACGAGCAGAGAAAGAAGATGACCGAAGATGAGGAGCTTGCGTGCGGACACATCCTCAACACTCTCTCGGATGGGCTGTACGACCTCTACACCAATGTTCGGTCGCCAAGTGAGCTATGGGAAGCCCTGGAGTTTAAATACAAAGCCGAGGAGGAATGTACAAATAAGTATCTTATTTCAAAATATCTTGACTTTCAAATGGTTGACAATAAACATATTCTTGAGCAAGTGCATGAGCTCCAGGTTATTGTCAACAAACTGAGGGTCCTAAAGATCGTCTTGCCTGAAACCTTCCAAGTTGGAGCTATAATTGCTAACATACCTCCAACTTGGAAGGATTATGCTAAGAGGTTGATGCATAAAAACGAGGACTTCTCTTTGGAACAAATTCAGAAGCATCTACGTATCAAGGAAGAAGCCCGAAAATACGATGCTAAGAACTTGAACCAAGGACAGTCGAGCGTCAACTGTGTGGAGGCCAAGAAAAAAGGTCCAGGACAGTTCAAGAAGAAAAATGTACAGTTCAAGAAACTCGGACAGAAATCAAAATCCGATCTTAACAAAAGAAAAGGAAAATGTCACGTTTGTGGAGAAACATGACATTACGCCAGAGAATGTCAACATCGTAAGAGTGGATCTGGATCTGCTAACATGGTTGAGGAGAACCTTGTAGCAATGATTTCAGATCTTACTCTTGATGTAGCCATGATATCTGAAATAAATATGGCTAGTGAGCCATCTGGATGGTGGTTGGATTCCGGAGCCACCGTTCATATTTGTAAGAATCGAGAACTGTTCAAAACTTTTACTGAAGTTGTTGGACAGGAAGTACAAATGGGTAACAGTTCCCGTGCCAGTGTTGGAGGCAAAGGAACTGTAGAGATCAACTTCACCTCTGGGAAGAAACTTACATTAGTTAATGTTTTATTTGTTTCGAAAATTAGAAAGAGTCTAATTTCTGTTTGTCTTTTGGATAGGAAATGTTTTAAAATTTCTGTTGAGTCTAGCAAAGTAATTCTGACTAAGAATGGAGTCTTTGTTGGAAATGATTATGAATGTAATGACATGTAAAAGTTATCTATCAATAATATAAGCAATGTTTCTATTTATTCTTGCTCTTCAATTTCTTTATGGCATAGTCGATTAGGACATGTAAATGCTAAGAACTTGAATATTATGTATGCAATGGGACTTATAAATATTGATAGCAATAAACTTGATAAATGTGAAATTTGTGTTAGATCAAAAATTGTGAGAAAATCTTTTCCAATGGTACATAGAGAATCACAATTATTAGATTTAATACATACTGATTTATATGAATTAAATGGAATATTGACTAGGGGTGAAAAATAATATTTTATTACATTTATTGATGATGCTAGTAGATATTCATATATTTACTTGTTGAAGACAAAAGATGAAGCTCTTGCCTTCTTTAAAAAATATAAATCAGAAGTAGAAAACCAACTTGAGAAAAAGATTGAAATTCTTCATTCTGATAGAGGCATGAAATTTTGCTCAAATAAATTTAATACCTTTTGTGAAGATAACGGTATCATTCACCAAACTAGTGCTGCTTATATACCACAACAAAATGGTATAGCAGAAAGGAAAAATCGCACATTCCTTGACAGGATAAATTATATGTTAAACCATGCAAACTTACCCTATAATTTATGGGGCGAGGCCATCTTGACTGTCTGCCATATACAGAATAGGATTTCTAGTTCAGTGGTAAAAACTAGTCCCTACGAGATATGAAAAGGTAGAAAGCCTAACGTAAATTATTTCAAAGTGTGGGGGTGTATTGCCTATTTCAGAATTCTAGACCCTAAAAGAACTAAGTTAGGTGATAGAGCTATTAAGAGCGTATTTGTAGGATACGCTATTAATAGTAAAACTTATAGGCTTCTAGACTTAGAGTCAAACACAATAATTAAGTCTAGGGATGTGAAATTCTTCGAGAATAAATTTTCAGAAGATGTTGAAAATGAAGGAACTCCCACACTTGACAAAACTAGATGTCCTATAAGGTCTATGGTTGAGATTGGGGAACCTAGCGTTCCAAAATAACCTATAGAACCTAGAAGGAGTACTAGGGTAAGAATAGAGAAGAACTTAAATAAAGACTTCATCTCCTCTCAATCTCTGTTATTTTTGGTAGAAGGGGATCAAAATAACGAAGTGACAAATGAGATACCCTACATTTATAGTCTTGAGATTAATCCTACATCATTTAAAGAAGCTATGGCTTCTAGGGATGTTGCCTTTTGGAAGGAAGCTGTTAATGATGAAATGGATTCAATCTTAGGAAACAATACTTGGTATTGACATATTTGCCAAGTGCCTGTAAACCCATATGTTGCAAATAGGTGTTTAGGAGAAAATATAATACCAATGGTACTATATCTGCCTTTAAAGCTAGATTAGTAGCTAAAGGATTTAGAGAAGTAGAAGGGGTTGACTATTTTGACACTTATGCACCGGTAGCTAGGGTTACTTCCATTAGGATCCTCTTTGCCATGACTTCTCTTTTTGATCTGTTTGTTCATCAAATAAATGTAAAGACAACATTCTTGAATGACAACTTAAATGAGGAAGTGTATATGGAACAACCCGAATGGTTCATTGCACCCGGTAACAAGACTAAAGTGTGCAAGTTAGTCAAGTCTCTTTATGGTCTAAAACAAGCACCAAAACAGTGGCAAGAGAGATTTGATTTTGCTATTTTAAACTTTGGGTTTAAATATAACAGTGCAGACATGTGCCTATATTCTAAAACCACTTCGGACTATATGGTGATAGTATGTTTATATGTCGATGATATGCTGATCATTAGTACAAATATGGTTGGAATAAATGAGACTAAAAGATATCTATCCTCTGTCTTTAATATGAAAGACTTGGGTGAAGTAGATATTATTTTAGGTATCAAAGTGAGAAAATATAATGGAGGTTTTGTATTAAGTCAATCTCATTATATTGAGAAAGTAATCTCTAAATTTAGTCACCTTGAGATCAAGGAGGTGAACACTCCTTTTGACTGTGGTTTGAAACTACAAGAAAATACTGGTAGAGCTATTGCTCAACTAGAGTACGCAAGTGCTATTGGTAGCCTTATGTACGATATGCACTGCACTAGGTCAGATATTTATTTTGCAGTTTCTAAACTCAGTAGATACACAAGAAAACCAAACGTTGATCTGCTAAGTTTCTTAGTGTGTTGGAAGGATACTCTGATGCGAGCTGGATAAATAGTGTAGGAGATAATAAGTCCAGAAGTGGGTGGATTTTCACTCTTGCCGGTGGGGCTATTTCTTAGGCAAGCAAGAAACAGACATGTATCTCTCATTCCACTATGGAATTGGAATTCATAGCTTTAGCTCAAGCTGGACGGAAGACTGAGTGGATAAGAAATATGTTATTGGACATAGATCTTTGGCCAAGTCCAATGCCTTCCATTTCACTATATTGTGATAGTGAAGCCACGCTATCAAAAGCGTATAGCGTTACCTACAATGGTAAGTTTAGACATATTGGTCTAAAACATGAGTTTGTGAGATAATTAATACATGATGGTATTATAATAATTGTCTATGTAAAGTCAAGTAAAAACTTGGCAGACTCGCTTACTAAGCCTCTGACGAGAGACTTAATAAGTTTGACTACACGAGATATGTGACTTAAACCACTGAGTCAGGGGTGATAGATACCTAATCTATTCTCTAAGATACCCCTAGTTTATAGGTTTAATGGGAAAAATGAGTCACAGTTGCTGGCTACATCACTATCTTGTGGTCTCATATGTAGTATTACGATAGTAGTGACTGTTGCGTGACTAAGGATGAGCAATGCTCTTAACAAAGTGCTGCACTTATAGCAACATAAGTGCTAGAGAAACACTTTGCCTATATGAACTAGAAGTGGTGTCGCTTCTTATAGAGAGTTGTGGTTTACTCTCTTAGAGGTTCATGAAACAGGATATTGCACATGGCCGTAATAGCGCCAAACAATATGATTGCTCAACTTAGAGAGTGAATTATTTGTGTGTGACAATTTCGATTGTGTCATAAAGGAGTAGAGGTTTAATCTACGGACACCGTCAACTCCGACACAGCTTTAAAATGTTTACACTAAGAGAATGTTTAATGATTCCTCACACCTGCTTCTATTCAAATACTTCTTGGAGATGATTTATTTGGTCAAATATAGTTTTCCAAACAAGTGGGGGATTGTTGAAATGCACCTATTTGAAGCTTATTTTATTCAATTATTGATGTAATTTAAGAGAATTAAAAGATGCAATAGATAGTCTAATATGAGAGGTTTAATGAAAAAATTATATAGTTCAAGTAGAAATTATATAATTAAGTTTTATATGTCCAAGAAGGGGTATATGAAGAGGTGCATTCATGTTGTTTGCGAAAATTAAGTTTTAGTCTCACATGAAAAAATATGTTAATTTTATATTAGTCTATAAGCATTAGCGTGTATGATTAATTACTTGTGTGGACAAAGTGGAAGGTCAAGAGACGACATTAGTGCGGTGCAGCGCGCGGGCGCGTCTTGGAATTCAACAGTTACACGAATTAGAACACTCAATATTTGATTAATTGGTGAGTTAATTTTGAGATATTTTGCTCATTAAACAAATTGACAGTCGCTAATTTTTAATAATGAGCATCAATTTTGAAATTAATTATGAATTAATCTATATAAATCAATCTCCAAATTAACATAAAGCTATTTGAAAATTTCTCTTATTCTTATTTTTTCTCTATTTGCTGCAATCTTTCAAAAGTGTTTGATCAATTCTGAAGGTGTATTCCTAGAGGCAATAGAGATCTTAAGGACAAAAATCACTCGACAAATACTTCTTCGATTCTCCTTAGAATCTCCAACACATGTGTATGACTTTTTGCCTTTAAAATTTACGTTGTTTCAATACGAGGGCCGGTGGCCATTAATTTGGAAGAGGGGGAGAATTAAAGTAAGCTTTTAGCAGGCGTGCAATCAATGCATGGAGATGTAATTGATCTTAAGAGATGATAAATTATTAGTACTAATCATATACCATATATAATTATATATATATATATATATATATATATATATATATATATATATATATATATATATATATATATATATATATATATGGACCAAATATAATACCACAGAAATAATAAATAAACTTTTAAATTATTATATAGTTACTAAAAGATTATAATATTATTTTAATAATTTTGTTATTGAAAATATATAGGTTCACAAAATTCTATATAGTAAAATCTGGATGTTGAATCTCATCTTTCAAGATGATAAAAAAAACATACCTTCAGATATTAATTAACTTATTGAAAAAGGTATAAAATAAATAAATAACATCATATTCAACGTATAAATCAAAACTAAATAAAATTGAGTTAATATTTTTATATAACTGGAAACATGTACTAATTATTATATGATTATTATAAATTTTAAAAGATTTCTTTGTAAATTGATTTGTCTCTAGATTTGCATAAATTATTTTCTTCATTAAGAATAAATTTTTTTAATCTATTTTATTTTTCGCACTTAAAACTGTGACATATATGTACAATTCACCATGATTTAATATTGGTTTTGAAAGACATAATAAGAGATACATAGATAACTATTGACTTTCTTGTGCTTATATAGTTATAGAAAATCAAATATGTGAATCAAATGTGCACACTAAAAAGGGAGCTAAATAGTATATATATGTTAATTTGAAGTTCAATTGGACTCTTTACAATTTTAAACAAACAATAATACAATGATAATCAACGACAAGATAACAATGCTAACAAGTTAAAATACAGTGGTTCGGCCAATCTCGCATATTCTACTATCTTGGTTCATCACCAAGAATATCTAACATTAATAATTTATAGATTACTTATTTTTCTAAAGAATATAGTGAGGACTTATCCCTCAACCCTAGAGGAAGCCTCAACACCTATTCTAAAGCAAAAACAACAATCTACAATCTAATAAGGTGTTTCAAGCACACCTTACAAGCTATACTTTTGGTCGAGATTCGACCGAGTGACGACCGAAATAGTTGTGGAAAAATACAGACTACTTTCAGTCGATCCTCAAGCGACCTTCGGTCAATCGAGGTCACCTGAGGATCGACCGATATCAATATCAAAATACTGATTATGATTTTTGTTGATTTTTTCACTCAAATCTCATTTTCGGGTCTCGTTTTGGATTTTGGCTTAGGAATTGACCGAGATAGGTTTATTTAAAGTCCTAGAACATATTACATTCATTTCCAAGTCTAGACCTAAGTTTTGACTTGATCGCCTCCGGAGCCATCTCGACTTGATTTTATGCAATTTTCCGAACGAATTTTATATAGAGACGTATCAATCTGAATTCAAAACTTGGCAAATGAGTTAGTTTCCTATTTATTATCATTAAAAAAGAGAATGATGCCTAGGTTGCTACTCTTGGCCATCAATGGTAGCTTAGATGATTACGTGGTGCCATGTGAGCGCTAAATAATAATTACCTATATTTCTTCTTGAAATAATTAAAGATTGAATTATAAGTAGACTTGGCAATTGACTATGTGTCCGGCTGACCTAGTTATTTTAATTATATTATTTTTTAAAATTATTAAATTAAAAATTAATCTAAAGATAATATATACCAAAATTAATAAACTAATAATATTATATTAATATAAACAGGGGCGGGTTTGCGTGTCGTGCCCAACTCGGCCGAGTGTTGTGAGCTAACATGGTTAGCCCAACTTGTCAGCTCGAATTGCACGACATGGGCTCAGTCAAGCCCAAATAGGCACAAGTTTGGACTGCGATTGGATCAATTCGGCCCATAACGAAGTCCAATTACATGTCTTCCCAATTTTACTCAAAATTAATATATTGCAATTGTATAATGTAGTACTTGAATCTTTTTTATTTCTTCAGTAGAGTCAATAAATTTATATATTTGAAAACATGCTCTAACTCAATTATTCTAAATTTTAAAAGACTACTCTACAAACTACATTTTTGCAATTTTACAATAATGATTCTCTACGTGAAGAATAAAAATTTTCAATCCTTCGTTGCTTTTTCACTTTCCAAAGACATACCGTTGGGCATTATAACCAAATTTTAATTTAGGAAGAGATGACCCATCATGAGACTAAGAATTTATTCGTTTCGCAAACAATTTAGTACAGAATAGACTAGTCAGTACTGTATAAGATTATACATGACAACATAATAAATAGTTTCATATTCGTTTTGCAGAGTACTTAACATCAAATTTAGTCTAATTTTGCGTTCGTTTTGTATTATCACAACATAAGATAAGATAATTTGATGAAAACATCATTTATATTATTTGTTTTTCATTTCATTATATAAAACATACTAGATAATGTTATATATGGTAAATTACATTGGCCTCCCCTGAGGTTTAGTGAAATTACATTGACCTCCCCTCTATTTGTAACTTTATCTTGTAACCCCCCGAGTTTTGTAAAAGATTATACAAATCTTTCCTACTAACGAAAATTATTAGTAGAGTATATGTCATGTGCACTGCACATGCTTACTAATGGTATTTTTAAAATATTTACAGTTTTTTCTTATTTTAAATGACAAAAATACACTTATGTCATTTTTATTTCTTTCAAAAATTTTATTTTAAAAATAAAATAATTCATTCCCAATTTTTATTTTTAAAATATTTATTCAATTATTTTATGCATATATTTTAATAATTTTTCAACAAGGGCCATAAGAAAGAAATCACATTACTAACAGACTCCATTTAACACCGTTAGCTACAGGGGAGCTGAGTGTCACCTGGACAAATAGAGAAGAGGTCAGTGTAATTTCACTAAACCTCAGGAGAGATCAGTGCAATTTACCCTATTATATATTGTTATAATAAAAATATTCATTTTAATTAACATAACAGTTATAAATATAATTAATATACTTTATTACAATTATATCATAAGTAGATTAATTAACTAATATGTTGCGACATTGAGGCCCCCGCGTCGTCGACGACGCAGCCACACCGCATCCCATACTGAGTATACATGCTAATATAGTGAGTATACCTGACTACATAGAAAGTATACTTGATCATAATATTTTATTTGACTAAAGATCAATTTTCGATCCAAACATACTCTCGATAAATAGAGATATATCTCACTGAAATATATTATATTTTAATCAAAATATACTCTTCTTAAATATAGATACATATTCAATTTCTATCAAAATATACTCTTTTTGAGTCTGAATATACTCTCTTTTAATCCAAACATTTAATCTAAACATGGATATATACCCCGTTTCTACCAAATTATACTATATTTGATTCCAAATATACTTTCTCTAAATATAGATATATACTCAATTTCTATCAAATATTTTTTTTAGTCTAAATATATTTTCTTTTGATTCAAATATACTCTTTATATATATACTCATTTTTATCCAAATATACTCTCTTTTGATCCAAATATATTATCTTTAAATATAAATATATTCATTTTTAAAAAATTAGACATTATTGAAAAAAAAATTACATATATTAAAAATATGAACAAAGATATTATTGTCATTTTCAATATTGTACCAATGTAACAAGCCCTTGTTACTCCAAATTGGAGTAACAATAAAATGCGTCTGGTGTACTGTCCAAAGACATCATTCTTATCATGTCCATGGTACGTTTTCGCAAATGAACATGAGACAACTTGTGTTGTCTAGTGTTGTACCTTAAAATTATGCGAAATGAACGAACCCTAAAATTAACTTTGACTTTTATGTATAGTTATAACGAGAAAATTATGAGGGGGATAAGGATATTAAAAACTGACCCTCGTATAAGGTTTTTTTTTAAAATGATCATATTTTATCATTTTGGACGAAAATACATTTGAAACCAATTTTAAAATATTGAAACTCTAATTAAAGGCAAAAGTCGTTAATTTTGTCCGAACATAAAAAATTTCCGCGTTCCAAAAGTTCTGAAATTATTGTTTCTCCTCAACTTGCATTCTAGTTCTGAAGCCGCTTTCTTCCTCAACTTGCGTTTCAAGAATTATTGGATTTTATCGCTCGTGGCTGACCCAATATTGTTGGATTTCAGTTTGGTGACTTCTTTTGCCCTTTTTTTAAAAGTTTTTTTCATTTGTTTCGTGAAGTGAGGGTTCAATGTCCGAGCAAGGAAACCAATCATTCATTTAGCTTCAGTTTAGGTTATACATCTAAGAATGAGATTAGGTTATGCTTGTAAGATATTGGAATATTATATCCGAGCAAGATGTTATGGACGAGATGATGTTCTAGACGCGACAGCTTGTTGTGAGGGTGTGTTGGATGTTATAAATGAGACGTGATATTGTAAGAGTAGACGGAATGTTATAACAATAGACGAGATGTTGTGAGAATAAACAGAATATTATACACATAGACGAGATGTTGTGAGAGTGGACGAATGTTATACCCACGGACGAGATATTGTGAGAGTGAACGAGATATTATAACCATAGACGGACTGCTGTGAGAGTGAGCAAATTATTTTGAGAATGAACGGAATGTTACAATCATATACAGAATATTGTGTATGGAATGTCATGAGAGTGAGCGGGTTATTTTGAGAACGTACGAGATGTTATAATCATATGCAGAATATTATAATAATGGACGAGATGTTAACTTAATCATTTAATATATATGAATAATGTTCTTCAAAAAGTAATTCTTTTTAGTTATTTTTTGTCGTTATTTTTTAAAATGTCTTGTCCAAATGGACTATAAATGAAACCGGCCCAATTATAACAGAGCAAACAGCCGAGAGACATTATTGGCTCAAACCAATTGCATTAATGTCATGCTATTCAAGCTCAAGCACAAGTGGCTCAGCATCAATTCGAGTGGTTTAAAGTCTATTCACCATCAAATTGCTTTAAATCAAAACGGATTTGTCTCAATTGAACCCACTTCTCACAATCTATTGCATAACTTTATATGATTTCTATTATTAATTACTAATAAAAAACTATTATTAGTTTATGAAATCCAATGTATAAAATAATTTAATAATACCTTTAGATATTATCTATTTATTAATACAAATAATTAAAATAATCCCATTAATATAAGAAAATGATGTCATTTTATCATTTTATAGAATTTTTTATTCATTATACATCGAATATAATATTATTTTAATTTTTTTATAATTTTAAATTCTTATAATTTAAACACCAAATAAATAAAATAAATAAAAGATTAAAATTCTTAAGTAAACATGCATAGGACATATTTGCCGGAGCTCTAATATTTTCATTAAATTTTGGGATCAAAATCAATAACAAATGAAGAAGATTGTTGTCTTTACTCGTGCCTACGCACAATTATCATACGAGGAAAATATTATATCTTCCAACAATCTTAAAAAAATGGATTCCACCGGCACCTAATATTTTAAAAATAAATTATGATGCTTCGTGGGATATTTCTGCAGGCGGTACTGGTTTTATTGTCCGATCCTCGAATGGGTCTTTTCATGGTGGAGGATCCTTTTACTGTCATGCTAACTCCAGTTTGATTTTAGAAGCATGAGCTATTCGTGATGGGCTTCAGTTTGGGATTGAGCCTGCGTTGTCAAATTTTGTGATTGAATCTGATTCACAAGTCCTGATATCTACTCTTAACAACGAGGACTCCATTCTTTGGGAGATTGACTTCATCATTAAAGATATTTTGGTGCTAAAGTCAAATTGTAATTGCTTGAAATTTATATTTTGTTACAGATCCATAAACAAAGCTGATTATTGGGCAGCAAATAGAGCTAGAATTTGTAAGAATCATCTTATTTGACCTTCTGTTCGGCCTCCAGAGTTTGAGGGTATTTTGCTCTATGATCTTGTAGAAATCTAATTTCTTAATAAATATTTCTTATATTTTTGAAAAAAAAAAGTACGTCTATTTATCTCTAGAGTGATTTATTCTACGTTAGGCGAGTCCCCGTTATTTTCTTTAAAGAAGTTAAAAAGAGAAAGATTGTGCATAAAGCATCATGCAGCGTGTTATAATGATGATATCATGCAACTGCTCTGTTGCTTCAAATTTAGGTATATGACATGACCCATCCATGTCACATTATCCGAGACAAAATCTGGTCTGATGTGGTCAAATTTGGTCAATGTTACCACACGTCCACACCCCAATTCATTAACACGATTTTTCCAGTTAATTATTTGAAAAGAACTAATCTTCTTTAATACCCTTTCCAGAATTCCAGTCATAATTTATTTATTTTGGGGAAAATGTAGCACCTAGAGTTATATTTCGATAGATTCGAGTTCTAATATCACCCCTAAATGTAATTGATTGCATGGTAGACTAATTCAAAACTCGTTCTAAATTGGACATAGAAATGTGCATTCTAAGGTCAAAGCCAGTAGAGCCCAAATCCGACACAAAATGTGGTCTAGTCGGTAGATTTGTCCAATCCACTAAAATTGAGGTGAATCAATTCAAAATCAAACCCCACCTTTTTTTTAGAAAAAGAAAATCAAACCAAATAAGGCCCAACTACAATAATGGCATATTTGTTTGATCGGACATGGTGATGGATAGAATTTGGCATATCCTATCCGTTGTTTGATGTGAACTCAGGATTTCACTTATGATGGATATGACCGAATCTAACTTCTCATTTAATGGGATAAAAATATCCTTTGAAGGGGGTGGGATTTTAAAACCCCAGAATTATTTATTCTCCCGTTGGCTTAAATCTCATGCTCTCTCCCGACTCTCGACCTCTTTCACACCAGCAAAAATTTCATCTCCTCACCTGACGCAGATCCTTCTCCTCATACGAGCGACTACAACTGCAACAAGTAAGTTTCCTCTTCTCTTTCTCTCATCCTCCTCCTTCCTCTTCTCATTTTTATTTTCTTTCATGAACAGATGCAGTTCTCCTTCCTTTTCCTCCCCTTCTTCCTCTTCCTTTCCTCCCCAACTTCTTCTCCTCTATTCCTTTCTCCAGATCGCACAACTTGATACACCAAGTTTGATATGCAATCAGGAGAAGGAGAAGAAGAAAAGGAATGAGAAATAGTAGGAGAAAGAATTTTTAATATAGTTTTAACATGATTTTCCATGTATGATTCATAATTTTTCATAAATCCAAAATCTCATAAAATTTCGAAAACAATTGAATGAGCGAATGATAGGGTCCTGACATGTCAGGAGTGAGCTTTTTCTTCCTTGCATACACTCATTGCTTTTGACATTATCTGGGTTGATTTCAGTTGGTTTATTTATAGGAAGCATGCATGAAACTTTATTAAGCTAGAACAAGAAAATTTATACTGATGATGATTTACTCGGTGCTGGAAAAAGGTCACAATAACTTATGAATTAGTTCTTTGTTAAGAAGCTTTGCAACTAAGTTTGTTTGTTCATGGAAGCAAATTTCTTTTTTTTTAAATAAGAAAAAGAATCACCATACCATGGATTGCTCTCTTCTCGATCATGTGAAGTTACTGTATCCTTATTTGAGATCACAATTTACTGTAATTCTTTATTATTTGAGTGCATTGACTCTGCAATCTTGCAAATTTTGAGATCACAACTTACTGTAATTCTTTATTAATTAATGAATATTAATTAATCTCTTATCATATCCTTTCTTCTCCTATGAAGCAAACATGTCATGAGAGTAAATATTTAGCTTCAAATTTTTAATATCATAGATGATGCAATGACAAATGACATTTTTTTAACGGGGTTAAGGGTGATTTTTGCTCTCGAATTATTGAAAATGAGATAAAAATATGTCTACACTATTTTTTGATTGATTTTTACTCTTAAACAAATGAAAATAATTAAAAAATACCATCGAACTATTAGAAATGAGTAAATATACCCTAAACTTATTTTTTGATAGTTTTTTTTATCTTTAGACAAACGAAAATAATTAAAAATATTATTATTTTTACTTATTTATAAGAAAAAAACTCTTTCTATTTTTAGACATGAGTAAAAATATTAATATTTTTTAATTATTTAAGAGTATTTTTTATTCATGTTCGAGAGTATTTTTCAATTATGTTCATTTATTTAAGAGTAAAAATTAATCAAAAAAGAGTTTAGAAGTATTTTTATTCTATTTTCAATAATTTGAGAACGAAAATCATTCTTATTTTTTTAAAAAAATTAATGTACTTTAGATATTTACGCGGCAAAAGAGATTTCCAAAAGGCAGTCTCGATCGGCACCCGCAATCCATGGCGTGATAATGCAATCAAACGGGACTTGAAATGAACAGTGAAAAGATAATGCTGTTGATTGAGGACCAATTAGTTAAGGTTTGGTGTTGTCCATTATTGACTATTTGACTTGAATATTAATTGAGAGGAACCCAATCAAGAAGGTGTTCTCTTTTGCATCATGTGTTTATGTATGTACGTTGGTCCCTCCCTTCTTTTGATGTATTACATGTTGTAATCATTTACTTTCATAATATATTTTAATTATAGTATAACTCCATCATGGCGCCCAAGCTTTTATATATGAGTTACATTTCATTTTTGAGAGAAATACAAGGTTGATAGTTGATACCTCATTAATTTTACCATATTTCTAAACTGATAAATTGATGTGTTAATAAATTTTTTTACTATTCATGCATGCTCAAAATTTTATCATTGATAAGGTCAGAAATAAAATTAGCTCCTGACAAACTAATTATTTGTTGCCTGTTTTTATGAACTGAACTATATTGAGAAATAACTAGAGAAATATAAAATCAAGCTGAGGTCAAGTATATATACAAGTGATGCCACCACCCTATCCCTAAAAATGAAGCCTATGTATAGTGTGTATATATATATTACACGCATACATGTAATATGTCGTGACCATCTTGAGATCGGCAAGTCCTCCATCGTCAAAAGTACATGTTAAAGTTTCTCACAGTGTGGTCTTTTTTTTAATTTATATATATATATATATATATATATATATATTTTAAACAAAAATAAAAAATCATAATAGGTAATTATATTAAAAATCGAATCCAAAATCTCTAGGTAACTTACAATATGTTATCACCAACTGTACTACCCACAGTTGACGATGGTTTCCTATTTCTTCCACGTATTAATTAATTAATTATTATTTTGAATGCAATAGTCGTTGAAATAATTAAATGTTAATAATGTATCAAAAATTTAAGCTCTTCAAAATTAACTGCTGCGGCTCAAGGCGGGACCATCATAAATCTTGTAGCATCATCTGTATAATTATTAAGGGTGGCAAAATGGGTCGGCCCGGGCCGACATGATAAGGTAGCCCAGCCCGTAATATTTTGCGGGCCGCTCGGCCTGGCCCGCGAGCTCGCAAAATTTTACAATTATTTTTTTTCACAAAAGTATGTAAACCGATACTACATGCTAAGAAATACAACAGAATACTACTTAGTTATTATCAAATTGATACTACAGCATCATACTAGAACAATATAAATTACTTAATTTTGTAATGCTAAGTTCACCTCAGCAAACTGACGGACGGAGGCAGAAGGGGCTGGTTGTCGAGCTCAAGTCGGAGGTCGGAGCTGATGGTGGAGGCACGAGGCGGAGCCGTAGTCCGCAAAGGAGAGCTTCTCCTAGGGTTTGGAGCTCACGATGGACGAGCAGAGAGGAGGCAGAGGGTGCTGGAGTTCTGGACTCAACCAGTGTTGGAGCTCACAGCGGACGGGTGGAGGGGAGGCAAGGCTGACTACGAAGGAGAGCTCGGAGGTCGGAGCTCACAGACGGAGACGACTGTCGAGGCTTCGGCGAAATGATGGATGGTTGGAGACAGCGAGCAATTGGGCGATGCACGTCCGCACTGGAGTTTTTTCTCCCGAGTCGAGTCGTGAGACAGCAGAAGGCAGAGGCGGGCGATTGGTATTTGGATTTGGGGGAAATATTTTTTTTCACTTAGGGAGTTAGGGTTTCAAAATTAAAATATTAAATCAATTTAATTTTTTTAATACATGCGGGTCAAACGGCCCGAGCAATTATCCTATCGTGCTCGTTTCGTACCCATTTTCCGGGTCTAATCTATATGCATCCAATTAAAGATGAACGGTTATAATTAACAGGAACGCTTAATTAATTCGGATCAAAACAAAGTACACGTGGTAGATATCTGTTAAATCTGATGATAAATTTGTTCGAGAGACTCACTTGCCGCTTTTACGAAAGAAAAGAAAAGACACATGTTTATGTAGATGATGGAATTAATTAGAGTGCAGGCAGGGCATCTAGGTGAGACATTGATGCATGCAATGTACGTTGCAACAAACGGAATCATATTGGTGGGACCGAATCATTTAGGGTTGCATGTCCTGAAATGTACCCTAATGCCGCAATCCGAGCGAGAGCTATTAATTTGCTGGATTCGATCTAATTGAAGTGCCATTTGGATTTGGTTGCCGCAGCGCGCAGATGTGGTCAAGAGATAAGGACACGGTCCACCTAATGAAGACAACGACTCCACGTGTCCTTAGTTGTTGTTCGATGCAGCTATTAGTTGCTCACACACTTTAATTATCCAATTTTATTATTAATGACTATCATTAAAAAATTGTAGTTAATTTTTATATAATAATTAATTGAGAAATTAGAATTGTTTTACCTTTTTTCTCTTTCCCCCCTCGCTTTTCCTTTATTCCACCACCACATCCGGTTCCCACCACCTCAAGCGTTCTCTCTTTTCGCCTTCTTTTCCTCTTCTTCGTCACCGTCGCTCACACACTGTCACACTCTCTCGCAGCCTTCCTCCTCCTCCTCGACTTCTCTCTCTAATTCGACCCTCCATAACAACAGTAGTCACATTTTAGTCTCTGCCACTGCCTCGGGCTTTGCTTCTCTCAGCCGCCGTAGATTAGCGATTAGCTCCGTGGTTGGAAATTTCGAAGCGAGCTGGTGCTTGGATTCTCCACTTTAGAACCCGCATCGTTAGGGTTTTGGACTTTTGGGAGGGGATGGAGAATAGGCAAGGGCTCTTCGCGGCGCTGCGGGAGGAGATGTCGCGGGGTCTGTCGCCGTCGAGGTCGAGATCGAGGTCGGAGAGCCCACGGCGGAGCTCGTTGCCGATGCCAGAGATGCTCCTCCCGAGACGGTGGAAGCGCCAGTCGCCGCGGGGTTTTGCGGCGGAGCTGTTGGTGCCGGCGTCTGGGAGCCTGGCGCCGCTGGCGGAGGGACCAGAGGAGAACGGTGAGGACCCGAGGAAGGAAGGGTGGGGGCGGTGGGTGAAGTGCCAGCTTTCCAGGGCCCCATCAGCTGCATCCTGCCGCCGCTCGGACCTGCGCCTCCTTCTCGGTGTCTTGGGGGCGCCCCTCGCTCCCGTCCACGTCTCCTCCACCAATCCGCTTCCTCACCTCAGCATCAAGGACATTCCCATTGTGAGTACCTTCTATCTTTCCTCATTCTAAGCCCCAAGCATACATGTCCATTTCCCTCCATTGCCTTTGGATACCATGTCTTTAGTGAGAATATTAGCAATTTTCAAGTTTTTGGACTCGAAATTCTGGGATTAACTGAAAGTTTGCGTTTGTATATGCATGTGTATGCAATCTAATGGAGTTTTATTGTGATTTTGTGATTTGATATGATATTTCAGTGTTCTTCTTGTAATAAATACAACTCAGTACATCTGGATACTAACTAGCCCCTCAGATGTTTCATAGCATTAATTCTTCAACTTGCATAGACATTGACTTTTTTGTTGATATTTTGGATAATTGGCTGCCGTAGGAAACATCTTCAGCTCAATATATACTACAGCAATACACGGCTGCATCTGGTGGATTGCAGCTGCTGAGCTCCATGAGGAATGCATACGCTTTGGGGAAGGTGAGGATGGTTGCCTCCGAGTTTGAGACTGCAGCTAGGGTTGTCAAGAATCGCAATTCACCAAAGGATGCAGAGTCTGGTGGATTTGTCCTCTGGCAGATGGCACCAAACAAGTGGTATGTTGAACTGGCCGTCGGAGGTAGCAAGGTTCGCGCAGGTTGTGACGGCAAGCTCGTTTGGCGCCACACCCCCTGGCTTGGTGCCCATGCTGCTAAGGGTCCTGTTCGACCCCTCCGTCGAGCTCTGCAGGTAAAGCAGTACTTACAGCATAATCTACTACCTTGCTTTTGTTGGATGCAAGCTTTGTTATATGCCTACTCTTTGCTTGTTGGATAAGCTAATTATTTCTGCATCCAATTGAACCTTGTAGGGTCTTGATCCACTGACCACGGCGAGCATGTTTTCGGATGCACAGTGCATTGGGGAGAAGAAGGTGAATGGAGAAGATTGCTTCATCCTCAAGCTCTGCACAGATCCACAGACATTGAAGGCTAGGAGTGAAGGTCCTGCAGAGATCATCAGGCATGTCTTATTTGGTTACTTCAGCCAGAAGACAGGGCTTCTTACTTATATGGAGGACTCCCATCTGACTCGAATCCAGTCGAGCATTGGAGGTGATGCCGTGTATTGGGAGACCTCCATTAACTCCTCCCTTGATGACTATCGCCCTGTTGAAGGTGTGATGATTGCCCATTCGGGGCATTCAGTAGTCACTCTTTTTCGGTTTGGTGAAACTGCCATGAGCCACACCAAGACAAGAATGGAGGAGTTGTGGACCATTGAGGAAGTAGCTTTTGATGTTCCTGGCCTCTCAATGGATTGCTTCATTCCTCCTGCCGATGTAAGCCAGGGATCAGTCGGTGAAACCTGTGAACTGCCTCAAGCAGAGAGGGGTAGAAGCCTCTTGGCTGGAAGTCATCGGGCTAAGGTTGCAGCTTTGGTGTAATCACATTATACATTGCAGTGTGGAGGAAAGGTTTAGGGCTAATGCCATGTTGGATAATAAGTGAGATAAATTTGTTTAGTAGTTTTTTTGTTTTTGTTTTTGCTTACCGACTAATTCAAACCATAGGTTTAGCAGAAACTAAGGTTATAGGATTTGGAGTCTGGTAGTTCAATAATCCATTGTAAATAGGAGCATAAATGTTCATGGCGTTTAATGCAGAACCCTTAAAGAGAAGCATACAGCTAGATTTGTTCTTTTCCTTCATTTCCCTCTCCCTACATATCCTGCCTTCCGTGCACAGTGTGAAAGAACAACTGATGCTATTGCTAGTTGTCACAAGAATGTCTGATGATACGTTTCTTAGATTGAATTCTCTTGCTTGCTTTGTTGTTTGTTGTCAAAACTCTTATGAATTAAAAATTTAGGTGATGTTACTTGAGATTGGATTAAGGGTTTATGGCCAATCTTATCCTTGTATGAAGAACTTGATGTTAATAAAATTTCTTGTTCTTTCTGATATAATGTCTACTACATGCACATTGGTTTTGTTTTGGGATTTACTTGTGCCGTCTCTGTCTCAACCTTCAGCAATACTGCATGTTGAGGGACAGGATGTTGCTGAAATTTTACATGAACTTGGTCCACATGCCAACTTCTCTTTGAATTAGGAGGGCACTGCAACTTTGAATATCCAAGTAATAGTAGATCTGGCTTCATTGCGTCAAAGCACCCCCATGTGGTTCTTCCATCCCATTAATTAGTATTCATTTCAGGTAGTGTAAGAAAAGTTGATACTTTTACACTGTTCATCCTTTTAATTTCTCTGTAGGGACTCTTGCTCTAAGAAGCTACTTCATCTATTCTCATTGATGTCAATGCTTTATTTCTTTTTCCACTGCATCATTATGGTGTTTATTTGAAGGATTGTCCTTGGTGAACAAAGAGAGCCTACACATTTACTTTGGATTCCCCTCACTCAATAAAGGAAGAACCAAATCATGATGAAGCAGATCTTGAAGCACCATCTTGTCCATTGCGAGTTTCTGGCTGGTGTGCTGCAAAGTAAATGCTGGGTTGCTAGATGTGTTGATTGTGTTGAAGCATCAAGTGACATATCATGCTCCTTATATTTCCTAAAGGAAAGGCACGAGGGTAAAGGAGAATGTAGAAGAGGTGAAAGGACTCTTACCATGATCTCAAGCTTAGGTTTATTCTTTTATCCATCTCTTTCTTGTTGTTCTAAAGTGGGTTTACATGATGCCCCTGGTAAAACATTCAGCAATTGTTTAACAGTGTTCGACAAACTTATCTTGAACACAGTAGTCTGAGAATATCCTTGCAAAGGGGCAAAATAATAGAGGAGCTCTCCACTGCTGTCTCCCATTTGATCTGCTCGGACCGACAACTCGGTTTAGATCCTAAGGCACATCAAATGGATAATTATGTTGAAGATAATGCAACACCACTTCAGACATATGAACAAGACTTTTATGGTTGACTAAGCTTTGTAGTTATCCTCTAATTATTTCTATTTATCATATAGCTTAGTAGGTTTTAATGTTTATCAAAATATCTTGTAAAACCTATATAAGGTCATTTAGTGATTAAATGCATCTCTTGTTTCAAGTTCAACAAACTAGATATGTTCTAACTTGCTATGTGGGAATTTAAGATAAAGTTTTTATATAGAGGTTCTACAAAGGAAAAAACCCTTTTTTTAGCCGGTTAGAGATGTCAATTATACATGCATTTGTTAAATATTATCCGTATTCGCACAATGTGAATTGATTATTTTTTTTTTTAAAAATGAATATGGATGCAAATATTACCCAAATTTGTATCCGTTTGGAAACAAATTTGTATCATAACTGATCCATATCCGTATTGCATTATTCACATATATGATTACCATTTTACCCCGTATAACTACCATGTTGCCTCCATTGATTTTTTTTATTAAAATACAGCAGAACAGATGTAGTGCTATTCATATCCGCAAAGAATGCGATTTGAATGAAACCAAGGTATACAGTTTTGGCTTAATTATATTTTTGGTCCCCCAAAATATCATGTTTCTTTTTTCCGTTTGATCCATCTTTTTTTAAAAAAATCCGTTTAGCCTCTCAAAAATTATTTTCGTTTTCGTTTAGTCATTCCGTTAACTTTTGCTGTTAAGTGCCAACATGATAATGCTTACATGGATTAGTGAGAGACCAAACGAAAAAAATAAAATATTTTAAGGGACTAGATGAAAAAATATATATTTTAATAATCTAAAACATAAAAATATACATTTTAATAACATATAACATAATAATATATAATTATGTTTTAGGTTATTAAAATATTTTTTTTTCATTTAATCCCTTAAATTTTTTTTGTTTGGTCCCTCTTTAGTACATATTAACATTCCATGTCAGCACTGGACCAAACAAAAATTAAATAATTTTTAAATGATTAAACGGACTTTTTAAAAAAAGGAGGAATCAAACGAAAAAAATATGATATTTTGAGATACCAAAAATATAATTAAACTTAAAATTTTCCATACGGCAACAGTTCAATTGGGGAGCAGCTCGAGCCCAACATGAACACGTAGTGCTGTAGAATCAGAAGGTAACAAGGCAAACACTATTTTTCTCATGGATTTACATGCAGATGTTCGGATCTTAGTCTCACAGTGAAGCACAATATATTCTGCAGGAATGAGTGAATAGTAGACAATACCTGTAATAAAAAGCCCCTGAAAAGCAAACATTGATTCTGTTGGTTAATCATAGGTTTCTGAAGAAAATGCAATTGCAGTTTAGCTGAATGTTAAATTGCATAAACAAATTAACATTCAGGATTACTTGATCATAACTATTCTCTCTGAAATCAGTAACTCATCCAATATACCAAGTAAATGATTATGAACAAATTATGAGCAACTACTAATTAAAAGATTGTTCTTTAGGTGATTACAATTTGAATCATGAAAATAATCTCTCTATCTGCAGAGCCAAGCCTGTGTACATTGACCCTCTCCTAAACCCTGAATCGCTGCAGCCTCGTGCACTAAGCCATCCAAAAATTTGACACTCAGAACTTCTCAGTTTCTACTATGTACAATATACCGTTCCTGCCTTTTTCAGAAGCCATTTCCGCAACTACTTTTAGATCATAGGCTTATGCAAAACAGAATAAATATGTTCAACCATTATCCACAATGAATCCAGTCTATACTGTGGTAAACTAGAAAACCTACAAGTAACAGCTATCCGACTCATTGTAGAGGTTCTGATTCATCAGAATTGAAGGAAAAGATGTCAGCGGGTGCTCGAGTGCAGTCATAGTTGCTAGCACCAAACTTGGAATGGCCAACTTGACGGTGATGGTCAAGGTAGATGACTATGACAGTGATGTCGTCATGAAAGTGGCGCCTTATTCCCTTTTGGATGCGCTTGATATCATCATATCTCATTTCCCTTTTTCTTGCAGCTTCACTGATAGCGGCTTTCACTAATCGTTTTGCTATTCCCTGCATAAGTTTAAGAGGAGCTTAGATTTCCATCAGAAGCATGGAAGAGACTGTCTAATGAATTGTTTTCAAGATTGCTATAATTTTGGGAATCTAGAAGTTTACTGTTCTAGGGTTCTTGAAAACTATGTCGACCGCAGCTTCATCGCTTAGTTGCTCCCATAGTCCGTCGGATGCAAATATCAAAAATAAGTCATGCGGCTTAAGCTTATGGACCCTTATGGATGGCTCTGCACTGATGACAGGCCGCCTCAATGGAACTGGAGAAACAATCTGCTGGAATAATGGATCTCTGCTGAAATCAGGTTTCTTTAGGTAAATGTCCCCAATCGACCTAGAGACCTAGCAAGCAGAAAAATATGTTAATTACTAAAAAAAATGACCATCTATGACACAACCTATGGGTTAAACAAGCAAGGTTCGGAATGATCAAAGAAAGATGAAACAGAATTTGCAAGACTATATCAACATAAGACATGTTCACATATATCAATAGCCAACAATTCCTTTGATTCTTGATAACCTACAGGAGCTATCCGGAGTGAGTGAATGGAAATACATAATGCCAACAAATAACTGAAGCACATATGCTGCAGAAACATGCATAACAAGTTCAATAACAATATGATACTAAGCTTTTGCACCATGTGCTTGATTGACTGACAAATAATACCGTCTAAACAGTGAACTCATAAGGGAACAATTATTAATACATCCAGTTTCAACAGATAAATGTGTTAAACATGAGTCCAGTATCAAGGAAAGAATAGAAAATTTTGCATGCTAGTTTAAGATATCATACTATAGAATGACAAAAGGCAAGCCTAGAATAATGCAATACAAGATACTTGAAGTCATGGTTACCTCCGCTGCATATGATTTTGAAAGTGGGATTGCTTCGTATACTGGGTCACCCTTTAATATAAATGAGATTCAGTGCTCTTTTGTATTTTTGTATGTTTCCATTTTTTTGCAGAAGATATGTAGAGGTGAAGATGAGCTTTGTAGTCAAGACATTTGTTATCCTAACAACTTCCCTTACAGCTAAGCTAGCTGACTGCTTCAATATGTTGCAGGTGTTGCCAAGCAAAGAAGAGAGAGGCATCTTGCCTCCTAGATGCTTGTCATTCACTTGAAGTTGGTAACTATTTAAGTAGATAATGTCAGTTCTAGCACTATATGCTGAAAATTGGCTTATTGATCTAAGAGACCATTCACTGAGAAATTCAATTTTCAGATGAATCCATTACAACATAAGAAGAGATACTGACAAAATGAGGCTAAGTACCTAGGAACTATGAAATTACTCGATAATCATCTGATGCAAGGTGTTCTTTTGCAGGGCAACAGTGGCAACAAGGAAATAATTATTTTATTGAAGGTAGCAAACCAGCATTAAAAGCAGAAGTACATGATAACATGAAGTCATGGTTCCGTCAATGACTTTAATGCATCTCGATCACAATTAGCAAACAATGGCCTTCTATGATCCTGTTTCTATCAATTCCTTTGCATCACACATAAGCTAATATAAGCAACCCCAACTAATAAATACTTGTATTTAATCCAATGATAATGTGGCCTATCACAAATATGATGTCGTGGACCTTCACATATCAGCCCCCAAATAAAGACAATGAGATACAATGAAATACCCGGTCACCCAAATAAACACCTGGTTCATTTGCTTCACTGGATTGAATAGGATTTTTAAATCCAATGTTTATTGCATATAATATCAATCTTATATTCTTTTAATCCCATTTTTTCTAATCCATACATTAAACAAACAATGGATAAAACTTCATATCTTATCATATGCCCTCTATCCTATGAAGCAAACAAGCCCAAAAAATTCTAGAATGATTCAGTTAACATATATAGCGGTGTCCTAATTGCCAGCCAACCTTCAGTAACTGTGCTATGCTTTAGCACTTAATCCATTTTAAAGAGTGTACATATCCTGGATTTTGGTCCATGATATTTGAGAATAGAATTCTGAATCACTGGACAGATAAAATATTGGCAATGTGGAGAATGAAATATTTTTTGTTTGCTTCTGCAGTGAAATTGAGGTAAAAGGTGGATCAATAACACCAATGTCAACCTACAAAAATTCTGATGTTTCAAACAACTAGAGGTTCCGTTGATTCCAATTCACAGAATCAGTACTACGTAAACAGAACAAATAACACGAACACCAGAAGAGGTCAATGATTACTGTGGATCAATAAGATGTTTCTTTTTTTCTGTTGGTTGTTGAATTCCAATATGTTTTGCGCATGGAAATCCTCAAAACTGAAGCAATTGAAAGAATCAAAACAATTCAATTAACCAAGGAAAGTCTTCTCACCTGGATGATCCCTTTTATCCGCCAGGCGCCACGAGTATGGACAACGATTTGCTTGTCGTCGGGATGCAGCTCGGCGACCTCCCTCCTGACTTCCTCCACCGAGACGTTGTGGTCGGTAGACAGCCGCTCGGCCACCACGGTCTTCCCACCCAAGCTCCGGCGGCCAAGAACAGCCCTGGAGTCGCCCAAGTTGGCCACGTAGAGCGTGTCGCCCGCGATCGCTCCTACGAGGCAGCACGATCCTGCCGACGCGATCTGCGGCTGCGACAGCCACGACCGCTTCACTAGCTGCACGAAATCCTCCTCGGTCGCGTGGAACGCTTTTTTTATCACCTCCGTCGACAAGCTCCCTTGCTCGGAAGCGAACCCTGCCCAGATCGGGAAAAAGAACAAACTTTGATCAGTTGACTCGTCAAGATGGGTTTTAGATGGACGAATTGATGAATGGAGGACAGAGGGAAGTACGATCGAGGTAGGGGAGGAGGCGATTGCTGACGAAGCGAGACGCCTCGGGGCCACCGTGACCGTCGTAGACGCCGACGAATGTAGCAGAAGGGGAGGTGAACACCTGACCCTGGTCTTCGAGGGAGTTGTTAGCTTGGACCACGGCGATAGAGAACTCGCCGGAGGCATGGGGCTTGAGGTCCATGTGCCACAGCAGTCCGTCCCCGCCGCCGAGCCTCCCAAAGCAGCGCTCCAGCGGCCTAAAGCACGATCGCAACATCTCCACGGGCGCTGCACAATCTCGATATTACCGAATCTCCGATCTTTCTCCGCCTCGGTCCACGCCTGGTAGCTGGAGCGATCCAGAGATGTCCAAAGCTGGGAACTTTCTTCGCCGCCGCGAGCACCGGTACCCGAGATGATTAGGAGATCGTCAAAGGTGGGATCTTTATTCGCTTCCGCAGAAGCTAGTGGCCGGAGCGAAGCCTTCTGACGATCACTGGACGAAACTTGGGGGGGGGAGAGGCAGAAAGGAGAGGGGGTTTTTGACGCAGAAAGCAAAGAAAGTTGGCGTGGATAACGCGTCGAGGAAGCAAAGTGGAAGGAAGATGCGAGTCCTCCATCTCTTTCTTTTTCTTTGCCCTTCGTTTACATTTGTTGAGTGGAGAGAAGACTATTGCGTGTTTGCTACTTGCTGCTGTTGACGATCACTGACGTATTGCTTACAAGGATTAGTTTGCTAACAATTCCAGTCTTCGAGAGAGGAGGAAGAGGAGAAAAAATTGGGTTTTCTGATTCGCAAATAGCCTGAAACATTGAGAGGAAAACAACAAATCTGTGTGCAAGTCAAAAGAAGAACCGAATCAGAACTCAGAAGAAGGGTAAGGAGTGACGATTGCCATCGACCTGTCAAAATCAATATCCTCCTTGGAGACAAGAAGCAAGACAGGGTTTATGGAGATGTCGGTTGGCATTTGCTGTTAATAGCAGAGATTTTGCGGTAAACTTTTGCCATCACCTCCTTCAGTTGGAATGATGTACTCACTGTTGAAGAGAGTGATGATTGTAAATCACACTACTATACATAGGAAGATAATTAAATTAGTCTCTTAGGTTTGATTTGGTGGAATTGTCAATTTAATTCTTGAAAATTTAAAAATTTAATTTAATTTTTCAGATCTTAAATTCAGATTTCAATCTAATTCCTGAATGGAATATGGTTAACTTTTTTTTTTTTTCATTGAAATACCCAACATATATTAATTGCACGTTCAAGTAAAAATAATTATTTTATTGAAGATTATCACTTTTCAAAATTGATATTTAATTCTTACATTATTTTTTCTTCGTTAAATTACCTAGAATTTTAGTAGTATTTTTAGGGTGAGAATAAATTTACGTAGATGAGTATTTATTCATTTCAGATCCTGATAGGTCATTAGCGAATTTTGCTCGTTGGATGATTGGACAGACATAAGATTTTGAGGTAAAAATTATGTAGAATTTGGGACGAGTTTAGGATTTTAGTCTAAAATTCGTCCCAAATCCGTTAAGTACTAAAATACTCCTCACATTTTTCATATATATAGGATAATTATGTCTTTTTAATTAGAGTTCAATATAATTTATTTTTTAAAATTAAAGCTAAGTATACATTATACAACAATAACACATTTAATTACCTATACCCTATTTTCTAACACATTATATAATATAACAATACACCATCAAGAGTTGAGAGGTTCGAAGAAGTAGCTCGTCAGCTATTAATTCCAATCATTTTTTATAATTTTAAACTATTCGCATAAGTCATATAATATTAGATGTTATGATAAATATGTAGAATAATTTTTTTATATATAAATTATATTAACTATTCTTAGTTGTTATGATAAGTATGTAGATTGCACATTAAATTTTTTATATATAAAATTTATTAACGGACAAAAAGCGGGTACCCAGTGGGTACCCGTTAAATTAGTGGGATGAGTTTGAGAATTATCCTTCAAAATACTAACGAGTTTGAGACGGATTTAGGATTGAGTTTTCTTAATGAGTTTGGGATAGGATTAACTTCGTCGTCCCAAATCCTCCCCAGTGCCGTCCCTAAGTGTTGTTGTGGGTTAGTAGACTTGATATTTTCTATATTGGATTACTGTCATATTTGGTAATAATTTTTTTTAAAAAATATTTTTTTCAATGCATAATTTGCGTGCTTATTTGGATTAGACCAGCATTTTGGGCCAGATAGAATTAGGCACAGAATCGCCCATACTCATAAATCGAACTCAAGTCAAGCCAGATATTACTCAGCGTGGGAGTTCCACCCAGCCATACAAGGACACTTATGTCCTCATTAATTACGAGAGATCCGTCAATTATATATGAACTCGATATCTCCGAGATCAGCCTCGACCCATTTTGAGTACATCCCTATGAGATTCCGGTTGATATTATTGCTAGACATCCCTCATCCTGCACTATATACAGATACGACATAAACCAAGTACATCTAGATTTCAAATTCATATTCCTTCACCTGAAATCCTTTCTTACTTGAGTGTCATAGGGCCCGTTTGGTTCGCAAACTGTCTGTCATAGGACACCAGACAAGACATGACACTAGCTATCCTGGGACAGTAGTTATACCATGTTTGTTTCATCAACCCAAAGCTTTCAGCTGAAATGGAAGAAAAATGAATAAATAAATAAGGAATTAATCCTACCATATACAGCCATAAGTACACACATGAATTAATCTTACTATCTAGCTCTAAGATGATAAAGTGAAAAAAAAGAAGCTCAAAAACTGGTGTTAGAAATTGGTGCGACTTTGCAACTTCAGTGCCTTGGATGCCTATGGACAGCCCCACATCTGCTTCCTTCAGCGCCGAATCGAGCATCATTTGTTCCATCCCCTGTGACTGCAACAACATGGCCCTTTTCCTTCGGGCACTGTACCATGAGTAGCTTGTCGAAAGGAGACGACCTCGCCATGACTCAAATCATATCGAACTTCTTCATCGTCTCATCCGGTGAATAATTTTTGAACTCCTGCCCTTCGACTACCAATCCACCAATGTCATCTGATGTGATGATTCCGCATTCGACCGCAATGGCTCTTGCTGTGAACATAATGGTCCTTTATGCCGCATTCCGCATTCGACCGCAATGGTCCTTTATGCCAACAAAACCCAGCAGAGTGAGTCCACTGTCGTCAAGCTTTGGAGCCTCTTCTTGAACGGCATGAATATTGCCTGCTTCAGTGATGTGTGAATATTCCGAATGAAAATGGAACATAATCAATTCCAAAATAGCGAACGGATCAAGAGAGGGAGGAGATCAGATCTGTTATACCTGTTGGAATAGATGGTTTAAGATGAAGAACAAATGCCGCTACAACCAGATTCTTCGTGCCGCTGCAAGAGAAAATTGCTGTGAGAAAGAAATAGAGAATGGATCAAGAGAGGTAGGAGATTGTGACAAAAAACTGATGGAAGATGTGCCTCTTGGAGAGGAGAGGAGAGAAAGAAAGGGAAGAGATCGAAGAGAGGGAAGAAACCGAAAGAGAGGGGAAGAGAAAATAATCGCCTACCAGAGAGAATCGCAAGCCGCAAGAGAAGAGATAGGGTAGATGCACAGTGACCCCCTCCCGATTAGGTTTTCTTGGGGGGTATTTTGGTCTATTTCCACTGGTGTCCTATGCCCGATTCCGGTGTACCGAGAAATTTCTCGGTACACCAAAATGAGGAGTTATCCTGTCCCGAACTCATTTTTTATCTTGTCCCGAGGTCTTTGTTGCAAACCAAACGGGGGACACGGGCCGGTGTCCTGTCCAGTCCCCCATTTTTGAGCAAACCAAATAGGCCAATAGTGTTTCCCCACCGAAGTCGCACCTGACCAGGAGACGCGCTAGACCGCATCACCCTAACTTCACGCAAGAACATTTGGCGCTAACCGTGGGGCTGAGTAAATCTTACATGCTTCACAATGGTTGATACCCGGAGTTAAGAAAATGCCACCGCACATAGGCAACATCCTAGCAGCAGCGTTCCCCCGCTACTTGGAGATGCTAACACGACGATGAGTGACACTTTGGTACCCGCTAATCTTTCACTAGAAGAATCCCAACATTTGATCAACGACTTCCAGACGGAGAACCAACAGTTAGCAGTTTAGGTCGAGGCGCTGAGGCGGTCCCGAGAACAATACTGGCCGAGCACGAACGCCACCGCTCAGAATGTGATGAAGACAACCACTTGTTGAGATTTAGGAGGTCGACCTTTGCCTTTTGAGACAAGGACTCCAATCAATTATCTTCGTCGCAGATCTATTCCAAGACCAAGGACTCCGATCCCTTTATTATATTAAATAGGGACAACACGAGTTATTGAGAGATTACCTCAAGAGATTCTATGTCGTGACCATGAAGATTCCAAATCTTGACCCACATGTCGAGTTATACTCCGTCAAATATGGTTTGAAGCCCAGGCACTTTGCTGACTAGATCGCCCTGGCAAAGCCCACAGATATGACTGAGTTTGGAGAAAAAACCGTATGTCATATGGAGATGGAAGAACTCCGAGAGACCAAGAAGGCCAATAGGCAAATCGCTAGAGACACCACCAAGTTCAAGATCTATTCCATGATCGAGATAACCACAAGAAGGAAAAGTTGCCACCCCGACCAAACGCTAGATATGAAAAGTACACTCCGCTCAATGCGAAGAAGGAGACCATTCTCCGAGAGATTTACGACCTGAAGCTTCTCAAACACCCCATCAACGTCGAAAAATAAAAATTTCCACCCAACGTTGATAAAAGCAAGAGGTGCGCATTCCACGACACCTATGGGTATACATACCAAAGAGGATTGCATGGTATTGGGAGATCAACTCGAGGACCTGGTTCAAGTTGGACAACTCAACCAATACGTCAACCAAGGAAGAGAACATGACTGAGACAGGAACGACCACGACCACCGACGTCAAAGTCGAAGCCAAATGCCCCCGGGCCACCTCGAATGTCAAAGAGAAAATGACCGAGCAAACTTCCCAGGAAACAAAGTCCGAGGGGTCATCTACTACATAGCCGATGGATTTGCAGGAGGAGGCGAATCAAGCTCAGCCAGGAAAAGATCCATCCGAGCAATCATGACAATCGACAACACCGCTCTCCCACAAAGGCCCACTTCTAAAATCCTGGTAATATCATTCTATGAATCTGATTTCCAAGGGATTGATAAAAATCTACACGATCTTATCATAATTTCTATATTCGCCGAAAATTTCATTGTCATGAAAGTTCTAGTGGATCATGGAAGCTCAGACGACATCCTTCCTCACTCCATGTTTGAGAAAATGCAGCTAACCGAGGCCTCACGCTCCCCCTATAATAGAAATCTAGTAGGTTTCTCGGGAGAACGGGTCAATGTCCGAGGTTCCATATTGCTGAGGACGCCGTTCGACTCTGAATTATAGGCAAAGATGATCGACGTACATTACCTAGTCATCGATGTCCCCAACCCCTACCACAGGATATTAGGACGGCCCTCACTGAACAGTCTAGGGGCCATCGTATCGACCCCCCAGCCCGACGTTGAAATTCCCTGTCTCCGAGAAAGAAGTAGCGTACTCCACGCCGACTACAAAGAAGCCCGTCAAACGAATGCCTTAAACAGAAAACAGTTAGGCCAAGGGAGGAGCCAGGCGCTCCACCCCACTAGACGCTCTCAATTTCCCTCGACAAACAACTGACAGAGACCTCCAAGCCGGGCCCAAGCAGAAGCGCTCAGAAGTGGCCCTGACCCAGGAGCAACTTGAAAACCGAGTATCACACGGAGTAAACTATATGAACCAGAGCCCGACCAGACCTGAAGCAGCTCGCTCTCTTTCGGCCACCAATGGACAACAATCGAGTTGCTCTTTTTCCCTTCTTTAAATCTTAGTGAAACATAACCACACTTGAGTCGAGTGCCTCGCTCGGGAGAACTCTACCGTATCACTAATTTCTCTTCCATATTAATATAGATTATTTCTTTTCACAACTCTATATGTGCATCTAGGAAATCTATAGCCATATCGCCATTCGTTACAAATAGATGTCCCGCGACCCGTGACAGGAACACCACCGCTCTCAATGACCTCAGGTGCGATCCTGCCTCGAGCTCCTCGATGAATTATCTTTACCCAAAGCGCTGTCCTACCTTGAGCTCCTCTACGAGCTCGGCTTGACCCCAAGCGCGGTCCTCAGCCTCAGCGCCAACCTCGAGCTCTCAGCCCTCAACGACCCTAGGCACAGTCCTGCTTTACACTCCTCGATGAGCTCGACTTGACCCCAAGCGCAGTCCTCGGCCTCAGTGCTACTCTCGGGCTCCCACGTCCTCAACTCTCAAGTGCGGTCCTGTCTTATGCTCCTCGGCGAGCTTGGCTTGACCCTAAGCACGGTCCTCGGCCTCAGCACCGCTCTCGGGCTCCCATGCCCTCAACGACCCCAGCCGCGATCCTACCTTACGCTCATCGTCAAGCCCAACTTGTCGTATATCGGTAAAAAAGATCTGTTAGGCTCAATGGTCGTAGGTCGGTAGAAGTTCTATCGATGTTTCGACTGAACTTCAGTCAGACTTCGACCGAACTTTGTCTAACTTCGACCGAAGGCTATTGGAAATTTCCAACTCTTTTTGCTTGCAGTTCGCTCGAATCTCGGTCGATCGAACTTTGACCAAAATTGATTCGAGAGCCTTTTTTGCTAATTTTTAGCGAGGACTAGGTTTGGGTTTGATTTAGGACTTGATTTGGGTTTGAAAGAGTTGGATCACAAAGAAACAACACATTTGAAATCTAAAAGGATTTTACATAAAAAAACTAAATTCCAAACAAATTTTTTAATACACCTTGGCCTTGAGTTCCAAATCCTTGAAATTTTCCACTTTGGAACCCAAATCGAACCTGGAACATGTATCGTACTCTTGTCTGAAATACACACTTGATAAACACATTAGAAATATATTTGTTATCCTCAAAATCAAGATTGAGACCAAAGTTGAAAATCTTAGGCCAACATTGTACTCCTTCCTCTTCTAGATTTTATAGAAGCATTTGCTACAAAGTGACACTTTGGGTTAGTGGTAAATTATGTTTTGATATAGTGTTGTAATATCCTAGATATTTAAATTTATTATTGTTTCTCTTATGTGTGTTTCCCAACCTAGCGGACTAGTTCGTGGTTGAACCGAGTTGACTCATAGTCTGAAGCGAGCTTGCGAGCTCGGGTAAGTAGAATATGAATTTATGAATTGTAGGCTTGGGTAGTTAAAATTATTTAATTTGATATTGTGGGTGTATTTAATTAATTGATTGTGATTTATTAGAATAAGTTTAATTAAATTAATTAAGTCTATCGGGTTAGCGGGTTTGGTTTTGGCTTAAGGTGGATGCGGGTTTTGAATTAAGGTATTTAAGGGGTTAGAGTTAAGGAGGGAGTATAAAACCCCCTCCCCATGGCTTGTGGCTCTTATTTTTGGATCCACCCAAAGAATTGACGCCGAGCCAAGCCAAGCCGCCAGCCCCCTTTCCCTTTTCCCCTTGGAGCTGCCGCCACCCAGAGCCGAGCCGAGCCACCTGCTTTCTCTTCATCTTCCTCTCCTCCTTCCTTTCCTTTGGAGCCGAGCCGAGAGGAGCCAGCTGAAGCCAGCCCCTCTCCTTCCCCTTGATCTCTCCCTCTCTCCAAGCCGACGACTTGTAGTGAGCCGCCGCCCCCTTGTCCCCTTTTCTTGAGTCGAGCCGCCACCCTTTTGAAGCCGAATTTGAGGGCCGTCGTCTGAGATCTCTTCTTTAATCTTTCTTCCAATTAAGGTGAGTGGTTTACCCCTCTCTCTCTTCGGGTTTTGTTCAAAATCTTGGAGCCATTCTTGGCGGCTCGGTATTTTTGTTCGTTCTTGGATTTTTCTTCGAGTTCTTGCCATGTTTTTTTGAAGTTGTTCTTGAGGAGACCCTAATCTCCCCTTTATGGGGCTCGACAGTCCTAGGGTAAACCTAGGGGTGCTTGACCAAGGGGGAAATCAGGGTTGCCCTCAAGGTGTTCGATGAAAAGCCCGAATGAGTTTCTAGCTTGTTTCCCTTGATACAGAAATCTTGATCTATTCTCCTAATTTGCGATTCTGGATTGTGGATTTCTTGCTTAGAATTAGATCTGAGATTTTTGGGTAGAAATCATGTGGTAGGATTAAGATCTTGATGTTGATACTTTAGGGGTTCTTGAGAAGGGGGTTCTTGATCTTAATACTTGATTCTTGATCTAAGTGTTGTGGGTTCTTTTTAATCTTGATTAAAAGCATAATTTCTGTGAATTAATTCTTGGGATTAGTATTCCGTCCTAATGATAATTTAGGGGTTAATTTTTGTTAATTTTCGGATTTAATTCCATAGTATGCTGAAAATTTCATGTTGTTGGAATTGTATGCTGAGATGATGAATCTGTGCTGATTTTGATTTATTTGTTGTGATGTTTGTATTTTTATGAATATAGTCGTGTAACCTATCGTTTCGACTAGAAAACATAGTTTGAAAATATAGGACACACTTTGGAGACTAGATTCAGGTTAGATATATCAGTACAGGGCAGAACAGTACGCTAAAATAAAACCCTAAAATAAAACTCTAATCTTGGTGATTTAAATTTTAATTGCACAATTAAAATTGGGTTAAGGGTCATCATAATCTATTATGAATGAATACATAAGTTTTGCATGAAATAAAATCACACGGGTTCATGACATTACGAGTCTAGGAGTTGGGGTCGGGTTTTGGAGTGTTGAGATACTTTTCAATAGGATCACCCCTAAGACACCGTAGAAGAGTCATGACTTAGGTCATGATGCGCCATATCTTTATGAATGGCGGAGAGGCTCATAGAGGAGCCGGATTGCGGGCTAAGCCCGGGAGGTTGGATGGCTAATTTCCAATCTGCAGAATAAGTTCGGAGGGCCTTTTCCTATTGTTCTGGTTCAGCCTCGTGGGATAAGTTCGGAGGGCCTACCCGATTATCCCCGAGGTGGTGTTAAGGAATAAGTTCGAAGGACCTTTCCAGATTATTCCTGTGATATCTTTTAAGAGTAAGTTTGGAGGGCCTTTCCCGATTACTCCTATGATATTTTAAACAGGCAAGTTCGGATGGGCGAATCCCGATTGTCCCTACGCGTCTCATCGAGCAAGTTCGGAGGGACTTTCCCGATTGCTCCCGAGTTTCTTGTACTAGGATAAGTTCGGAGGGCCTTCCCAATTATCCTAGTATGTGTTGTTGCCTTCGGGCATGGTAGGCTTCGGCCTGATGTACTCCACTTTGGAGGGTTAGGTGCCTTGGGGCATGTGTGGCCTGTTGGCCTATTAGCTAGTCACACCTTCGTGATATTGCCATCTTTAGAGATAGATTTTATTATTGTCATATCTGTGTTTTTATTTGTGAGGGTTGGTAAAATCGCTCGCTGGGTTCTTTGAACTCACCCGTTGTCGTTTGATTTCTGTTTTGCAGAGCCTGACCGGTGAGGTGGGTCGGATGCACTTAGCGCCGCTGGAGGGTAGAGGAGCCGCATGATCTCATAGCAGTCATAGTTAGTGTTGTAGTCGAGTTCTTTGGTAGTAGTCATGCACTTGTATTAGCTTGATTTGGAGTTGTAACCCTGAGGGCATTTTTGTCATTTATTTTAAGTTTTATTGTATCTAAACTTTTGAATTGCTGAACTTAAAACGTTATTCAACACTTTTTGTTTCATTTGAGCTACTTGAATTAAACTTTGTTTTGGTTCGCTTTTCATTAAAATAAAATTTGTTATTTCTTTTCGCTATATTATTTGTTGAGTTGGCATGTGCATGATTTAGGCTACGGGGTATAGGCACGCATATCCTGGCTGGTCATTTGATCCTGAGTTGGGGCGTGACAAGTGTTTGGTATAGTATTTAAGCTATTTTCTTGTTTTACTAGTGTACTACTTTTAAACTTTTATGATGTCATATCTATGATCATTCCGATGAGTCGTTCTTAATCCAACCTTTTGGGTAGGGGTGAGAAAAAAAACCGAAAATTCGGTTAACCAGAAAATCAGTCCGAAATCGAACCGAATTTTTAGTTAACCGATCCGACGATTTCGATTTTTATTTTTTAAACTTTTGGTTTTCGATTTTGGTTTTGGTTTTTGAGTACCGGTTAACTGTTAGTCCACAGTTAACCAGTTCAAATATATAACATTTTAAATTTTACACCCCCTAATTTTAAAAAAAATATTTTTTCTCTAAAACTTATATAAAATAATACATTGAAGTATATTTAAATTATATTTCATTCTTTAAAATTTGATCAATTTTATATATTTTTAAATATGAATAAGTATTATGATACATAAGTCTCTAAAATATCATAATATATTTTTTTACTAAAGAAAAATTTAAATTTCATATTGAACATATCCAATTATGCAATTGTTTATTAGGATGTTATCATTCTTTTGACTTTTTATTTATGAATATCATGTTTGATTTGTATTTTTTATTTTGAAGTACTTTCAATATTTTAAATGGACTTTGCAATTTGTATAATTTTATTATTTTTTATATGTTAAAACTTTTTATTGGTTAACCGAAAATTATTGATTAACCCAATCGCAAAAATCAAAACCAAAATACCAGTTAACCAAAGTTAATGGGCCAGCTTGTGGTTATATAATGATTTTGAAAAATTGATGTTAATGGATTGATTTAAAAAATTGTTAATGGACCGGTTAACTGGTCCATGCTCATCCCTACTTTTGGGGGCAAGTTTTGTTCAATAAATCCCTAGTACTGAACTAGCTCGCTTGAGCTTAGGATGTAAATATGATTGCAAGGATTTGGCTAAGAGTTGACCAAGTTGTTGGTGAAATGGTCTTCTTCTTGATTATCTTTTTTTTAATGAAATAACAAACTTGTATTTATTAGGAGTTCTAGCTGAGAAATACAAGTGAAGAAGAGCAATAGAAAGAGACAGTAGGGAGGGAAGGAGAAGGCAATAGTTACAACGCGAAGCTCCTAACAAATTGAGGAGCAAGGGGAGAAAACACTAGCTAGGTGACTATCCAGTGTCGAGAGTGAGCCCTAGGATCAAGGCCCCCTCGATTTCGGTTGAATCGAAGCAACGACCATTACACTTAGTCCATAACTTCCATCTCCAAATCATTACAACTCTAAATATGAGCAATTTCTTCATAGGTGTATCATTACACTTCTGGGACCAAGGGACGCAACTTAGCTGTAAATGCTCAATTCGGGATTTATGTAGCATCTGTCGCCAACCATTTTTGGAATAATTACAGTGTCTAAAGAGGTGTTTGTGAGTTCCAAGACCAGTTCTGCACAGTGTACATGACGGATCCACCTGCAATTGTCTAGTGATCAATCGATTCTTTGTCCGTAGTTTATCTTGAACTGCGAACCAGTTCATAATGGAGACATTCCTAGGGCACGTCGTTTGCCAAATGTAGTGAGCCTTGATGTCCCTAATTTTGTGGTAGTTTAGCAGGTTGTAGAGTGATCTAGTTGAAAACTCCCCATCGTTGATCCATCTCTAGGAAATCATATCTTCTCCCATGCGTCGTAGTATATCATGTAGGTCCTCTGTCAATCAGATGATGTCCATAATTGAAACGTAGTTGGAGAATTACAAGTTCCAGTCGATTGCAGATCCCTCTGCGTTGTAGTCCTTAAGGTCTGCAATTCGAGCATTTGGTACACTGGCAAGTGTAAACAAGTCTGAGTATTTGTCATGTAGTCTCACCTCCCATCCAATGATCATGCCAGAGTCTCACCTTACTTCCATCCCCAACTGTAAGATTAGAAGAGATCATGAAGATCTCAAACATAGTACATATTCCTCTCTAGATAAATTAGAGCTGAACTCTGTCACAGTCTCTAGAGCCAAGGGTGAAAGGGTATAACAATAATGCTAAGCCCGACCACAAAAGGTCACCCCTATTCCAAATTTCCCAGAGCCAACTACCCGAACAGGCCTTGTTGTGAAGTTGTACATCAAGTAGGCCGAGACCCCTTCAGATTTATCTCCTAGAAGGGTTTGCAAATTAATCATGCATTTTTCTTTGCAATTAGTGTCCCTAGACCCACACCAGAAAAAGCACCTCCTTCTCTGATCCAGGCTTTTGAGAACACAACTAGGGACATTGAAGATTGAAAGCATATAGGAGGAGGTTCGACTTGTGGGTACTATTGATGAGGGCAAGTCTTCCGACCCTGGACAAGTTAAGACACTGCCACAAGGCGAGTAGCTTGTCTTGATTATCTCTTGGTTACATGATCTACTAAGCACCTTTGGTGGTAGTGGTAGATATTGTTATAAGTTTTGGGCTTAATTATATTTTTGGTCCCCCCAAATATCATATTTTTTCCCGTTTGGTCACTCATTTTAAAAAAAAATTCATTTAATCCCTCAAAAACTATTTTCGTTTTCGTTTGGTCTGTTCTTAACTTTTCGTTAACTTTTGCTGTTAAGTACCAACATGACAATGATAACATGAAGTACGTAAAGAGGGACCAAATAAGAAAAATGAGATATTTTAGGGGACAAGATGAAGAAATATATATATTTTAATAACATAAAACATAACAATATATATTTTAGTAACCTAAAACATAATAATATATAAAATATTTTATCCATCTAGTCCTTTAAAATATCTCATTTTTTTCGTTTGGTCCCTGTTTAATCCTTGTCAGCATTGCCATGTTGTTGGCACTTAACAACAAAAGTTAACAGAGTGACCAAACGGAAATAAAAATAATTTTTGAGAGACTAAACGGAATTTTTTAAAAAAGAAGGGATCAAACGGGAAAAATATGATATATTGGGAGACAAAATATATTTAAGCCTAATTTTTGGGTAGGTTTCAGATGCATGGTGATGTTACCAATTATAATGTGTTGTCCAGTATATGAATCTACTTGTTCGACCCAATTTCTTAATTTTGTAGGGTTAAACAAAAAAAACTGGCTATGACACTATTGGTCAACAATAGTTCTACGCATGGAATGAGACCTATTGGGTGGACAATATGCCTTGTAATACAAGCACTTCATTTCTATTGCATAGTTTTAATTACCGTGGTGTGATTACAAATTTAGTTTTATGAACCTTTACTATCAAATAAGGAATCAGAGATGATTGAATATATATCAATTTCCAAGTTGGGATAGAACTTGTAAGATTTAAGTTGGTCATTAATGTAATACCTATGTCTCTGCGTGTTAAATTTTATTGAGTTGGGATGATCTACAGATATCGCGATCGGAGGTACTATTTTTGTGCACAACTATTGGACTCTTGATTAGATGAAATGTGTTCTCTTTGGATTAGTTGACGTTTGTTGTGATTTGATATAGTGTGGTCGAGCCATTAAGCTTGTTTTGGGTGCAGACTTATAGGGTGGGTAATTCGGTCATCTCACAAATATATTAATAGACATGGATACTTAAGTAAAATATAAAAAAGAAATAAAGAGAGGGGAGAGGCATGCACCTAGGGCTTGGGAGAAATCTGAATTTAAGAGGGGCGACACCTTGGAGAGCGATCGCAAGGAGTATTCATTCACGCGGGATCATAGGAATCGTCAAGAATCGCTTCGTAGGGTTGAAAATGGGCTTCAATTTGAGGTGAGTGGCTGGGCGACACCTTTTGGTGGCCCTCCCACTACAGGGAGATGCCTGAGCATCGTAGGGTCGTGCATATGTAGTCGTAAATTTTCGTGATTGAATGAGATTTGTAAGTTGCTTTATTATTGGTTGTTGAAATTTTCTGATTTCTCTTGCTGTTTGGCTGCAATGTGGCTTAGTTTGTGGATGTGAGGGCTTAGGTTTTAGGCCTATTCGGCTGGGATTTATGTGGTTTTTGCTAAACTTAATTTTCTTGGGTTTGGATACGAGTTTTGGTGGCCTAATTGCTGAATTTTCATAGGCTGAAATTTCTGTTTCATTACTACGATCGTATATTTTGTTTGACAGGGTTCTATTGGCTCACCACGTGTTAATTTGTTGAAATGCCACAACCGCCTGCAATGGTTGATTTAGGTGTGTTTTTCGTCGAATTATTGTCGCATAAATTCTATGCATGTAGATGTTCGATTTCATGCTAAGTGGCTAAATTGTTAGCTGAATATATCAGTTCAGCAGTGAGCTTTTCTCGAATTTTGAATCACTTGTTTTGAGTTGTATTTGAGGTTGTTTTGCTGGCTGAAATGTGCATGTTTACAAGATTCTTGATTGTGAATTAATTAGCACATGAGGTGTTTGATTGAATGTCTCTTCCAATCGAAAATTACTAGATTGCGAGTTGTAGGGCTATGGTCCACTTGCCCAAGGTCGTGTGTCCTATAAGAAGATGACTTATGGCTAACTCAATTATGGGTTGATTGCGGGTGTTGTGTTTGACCCCTACCTTAATTCCGGCTGATTGAGACCACTTGAAGTGTTAGGTGTAAGATGATTGTATTGCAACCGTTAGAGAGCTATCCTAATAGTGAACTCGTTAGAGAGTTATCCTAATGAGGAATGGTGGTTGGAGGGTTATCCCAACCAAAGGTGACTATTAGAGGGCTATCCTAACAATGAACTCGTTAGAGGACTATTCTAGCGAGAAGAACTTCTTGGAGGGATATCCCAACAGGAGAGGGTAGTAGTGCTAGAGGGCCATCCTAGCTTGCTTGACCCGAGGAACGGAGGGAGTAAGTTAGAGGGCTATCCTAACGCCTACCCTGGATTGTGTATTTTCATATTTTGAGTGCTACCCTATTTAAATTATATTGCTTGAAAAGCTTAGTAGTGTATGGAATGATATGACTAGATGTATGCTTTATATTACCCGATGATTACTTGTTATTCATGTTGATGTTTGATTAATGGGTGCTTAGCTTGAGCTACTCATCGAGTTTCGAGAACTCAAGCCATTCTATAATTTTTATGTTCAGGTTCTGAGTGAAGGTACTTTGGGTACCTCGTGCTGGTGTGACTGGTGGTGCAAGCTCGATGAATTGTCGCTGTGTTGCAGTCGTAGGTGGTCTAGTCATGGTTATTTCAGAGTAGTGTAGTTGTTCTGGTATCATCTACGGACTCTTTGTAGAATTGACATTTATGCGTACTTAAGTCATGATTGTCTTGCATATTTCCTTTCATTGTCATGCATGGGTATGGTTAAGGCTTCGAGGTACGGGAGGGTATTCCTGGCCAGTCACGCGACCAGAATTGGGGCGTGCCAATTAGTCTCTCCATACTTTCTTATGATAAAATATTCTAATTCTAAATTTTGGAATGAATTTATCAAAACAATTAAATATATTTGAATAGATGTTTCATGAGAAAGTTATGATAATTTATATCTTCAAAAAAATAGATCTAGGCGTGAACTACTTGCATTTACAAGTGATGTTTGGCTCCGTTTATCTCACCTTAGTAGGTTCTTCATTTGAAAGGTATAGATGATAGCTTTTATTTTCTTTCTTATCCTCAATTCTTTTCTTTAAGAGAAAATAATCCTTGTATTAGTCAAGAGTCATGAGTAATATAAGAGAAGGATTTAAGAAAGAAAAGGCCGGGAGAAGAACACGAATAATACCAATTGGTTTGACACCATACGTTTCAGTTTGACACGAGTTGAGACAAACAATGACCACCTAGTAGAATACCTGACCACAAAAGAGATCACACGACGCTTAGAAGGTTGGCTCCTTCAATTGCAAGCTTAGTGTGGGGCTTTCTCTTGTTCTCAAAGCAGCATAGGGTACGTTCATGACAAATCTTCCTATCTTCAAATCATGATCATCAAGTATTGATTTGTCTTAATTGATTTGGGGATATAGCCATTATTAGACTCCCAAGACTTGAACTAAAGAGAGAAGGAATCTAAGGTGGAAAGCTGATAATAGCATATGCCATCCATTTAAGGTATAACTACAATTCTCAAACAAATGAGCATGAGTTTTCATGTCGTAGTTGTAGAGCAAACATACATTATCAACAGACATCCCGGTTGATCAATCGATCTTTTGTTAGAAGCCTATTTCGAAACGCAAGCCAATTCATAATGGAGATACTCTCAAGGCATTGCCTATTCCATATGTATTGAGTAGCTGGACCCTTGACACTATGAAATGTTAATAATGAGTAGAGGGAGTTGGTATTATAATTACCATGTGTTATTCATTTCCATGTAAGTTTGTCCTCACCAATGTTAGGGAGGAAGGGAGCATAAGTCAAGCTTCTTATGCTTAGTTCTATCACCATAACCTACATGTTCTTGCTAGTCTAATTAATGATAGCCTTTTTGTTTACTTCAGATTAGAAATTTGGTTTAATATAGATGCTTTGTGTACTCTTCATTGCTTGTTCATTAGTTATTGGTTAATTTTTTTTTTTAAAAAATAATTTAATTTTTCTAGATATGTCATCAAAAGATGAAGCAGGTATTGCATATAGCAACATTATCTACAATAATTTGTGAAGTTATTTTTTTATCTTAGTCCTCGTATAGTTTGGAATAATTATTCTTTTTGTGTAATATATTTTCTATTTTAAATTACTTAATATTTATGTTGGGAGCCCATTTGATACCCTATATAAGCCCTTAGGATTATGATGATACTATATAGTGTTTGGGCTAGTACTATACAATGTACCAAACGAGTCTTTAAAAAGGTATTAACTAATACATGAATTAGAAACAATATAACATGAGACCCATCATTAGGTTGGTTGTATTAGAAAAATAATAATATTCTAAAATCGAATTTTTGAGTTGAAATTCCTAAATTCGAATTTTGAAAGTGAAAATTTTCAAATTCTGAATGTAATATTTTGGATACTCATTTTACCCCAATAAATTTTTTTAAAAATAATTTTAATTTATAAAATATTTTTTAATAATAAATTATATTATATAAATTTTATATTATATTATATTATATTATATTATATTCGTGGAAATAGTATTTTCGTAAAGTAAATACTCTCTAATACATTAGAGACTTTTTTACAAAGTCTATAAAACTAAATTTAAATTAAAAAAATATGAAATATTTTAATGACAAATATTTTTTTAAACCACAACACCTCTTTTGTATTATAAAAAAAATTATTTCATTAATTAAAATACTAACGAGTTAAAATTTATTTCAATAATTAAAATACTAAGTAGTTATATAGACTCATTATACATGTCTGTACAAAATACTGTATAATAATAGTATAATACATGCTAGCAATATACATGTTAGTCAAATACAGGCTAATATTATACAATGTACCAAATATGCCCTAAATGCTTAATGTACTAAAACCTATCAAATAATATTTGCACAAATTCATGGATTAATATTTGCGACAAAGAATTTTACATTTACACTGGATAGTGAGGCCCAGGTACGTAGGGTACAAATAGATGACCCTTCACAAATTCTGATCATAGTTGCAATCCAATTGACCGCTTTGTTAGGATGTTTGTGAATAAAAAAGAATGGTACAAACTCAAAATAATGAATAACATTTTCAATGTCCCAAATTTGATTTGGATCGTAGTTTAGAGTGAGGATTCAAATAACACATTGTGAGTATCCTACTATTGAGCAAATTGAAGAGTCATCAATATGACCTTTACTTTAGTAAACAACACATAAGGGAAAATGAAAAGCAGTAACCTTAGCACGAAGATAACAATCAAAACTATCACAGACAATGAACCCAACTGCATTTCACCCTCCTTCCATACACCACGATAATTTATCTTTAGGCATCTAGAATTGGCGATTCCATTTAATAAAACTAATTAATACGTGCATTCCCTTCAGACTTTCTAGATTGGTATAGGTAATCATGAAAATATATAATTTTCATAACTAGAGTAAAAGGATAAGGCAGTCTGCCAAATGATCCAAAGCGTGATAGCAATATAGACTTCCTTAGATCCAATTCCTTTGGATTTAGGAACAAGAAGAAGCTAATTAGGCAATTACCATTAGATCAAGGTATATATTGTGAGGGGAAATGACACACTAGAGGAGAGTGAATAGTGTGTTACAACTAATTATGCATAAATTTAATTTAATTTGATTCTTGAATTATTAGACAATTCACAACGAATAATCAACGAGCAGAAGCAGTAATAAACAATTAAGTGTAAATACAATAATGCTAACACAAGGATTTATAGTGGTTAATTTGACTTCAACCAATCCTACGTCTACTACCTAAGCACTCTACTTAGGATTTTAACCGAATTCATTAAAATTATATTATTTTCTCTTACATGATTTACAAGCCAAGACATCGACCATCTCCCCCAAGGGTTACTCTCTTCCCGAGAGTATCTCTAACTCTTTTATCCTAAGGACAACAATGTAAATCCTAGCAAACCTAGAGGATATGCCTCAACACCCAGGCAACCGCCTAATCTCAGGACCTACACCCTAGGTCTACAAATAAACTTTAAATACAACAATAGATCAAATAAATTACAACCAAAATAAAGCAAATAAGTAAAACATTAATACTTAGCTCCCAACTTGAAGTCCTAGCTTCTCTTGATGTCTTGATGATGAACCAAATTAAGCTTGAAGATAAGCATACAAAACTAGGATTTTGAAAGAAGTGGCTCAATCAAAGCTTAGGTCTATTAAAATATGGCTCAAAGATCACTACGAGCTCAAGATCACTTAGAATTTCTCTGATTTGGCATGGATCTTTCAATCGTGGATGTCACGTGCTACTCAACTTGGAACATAAAATTATTTCTCTATGGAACATTAGTTCCTAGTTTGCTATCAACAAAATCGAGATAAGACCCATGTTAAAAACTTTAGATTAATAAATATTTGATTGATAGCTAGTAAAAATTACACTGACCTCCCCTCTATTTGTAATTTTATCTTGTACCCCCCTGAGTTTTGTAAAACATTACACATACCCCCTATTAACGGAAACCGTTAGTGAAATAATATTTTTGAAATATTTACTAATTTTATTTTTTTAATGACAAAAATACCCTCGGGGGAGGTCAATGTAATTTTACTGAACCTCAAGGGAGGTCAGTGTAATTTACCTTTTTAATATATTATAATTACAACCAATAAATCAAACACACTAATAGATGATAAAACACATAAATTAACCATTAATTTCTTAAAGTCATCTTTTGACTTCAAAATTTCAAAATTAATTTACATAACTTCAAAATTGAATCAGACACTAAAAAATGATAACATTGATTTAAAATTCATTCACACTAGTCTCATGTTGTCAAATAAGTATCTAAATACATTGAGCACTTAATTGTTCCTAAAAAATTAGGATTTACATCATAATGTACCATTACTTCCTTTACACTAATATTTCCCCAAAAAAAAGCTTATATTCCACCTATATGCAGCTGTGCGTTCCCAAATACATGTGTACAACATCACCAAAAATTATTCCAAAAAAAAGGCTTATATGCCACCTTATAGAAATTGTGCATTCACAAAAAAATATATGCACAACTTCACCAAAAAATTATCCAAAATAATTATGCAGTAAAAAGAACTATAAATCCAAAATAGGGACATGTTGTGTTGCCCTTCTTTGCTAAATTTTCTTTCGCTTGGCATGTGGTTCACGCTGGGGTGTTTGTCTTGGTTGAGTTGTGGTTGGCATGTGCACAACACCTTTCCTTGAAGTACTATTTGAAGCTTGAGTTGAAATTTCATTTGCATTAGCATCACCCAAATGTTCTCTTTCAATATTACCATCACCCTGATTATGCAATTCAATAGAAGAATCAACAATTAAAGATCTAACCAAAAGTAACATAGACAAAACTTTAAATCTGCTAATATCATTTCAATGAATTAATCACTTTAAACTATGAAATATATATATTTAATGCTACAATTCGGTACAATTCAGTGTACTAACAGAGTACCAGCAAGTTACCAAGAACAATATCAATACCTTAAAATCATGTGATGGTTACCATGCAATTCAGAGAAGGATCTATGTCAAAAAAATATGTGAGAAAGATATGTAATTGATCTCAAATAAAGGAGATCACTAATTAGTATGGCTCTGGTGCATATGAAATTATACTTTATTAAGGAGTTGATATGTCCTCTTCAGCTATTACTTTAAAAAAAATTAAAGATTAAATTGCAAATACCTGAGTTGATGTCCCAATTGATGCTTGAGTTATACCTTCAGTGTTAGCACCACTTTGTGCTTGATCAGCAGCAAATGCAAGGGCTTCTTTTTTCTAAAAAGAAACAATAAACACATTCAATACAAAAGCTCACCAAAAAATTGTACTTTCTCATTAGTATGAAATCGCACATACTTTCTCCTTAGCAGTTTTCCCTCTTTGACAACCCTTTCTATTATGTCCGAACTCTTTGCAAATACCACACCTCACAGTGCAGGATCTTCTTGCGTCTTGCTGTCCAGCTCTACCCTCATTTGCTGCTCTCCTTTGAGCAGTCCTAGGCCTCCCTGGCAGCCTCTTAAGCTCTGGTGGATCAACTGTAGGATATCCATCTCGATCTCTCTCGTCCAGCTCAGGCATAGGATGAATCATTTCTTGATATATTTTGCAATACATTTCATTGGAATAGTAATGGTCACAAAACCTCTCCACGTTATATCTTTTATATGATATGCATGCACAAGCATGAGTGCATGGCAAACCACATAAACTCTAATAGTTACAACTACATGATTTAGTCCTAAGATTCACCACAAAAGTGGTGAATCCATCTCTAACCTGAAATTCATCATCTCCAGCATCTATCATCTTACAAAGCTTCGCATCTTGCATTGTCATATCAATAATTTTCCTAATCCTAGGGGTTGTCACGAATTCAAATATACTCCCCTTCTCAAATCTTCTTTGTAATCTCACCATAATCCTACAAGTCAATGACTCAACCATGGACATTATAGGTTTTTTCCTATCATCTCCAACCCAATGATTGAAGGATTCTGTCACATTATTTGTAATATGGTCAGATTTACATCCATAATCTATTGTGTGTCTAGCCCACATTTCTATAGGTCTTCTTGGAGAAAGTAACCAATCTGCAGCCTCACTATCAGTGGTTCTTAGTTGCATCATGTTTTTCTCAAACACAAAATTATTATATGCCTTGGCAGCAGTCCAATACTTTGTGGTTTTCATAAGTGATTTAAATTTCAATTTGAAGTTATTTAGCAAATGATGGCAGCAATACCTATCATAGTCAAGAAAATAAGTTACAATTCTATAATTTAAACTTAAAGCAATGAAGAAAAAAACACAATAAGCTATAAGTAATATAGGTTCTGGTGTGGAGTACCTATGTTTGGCATATGGAAAAAACTCAGATACAACACTCCTTAAGCCTTGATACATAAGAAAACATACAAAAGAAATCATGAGTTAAAGACCCTAAAACAAGATGAATCTAAAAAAATATAGTTTATGGCTATACCTTCTGCATGTCACTCATTATGGTCAATGGATGATCTTTCCATTCCCGAACCGAAGCCAATAACTCGTATAACAAGCGGAGAAAAAAATTCCAACTGTCCATGCACTCTACTTCAACCACAGCGAAAGCAATTGGGAACATTCCTTTGTTACCATCAATTGCTACAGCAGAAAGTAAAACTCCTCCATACGTACCCTTGAGGTGACAACCATCAAATCCAAACCATGGTCTACAACCTCTCACAAAGCCTTTTTTCATAGCATCAAAGCAAACAAAAAACCTTTTGAACAGAGGATTTGCAGACATCCTAGCATCTACCTCCATCTTAACCACACTTCCAGGATTTGTGACCCTTGCAAGCTTAGCCCAAGCTGGTAGCTTGTCATAGGATTTTGCATGGTTCCCTTGGTTTTCCTCTTTCACCCTTCTTCTTGCGCGATACAATTGCATATTATTAGCCGGCTCTAAGCCATATTTTTCTAGCAGCTCAGCCTTCATACTACAATAACTCATTTCAGGATCATCAACTAACTTAGATTGCAACCTTTTTGCAATCCAAGTAGAATTTGCATTAGAGTTCCTAGTAGTTCTTATGCAATTATGATCTGAATTATATGTCTTTATCTTGTACGAGAAACCATCCGGTGTAGGGGAAGCATGAATACGCCAAGTACAACCATTAATAGCACACCTAGCAGTAACTCTAGCCTTCTCATTCTTAATTCTCTGAATTTCAAACCCTTCCTGTATTGTATAGTCCTGAAGAGCTTCCCTGAATTCATTAACATCTAGAAAAAGTAACCCCTTTTCCAGTTGAACCCTACCATCAGCTGCTCTTTCAAATATTTTCCCTCTCATTACTCTATCAATGTAAATTTCTTCATTAGAATTGACATTCACAATTTGATCATAGCTTTCATCTAATTGATCACTCTCACTTCCATCATTCCTCTCTTCTTCATCAGCATAATCAAGGTTAGATTCACTATCACCCTCATTTTCATCATCTTCAATATTTTGGTACCATTCATCATTCGATTCACTAATGACAACATCCCCTTCACTATGTATACCCTCCTCCTCACCAGCTACATTATCCCTAGCAGGTACAGTATTAGTGTTTGACTTGCCATCCCTCTCACTATGTTGAATGTCAATGTCAATAAATCCCAGCTGTGTCTGACTTGCCATAACCCTTACAAAAGTCAGAAGAAACTAATCAAAATAGATACTTATTCAAGTGTAATCCTAAAACATTAGTTTGTATATGCTTACAACAAAAATTGAGATACTTCTACTGATTACTGTGGAAGAACCGAAGAAAGGGAAAAAGACAATCAAGTAAAGTCAAAACAAATAAAAAAGAAAGGGAAAAAGATAATCAAGTAATTCCAGTAATTCTTCAAATTAAACACCTGTGCAATTTGCAAACACCTGTGAAGAAATCTTATGATCGCACCCCACAACGAACACCTGTGTGCGTCAAATCAATCCTCAGCAACACATAATACATCATGCGTTGAGTATGTGCAAACGAATCACCTGGTCTTGGCGAGCGAGCGAGACGATTTGGTGGCGCCAGGGAGGGAGATCAGCGGCGGCGGTTTATCGGCGCAGGTGGAGATCGCGAGACGAGGAAAAGGGCACGACTAGGTATCGAGGGAGATAGGGAAAAGAAATATATTATATGGGATAGGATGAAAATTTTGAAATTTGCGAGGGTAAAAGAGAGAAATCAAGTTATTAACAGATTTTATTTAACCCCGTTAACCCCAAGGGAGGTAAGTGTTATCTGGACAAATAGAAGGGGTGTCCGTATAAGTTCACTAAATCTCAGGGGAGGTTAGTATAATTTACCCATTAATTAAATTCTGAACTAGATTTTCACGAGTTTTGGGCTAAGTTGAACTCCATTGGAGCAATATAAGAGTTATTTGGTTTGCGAAATGAAATTGAGAGAAATAATTTGTTTGGTTGGATGGGATAGTGTATTTAATGCTCCACCTATTTTCTTAAATTGGCTGAAATTTTTTTGATGAGAAATAAGTATGTCATGAGCAGTGGCGGATCCAGAAAATTTTGCTACTGGGGGCGAGATAGTTTTGATAATTGACCTCGATGAGTCTAAGTGAATTTCTAAGTATATATTTTTATATTGTGATTGTATTTTATATTAAGAACTATATTCATCGTTTAGTAACTTTCTTTTAAAGATTTTTTTCATAATTATTTTTTGTTTTAAAAATAAAATAATATGATAAATTAGCACACAAACTATGCAATATATCTTAAAACTGAATGATGATAATTAATCTATACAGGAAATATATATTTTTCAATCAATTCAAAGAGCAAGAAAGTAAAACCTTAATATTTAGTAAATTACTAATGCCGAAAATTAAACTAAAATAATAAGATGATTTGGTCATTCCTGTAAACTGTTAAGTATATAGTATTTTATTCTCATTCGGTCATTCCTATGTTACTCTCACACCCGCGCATGGGAGGAAGACAACGCATCTCGGGAGGAAGATGTGAGGATGTCTCTGCGCCATGCGATGCAAGAGGAAGATCCACCGAGCGCTGGCGTTGTGCGGTGCGAGAGGAAGACGTGTCAGCGTCGACGTGCCGGACTGTGGGAGGAAGACACGTGATAGCAGCACAATGCGGGAGGAAGACGAAGAGTCTCGGGAGGAAGATACGAGGACACGCCTCGTGGCTTGCGGTGCAGTGTGGCAGCTCAACGTGGGACTACTCGCAGGAGGAAGACGACACGTCGCAATCGTGCGGTGCTGGAGGAACACACGCCACGTCGTGGAGCCGGACTGCGCGCTTTGGAGGAAGACCTTGACGAGGAAAGAGTCGGGAATGCAAGTTGTCAGCGATAGTCTGCAAGGATTTGAGAAAGGAGCACTACTACAAACTTGGTCTTCAGCAACGGCTATCAGCAATGGCCGCTCAAGCCGTTGCTATTTGCAACGGCGTTCTTACGGCCGCTCGAGCCGTTGCAGATATCTGTATCTGCAACGGCGTTCTAACGGACAACCGAGCCATTGCGGATTATTTTAATTATCAGCAACGGCTTTCTGACGGAAAGGCGAGCCGTTGCTAATTATTTAATCTTCAGCAACGGCTTACTAACGGATAAGTGAGCCGTTGCTGATGATAACTTATCAGCAACGGCGTTCTAACGGGCGAGTGAGCCGTTGCTGATAAGTTTATATAGGGCACGCTCTCGCGCCCGACCCTTCTTCCTCCCGCTTCTGCCGCCGCCGCTCCTGCCGACTCCTCTCGCCGCCGCTGCCGCTGCTGCCGACGCCGACGCCTCTCGCCGATGCCTCTCGCCGTCGTGCCGCTGCCGGTATGTTGATCGGCCGCCCTATACAGTTTCGGCCGGAGATGCTAAAATCCGACCGAAACCCTATTTCTAGGGTTTTGGCCGGCGGCGGTCGGCCTATGGCCGCCGCCGAACCTTCTACAGTGGCCGGACAGTGTGTCCGGCCACTGTACGCCGGCGCCGGAGTCCCCGGCGCCGGAGGGTGGACTCCGGCGCCGGAATATATATATATATATATATATATATATATATATATATTGTTTTGAAATTGTTAATTAATTATTTTATAAATGTTAATTAAATGTTTAGATTAATTGTTTAATTTGTTAGATTAATTATTAGGGTTTAGATTAATTTCGGACGCGCGCCGGAATCGTCCACTTCGGACGCGCGCCGGAATCGTCCAATTCGAACTCGCGCCGGAATCGTCCAATTCGGACTCGCGCCAGAATCGTCCACTTCGGACGCGCACCGGAATCGTCCAATTCGGACTCGCGCCGGAATCGTCCACTTCGGACGCGCGCCGGAATCGTCCACTTCGGACTCGCACCGGAATCGTCCACTTCGGACTCGCGCCAGAATCGTCCACTTCGGACGCGCGCCGAAATCGTCCAATATGGACTCGAACTGTCTCGAAACATTTAGAAAATAATCATCCATCCGACGAGTTGATATGTTTCACGTACGCATCGACGAATCGGATATGATTTACCAAAACCTTAGATCCGTTCGGGGATTGTATGTTCGTGTAAAAGAAGTAGATGATCTTTTATACGACGTACAATTCTTGAATTGTCCCTGATTGGATAATTTGGGAATATAGTTATTTGTACTGCACTTACGTTTTTATTTTAACTGTTAACTAATTATTCTAAAATTCGACAACATCTCCCTTGTTCTCCGATACGCGCCCAGATGATATGCGTATTCGGAGAACTGTAGGGAGATGCTGTCGAAATTTAGAATAATTAGTTAACAGTTAAAATAAAAACATAAGTGCAGTACGAATAACATAAATCCCGAATGGAATAGGACAATCTCACCTAAAGACATTAACCAAAGAAATTGTCATTGATTGACAGAATCATGTCGGCTGATCGAAGTTGGATGTACCGACGTTTTGATCGTGGAGCTTTAACGAATGAGTTTCGATTAGGCGTAACGTACTTCCTAAATTTCGCCTATTCGAATCGGAATTTCGTTAGCATGGGTGATCAAATCCGATGTCCGTGCCGCATTTGTTCGAATGGACGATTTTTGGATCGGGAGACTGTCACTCTGCATCTATATACCAAAGGATTTACACAAGCCGAACAAGTATATTACGCGAAGTATCCAGCTCGAAATAAAGATAGAGCAGATTGGCGTGTAGTCTGTAAGACAAAAGGTAGAGGAAAAATTGATCCGATAGTAGGAGAAAATGATCCTCCTGGTTTCTATCAAGAAGATGATCTTCCTGCTGTGGATCGTATTATTCCAATACTCGAGGATGCAGACACAACGTCAATTCAATTAGAAGTTGAATATGCTGATGATGACGATCATGAAATTGAGGAAGCTGGAGATGAAGAAGATGACGAAGAGGAAGAAGAGGAAGAAGAAGAAGAATTCGAAGACTATTATTCAGATGATGAGGAATAATTGTAAAGTATATATATTTTATTAAATATATCTCTACTATTTATACAATAATCTGATTATATGTCTGTTCGACAGATATGTCTGGTCGTGGTTATCGACGCAGGAGAGCTTCGGAGTCTCCGATCGGTGAGACTCCAGCACTTACTCATGCTGCTGATCCTCCTGTTGCTGATCCTCATGAGGATGATACTGCCGAGGCTAGTACATCCAGACGCAGGCGGCCACGCGGGCCGAACAGGTGGCAGCCTCCACCAGCCACAGAGTCACGTAGATTGATCAGCGTGATTGAGGAGCGGTAATATATCATGAATTATGAATCATTACAAATTCATTATATCATAATATAATATTAAAATTTATTTTTGTTGTGCAGGTTCGAGCAAGAAGAAGTGCCGAGGAGCATTTCTTCTACTATTCGACGATACATGCACGGGGCATGGCCTACGTGGTCTCACGTGCCTAGCGAGCACGTCGACATGTTATGGCGCGAGTTTGAGGCACGTATTTTTTTTTTTTTTACATGCATGATGATATATTAAGAATTGGTACTGATATTATTATTTTGCAGGCTCGCTATACATGGGCCGAGGACCAGAGGTCCTTCATTTACGCTGCCTGGGAGTCTATTTCCCGGGCAAGGTACAACGGGCAGCTGGGGCAGGCTCGGTCCCGAGCGATGGCCCGAGCTGGGACCACTAACATTGCGGAGACTCGGGGATACGGCCCTAGTTGGATTACTCCGGATATATGGGACCAGCTCGTGGGGATATGGTCAACGGATCGATGGCAGGAGGTTTCTCAGAATGCGGCTAGAAATCGCATGTCGGGGGGAGCAGCGCGTCACACCGGCGGCTCTGTTGCATTTGCAGTGCACGCAAACCGTATGGTAAGTATATCGTTTAATTATATATTTTATTTGTTATTATGTGTACTGATTAATGTATTTGTTTTGTAAATGTAGACGACGGTGTCGGATGACGGGACTGTCCAGCGACCCTCCCCGATGGCGGTGTTTGAGCGGACTCACCGTCGAGCACATGGGACGGGGGAGTACATCGACAACCGCGCTGCATATATTGTGGTAATTATATATTTGTTTAAATTATTCATTATATATTTATAATTTAAGTTTTATGATAAATATTAAACAAAAAATCAAACTCGAGTAGGAGACGTACAGCCGGAGGGTGGTGCAGCGCGGGGGTACCCCCGAGGACTTTGACGCAGCATCGTGGGTCGAGGCCGCAGGTGGCTGGGACCATGGCCGCGTATATGGCTTCGCAGATAGTGGTCATGCGCGAGCCGTACTAGGGCCACTTGGGGCACCGATCCCTCCGGTCGCTGGTGAGCGGCCGTCCACCTCTAGATCCAGTTATGATCATAGTAATAGGATAAGGACACTAGAGGAGACGGTCGCGCGTCAGACTGAGATGATGGAGCGTCAGAGTCAGACGATGGCGAATATAGAAGCTATGCTACGCAACTTGTCAGGTCATCCCGAACCAGTCATCTCTTCGGCATCATCTAATCCGTCGTCCTCGAGTCAGTCTACGCCGGTGTTCACTCAAGCGCTCCAGACCCCGCCATATAATCCAGACCATCCTCCATCTTGATCGTGAGATTTTTTGTTTGTATATTGAACTTGTTTAACTTATTTTGTTTGGATATTGATACTTCAATTTTGCATTTGAATTGTTTTTATACTATCGTGGATAATTATCAATATAAGTATAATTGTTTTGATGTATATATGTTGGTGTGTTTGTGATGTATGAATGAATGTGTATGAGGTGTTTGTGATGTGTGAATGAATGTGTGTATGAGGGTATGGGTGTGTGAGTTATGTATCAGATAAATGTATCAATGTATCAATGGAAATTTGAAATTTTCAAATTTTCTGGTTGCAGGTATACGTCATCAGCAACGGCTTTCCCACGGGCGTCCGTGGGAAAGCCGTTGCTAAAAGTGTATCGAAAGCCGTTGCTGATGACCTACAGCAACGGCTTAGCGACGGAGTTTTACTAACGGCGTTGCTACGGACTCAGCGGCCGTTGCTATTAATGTTATCAGCAACGGCTACGGGTCTGTTGCAAACCCGTTGCTGATAATAGTTTTAGCGACGGCCCGAGCGGCCGTTGCTGATAATATTTTGAGCGACGGCCCGAGCGGCCGTTGCTGATCCGTTGCGAAGTCATCAGCAACGCGACTTTCTGTCACGGCGCTATTGCAACGGCTCAGCCGTTGCTGATGCTCTTCAGCAACGGCTCAGCAACGGCATCAGCCGTTGCAGATGACCATTTTTCGAGGTTGCCGACAGGCCGGCAGGCGGCGGCAGCCTACAGAGCAAGATGGCGAGTAGATAGAGAGGTCAGAGGAGTGTTGAGACGTTGAGTGTTCACTGTTGACTTATTGAGGTTTGAGAGATGGAGGAAGAAGGCGTGTTGAGAATAGAAATCATGAAAATATTTTGTTTGAAAAAAGCTTGAAATGAGAGGACAAGACAAAAAAAAAACATATTCATGCAATTAGTGGGAACGGGGCTCGGAGTACTGCATCCAACAGTGTTACTGTGGAGATGTGGGGGCATAAGTGCAATATGGTGGGGGCCACTATGCTAATTTTTATTTTTATTTTTCTTGTCCAGTGGAGCTGCCCCCACTGCCCCCATTGTGGATCCGCCACGGGTCACGAGGAATTGATAAAGAATTTTATCAGATAAAAAAATATCAGTAATAGCATTGTCCATTTAGGTTGATCTACTCCAAAACCGTGCACTTATATATATAGCTGGACCATCTCTTGAAAAAACCGTGCGGAATTGGGCATGCATGACATGAACAAACATCATGTTGTGCTAAATAGCATTCATAAATAATATACAACAAATATAACATTGAGAACACGTGTATTTATTTATATACAGGAAAACTTAATATATAAAAGATCTGGTCCCACGATATAGAATTGCACGCATTGACTAACAACAACGTCAACGGTGGCGATCATTAATTACGTAAATGCATGCGTGAATATATAGTATTAGGTCAAACCTGGCAGGCAAACGCTCAATTTTCTTAATTGCATGACCAAAATTTCCCAAACTGGACAAGTCAAAGCTGGATTGTTGAATCCATATATACAAATTAGTACTCACATGTTGCCACAAATATCATTGAGCAGATGCACTAATTTTTTAGAGTATTATATACAAATTTATGAGCTTATCATAGCTGATGCACATCACTATAATTAAAATTTATGTTTAAAAAATCTAAATTCTTTTTCCTGAATACTATTATTAAATTTGATTGGATAATTAATTTATGTACCCAATAATTGGATCGACTTAATTAAGGTGGACCTCCGCTAGTTCGGTTCCATGTTAGATTTAATTGGATGATTAACTTTTCTAATTAAAAACTTTAACCATTAGGAAAAAGATAAATTTATACTTTTATATTCTTCACAAATATGTTCAATATTAACATATTTATTTTGGAATGTCAATCACAATTCACAAACATATTAATTTATTATCCTATCACATTTAATCCAATTCAATTCACCGAAGCAGACGTATCATTAATATTGGTAAATTCAACCTTTTGTGTCTTAATTAATGAGCACGGATCTTCTATGTCCGATCCAACCAGTAGATTTTTCAAAGTAGAGAAGGCAAACGAATTTAGAAAAGTTGTTCTTTGGCTCTAGTGAAGTAGGAAAGAGCGGAGTGCTCAAATTTTTAGATATAGTTTTTGCGCGGCTTCCTCCAATTTTGAATAAATTGAAATAGCTTATTTAATTTACGGTTCTCTATTTTGTCTATGTTTCATGTTCCCTCTCTACTTATGTAATTAATTAACTTTCCTTTTCACTGAATACTTGTACTATTTCATCTTCTGTGAAATTGATGCAATAATTTTTATTGAAACAGAAATCAAACAACGAGAGTTTTCATCCAAAAATAATTTATTTTCTGGACCTACAATTATGACCACAGAGGCCTCAAATAAATACTTAATTAGGGCACATTGTTCGCTTCGGGATAACAAAGGATAAAATAAAAGATAAATTTATAATTATTATTTATTTAGTGCATGAATTAAAAAGAAAATATGATTAAAATAATATAAAATTAATAATATATTCGATGTATATTAAATTTTTTTATTATTATCTAAAACTCTCTCATTTTTTATCTTATCATATTCTATCATATTTCGTAAAGCAAACAAGCACGTGTCTTTTCTTTTTCTTAAAGTCACGCGCTCTGATTTTTCTTAAAACTAGAGGGCATTCTGGTAATTTACATATATATTTTAAATTAATGTCAGCTAGCATGCATCTCTCTCACGCTCACGCGAACTGCCACTATTCCGTTTCCCACTTCTCAGGCGTTTTGTCTCCCGACTTCACCGCTGTGTTAAACTTCCGTCTTCGTCTCCCTCCCTCTTGCAATCACGCGACGACAACTTCATCGTTGTGTTGTCGTCGGCGCTGTGGCCTATGGGGAAGCACCAACTATGTGTTGACGATGACTTCACCGCTTATCGTTGGTGCTGTACGTGGCCTGTGGGGAAGCACCGACGCTATGTTTGACAACGACTTCACCGCTGTGTTGTCGTCGACGTTGTGGTCTGTGGGGAAGCACCGACGTTGTGTTGACGACTTCCTGCAATCACGAGACGACGGCGCCAGTTTCTTCGTTCAGCACAGCTGCGCCAGTTTCTTCGTCAATACAACGATGCCATTGCCCTATCCAAGAACATGAGCCAAGGCACCTCCGACGAGTTCAACAAGAACGCATTCAATGAGTGCCAAGACCTACTCGGGGATGCCACCAAGGAGCTCCAATTAAGCTGCCTTGTCGGAGTCGGAAGATATCCAAGGCATTGCGTGACAGAGCAACGACATAAAGACCATTAATGATGCCCTCAATGTCGTGCCCAAGAAGTACACCAGTCCGTACAAAATCTATGTGAAGGCCGACGTCTACAAGGAAATTGTGCTTGTCAATGAGGAAATTGGTCGGCACAAAATCTATGTTGACGAAGAAATTGGTGCAGTTGTGCTGAACGAAGAAACTAGCGCCATCGTCGCGTGATTGTAGGAAGTCGCTAATACAGTGTCGGTGCTTCCCCACAGGCCACAGCGCCGACGACAAGGGGTGAAGTCGTTGTCAGCATAAAGTTGGTACTTCCTCACAGGCCACAACGCCAACGACAACATAGAGGTGAAGTTGTCATCACGTGATTGGAAGAGGGAGGGAGACGAAGACGAAACTCCAACACAACGACGAAGTTGGGAGACGAGACATCTGAGAAGTGGGAAGCGGAACAGTGGTAGTCTGCGTTAGCGTGAGAGAGATTAGGGGTGTAAACGAGCCAAGCCGCTCGCGAGCTACTCGAGATCGATTCGGTAAAAACTCGAACTCGACTCGAACTTATCAAGCTCGAGCCGAGCCGAGCCGAGCCAGACATTCGAGCGAGCCGAGTTCGAGCTAACCTATACTCGGCTCGCGAGCCTAATCGAGCCTAATCGAGCCTTCTATATATATTATATACCGGGTTTGTTTTTTAAATTTTATGAACCCGTTACCCTCTAAAATGAACCCGAGCTTAGTCGAGCTCGCGAACGAGCTCAGCTTGTGCGGCTCGACTCATTAGCCTTGATTTTTTTCCCGAGCCGAGCCGAGCCGAGCTCGAGTTGTTTGAATGTAACTCGAGCCGAGCCAAGCTCGGCTCGGCTCGGCTCGATTACACCCCTAAGAGAGATGCATGCTAGCTGACATTAATTTAAAAAATCAAATTACCAAAATGACCTTTGGTTTTAAGAAAAATAAGAGCACGTGGTTTTAACAAAAAAAAGGACACATGTTCTATGCAAGGCATGTGAGTCCAGTGGACTCAATGCCGACGTAGAACAAACCCTAAAGCAGAATATTAATTAGAATAGTTAGATTATAGTATAATATATTTCTTTGAGTATAAATATTTAATATTGTTAATAAGAATATTTTTAGTCATTTTATTCTCCATTCCTGATCTACGCTAATCAAACAAATAATTAATTATTCCTGATTTATTTATAATATGTCATCCAAATAACAAAATACTATTTCTTATCTATTTTTATTTTTATTCATTTCTTATTTCTTATAATTTTATTTCATCAAATCAAAAATCCTCTTTGGTTTTAGTTGTTGAGCTACTCAACTAGCTAGGTCTATAATAGACTTACCTCCAGTGTTGCCAATGACAACAAGGGAACTTATCAAATACCACAGTGTTTTGGTGATACTGTTGTTCTGTTCATTAAAGCTAACAAAGAAAAGCTTATTAATGTTAGGATCATTTTAGCTGGCTTTCTTTGAGTACAGTATGCATTAAATCAAGTCAGAAATTTTCTATATTGGCATAAAAGCAGAGAATTAGTAAAGATTTAGCTAACATATATATAGGCTGCACTTTCCTGTTCCCTTACTACTTATAGCTATCATGTTTTGAAGGCCTTAATCCACAATGTCCATAAGAGCTAATTACCTGGCAAGCTCATCGTCTCTCATTAGCTGATAGAACTGTACTAGCTAGTAAATGATGTGATTATCAATGGTACCTCACTAGAGTGCATTTTTTCTTGTTCCTTAATGGGTACTTCATAAGAATGGTACTTCAAGTAGGGCATTCCTTTGGTCTTGTAATTCTGAGAGTAAATAAGGCAGTAATATACAAATGCTGGTGGAAACTTGAAGGCAATAAAGAGCTAGAAGGCATGCTAAATCTTTACTGTATACTAACAATCTTTGGTCAGCACTCAGGGATATTAATTATAAGAATTAGCCCACAAGTTCAACTAGGTGTTGGTAGAGGTGCCAATGGGCCAAGTCCACCCATGGGTGGCCCGGACCAAGCATATATAGCACAAAAAAAAAACCAAGGGATGAACTGGGCTCGATCATCTGGATGGACACGGGCGCGGCCCATTCCTTTAGATGGCGATGACAAAATCATTTCATGGAAAGATAGCTGAAATGATGGAGTCCTTGCTACAAATTTCTGAGCATCTTTTAGAGTAGCAATTCTAATGCAACAGCATGTGTTCTATGCACAAAATGATGACTTCATCTTTCATATCAATATCAGTTGCTATGCTACGGAGAAGTTCAATTCAAGCTTGGATATGGATTCTTGGAGGGTGTGCAAAAGGTTATTTGATTGCAAATTTGCTCTTTTAGAATAACTTCATCTTCTAAAACCTTACTAACAAACAGAAGTCTTGAAAGAGTGTTTTGACACTGCCCGTGTAAGCAACTATCAGTTTTGAAAATTGGCGGCAGTTTTGGGCGCTGATTCTTTAAATCGATGTCGGTTCTAGCGCCTATCTGTTGAAAATTGACGTCAAAAAATTGGCATCTATTTCCTTCGTTAATCCTATGTCTAATCTCACATCAAACATCCAGATTATTCGACTTAATCAAACTTTTATAAATAAAACCACGTACTAAATTATTTTGCAATCGAGATTTGGAAAAATTAGTCCAAATCAAAGTTAAATACTAATTTTTCTAATTAGTTAATAATATCATATTATTAATCCTGTTGTATGCGGAAAAAAATAATCAAAATTTATATGACGGTGCCTTTGCTAGAGGTGTTGGTATTTAATGCAAACAATAAATTTCTTTTTGGATATCGATGCTAGTATCATAATTTATTCACTATTAAGTTTGGACTCCGATTTTTTTATTTTTTAAAGTGGCTAATTAAATTTTGATATTCACCGTACTGATTTTTCAATTAAATATGGCACCTATTTTCTATTACATTTTTATAGTGCCTAGAAATTGCTCTTCAAGCAAAATTAACTTAATTTGTTCTATCTTCTAGTTACCCAGACTATGGTAAATAGATTTGGGCCTAACAGTAAGCAACAATGGGATATATACCCCTAAAATGAAGAATACCACCTATAGTTATTTTACTATTTCTCAATAAAATAAGTTAACTGTGACCTAGAGAGTCCAAACATGAGAGTACAAACATCCTTTTTGCTCAAAAAAAAGAAATGTCCTGAGATAGCATGCTTCTAGAATGTTAACAGCATAAGATTAATTTATATGACACCTCCCTAATAATAAGGAACTCCATCTTTTTTTTATTTTAATACTATATGTATTAGACCATCCTATGAAAGAGAGGCAGAAATGACTTATTAATATTTTGATGGCAAACAATATAAATCATACTTAATTTTGCATTCCTCTGTTTATATTACTTTTTCTACCTCTAATCAAGAACATGTCTATCCACCTAACCAGAATAGTTGATATTCATGAACCACCAATTGACTCAAAATGCTTTTCTTAACAAATAAATTGTCTCCTCGCTTTTATTTGACATTCCTATGAAAGACAAACTCCAACTCATAATCTAATTGACATTCCTATGAAAGACAAACTCCAACTCATAATCTAGAACCTAGTTAATCATAGTCCACAATATATCATAACCAAACCTTAGCAGCTCCATCCATACATGAGTGTTTCTTTTCTATATAAGCTCCTTATACAATTCAGATTAAGTCAATTTTGATACCATTTGTTATTGCACAATAACCTAATGGAGCAATAGGCTCAAATTTAAACTAGTAGTTTCTGCTATCATGTTAAAATATCAATTCACATGTGAATCTCATAATTGTAATGAATTGGAAGCAAACCATGATTTAACATATATCAAATTTAATTATGAAGATTAAATGAGAAAAATGATTGACATTCAAGCTACTATTATATCTCAATCACTTCTCTGCATTGCCTAATTAGCATGTTGATTTCATGTTGGCCATCATATTATTTGAATGGTTGAAACTACAGAGTTGACATCCCTTTATGTCTAATTTCAACAAAAGTGGCCTTCCATTAAAATTGTTTCTTAAATTGCTTCCCTTGTAAACTGTGCAGTTTTAGGAAGAAAAAAGTGGTTTACTTTTCATATCCAGATGAGTGATTCATAATGTAGCAGTCACTTGAATCAAAGATGATTAGTTTTTCCATCAGCAGCTGTTTACACCTTCAACAACATTCAACATGATTGCTCAAAATATCATACATATCAAGATTTTTATGCTACCACTAATTCTCATCCAAGAAACAACAATTCCAATTGACCACTACTCAAAATTGATCAGAAGCTCCAGTCAAACCATCTTAAGGCTCAAACACTGCAAGTGCAGTCTTCCCTCTCTCTTCCTTCCCAATTTAAACTGATTCCCAGTGTTTACATCTTCTTCTTGCTGCAATTCCCAGCCATTTCCATTCAACTTCAGTCCTCCTCCACTCTCAGTTGACGATGAAGAAGCTCCAGAATCGGAATTCCTGCTTCCTATGGTCAGTGTCAGTTCTATCTCACTTTCCTGCTCCTCTTCAGCCTTCTCTATGTACTCATCTGCTGGAAGCTCAAGGTTAAGCACCCGCCGTGGCCGCCAGCGCCGCTGAGCATTATTCCTTTCTCCGTTCTCCATGTCCCTCATCAGCAGCTTCTGAAGCCGGTACAAGCGATGGAGCTCGCGGACCTGATGATTGAGGCAGCAAAATTAGGCCTTTATGCCTGCAATTGGAATGCTTAATTTAGGGTTGCTGAAAACCCACCTGTTGCTTGAAGGTCTCTTCGTGCTTCAGCATCATCGTCTTCATGCACTCTCTGTCGTGCTCCAGCAGAAGCCTCTCCATTTTCTGAGGTTGATGATCCAACTATCAGACACTTGTTCTCCTCTTAAATCCGCAACGAAAGAAGTTGACAGTTTGCTTATCCTTTTTGTCTGCTTACCAATTTGTTGGGTATGGATGTTGACTGCTGAATTCCCAGCGCACTCCAATTGCGTGTAGAATCTATCGGCGTCAACCCCTGCACATGTTCGAATTCCTTGTCAACGACTACCAATCGTTGGTGTTTTTTTCTCTCTTTGGTAGAAGCTATCACTGAAAGAGCGACAGTAGATGTCAAGTGTTACGCAATTACAAGGCATCTTCATCATCAGTTGAAATATTTACAACCTGTTTGACTTTTCTATCCTTTTACTTACATGATAAAGTAGGAGGGCAAAGATGATTAATTCACCTGTGAATGATCAAGCTATCTTCTTGTCACTGCTTGGCCATGGTGTTCCTCTGGATAAAGCAGCAGTCTTGACTCTCAGCTAGCATTCGAATGAGAAGTCAGGTATTTAAAGGGTAGCAGGCATGGGAGAGAAATCCTAGTGCTGTGGACTTTGCAGTCTCACAGGTGCATGAGGGAAAAGATGCCCCCAGACAATGCCTACATGAGACAGGAGTGAAAAAAGAACAAGGCCTAGTTATTATTAAATGCTGTATGGAGAATTATGTACTACTTCTTATACTCTTCATAGACACTCAATGGCCAAAATCACATGTGCCATGAAGACCTATTTATCATCACAACCAGTTGCCTCAGCATGTAGATATATTGTTGTCTTCATGCTGCTTAATTGACATATAGGGAATCTGAGAGTTTGGTTTAATTCCAAAGTGCATGTCAGAGTTACTACCACATCCATTTGTAATGTTTTTAAACTCAACATTAAACCAATTTGGTGAAAACCAGAACCTAATTAATAATACTTCTATCATAATTGTCAATTTTATGGTTCAGTTGGTGTATGCATGTAATGATGTTTCCATAATTCTATGTATATATAGTCGATACATGCATACATATCATCAATACCACTTTGCTCTGATGCAATGTAAAAGTACAGTTCTTTGCAAGGCAATGATAGACATCTGTTCATTTGACCAACCTACGCTGATCACAATGCATGAGTGTCTGCTTACTTACTAAAACAAAAAAACAAAAAAACAAAAAAACAAAAAAACAAAAAAGTTAGATGGTAAAGCAACACTGCAACACTGAAAACAAGTCATCACTTGAGTAGAAAGCAAGGCTGAGCACAGAATAGACTTAGATGAGATGATCATCATCAATGGCTTGCTAATTGGTGGCCTCACAACACTACAAATCAACCCGTTTCTTCGGGAGGAGGAAAGGCTTCCTCTTGTCCTCCTCCGCGGTGCGCTGACCAAAGCGTAGGGCATGGATCAGTGGCCAGTGCGCGCGGGCACATGCATGGTGAGGTCATCTTCTCTTCCCGAGCTCACCGCTCTCCGAGGGGCCGACATCGGTGCACGCGTTGCCGGTTCGGGGAGGCGCACGGCGTACGGTTCCATGGCGCCATGGGGCTTCTCAAAAGGAGGAGCTCGTGAGCTCACCTCCATCCACCTTTAATTAACTTTGTTTTTATTTTATAATACTTCTCGGGTCACCTCTCTGAATTCGAACCGGATTTTGAATTGATTAGACCACGCCACTTATATTAACTCTAACTATATACGTACTCCGATTAATTTAAATTAGAATTAATTTAAAATAAATAATTAAAAATTGATTAATTTATTTGACAATGTAAATGAGCGGATAAACATATATTTATAAATAGTAATAATACAGAAATGAGTGTTGGAATTCTAATCTGACTCATCTAAATGGGACTATTCGGAGTAGAGTGGATACTGGCACTTATAATAGGAGTCGGAATTAGAATTTCTACTCTTACAAATGCAAGCATGAATATATATTTTCCAAATGTAATTAAGAAAAATAATATAAAATTATTATATTTATATTTTACAATATTTATGTGTTAAGAAAAAATAGTATAATATTATTAAAGAAAAAAATTTAAGAATTAGAAAATGAAATATGATTACAAATATTTAAGTTTAAGGAGATATTTATAATAATTAATAGTAGTTGGAAAAAAATTTAATCAATGTGAGACTAAAAAAAAGGCATTTACAATAATATTAAGGATAGTTAAGAAAATAAATTTTAATTAACATGGGACTTAAAAAAAATACCTAGCTCCGATATTGATAAAACATTGTCAATCTGGCGCCTATGACTGCATCATTTATTTCAAAAACTTGAAATATCTAGACTACAATATACAAAAGGTTTTATTGGAGCCATGTAATCATCTTGTTTAGAGAGCATAGTAACCTTAATAAGGATAACAATAGAGAGCATAGTAACCTTAATAAGGAAAACAATTATAACAAAGGCGAAAACTAATTAAAAAGATAATTTTAGCATTCATTTAAGAAAGTTTAAAACGTTTAAAATTTGCATAAGCTAAAGTATGCGAATTGTTTCTAATCTAGCTACAAGAGCATAAATTTTATTATAGGCTATACATTCTTCTTGATTATACAATTGGGTCACTAATCTAGCTTTGTTTCTAATAATAAAATTCTCTTCATCTAACTTATTTCTATCTAACTTATTTCTATATACTGACTTAGTCTCAATTACGATTTGTTCACTAGACATAGATACTAAATCCCAAACTTCATTCATTACAAATTGATTTAGTTTCTCTTGCATGATAATAACCCGAAATTCATCATCTATGACTTCCTTAATATTTTTAGGCTCTACTTGGAACATGAAAATAACATATTGACAAATATTTTTTTAGATTAGAACGCGTTACCACTCACGTTGATGGTTCTCCAATGACTTGATCAATTCGATGATCTCTTATCAACAGATACACTTTTGGGAGATGTGGTAGAGCTTCTTTTTCTTCAACTTGAGGTTGGGATGATGAGGATGAATGTTCTTCATCATGTGGTTCCTCATTGAGTTCATCTTCAACTTCTTTATTATTAAAAGTCAATTCCTCAAGTTCTTCACCTACATTCACAATCTTGAAATTTCTTGAAGAATCATTAGTTTCATCAAATGTAACATGCATGAATTCTTCAACAATCATAGTTCTACGATTATAAACTCTATAAGCCTTAGAACTATTAGAGTATCCAAAAAAATTCCTTCGTCCAATTTTGAATCAAATTTTTCTAGATGCTCCTTAGTGTTCAAAATGAAACACTTGCAACCAAAAACTTTAAAATATCCCACACTTGAAATTCTATCATTCCAAAGTTCAAAATGAGTTTTCTTAATTTTTGGTCTTAATAAAACTCGATTTAAGACATAACAAGAGGTGTTTATGACTTCGACTCAAAAATACTTAGACAAATTATTTTCACAAAACATAGTTTTAGTCATTTTTTGTAAAGTTCTATTCTTCATCTCAACCACCCCATTTTGTTGATGGGTTCTAGGGGAAGAAAATGTATGTTCAATACCAAGATCATCACAAAATTTCAAAATTTTTCATTTTTAAATTTACCTCTATTATCACTTCTAATTTTCAATATAAATTTTTTTTTTTCATTCATTACTCTCCTAGCAAATTTTTTGAAGAAATCAAATATTTCATTTTACTTAGCTAAGAAGAAAATCCATGTAAATATAGAATAATCATCAACTAAGACATAACAACAAAGTTTACCAACTAGGCTAGCAACGTCACAAGGTCGACCAAAAAGATTCATATGCACAAGTTCAAGTGTTCTAGATGTGGTAACTTGATTTACACTATGAAAGAATGACTTAACTTATTTACCATGTTGACATGCATCACAAAGTCTATCCTTTTCAAATTTTATCTTGAGTATTTCTTTAACTAAATTATTTTTTAGTTATTTCTTGGATAAGGCGCACGCTAGCATTTCCTAGCCTTCTATGTCATAATCAAGTGTCATTTTCCATAGCCACTAAGCATCTAACATGAGGATTAGATAATACATTTAAGACTACAGTGTAAATATTTTCATGACTATTCCCAATCGAAACAATATCATTTGATGAGGCATTTCTAATTATACATTTAGATGCTTTAAATATAACTACATACCCATTATCACATAATTGAGATATATTTATCAAGTTATGTTTTAACTCATCAACTAACAAAACATTTTTAATGTATGGGCAAGAAAGTATACATATATCACAAATGCCAACAATCTTACCTTTGATATTGTCTCCAAAAGTCACATGCCCACCATCCTTGCTTGATATGGTTGCAAATAAATTGATGTCGCCCGTCATGTGCTTTGATCAACCACTATCCAAGATCCAAGTACTTCTATTTGCTTAAGGATGATTCTCCATCTACAAAAAGAGCAGTGACAAGTTTATATAGATACCAAAATCTTCTTGGGTCCTTGAGTGTTAGTCATTTTAGGAATCCAAGTGAATCTAGCATGAGGTTCTTTTTAAGAGCACAATCTCTATCCATGTGCCCATATATCACACAAGAAAAGCAACTTTCATTAAACTTCCTAGACTTATGAGTATGAGCATGGAAGTGAGCATGATCATGAGCATGTAAGATTTTCCTAACATGAGTAACCTTAGGCATATAACATTTTGTAAGATTACAATCTTTTCATTTAGCATGCATAATTCCTTCTTTAAGTTAAGCATGCTATCATTTAAATGTTCTATTTGAGAACTCAAGAACTTATTTTTATTCTCATTTTCTAAATCATTTTTAATTTTTTCAAAGGTGTGCTTCTCATCCTTAAGACTTTCTAATTCTTTCTTTAAGGCACCACACAAGAGTAATAAGCTATCATTTTCTTCCTCTAAGGATTTGTTGTCCTTTTTAATTTTCCTAAATTTTCTCCTAATAATATTAAATTCATCATGTATTTGTTTAAATTCTATTTCTAATTCTTGTTGTGTGAATGGAAGTTAACAAAAACTAAATTTTATCTCATTGTCATTTGCCATGAGGCAAAGGTTTGCCTTCTCGCTCTTGGTGTCCTCCTCACTTGATGAGGATTCACTTTCATCCCATGAAGTCATCATTGCTTTCTTCTTCTTCTTGTACTTGTCCTTCTAAGGAGTAGAAGTTGAGGCCATCTTGAGTAGTGGGCAATCCTTCCTTAGGTGCCCCGTCTTGTTGCAATTGTAGCCTCCCTTGACTCTCCTCATGCCACCCTTCATGAAGCTCATGAACCTTTTTGCCATCAAGGCCATCTCTTCTAGATCATCAATTTTTTTTTTGGATGATGAGGATTCTTCAATCTAGTGTGATTCTTTTAAAGCAATGATCTTGCTTTTGGGGGCATCTTCCTCCTTGTGTGCCCTCACGTGGATCTCATGAGTCATGAGAGATCCAATGAGTTTGGTGATTTTTAAGATTGTCTATTCCATAGCTTCCATGACGATAATTACCTTTGGCTTCCAAGCCTTGGGAAGAGATTGGAGGAGCTTCCTTACCTTCTTATCTTCTCTAATGTCTATACCAAGATTGCATAAACCGTTAGTAATATTTTGAAAGTGTGGATACATTTCATCAATAGTTACATGCGATTGCATTCTAAATATTTCACAGTTTTGCACAAGGAGGTTAATATTGGACTCCTTAACTTGTGAGGTACGTACCATGTGTAGTCTCTAGGACATTCCAAAGTTTAAAAGCTGAGTTACAAGTTGAAATCCTATTAAACTCATTAATAGAAAGACCACAATACAAATCATTTATGACCTTGGCATTTGCATTAAAGAGTTTCACATCATCTTGGTTCCATTCATCGATATTCTTTGTAGGTTGCTTATACTCTACTTGAATCATTAATTCTCAATGCATCCATGCCTAGTGATTAAAGAAAGCTATCCATTCTAATCTTCCAATATGCATAGTTGTTTTCATCGAAAAGTGGTGGAGTATGAGTAGATAACCATCGAGCTAGTTAGATTTTGGTAGACATTCTAAGTTATAGGATAGATGGTTAAATCTAGACCTACGACTTTGCTCTAATACCAAATGTTGTTCAAATATTCACATTATAAGGGGGGGGGGAGGATGAATAGTGTGTTAGCTAATTCTAAGTTCAATTAACCCTTTTCAATTTTAATTCCTTTAGCAACCAATTTAGAGTTCTCTAGATATGAATGCTTGACAAGTATGTACGAGCAATTTAAAGACAAGTAAACAAGCAATGCAAACACGATATGTATAGTGGTTGTGTCACACCCCAAATTTGATTTGATTGACCAGGATACGCCACGTACCCAAAAGCCTAATCCAACTCAAACACAACAACAATAACTTGAACAGTGAGAGATTTTTTTGAAAAGAATAGACATGACATCACGAACCAAACTAAAACTCAATATGAACACACTAAACAAGTTATAAAAAAGAGTTCAAATAAATAAACAAGACTCCCCAATTAAAAATAAAATGCGGAAATCACAACCCGAGTCAACATGACTCAACAACTCAAGGAGACACTAAAATGACTCAAGTATCCTCCTCGATCACGGTTCCTCTCTGATCTAACTCAGGTGCTGCAAAACAACAGTAATGAAGGGTAAGTCCAACTAGGACTTAATGAGTAGATCAGTCATCAATTTACCAAATCAATCATCATGCATAAAAACACAAATAGCCACGCGATGTAAATAACGTAAGGGCAATATCAAAAGAAATCAGCAATAATATATCTATAGCTCTATGCATGAAATCAACATTCGTCAATAAGTATAAAATATCTTGAAAAATGACGAAAAAAAGATCAGTAACACATCCACCACTCCACTCATATCCAGAACAATAAGTATAAACATCTATCAATAAGTATAAGCATATCCACAATAATAAAATAGGATGAATGCAACACCTCAATCATATGCATGCTCCCCGGACCCGTCGGTCCCACATAGCCACATAGGGTAGGTTGATGGGTGCCCGTCGAACTACCACCCAGCTCAGTGCCATCTCTTTGGGGCATTCCCTCCCCTCACCGGCACTGGCTCTTCTGAGCTAGCTTATTGGGGCATACGTTCCCCTCACCTGCTTGGGTCTCCGGACTATCTCTTTGGGGTATGATCTCCCCTCACCAGCCAAACTTTCGGAATAAAGCCAACGCTGTTTCTTTGGGGCATACCCTCCCCTCACCAACGAGGCTTCCGGGAAATACAACAAGCACATCACAACACTACACACACAAGTATATAAGTATAAACAAGATGGGTTATCAGCAAGTAATAAAGGGTATGTCAAGTGCATACCTCATACTCCACCACCTCTTGCCATACATCACAACCACATACAGATATATATGTAGAAATAGTGCTCATAAATTATGAATGCTCAGCACAAATAAACAACCATAAAATAAAATTATAGTACTGTAAAAAAGGATGGACGTGTATCATGAAAGTAGTGCAAAAGCAAACTCCAACTATAAATTAATGGACTAGAACATGATAAAATAATTTGTCATAGAAATAACTGATCTAGGATAAAATTCATCTCATTAACTACTATATCCATGAATCATCTCAGATCGAATCATAAAAATATATAAAATATGATTTTTCAGCTTGACACGCAAAATGAGGCGACACCCGACTACTGTTTTCAAAATCCGAAGGTCTGATGGTGAAACAGACCTCACCAATGAATCCAGAACGTCGATTAGGTAAAAATTCATATATAACATAAATATTTTTGCTAACTTCAACGCATCCAAATAATTATTTAGAATAATGAAAGAAATACCTTAATTTATTTAATGAATCACTGTTACGAATAAATATAACGGTGTTATAATCAATAAATCAGTAAAGAAACCTTAGCCCTTCATCTAACTAGGATCAAATCACAGCCTCCATCTAGTCTAATGAAATCTCAGCCTTCCATCTAACATTAAGCAATCACAGCCCTACATGTAACATGATGCATCCACAGCCTTACTTCTATCCTGATGAAATCTCAGCCTTCCACCTAACATAATGCAATCGCAGCCCTCCATCTAACTTGATACAATCTTAGCCTTCCATCTAACATGATGCAATCACAGCCTTACATCTAACATGATGCATCCACAGCCTTACATCTATCATGATGGAATCTTAGCTTTCCACCTAACATGATGCAATCTCAACCTTCCATCTAACATGATTAAATCTCAGCCTTACATCTATCTAGATGCAATCATAGCTTTCCATCTACGTGATGCAATCATAACCTTACATATACATAATGCAATCAAGATGCTATCTCATCCCTCCATTTACATAATGCAATCTAAGCCTTACATCTATACAAGACCAAATCTCTGCCCTTCATCTCAACCAATTCAATCCAACCCTTCATCTCACCCAAATCGATCTCAGCCCTCCATTTCATCTCCCCACCTAGGTTACCGTCTTCATCTCCTCCTCCTCCAACCAGCCACCGCCGCCGCCACCACCCTTTCCCAGCCGCTGCCGCCGCTCACCGATGGGGTCCGACCGGACGAGGTCCCCGCCGGGTCCCCCGCCGTTCGACGATGGCTCGCCGCCGCCTGGCGCTCGGCGGCGGCCAGGCTGGCTGCCCCAAGGGGTGGGCAATCGCCTAGCCTAGCAGCGGGCCACGCCTGACGGCGCCCACGACCCACCGTCGCCTGGCGGCGGCTGCACAAGACCAAGATATATATATCAACAAGAGGAAGAAAAATGATTTTACTTCCAATCCAATACAAGAAAATGCATAAAAAATCGACGAAAAACCCCGAGACATGAGAACAGCGACATGAATCAAGAATTGGAGAAAAGAAGGCTTAAATCCACTCACTAGACAGAGAGAAAATAGAATTAAAAGATGTGTAGGAACTCGTGAAAATCCGGCTCTAGCAGCTCCTCCTCCTCGACGACGCCCTCTCTATCCTCTCTCCTTTGCCTCAGAAGGCGCGTGGCTCAAACCCCTGGCCGCACACTCTAGGGTCTAATTTATAGACACTGATTGGGTCCAAATGACCAAAATATCCATACCTAAGCTACCCGACTTAAACAGCTCATAACTCATCCGATCTAACTCCGATTCAAGATCCGATTGCACCGCTAAATTTGCCTTGAGACCCTCTATCACCCTAGCATGCTAAATCACAGAGATAAGACAATTAAAATTTCACTTAATTTTTCTACATTAAATGCTTACTCGGGTCTAATCCCGAAGCTTCCCGCTAATCCGCGCTAACTAGGGCCCACGATCCCCTGCTCAGGAATAAAATTTTATTATTAAGATTTTGGGTATTACAATTCCCTCACTCAAAGAAAATTCATCATTGAATTTTGAGATGAAAGTAAGAGGTTCACCTCGGCATCAAAAAGGTACGAGTACAATACTTCTCTCTTAATCTGCTCAACCTCCCAACCACACCTAATTTTTCCATGATTAAACTAAAACCAATAATCAAATCTAACAACAATAGCTCAATGCTAAAATAAGAATCAAATCAATTAAGCCCTTAGCCTAACAATTAGTATTAAAAATCAATTATCAACACATATGATCAAATCTGCTTCATTTGATTCTTATATTTCTTCAATTAAAATATGCCAGCAACCCTTTGCAACATCAATCATTTAATAATATTCTAAAATAAATTAATTGCTAAACCTCACTTATAAGGCATAAACTCTTGCACAACCACCTAGGATCAATAGGTAATCATAATCCCTAAATCCAATAGGTGAATATCTTATGTTTGAGACCACAACTCCAATGGGTAATATCTCAATTCAAATATGCCGAGTCACAATCTCAACTAGGCATTCTCATAAACATTAATGATTATCTTTCATATGTAGTGCCAAAACATATGACATTGCAGAGCATCATCATCCACAACGAGTACTTGTATTTTATTATTATTATTATTGCTATTATTTCTTAAGCCTTTCAATGTCTAACATTCTTTTACCCTGCTATATCCAATCATAATGAATATTGAATATCATATTTAACTTAATTCTAATTCAAGATAGGCTAAACATATTCTATCACCTACCATATGCTTCCTACAAAGGTATGGATGTTTGTCTAACTTACCCAACCATGCATTTATCCCACCAAATTTTCCACTCTTTCCAAACCCTCCGTCGAGAGGCCTCCCCTTTCCTTTAACCAATTTGAACTAAGAAAAACCATGCATGAATTTAAGATAACAAAAATATTCGTTCAAGCCTTGCCCTCATATGGGTCGGTCAAACAAGAGAAGGTTTTTCCAAGGAAACTAAATTCCTAAACCACTCTTACCACATTGCCAATTAATCATAAAAAAATTATACAATAAATAAATAAAACATCATTACGTGTCTACATTTCTAGAGGTAAGAACGCAATAACCACACAATTAATCATATAAATAATCAACTTAAACAAAAAATACGCACAACCGCTAGTGCGCAGGTTCAGCTCGATCTCGTGACTAGGACGTACCATATGTGAGCATGCTAGCAATGCCCCCATACGATACCTACCATCCTATTGTCGTACCCGCTCTGTTACCAACTTTGTCACACCCCAAATCCGGTATGATCGGTCAGGATATGTCACGTATTCCGTAGCCTAACCCAACTCAAACACAACAACAAGAATAGACATGACATCACGAACCAAACCAAAACTCAATATGAACACACTGAACAAGTTATAATAAAGATTTCAAATAAATAAATAGGACTCCTCAATTAAAAATAAAATGCAGAAACCATAACCCGAGTCAACATGACTCAACAACTCAAGGAGACACTAAAATGACTCAGGTATCCTCCTCGATCACGACATGTCACGAGACATGCTGCCCTGCTGCCACCAGTCGCGCTACTGCACGTCGATTCCTCTATGATCTAACTCAGGTGCTGCAAAATAACAATAATGAGGGGTGAGCAGATCAGTCCTTAATTCATCAAATCAATCATCATATATAAAAATACAAATAGTCGCGCGATATAAATAGTGTAACAACAATGTCAGAAGAAATCAACAATGATATATCCATAGCTCTATGCATGAAATCAACATCCGCCAATAAGTATAAAATATCTTGAAAAATGATGGAACAAAGATTAGTAACACATCCACCACTCCACTCATATCCACAGTAATAAGTATAAGCATCCATCAATAAGTATAAGCATATCCACAACAATAAAATAGGATAAATGCAACACCTCAATCATATGCATGCTCCTCGGACCCGTCGATCCCACATAGCCACATATGGTAGGTAGACGGGTGGCCGCCGAACTACCACCCAGCTCAGTGCTGTCTCTTTGGGGCATGCCCTCCCCTCACCGGCACTGGCTCTTCCGAGCTAGCCTATTGGGGCATATGTTCCCTTCACCTGCTCGGGTCTCCGGACTATCTCTTTGGGGTATAATCTCCCCTCACCAACCGAACTTCCGAAATAAAGCCAATGCTGTCTCTTTGGGGCATACCCTCCCCTCACCAGCGAGGCTTCCGGAAAATACAACAAGCACATCATAACACCACACACGCAAGCATATAAGTATAAACAAGATTTGTTATCAACAAGTAATAAAGGATATGTCAAGTGCATACCTCATCCTCCACCTCCTCCTGCCATACATCACAACCAAATACAGACATATATGTAGAAATAGTGCTCATAAATCATGAATGCTCAGCACAAATAAATAATCATAAAATAGAATTATAACACTGTAAGAAAGGATGCACGTGTATCTTGAAAGTAGTGCAAAAGCAAACTCCAACTATAAATTAATGGACTGGAACATGATAAAATAATTCATCATAAAAATCACTGATCTAGGATAAAATTCACCTCGTTAACTACTATATCCATGAATCATCTCAGATCAAATCATAAAAATATATAAAATATGATTTTTCAGCTTGGTACGCAAAACGAGGCGACGCTCGGCTATCGTTTTCAAAATTCAAAGGTCTGATGGCAAAATAGACCTTGCTAATGAATCCAGAACGTCGATTAGGTAAAATGTCATATATAATATAAATATTTTTGCTAATTTTAAGGCATCTAAATAATTATTTAGAATAATGAAAGAAATACTTTAATTTATTTAATAAATCACTATTACGAATAAATATAACGGTGTTACAATCAATAATTCAGTAATGAAATCTCAGCCCTTCATCTAAACAAGATCAAATCATAGCCTCCATCTAGTTCGATGAAATCTCAGCCTTCTATCTAACATGATGCAATCACAGCCATATATGTAACATGATGCATCCACAGTCTTACATCTATCCTAATGAAATCTCAACCTTTCACCTAACATGATGCAATCACAGCCCTCCATCTAACCTGATGCAATCTCAGCCTTTCATCTAAGATGATGCAATCACAGTCTTTCATCTAACATGATGCATCCACAGCCTTACATCTATCTTGATGGAATCGATCTCAGCCTTCCACCTAACATGATGCAATCTCAACCTTCAATCTAACATGATTAAATCTCAACCTTACATCTATCTAGATGCAATCACAGCTTTCCATCTACATGATGCAATCATAACCTTACATCTATCAAGATGCAATCTCATCCCTCCATTTACATGATGCAATCTAAGCCTTACATCTACACAAGATCAAATCCCTGCCCTTCATCCCAACCAATTCAATCCAGCCCTTCATCTCACCCAAATCGATCTCAGCCCTCCATTTCATCTCCCCACCTAGGTTATCGTTTTCATCTCCTCCTCCCCCAACCAGCCGCCGCTGCCGCCACCACCACCACCACCACCCTTTCCCCAGCCGCTGCCGCCGCTCACCGACGGGGTCCCCGTCGTCCGACGGTGGCCCCAAAGAAGGCGGCTAGGCTGGCTGCCCCAAGGGGTGGGCAGCCACCTAGCCCAGCAGCGGGCTGCGCCCAATGGTGCCCACCTGGGTAGGTGACAGCTCGGCCGGCGGTGCCGTCTCCAGCCTGACCCACCACCGCCCCGGCGGCAGCTGCACAAAACCAAGAATTATTCTCTCTCTCTCTCTCTCTCTCTCTCTCTCTATATATATATATATATATATATATATATATATATATATATATATATATAAATCAACAAGAGAAAGAACAACAATTTTACTTCTAATCCGATACAAGAAAACACGTCAAAAATCGACGAAAAACCCCGAGACATGAGAACATCGACATGAATCAAGAATTGGAGAAAAGAAGGCCTAAATCCACTCACCGGACATAGAGAAAATGGAAGGAAAAGACGCGAGGGATTTTCCCTTGATCGACACCGACGAACTCACGAAAATCCGACTTTGGCGGCTCCTCCTCCTCGACGATGCCTTCTCTCTCCTCTCTCCTTTGCCTCGGATGGTGTGCAGCTCAAACCCCTAGCCGCACACCCCAGGGTCTAATTTATAGACACCGATTGCGTCCAAATGACCAAAATACCCCTACCTAAGCTATCCGACTTAAACAACTCATAACTCATCCGATCTAACTCCGATTTGAGATCCGATTGCACCGCTAAATTTTCCTCGAGACTCTCTATCACTCTAGCATGCTAAGTCACAGAGATAAGACAATTAAAATTTCCCTTAATTTTTTTACATTAAATGTTTACTCGGGTCTAATCCCAAAGCTTCCCACCAATCCGCGCTAACTAGGGCCCACGATCCCCTGCTCAAGAATAAAATTTTATTATTAAGATTTTGGGTATTACAGGTTGGGCCAACCCGGCCGCCTACTCCACTACCTTGGCTCCTCACTAAGGATTTCTAACCCAAATGCTTTATAGATATAGTGTTTCCCTAAGAATACAATGAGGACTCAAATCTCAACCCTTTGGGAAAGCATCTACACCTATTCTTCTAGAAAAACACAAAACACAAATCTACAAAGCTACCTAAGGTGTTTAATTAGCACACCCTACAAGCTACCTTGAGAATCACAATTAAACAACTAGAGAAAATAAGTTTAAAGGAGCCAGAATGTAAATCAAACTTGAGAGCTCATTTCTTTGCCTTCCAACACTTCAATTCCTCAAGATGGATGGTAGAAATCATTGTGGGAGTTGAATCGTGAAGAGCGCCTTGAGAGGAATGAGAAACGTGAGAGCTAGGGCTTTGTAATCACAACTTGAAGGCTTGAATGCTTGAATGCTTGAATGCTTAAATGGTTGACTCAATAAAACAATAGAGAAGGGTTAGGTGAAGTGTAATGACTCATATTTATAAGCCATGAATGAACTCTCAGCCAAACAACCATTACAACAGATATATTTTTGTCTGTTGACGCCCACCGATCGATCACCCGATCGACCGCTCAAGCTACTGATCATCGACTAAGAGGCTTTTGTTGATTTTGCACATTCATCGATCGATCGTCGGTCAATAATCAATCGACCAACCTATCGACCGGCCAACGACCGATATGCTGATTTCAACCTAGTTTTTTGATTTTTCTACTCGATGTCCGTTTTCGGGCTTCGCCTTCGGATTTTGACTTGGGACATGTTACAAATAGGTTTCGTTGATATCCTATAGGCATATTACATTCATTTCTATTTCTAAACCTAGGAGATACATGATAGCTGCCAGAGCCATTTTTTGTTGATTCTTTGCATTTTTCCGGATGAAGTTTGTAGGCATATCGTTCTATCAATCTGAACTCAAAACTCAACAAATGAGTTAGTTTCATGTTTGTTATCATCAAAATAGAGAATGAGGCCTAGGTAGAACCCTTGCGCCAACAGAGTGCTTAAAATATTAAGATTATATAAATAAATTAAATATAATAAATACTCAGAATGAATATACCAAAATTTTATGGATTGAAGAATACTTAAAAGAATTAAGCACCAGGACATCAAATAAGGTGAAGTTTCTATAGCAAACTCAAAAGAATTAAGCATAAAATAATATTGAAACAAAATTGGAATCGAAGTACCCTATTGGCATATAAATAAAAATTGGGATGTAATTAGGAAAACTCTCAAAATTCGGGATATATAATGTAATTAACCTTAATTGTTATCGATTTGAAATAAGTTGACATGGCAATCTTCATATTTTTTATTACATTTTAATGTGATAATTGGACTACTTATCCACGTCAGCACTCAAATGATATATCTCATGTGTATTTGTCGGTGAAATGTGATTGATACGAAATAAAAATTGGAGTACCATATTGGTAAAAATGAAAATTGGTACAAAATAGAGGTTGGAGTACCCTATTGGTGCCTCCCTAGCTGCGTGGCATTGGCACTGTAGTGTCCCTCGTCGCACGACATCGTCGCGGCCTCTTGCTTGCCGGTGTGAAGTGAATGACCACACTATATGGAGGTGAATAGTGTGTTTCTATAACAATTAAGCCTAAATCCAAATTTAGTCGGTTCTTACAAGTTTAGGCAAACACAAGAAATTAAGGAAACAAAAGCAAATTGTTGGCCCAAGGGTTCAACTTAGACATCACTCTCTATTTTGATGATAACAAACATGAAACTAACTCATCTATTGAGTTTTGAGTTCAGGTTGATAGAACGACACACCTACAAAGTTTGTCCAAAAAATTACGAAAAGTCGAGTTAAAACACTTCGGAGCCTATCGAGTCAAAACCTAGGTTTAGGATTAGAAATGATTGTAATATGCCCCTAGGACATCAACCAAACCCATATATGTTATGTCCCAAGTCAAAATCCAAAACTAGACCCGAAAACGGAAACCAACTTAAAAATCAGCAAAAACACGCTGGTAACTATGGTTCGGTCGAAGGGTCGATCGATCGACCCGCGACCTACGATCGATTGTAATCGGGCTCCACTTTGAAAGGACCCTCTTATTGATAGAAGTCATCTGTTGGCTCATTCTCTTCAACTACCGAGTTAATTTTTCCTTTGTCTTTAGTCTTAGAGAATACATGCCAATCTACCATATCTTTCTTTCGAGGCATATATTGCATATAATATACTTGTTCAGCTTGAGATGCCAATATAAATGGCTCATTTGAAGACAATTTCGATTTGTAATTGACATCGACAAGTTTATACTTTGGATGAACTCTCATGCTCCTATCGCTTATTTCAAGCCAATGGCATTTAAAAAGGGCAACTGATTTCCAACTAAAAAAGTGCAATTCTATGACTTCCTCCAACATTCCATAAAAATCGATATCACATTCAGCATACGTTGTCCCTTTGACGCAGACCCCAACATTAATAGTCTTCTTTGTAAATGAATATTCAACCGTGTGAAATTTATATCCATTAACAAAATCATTGTTATAAAATGATACAAGTCACGTCGGTTCGCTAGCAAACTCAAATGTTCTATTTTCTATTTTGCCTCTGTGTTCTGTACTGTAAGATCGACGCCAGTTAGGGAACTCACAATTGCGTAACCTCTCTAATTCCTTATCGCTATAAACTGAGTATTTTGTCATCATCTCGATGCCAAATATTTCAATGAACTTTTCAATCTCTGAACAGTTGAGTAAAACGTACAAGTATGCCAAATGGTATTCTTCGTCGTTTAAGTATCTAGACGAACAAGAATCAAAAGCATGATCGAGGTAACAAAAGATATTTAAACGACCATCTGATGGTCGAGATCCCTCGTTTGATGGTTGAGCTCCGCCGTCATCTTTCCGTGGAAGACGATTAAGTCTTGTTTGAATGGTCGTCCAAAATAAAATGAGCAGAATGTTAAAATTTCTTGAATTATATATGCTACTCATATTGAATCTTCAACTACTGCGGTGTTCCTTACTTTTTTCTTCAGACGATTCATGTATCTTTCAAATAAGTACATCCCCGGTATTGAACGGGGCTACCAACTCATGCATCGTATGCCAAGTGTATTATTAGATGCTCGATCGAGTCAAAAAATACAAGAGGGAAAAATTGCTCCAGCTTGCATATGATTTCAACAATATTATTTTCAAGTGGTAACATATCTTCGACTTGAAGGACATTTGCACAAATATTTCTGAAAAATATACTTAAGTCGGTCAACGAATCCCAAATCTTATCATGTAGATGATCTCAAAACGCCACCGGAAGCAATCTCTGAATGAATACATGACAATCGTGGTTCTCCATCCCTGATATTTTGCATTCATCGACGTTCACACATCGAGATAAGTTTGAGGCATATCCATCGGGTAATCTAAGTTCTTTGATCCATTGAAACATATATTTCATATGTTGTTTATTTAACACATACGGTACATTCGGCTTATGAAGTCGTTCGTTGATCTCTTGCAACTCTAACTCCGACTTTTTACAAAGTATTTTCAGATCATGTCGGGCATTCACATTATCTTTAGTTTTCCAGGAAACATCCATCAAAGTGTTAAAAATATTATCAAACATATTTTTTTCAATGTGCATGATGTCCAAATTATGTTGAATCAGTAATGACCTCCAATACGAGAATTCTCAAAAGAAACTTTTTTTCACCCAGTTATGTGTTTGATCAAAGCTTGAAATTCTATCATTCCGACCAAAAGTAATCTCTAGAAGCAAGGAAATACGTGCTAACATCTGTTCACCAGGCAACATCATATCAGTGGTGGCTCATCTCTTTCGACTCTACCATTGGTAAATTTGTCACGATTCCTTTGATACTGATGGTTAGACAGTAGGAACGGCGATGTCAATCAAAAAAGAAATTTTTTCGCCTGTTCTCAAGATTAAAGGCTTTTGAGTGTTTCATATAATATAGACAAGAGAACCGCTCATACGTGCTCCAACCAGACAACATGCTTTAGGCCAGAAAATCATTGATTATCCACAAGACAACAGCTCATAAAGTGAAGTTTTGCTTTCAGTGATAATCATAAGTGACAGCTCCCTCAGCCCATAATATTTTTAGTTCATCAATTAGGGGTCGAAGAAACACATCAATTTCTTTTTGAGGACTCCTAGGACCCGGAATAATAATCGAAAGATAGATAAGTTCATCTTTCATACGCATTGATGACGACAAATTATAAACTGTTAGCAGCACTAACTAAACTGAATAAGGAGTTGCCGAATGACCAAACAGATTAAAACCATCATTGCACAATCCCAATCTAATATTTCTAGTATCTCTAGCAAATGAAGGATAACATCCATCCAAATATTTCAATGCTTCACTATTGGATAGATAAGACGTCATTACTGTATCATCGCGACTTTTTGCATACCAACTCATGTAGGGTGCAGTCTTTTTCGACATGAATAATCTTTGAAGCCTCGGTGTGAGTGAAAAATACCGAAGCACTTTAAATGTGATATTTTTCTGTCGGACAGATTTCTTCTTCTTGTAAGGAGGATGTTCGCATATCGAGCATTCATCCAACTGTGCATTTTCTTTATAATATAAAATGCAGTTAATTGGGCATACGTGTATCTTTTCGTACCCAAGCCCTAATTCCCTTATCAACTTTTTCGTCTTATAAAAAGTTGGCTCAAACTTATTATTTGGAGGTAGCATTACATTGATAAAGCCTGCAATCCGATCAAACACAACCTCACTGATATTACAATAAAAAATGATGTTTAGGAGTTGCGTCAATGTCGAAAATCTTGTATATTTAGGATAATTCTCACACAAAGGTTCATCGGCAGCTTTCAACATCTCTTAAAATTTTGTGGCCTCCTTATTCGTCAATTCAATCTCTATCGCAAGTTATTCTTCTGTAACTTCAACAACCGTAGTATCTGGTGGAACGTCTTAGTAACTGACTCAACATTATCATTTAAATGGAATTGACCACCAAGACTATCCAGTATCATTGTTCTATAAGGATTATATGGACCAGACAAAGAAATAACGACACTAGAAGATTCACCATGAGTATGAACAACAAGATTGCTGGATGTCCTGACTTTATGTGACTCCCCGTGACAATTATGTACATAATATCTTAGTGTGAATCCTTTTGTATATAGATGCATTGTGACAGTTTCCCGATCCAAAAATCTTACGTTCGAGTATTTTCAGCACGCACATCGGATTTGATCACCGCTAACGAATTTTTGATTTGAGTAGGCGAAATTTAAGAAGTAAGTTACTCATTCGAAATTCATCCACTATAGTTCCACAATGAATTCGTCCGTACATCCAACTTCGATCGCCCGACATGTTTTGTCAAAAAGTTGACAATAACTTCAGTTAATGTCTTTAGGTGGGATGGTCCTATTCCATCTAGGATTCATGTTATTCATATTGTACTTATTTCTTTTAGCCATTAACTTCATTATCAATTTTGACAATATCTCCTACAGTTCTCCGAATACGCATATCATCTGGGCGCGTATCGGAGAACACTGGAGATACAATAGCCCAAATTTACAAATGAATAATGACTAAAAGAAAAAAACTAAGTGCAATACAAATAACTATGTTCCATAATTGTTCAATTAGGGACAATTCAAGGGTTGTACATAGTATAAACGATCATCTACTTCATTTACACGAACATACAACCCCCGAACAGATCTATGATTTTGCATACTGACTCATCGATGCGTACATGAATCATATTACCTCATCATGATTATTTTCTAAATTTGTGGATGCCGGTGCGAGTCCACAATGGCCGATTCCGACGTGAGTCCAAAGTGGACGATTCTGGCGCGAGTCCACATTGGACAATTCCGGCGCGAGTTCACATTGGACAATTGCGGCGCGAGTCCCACAGTGGACGATTCTGGTGCAAGTCCATAGTGCTCTTGGCATGATGAAACTAATTAAACTAATCCAAACTAATTAACCATAATTAACATTAACATTAACCATAATCAAACTAATTAACATTAATCATATAATCAAACAATATAACATTAATTAATTAACATAAAAATTAATAAAAAAATAATAGGGTTTAACCAAATTATGATTATGGTTAAATAACCCTAATCTACAGTAGCTGGTAGCACTATCGGCTACTATTTCATTAACTTGGGGCCGAAGGTTTCGGCCCCATATTCGGCACTGGAGTGTAGACGATGGTGCCGTTCTCCAGTGTCGATGATCGTCATGTAAACACCGACACTGGATGGTGGTAGAATGAAAATAAAAAATGGCAGCGAGGACAAAATTAAGAGAGTCGACAGAATACCTCAAATGAATGATGGAACAGTCGGAGGAGCGGCGAAATCGACAGCGGCGAAGAGTGGCAGCAACAACGAGCGGTGACAACAACAGCGACAACAGTGGGAGAGAAGAAGAGAAGGAGAAAGTCAAATGATTGGGTGTGAACGTAAATAAAAAGGTTTATCATCGATGGCCCATCAACCGTCGGTAAACCGTGGATCCTTAATTATTATATCACCGACAGCTGACGTGGCCCTCTCTAAGCCGTCGGTGATTGGTTTTTATTTTCGCGCTGAGTGCGCGCCATTAATTCATAAGCGACAACCACCGTTAGCGATGGCTAATGACTTATTTATATCACCGACGACCCACTAGTTCCTCTCTAAGCCTTGTCTAATAACTTTTTCATTTCGCAGCCCGTGCGCGACATCGGCTATGAGCGACAGGCTAAGGCGGCCGTAGGGAGCCGTTGTTGTTGTGGTCACATCGGCCAAGACTTGTTTGGCCGTCGAAAAACCGTGGATGTTTCCGACGGCTTGGGCGGCCGTCAGTGAGCCCCATTGGTGAAAGCGACTATTCTAGTAGTGAGAGTAACCCTAGGGTCGACTAGGTCATGGGTGATGAAATTTCTAAAGCAAGAATTAAACCCAAAATTGAGATCATTCATGTTAAATCACCAAGAATAATAAAAATGGAAGTGTACCTGATTCCATCGCTTAAATTCCGAAGATGGGTTGGACTTCCAAGTCAACACGCGAGCCCGTACAAATGCACAATGAGAGGTGGGAATTTTAGAGACGAGGAACTTAGCGCGTGACTCGGGGACCATAACCACTCTATATATAGAGAAAACCAGAGGTTGGTAAATTATCGTTTCGCCCATCATGAAAGTGTAATATTACCACTATGGTACCTGTGCATAAATTATTATTCCCATAATTATGAAATGATACATGACCTTATAATAAACTTTATTAGATCATCTTTAATTGGCCAATCAAATTGATAGCGTAACCACATGCCAATAGATAAATGTTGGACCATAATAAATTATTAAATAAATAATCTAACAATCTCCCACTTGGTCCAACATAAATATCACCATAGGGCTATGTGTACCAAAGTTACTTTATGAGCTCATTTTCGCTATCATTACCAAGCATTTCAACAATCTGGTCCATTGATCATACAAACATAGAACCAAAGCGACTTTCGCCATATTTATCGTGACTAAATTCATCAACGATTACAATGTTAATACTTTCAACGATATAGATTAAATATGGGTGCATAGCATGGAAATTACATATAATGTGATCTAAACATGTATATTTTCAACTGGTCATACTTTATTCTTTAGTGAGATCAAAACCATATATTCAGAGTAGGGGTGAGCAAACTTCCCCGATTCATCGAAACCGAACCGAAACTGACCAAACCAAAACTGATTTAACCGAACCAAATTAATTTCGGTTCGGTTTTCGGTTAAAGAAATTTTTGGGTTCGGTTTTCGATTCAGTTCGGTAAATTAACCGACGGTTCGGTTAATTTACCAAATTAACTGAATATATATGTATATATATATATATATATAATAACAAATATATTAGATATTGGCATTTGTTTTGGTGGTAAAGTGTTATATTAAACTTCTAGTTGTCCAAGTTCAAATCTCGTATTTTGTAATATTATTTATGTTACATTTGATATATATATAATAGGTGTTAGTTATACATAAATTGATAGTAATGTTTGCTAAGATGGTTAAAAGGGTAAAAATTAAAATTTGATTTTGAAGTGACTGAGTTCGAGTCTTAGCATATGCATTATTTGAAAAAAAATTAGTTTTTTTTTTTAATCTTTTCGGTTAACCGAACCAAACCGAAAATTTGGTTAACCGAACCGAATTAACTATTTTTTTTTAGTTCGGTAAACAGTTAAATTTTTTTCTTTGGTTCAGTTTGGTTAACTGAATTTTTGATTCGGTTTTTAACCGAACCGAACCGATGCTCACCCCTAATTCAGAGTGAACATAACAAAAGAACTTTATTCTGCAGAAAAGTTTATAAACCATAGCACAAATTACAGCCTCCCACTAAACCATCATATTATTACATGATAAAACACCCATATGAGCAACATGCTCATGAAAGACCATGGTGGGTAATCCTTTAGTAAGCGGATCCGCCCTCATGGAAGCTGTACCAATATGCTCTATACATAATTGACCACTCTGAATTCTTTCTTTAACAACCAAGAATTTAATGTCAATTGCTTTGACTTAGACGAACTCCTGTTGTTATTGGAATATAGCACTGCCAAGTTATTATCACATAATAACTTTAGTGGTCTTTCAATGCCATCAACAATATGCAGCCAGTGACAAAATTGCGCATCCATATTCCATGATTAGATGCCTCATAACAAGCTATAAACTCTGCTTCCATAGTTGAAGCTGCAATGAGTGTCTGCTTAGCACTCCTCCAAGAGACAGCTCCCCCGGCAAGCAAGTAAACATAGCCAGAAGTGGATCTGCGACTGTCTTGGCATCCAGCAAAATCAGAATCAGAATACCCAATGATCTCCAACTGATCTAATTTTCTATAAGTGAGCATGTGATGCTTTGTTCTCTGTAGATACCTCATAACCTGTTTGGCTATTTTCCAATGATCCATTCCGGGATTGCTCATATATCTACCCAACATCCCAACAATGTACGCAATATCCGGACGTGTACACACTTGAGCATACATCAAACTCCCTACAACAGATGCATATGGAATCTTCTGCATTTCCTTTTGCTCAAATTCATTCTTGGGGCACTGATTGAGACTAAATTTGTCTCCTTTAGCAACAAGGGTACTAGTAGGTTTACAATCTTTCATGCCGAATCTAGCAAGTACTTTATCGATATAGCTCTCTTGTGATAATCCAAGGATACCTTGAGAGCGATCTCGATATATCTGGATTCCTAATACAGAAGAGGCATCCCCATGATCTTTCATTTCAAATTTCTCCGATAGAAATATCTTGGTTTTGCGCATTAAGCCTATATCGTTACAAGCTAGTAAGATATCATCGACATATAAGACCAGGAAAATATACTTGCTCCCACTGAACTTATGGTATATACATTCATCAACTGGATTTATCTCAAAACCAAATGAGATAATAACTTGTTGAAATTTATGATACCACTGACGGGAATCCTGTTTTAGCCCGTAGATGGATTTCTTTAGTTTGCAAACCATTTTCTTTGGATCTCCAGAGACAAAGTTTCCTGGTTGCAACATATAAATCGTTTCCTCAATGTCACCATTGAGAAACACTGTCTAAACATCCATCTGGTGTAGCTTTAGATCAAAATGAGCCACAAGTGCCATTATAATCCTAAAAGAGTCTTTCAAAGAAACTGGAGAGAAAGTCTCTTTATAATCAATGCCTTCCTTTTGAGTAAAGCCTTTTGCAACAAGATGAGCCTTATATCTTTCCACATTACCCTTTGAATTCCTTTTGGTTTTAAATATCCATTTGCAACCAATAGGTTTCGCCCCGTCAGGTAATGGTACAAGATCCCAAACATCGTTGTGTTGCATAGACTAGGGGTGTAAGTGAGCCAAGCCACTCACGAGCTACTCGAGATCGATTCGGTAAAAACTCGAACTCGACTCGAACTTATGGAGCTCGAGCCGAGCCGAGCCGAGCCGAGCCAGACATGCGAGCGAGCCGAGTTCGACCTAACCTATACTTGGCTCGAGCGGCTCATGAGCCTAATCGAGCCTAATAGAGCCTTCTATATATATTATATACCGGGTTTGATTTTTAAATTTTATGAACCCGTTACCCTCTAAAAAGAACCTGACTTAGTCGAGCTCGAGCTCGCGAACGAGCTCGGCTCGTGCGGCTTTATTTTTTTTTTCGAGCCGAGCCGAGCTCGAGTGGCTTGAATGTACCTCGAGCCGAGCTTGAGCCGATAGACCAAGGCTCGATCGAGCTCGAGCCAAGCTCGAGCTCGTTATTTTCCAAACGAGCTGAGCTCGAGCCGAGCCAAGCTCAGCTCGGCTTGGCTCGATTACACCCCTAGCATAGACCTTATTTCCTCATTTATGGCATCAATCCACTATTGAGAGTTAGAGCTTTGGTTGACTTGACAGAAGTTGACTGGGTCATCATCCATCATGACAATGTCAGCCTCATGCTCTTCAAGAAATACAATATAATCATCCGAAATTGCACTTCTCCTCTCCCTAGTGGACCTTCTTAATGGCATTGGTTCTTGAGGTTGTTGAGTTTTCTCTTAAGGGGTAGGCTCCTCCGGAGTAAACTCTTGAGGCAGAATGGGGAGTAACTCTATGTTGTCTTATAAATCTGGATCTATTTTCTAATCAATGTTAGAAACAATAACTGAAGGAAGGGAGATAAACTCCTCTTCAAAGACAACTTCCTTAACCTTATCTCCCCCCCCCCCAAACTCTACATCATCGAAGAATCGGGCATTTCCTGTCTCAAAGAATGTCCTATTTGATGGATTATAAAATTTATACCCCCTAGTCCTATTAGGATAACCTACAAAATAGCAGCTAACTGATTTGGAGTCCAATTTCTTTTCACTTGGCCTATATGGCCTAGCCTCAGCTGGACAACCCCAAATGTGTAAATGCCTTAAACTGGGCTTATTGCCCGTCCAAAGTTCATAAGGGGTTTTCAGTACTGCCTTAGTTGGTACTCTATTAAGGATGTAAACTGCAGTCTTAAGTGCCTCTTCCCAGAGTGACTTTGGTAAGGTAGAATGACTAATCATGCTCCTCACCATATCCTTAAGAGTTCGGTTTCGCCTTTCAGCAACACCATTCATGCTAGGGCTACCTGACATGGTGTACTGTGGGACGATACCGCATTCCTCTAGGAATTTTGCAAAAGGTCCTGGACGTTATTCACCTGACCCATCATATCTGCCATAGTATTCACCACCACGGTCAGATCTGACAACCTTAATCCTCTTGCCTAGTTGATTTTCAACTTCGGCCTTATAGGACTTGAACACATCCAGTGCTTGAGACTTCTCTTTAATTAGGTATATGTAACCATATCTAGAGTAGTCATCTATGAACAGAATAAAATACTGTTGATCGTTCCAAGAAGCTATAGGGAAGGGTCCACATACATCAGTATGTATTAGTTCTAAGACGTCTGAACTTCTATTAATATCTGATCCCTTAATGTTTGTCTGTTTCCCTTTAATGCACTCAATACAGACCTTAAAGTCTGTAGCATCAGAGAGGGTAAGAATTCCATCCGACACAAGCCATTGTATCCTTTGTTTGGATATGTGACCTAAACGCTTGTGCCATAAGATGACATAATTCTCATCAGTTCACTTTCTCTTTGTACCTCGTGAACTAGTGTGCAGGGTTTCATTAAATGAAGCTAATTCATCAAGCATATAAAGGTTATCAATAGAAGATAAAGAACCAGTACCAATAATATTTGAACCAAGAGATAAATTGAAACTTCCATTTCTAAAAGAATAAGTATATCCGAATTTGTCCAATACAGAAATAGAAATCAAATTCCGTCGAAAAGACAGGACTACAAAGGTCTCTATCAAGTCCAAATAACATCCAATTCTTAATAATAACCGAAAATTGCCTATAGCTTTAACTTGAATAGATTTGCCATCGCCTATGTAGATGAATCTTTTAGCATCAGTTGGCTTTCGGCAACTCAAGCAACCCTGTATAGATACACTGATGTGAGTAGTAGCATCAGAATCTACCCACCAAGTGTCTTGGGGTACAGAAGTTAAATTAACTTCAGAACAAACCAAAGTGAGAAGTGTACATTTCTTAGCACGCCATGCGTGATATTTGGCACAATCTTTCTTCATGTGTCCATCAGCCTTCTTGCAAAAGAAACAAGTGATGCCCTTATCTTGTTCCTTCTGCTTCTTTTTTTGTGGAGCACTTGCAACTTCCTTAAATTTAGGTCTTTTTTTGCCTTTGCCTTTGGAAGCAATAGCCAGATGAGCACTCTCAGTTCTGTCAAACTTCAATCTCTCCTCCTCTTGCACACAGTGAGAAATGAGTTCATTGAGAGACCATTTCTCCTTTTGATAGTTATAACTGATTTTAAACTGGTTATACTGTGCAGGGAGAGAGATGAGAACTGTATGCACCAGTAGATCCTCAGATAGGTCTAACTTTAGTGCCTTTAATTTTGAAGCAATGTTTGACATTTCCACAATGTACTCTCTGATGTTCCCCTTGCTCTTATACTTCATTGAGATTAGGCTTGCTAAAAGCATGCTTGTCTCAGACTTTTCATTTATTTCAAAACGCTTTTCAAGGGCAACAAGAAACGATCTGACATTAGTCACGTCAGACATGGTGCCCCTAAAGTATTTGGGAATTGCACCCCTCATGATCATCAGACTTAAGTGATTGGATTTATCCCACTGATCATATACCCTCTTTTTCTCATGTGAACTTTGAGCTGAGAGAGCAGCGGGCTGATCCATACGAAATGCTAAGTCCAGATGCATGCATCTGAGAACAATCATAACGTTCTCTTTCCATGCTTTAAAGTTTGTGCCAGTTAGCACAGAGATGGAGTTAACACTAGTAGCAATTGAAGCAACAGAAGTATTCACTAAAAGAGAACAAAACAAAACATGATATTATAAGCAGCTCAAAATAAAATGCAATTAATCATGTAACAGAAAGAAAGAAATAATGGCAGTCCTCATTACAAGATACCAAATACAACATTGATATTTTATCTTTGGACAAAAATTATCAACTTGTAAGTGATACTCTCAATGTAGTAATCAAATACTGACCATTAGGCCCTTCAAACAACGAGCCTTTCTTGGACCGACTCGTGTTCACATGGTAAACTTTATAATAGTCACGTATTTATTACCATAGGCATATAAGAAATTTGGTCAAGTAGGAACCTTCCTTTGGGCCGATTACTACCCACATGAATTGCAAACATGCAGACATCTTATATATTCCTAAAATATATTAATTTAACACAAGAGAGGTTACTTTGGCGATATGTTGTGCCAAACTAACATATTTCAGAATATTAGACATATAAATAAATATGCCACTATTTAATTTCATGCTAAATTGGTCAAACTAGAATAAAACGATCAAAATTATGTTGAACCAATCAAGTCTAGATTAATTTAAACATGAACCAAACCTAGTTGAGCTGAACCGAAGCTAAATTGATGAGAATTAAGCTGAACCTAATGTTAATTCTACTGAACCGATTGAAATTAAGTTGAACCAAATGTTAATTTCATTAAACCAATCAAGAAACCTAATGAATTGCTTAAAATTTGTACTGAACCAAAACTGAATCGGTCTAAATTGACTTGAACTGGTACTAAATCGATGAAATTTGACCTAGACCAGTGCTAAACTGGGTTCAATTACATTGAACCAGACCTAATTAACCAAACTCGAACCTAATTCAACTGAACCAGTTCAATTGTGAAATGAACCAATCAATTGAGTCAAACCAGTTTAAATGAAGAAAACCAAATCAATAAACCGATTGAAGTTAAGTTGCGGGTCGGGTTTTAGGGGTAACGTGGGTCGGGTTAATGCTTGATGGATTCGGATCTTAGGTGGAGGATCCTAATCCAACCCGTTTAAAAGATGAAGCGGTTAGGGTTAGGACTCAATGGATCCGGATTTCTCTAAAATGAATCCGGATCTGACCCGAAACTAAACCCACTTCTTCCCTACGAAGGAGACAGTTCTAACCGAACCCTAACTCTCTTAACAACCACCGACTGCAGCAGTTCTTTAACCAGCTGACAGCCCATCTCCCTCCTTCGACGACGCCGCCGCCCTACTTGAGATGCCGACGATCAAGATGCCGACGAGAGGTGGCGACAAGAGGAGTAAATCAGCGAGTGACATCCATCTCTCCCGTATCATCTACCACTCCCTCACAGGACTTCATGACACTGTCCGTCCTCATGCGGCGGCGACGAGAAAATCGGAGCGGCGCAGAAGAAGAAGAAGAGAGAAGGAGAAGAAGAGAAGAAAGGACAACACCGAAAGCAGCCCAGCCGCATGCCTTTCAAGATCCTACCGGCCGACAGTAGTCGACAGAATGGCCGCCCTCCCCTCCGCGGCCACAACCGCGTTCTTGACTAGAGGAAGAAGCTGGGTGACTACAAGCGGCGGATCAGAGAGGAATGGCTGCTTCCCTTGGCCGCCGGGAAGGTTGCTGCAACCTTTTTTTTTTTTTAAAAAAAAATTCTTAAGCATGTAATCTCATGAAATGTAAACATCTACTGAGTCCCAAAACCATGAATCATGTCGAACAGAAGACATGCATCCAAAGCAGCATGAAATGCTCAAGAACAGCATGCAATCCACAATGTAAAAAAAAGAGGAAAAACATCACAGAAAACATACTGTCTGAACAAGAAGTTCTCAATGATTCAAGCATGAATGGCTCTGATACCAATTGATGAAATTTCTAAAGCAGGAATTAAAACCAAAATCAAGATCATTCATGTTAAATCACCAAGAACAATAAGAACGGAAGCGTGCCTGATTCCATCGCTTAAATTCCAGAGATGGGTTGGACTTCCAAGTCAACACGCGAGCCCGTACAAACGCACAATGAGAGATGAGGATTTTAGAGGCGAGGAACTTAGCGCGTGACTTGGGGACCATAACCCCTCTATATATAGAGAAAATCAGAGGTTGGTAAATTACCGTTTCGCCCATCATGAAACTGTAATATTATCACTATGGTATCTGTGCATAAATTATTATTCCCATAATTATGAAATGATACATGACCTTATAATAAACTTTATTAGATCACCTTTAATTGACCAATCAAATTGATAGCGTAACAACATGCCAATAGATAAATGTTGGACCATAATAAATTATTAAATAAATAATCTAACAATCGGAGCATTTTAGGACTTAGGTACTTGGGTTGGAGGAGGGATTGGCGGGTGGTGTTCGAGTAGGACTTTGAGTGGGAGAATGAAAGTCTAGGAACCATGTGACTGCACCTTCATGAGTGCGAGGAGCTCTCCTAGGGTCGGCTCTCCTTAGGATTCATAACATTTCTCCGATTAGATTTTTATAGTTAAATAATGCTTGCTGTGAGATTTATTGTCCTTGTTCAATGATGCTGAAAAGTATGGTTTTGTAGTATGAAAATGATGAAATTTATGGTTTTGTAGTATAAAAGTGATGCTCAAATTTGTGGTTTTGTAGCATGGTATATATGATGAAAATTTTGGTTCGTAGCATGATAAAAATGCTAAAAAATGCTGGGTTTATTTCATGGTAGTGTAGTCTTATATATATATATATGTAGGCTCGAATGTATATCTGTTGAGATACTTATGTTGTAATATATATATGCTGAAATGTATATATGCTGGAAAATATATATTCTGAAATGCATGTATATGCTATAATTTATGTGTATATATATGCTAAAATTTCATTCTGAAATATGTACCAAGTATGCTGAAATTTCATGTTGAAAAATTATATGTTGAATTATTATATGTTGAGTTTCCCAACATTGGTTAAAATTTGGATGTGGTAGCTTCAGGGAAATTTTTTATCAATGATTGAATGGATAAAACTTACTTGGTAGAGACTATCTTCCTTAGTTGGGTAGTTGAGATGAATGGCCGAGGTTTTAGGGTCTGAAGGAGGGTCCGAGGGCTAGGGTGCTAGAAGCACACCCGAGGTTATTGGCAAGTTACCCGACTATCGGAATAGTCTTATGATGGTATATAGGTTGGTATGATTGCGTTTGTCATTGATCGATGACCAAGCCGAGAAGCGCACTAGCTTGTCAAGTTGCTGCCCGACTCTGTGAGTATGGTTTTGGGTCGAGAGATTTCTTTAGTGAGCCACGCTATTGATAGACCCGAGTGGCATTTGGTTGGAGGGCTATTCCCAACCAGAGGGGGCACTGGAGCTAATAGGCTATCCTAGTTCAAAGGGCTCGGGTGGGAAACTCGCTAGATAGATATTCTAGCGACCGACTCATATGCTTGCTATGTGTGATCTCTTTTTGATGCTTTGGGGCTAACGTAGGCCGTGTGGATATAGTGCGTCTACGCACAAGTTGCATGGTGGATATTTCCCTTGTCTGTTGTTATGGTTTATTACCTCCTTAAAGTTTTATGCTTGTTTAAAATTATATTCTTGAGGTAGCTTGGAGAGGGCTCGGGCAAACCCTCTCACTGAGTTCATTTGGAACTCACCACTTTCTTATGTTGTTTTGTAGATCCTGACCATTAAAGTATGACATTGTCGGTATGGTGTGGCTGTATGTGCAAGTCCACACTGCGGATCTCATGACGAGTCTAGTCGTAGTCGAGTTGTAGGATTTCTTTCTGTTTTGCATTTGGTATTGTCATTTTCATGAACTTGTAAACATACTTGGAGTTTGATATTGCACTTTTGGTTATATACTTATGCATCATGAGTCTTTTTACCTCATTATTTCTATTGTTTATTGTATATCTGCATGGTATGTGTATCTGTTGGTAGGCTCTGGAGTACGATCGCGTACTCTGGCTGGTCATGCGATCTTGAGAATCGGGGTGTGACATGACATTGTAAGGCTAGAGCGTGGTCAACAGCTTGAAATTGTCAAGTAGACGGACAGTCATGATGTGCTCAGCGAATGGTCCCAAGTCGATGGTGGGGGGAGGAATGGTCTTTGTCACCATGGTTTCCTCCTCCTCTCTCGAATGGTGAGTGTGGGAGACCTCGTCTCAAAAAGAAGAGGTCGGCCTCTCGGTCCTTCGTAGGTGGCTATCTTCATCATGCTCCAAGCAGCGATGATCACGCTCAGCCGGGTGTTTCTCCCTAAGTTGTTTTAGTGCCTCGACCTAGGCTGTTAACATTTCATTCTGCGGCTGAATATCATCAATCAGGCGTCATAGCTCTTTTGGTTTTGGGTTGGTGGGTACCGAAGCATCATTCCTCACCGTGTTAGAGTCACTAGGTAGTGGGGGAACGCTGCTGCTAGGTTGCTGCCTATGCGCAGCAGCGTTCGCCTGACTCAAGGTACCTAGCATAGTGGGGCAGGTAAGATTTACTCGGCCCCATGGTGGGCGCCAAATGTTCTTTCCTGATGTATGGGTGATACCATCCTGTGCTTCTCCTAGTCCGGTGCTACTCCGATAGGGGGGACTTGTTGGCCTAAGGTTTTCTACCTTGGTCTTAATCTCGGTTTTAAAGATAACAAACATGAAACTAATGTCTCATTGAGAAATATTTCCAGGTTTCATATTGATTAGATCTTGAGGTCCCGATCAAAAATATTGAAGAAATCAGAAGGACATAGATCATCACGTTCGGGTTCGTCGTGGAAATCTCTCAAAATTGACGCACGTTGAAGACCAGAATCCGGAAATGAAGCGCGCAAGAAGAAGGCTGAAAAAAAAATCAAGTTCAGCTTAGGTTCGATCGATCGGTCAGTCGACTGAATAATGTTGAAAATTGGCAGTAGCCAATTCGGTCGATCGGTCAGTTGACCGAAGATGGTTAAAAATTGGCAGTGGCTACTTCGGTCGAGCGACCGAGGCCAAAAAATGGTAGTGCCTACTTCGGTCGATCGATCGATCGGTCGACCGGATAGCAAAGGAGTTGATCACGTCTCATTCGGTCGACCCTCCAGTTGACCGAACAGAGTGGTAGAAGCACAAAAAGCCAGCGGTAGCTGGGCGATCGATCGGTCGATCGCCCGACGATCGACCGGCAAGCGATCGATCGATCGATCGCCCGACGATCGACCGGCAAGCGATCGAGTGGCGCCCAACGGGCGAAAAAAATGCCCGTTGAGGAGCCGTTCGGTTGAGGGGTTATAAATACCCCTCACCTAACTTCTTTAAACTTCCTTAGCAACTAACATAACCATCCAAAAGAGAGATTTGTGCATTCTAGAGCTTGATTGGCTTGCGCTCGCATCTCTGATCAACGACTTCTCAAGCGCTCATCTTCCCTCAACTTGAGCTTCAATTCGAGCTTAACGTCTTGGCGAGTTGGAGGCTTTGAAGGCTTGGAAAAGAGCATTTGGTCTTGATTTATTCTTTAAGCTCTTTTCATTATAATTTAAATTGTTATTTGAACTTGTTTTCATTGGATTTGAGCTTGTGAAGACCTAGATTGTTAGGTCTTGAAATTGGGTGGTTGCCTTTGTGTTTGAGGCTTAATTCCACCAGTGTAAACATAGTTTACTAGGATTAGTTGAGTTGTCCCTTAGGTTGAGTTGGAAGAGTGCTCTCGGTAAGAAGGCGGAGACTTTTGAGTGTGGAAGTGCCTTAGGTTGAGAGCGAGACTCTTCGGGTCAAAGTCCTCGTTGTAAGGGAAACAAGATTAATCTAGTAAAGTTTAGTTTGGAAATCCTAAGTGAGGTGCTTAGGTAGTGGAGTAGGCATTGGGGGCCGAACCACTATAAATCACTGTGTTTGCATTGCTTCTCTTGCGTTTGCTTAATTAGCATTTTCTTTTTGCTTCCGCTTGTTATTGGATTTGTTAAATTGCCTAAGTAACCAAGTAAACGATTAAAACCGGAATTAGGCGAAAAGATTAGTAAACACACTATTCACCCCCCTATAGTGTGGCCATTTCAACCAACAATTGGTATCAGAGTGGGTATGTAGCTTGAGATTTCACCATCTCTTCTAGACTTTGCTACGATCCGAAAAATGGCACTAGTGTGTAGCGTCCATACCACCTAGGTTTGATGAGTCAAACTTTGATCTTTGGAAAGGAAGAATGTATACATTCTTAAAGACTCAAGGTATATGTGTGTTTAATATGGTAAAGTCAAAATACGTAGAACCTAAGAAAAACATGAATGCATGGACCCAAGAACAAATTAGCAGATTTGAGTTAAATGCTATGGCAACAAATTGCATATATTGTTCTTTGGAAAATAATATTTTGAAAAAGTCATGCATTGTACTTCTGCATATGATATTTGAGCTACTTTGAACATGCTTTATGATTACGCTAAAACTGAAGAACTTGTTAATCTAAATGAAGGAGACGATGACAATTGTCATACTCCTATATCTAATGAAGTTTTGAAGCTATTAGTGTATCTAGCCAAAGAAGTACAAAGAGTCGAAAGAGAAATGTGATATGTCACCTATGCAATGAGAAAGGGCACGTGAAGAAGAATTGTCATAGTATGAAGAACAAGGCAAAACGAAGGTCAAATGCTTCCACTCACTCACGTGCATCAAATGAAGCATCCTCACACCATGATCATGAAGCTAACATCATGAACGTTGATGAGGAGGTATGCTCTTCTAGTCATGATAATCATAATCATAGATCTAATTCATCTAGTTCCTCGGATCTTCTTTATGTTGAATTATTAGACGAATATAAGATCATGTATGCCTTGATGGTTAAAAAGGATAAAGAAAACAAAAAATTAAAGAAGGAAAACTTGACTCTTAGCTCTCATTTACATGATGCTAAACTAGAAAATGAGAAGCTAAAAATTAGTGTCTCTAATCCATGCCATGATGTTTTAAGTATCGACAGTAACAATTTGAGAAAAAAAATGACATGTTAAAGAATGAAAATAACATGTTGAAAACTCAATTGCATGCTTTACATAACTCCATGATTGATTTGAAAAATGAGGTTCTAAACCTAAACAAGAAAGTGAATGAAATGAAAAATATTTCATCGTTTAAAAATTTTAGTAGAAATGATTTTTCAAAAAGGAATGTTCATGTTAATGTTAAATCTCATGTTAGACATTCTACTTTTAAGCCTTATATTCAAAAGATAAATGAAAACAAAAAGTTTAATGGAAATAGTTTTTGTTGTGGTATATATGACCATGCTATCCATGATTGTGCTTTTAAAAGAAATCCAAGTGTTGCTAGGACACTTTGGATTCCTAGGCCAACTCATCCCCAAGGACTCAAAGCTATTTGGGTACCGAAATGTCTTGTTCTTTTGTAGGGGGAGCTACCACACAAGTATGAATGAGAAATGGAACATTAAAGTTGACATTGGATTCAAATAAAAATCCCCATTTGGTTGCAACTTCAAACCATCATGATGCCATAGGTATGGATATTGGCATCTCAGTAAACTTGGTATCATCTCCTTTACTTTATTTGAATTCATTTAAGTTAGAGTTTTATGATACTCGATTGATTTGAGTTGATCTTATCCGCTTTTAATACAATTTTATTAAAATGATTTTTGATTTTTGATTTTCGGTCTCTTCGGAGACCTATGTAGCTTATAACGGGCTCATGCGACCTTGCGGTTCTAAATCGTAGGCTCATTGTGGCCTTTCGGTTTTCAACCAATAGGAAGGGTTGGAGATCAATTTTTCATTAAATATTACATTTGTGATCTCTTAAAATTTGTTTTGAATTTATGGTAACATATTTTGAAACGGATCTCGAACTAGTTGGCAAAGCGGATTTTGAGAATGATACACGATTCCTCCCTTTGCTATTTGGTTTGGGTTGCTTACTAGTAGCTTTATTTTTATGAAATCTACTAATGAAGTCTACTTGCAAGTTGTGAATGTTAATGGAAGGATAAACTGTCATGAAGAAAATTGAAAAATAAATGACAAGTTGGGCAAAATTCCAAGAATGAGGTATGAGTTTGAATTTGGCGAAATCTTTGTATGATATTGAATATTCATGCTCTAATGATATCTCTATACTCATGATTATTTTTAAATGTCAAATCTATGAAATTACATGGGTAGGTAAAATTTTGATATCTTAAGAAATTTCATGAAACATTGTTTAAATAAAATGAGCTCTAAGTAGAATTTCATCTTAGAGACTCCGCTTTGAAGTTAAAACTTGGTAAACATGTTTAGATTTACTCATGTTAGGTATTCATGTGTGTATTCTTGAAAAACCATTAGTATAAGTTAAAGATTGATAATTAGCAACTTCATGTTAATATGCTTATCTTTGAACTAAATGATGCTGAGATAGAATTTTGACCAAATGACACTATGTGCGTCTCAAACTTAATATACATGCTTTAAATGATCATATTTTGGTATCTAGAAAGTTTGGGCAAAATTTTAAAACATTTGACAAATGACTCACTTTTACAAGAATACTACTGAGAATTTGTAGATTTTCTAGAAAATTGTAGAAATATCATTTTTGAGTTATTCTTGATTTTTTGGAATCCTCATTAAGCCTAGTTCATGTGAAATTGTTTTCATAAAGTTTCAATATGTATAGATCTCTCAAAAACAATTCTTTTGGAGGGTTAAAAACTCATGGCAGCTCGAGCGGTCGATCAACATGCGATCGCCCGATCGACCAGCGGACGAAAAATCATCCTGTCCGCCCATTTAACTGCCAGTTTTAATCCCAGCCATTCAACCCAAGTTCTTAAGCCCGAAACTAGGGCTTCCTTGACCATTCAACCGACCACTCAATCTCTCTTCTCTTGGTTCTAAGGTTTCTACTCCCTCTCCAAGGTAAAATACTAAATCTTTAGCTACCATTCATGAGTTAATACACAATGTTGATTTTCTTTGGTATTTTTTACCTCAAAAACAAGTTTTAGAGAAGGAAAATCAAATTTCTCATTTTTTTGTTGTGTAAGAAAAAGCTTGCCTTCTTTCATGAGTTTTCCTTAACATTTGTTTTGTCTTTCTCAAAAAGTCAGCGATCGCTGGGCGATCGACCGACGATCGATCGGCAAGCGACCGAACGACGTCCAACGGGCAAAAAAAAAGAGATTTGGTTGAGGATTGTCCAACGGCAAGCGTCCAACGCCTGTTGAGGAGCCGTTCGGTTGAGGGGTTATAAATACCCCTCACCTAACTTCTTTAAACTCCCTTAACAACTAACATAGCCATTCGAAAGATAGGTTTGTGCCTTCTAAAGCTTAATTGGCTTGCACTCACTTCTCCGATCAACGACTTCTCAAGCGCTCATCTTCCCTTAACTCGAGCTTTGATTAGAGCTTAACGTCTTGGCGAGTTGGAGGCTTGGAAAAGAGCATTTGGTCTTGATTTATTCTTTAAGCTCTTTTCATTGTAATTTTAATTGTTATTTGAACTTGTTTTAATTGGATTTGAGCTTGTGAAGATCTAGGTTGTTAGGTCTTGAAATTGGGTGGTTGCCTTTGTGTTTGAGGCTTAATTCCACCGGCATAAACATAGTTTACTAGGATTAGTTGAGTTGTCCCTTAGGTTGAGGTGGAAGAGTGCTCTCGGTAAGAAGGCGGAGACTTCCGGGTGTGGAAGTGCCTTAGGTTGAGAGCGACTCTTCGGGTCAAAGTCATCGTTGTAAGGGAAACAAGATTAATCTAGTAAATTTTAGTTTGGAAATCTTAAGCGGGGTGCTTATGTAGTGGAGTAGACATTGGGGGCCGAACCACTATAAATCACCGTGTTTGCATTGCTTTTCTTGCGTTTGCTTAATTAGTATATTCTCTTTGCTTCCGCTTGTTATTGGATTTGTTAAATTGCCTAAGTAACCAAGTAAACGATTAAAATCAGAATTAGGCGAAAAGATTAGTAAACACACTATTCACCCCCCTCTAGTGTAGCCATTTCAACCAACAGGACCTACAAATACACTCTGACTCTTAAGTAAGAAAGAATTCCAAGTGGTGGGTATGGAATTGGAATTGACAATATACCTGATATCATCATGTCTGTATATAGTGCAACATGAGGGATGTCTCGGGCGATGATGCCTCACTCAATTTTGTGGGGATATGTTAACAATGGGCCGAGGTCTTTCCCGGAGATGTCGGGTTCATTACTGCCAAATCCATGGTAATTGGTGAAGACGTGAGTGTCCTTGTATGATCGGGTGGAAACCTTGGGCTGAGTAGTGATTGGGTTGACTTGAGTTTGGTTCATGTGTGTGGGCACTTATGAGCCTGATCCGATCGGGCCCAAAGTGCTAGTCCAATCTATATATATTATAGAATTATGATGGAAGATTGTAGCTGGTGTACCATCAAATGTATCATGGAGGTTTACTTGAAGAATTCAAGAAATAGTGTTCAGGAATTTCTGAACTTTTGCTTATTCAAATCCATAAGTTGTTAGTGGTTACAAAATCAGATGTCTGTGATGTCAATGTATCAACTTATATTACTTAGATCGATAGGTAGTGATATTGCATCTATATAGAAACGAATTGACACCTTGTTGTTATGGATGGATTTCACACAGTGAGTTGTTCATACGCATGACATCGTATGAATTAGGAGGCCTATCATCTAATATTGGATCATCATCCATAACTCATACATTTGTTGAGCAACCACATCGAAATATGATTTTGGATGATCTGGGTGGTAGATTTAATTACATTGACGACCATGAACTCAAAATGCTGTTGATGCCTCACACTAAATTACAAGGTCAGTCGTCAAATACCGAAGCAGTAGTGGATATAGAGTGCGATCTGTATACAATATCTGATGTGCAACCAGAAAATGAAATAGAGTTACCAAATCCAGAGGCAACAGAGTTTTATGAGTTACTGAATGCAACAGACGAACCATTGTACAAAGGTTGTGACGAATACTCAAAGTTGTCTTCAATGATTCAATTATTAAATATTACGTCTGACTTCAACGTAACCAAGATAGCATATGATCAGTTTGTTAATTTTTTTCACAAAGCATTCTATAAGAAGAAAAAAACGATGAAGAGGCTTGGTTTATGGTATAAAAAATTTCATACATGTTAGAAGAATTGAATTTTGTATTATCGTGAATATGCAAACTTGATTGAGTGCCCAACTTGTCAACATCTTTGATACAAAGAGAAATATTCCATTAGGTAGAAAAATATATTGTTTAAGGTTCTTCGATGAACTGCCATATGTATCTAAGGGAGGCTCGAACATTAGATAACCTAAGTAATTTATTTGGGATCCGTCTGATCTAGGATCGCTTAAAATTAATTCGACTAGTCGTGACATGAAGTAGAGTAAAATGGAAGAGCGGCAACTATTATTAGAATGTAGTTACGGTGTGATCATGATGATCACAAATCAACTTGGAGAAGATAGAAAAGAGATAGCAAGTAAAAGAAAAGAAATTAAAACAAAAAAACAAAAGTGAAAGACATGTATAGATCATAATAATTATGTTATTGAAACTTAATATTGAAAAACTTTGTTACAGGTGCGCCAACATATTTAAAGTTTAGACTCTAAATGCTTAATGATTCTCCTCCTTCCTTAAAGTTCTCTTGAACCAATCAGCTGATTTCTTTGGATATCGCTTACTAGTTTTATAGTCCACGTAGACTAAACCAAATCTTGAAGTATACCCTGATGACCACTCAAAGTTATCAAAAATAGACCAAAGAAAATATCCTTTCACAGTAGCACCATCATCCATTGCTCTTTTCAATTCAATGATATAGTTTCTATAAAAATTAATCCTAATGCGGTCATTCAAGGCTTTTGGAAGAGTGACATTACCAGGTTGATCCATTCCTGTCATTACCGATATCAAAAAATTAATTAATTGTAGTTCAAAATTATTCAACAAAAATATATTAGAATATCTTACCATTTTCAGTTATAATAATAGTTGGGTTTCCATAGTGTTCTTTAATATAAGTCACGGCCTTGTACATTCCCCGTGGAACAATGTGTAACCAAGCGGAATTTGCCTGCACAATTATTTAATCACTTTAAAATTCATAATAAATTAAGCCCATCTTGTATAAGCATAAATCTATATCAGAAAAATTAAAAATGTCCTTATTTGATGAGAAGGAACATGATATAATGTGAAGTAAAAATATTAGAGAAACATGTAATTAGTTAATTGAAAGTAAGTTTATCTATTTTTTAAAGAAAATGATAAACTAATTAAAATGAGCTTAGACAATAAAATGACAAAAATAAAAGATATACAGATTTACCAATGGTCCAATTGGAACACCATCTCGATCATCTGCAAAATACCAAAATATAGTATAAATTTAACTAACTTTAAAACATATGTACTAACTATTTAATAACATAAGGAATCATAATAAAAACTAACATTTGAATGTGATGTGCCAGTCATCTTGATAACTAATAGGCTTGGGATTAGAATCATTAGATACACCAATATCTTGTATGTAGGAAGAAGTGTAATGGTTGAGTCCCAAATAATCATACGATCCTTTCACAATCTTCACTTCTTCCAAAGTAAATTTAGGAAGTCTATCCTTCACAATTTGTTTAATTGATTCTGGATATTGCCCATAGGTTAAAGGATCAAGAAACCTGTAAAAAACAAATTAATTATTGCAACAAGTTATCATGCTATATTTTATTGACATTTTCTTTCTCAAAAAATTTGGTTTTCTAATTACCATCCAAGATGAAAATCTCTAGCCCTTTGAGCTGCCTTTTTATCTTGATCAGAGTAAGTATGAGGTTCATACCAGGTAAACTCTAAAATAATTCCAATTTTACCTTTCTGCTCAACCTGAAAATATATATCTTGATTAGGAATAATAAAAACAAATTTTAATTCTATTGATTTAATTGTCAACATATTAATGCTGGTAAATAAAATGAGCATCGTGAAAATAATATCATTATTGACAGCTGTAGTGTTTTCCTCAAAAAACAATAAAATATTGATAGATGAAAATGATTATATTCTAGAAAAAACAAAATAAAAAAATACATAATTATTATATTCAAAAGAGTTCATAAAAGAAGGTAGGCAACCACATTAAGTGGTTGAATTTGTAACATGATTGAATTAATTTTGAACACACCATATCATCTTTGCAATTACTTAATAATATACCATAATCAATTTATTCTTATATTACCAATAAATCACATCAAAAATAATTTACCTGATATTTATCGCGATACCTCTTCACTGCATTTGCATGAGATAAAATCATATTATGAGCAACAATATAAGGTTCTATACTTGAATTTCCTCCAGCTTTACAACCAGTGCATCTTCCCGGGGGGATTTGACCGTTATCATAACCAAAAGTTATCGCGATCCTAGGCTCATTAATAGTAAACCACCTTTTGACTCTATCACCAAAATGCTTAAAACAAAAGTCTGCATAGTCCGTGAATGCTTCCCTGGATTTAGTTAATTCAACTTTATTATTATTATCAAACTTCTAAAACCTTATCATAACAATATTTTGCATTTGATTGCATAGGCTACAATAAATGAAGAGATTAACATGTTAAGCTTGTATATCTTTATTTATTACACTACTTACACTATCTTCGGACTTAACCAACCCAAATACTCATTTTGTAGTGCCAATGGTAGATCAAAGTGGTAGAGATTTGCATATGGTGTAATACCTAAAGGCCAAAATACAAAATAAAATTTAAGAATTTAATATAACAGCCTAGAAACCTATCAAAATTTGGGAGTTTAAGGAAAATATTAACCTTTCGATAACATGTAGTTAATTAATCTATCGTAATAATCTACACCTTCCCAATTAATATATCCAGTTCCATCTACAAAATAAAAGTTAATGTCAAACAAACATATTTTGGATAACAAAAGATAACCTTGATTAAAGATAAATATTGGATGACTAAATCATAAAAGAAAAAATAAGCCTCTATTACTTGGAAAAATTCTACTCCACGATATTGAAAATCGGTAAGCATCAAAGTTTAATTTCTTCATGAGATCAATATCTTCCTGCATGACCAAATTCAAATTTAATTAATTTCAAATTTTTATTAGCATTTCTTATAATTAACACAAAATAGTACATATACATATACTTGAATTCTTCTAAAGTTATTCTAATTAAAACAAGTCGTGCATGCAAATTCAGTATTTGTATTCTTTTATATTATACTAATTAGGAAGTGAAGCAATCTTACCTTATAGTGATGGTATTGATCGATAGTTACATCGGCCGTCGAATTATCTGCAATGTTACCTACATTCACCAAGATAAATATACCAAAATAATTAACCCTAATAATATATTATTACTAAAATGATTTTAGAACTCGCAAAATTAAACTTTTAATGAAGTAAAAAAGATTATAAAATAAAATAATTAAGATAGTGAAATTATTAAGATCACTTACCAGGAATTCTCACAAAAGGATCCCATATGGATGGTCCCCTACCGCCCTTGAGTGCCATTCCTTCAACTTGGTAAGCAGATGTTGAAGTCCCAAAGACAAAGTCATCAGGAAAGGCATCTCGACTTAGTTCGTCCACACTAGGAGCACCCTCCGAATCGATTGTTGCATTGGAGAGGATGAATGCAAATGAGAGCAAAAGAAAGAAAAGATACAAGAGAAAAAATGATGAACAGTACTTCATTTTGCCTGACACTGCATAGCAACGAAGAGAATTAATATATATAGAGAAAGAGAAAGAGAGAGGGCAGATGCGGAAGCTGTAAAAGATTGAAGTTGAGAAAACAGTATAATTGTTAGTAACCTATATATTTTTGCTGCTGGAATGCATTCAACTCTTTAATTTTTATCATGAAAAGTAATTATACATATTTAAAATTCCGATTTGGATAATTATAATTTGCTAGCTGTCTGTAGCTGTAGGCATGTATATGGGGAGGGTAACAAAGTTAATAGTTATTATTTGCTGGATTTTATAAACATTAATTAAATAACAAATCAAATAATGGACTGGCTCTTAGTAGGTAATTAATTATGTGAATTAATGTTCTAATATTTATTTGTTAAACCTTGACCATTTTTTCAAAATCCAATAACTTTATTGAAAATCTTCAACCGGAATTTCTCAAATTCGAATTCTGAAAAGGGGAAATTTCCAAATCCGAATTTTGGGAGCCAAAATTCTTAGATCCGGAACTTAAAGTTCTAGATTCCCATTTTACCTCCGACAAAAGTATCTAACTGGTCAGAGACTTTGGCCAAAAAAATAAAAATATATAAATTTTTTTTAAAAACTAATAATTTTAATTTAATGAAATATTTTTTATGAAAAAAATGAAATGTTAGAGTCTAAAATATATATTTCAAATTCTCTAATGCATTAGAAACTTTTGCACAAACTCTATAAAAAAAATTTAAATTAAAAATTATGAAATATTTTGATGAATTTATGTTTTGAACCACAACATATCCTTTGTATTACAAAAAAATATTTCATTAATTAAAATTATTATTTTTTCAATTATAAAACTATTATAGACTTTGGGCAAAAGTCTCTAATTAATGAACTAGAGACTTTTGCCTAAAGTCTATAAAATTAAATTAAAATTTTAAAAAATAAAAAAAATTGTCCAAAATAACTTTTATAGAATCTATCACATATTTTATATCTCATATATATATATATATATATATATATATATATTGAATTAAATAAAAAAATTTATAATTATAAAACTATTATAAACAAAAATCTTTAACTCATAGAGACTTTTGTTTAAAACCTATAAAACTAATTTTAAATTAAAAAAAGTGAAATATTTTTTGTTCAAAATATTTTTTAAGATTCTAGCACATCTTTTATATCAAATACATATTTTTTTATGAATTAATTTTTTTAATATAATTATAAATCTATTATAAATAAAAATCTCTAACTCATTATTGACTTTTTTGAAAAGTCTATAATAGCCTCGTAACTTAAAAAAAAAATTAATTCATGAAATAATTTTTTAATGACTCAAAAGATGTACTATGGTCCAAAAAAATATTTTACATCAAAATATTTCATATTTTTTTATTTAAATTTAGTTTTTTAGATTTTGTGCAAAAGTCTCTAGTACATTAGAGAGTTTGAAAAAATATTTTTTAGACTATAATATTATCACGCCCCAACTCAGGGTCACGTGACCGGCCAGGGTATATTTTTCAATACTCCGAAGCCTAACTCATGCATACAACCACGCAGATATAAAGACAAAATGAAAGCTAATCATGAAATGAAGTAAAAGTTCTGATGTGAAATAAACATATATTCTAAGGAAGTTATAGACTCCAATATCTCAAAATACACCACTATGCATGAAAGAAAAATAAGATTCGACTACGACTCCCTAAACTCAATCTGCTGCAAGATCAACGGTTTCGTTTGCCCCTCCAACAGCGCTATGTAGTCTAGCCAGTACCTCACTGGTCAGGCTTGGTAAAACAATAATGAAACAAACAAACGCGAGTCCATGAGGAACTCAGTGAGTGGTTCTACCGAACCTCCACCTAAATTCCAAATCATAAGTATATAGCAGGAAAACATTCTTATGTAATATCAAGGATTTAATACATCATCTAGCCGATTGGCCCACCTGCATGAACAAGAATATTTGGCAATATTTGGCCCACATATATAAATAATACTTGACCACAACTAGCCTCACAAGCATGAATTGTTAGATTAATTTTAATAATCTGATATGGACCAACGCATATCAATAGACGTGCATCCATCACTGTAAAATTAACGGCTCAGATCTTAAGTGATCTAGTTGTTTTTATTTATGGACCCGCGACATCTCAATATTATATGGGATTTAATTGTACAGATACCATTTGGGGTAATTATTAATTTTATGATGGGCAAAATAGTAATTACTATTACCTCAGGTTTTTGTTATAAATAGAGGGGTTTTGGTCCCTGGGTCATGTACTTGATTCCAGTTTCTGAAGCCTCATTATTCAGAGACGACTAGTGAACGATGCATAGACCTTGAAGGCCACCCCCATCTCCTAATCTAAGCAATGGATTCAGGTACGCTTCCGCATCCAGTTATTCTTAATGATTTCGCATGTAAGTTCTTGGCTTTTGAGTTTAATTCCTGTTTAAGAAAATTCTTTCAATTGGTATCAGAGCCAATCATGTTGAATCATTGAGAAATAAATTTTTTATGATTTATATCTACTGTTCGTATGCCGATGCATGCTTACATCTCAATTTTCTGTTCTTATTTTGATGATATGAATCACGAAAATTGTTATTTTCTTATGCATGTTTTTTTGATCAATACTGCTTATGATCATGTTATGGTTTTGCTTCGTGATTCTTGCAAATAGTAGATTCATCATATTACACACTGTTTCCATCAAAGAAATAAAAAAAGGGGGTTTCCATCATATGAAGGCTGCCGCATGAAGCATCTCCCCTTTCCTCTTCTTCTCTTCTTCTCCTTCTTTCCTCTTCTGTTGCCGAAGGCATCCTTTTCTTTTACCGAGGTTGCCGAAGGTGATCCTCTCCGGATCGACCTCTTGTCGCCTCTCACCGGCATCTTGATGTCCGTCAGCATCTCAGGAAGGGGCGATTGGTCGATCGGCGATGGCGCTGTGGTGTCGGCATCGAGAGGTTGCGTCCTCGTCTTCTTCGCCTTGAGGCAGCAGTCGTCGGCGGCTTTGGGTCGTAGAAGGGGAGATCGGCGGGAGGCAGTCGGCTGGAGGCCTCCCCATTGTCGCCCGACACCGGCATTTGGGTCGCCGGCGTCGACGCTAGAACGGGTGAAGGCGGCGGCCGATCGGCGAAAGGGGAGGAAGGGGGCGGTAGAAAGGTCGCTGGTTCGTTCGGCGTGTGTGAGGAGAAGGCGGCGGCTGGTGAGGTGAGGGAGGGGAGTTAGGGTTTGAATTGGGTATTAGGGTTTATAAAGTTAGGGTTGGTTATTGGGTCGGATCCGAGTTAAGATTAGTAAAATCGGATTCATTAAGTTAAAACCCGACCCAATATGTTAAAACCTAACCCAATTATAAGTTAAAACCCGAGCCGTTTGCATTTGAACCCGACCCGAAATGCAATTGAACCCGGTTTAATTCATTCAGTTTATTTCAATTGAACCGGTTCAATTGAATCAGGTTCGGTTCTGGTTAATTAGATCCGGTTCACTTGAATTTAATTTGGTTTGGTTCAATTGAGGTTTGGTTTATCAAGTTTGAGTCTAGTTCACTCAAATTAGGGTCTGGTTCATTGGGATTAGGTCCAGTTTAGTGCAATTAGGTGTGGTTCAACACCGATTCAGGTCAATTTAGGTCGGTTCAGTACATATTTTAAGTGGTTCAGTAGATTTCTTGACCGGTTCACTAAAATTAGCATATGGTTTAGCATAATTTCAATTGTTTCAATGCAATTAGCATTAGGTTCAACCTAATTTAGCCTTGGTTCAGCTCAATTAACATTGGCTCAACTCAATTTTGACCACTTTATTGTAGTTTTACCAATTTAATAAGAAATAAAATAATAGCCCATCATGTCTAATGTTTTGAGATATGTTGGTTTGAAATAACATCTCGCCAAAGCGAGCTCTCTTGTGTAGAATTAGCATATTTTAGAACATAAAGATGTTAGCATGTTAGAAATTCATGCGGGTAATGATCGGCCCAAAGGAAGGTTATTACTTTGCCGGATTCCTTACGTGCCTGCGGTAATAAATGTGTGGTGGTCATAAGATTTTCCATGTGGACAAGAGTCGGTCCAAATAAAGGCTTCTTGTTTGACAGGACTGATTGTCAATATTTGATTATTGCCTTACAAGTTGACATTTTTGTCCAAAGATGAAGTACCAATTTTTGTGCTTGGTATCTTGTAATGGGACCTGTTGTTATTTATTTCTCTTTTGTTTATAATTATTTATTGAGCTGATTATATTATTATTTTGTTTTGTTCTCTATTCAGCTTATATTTCTGCTTCTTCAAAATACACTGCCTCATTTAACTTCATCCCTAATCTAACTGGCACAAATTTTAAGGTTCCTGCTTGTTTTGTTTGCAAAACTAGTGGGCATGAAAAGTCTGATTATACCAAGTGTCATGCTTGGCATGCTAAGAAAGGCACTTTTCTCTCTCTAGTTTGTTCTGAAGTTAATTTGACTTTTGTACCCATAGACACTTGGTGGATAGACTCTGGTGCTACTACCCACATAAGTGTGTCTATGCAAGGTTGTCTGAGTTACCGAACACCAACTGATGCTGAAAGATTCATCTATGTGGGCGATGGGAAATCAGTCGAGGTTGAAGCTATAGGCACCTTTAGGTTATTATTAAGGACGAGATCCTATTTGGACTTAAAAGAGACTTTTGTAGTTCCGTCTTTTAGGCGGAATTTGATTTCTATTTCCACATTGGACAAATCCGATTATTCTTGTTCATTTGGAAATGGAAAATTCAGTTTATCTCTTGGTCCAAATATTATTGGTACTGGTTCTTTATCTCGTGATGATAACCTTTATATGCTCGATATAATTTCTTCATTTAATGAAACCTTGCATACCTGTTCTCGAGGTATAAAACGAAAATTAACTGATGAGAATTCCGCAATTTTATGGCACAAGCACTTAGGTCATATATCCAAACAAAGGATACAAAGGCTTGTGTCTGACGGGATCCTTGATATCTCTGATGCTACGGACTTTGAGATCTGTATTGAGTGCATTAAGGGAAAACAAACAAATATTAAGGGATCATGTACTAATAGGAGTTCGGACGTCTTAGAACTTATTCATATAGATATTTGTGGATATTTCCCTATGGCTTCTTGGAATGGTCAACAATATTTTATAACGTTCATAGACGATTACTCCAGATATGGGTACCTATATCTAATCAGTGAGAAATCTCAATCACTAGATGTGTTCAAGTCCTTTAAGGCTGCAGTTGAAAATCAGCTTAATAAAAGGATTAAAGCTGTTAGATCTGACCGTGGTGGTGAGTACTATGGCAGATATGACGGATTAGGTGAACAATGTCCAGGTCCTTTCGCTAAGTTCTTAGAGGAATGCGGTATCGTCCCACAGTACACCATGCCAGGGAGTCCTACCATGAATGATGTTGCTGAAAGATGAAATAGGACTCTTAAGGATATGGTGAGGAGCATGATTAGTCATTCTACTTTACCAGAATCCCTCTGGGGAGAGGCACTGCAGACTGCAGCTCATATTTTGAATAAAGGTACCAACTAAAGCTGTACAAAAAACCCCTTATGAGTTATGGACGGGCAAGAAGCCTAGTATAAGACATTTGCATATTTGGGGTTGTCCAGTTGAGGCCGGGCCATATAGGCCAAATGAAAAGAAACTGGACTCCAAAATAGTTAGCTGCTATTTTGTTGGGTACTCTAAGAGGTCTAGGGGGTATAAATTTTATGAACCCACAAACAGGACATTCTTTGAGACGAGAAATGCCCAGTTCTTTGAAGATATTGAGTTTGGGGGGTGGGGGGGGGGGGGGAGATAAGGTTAAGGAGGTTGTCTTTGAAGAGGAATTTGTTTCTCTTCCTACAGTTGTTGTTCCTTTTTCTGAGCAGACGACAAATTTGGAATCACCAGACAACACTGAATTACTCCCCATTGAGCCTCAAGAGTTTACTCCTGAGGAATCTACCCATGAAGAACAAACTTAACAATCTCAAGAACAGATGCCTTTAAGAAGGTCCACTAGAGAGAGGAGAAGTGCTATTTCGGATGATTATATTGTATTTCTCCAAGAGCATGAGGCTGACAACGGTATAATGGAAGATGATCCAATCAACTTCTGCCAAGTCATGCAAAGCCCTAATTCTCAAAAGTGGGTTGATGCCATGAATGAGGAAATTAAGTCTATGCAGCATAATGACGTTTGGGATCTTGTCATGTTACCCGAAGGTGTGAAACCCACTAGTTGCAAAATGGATTTTTAAAACCAAGAGGGATTCAAAGGGTATTGTGGAAAGGTGTAAGGCTTGTCTTGTTGCAAAAGACTTTACTCAAAAGGAAGACATTGATTATAAAGAGACTTCCTATCCAGTGTCTTCGAAAGACTCTTTCAGAATTATAATGACACTTGTAGCTCATTTTGATCTTGAGTTGCATCAGATGGATGTAAAGACGACGTTTCTCAATAGCGACATTGACGAAATGATTTATATGGTGCAACGAGAAAATTTTGTGTCTGGAGATCCAAAGAAGATGGTTTGCAAACTAAAGAAATCCATCTACGGGCTAAAGTAAGCTTCTCGTCAGTGGTATCATAAATCTCATCAAGTCATTATCTCATTTGGCTTTGAGATAAATGTGGTTGATGAGTGCATATACCATAAGTTTAGTGGGAGCAAGTATATTTTCTTGGTTTTATATGTCGATGACATCTTACTTGCGAGTAACGATATAGGCTTATTACACGAAACCAAGAGATTTTTATTGGAGAAATTCGAAATGAAAGATCTTGGGATCGCATCTTCTGTATTAGGAATCCAGATACATCGAGATCGCTCTTTGGGTATCCTTGGATTATCACAAAAGAACTATATCGATAAGGTGCTCACAAGATTCGGCATGAAGGATTATAAACCAGGAACTACTCCTGTTGCTAAAGGAGATAAGTTTAGTCTTAACCAGTGCCCCAAGAATGAGATTGAGTAGAAGGAAATGTAAAAGATTCTCTTTGCATCTGCTGTAGGGAGTTTGATGTATGCTCAAGTGTGTATGCGTCCGGATATTGCATACATAGTAGGGATGTTGGGCAGATATCTAAGTAATCCCGGAGTGGATCATTGGAAAGCAACCAAATAGGTTATGCGGTATCTTTAGAGAACAAAGCATTACATGCTCACCTACAGAAAGTCAGATCAGTTGGAGATCATCGGGTATTCTGACTCTGATTTTGCTGGATGCCAAGATAGTCTAAGATCCACTTCTGGCTATGTTTATCTGCTAGCTGGCGGAGCTATTTCTTGGAGGAGTGCTAAGCAGACACTAACTGCAGTTTCAACCATGGAAGCAGAATTCATAGCTTGTTACGAGGCATCCAATCATGAGATATGGCTGCGAAACTTTGTCACTGGGTTGCTCGTCATAGAAGGAATTGAAATACCATTGAAATTATTATGTGATAATAAATCAGCAATGCTATATTCCAATAACAACAGGAGCTCTTCAAAGTCTAAGCATATTGACATTAAGTCCTGGTTGTTAAAAAAAGAATTCAGAGTGATCAATTAAACATAGAGCACATAGGTACAACTTCCATGAGAGCGGATCCGCTTACTAAAGGCTTACCACCCGTGGTCTTTCATGAGCATGTTGCTCATTTGGGTGTTGCATCATGTATTGATATGGTGGTTTAGTGGGAGTTTGTAATTTGTTACTGTGCTTTATGACATTTTTCTGCAGAATAAAGTTTTATTATTTTACACTCTGAATATTTTTAGTTGATCTCAATAAAGTAGGACCAGTTGGAAATAGGCATGTAAGGATCACATTGCAAGTAATTTCCATGCTGTGCACCCATATATGATCTATGTCGTCGAGAGTATTAACACTATGATCATTGATGGATTTAGTCACGATAAATGCGGCGAAAGTCGCTTTGTTTCTTTGTTGGTATGATCGGTGGACCAGATTGTTGGAGATGATTGATAAAAATAGTGATGATGAGCTCACAAAGTTAGTATGCACAGCTATATGATGATACACTGTTGGCCCAAGTGGGAGATTGTTAGATTAATTTTAATAATATGATATGGGCCAACGCATATCAATAGACATGCATCCATCACTATAAAATTAACGGCCTAGATCTTAAGTGATCTAGTTCTTTTTATTTATGGTCCCGCGACATCTCAATATTATATGGGATTTAATTGTACAAATACCATTTGGGGTAATTATTAATTTTATGATGGACAAAATAGTAATTACCACTACCTCAGGTTTTTATTATAAATAGAGGGGTTATGGTCCCTGGGTCATGCACTTGATTCCAATTTTTGAAGCCCCATTATTCAGAGATGACTAGTGAACGGTGCATAGACCTTGAAGGCCGCCCCCATCTCCTAATCTAAGCAATGGATTCAGGTACACTTCCACATCCAGTTATTTTTAATGATTTCGCATGTAAGTTCTTGGCTTTTGGGTTTAATTCCCGTTTAAGAAAATTCTTTCATGAATAACACTCGGACACAATTGGCTATACAAGCGTGCAATTTTATTTTCACATCGCACATATTGATTTGACCTACATAAAGCAATACCGGGTTAGGATTCGCCCATCCAACCCAAACTCAAATCTAACAGTGGTTGGGATTCGCCCATCCAACCCAAGCTCAAATCTAACACCGGTTGGGATTCGCCCATCCAACCACCCGGGCATGCGCCCTTACCTAGCCCCTTTTCGGGCTCCCTAAGTCAAACCTTTAAAAGCCACCCTTCATTATTGGGTGCAAGGTAAGACTAACATGCTTGTAGTACATAGTCTCGTGTCCCTACTTGTGACGTCTCTATGTTTGAAGTTAAGTGTTTCATTTCCTCTATTCACCGTCATCTACTATTAGGGGTATGTTATGATGTCATGTCCTACATGTCACATATATCTCTATTATTTATCTATCATTGATAAACAATAAATATTCTAAATGTGACACCCTTGTGGATAATCACTGCAATTATATTTTAATTCACAGCGTTCTAAAATTTGGACAACGCTATAATTTAATTACAATATTTATCTAAAAATTTCTAGCAAATAAATATACAATTTCTGTATTTAATTAATTAAATTCAGCATGGTAAATAAAATTCTAGCAACTACTTAATTAATGCAGAGACGAATTTAGGCATGTTCCCTAACATAAATTCAATATACAAGCACAATACAATTATCTACATATCCTATGTTATAATAGCTTCTACATGAATATAATCATCATGATAAATATAAAATATAATTACCATGATCATAGCAATATAATTATGATCACCATGATGATAATAACATAAAACATAATTACCATGATAATATCAACATAAATATAATTACCATGATAATAACAATATAATTATGATCACCATGATAATAGCAACATAGAGCATAATATCATAGAAATTTCGCTTAACCATACATGGCCGAATCCACCCAACACCCTAATAGGGTATTCGGCCGGCCTACCCCTCCCTAAATCCCTACCTTGGTTGTTCTTTAATTATATATATAGTAAAACTAGTCCACATAAATCATATCAAGAGGTAAAACTTTTATACAAACTACCTTACCCTATGCGGCCGACCCTAATCATAGGGAAACAAACGTTACATGGTCGGCCGTTAGGGGTTTTAAGAGCTAGACTCTACAAGAGTTAAATCTACCTAATTCCCTTGGGTGTTCATGCAATCCCAAACATGTAATTCAATAATTCTAAAGCAATCTAGGATGTAAAGAAAATTTCGGCATGACCTTTCCTATATTTCCTACATTCGGCCGGCCCCAATCATCAAGAAAAACAATGTGGAAACCTAAAAAAACATTAAGAACATGAGAGAGGATTAAGAACAAGAAACCACAAGATTCATCAAGGAATCGACAAGAAAACCACATCAATCACAATCACAAGGGTTCGGCCAAAGGCCTGCCCTTAAATCCTAAGGTTCGACCACTCACCGGAGAAGGAAATTGAAAAGGAACAAAGTTCAAGTGCGCTGCCCAGTTTCAAGTCCTCCCACGCCTTCTCCTTCCCTCTAGTGTAACCCAAATATAGTCGTCCAAAATAGATATCCACCGTTCACATCTAGGGGCAAGGGGTCTCGGACATGCTCCCCAAATTTCAGTCCGATCAGCCCAAGGATAGTGTCCCGATCGTCCGACTTGACAAAACTCGACATAGTAAAATCCTAGAGAAGAAAACCAAAAATAGGGATTCGATAATTCCATGACAGTGACAGATCCGACCATCAAAAACCAATCTCCACCAATCAAAATGTAAACCATGAAGTCTACAACTTACTGTCCAAATTTCATTGCGATCCGACCACGTACGCTCCATCGATCGCAAAGTTTTCTTCTGTCCGACACTCTAAAATCCCCCCCCCCCCACCCCCACCCCCACAAGGATGAGGTATAATAACTAAAACCTCAATAGACAACAATGCCCCTTAACTTAAGTTGAGTATAAAATAAGCTATATAACTCAACCAATACAAGTCCGATTCGAGTTCCACTCGAACCTCCGGACTCGTCTCGAACCAAGCAACCCATCTAAGGACTAATCAAACTTAGATGAATTAATTTCCTTGCACGCAAAGGCCAATCTTCAATTCAAGCCCTCTGGCGTTTCATCCGGCCCATCGTGACGCGTGACTAAATTATCCCGCTGAAATAATTAAATAAACTTTTTTAAAAATTTTGGGTATTACAAATATCTCATTTTTAACATAAAAATATTTCATAAATTAAAATTATTTGTTAAAAATTTTATATATAAATTTTTTGGCAAAAGTCTTTAATTGGTTAGAGACTTTGGCCAGGGGTAGAATGGGAATTCGAAACTTTAGGTTCCAAATTTGGAGATTTTGAATCATAAAATCCGAAGTTGGGAATTTCCCCTTCCCAAAATCCGGATTTGGGAATTTCCCCTTCCCAAATTCCCAGATTTGGGAATTCTGAATTTTCAATAGTCGAATAAGGATATTCCTAAATATGAAAAAAAATCATAAAAACTTTATGGTTTATTGAAAAAACTATAATACTTTATGGTATTCGTCAAAAAAATAATTAATTTTTTAATAATATACTCAATTGTCCTCAATTCTATTGATTTAAATATTTATAATTATATCGACAATTTAGGACATTTATCAAAGTCTTTAACTGCTTATGTATGTTGTTAGGACTTATATATAAATATGTCAAGTCCAAGAACTTTATTGTAAAGTTGATTCTAATATATATACATGAGAGAGGGGCCGAATGGGGTAGGGCTGACAATTTCTGACACGACACGACACGGAGTTACGCGGGTTCTGGCTAGATGTGTGTTTAGATTAAATGGGTCCAACCCGGATTAACACGATTAGCTAATCGTGTTAATCCGGGTTGAACCTGTGTAACCCGTATAACACGATTAAACTTATTTAACTAAACGTGTTTAATCGTGTTATTAAACCTATTTAATTCATTTACCCGTTTATAAGAATATATATACTAAAAAGTAGAAAGTAAAAAAGTATGTTATTATCCTGACACTGATCAGTTACGAATGTTAGGTATGTTTTGTTACTGATACTCTTTCTTCTATGTTTCATTTTGTTCACTATTGAAATTATATTTATCGTGTTGTATCGTGCAGGTGTATACACATGTACACGTTTATTTAAACGGGTTATGTGTGTCGTGTCGTGTCAACCCGGGAATAAAAGGATCGTTGTCGGGTTTGCATATTCTGACACGTTTAATAAACGTGTCATGTTCAGGTTTAGCCTAGCTTCTACAACACGAGACCGTTTAGACACGACACGTTTAAACACTACACCTCACCTCAAGAAGAAGAAGCAACACGCCACCCTATGTTGCACGCTTCAGGAAGCAACAACTACACCTCCTTGTGTCACACACCTCACGAAGCAGCAGTCCATGTGTTGCACGCCTCCCTACTCACTGTGTGCATCAAACCGCACACCTTTGCCTATGCCGCACTCCTCCTTGTGCTGCTCACCTCAATCCGCGTGTGCATCGAGCTGCACGCCTCCATCAATAGGTGTGCTTCCCTGCAACTTTGAGCCACACGCCTCCTTCAATCTGCATGCTTCCATGCATGCATCAATTCACATTCAACACCTTCTTAAGGCGCATCTTCCCACACATGCAGTGATGCCATCTTCCCAGCAGACGTCTCGACCTACGTGCTCGAGCATCCTCAGTTTCCATGCTGCTTTATCGTCATCTTCCCACATCGAAGATGCCTCGGCGTACGTGTTGTTTTGTGGCCATCTTCCCCACGCCAAAGACGCCTTGAGCTTGCATGATGTCTCTTCTGCTCGTGACTCGAGCATCCTCGGATTGAGTGTCGCGTCCCACACGGAGCTCCCCAGCAGTGTTTCCAATATTCAAAAATCAATATGTTTATAACACCTTTGGTTTGACTACCGTTCGCATCACTTTCTGATTCAATGACCATTACTACCAAGAAACTCAATGGGAAAAATTACAGCTCTTGGGCAACAGTAGTTAAAATCTGATTTATTGGACAAGGGCAAGAAGATCATCTCACCACTAGAGCCTCGTCTGTTCCTGAGGATAAAAGGACCTCTTGGGTAAATCTCGATGCACAACTTCTAGCTTGGATGGCACGTCACTTCACTCCTTAGCAGATATCTATACAAAAGTGATATGTGCCTCTGTAGCCCTTATTCCAGCACCAGAGCACTCCCTTGACCGTTTTGCGCTGGCTATACAACCTACATTGGGAGGAGGTCGAGGTGGAGGTCACCGTGGTCGGGGTGGTGGATGTGGTGGCAATCGTAGTGGTGGGCGTGGACGCCCTCAGTGATCTTTTTGTGGCATGCTTGGATATAACAAAGATGTCTACTACAACTTACATGACTATCCTTCAGCTCATCCTGCTCACACTGCTCATGTCGCTTAGTCAAGTCCACCTGATTAGAGAGGACTCTTAGACACTCCATCTCTAGTGGGCAACATGTCAAATATTAGTATTCATGTCGAGGAGTATTCTCGTTTTCTCCAGCTTCAGTCTACTCAACCCTCCACGTCTCAGCCAGCACCATCTCCTACACTTACTGGCATATCTACCACCTGCATGACACACACATCTGATTCTCGCCCTTGGATTATGGACTCTAGAGCCTCTAAATGCATGTCCTGTGCTGTCTCATCTTTCTCTTACCTTCATCCGTCCCCACACCCCACCACTGTTACTCTTACTCATGGCTCTCTCTTGTCAGTAAAGGGTACTGGAACTGCTCCAATTACTTCATCCTTATACTTATCCTCTGTATTTTATATTCCTAAATTTTCTCTAAACTTGTTATCAATGAGTAAGCTCACTAAGCTGTTAAATTGTTCCATCACATTCACATCTAGTTCTATTTCCATTCAGGATTCGGGGACTGGATGGGTGGTTGGCACGGGCGTGAATCTTGCGGACTGTACCACCTTGATCTCGCACCTTCTGCTTTGGTGGCCGAGTCTTCTCTTCTACTTCACAGCTAGTTAGGGCATCTGCATTGCCAAACACTTCAAAAGATGGTTTCTTCTCTCTCCAATCTCAAGAGTCTTGAATGTGGGTCATGTCAATTGGGAAAAAAACTATAGATCATTGTTTCCCAGTAGTGTCGATGAATGTGTTTCACCACCGTTCATTATGTTTTTTGGGGTCCTAGTCGTGTCAAGTCAAAATTGGGATACAATTATTTTGCAACCATTATTGATTATTATTCTAGAATGACATGGCTTTTCGTATTAAAAGATTTCTCTAAACTATTCACCATTTTCTCCATATTTTTGCTAACATTAAAAATCAATTTGGTGCTTCCATCAAGGTGTTGAGAAGTGATAATGCCAGAGAATACTTCTTAAGCTGTCAAGCACATTCTAATCTTTCTTGGCTAGTCAAGGCATTCTACTCAATCCTCCTGTCCTCACACTCCCCAGCAAAATGGGGTTGTCGAACGTAAGAACTGATATTTGGTCGAGGTTGTTCGTACCCTACTAATCTATATGAATGTTCCACTCAAATTTTGGGACGATGCAATTCTCACCGCCTACTATCTTATCAACCGAATTCCTTCCTCTGTCTTACACAATCAAATTCCTTTTTATATTCTCTTTCCACGTGTTGAACTTCAGAGATTCCCACCTCGTGTCTTTGGTTGTACCTGTTTTGTTCATGATTTGTCTCCCGGTTGGGATAAGCTCGCTCCCCGGGCCATTCGTTGTGTCTTTGTTGGATACTCTCGCCTTCACCGCGGTATCATTTTTATTCTCCTTCTCTATATCGCTCATTTATTTCAGCAGATGTGATATTCTTTGAGATCACGCCCTTCTTCCTAAACCATCACTCGCACATGATTCCATCACTGAGGTCCTACCTATTCCTGTTCTAATAACTCGTCTGGCCAATCCTCCTACATCTTAGAAAAAATACTCACCAATGTACTACATCACATCCTCTCTCTCTCATTATGTTTCATACTCCGCTACATCACCAGACTATTATACTTTTCTCTTTTCCTTGTCTTCTGTCTCTATTCCACAATATCTTTGAGAGACACTTAGACATGAGGGGTGGCAACAAGCTATGATGGATGAAATGTTTGTTTTTCATGCTAACAGCACTTGGGAATTGGTACATCTTCCCCTTGGCAAATGCACCATGGGTTGCAAGTGGGTTCACACTATTAAGACATTATCAGATGTGTCTGTTGATCGCCTTAAGATTCGACTTGTTGCGAAGGGCTATACTCAGACTTATGACATTGATTATCTGGATACTTTCTTTCTTGTGGCTAATATAGCATCTATCCGCTGGTCCTTAGCCACCGTCCATGATTGACCACTTTAATAGCTTGACATTATGAATGTTTTTTTCTATATGGTGATCTAGATGAGGAGATCTATATGGTGTAACCGCCGAGGTTTGGTGCTCAGGGGGAGTCTAGCCTAGTGTGTCGATTGAAGAAATCATTGTACGATCTGAAATAGTCTCCTCGAGCATGATATGACAAACTTAGCTTTGCCTTACATCACTTTGGGATGACCAAAAGTATCTCAAATCACTCAATTTTTAACCTTACTTCATCCTCAGAGAGACGGATCCTTCTGATTGTCTATGTTGATGATATAATTATTGTGTGAAATCCGACACTAGAAGGGGGGGTTGAATAGTGTCTGTCCCATTTTCCTATGTTTTTTTCTTACTCAATTTTAGCTTCACTTAATGCAATTGTTTCTTAATGGTGAATATGATCAAATATAAATAGCAATGATAAACAAGCAAATAAGCAATGCAAACAAGAGTAATTATAGTGGTTCGACCAACTGCCTACTCGACTACCTTGGCTCCTCACCAAGGATTTCTAACCACTACTTTATAGAATCTATGTTTCCCTTTGAATACAATGAGGACACCCTTCTCACCACTCTGAGAACACATCAATCCTATAAAGTCACCCTAAGTGTTTCCTAGCACACCTAGCAGCTATCTCAATTAGAGAACAAGTTTATAATAAATGTCGAATACAAAGGAAATAGCTTTAAGGGCCCGTTTAGTTTGCTAAAAAATGGGGGACTGGACTGGACATCCGCCCATGTCCCCCGTTTGGTTTGCAAAAGAAGCTTCGGGACAAGGACTTCTCCTTGTCCGGGACAGGATTTCCACCCATTTTGGTGTACCGAGAAATTTCTCGGTACACCGAAATTGGGCGGAGGACAAGGGCTGCAATTGTCAAAATTACCCCTTCCTTTGATTGTAGAATCGTCGGATCGAGTCGAGGTGAATACCAAAGTTGTAAATTTTCGCGTGCTGAATGCGATGGTGGTGTCAGATTTTAGATTGGAAATCATTTGGTATGATTTTTATATTTTTCGGTATTATCCTATTGTTATACTTTTAGGTTAATTGAAAATTAGTTGAACACTTATTAGTTAAACTAAAACTTCTTATTGTATTAAAGTATTTGATACTATATATTAATATTTTTTTACATATTAATTAATTTTAAGACTAATTTACAAAGGTATTTTAGTCATTTGTCATATATAATACTTTGTTATAGCGAAACAAACGCATGACAGAACGGAATATCGTGTCCTGTTCTTGACGAAACAAATACGGTATAGCTATTGTTCCAGGACATCTGATGTCTTGTCCTTGTCCCTGTCTGGTGTCCTGTGATGAGCAGTTTGCGAACCAAACGGGTCCTAAGAATTTAAAATGAACCAAGGCTCCTTTCCACCGCCTTCACGTCTCCAACTTGCAAGAAGATGGCTCTTTGAATTGAAGCAAGATTGAAGAAGCAGGGAATCAGCGCCTGAAGTGAGTTGTCGATGGAAGCAGAGGGCGTGTGCAACAGTTCGCTCTTTTGAAGGCTTAAGAAACTTCTTTAATTACTCAATAAAAGTTCTAAGAAGTAGTAAAGAAGTTAGGTGAGGGGTATTTATAACCCCTCACTCGAACGACCCGTTCAACGGATAAAAAAAATAGCCGTTGAAGCCATTTGGTCGCTGGTCGGTCGATCGACTGATCGACCGCCACTGCGACCGATGGCTGTATGAGAGAGCTCAGTCGACCGACAGGTCGACCGGCTGACGAAAAGATGTTGATCCCACATTCGATTGACCAGTCGGTCGATCGAATCACTGGAGCCAGGGTCGCCTGACAGGCTATCTCCAATCCGGTCGACCGCTAAGCATTCTGCCAAGTTTTCACCTCGATCGGTTGACTGACTGATTGACCGACGCAGCCTTGAATGGCTACTGCCAAATTTTACCATCATTCGGTCGATCGACCCGTCGACCGAACGGCTGCTCAATAGAATACTGCCTTGTTCGGTTGACCGACCGGTCGACCAAACTCAGGCTGAGGCTGACTTCTTCATGGATTTTTACATGCCTTTTTTTATGGGTTTAGTTATCAAGTTTTAACTTGGATAACTTTACAATTTTGGCTTGGGATACACTTATCCTAGGGGTATATCACATGATTTCTACTTGATCTAAGCCCGAGCCTTTCTTCGACATTTTCTTTCGTCTCGTTTGAATGGACTTGGCATGCTTATCGCAACCTCAACCTGAACTCAAAACTTCACGCTTGGATTAAATACATATTTGTTATCATCAAAATAAAGATCGAGGCTTATGAGAGACCCTTAAGCCAACAATCTCCGCCTTTTTGATGATGACAAACATAACACGAAATTTTTAGAAAGCATAAGTGTTTGTGAGTTTGAGTGAAGGAATTTATGAGTTAGGGCATGCAAGATGTGTAACTTAGCATATGTATTCAATTACTTATGACTCAACCTCTGCTCCCCCTATCAATGTGCATATTCAAATACTTATAACTCATCATATGCTCCCGCTATCAATGTGCATATCATTTTTAACTCCCCCCTCAACTATAAAACTCACCCTAACTATATGCATCATGAAAACCAAGTGTGACCTTACTTTTTCTCCCTCTTTTGACATCAATAAAAAAGGGTAAGAATTAAGGTACAATTAATGAGTGTAACCATAAAAACCAAGAAAGCCACAAAAACCAAGTATCATCTACCACTATAGTCCTTCCCATTAATGTAAGCCTATAGAAGGCAAGCACCAATAGGTCGCAAAGCTCCACTACAGAGCAATACATAAGTGTGATGATACTGTATTGAATGCAATTTTTGAAAAGCATATACATTTTAAAGAAAATATTTTAATTACTAGGAAAAACACAAATTCCTAATTGCATCCTTAAATTTGTAAAGCTTTCTTCAACCAAGGGTTTTGTAAATATATCGGCAAGTTGTTTATCGGTGGATACAAATTCTACCATATATTTCCCTTAGTCACATTATCCCTAAGAAAATAATGTCTCAAGTCAATATGCTTAGTTTTAGAGTGTAAAATGGGATTTTTGGTTAAATTTATTGCACTAGTATTATTACAATGTATAGGTATGCAAGAATACCTAAGTCCATAGTCTAAAAGGGTTTGTTTCATCTAAAGGACTTGCGCACAACAACTATCCGCAGCGATGTATTCCGCTTTGGTAGTTGAAAGCGCAACTGAGTTTTGTTTCTTTGAGAATCAAGAAACAAGACTCGCTCTTAAGAATTGACAACACCCACTAGTGCTTTTTCTATCTACCTTACATCCGGCAAAATTAGCGTCCGAAAAATTGATTAAATCAAATGATGTATGACATGGATACCATAATCCTAAGTCAATCGTGCCCTTTAAATACCTCAATATGCGTTTTACCGCACATAAATGAGACATCTTAGGGCAAGATTGAAACCTAGAACATACACAAACACTAAACATGATATCGGGTCTACTTGCGGTTAAATAAAGTAGACTATCAATCATACATCGATATCGTTTTTCGTCCACTTTAATGCCCTCTTCATCTTTGTCAAGCTTGATGGATGCGCTCATAGGTGTAGAAGCTATCTTGGCTTCATTCATCCCAAACCTTTTGATGAGCTCCTTTGTGTACTTGGCTTGATTGATGAAGATCCCTTTGTTGGTTTGCTTGATTTGGAGACCAAGCATGAAGGAGAGTTCTCCCATGATGCTCATCTTGCATACATTTAGCAAACCACTTACAAAGCATTTCATTAGTAGAACCAAAAATTATGTCATCAACATAAATTTGAACTAATAACATGTCATTTTCATGATGCTTAATGAAAAGTGAAACGTCGGCTTTTCCAATATCAAAACCTTGTTCAATTAGAAAAATTGAAAGTCTTTCATACCAAGACCTAGGGGCTTGTTTTAAACCATATAATGCTTTTTTAAGTTTGAAAACATGGTTTGAAAACTCAAAACTTTCAAATCCAGGGGGTTGTTCACCATAAACTTCTTCATTAATACAACAATTTAAAAATCCACTTTTTACATCCATTTGAAAAAGTTTAAAACCCTTAAAGCTAGCATATGCCAAAAACATTCTAATTGCTTCTAATCTAGCTACGGGAGCATACATTTCATTATAGTTTATTCCTTCTTGTTGATTGTACCCTTGTGCTACTAACCTAGCTTTGTTTCTAATAACCAATCCTTCTTCATCTAGCTTATTTGTAAATGCCCATTTAGTTCCAATTATGGTTTGTTCACTAGGTCTAGGCACTAAGTCCCATACATTATTTCTAGCAAATTGGTTGAGTTCTTCTTGCATAGCTAGTACCCAAAAATCATCTTCTATTGCTTCCTTAATGTTCTTAGGCTTTACTTGAGATACAAAAGCAACATATTGACAAACATTCTTGAGTTTAGAACGTGTTACCACTTCCATTGAAGGCTCTCCAATGACTTGGTCCATTGGATGATCTCTTACCAATCGATATCCTTTATGGAGAGGTGGTAGAGCTTCTTCTTCATCATCTTCAACTTGAGGTAGATTTGAGGATGGAGGTTCTTCATGTTGGGTCTCCTCATTATCTTCATCCTCCACTTCTTTATCATGAAGTGTAAGATTCTCAAGTTCCTCACCTACATTCACAGTCTTCACATTTCTAGAAGAATCATTAGTTTCATTAAACGTGACATGCATGGATTCTTCAACAATTATTGTTCTACGGTTGTAAACTCTATATGCCTTAGAATTAGTGGAGTAACCTAGGAAAATCCCTTCATAGGATTTAGAATCAAAATTTCCTAAATTCTCCTTAGTATTTAATATAAAACATTTGCATCCAAAAATATAAAAATATCCCACATTTGGGATTTTAGCATTCCAAAGCTCAAAAGGTGTTTTCTTAATTTTTGGTCTCAATAAAACTCGGTTAAGAACATAACAAGAAGTATTTATGGCTTCGGCCCAAAAATACTTAGACAAATTATTTTTGCATAGCATGGTCCTAGACATTTCTTGTAAAGTTCTATTCTTCCTCTCAACCACCCCATTTTGTTGAGGGGTCCTAGGGGAAGAAAAGGTATGTTCAATACCCAAATCATCACAAAACTCAGAAATTTTTTAATTTTTAAACTTCCCTCCATTGTCACTTCTAATTTTCAAAATTGATACTCCTTTTTCATTTGAAACTTTCTTTGCAAACTTTTTGAAAAACTCAAAAGTTTTATTTTTCTTGGCAAAAAAGAAACCCATGTAAATCTAGAAAAATCATTAACTAATACATAACAATATAGCTTTCCACCTAGACTAGCTACATCACATGGACCAAAGAGATCCATGTGCACAAGCTCAAGAATTCTAGATGTACTAACATGATTAATGCTATGAAATGAAGATTTAACTTGCTTACCTAGTTGACATCCATCACAAAGTTTGTCTTTTTCAAATTTTACCTTGGGTAAGCATTTAACTAATTCTTTCCTGGGTATCTCTTGGATGAGGCTCATGCTAGCATGACCTAGCCTTCTATGCCACAACCAAGAGTCATTCTCCATGTCAACTAAGCATCTAACATGAGAATTTGACAAGACATTTAATTTTAAGGTGTATACATTTTCTTGCCTATTTCCAATAAATATGGTATCATTTGATGGTGCACTTCTAATAATACATTTAGATGCTTCAAAAATTAATTGTGTATCCATTGTCACATAATTGTGATAATCCTATTCAAATTATGTTTTAACCCATCAACTAATAGAACATTCGTAATGCATGGGTAAGGGAGTATACCTTTGTCACCAATGCCAACAATCTTACCTTTGGCATTGTCTCCAAATGTGACATGTCCACCATCTTTACTTGATAGGGTTGCAAATAAATTGATGTCACCTGTCATGTGCTTTGAGCAACCGCTATCCAATACTCAAGTGCTTCTACTTGGTTGAGGATGCTTCTCCATCTACAAAAGGAGAAGAAACTTTCTTAGGTACCCAAATTTTCTTGGGTCTTTGAGTGTTAGTCAATTTTGGAACCCATGTAAATCTTGCATGTGGGTTCCTTCTCAATGCACAATCCTTGGCCATATGGCCAAATATGCCACACGAAAAGCAATTTCCATTAAATTTTCTTCTAGTGTGTGTGTGAGCATGAAATTGTGATGATTTTTTTTATGAACAACCTTTGGCATGACATTTTGGATGGTTGTCATTTTTTCATTAAGCATGCAAAGTTCTTTTTTTAATGTTAGCATGTTATCATTTAGATGCTCTACTTTATCACATAAATACTTGTTTTCATTATCTAGTTTTTGATTGTCAATCTCTAAGTCCTCCTTAGCTTTTTCTAGGGTGCATGTTTCTTTCTTAAGGGTGTCTATTTCTTTCCTTAGGGCATTGCATGAAAGTAATAGACTATCATTCTCAAGTTCTAAAGATCTATTGTCCTTTTTGAGATCTCTAAATTTTCTCCTAATGGTATTGAATTCATCATGCATTTGTTCAAATTCATTTTCTAGCTCTTCTTGAGTAAATGAAGCTTCACCAAAAATAAATTTTACCTCATCATCCTTTGCCATCAAGCAAAGGTTTGCCTTTTCACTTTTTACTTCTTCTTCACTCGATGAGGCCCCGCTTTCATCGCACGTGGCCATCATTGCCTTCTTCTTCTTGTATTTTTCTTTCTTGTAAGGGTTGGAGGTGGAGGCCATCTTGAGAAGTGGGCAATCCTTCCTTAGGTGCCTGGTCTTGTTGCAATGGTAGCAAGTGTAGCCTCCTCTTCCCTTCCTCATGCCTCCCCTCATGAAGCTCATGAATCTTCTTGCGAGCATCGCCATTTCTTCAAGATCATCCATCTCTTCCTCGGATGATGACAATTCTTCTGCTCGATGTGATGCTCTTAAGGCAATGGTCTTGCCTTTGGGGGCATCTTCCTCTTGGTATTGCTGTGTGGGTCTCATGTGTCAAGAGAGATCCAATGAGCTCGGTGATCTTCAAAGTGCTCAAATCCTTGGCTTCCATGATGGCTGTCACTTTGGGCTCCCAAGATTTTGGAAGAGAACGGAGTAGATTCCTTACCTTCTCCTCTTCCTTTATTTTCCTGCCAAGGTTAGCTAAGCCATTCGTAATATTTTGAAATCTAGCATGCATGACATCAATGGACTCATGTGAAAGCATCTTAAACATTTCATAATCATGCATGAGTAAGTTAATTTTGGATTCCTTTACTTGTGAAGTTCCTTCATGGGTGGTCTCTAGGACCTTCCATACTTCATATGCGGACTTACACGTAGAAATCTTATTGAATTCTTTAATTGATAGACCACAATATAAAGCATTGACGGCCTTTGCATTTGAATTGAAAAACCTAATTTCTTCTTGGTCCCATTGGTCCATATCCTTATTGGGTTGTTTACACTCTACTAGGATCATCCTCCATACATCCATGCCTAAGGATTGAAGGAAGCCATTCATGCAGATCTTTCAATAGGCATAGTTGTTCCCATCAAATAGTGGTGGAGTATGAGTAAAGGACCCTTGAGCCAATTGGATTTCACTAGACATCTTGACTTGTAGGAAAGATGGTTAAATCTTGACCTACGACCCCGCTCTGATACCAAATATTGTGTGAAATTCGACACTAGAAGGGGGGGTTGAATAGTGTCTGTCCCCTTTTCCTATCTTTTCTTCTTACTCAATTTTAGCTTCACTTAATGAAATTATTTCTTAATGGTGAATATGATCAAATATAAATAGCAATGATAAACAAGAAAATAAGCAATGCAAAGAAGAGTAATTATAGTGGTTCGGCCAACTGCCTACTCCACTACCTTGGCTCATCACCAAGGATTTCTAACCACTACTTTATAGAATCTATGTTTCCATTTGAATACAATGAGGACACCATTCTCACCACTCTAAGAACACATCAATCCTATTCACCTAGGCAAAACACAATCCTATAAAGTCACCCTAAGTGTTTCCTAGCACACCTAGCAGCTATCTCAATTAGAGAACAAGTTTACAATAAATGTCAAATACAAAGGAAAGAGATTTAAGAATTTAAAATGAACCAAGGCTCCTTTCCACCACCTTCACGTCTCCAACTTGCAAGAAGATGACTCTTTGAATTGCAGCAAGATTGAAGAAGCAGGGAATCAGCGCCTGAAGTGAGTTATTGACGGAAGCAGAGGGCACGTGCAGCAGTTCGCTATTTTGAAGGCTTAAGAATCTTCTGTAATTGCTCAATAAAAGTTCTAAGAAGTAGTAAAGAAGTTAGGTGAGGGGTATTTATAACCCCTCACTCGAACGACCCGTTCAATGGATAAAAAAATAGCCGTTGAAGCAGTTCGGTCGCTGGCCGGTCGACTGATTGATCGACCGCCACTGCGACCACTAGCTGTATCAGAGAGCTTGGTCGACCAACGGGTCGATCGACTGACGAAAAGATGTCGATCCCAAATTCAGTCGACTAGTCGGTCGACCGAATCACTGGAGCCAGGGTCGCACGATAGGCTATCTCCAATCCGGTCGACTGATTGGTCGACCGCTAAGCATTCTGCCAAGTTTTTGCCTCGGTCGATCGATCGACCGGTCGACTGACACAGCCTTGAATGGCTACTGCCAGATTTTATCGTCATTCGGTCGATTGACCCGTCGACCGAATGGCTGCTTAGCAGAATACTGCCTTGTTCGGTCGACCGACTGGTCGATCGAACTCAGGTTGAGGCTAACCTCTTCATGGATTTTTACATTCCTTTTTTTATGAGTTTAGTTACCAAGTTTCAACTTGGATAACTTTGGCTTGGGATACACTTATCCTAAGGGTATATCACATGAATTCTACTTGATCTTAGCCCGAGCCTTTCTTCGACATTTTCTTCTTCTATTTTTTTGACGACCTTTTCTTTCGTCTCGTTTGAACGGACTTGGCATGATTATCGTAACCTCAACCTAAACTCAAAACTTCACGCTTGGATTAAATACATGTTTGTTATCATCAAAATAAAGATCGAGGCTTAAGAGAGACCCTTAAGCCAATAATAATTATCATAAGGAATGACACTGAAGGGATCCAAAGACTAAAAGCCTATTTACACTAGGGGTGAGCGGGTCCATGCTATCCAGTATAGGATCGTGTTCCTGCCTTAAGGATCAGATTGAGTAATCTGGTCTGGTTCGGTGTCTCTCATGGTCAGGTTCTACGACGGCAGGGGGAACCTACAAAAGACACTTAGGGTTCAATGGGACTCCAAGGTGGAGGGAATGAAATTAGAACTTAGGGTTACCTGAGGTGTGTCTTATCCATATTTATTGTAGGTGGAGGTGATGACGCCGCCTGATAATCTCGTGGGGATGTTGCTCAGAATGGATCTAGGCTGATCCCGGAGATGGCGGGCTCGTAATGGCGTATCCCTCGTGATAAGGGAGAACGTTCGATTTGGCTCGAGTCAAGTCCAAGAGTATAGTTGGGCGGGACCCCTAGGTGAAGCTATCTGGTTTGGTTTAAAATGAGTTGTGGGCCGCTGATGGGCCTAATCCGACCGGACCCAATAGTTCTAGTCCGGTCCATAGCCCCCTTGAGCTTGGTCGAAGTCTAGAGGACTGTGTGCCGAGCTCTTTAGTAGAGTTAACTTTCTTATTCTTTAGCGTCTCTAAGGAGTTTTTAAAAATATTTACCAAGTTGTGTTGGGTGGTCAGTGAAGCCGAGCTAAACATTGCTTTGGAGCGGTTGATTGTTGGGACCAAAAAGATGGTTGTTAAGATCAAGCTGGAGTTGGAGCAAGTGGCCGTGGAGGCCGAGCCAAAGTAGGTGGCCGTGGAGGCCATGTTCGAGTGGACGGCCGTGGAAGCTGATCAGAAGGGATTGCTATGGAGGCCGGTCGGAAGGGATTGACCGTGGAAACCAGTCTAGAACAAGCAGCCGTGAAGGCAGAACTAAAATAGGTGACAGGGTAGGCCATGTCGAGGTGGATGACCGCAGAGGTCGAACTGAAGGAAATGGCCAAGGAGGCCGAGCTGGAGCAACCGTGGAGGCCAAGTTTAGTTACCGCGTAGCAACTTTGTCTTTTCTTCGAGCGAATCTCATTGTCGTATCTTTATCGTGTTAGTCCTGCCTTCTCGTCTTTCATGCTTAGTATGGCGGCTCATTGGTAGGGTTTGCTTTCTTTCGTGGCATCTTCTGGTTGGCTTTTGCCCTTTTAGTTCAAGGGAGTAATCTTGATAGGAAAGTGTTTTCTCGGACTTACGTGATTTTCCAAGAAATCGTCGTAAGGTGAGTTTGATCAGCTAAGACTGGCCTTATAGTATAGCTGCTGCCCATCCAATGGGGGGTTTATTGTCTTTAAAGCAAACATCTCTCCCCTGGTTCTTCGAATTTTTTGCGCTTTTGGTGCCTTGGTGCTTTGAGGTTTTCCCCTGGCGGCAGGCGAGTCTTTTCGATTTTTAGCCTCCTTTGTTTTTCGAAGATCTTGCTCAGGCCGATGGTGAAAAGAAAAGCTAGGATCGTGTCGGAGGCAAGGACGGTGAAGAGGGTTCCCGTTCCCAACTCGTGAGTTTTTCACAGGATACGCCAGGAGAGTTTGGTGATGACTAGCCTGAGCATCATTTAGGCCTTTCGGGATAGGGTAAAAATCTTCCATTGTGATAATAAAGATTCATGTTCCTCTTCGGATAGGATTTTTCATCGCCGTGAGTTTGGATTCATGCTTATGTATCAGTTTTTGTTTGAAGAACTTGGAGTCTGTCTGCCCTTCACGAACTTTGAGTGTCGGATATTGAATCAGGCGAATGTATCCCATTCATAACTGCACTCTAATAGTTGGGCAGCTATCTGCTATTTTGAGATTCGAATGCAGTGTCTGAGTCTTGAGCCGAGCCTTCGTGTGTGTTTCTCCTTCTTTTAGATAAATGGTTCCCAAAGAGGAGTTCTAGTGTTGCTTAATGGTGTGTTAGGGAAGAGGCTCTTCAATTCTTTTCAGAGTTCTCATCAGAACTTTAAAGAGTGTTTCTTCAAGGAAAAACTGAAACCTTCTTTGTGCCCATTTTATTTGGACTCTGTCTCCCAGAAGGGGATGTTCCCTTTGTCTTGACTGAAGAAACCATGCTGATTGGTCAGGTGAAAGAGGGAGATCTTTCAGCCAGGGAAAGTGTGAACTTTTTGATCATGTGTGGCCCTTCTAAACCTTTTTCATGTAAGAAATGTTCAAGAGGGACTTGGAGGGGACCCCGGTTTCAGCTTATATAGGCATGTTTCCTTTTAAAAGACATTCGCTGAGTAGCTCTTGCTATCTTCTCTAACGAGAATATATTTTTTCTTTAAGGGAAGGTGTCGTCTATGTTGGACGAAACGATTTTCTGCAACTGCTTCAAGAGTAAAAGGTGTAGTACCTCTGTCATTGGTAGAGGGAAGAATTTATTAGTGGATGAATTTCCACCATGGCTCAGCCACCTGTCGCCATTACTAGCCTTGGATTTTTCAATACTAGGGAATTTGGAGATTCCAGGCGTAGGAATCCTAAGCCCTCGATTGTCGGGTGTAGTGGAGTTGTCTAGTTCTTTTGACTCAACTACTTTCGTTCCTTTCTTGATTCATAGGAACTGGCTGGGAATAAAGATTCCTCATCTTTCGAGAGGAAGGCTTCGACAGGGAAGACTGCCACTGCGCCGAGTGTGGAGTCTGCAGGAGATTCTTCATTGTTGGGCCAACGATTGACCTTGGTTCTATATACAGGATTTTCTTTTGGCCCGAGGAACCCAATATCTTCAACTAAAAGATCAAATATGTGGACTCAGCTTTTGGCTATAGTTGATGACACAACTACTTCTGTTCCTTTCTTGATTCAAAGGAACCGACTGGGAATAAAGATTCCTCATCTTTCGAGAGGAAGGCTTCAACAGGGAAGACTGCCGCCCCTATGTCGAGTGTGGAGTTTGCAGGAGATTCTTCATTGTTGGGCCAGCGGTTGACCTTGGTTCTATATACAGGATTTTCTTTTTGCCCTGGGGAACCCAATATCTTCAGCGAAAAGATCAGATATGTGGACTCAGCTTTTGGCTATGGCTGATGGGGTGAAGCAATTTGAGTCAGGTAGGTCTGCGGTCTATATGCAGGAAACGAAGTTGTTGGAGCTTGAACTGGCCAAGGTCAGGAGAGTGAAGGGTCGTGAGATTGAGCGTTTGAACCTTACTATTGCAGTATTGACTGCTCGACTGCGTATTGATGCATCTAGGAGGAACCTTGAGGCGTTTGAGGCGGAGATTGCTCGCCTGCGAGCCGAGGCGGAGGAATACAAACGGATGGAGGCGAACTGTGGCGGGATGTTGGTTTGATTTTGTATAACGAGGGCTTCAAAAAGGCGATTGAGCAGGCTCATTTGTTTGCTCCTAGAGCTAATTTTTCTGGAGTCAATAGCTTCAAGGAGATACGAAATGAGGTCTTAGTAGATCCCGAGCCTAAGGAGGAGGTTCTTGTTTCCCTATAAAAAGAATTGTCATCTGCCGCTCATGAGCATTATGTTGTTTCCCTTGATAGTATTCCAGAGAATGTTGAGGTCTAAACATTTTATAATTGCCCTTGTGTGGGCATATGTTGTTTGGAATGGATTATCACTTTTGGTGAAGTGCCCGACTATCGTCCCTTTGTGGGTTTATTTAGGCATGTGATAGTTTTGTTTTGCTCCATGTTTTTGTTTCTTTGCCAGTAGTACTTGGTTTCTCCTGATGGGAGGATCTCTATCTGAGACTGAACTTTCTGTGATAGCCCAAAGGTAGTCGTTACGGCAGACTTTGGTGTCGAGCTAGGCTAGTCCTTCGTAAAGTTAGGAATCATGACTCCAAGATCGAACCAATTTTCACAAGGTTGTTCATGAGTGAAAGTAGCAACTCTGAGGGCAGAGGACTTTGCTTGGGGGTTTCAGCCAAGCTCGGCGAGGAGCATAAGGTAAAATCGTGTGTGAGGAAACAAGTGATAGTTCTGAGGCAGGAGGTGATGGGGTTGTAGCCGACGAACTAAGCTGATGAAAATAAAGTCCTGGTTGTGCAAGGGTTCAGATGTCGGGAGTAATGGCTTTAGGGGTTGAGGATTGTACTTGGGGGTTCAAGCCGAGCTCACTGAGGAGCGTAAAGCGAAATCGCTCACGAGGAGTTGTGTAAGGGCTCTAGGGGTCGAGGACCGCACACGGGGGTTCAAGCCGAGCTTACTGAGGAGCATAAGATGGAACCGCTTGTGATGAGTCATGTAAGGGCTTTGAGGCCGGAACTAACGGCTCTAAGGGTCGAGGACCGCACTCGGGGGTTCAAGCCGAGCTTATTAAGGAGCGTAAGGCAGAACTGCTCGTGAGTGTTGGCCCAAGGGTTTCCCTTAGGCTTCGATCTCTATTTTGATGATAACAAACATGTATTTAATATATGTGTGAAGTTTTGAGTTTAGGTTGAGGTTGCGATAAGCACGCGAACTTCACTCGAAGAATTGCAAAAATCATCAAAAAAAGGCTCGAAAGTAAATTAAGTGGATTCTATGTAATATATCCCTAGGATCTCATCCCAAGCCTATTTGTAAATTATCCAAGTTAAAATTTGATAACAAAAGCCATGAAAAAGCGTGTAACAAAGCAAATGTAAAAACCAGCCTCAGCCCAGGTTCGATCGACTGAACAAGGTAGAAAAATGGCAGTAGCCACTTCGGTCGATCGGTCAGTCGACCGAACAAGGCCAAAAACTAGCAGTGTCTACTTCGGTCGACCGAACAAGGCCAAAATCTGGAAGTGGCTAATTCGGTCGACTGATCGGTCGATCGGACAACAGAGGAATTAAATTGCGACCAAGTCGGTCGACCGAACATAGTTGCAGAAGGGCAGAACGCCAGCTGTCGTAGGGCGGTCGATCGGCCGGTCGACCGATGATCGACCGGCAAGCAATGGTCGGCATCCAACAGGCGAAAAAATGCCTATTGAAGAGCCATTACATGGGAGGGGTTAAAAATACCCCTCTCCAACCATCATTAAACACTCTTAACCATTGAGATAAGCTTCCAAAGTGTGATTTGTGCCTTCTAAGCATGATTTGCTCACGCTTGCTTCTCCGATCGACGATTTCTCTCAAGCGCTCATCTTCCCTGAACTCCGGCTTCAATTCGACCTCAACATCTTGTGGAGTTAGAGGCATTGAAGGCTTGAAAAAGTGCTCTTAGTTTTGGTTTACTCTTTAGCTCTTTTCATTGTAATTTCTCTTGTTACTTGAACTTGTTTTTCATTGATTAGCTTGCTAGGTGTGCTAGTGTAAAATTGTGTTTTACCTAGGTGAATAATTTTGAGGAGTTCTCAAAGGGTTGAGAACCGAGTCCTCGATTGTATTCAAAGGGAAACACAAGGTCTATAAAGGATTTGGTAAGAAATCCTTGGTGTGGAGCCAAGGTAGTTGAGTAGACGGTTGGCCGAACCACTATAATCTATTGAGTTTCCATTGCCTTGTGTGATTGCTTATAATTGTATTTCATACTTGCTAACGAACATCATTTAGTTACACTTACTTTCAGTTGAAGTTGGAATTGAATTAAAAGAAATTGAAATAGGATTAAAAGTCACCTAACACTATTCAACCCCCCCTTCTAGTGTGGGTATTCACTCAACACTGAGGAGTCGTGTAAGGGCTCCGAGGCCGAAAGAAATGACTCTAGGGGCTGAGGACCGCACTCATGGGTTTAAGCTGAGCTCGCTGAGGAGACTAAGGCGAAACCGCTCACGAGGAGTCGTGTAAGGGCTTTGAAGCCGAAAGTAACATCTCTAGGGGCCGAGGACCACACTCGAGGGGTTCAAGCCGAGCTCGTTGAGGAGCGTAAGGTGGAACTGCTCGCGAGGAGTCGTGTAAGGGTTATGAGGTCGAAAGTAATAACTCTAGGTGTTGAGGATCAAACTCGGTGAAAATCGAGCTCGCGAGAAGAGCACTTGGGGTTGTTTTGGGGCGTGGGAGCCCGTAATAGGCACTGAGGCCGGCAAGCTAGGTCGATGTAAACCAAATTATGGTCGCTAAGTAGAGTATTTATGCTTTGAGGCTAGAGGTGATGGCTTTGTAAGTCGAAAATGTGTGCAGGAGTTTCGAGCTCGCTGAGGAGCATTGGGAGGGACCACGCACGAGGTCTTTTAAATGGTGAGGTACTCGTTAAGCCAGCGAGATTGTCGCTAAATTCCTTGAGTATATACAGAGAGAAGATGCAATAAATGCAATTTTATTAAGTAATAAGAGAATTATGCATACAAGAGAGTGGTGATTTGATCGCAACTTGACTTCTTTCAAGAATTGAGTCGGGGTTGTCTGCGTATGTCTTGCCCTGGGTTTGGCTTGGAGCCCTTTATTGGCTATTTGCCTTCGACCATGGAAAATGTCTATGGGCCTTTGGATTCTTTCTTTGATTTTAGCCTAAGGCATTGATTGTAGCACAATTGGGCTTCCTTTTGGTCGGCATGGAGCATGCCCACTTCTGTTTCCAACACAGGAAACTTTATTGCCAGATGGGGAGTAGATACGACGACTCCAAGATTGTTCAAGGACGATCATCCAAGAATCATATGATATGGGCTAGGAATATTGATAACTATGTACTGTACGTAAATGGTATGGACCATTGGCAGAGAGTCGAACATTATCCTTAGCCATATAGCTCCTCGGACGTTGACTCTTTTTCCTGAGAAGCCTACTAGGTATCCCTTGCATGGGGTGAGCGAGGCTTCTGTCAATTGCATTCTCTCAAAGGAATGGTAGAAAAGGATGTCGGCATAGGTGCCTTGGTTGACTAGAATCTTTTTGATGATAGAATTTCCTGCAATCACAGAGATTACGACTGGGTCGTGTAGGTTTTGATCAATTCTATAAAAATTATATTCATAGAAAGATATTACTAGGGTTTTAGGGGAAGGCTGGTATGGGCGGCTGGCTCCATCGACCGCCATTACTGCCTGAAAGGGTCTTTCTCTGGCAGAGTTCACTTCTCTGCCTCTTGTGAGTCTGCTTGCAATATAGTTGATGTGGAGTGAATACCCACACTAGAAGGGGGGGTTGAATAGTGTTGGGTGACTTTTTACTTCTACTTAATTTCTTTCATGTTCGATTTTTAATGTAACCAATATTGATCATGCAATTAAGTTAGAATGCTAGGCAAGTAATAATTAAGCAATAAGCACAATCAAGCAAACAATACAAAGACAAATAATTATAGTGGTTCGGCCAACCGCCTACTCTAATACCTTGGCTCAACACCAAGGATTTCTAACCAAATCCTTTATAGACTTTGTGTTTCACTTTGAATACAACCGAGGATTTGGTTCTCAACCCTTTGAGAACTCCTCAAACCTTTTCACCTAGGCAAAACACAATTCTATGAAGAAAACCCTAAGTGTTTACTCTAACACACCTAGCAAGCTAATAGTAAAGATTACAAGTTAAAAACAAAGAAGAATGACAAAAAGGAGCTACAAAGGAAACCAAGAGTGTGAGCTCCTTCCAAAGCCTTCCAAGTCTCCAACTCTTCAAGATGGTGAGCTCAAATCTTTGCCGGAGTTGAGGCGAGAAGATCGCTTGAAGAGGATGAAGCAATCGATGAAGTAAGCGAGCACAAATCAATCTTTGAGGGCTTAAATCTCTCTTTGAATTGCACTAATGATCATTAAGGAGGGATTAGAGAGGTTGGTGAGCGGTATTTATAACTCCTCACACGCAATAGCTCTCCAACGAGCATTTTTCTGCCAGTTGGACGCCGATCGGTCGCTTGCTGGTCGATCATCGATCGACCGATCGATCGACCTTCTAGCGACCACTGGGGTTCTGCCCTTTTACAGCAACATTTGGTCGATCGAATGATCGATCGAATTGGCTGCTGCCAATTTCCTTTGTTGTCCGGTCTATCATCCGATCGACCGAATGAGCCATTGCTAGTTTCTGGCTTCGTTCGATCGATCGGATGGTCGACTGAAGTGGCTACTACCAATATCTTGCCTTGTTCGGTCGACCGAACATAGGTTGAGGCTATTTTTTTACATTTGTTTTGTTACACGCCCTTTTTATGGGTTTCGTTATCAAGTTTTGACTTGGATAACTCTACAAATATGCTTGGGATGAGATACTAGGGATATATTACATAGAATGTACTTGATGATTTATGAACTCTACTTAATCTACATCCGAGCCTTTTTGACAATTTTGTGTTTCTCCGAGCGAAATTCGCGCGTGTATCGTAACCTCAGCCTGAACTCAAAACTTCACATATATTAAATACATATTTGTTATCATCAAAATGGAGATCAAAGCCTAGGGAGAACCCTTGGACCAACAATCTCTCCCTTTTTGATGATTACAAACACAATATGAAATTTTATATAAAAGAAGACTCTAAGTATCATTTGTGAGTTTGAGTTAAGGCATGTGCAACTTATTTTGCAACTTAACATATGCTCCCCCTATCAATATTTATATCATGCTTATAACTCCCCCTATTTATATGCAGCATAAAACCAATGTGACCTTACTTTTTCTCCCCCTTTTGACAGCAATCAAAATGGGCAAGGAGTATGGTACTATTAATGAGTTTCACTAATAAAACCAAGAAAACCAAAAAACCGAGTATCATCTACCACTATAGTCCTTCCTATCAATATAAGCCTATAGAAGGCAAACATCGATAAGTCGCAAGGCCTCATTACAAGACAATACATAAGTGTGATGATACTTTATGAAATGTAATTTTTCAAAAAACATGTAAAATTTGAATTTTCAAGCACTTGGAAAAGCCCAAATCCCTAATTGCATTCTTAAGTTTGTAAAGCTTTCTTCACTTAAGGGTTTTGTGAATATATCCGCAAGTTGCTTGTTGGTGGATACAAATTCCATGGATATATTTCCCTTAACTACATTATCCCTAGGAAAGTGGTACCTTAGATCAATGTGCTTGGTCCTAGAGTGTAAAATTAGATTTTTTGTCAAATTAATTGCACTAGTATTATCACAATGTATAATACATGAATACTTGAGTTCATAATCTAAAAGGGTTTGTTTCATCCAAATGACTTGTGCACAACAACTAGCCGCAGCGATGTATTCAGACTCATCCCTAGGAATTGACAACACCCACTAGTGCTTTTTCTATCTACTTTACACCCGACAAAATCGGCATTCGAAAAACTAATTAAATCGAAAGATGCATTACATGGATACCATAATCCTAAGTCAACCATGCCCTTCAAATATCTCAATATGTGTTTGACCGCACTTAAGTGAGACATTCTAGGACAAGATTGAAACCTAGCACATGCACAAACACTAAACATGATATCGGGTCTACTTGCAGTTAAATAGAGAAGGCTACGATCATACCTCGATATCATTTTTCGTCTACCTTTACACCATCTTCATCTTTATCAAGCTTAATGGATGTTCTCATTGGTGTAGAAGCTATCTTGGCTTCATTCATCCCAAATCTTTTGATGAGCTCCTTTATGTACTTGGCTTGATTTATGAAGATTTCTTTGTCTGCTTGCTTGATTTGGAGACCAAGCATGAAGAAAAGTTCTCCCATCATGCTCATCTCAAACTCCTGTTGCATGCACTTTGCAAACCACTCACAAAGTAATTCTTTAGTAGCACCAAATATTATATCACCAACATAAATTTGCACGAGTAAAATATCATTTTCATCACTTTTTATAAAAAGAGAAACATCAACTTTTCCAATGCTAAAGCCATGATCAAACAAAAATGTGGAAAGCCTTCCATACCAAGCCTTAGGGGCTTGTTTTAAGCTATATCAAGCCTTTTTAAGTTTTAAAAATATGATTTGAAAACTCAAAACTTTCAAATCCGGGGGGTTATTCAGCATAAACTTTTTTATCGATAAGATCATTTAAAAAAACACTTTTAACATCCATTTGAAAAAGTTTAAAGCCTTTAAAACTAGCATAAGCTAAAAGCATGCGAATTGCCTCTAATCTAGCTACAGGAGCATAAGTTTCATTATAGTCTATTCCTTCTTCTTGATTGTACCATTGGGCTACTAACCTAGCTTTGTTTCTAATGACTAAACCTCCTTCATCTAACTTATTTCTAAATACCCATGTAGTCTCAATCACGGTTTGTCCGCTAGGTCTAGGTACTAAGTCTCATACTTTATTCCTAACAAATTGATAAAGTTCTTTTTGCATAGTCATTACCCAAAATTCATCTTCTATTGCTTACTTAATATTCTTTTGCTTTACTTGAGATATAAATGCTACATATTGACAAATATTCTTAAGTTTAGAGTGTGTTACCACTCCCGTTGATGGTTTTCCAATGACTTGATTCATTGGATTGTCTCTTATCAACCGGTACCCTTTGGGAAGAGGTGGTAGAGCTTCCTCTTCTTCTTCTTCTTCTTCTTCTTCATCTTGAGATAGAGTTGATGATGAAGGTTCTTCATGATAAGTTTCATCATTGTTTTCATCTTCAACTTCTTTGTCATGAAATGTTAATTCCTCAAGTTCTACGATTATAGTTCATCAAACGTAACATGCATAGATTCTTCAACAATCATAGTTCTACAATTATATACTCTATATGCCTTAGAACTATTAGAGTAACCTAGAAAAATACCTTCATCGGATTTAGAATCAAATTTTTCTAGATGCTCCTTAGTATTTAAGATAAAGCATTTACATCCAAAAATACAAAAATATCCCACACTTAGGATTTTATCATTCCAAAGCTCAAAATGTGTTTTCTTGATTTTAGGTCTTAATAGGACACGATTAAGTACATAACAAGAGGTATTTATGGCTTCGGCCCAAAAATACTTGGGCAAATTATTTTCACAAAGCATGGTCCTAGCCATCTCTTGTAAGGTTCTGTTCTTCCTCTTAACCACCCCATTTTGTTGAGGGGTTCTAGGGGAAGAAAAGGTATGCTTAATACCCAATTCATCACAAAATTCGGAAAACTTTTCACTTTTAAATTCTCATCCATTATCACTTCTAATTTTCAAAATTGAATTTCCTTTCTCATTTGTAACTCTCCTAGCAAATTTTCAAAAGAAATCGAAAGTTTTATTTTTCTTAGCTAAAAAGAAAACTCATGTAAATCTCGAGAAATCATCAACCAAGACATAGCAATATAATTTTCCACCTAGACTAGCTACGTCACAAGGACCAAAAAGATCCATGTGCATAAGTTCAAGTGTTCTAGATGTATTCACTTGATTTATGCTATGAAATGAAGGCTTAACTTATTTTCCATGTTGACATCCATCACAAAGTTTGTCCTTTTCAAATTTTATCTTAGGTATTCCTTTAACTAAGTCCTTTTTAGATATTTCTTGGATGAGGCTCATGGTAGCATGTCCTAGCCTTCTATGCCACAACCAAGAATAATTTTCCATAGCAACTAAGCATCTAACATGAGGATTAGGCAAAACATTTAAAATTAGAGTGTAGACATTTTCTTGCCTATTTTCGATAAACACAATATCATTAGATTGTGCACTTCTAATGATGCATTTAGATGCTTCGAAAATGACTACATATCTATTATCACACAATTGAAATATGCTAATCAAGTTATGCTTTAACTCATCAACTAGTAGAATATTTTTAATGCATGGGTATGGGAGCAGGGGCGAAGCCAGAAAATTATTTTAGGAGGAGCAAAATATAAAATCGCATCTTATGAGGGCAATTACATGGTAAAAATATATTTTTAGAGGGGGCAAATATAGTTAAATATTAATGTATATTATATATATAGTAATATATATGTAATGGGGGGACCAATGTGAGGGGGGGCAATTGCCCCTCCTGCCAAAACATTGGCTCCGCCCCTGTATGGGAGTATACCTATATCACCAATGTCAGCGATCTTACCTTTGGCATTGTCTCTAAATGTCACATGTCCACCATCCTTGCTTGATAGGGTTGCGAAGAGATTTATATCACATGTCATGTGTTTTGAGCAACCGCTATCCATGATCCATATGCTTCTACTTGCTTGAGGATGCTTCTCCATCTACAAAAGGAGAAGAGATAATTTTAGGTACCCAAATCTTCTTGGGTGCTTGAGTGTTAGTCATCTTAGGAACCCAAGTGAATCTAGCATGATGGTTCCTTCTTAGTGCACAATCTCTAGACATATGGCCAAAAATACCACATGAAAAGCAACTTTCATTAAACTTTCTTGGATTATGTATGTGAGCATGGAAGTGTGTATAAGCATGATTGTTTGATGAATTCCTAGCATGTACCTTAGGCATGGCATTTTGTATGGTTATCATTTTTTCATTTAGCATGCAAAGTTCCTTTTTTAAGTTTAACATGCTATCATTCAAGTGCTCTACTTGATCACTTAAGAACTTATTTTCATTCTCCAATTTTTTTGTTTTCATTCTCTAGGTTTTTCTTAGCATCATCTAAGACATGCTTTTCTTCTTTAAGGATATCTACTTCTTTCCTTAATGCATTGCATGAAAGTAGCAAGTTATCATTTTCAAGCTCTAAAGATTTGTTGTCCTTTTTAAGCTCTTTAATCTTTTTCCTAATAGTATTAAATTCATCATGCATTTGATCAAACTCATTTTTTAGTTCTTCTTGAGTAAATGAAAGCTCGCCAAAAGTAAATCTTACCTTGTTATCATTTGCCATGAGGCAAAGATTTGTCTTTTCACTTTTGGAGTCTTCTTCACTTGATGAAGAGTCGCTTTCATCCCAAGAAGCAATCATCGCCTTCTTGTTCTTCTTGTATTTGTCATTCTTGTGAGGGTTGGAGGTGGAAGCCATCTTAAGAAGTGGGCAATCCTTCCTTAAATGCCCGATTTTGTTGCAATTGAAGCATGTGTAGCCTCCTCTTCCATTTCTCATGCCTCCTCTCATGAAACTCATGAATCTTCTTGCCAACATTGCCATTTCTTCAAAATCATCTGTCTCTTCCTCGGATGATGAGGGTTAAGTGATGCTTTTAAGGCAATGGTCTTGCCTTTGGGGGCATCTTCCTCCTTGTATTGCTTCATTTGAGTCTCATGTGTCATGAGAGACCCAGTGAGCTTGGTGATCTTTAAGGTACTCATGTCTTTAGCTTCCATGATTGCGATGACCTTGGGCTCCCAAACTTTTGGAAGGGAACGAATGAGCTTCCTTACCTTCTCCTCTTCCCTTATATCTCTACCAAGGTTAGTTAATCCATTTGTAATATTTTGAAAGCGAGCATACATGGCATTAATAGATTCATGAGTAGGTTTATCTTAGATTCCTTAACTTGTGAAGTCCCTTCATGTGTAGTCTCTAAGACTTTCCAAAGTTCATATGCAGACTTATAAGTAGAAATTCTATTAAACTCATTAATTGATAGGCCACAATATAGTGCATTGACAGCCTTTGCATTTGCATTAAAGAGTTTAATTTCTTCTTGATCTCACTCATCCATATCCTTAGTTGGTTGCTTATACTATACTTGAATCATTCTTCATACATCCATGCCTAGTGGTTGTAGGAAGTCATTCATGCTTATCTTCCAATAGGCATAGTTGTTTTCATCGAACAATGGTGGAGTATGAGTAGAGGACCCTTGAGCTAGTTGAATTTCACTAGTCATTCTAAATTGTAGGGTAGATGGTTAAATCTATTCCTACGAACTTGGCTCTGATACAAATTGTTGAGTTAATACCCATACTAGAAGGGGAGGTTGAATAGTGTTGGGTGACTTTTTTACTTCTACTTAATTTCTTTCCCGTTCAATTTTTAATGCAACCAATATTGATCATGCAAATAAATTAGAATGCTAGACAAGTAATAATTAAGCAATAACACAATCAAGCAAACAATGCAATAACAAATAATTATAGTGGTTCGGCAAACCGCCTACTCCACTACCTTGGCTCCACACCAAGGATTTCTAACCAAATCCTTTGTAGACTTTGTGTTTCCCTTTGAATACAACTGAGGACTCGATTCTCAACCCTTTGAGAACTCCTCAAACCTATTCACCTAGGCAAAACATAATTCTATGAAGGAAACCCTAAGTGTTTACCCTAGCACACCTCGCAAGCTAATAGTAAAGATTACAAATTAAAAACAAAGAAGAATGACAAAAAGGAGCTACAAATGAAACCAAGAGTGTGAGCTCCTTCCAAAGCCTTCCAAGTCTCCAACTCTTCAAGATGGTGAGCTCAAATCGTTGCCGGAGTTGAAACGAGAAGATCACTTGAAGAGGATGAAGTAAGTGAGCACATATCAATCTTTGAGGGCTTAAATCTCTCTTTGAATTGCACTAATGGTCATTAAGGAGGGATTAGAGATGTTGGTGAGGGGTATTTGTAACCCCTCACACACAACAGCTCTCCAACGGGCGTTTTTCTGCCCCGTTGGACACCGACTAATCACTTGCCGATTGATTGTCGATCGATTGACCGATTGACAGCCCAGCGATCGCTGGGGTTCTGCCCTTTTACAACAACATTCAGTTGATCAAATGGTCGACCGAATTGGCTGCTGCCAATTTCCTTTGTTGTCCGATCGACCGAATGAGCCAACTTCCAATTTTTGGCTTCATTCGGTCGACCATCCGGTCGACTGAAGTGACTACTGCCAATATCTTGCCTTGTTTGGTCGACCGAACCTAGGCTGAGGCTATTTTTTATATTTGTTTTGTTACACGCCCTTTTTGTGAGTTGCGTTATCAAGTTTTGACTTGGATAACTCTACAAATAGGCTTGGGATGAGATCCTCGGGATATATTACATATAATCTACTTGATGATTTATGAACTCTACTTAATCTACATCCGAGCATTTTTGATAATTTTGTGTTTCTCCAAGCGAAATTCGCGCGCGTATCGTAACCTCAGTCTGAACTCAAACCTTCACACATATATTAAATACATGTTTGCTATCATCAAAATAGAGATCGAAGCCTAGGGGGAACCCTTGGACCAACAGTTGATGATCCCTCGAGGCTTGTTTTTCGGGCGATCAGTTCTGATGTCTTCCTTATGATTTGAATAGGGTTTTGGGGGTGTCCGACCTCGTCGTCTAGGGTTGAGGGTTTTGCTCCGACCTCTCTCTCCTTGGTGCTGGATATATTTGTCCAAATGTCCTACACTGACTAAATCTTCAAGTTGGTCACTGAGTACTATACACTCCTCGGTGGTGTGACCATAGATGTCGTGAAATGTGCACTTCTTGATCCTATCAGCATTGGGTGGTAGCTCTTTTTTTTCCACGTTGGCAGGGTACATGATGAGCTTCAAGTGGTAGATGTCGCAAAAGATGATTTCCTTCCTAGTATTGATAGGAGTATACCATTCAAATCGGGCATTCAGACGAGATGGTGACCTCGGCCCTCGATCATTTTTCTGCTCGTGGCGATTGTGATAATCACTCTTTCTGTATTCGTTTCTGGACTTTTTATCCTCGATAGTGGCCTTGAGATTTTGCCAATCAGTCTTTTTAGTTTCACGGAGTTCTTCCATCCTTATGAAGCTAGCAGTTTTCTCCTAAAACTCGGTCATGTCCTTAGGATCTGTCAGGGCGATCTGGTCGGCAAAGAGTCTGGGCTTTAGCTCGAGCTTGATGGAGTAGAGCTCGATTTGTGGGTCGAGATTGGGAATTTCGACCGCTATGGCCTAAAACTTATTCAGGTATTCTCTTAAGATATCATGTTGCCCTTGCCTGACATAGTGGAGGGCAACGTCTGTCTTGTGATATACCCGTGATGTGGTGAATCGATTGAGAAAAATGCGTGAGAGGTCTTCGAAGGAATGAATAGATCCCGACGTGAGGGAGGAAAACCATAACAAGGCATTTTTTTCCAAAAAAGTTGGAAAGGCCCGGTAGAGTGCGGGATCGGTTTCTCCCAGATAGAGCATTGTAGTCCTGATAGACGTCAGGTGTAGCGCATGGCTGCCTGTACCATTGTGGCGTATCAGGGTGGTAGGCAGCTCACTTCTCGGTGAGAGGCGGGTTGCCATGATGTGTTAAGCGAAGAATCCCGAGGCGAGAGGAAGGGTAGTCTCAACTTTTTGTGCTTTGGGATTTTCATCTTTATTCGAACGGGGGTTGTTGGAGATTTTGTCGTGAAGAACGGGAATCGGTCTCCTCTTTCCAGAGTGGTTGCTTTCTTCGGGCTTTGAGCAGTAGCGCTCGCAGTCAGCCGGGGTTGTCTATGGGATCGTGTTAGCATCTTGATCTGAGCTCTGTAGGAGAAAGATGGGTTGGTACCGGAGCATCGCTCCTCGCTGTTTCAGCATCACCAGGCTGCGGTCGATCGTCGTCGTTCGGTCGTTGCCGTTGCTGTGCGACAGCGGTCACTTGGCTTCGGGTTCCAACCATTATGGGAGAGGTAAGCCTTACTCGGCCCCACAGCATCGATACGCAATTGGAACCGCATATGAGACATTGTTATATGCTCTCAGTAAGGTTATATTGGATATGTTAGCATCAAAGGCTCTTTCGAAAACAAGAAATTTATGAGTTGCATTTGGTAGCTTCAATGATTTATTTGCAGTTGACTACCGATACTCTATGGATCTAGGTAGAAAATTTTATTTTTTTTATTTTTCAAGTTTTTTATTATTATCTATAACTTATAAATCTCATTTCTATATTCCAATATTCAATGTGTTGTAGAATGATGGTTGCAATTTGAATCTGATGCTCTAAATCTTTGGAGGATCGTAAGAATTCTCTCATTAACAACCTCATCAAGTGGATACAAGAGGAATTGGTCCATCTTCTCGCTCATACATACAAAATAGTGAAATCGTCTTTCATATGCCCGAGTAGAGAAGCTGATATATGCTCATTACAATTTCAGATTTGGATGCGAACATTAGAAACAGAAGGTAAATAAGAGAATTTGGAGATCGATCCTTTCATTGTTAATTTCGTCCGAGGCGAGGATGACCTGACCATTCATTGGTGGAGCACAATGAAGAGTAATCAACCATTTCTAGATGAAGTTGGTGATTCACCTTATCCTTCAAGACTTTTATTTGATGCAATCGAGTCAGAAGACACGCAAAAAGACATAGACATCCAACATTTCGAGAGGGGTCCCTCTCAACGGACACGTTCTCACTCGAGATGACTATACAACTCTGTAGCATCTCTATCACAATAAGAGTAGCAATCCCTATCCCGACCAAGCAAGAAGAAGTATGCACTGTCATCGTCGAGGACCGCAAAAGGCAAATGAAAAAGGCCAATGTTGGGTCCTTCGAATGCAATTGAAGAAGAAGAAAAAGAGGAGGGCTTCGTCTTCGTCTGCTAGTTCACCACGTCATGAGTATATCACAAGACGGGAGCCGCCCTCCACTATGTTAGGCAGGGGCAGCATGAGCCCCTAAGAGAGTACCTGAATAGGTTTCAGGCCATACGACCGAAATCCCCAATCTCGACCCACAGATCGAGCTCTTTTGCATCTAACTCGGGCTAAAACCAAGGCTCTTCATCGACCAAATCGCCCTAACCGAGCCTAAAGACATGGCCGACTTCCATGAAAAAGTGACAAGCTTCATAAAAATGGAAGAACTTCGGAAGGCAAAAAAGATTGACTAGAAGAACCTCCTGGCCGCTGTCGAGGACAAAAGGTCCAAAAAGGAAGACAAAAGAACTCAAGACCGTAGCCGACACGAGCGGGGTAATGGCAGGGGACTGAGGTCACCACCCCGCCCAAATGTCTATTCCGAAAGGCACACCCCTTGCAACACCGAAAAGGAAACCATCCTCCGAGACATCTACCACCTCAAACTTATCAAATATCCTACCAACGCAGAAAAGCAAAAGATGTCGCCTAACACCGACATGAGCAAGAAGTGTGCATACCATGACACTTATGGGCATACTACCAAGGATTATGTAATGCTCGGAGACTAACTCGAAGATTTAGTCTGTGCAGGGCACCTAGATAAGTATCTTCATCACAGGAAGAAAAGAGGTTGGAGCGGAAGCCGCGACCCTCGACGGCGAAGCCGAATAGCCCCGAAGTCCCATAGGGAGCATTGCCAAGTTAATGAGCCCCGAGGGGTCATTGAATACATCGTCGGTGGATTTGCAGGGGGAGGAGAGTCGAGCTCAGCGAGAAAAAGATCTCTTTGGGCAATCATGGCAGTTGACAATGTTACTCACCCACGCCGACCTACCCCCCAAACCCCGTTAATATCATTCTATGAATCCAACTTTCAAGGAACTGATCAAAACCTACACGACCCAATCATAATCTTTGTGATTGCAAGAAACTTCATCGTCAAAAAAGTTCTTGTCGACCAAGGGAGCTTGGCCGACATCCTTTTCTACTCTACTTTTGAGAAAATGCAATTAACAGAAGCCTCGCTCACACCATGCAAAGGGGACCTAGTAGGCTTCTTGGGAGAGAGGGTCGATGCCTGCAAAGCCATATAGCTAATGACGACAGTCAACTCTCAACCAAAAGCAAAATCAATTGATGTGCAGTATCTTGTCATCAATATCCATAACTCATATCATATGATCATAGGACGATCGTCCTGAATAATCTAGGGGCTGTCATATCCACTCCTCGCTTGGCGTTAAAATTTCATGTTTCGAAGACAAAAGTATGTGTGTTGCATGACAATCAGAAAGAAGCCCGATGGTGCTACAATGAATACCTCAAGATAAAGGTGGCTAAACTGAGGAATGAGCTGATCAGCCCACAAATACTTCCAAAAATCAAAGGCAAACAGCCGACCGAAGCCTCCGAATCAATCTCAGGACGAGACGTGTGGAAGTAACCTCAGCTCAACCTTTGAAAAGAAATCAAGCCATGATCAAATCATTGCACTAAGGCTCAGGACAAAGCACTCCTCTTGTACGAATAATTTTTTTATTAATCAATAATATTGCATTCCCCGCATTTTTCTCTATGTTCAGGAAAAACTACGGCTATATCGCCGCGTTAAATCAGTATCCCATTATTCGAAACATGTTTGAGTCCTCATGCACGAGCTCAGATTTTTCGCTCTCAGAGCTGTTGCTTCTAGCCCCAGAGCCCAGCACTCCATTCAGCACCTAGATATTGGTTTTCACCAGTATGACTCGTCGGCCTCAGTGATTATTCCGAGCTCCCTACGCCCTAAACGACCCCAAGCACATTTCTCACGAGCTCGGTTCTCATCAAGTTTGGTCATCGGCCCTAAATGCGGCCTCCAACTCAGCCTGGCCAGCTCTAAAATGAGAAACATGACTCCTCATGCGTGGTTCCGCCTTACGCTTCTTGGCGAGCTCGGGCCAAACCCCCGAGAGCAATCCTTGGCTACCACACCACTACTTCCAGTCGTAGAGCACTTACTTAGCTCCTCGCATGCGGTTCCACCTTATGCTCCTCGGCGAGCTCGGGCCAAACCCCCGAGAGAAGTCCTTGGCTATCACGCCACTACTTTCGTCCTTAGAGCTCTTACATGACTCCTTGAGCACGGTTCCGCCTTATGCTCTTCGGCGAGCTCGGGCTGAATCCCTCGAGAGCAGTCTTTGGCTATCACGTCGCTACTTTTGGCCTTAGAGCCCTTACTTAGCTTCTCGTGCACAGTTCCACTTTAAGCTCCTCGGTGAGCTCGAGTCGAACCCCCCGAGAGCACTCCTTGGCTATCACGCCACTACTTCCGGCCTTAAAATCCACACTCGACTCCTTGCGCACAGTTCTACCTTACGCCCCTCGGCGAGCTCAGGCCGAACCCCCGAGAGCAGTACTTGGCTATCAGCTAGTTGGTTAAAGGAACGAACACGGAAAAGTTTGATTAAGCCTTCTTTAACCTTGTCAAGAATATAGTGGCAATCCACTTGAATATGCTTAGTTCGTTCATGAAACACGAGATTGCTGGCTAGAAAGAAGCTTGAGTGATATCAACTTGGAAAGAAGAAAGTAAAGCAACAAGCCAGACTCATTCACAAGTTGTAGAAGCCATTGCTCTATATTCTGTTTCAACGGAAGAGCGACTAACAATATTTTGCTTTTTAGATTTCCAGGAGATAATAGAGTTACCCAAGAAGCAGCAAAAACCAGACACAGAACGTCTGGTGTCTTTGCAAGCACCATAATTTGAATCTACAAAAGCTGTCAAATTGATTTTGGAATCTGAGGGAAAAAATAATCCAAGACCAGGGGATTGTTTTAAATACTCTAACAAATGGTTTCCAAGGTCCTGAAACAAACTGACTTAGGTGATGTACTAAGTACACAATATTTGGTCGTGTGTGACACAAGTAGAGGAGACGGTTAACTAACCTTCTGTAGTGGTGTGGTAAAATGTCTCCCGCTTTTGCAGAAAGTTTCAAAGAAGGTATCATGGGGAGAAGAGATGGTTTTGCTCCAAGCATACCATTGTCTTCAAGTAGCTGCAAAGCATAATGTCTTTGCGATATAGAAATATCTTTTGGACTTTAGCTATTTCAAACCTTAAGAAGTATCTAAGTTGGCCGAGGTCTTTTAACTTGAAAAATTATTTCAAGTAATCTCTTATAGCATCAATGGCTTGAATGTTCTTTCCTGTAAGAAAAATATCATCAACATAGACTAATAAAACTATAAAATTTTATCCAGTTCCTTTTGTGAATAGTGCATGTTCAAAAGGAGATTGTGTGAAACCACAATGTATCACCACATCTGAAAAAGCCTTGAACCATTTACGAGCAGCTTGTTTGAGTCCATAGATGGACTTATGAAGCTTACATACCAGCCTTTGAAATTAAAACCATAACCGGGAAGAAGCTTCATATAGAGTTCTTCACGAAGAGTGCCATTAAGAAAGGCATTGTTTATATCCAATTGTCTCAAACACCAGTTATTAATTGAAGCAAGGGCCAATAAAATCATGAATAAGATCACGTGAGTTGCTAGTGAGAAGGATTCCATATAATCAATCCCTTCAATTTGTGCAAAACCCTTTGCAACAAGCCTTGCCTTGTACCTTTCAACTTGCCCATCAGAATTATATTTTATCTTATAAACTCATCTAGAATCAATTGCTTTCTTCCCTATTGGTAATGAAACCAATGACCAAGTACGATTGGATTCCATTGCTCTAATCTCCTCATTTATAGTTGCTTGCCATTTGGGACAATGCTTGGCTCGATGGAAGTGTGAAGGTTCAAAATTATTAATTAGTTATATTGGCAATAAAGGATAGGTATGAAGGAGAAAGTTTCGAGTTGAAAGATGATTCTGTATTGGATATTTGCATGAAGTAGTTCTAGCAAGATTACAATAATAATATTTGAAATAAGAAGGTTTACAAGATAGTCTTGTAGACCTTCTCAATGGTGGAGGAGCATGTTGAGGAATAAGTTGGGAAGTAGGAGATGTGTTTGGATTCAATTACTCAGGTGGGATATTAGGTTCTGGTGGAGGCTCGGGTATATTATTTGGTGTTTGAGGTTCAGAAGATGGGGTTGACATAGGCTCGAGTAAGGGTTCAATGATATCAATATGTGGTGCATGTATAACAAGGGAAGAGGGAAAAATAACCTTTGTTTCTGTATCAAGAATGGACACCTCTTGTTGATAAGAATCTGTCGTTGTTTTTGGAAGGACCATATGAGAAAATAGATCAACAATTTTAGTTGTTGAAGTAATTGTATAAAATAGGAAAAATCTCCTTATGAAAAATAACATCCCTTGAAATAATAATTGCCTTGCTACTGAGATTATATAACATGTAAGCTTTCATTCCAATTGGATACCCAAGTAACTTGGCAGGAAAAGCTCTAGGAGAAAATTTGTGTGATCTTTTGCTCTTTAGATTAGACACAAAAGCTAAGCATCCAAAAGTCTTTAGATGAGTATAGTTTGGTTTGTGACCAAAAAGAACCTCATATGGTGATCTGTTTTACAGCAAAGGGAAAGACAATTATTGATTAAATGTGTAGCAATAAAGAGGCATTCTCCATAAAATTTGATAGGAAACCGAGACTAAAAATACAAGGCTCTTGCAATTGAGAGAAGATGATGTTTCCTTTCAACTACAAAATTTTGCTGAGGAGTTTCTACACATGAAAATTGATGTAGAATACCCAATTTCTTAAAAAATTCCTCAATCTTTAGTTCCTTTACATTATTAGTTCTAAAAACCTTTATATCTTTGGAGAACTGTCGTTTAACCATAGTTATGAACTCAAAAATTATTATAGAGACCTCATATTTGTGTTGCATCATATATGTCCAAACACATCTAGTACAATCACTACTAGAAACTTGATCTTCAGCAACGGCTATCAGCAACGGCCGCTCAAGCCGTTGCTATTTGCAACGGCATTCTTACGGCCGCCCGAGCCATTGCAGATATTTGTATCTGCAACGGCGTTCTAACGGATACCCGAGCCGTTGCGGATTATTTTAATTATCAGCAACGGCTTTCTGACGGAAAGGCGAGTCGTTGCTGATTTTTTAATCTTCAGCAACGGCTTGCTAACGGATAAGTGAGCCGTTGCTGATGATAACTTATCAGCAACGGTTTTCTAACGGGCGAGGGAGCCGTTGCTGATAAGTTTATATAGGGCACGCTCTCTCGCCCGACCCTTCTTCCTCCCGCTGCTGCCGCCGCCGCTCCTGCCGACGCCTCTCGCCGCTGTTGCCGACGCCGACGCCTCTCGCCGCCGCTGCCGCTGCTGCCGGTATGTTGATCGGTCGGCCGGCTCTCACTATGTTTCGGCCGGAGTATAGGTTAAAATCCGACCGAAACCCTATTTCTAGGGTTTCGGCCGGCGGCAGTCGGCCTATGGCCGCCGCCGGACCTTCTACAGTGGCCGGACAGTGTGTCCGGCCACTGTACGCCGGCGCCGGAGGGTGGACACCGGCGCCGGAATTTATATATATATATATATATATATTATTGTTTTGAAATTGTTAATTAATTATTTTATAATTGCTAATTAATTATTTAGATTAATTGTTTAATTTGTTAGATTAATTATTAGTGTTTAGATTAATTTCGGACGCGCGTAAGAATCGTCCACTTCGGACGCGCACCGGAATCGTCCAATTCGGACTCGCGCCGGAATCGTCCACTTCGGACTCGCGCCGGAATCGTCCACTTCGGACGCGCGCCGAAATCGTCCAATATGGACTCGAACTGTCTCGAAACATTTAGAAAATAATCATCCATCCGACGAGTTGATATGTTTCACGTACGCATCGACGAATCGGATATGATTTAGCAAAACCTTAGATCCGTTCGGGAATTGTATGTTCGTGTAAAAGAAGTAGATGATCTTTTATACGACTGGTGGAAGAAGTGATAGAGTTGCACTACTTCGGCTTGAAATCAGTGATCCTATTTAGATGTCATTGGTTCGATACAACAGAAAGGGGCATGAAAGTTCATCCAAAATACAAACTTGTTGAGGTTAATTACAAATCGAAATTGGCAGCAAATGAGCCTTTTATATTGGCATCACAAGCCGAACAAGTATATTACGCGAAGTATCCGGCTCGAAATAAAGATAGAGCAGATTGGCGTGTAGTCTGTAAGACAAAAGGTAGAGGAAAAATTGATCCGATAGTAGGAGAAAATGATCCTCCTGGTTTCTATCAAGAAGATGATCTTCCTGCTGTGGATCGTATTATTCCAATACTCGAGGATGCAGACACAACGTCAATTCAATTAGAAGTTGAATATGTTGATGATGACGATCATGAAATTGAGGAAGCTGGAGATGAAGAAGAGGAAGAAGAGGAAGAAGAGGAAGAAGAAGAAGAATTCGAAGACTATTATTCAGATGATGAAGAATAATTGTAAAGTATATATTTTATTAAATATATCTCTACTATTTATACAATAATCTGATTATATGTCTGTTCGACATATATGTCTGGTCGTGGTTATCGACGCAGGAGAGTTTCGGAGTCTCCGATCGGTGAGACTCCAGCACTTACTCATGCTGCTGATCCTCCTGTTGCTGATCCTCATGAGGATGATACTGCCGAGGCTAGTACATCCAGACGTAGGCGGCCACGCGGGCCGAACAGGTGGCAGCCTCCACCAGCCACAGAGTCACGTAGATTGATTAGCGTGATTGGGGAGCGGTAATATATCATGAATTATGAATCATTACAAATTCATTATATCATAATATAATATTAAAATTTATTTTTGTTGTGCAGGTTCGAGCAAGAAGAAGTGCCGAGGAGCATTTCTTCTACTATTCGACGATACATGCACGGGGCATGGCCTACGTGGTCTCACGTGCCTAGCGAGCACGTTGACATGTTATGGCGCGAGTTTGAGGCACGTATTATTATTATTTTTTACATGCATGATGATATATTAATATTGGTACTGATATTATTATTTTGCAGGCTCGCTATACATGGGCCGATGACCAGAGGCCCTTCATTTACGCTGCCTGGGAGGCTATTTCTCGGGCAAGGTACAACGGGCAGCTGGGGCAGGCTCGGTCCCAAGCGATGGCCCGAGCTGGGACCGCTAACATCGCAGAGACTCGGGGATACGGCCCCGGTTGGATTACTCCGGATATATGGGACCAGCTCATGGGGATATGGTCGACGGATCGATGGCAGGAGGTTTCTCGGAATGCGGCTAGAAATCGCATGTCGGGAGGAGCAGCGCGTCACACCGGCGGCTCTGTTGCATTTGCAGTGCACGCAAACCGTATGGTAAGTATATCTTTTAATTATATATTTTATTTGTTATTATGTGTACTAATTAATGTATTTATTTTGTAAATGTAGACGACGGTGTCGGATGACGGGACTGTCCAGCGACCCTCCCCGATGGCGGTGTTTGAGCGGACTCACCGTCGAGCACATGGGACGGGGGAGTACATCCACAACCGCGCTACATACATTATGGTAATTATATATTTGTTTAAATTATTCATTATATATTTATAATTTAAGTTTTATGATAAATATTAAACAAAAAATCAAACTCGAGTAGGAGACCTACAACCACACGGTGGTGCAGCGCGGGGGTACCCCCGAGGACTTTGACGCAGCATCGTGGGTCGAGGCCGCAGGTGGCTGGGACCATGGCCGCGTATATGGCTTCGCAGATAGTGGTCATGCGCGAGCCATACTAGGGCCACTTGGGGCACCGACCCCTCCGGTCGCTGGTGAGCGGCCGTCCACCTCTAGATCCAGTTATGATCATAGTAATAGGATAAGGACACTAGAGGAGACGGTCGCGCGTCAGACTGAGATGATGGAGCGTCAGTGTCAGACGATGGCGAATATAGAAGCTATGCTACACAACTTGTCAGGTCATCCCGAAGCAGTCATCTCTTCGGCATCATCTAATCCATCGTCCTCGAGTCAGTCCACGCCGGTGTACACTCAAGCGCTCCAGACCCCGCCATATAATCCAGACCATCCTCCATCGTGATCGTGAGATTTTTTGTTTGGATATTGAACTTGTTTAACTTATTTTGTTTGGATATTGATACTTCAATTTTGCATTTGAATTGTTTTTATACTATCGTGGATAATTATCAATATAAATATAATTGTTTTGATGTATATCTTGGTGTGTTTGTGATGTGTGAATGAATGTGTATGAGGTGTTTGTGATGTGTGAATGAATGTGTGTATGAGGGTATGGGTGTGTGAGTTATGTATCAGATAAATGTATCAATGTATCAATGGAAATTTGAAATTTTCAAATTTTCTGGTTGCAGGTATACGTCATCAGCAACGGCTTTCCCACGGGCGTCCGTGGGAAAGCCGTTGCTAAAAGTGTATCGAAAGCTGTTGCTGATGACCTACAGCAACGGCTTAGCGACGGAGTTTTACTAACGGTGTTGCTACGGACTCAGCGGCCGTTGCTATTAATCTTATCAGCAACGGCTCTGGGTCTGTGGCAAAACCGTTGCTGATAATGTTTTTAGCGACGGCCCGAGTAGCCGTTGCTGATAATGTTTTGAGCGACGGCCCGAGCGGCCGTTGCTGATCCGTTGCTAAGTCATCAGCAACGCGACTTTCTATCACGGCTCTATTGCAACGGCTCGGCCGTTGCTGATTCTCTTAAGCAACGGCTCAGCAACGGCATCAGCCGTTGCTGATAACCATTTTTCTAGTAGTGAATCATCAACAATTGTAAAAAAAAATCTTGTTTATTGTAAGTTTGGTGTTTATAAGGACCCCAAATATAACAATGAACCAAATCAAAAGGATTACTTGCAAGATGATTGGGATTAGCGAATGGACAAATTGAACAAGGAGTAATTTTATTGAACGTGGAAATTGAAATTACATTCTTGAGAGAATACAAAACAACATCACTTGGATGTCCCAATTTATTGCAACAATGAGAAATGGAAGAAAAAGAAGCATTGACAACATTTGAAAAAATAAAACCAGAGACGAAATTGGAGACTTTGGAAGACACCTGCAACAGATAAAGGCCTTTGTGCAAATTACCCTTCCCAATCACTTGCCAAAGGTCATGGCTGATGCATTGAGATTTAGAAATCAAAAGACCGAGGTCGGCATCAAAAACTAGACAACTTACAGAAAGTAAGTTGAATTAAAATTGAAGAACAAAGAGTACATCCTTGAGAATGATGTTAGAAGAAATCCAAATATCACCAACATATTCGACAAGAACAGTAGTTTTGTCAAGCAAAAGAATAGACTCATTGAAAATTGGATGCAAATTGAAGAACATATCTTTGCAAAAAGAGACATGTCTAGTAGCACCAGTATCTATAATCCAGCAACCGGTAATATCAATAGAGGAACTATTGATATAAGCAAGAATATTACCCTGCATGGCTGAGTTAATTGAACTGGAAGCAATCTCAGAGCTAGAAACAGCTTGTAGTTGACTCATAAGCATAGAGATGAGTTGTTGGCACTGAGAGGGACTCAATGTTCCAGCAACATTAGACTTAGGAGTTGAGGAAGAGCTAACATTGTTTGTAGAAGAGGAAGCAAAACCATTGGAATTAGCAATGTTCGGATTCTTTCCTTTAGGCTTGTAACCAGGAGGAAAACCGTTCAAAACAAAACACTTCTCACAAGTATGTCCAGCTTCATTACAGTGAGTACAGTAAGGTCTTCCCCTCTTGTTGGAAGAAGATGAAGGAAAAGATGATTGCCCTTTTGTCAAGAAAATAGTGGCATTAGTAGATGAGGGATTGAATTGACTTCTCTAATTCTCTTCTTAAACAACCATGGAGAAAATCTTGTTGATCGGTGGTAGGCGATCAAGAAGGAGAATTTGACCTCTTACTTGAGAGTAAGAGTTATTGAGTCCCATCAAAAAGGTGATTATATAGTCATTTTGTTGTTCCTGCATCATCTTATGAGCACCTTGACAAGTGCATTTGGAACAAGAACAAAAAGAGTTGGTAGAATTGAGTTCATCCCATAAAATCCTTAGTTCAGTAAAGTAATCTATGACGGACAACTGACCTTGCCGCAATTCCAAGATATCTTTCTTGATTTGAAAGATCCTAGATAAATTCCGTTGTTGAAAGCGTTCTTCAAGATCAATCCAAATATCAACAATAGAGTTGAGGTAGAGAATACTTGACCTGATGCTTTTCGAAACTAAGTTGATCAACCAAGAATAGACAATATTGTTCGACCTCTTCCAAGAATTGAAAAGATCCACGTCAGAAGGATCTGGTTTCGAAATAGAACCATCGACAAAACCAAGTTTATTCTTCGCACTCAACGCCATGACCATAGCTCGCCTCCATGAGCTATAATTGTCGCTACATAGAGGTTGAGAAACCATCAAGAACCTGGATGATCATTATGCTGGGTGTAGTAGGGACTGTCAGGATGATCAATGGTAGAAAGATGAGAATAATGGGGGAAACCACGAATCGATTTGAATCTGAAATAAAAAATCAGGGTAGATCAAAATTGTTTTTTACAGAGGCAATCGGATCGGTAGAAACCATTGTTCAACTAAGAAGAAGGATCCAGAAGCCACTGGAAAGTAAAAGAGAAAGAGAGTGGAAAAAAATTTTAGGGGTCTGATAGCATAACAGAGCTAAGCAATATGCTTAAGCTCACAAGTTTTCTCATTTAAGAAATAATCAAGATTACAACCAAGCTTTGTAGGAGAAAGGGTATACAAAGCTAACATAAAGCTAATACAAAATCATACTTAATAGATTAACCAAAACTAGCTTAGTATCATGGACACTTACCATTCCTTCATCTGGCAAGCCAACATTGCTCCAAAGGTCTTAATTTTTGGTTGGCTCAAAGCTAGGAAGAGGCTACTTACGAAAGATAGACTCACTCAGATGGGTTTGATCGTGGATTCCATCTGCCCTCCTTGTCGTTTGCAACCTAAATCTCACGATCATTTATTCAGTTGTTGCACTTTCTCACGTGAGGGTCGGCGATTGTTCCTTTCCCTTTTACAACAAAGATGGTTTCCCTTACGATGGTCGCCTTGGAGCGGTTCCAATTCTCTGCTGAGGAGAATGAGTCTTGCTCGCTATCGCCTCTAGTTGACGTGGTGTTGGTTTGTCTGGTTTGAGTCAAATTTACATTGTTTCCAGCACACTAGTAATTTGGTTTGGTGTCGCCTTAACAGCTGTCGCTTTCTTCAGGCTCTACCTGTAATTTCTTTTGTTCCGCCTCAGTTTCCTAAGTGTTGAGGGGTGTATATTTTTTATGGTTCTTTTTTGTTTTTGTTATGTTTTTCCTCTCTTTCCTACCCCACTTGTATTCCCTTTATATCTCTTGAAATGAATGCAAGGTTCTTTCCATTTTTTTTAAAAAAACCAAAACTAGCTTAGTATAGCTTAAGTAAACAAAGGCACGAAAGAAGCATACACTATTAGAATATACCACATCAGCAACGGGGATCAGCGATGGCTGCCAGAGCCGTCAGAATAAGTCACGGCTTTGTGTCGGCCCAATTGGCCGTGACTGATGTAACTAAATCAGTCGCACCTCGCATACGGTCGCACAAAGCCGTCGCTCATAGATCATGGCGCGCACGGCGCGCGAATTAAAATGGGTTAGTAGCCACGGTTTAGTGGGGGCCTCGTAGCCGTTGGTGATGAGAGTAACCGGGCGCGCGAAATAAAATAGGTTAGTAGCGACAGCTACGCTACACCGTCGGTGATATGCGTAAGTCAATAGCCACGGCTGGCTACGATCGTCGCTTATTATTTAATGCCACGAACGCAGCGCGAATATATAACTCTCTTAACCAACGGCTCTGCGAGCTGTCGGTGATAATAAAGTTACATATCCACGGTGTTTCGACGGCCAACTCGCCGTCGGTGAAAATCCTTTTTATTTGCGTTCGCGCTCGACCCTTCCTCTTTCTTCCTCTTCCTTCTCTACTCGCCGCTATCGCCGCCGTCCGTCGCTGTCGAGTTGCCAAGGAGTCGTTGCATGTTGCCGCCGCCGTCAATCGCCGCTGGGTGAACCTTCCGGTATGCTCGCTTCCTCTCCTCCTCCGTTAAATCCCCACAGCGCCGCCCTTTCCGCCCGCGCCGGCGTCGACCCGGCGTTCATCTCAGCGCTGGCCTCAACCCAGCCGGCGCCGCATTGGGGTATATTACCATGGGCCCCAATGCCGACGAGCAGTAGCAAGCAGTGATGTCGACTACTGCTTGATTAGGGTTTAATTACCCTAATCACATTTTGATTAGTTTTTTTTTAATTATTTATTGTTAATTTTTAGAAATTAATTATTAATTAGGTTAATTATTAGTTTAATATTAATTAATTAGTCGCGCGGAATCGTCCACAATGGATAGAATCATGACGGAATCATCCACTTTGGACTCGCGCAGAATCATCCATAATATATGGACTCGTGCCGCAATTGTCCACTTTGGGCTCGCGGTCAAATCGTCCATTGTGGACTCGTGCTGAAATCATCCACTTTGGACTCGAGCGGAATCGTCCACTTTGGACTCACACGGAATCATCCACGATGGATGGAATCATGCAGGAATCGTCCACTTTGGACTAGCGCAGAATCGTCCATAATGGATGGACTCGCGCGGAATCATCCACTATGGACAATCAACCGGCATCCATAAAGTTTGAAAAAAATCAAGAAGAGTTGATACATTTCACGTATGATCGACAAGTCAAGTTTTAATTTTACAAAACCTTAGATCCGTTCGAGGGTTGTATGTTCGTGTAAACGAAGTTAATGATCTTTTATACGACGTACAACCCTTGAATTGTCCCTAATTAGATAATTTGGGAGCATAGTTATTTATATTGCACTTAGTTAAATTTTTTTAGTCATTAACTTCATTTGTAAATTTTGGCTTGTATCTCCCTTGTTCTCCAATACGCACCCTGATGATATGCGTATTCGGAGAACTATAGGGAGAAGCTGCCGAAATTTAGAATGAAGTTAATGACTAAAAAATACTAAGTTCAATATGAATAACATAAATCCTGAATGGAATAGGACCATCCCACCTAAAGACATTACCTAAAGATATTGCAAACTTTTTGACAGAACATGTCGGGCGTCTGAAGTTGGATGTACCGACAAATTCATCGTGGAGCTATAACGGACGAATTTCGAGTAGGCGTAACTTACTTCTTAAATTTCGCCTACTCGAATGAAAAATTCCTTAGTGGTGATAAAATCCAATGTCCGTGCCGGAAATCAAGATATGTCTTATGGAATTGCATCTGTATCTGTATACGAAAGGTGATAAAATTCCTTAGTGGTGACAAAATCCGATGTTACACTGCATCTGTATACAAAAGGATTCACACCAAGATATTTTGTATGGAATTGTCCCGGGGAGTCACGTCAAGTCGGGACATCGAGCAATCTTGTTGTCCAAACTCATGGTAAATCTTCTTCTGCTGATGTTTCTTCTTCCAATCCACCTAATCCTTATAGAACAATGATTCTGGATAGACTTGGAGGACAATTCCATTTAAATGATAATATTGAGTCAGTTACTGAAATGGTAGTGCCACCAGATACTATGACAGTTAAAGTCACTGAAGAACAACCTGAGATACATATTGAATTGCCGAATAAGGAGGCTGAGGCTGCATAATTTTACGAGATGTTGAAAGCTGCCGATGAACCTTTGTATGAGAATTATCCTAATTATACAAGATTTTCGGCAATGACACAACTTCTGAACATCAAGTCCGATTGTAATATCAATGGGGTTGCGTTGATCGGATTGCAAGCTTTATTAGTGGTATGCTACCTCCAAATAACAAGTTTGAACCAACCTTTTATAAGACAAAAAAGTTGATGAGGAAATTAGGACTTGGGTACGAAAAGATACACGTGTGCCCAAATAACTGTATTTTATATTATAAAGAAAATGCACAGTTAGAACAATGTCCGGTATGTGAACATCCTCGTTACAAGGAGAAGAAATCGGTCCGACAAAAAAATATTTCCTTTAAGTTGGCATGCAAGAAGTCATGATGATACAGTAATGACTCAACCATCCGACAGTGAAGTATGGAAATATTTGGATAGGTGTTATCCATCATTGCTGGGGAGACTAGAAATATCAGGTTGGGATTATGCACAGATGATTTTAATCTGTTTGGTATTCGGCAACTTTGTATTCAGTATGGCCAGTGCTGTTAACAGTTTATAATTTACCGCCCTCAATGTATATGAAAGATGAATTTATCTTTCTTTCAATGATTATTCCGGGTCCTAGGGGTCCTCGCAAAGAAATTGACATATTTCTTTGTCCCCTAATTGATGAACTCAAAACATTGTGGGTTGATGGAGTTGTCACTTATGATTGTTACCGGAAGCAAAGCTTCACTTTACGAGCTACTATATTGTGGACAATCAACGATTTCTCGGCCTATGGCATGTTGTCTGGTTGGAGCACGCATGGTCGTCTCTCTTGCCCATTTTGCATGGAACACTCAAAATCCTTCAGTCTTGAGAATGGTCGGAAAATTTCCTTCTTTGATTGTCATCGCTGATTCCTACCGTCTAACCATCAGTATCGAAGGAATCGTGACAAATTTATCAAAGGTAGAGTCGAAAGAGATGAGCCACCACCGATGTTGTCTGGTGAACAGATGTTAGCACGTGTTCAATTACTTCCAGATATTACTTTTGGTCGGAATGTAAGAATCGCAGGCCTTGGTCAAACACATAATTGGGTGAAGAAAAGTATTTTTTGGGAATTGCCGCATTGGAGTTCATTACTGATTCGGCATAATTTGGACGTCATGAACATTGAAAAAAATGTGTTTGATAATATTTTTAACACAGTGATGGATATTTCTGACAAAACTAAAGATAATGTGAAGGCCTGACATGATGTAAAAATACTTTGTAAGATGCCTGAGTTAGAGTTGCAAGAGGTCAATGGACGATTACATAAGCAAAGGGCACCCTATGTGTTAAATAAACAACAGATGAAAGATGTGTATCAATGGATCAAAGAACTCAAATTACCTGATGGATATGCCTCAAACTTATCTCGATGTGTAAACGTCGATGAATGCAAAATATTGGGGATGAAGAGCCACAATTGTCATGTATTCATGCAGAGATTGCTTCCGATTGCGTTTGATCATCTATATGATAAGATTTGGGGTCCGTTGACAGAGTTAAGTATGTTTTTCAGAAAAATTTGTGCAAATATACTTCGAGTCGAAGATATGACAGCACTTGAAAATAATATTGTTGAAATTATATGCAAGCTGGAGTAGTTTTTCCCTCTTGTATTTTTTGACTCGATGGAGCATCTACCGATATATTTGGCATACGAGGCACGAGTTGGTAGCCCCGTTCAATATCGGTGGATGTACTTATTTGAAAGATACATGAATCGTCTGAAGAAAAAAGTAAATAACACCGTCACAGTTGAAGGTTCTATATCAGAAGCATATATAATTCAAGAAACTTCAACTTTCTGGTCATTTTATTTTGAATCAACCATCAAGACAAGACTTAATCGTCTTCCACGGAACGACGACAGGGGAGATCGACCATCAAACGGGGGAGCTGGATCATCAGATAGTTATTTAAATATCTTTTGTTACCCCGGTCGTGCTTTGGGTTCTCGTTCGTCTCGATTCTTAAACGATGAAGAGTACCATTTGGCCTACTTGTACATTTTACTAAATTGTCCAGAGATTGAGAAGTTCATTGAAATATTTGAAATTGAGATGGTGACAAGATACTCAATTTACAACGATGAGGAATTAGAAAAATTACGGAATCATGAGTTCCATAATTGGTTTCAAGCTTACAACACAGAACACAGAAGTGAAATAGATAACCAAATCTTTGAGTTTGCTAGCGGACCAACATGACTTGTACAGTGTTATAAATTTCACACACTTGAATATTCATCTACAAAAAAGACTATGAATGCCGGGGTCTGCGTCAAAGGGACAACGTATGCTGAATGTGATGTTGACTTTTACGGACTATTGGAAGAAGTCGTTGAATTATAATTTTTCGAATGTAAATTAGTTGTCATTTTTAAATGTCATTGGTTCAATACAAGTGATAGGGGCATGAGAGTTCATCCAAAGTATAAACAGCTGTTCGAGGTTAATTACAAATCAAAAATTGGCTTCAAATGGGTCATTTATATTGGCATCTCAAGCTGAACAAGTATATTATATGCAGTATTCATCTTGAAAGAAAGACATGGTAGATTAGCGTGTAATCTGTAAGACTAAAGCCAGAGGAAAAATTGACCCGATAGTTGGAGATAATGAGCCAACATATGACTTCTATCAAGAATAAAATCCTTCCGAAGTGGAACGAGTTAATCCAATACTCGAGGATGATGACACAAAGTTAGTTCAATTGAAAATAGAATACGTTGACGAGGACGATAATGAAGTTGAGGAAGGACAAAATGAAGATGAGGGAGACGAAGAAGAATTTCAAGATTCAGATACAGTAGAGCAAGAAGAAGAGTATTACACGAATGATGATAATGACGATGATGAATAATTGTAAATGTGAAGTATATATTCAATTATTAAATATATCTATTAATCTATTATATATAATCTAATTATATTAAATTTTTATAGCTATGGTTCGAGATATCAGTTCTCGAGGAGGCATTCCTCCCCCGACAATTACCACCCGCCCCACCTGTACCCACTGACCCTTCGTCTTCCACCACCATCCCCCCACCTCTGGCCACCATCCCTCCACCTCCGGCCACCATCCCCCCACCTGGTCCGACCACCATTCCCCCACCTGATCCATCCACCATTCCCTCAGCTGATATGGTCACCATCCCCCCACCTCCAGCCACCATCCCTTCAGCCGATCCAGGCCCGTTGACATCGAGACGTAGGGCACGAGGGCCTAATAGAATTCCCCCTCCGCCACCCGAGCGAGAACTACGCAGAGCAGTTACTGTGCGCGAAAGAAGGTAAGTATATGCATTAATTATTTCTTATAATTTATTTATAATTCAAAATACCATAATATGAATTTATATTTGGTGCAGATTTGAGCAGGAGGACGTCCCCCGCACGATAGCGGGGACGATACGAAAGTTTATGCACGGGGTGTGGCCTACATGGTCTCACGTGCCCCGTGAGCATATGGATTTGTTGTGGCGAGAGTTCATGGTAAGTATATTTATTAAATTAATATTAATGTTAAATATTCATCGGTAATAATATTTTTTTTTGCAGAGTCATTATACATGGCCGAAGGACCAGACCACTTTTGTGGAGGTTGCATGGGAGCGTGTTGCCCGTGCTCGCTATAACGGACTGCTTCAGTAGGCCTGTCAGACCATGATGAGATGGCTGGGGGTCACACGGATAGGGCAGACTCGGGGACACGCCCCCGAGTGGATTCCTGGCCCTGTGTGGGACCAGCTCGTTGAGCGATGGGACACTCCAGAGTGGCAGGAGATCTCCCGGACTGCGTCGAGAAATCGCATGTCCGGGCGGGACGGCACGGCACGGGGGCGCGCCACACTGGTGGCTTAGATTCTTATGCGGTGCATGAGCGTCGTATGGTATGTATAATTTCCTTACTTTTAATTAAATTATATATTATGTATAATGATACGAATGTATTTGTCTTCTAATATAAGACGCGCGTGACGGAGGATGGCATCGTCCAACGCCCGTCGATGATGGAGGTGTTTGAGCGCACCCATCGTCGTCGACGAGGAGCGGGGGACTACGTTGATAGCAGAGCCTCGATCATAATGGTAAGTATTTATATATGTCTATTTGATTTACACAATTTTTATTTATAGTTTATATATATTTAAAATATAAACATGTGTAGGAAACTTATTCGAGGATTGTGATCGAGCGTGGAGGGACACCGAAGGAGTTCGACACAGGAGCTTGGGTGGAGGCCGCAGGTGGCTGGGAGCACGGCCGTGTTTATGGCTTTGCAGACAGTGGTCATGCACGCGCCGTGCTCGGGCCACTTGGGGCACCGACCCCTCCGACTGCGGGTGAGCGGCCCTCGTCATCCCGAGCGCAGGACCAGAGCCGGATAGCGGCCATGGAGTTGGAGCTCACCCAACAAAGACAGGCGATAGAGGAGTAGAGGCACGCGATGGAGGAGAGGATGCAGGAGCAGAGGCTAACGATGGAGAAGCAGATGCGTCTCAGTCCAGCCTTCTACCTATGATGTCACAGTCGTCGTCCTCCTCGACCCAATCGATGCTCCCGACCCAATCGTTGTCGACTCCACCGCCTCCGCCGCCGCCGCTGCCGTCGTGAGATTTTGATTAATTGTATTTTGTTTATATTTTGATACTTGATATAGATGATATTTTGATACTTGGATATATATATGATATTTTGATAATTGTTTGCCTCCGGTTTGAGGTTGAGATTGATGATATTTATGTAAAACTTGTATGCTTGGTTTCAAATACATGTGTATGATGTTTTCTGATTGTAATATGTGATTGAAAATATGTTGTAGTCAATATATCATTGTATACAAGAATTTATAAAAATTTTAGTTTTTTCAGTTACAAGATAACATCTTTAGCCACAGTTTACCCACGATGACCCGTCACTAAGTCGTGGCTGAAAGCCTATCGTAAATGGCTGATGCCCTCGGCAGGACCAAATTTCATGATTGCTAATAGTATCACCGACGGCTGTGAGCCGAGGCTGATGTGCTGGTATCAGTGACAGCCCCCAGAGCCGTCACTGATGTTTTTAAATCAGCGACAGTCCACGAGACTGTCGCCGATAATTACGTGTGACGGTCGTGCGTGACCGTCACAACACATCTGAGACAAACACATCAGCGACAGTTGTTTGCCACGGTTGGCGCTGTCTATGATATTCATCTCCGACGGTTCAGCCACGGTATCAGCCATCGTTGATGACCACAATTCTAGTAGTGATATGGGAAACCTGAGCTGACATATGGGAAAGTTGAGCTGGCCATTAATACATATATAATATATCTGAATCTTACATTCAAGTAAACGAGAGGCTAATCTGATTTCTGGAGCTTGTTTCAATACTGATATTGTTACTCTCAATTAGTTATAACCTTACTTATCATGACAGCTATTGTTATTGGTTGACAACTTATAAACATATATTAAACATATATTGCTATTCCTATTCATTTCGAATACTGAACATCTGGCAGTATATCTAAAATTGAACTGAAACTGATTCAGTTTTTCATTCACTAATCTAAATCTAAATCGATTTGTAAATTTGCATTCACTGATTTGGTTGTTAATATATAATAGCTGCTATTATCAGAATGTAGTTATGATGTGATCATGTCTTATGATGATCATGAATCAGCTTGGAGAAGAAATAAAAGAGAATGTAAGTAAAATACTAGAAATTAAAACAAAAAACAAAAGCGAAAGACGTGTAGATCATACAAAATTATGTTATTGAAAAGGCATTGAAAAACTAAGTGACAAGTCCCCAAATATTTTAAAATTTGGACTCTAAAATGTTTAATTACTCTTCTTCTTCCTTAAAACTTTCTTGAACCAATAAGCTGATTGCTTTGGATATCGCTTACTGGTTTTGTAGTCCACATAGATTAAACCAAATCTTGAAGTATATCCTAATGCCCACTCAAAGTTGTCAAAAAGAGACCAATTGAAATATCCTATCACCGTGGCACCATCATCCATAGCTCTTTTCAATTCAATGATATAGTTCCTAAAATAATTGATCCTAATGGGATCACTCAAGGCTCCTGGAAGAGTGACATTTCCAGGTTGGTCCATTCCTGTCATTACCAATATCAAAAAATTAATTGTAGATCAAAACTATTCAACAAAAATATAATAGAATATCTTACCATTTTCAGATAGAATAATAGTTGGGTTCCCATAATGTTCTTTAACATAGGTCACAGCCTTGTACATTCCCCATGGAACAATGTATAACCAATAGGAGTTTGCCTGCACAGTTATAAAATCACTTTAAAATTCATAATATATTAAGCTCGTCTTATAAGTCTATATTGGATAAAGAAAAAAATATTGTTATTGGATGAGAGAGGAAATGATATGTGAAGGAAAAATATTACAAACACATATAAATTAAGTATATTCAAATTATTTTTTTTAAGAAAAATGATAAACTAATGGCAATGGACTTAACCCATGAAATAACAACAAATAAAAGGTATATAGATTTACCAATGGTCCAATTGGAACACCATCTCGATCATCTGCAAAAATTTTAAATATAATATAATTAAATTTAACTAATTAAACACACTAACTTTTTACTAACTTAAAGAATTATAAAAAAAACTAACATTTGTATCCGACATGCCAGTCATCTTGATAACTAATTGGCTTGGAATTGGTTACACCAATATCTTGCATGTAATAAGAAGTGTATTGGTTGATTCCCAAATAGTCGTATGATCCTTTAACAATTTTCACTTCTTCATCGGTAAATTTAGGAAGTCTATCCTTGACAATTTCTTTAATTGATTCTGGATATTGCCCATAGGTTAAAGGATCAAGGAACCTGTAAAAAACATTAAATCAATTATTTCAACAAGTTATCATTCTATATTATACTCACATCTTCTGTCTCAAAAATTTGGTTTCCTAGTTACCATCCAAGATGAAAATCTCTAGCCCTTTGAGCCGCCTCTTCATCTTGTTTTGAGTAAGTATGAGGTTCATACCAGGTAAAATCTAAAATAATTCCAATTTTACCTTTTTGTTCAACCTGAATAGAATTGATACATACAAACATATCTTGATTAGGAATAAAAAAAACAAATTTGGTTTCTCACATACTAATTGAGCATTGTGAAAATAATATCATTATGCAATTATAGTGTTTTCCTCGAGAAACAACAAAATATTGAAAGATAAAAAATGACTATATTCTACCAACGAAAAAAATTAAAAATACATAATTATTATATTTAAGAGTTCATAAAAGAAGTTAGGCAACCACATTAAGTAGCTTTGTAACATGATTGAGTTAATTTTGAACACAATATTTTTTCTTTAGAATTATATAATAATAAATCATAATCAATTTATACTTACATATTACTAATAAATCAAATCAATAATAATATACCTGATATTTGTCACGATACCTCTTCACTGCATTTGCATGAGATAAAATCATATTATGAGCAACAATATAAGGTTCTATAGTTGAGTTTCCTCCGACTTCACAATCGGTGCATCTTCCAGGGGCATGCAAACCATTATCATAACCAAGAGCTGCTGCCACCCTAGGCTCATTAAAAGTAAACCAATTTTTTACTCTATCGCCAAAATGCTTAAAGCAAAAGTCTGCATAGTCCGCAAATGCATCCCTGAATTCAATTAATTCATTTGTGTTATTATTATCAAACTTCATCAACTCCTTACCATAAAAATGTTTGGCATTTGATTCCATAGACTACAATAAATGAAGAAATTGCATGTTACAAGGAAAAAATTGTATATCTTTATTTATTACACTTACACTATCTTCGGACTTAGCCAACCCAAATACTCATTGTGGAGTGCCAATGGTAAATCATAATGGTAGAAATTTACATATGGTGTAATACCTAATGGCAAAAATAGAAAAATAAAAATTTAATATAACAATCAAGAAACCTATCAAATTTTGGAAGATTTAAGGAAAATGTTAACCTTTCAATAACATATAGTCAATTAATCTATCGTAATAATCTACACCTTCCCAATTAATATATCCAGTTCCATCTACAAAATAAAAGTTAATTAATGTCAAACAAACATTTTTTGGATAACAAATGATAAGCTTGATTAAAGATAAATATTGGATGGCTAAATCATAAAAAGAAAATGAGCCTCCATTACTTGGAAATATTCTACTCCACGATATTGAAAACCTGTAAGCATCAAAGTTGTTTTCCTTCATGAGGTCAATATCTTCCTGCGTGACCAATTTCAAATTTTTATTAGCATCTCTTATATAAGGTTAATTATAAGATTTATATATTGGGATTAACACAAAATAGTACATATAAATATATACTTGAATTCTTCTAAAGTTATTCTAATTAAAAGCAAAGATTATATATATATGCATGGATGGATATTATTGAATACTTACCTTATAGTGATGGTATTGATCAATAGTTACATCCGCTGTTGAATTATCAACAACCTTACCTGCATTCACCGAGATAAATATATCAAAATAATTAACCCTAATAATATTTCATTACTAAAATGATTTTAGAACTCGCAAAACAAAAGCTTTTGATGATGAAGTAAAAAGATTATAGTATAAAATAATTAAGACGGTAAAATTACTAGGATTCACTTACCAGGAATTCTCACAAATTCATCCCATATGGATGGTCCTCTGCCACCCTTTAGCGCCATTCCTTCAACTTGATAAGCGGATGTTGCAGTCCCAAAGATAAAGTTATTAGGAAAGACATCTCGACCTATTCTGTGCACCCGAGGAGCACCCTCAGAATCGGTTGTTGCATTGGAGAGGATGAATGCAAATGAGAGAAGAAGAAAGAAAACGCAGAAGAGGAAAAATGATGAACAGTACTTCATATTGCCTGACACAACGTGACAATGATCAATGAAGAGAATTTATATACACGTAGAGAGAGAGAGCATGTGTGGAAGTGTAAAAGATTGAAGATAAGAACGCAGTATAACTTTTGGTAACCTATATATTTTTGTTAATGATGAAATGCATTTAACTCTTTTCTTTTATGAAAAAATACCTATTTAAAATTCCGATTTGGATAAAAAGAAAATTCCGATTTGGATAATTTGCTAGGTATGGTGGGCATTAATGAGAATAAATGAGGGGAAGGAAACAAAATTAATAGTTATTATTTGCTGGTTTCTATATATAAATATTAATTAAAATAGAAACCAATTCATTAATGGATTGGCTTTTAGTACCTAGCGAATATTTTAATATTTATTCATTAAATTTGGAGCATTTTTCAAAATCAAATAACTTAATTTATGAAAAATTCTCAAAAGTCGAATAAGGATTCATAAATTTTTTAATTTGAAAAAAAAATGAAACTAATTATTTTTATCCTCCTATATATACTTTTGGCCAAAATATTTAAAATACTTTTTTTAAAAATTATTTATTTCGTTCTATAAAATATATTTTGTGAATTAAAAATGCATATTTGATGAGTTTTAAAGTTATTCAAGAGTACTTTTGTCGAAGTGTTCGAAAGTTAAAAATTTGATTTTCTACATTCCACTGTAAGCTCTTTTTTTCTTGTCGTTGACAAAGAATAATTTTATAACATATAAAATATATTTAGTGAGTTGATGGTTACAAAGACATTCAAGAGTTTGAGACAAAAGCCAAAAGTTTTTATGAGCTTTAAAATCTGTTTTAAAAATAATTTTTAATAATTAGAAATATTGACGTTATAAAAAAAATTGATAAAAAAAATGATTAAAATATTTGTAGTATTAAAATGTTTGCCGAAAGTCTTTAAAAATCTCAAAAATCCTTGAAAAAAAAGTAATTTTCATAAATAAAAAAATTCATGTTATAAATTTTTTAATTAAAAAAATTTATAATTAAAGACTTTTGGGCAAAATAATGATGGGAAAAATGTCAATGTGCAACGTGCACACAAGGTTGGCTCGTCTCATATGAAATGTGTAAATAAAAATTCGAAAAATTACATGAATATTAGAACACAATAAGCACGGCAAAATAATCAAAATAGAATCACTTACTTGATGAATATATGATCACGGATTCATCGAATCGTTGAAGGACTTAATCTTCCGCTACATCACCTCTCATATGCTCACTCTTGATGGATGAGAGTCAAAAATAAAGAGCATTCAATCACCTGGTGAGTAGATGAGACCTAGCCCCAATAATATAAGTAACCACATGAGTCCTTCCATCACAGGCCATATTTTTTGGGTCTACACTTATTTTACCATCTTATTAACCACACACCAATCCAGCATAACTGTTCCGAGCTCAAATCGAGTGGATTAAAATAATACATTGAGCTCAAATGCATCCTGAAATTAGATCATAGAAATTAACCCGATTTTATTAAATCAGAACTTGCAATTGACCGCAGCCCATATAAAATATTTTAATCATCAATAAAAAATATAATATATAAAAAATATTTTACAAAATGATAATGGGGAAATGTCAATGCCGTAAATTATCTACCAATATTTTATTTTCCTAGGCATGGTTTGGACTCATGTCCATCAAGATATTTAAATGAAGAGGAGTACCATCTTGCACAATTATATGTATCGATGAATTGCCTCGAGGTTGATCATTTCATTCAAAAATTTGACATGGAGATTCGTACAAAAACACCGAATATGTCCTAGGAAGAATTAGAAAGAAAAAATTATGACATGGAATTTCTGAATTGGTTCAAAACTTGTTCGAATGAACATATTCAAGAATTAAATAGACAATAAATTATTCGAGTTAGCATGTGGACCGTCACGACTAGTCTTATGCTATAATAGATACTGTGTAAATTGATATATATTCGGATCAGGCCCAGCAACGCCCTGCACTCCTGAATCAGACTCGAGCCAGACCAAATGGCTCCTCCCGGTGGCTCTACTTGGCCACACTCTTGAATCTGACTCGAGCCTGACCAAATGGCTCCACCCGGGGGCTCCAGCTGGCCACACTCCTAAATCTGACTTGAGCCAAACCGAATGGCTCCGCCTGGGGACTCCACCCGACCTTACATGGACATTCATGTCCTCCTTAATTACGAGGGATACACCATTACGAGCATGTCATCTGCGGGATCGGCCTTGACCCATTCTGAGCAATATCCTCGTGAGATTATCGGGTGACATCATCACCTCCACCTGCAATAAATACAGACATGACATGCCTCTGGTAACCTAAGTTTCAATTTCATTATCTCCACCTCGAATACCAAACGACCTTACATGGAGTGTCTTTTACAGCACCTGGCCAAGAGAGACACCGCACCGGACCAAACTGCTCTGATCCTTAGGCATGAAAAGGATATAATCAAATTTCATACAATGGAGTACTCGACCACGAAAAAGACAACGGAAGTCGGTGTTTGTGTGAAAGGTTGCACCTAGGTTGATTGTTATTGTGATTTTTACAGTCTGCTTGAGGAAGTACTTGAGCTTCAATATTTCGGGTGCAAAAGAATTATGATATTCAAATGTCACTAGTTTGACACATCATCACAAGGGAGTCAAATTCATCCAAAGTATAAGCTGGTAGACGTTAATTTCAAATCTATGTTAGTGTCGAATGAGTCTTTTATTTTGGCATCATAAGCATAACAAGTATACTACGTAGGACATACGAATAGATAGATCGGAATGGCTGGCGATGTGTAAGACTAAGGCACGGCTAAGGATTGATTCAATAATAGAGGAGAATGATACTATAAGATTTATACAAGGTGATTTTTATCGGGAGGACGATCCACTTGCAGTTGAAGTTCTGGGTCAAACAATTGAAGAAGAATATTTGGTAGTTGCGCAAGGTCTCCATGAAGAAAGCATTGATGCTCAATCAAATTATGTCGAGAACGAGGAAGAGGAGAACAATTTTGAAGATTATGAGACTAGTGAAGAGAATCAATCAATTGATTATTATTCAAATGATATCAATGATGATTGATATAACATTCTTTTCTCATTTTATATTATTAATTATTTTTGTTATATTTGTCATCACTTATTAACATTGCACGCATATGTCTCGAGCGTCGGGCAACTGATCACAATGTCAACGAGCTAGACTACCTTTGTCGTCGTCTTCACCACTCCCCGCGGCAGCCCTGCCCCCCACCACCACCCCCGTGGAGGTTGTTACACCACCACTGTAATACCCGCTAATAATAATAATAATAATATTTTTGTGCATTGGTTTCAGTGGGTTGCGCGTGACGCGAGATGACGCGTGTGGGATTCAACAGTAGTGCCTAACTTGAGGTGAGACCCGACTACTTTGGAATTTTAATTCTTCTTGAGTTTTTGTTGTGTAAATTTTTATGAGTCGTGGATTTAAAGAGGGCTTTGAGTGGAGTTTTGTTGTTCAATCGGATCCGGATTTGGACTTGAATCAAGATAGATGTGGTTTAGTGAATCACTTAAGTTGGGGGTAATTTAATAATTTTGCCAAAAAAAATAAAGAAGCAATATTGGGCATCGTACAGATGCTACAACCGCACGGAACCTGAGAAAAAAAGAGAGAGAGAGGCGACGAGTGAGGGCTTTGGGTGGAGGCGATTTTGGCCGGAGTTCGCGGAGGAAATAGAGATCCACTACTGGAAAAATGAACATCAGCAATGGCTTGCAACGGCCCAGCCCGTTGCAAAGTAGCCGTGGCAGAAAAGCGTGTTGCTGATAATTTAGCAATGGCGCTGCAACGGCTGATCGGGTCATTGCTAATAACATTATCAGCAACGGCTTTGCCACGGACACCGGGCCGTTGCTGATAACCTTATTAGCAACGACCCGTGAGCTGTGGCAAGGCCGTTAGTGAAAGACCATTACTAAGTCGTTGCTGATGTTATACAGCAACGGCTTACAATACACTTTTAGTAACGGCTTTCCCACAAACACCCGTGGGAAAACCGTTGCTGATGACTAAAACCTGGAACATAAAAAATTTTAAAATTCTAAATTTCCATTAATACAATGATACAATCTGATACATAACTCACACACTCATACACACATCCATTCACACATCACAAATACACCCAAATATATATCAAAACAATTATACTTATATTTATAATTATCCACAATCGTATAAAAACTATTCAAATGCAAAATTGAAGTATCAATATCCAAACAAAACAAAACAAAAATATATATAGTATCGAACTAACAAAGTTAATATAATAAAAAAACAATAAATCTCACGATGACGATGGAGGATGGTCTAGATCATATGGCGGAGTCTGGAGTGTCTGGGTGTACACCGACGTTGACTGACTCGTGGACGATAGATCAGATGATGTTGCTCCGTGATGACTTAACAAGTTGTGTAGCATAATTTGCATATCTGCCACCATCTGACTCTGACGCTCCATCAACTCAGTTTGGCGCGCGACCGTCTCCTCTAGTGTCCTTATCTTGCTACTATGATCATCTCTGGACCTAGAGGTCGACGGTCGTTCACCAGCATGCGGAGGGGTCGGTGCCCCAAGTGGCCCTAGCATGGCTCGCGCATGACCACTATCTGCAAAACCATACACGCGGTCGTGGTCCCAGCCACCTACAGCATCGACCCACGCTGCTGCGTCAAAGTCCTCGGGGGTGCCTCCGCGCTGTATCATCGTCTGACTGTAGGTCTCCTACTCAAGTTTAATTTTTTGTTTAATATTTTTCATAAAACTTAAATTATAAATATATAAAGAATAATTTAAACAAATATACTAACCATAATAAATGCAGCGCAGTTGTCGACGTACTCCCCCGTCTCATGCACTCGACGGTGTGTCCGCTCAAACATCGTCATCGGGGAGGGTCACTGGATAGTCCCATCGTCTAACACCGTCGTCTACATTTACAAAACAAATACATTAATCAGTACACAGAGTAACAAATAAAATATAAAATTAAAATTAAGGTATAGTTACCATACGGTTCGCGTGCACATCAAATGCAACAGAGCCGCCAGTGTGACGCGCTCCTCCCCCCGACATGCGGTTTCTAGCCGCAATCCTAGAAACCTCCTGCCATCGATCCGTCGACCATAATGCCACGAGCTGGTCCCATATATCTGGAGTAATCCAATCGGGGCCATATCCCCGAGTCTCCGTGATGTTAGTGGTTCCAGCTCGGGCCATCGCCTGGGATCGGGTTTGCCCCAACTGCCCGTTGTACCTCACATGGGAAATAGCCTCCCGGGCAGCGTAAATGAAGGGCCTCTGGTCCTCGGCCCATGTAAAGCGAGCCTACAAAATAATAAAATTAGTACCAATATTAATCATCATGCATGTATAAAAAAAAAATTAATACGTGCCTCAAACTCACGCCATAGCATGTCGACGTGCTCACTGGGCACGTGAGACCACGTGGGCCATGCCCCATGCATGTATAGTCGAATAGTAGAAGAAATGCTCCTTGGCACTTCTTCTTGCTCGAACCTGCACAACAAAAATAAAATTTAAAATTTATATTATGATATAATGAATTTGTAATAATTCATAATTCATGATATATTATCTCTCCTCAATCGCGCTAATGAATCTACGTGACTCTGTCGCTGGTGGAGGATGCCACCTGTTCAGCCCGCATAGCCATCTGCGTCTGGATGTACTAGCCTCAGCAGTATCATCGGCAGGAGGATCAATAGTAGGAGGATCAGCAGTATGAGTAAGTGCTGGAGTCTCACCCATCGGAGACTCCGAAGCTCTCCTACGACGATAACCACGACCAAACATATCTGTCGAATAGGTATAAAATTAGATTATTATATATATATATTAGAGATATATTTAATATAAGATATACTTTACAATTATTCCTCATCATCTAAGTAATAGTCTTCGAATTCTTCATCTTCTTCATTTTTCTCATCTTCCTCATCTTCTTCATCTTCTTCATCAATTTCATGATCGTCATTATCAGCATATTCAACTTCCAATTGAATTGACACTGTGTCTGCATCCTCAAGTATTGGAATAATACGATCTACAGTAGGAGGATCATCTTCTTGATAGAAACCATCTGTCACATTAGGTATCGGCTCATTTTCTCGTACTATCGGATCAATTTTTCTTCTACCTTTAGTCTTACAGACTACAGGCCAATCTGCTCTATCTTTATTTCGAGCCGGATACTTCGCGTAATATACTTGTTCAGCTTATGATGCCAAAATAAAAGACTCATTTGCTGCCAATTTGGATTTGTAATTAACCTCAACAAGTTTGTATTTTGGATGAACTTTCATGCCCCTTTCTATTATATCGAACCAATGACATCTGTTGTATCGTCTTTTTTGTAAATGCATATTCCACCATGTGAAATTTGTATCCATTAACAAAATATCCGCTATAACAGGACACTAGTCGCGATGGTCCACTAACAAACTCAAATATTCTTTCATCTATTTCAGCTCGGTGATCTTTGTTGTAAGCTTGAATCCATGTAGGGAAATCACGATTTCGTAATCTCTCCAATTCTTGATCGTTGTGAATATAGTATTTTTGTACCACCTCAATGTCAAATATTTTAATGAATTGTTCAATCTCTGGACAATTGAGTAATACATACAAGTGTGCCAAATGATACTCTTCCTCGCTTAAGTATCGAGATGGATGAGAACCAAAAGCACGACTAGAGTGACAAAATATATTTAAACGTCCATCTAAATGTCGAACTCCCCCGTCGTCGTTACGTGGAAGACGATCAAATCTTGTATGTACTGTCGATTCAAAGTAAAATGAGCAGAATGATGAAATTTCTTGGATGATATACGATTCAGGTATTGATCCTTCAACAGCTATGGTGTTCTTTACTTTTTTCTTTAGACGATTCATGTATCTTTCAAATAAGTACATCCACCGGTATTGAACGGGGCCACCAACTCGTACCATGTATGCCAAATGTATCGGTAGATGCTCCATCGTGTCAAAAAAGGCAGGAGGAAAAAACTGCTCCAGCTTGCATAAAATTTCAACAATATTAATTTTAAGTGTTGACATATCTTCGAGTCGAAGGACATTTGCATAAATGTTTCTAAAAAACATACTTAATTCAGTCAACGGACCCGAAATATTATCAGGTAGAAGATCTCGGAATGAGATCGGAAGTAATCTTTGCATGAATGGCTCTTCATCCCTGATATTTTGCAATCATCGACGTTCACACATCGAGATAAGTTTGAGGCATATCCATCGGGTAATCTGAGTTCTTTTATCCATTTACAGACATCTTTGATCTATTATTTATTTAACACATACGGGGCCTTCGGCTTCAGATATCGTCCGTGGACCTCTTGTAACTCCAACTTCGGCCTCTTACAAAGTATTTTCAGATCATGTCGGGCTTTGACATTATCTTTAGTTTTTTCGAAAACATCCATCAAAGTGTTGAAAATATTATCAAACATATTTTTTTCAATGTGCATGACATCTAAATTATGTCAAATCAGTAATGAACTCCAATAGGGCAATTCCCAAAAGATACTTTTTTTCACCCAGTTATGTGTTTGACCAAAGCCTGACACTCTTTCATTCCGACCAAATACTATCTATGGAAGTGTTGAAACACGTGCTAACATTTGTTCACCAGACAACATCGGTGGTGGCCCATCTCTTTCGACTCTGCCCTTAGTAAATTTATTATGATTCTTTCGATACTGATGGTTAGCCGATAGGAATCGACGATGACAATCAAAGAATGAGATTTTTCTTCCGTTCTGAAGACTGATTGATTTAGAGTGTTCCATACAATACGGACAAGAGAGTCGGCCGCGAGTTCTCCAACCAGACAACATGCCATATGCCGAGAAATCATTGATTGTCCACAAGATCACGACCTTTAAATTGAAGTTTTGCTTCCAATGACAATCATAAGTGACAGCTCCCTCGGTCCATAATGTTTTCAATTAATCTATCAAGGGTCTGAGAAACACGTTGATCTCTTTTCGCGGACCCTTAGGATCTGGAATAATCATCAAAAGATAAATAAATTCATCTTTCATACACATTAACGGTGGCAAATTATAAACTATCAGCAGCACTGGCCAAACTGAATAAGGAGTTGCAGAATGTCCAAACAGATTAAAACCATCTGTGCACAATCCCAATCTGATATTTCTAGTATCCCTAGCAAATGATGGATAACATGTATCCAAACATTTTCATGCTTCACTGTCGGATGGATCAGTCATTACTGTATCATCACGACTTCTTGCATGCCAACTCATGTAGGGGGCCGTCTTTTCCAACATGAATAATCTTTGAAATCTCGGTGTTAGTGGAAAATACTGAAGCACCTTAAACGGAATATTTTTCTGTCGGACCGATTTCTTCTCCTTGTAACGAGGATGTTGACATACAGGGCATTTATCCAACTGCACATTTTCTTTATAATATAAAATGCTATTATTTGGGCACACGTGTATTTTTTCGTACCCAAGCCCCAATTTTCTCATCAGCTTTTTAGTTTTATAAAAAGTTGGCTCAAACTTGTTATTCGTAGGCAGCATTCCATTAATCAATCCTGCAATCCGATCATATGCAAACCCGCTAATATTACAATCGGCCTTGATATTTAGGAGCCGTGTCATTGCTGAAAACCTAGTGTATTTAGGACAATTCTCATACAAAGGTTCATCGGCAACTTTTAACATCTCGTGAAATTCTGCAGCTTCTTTATTCGGCAATTCGATCTCTACCGCAGTTTGTACTTCTGTGATATCAACCGTTGTAGTATTTGGTGGGACTGATGTCTGAGTAATTGGCCTATCAACATTATCATTCAGGTGGAATTGACCCCCAAGACTATCAAGTATCATAGTTCTATAGGGATTAGATTGACTGGATGAAGAAGCACCAACAGAGGAAGATTCACCATATGTCTAAACAACAGGATTGCTCGACGTCCCAACTTCATATGGCTCCCCGTGACAAGTTCATAGAAAATATCTTGGTGCAAATCCTTTGCTATATAGATGCAGAGTGACAGTCTCCCGATCCAAAAATCGTCCATTCAAGCAAATGCGGCACGGACATCGGATTTTATCACCGACGCTAACGAATTTCCGATTAGAATATGTGAAATTTAGGAAGTACGTTACGCCTAATCAAAACTCATTCATTAAAGCTCCACGATCAAGACATCGGTACATCCAACTTCGATCAGCCAACATGATTCTATCAATCAATGATAATTTCTTTGGTTAATATCTTTAGGTGAGATTGTCCTATTCCATTCGGGATTTATGTTATTCATATTGCAGTAAGTACTTCTTTTAACCGCTAACTTCATTCTAAATTTTGGCAGTATCTCCCTACAGTTCTCCGAATACGCATAACATCTGGGCACGTATCGGAGAACAAGAGAGATGCTGCTGAAATTTAGAATATGTTAACGATTAAAAGAAAAAATGTAAGTGCAATACAAATAACTATATTCTCAAATTGTCCAATCAGGGACAATTCAAGGATTGTAAGTCGTATAAAAGATCATCTCTTTTTTTGCACGAACATTCAACCCCTGAACGGATCTAAGTATTTGCTAAATCATATCCGACTCGTCGATGTGTACGTGAAACATATCAACTCGTCGGATGGATGATTATTTTCTAAATGTTTCAAGTTAGTTTGAGTCCATAGTGGACAATTCTGACACGAGTCCAAATTAGACGATTCCGGCGCGAGTCCATAGTGGATGATTCCGACGCAAGTTCGAAGTGGACGATTCTGGCGCGAGTCCACTGAGGACTACTCCGGACTAATTAACATTTTAACTAATTAATTAATATTAATCTACAATATTTTAACTAATTTAAATAATTAACATACAATTATTAATCTAAAACATAATATTAATCTAACTAAGTTAATCTAAAAATTACTCTAAACTCTAACAATTAATCTAAAAATCATAACAATTAATCTAAACCCTAAAAATTAATCTAACAAATTAAACAATTAATTAAATAATTAATCCAAACAATTAATTAAAAATTAAAAATATATATAAATAATATTATATAAGCATTTTTGGCGCTGGAGTCCAGTGTCCGGACACTGCATAAACCACCGGCCATTGGCCAGTGGTCGTCGGCCGCCAACCAAAACCCTATTTTAAGGGTTTCGGCTAGCTCTAACAAGGGGCCGGAGGTCGAATGGGAGGCGGCGAGAAATACCACAAATCGAACGGGAGGCGGAAGTCGGAATCGGAGGTCGAGGATGGGGCGGCGGCAGCGGCGGCGGGCAGAGGAAGAGGAAGAAGGGGGCTGGCGTGATCGCGTGCCATATATAAACTTATCAGCAACGGCTCACTTAGCCGTTAGAAATCCGTTGCTGATAGGTTAATCATCAGCAACGGCTCACGTGTCTGTTAGAACGTCGTTGCTGATAATTTAATCATCAGCAATGGCTCATGTGTCTGTTATAACGCCGTTGCAGATATAGCATATATGCAACGACTTGAGCGGCCGTAAGAACACCGTTGCAAATAGCAACGGCTTGAGCGGCCGTTGCTGAAGAACCAATTTCTAGTAGTGATCGGATGCCGCAGAAAGCGAGGATTTTATCTTCCTTTCAATCCTTCACACTACTAGAAAACGGGATATCTGCGATGGTCGGATGGGTTCGTAGAGAGAGGTAGCAAATGATATCATCGTAGAAAAAATACGATGGCAGAAGCAGCAGTCGCAAATGAGAACATTTTGCGACAGAGTTGCGATGGTAAAAAGCGGTGCATAATTTGGTTGCATAATATTTGCGACCTTCTGCGTCTGTCGCAAATAATAAACAGGCGATAGTATTGTGACCACTAGTGTCTGTCGCAAATAATATATCCACGATGGTTCTGCGACAGTGTTTGACGTCGCATAACTGTCGTAATTTGTAACTGCGACCGCTTTTGGCGACTAGTTGGATATACCTTTTACGACGGCTAGCCGTCGCAAAGCCATCGCCGATGTGTGTTTTTTTTAAAAAAAAATTATACTAATATTTTTTAAAAAAATACTTGTTTACATTTAACATCAAATCAAAATGCAATGCCACAACGAAAGAATATACAAGATATCAAATTATATCAAATTGGTGCCACAACGAAGGAATATTCAAGACGTACATCAAATTATAATGTTTATACATATTTATACCAAAATGTAATATTTACATCGTATCAAAACATTTTTACATCAAAATAGAAAATGAAGTACATCAATCATGAAGCGCATCATGTGGCGGCAACGGATGCGGCGAGGAGAGGGGCTGCGTCGGGACGGCATCAGCTGGCGTCGCATCGAATGACGAGGGAGGTGGAGGGGCCGGAGCACCAGGCATGGAAGAAGCAATACGTGCCATGTACTCCCTCATAGCGGCCACCTCACTAATGAGGCGTGCATGAGAAGCCTGTAATTCTGCGTGCGAAGCCTCTAAGGCTCCAAATCGATCCTAGCCCGCATGTGAAGCCGATGGACCAGTGGTGGAAGAGGTGAAGGCAGACGACCCCGCACCATGTGGCTGCAACAACGTCCGTATGTGGGCCGTTGTGCCAATGCCATATACATGGTCGTGATCGACTCCTGTCACCTGCATCCATGCATCAACATCAAGCTGATGCTGCGCAGGATCACCTCCCCGCTGGGTCACCAACTCAATATACGTGGCCTTTAAAGCTTGATTAATTAAATTAATTATACATAATTGAACTAATATATTTTTTTTTTAATATAAACTTTATTAAATATTTAATTACCAGGATCGTCTCCGGCCTCCCGCTGATGAACTCACCCCGGCGAGGACCATGTCTATATCTATGTGTCTCCTCAAATACCCTCAAAGGATCGACCGGAATGAGCGTCCCCTGCTCGTCTCGCGTCCCCTGCAATAAAATAAATATAATTAATTTTTCTATAATAAATAATAAAAACTATTAGTAAATTACTTACCATGCGACGCTCGTGACTAGTAAATGGGATGGACCCACCGGTATGTCAGGCCACAGATCCCTCAACTAGTGTCATTCAGTTCCGGTGCACCATTCGAGAGGCACACTGCCACTCCTCGGACGCCCAGATGTCGCATAGTCGATCCCAAACATGGCTCGCTATTCAGTTGGGCTCATTTCCCTTCAGCACATCCATAGGCATATCCTGATTACCGCCTACATTTGCCCGCGCCTCATCCCGCATACGGTGGAGGATATCCTTGAAAAGTTTCTTATTGTAAGCTTCCCAAGCATCCTCCACCTGAACCTAAATGGCAGGATCCCAGGTGTATCGGGCCTATAAAAGAAAACATTAATTAAAATATCCAATAATTAAAGAAAGCAACATTAAGCATATTCATATTCATAAAATCCATCAACTTTAAGCATATTCAGATGAAAGAAAGTAAGTTTCAGTAAAGCAAGCTTCTGCATAGATCTCTTACCATTTTTAGTGTCTCCAAATTTCAATTGTCCAGATATAATTATAAAGGCTTTGACTCCTGACACTTGGTTGCCAATTCTAAGGAGGCATCTGCAGTGCACTGTATAAGTTCAGTCCTGCAGCTACACAAGGACATGAACCATGCACTTTCCAGAAATGGAGGTCATCCATGCTTTCTCTTGGAAACAATTCTCTGTTTAATTACTTTCCTTTTGGATGATCTTTGAATTAATATGCAATTATGATTTGTATAACTAAGAATGCTACTGCATTGGAAGCTGCAAATGATTGAGCATGCACTGAGTTAGTTAACTAAGAAGCATGCATGAGCAAATTGTACCACTTTTGCTTCCTAAAGCTAGTGGATGTTTGTTTGACATCCACCAGCTGAATTAAACATCCACTGAAATATTGGTGTAGTTGCACATCACGTAACAGAGGTGTAGGGGTGGAGGTATTGTACCACTTCTGCTTTTGTATCTTTTCTCACAACTAAGAAGTTATTATTTATTTAATTTGGCAACTGGAAAAATTGGCAGACTATTGGTAGAAGACTGCTGAGAGACCCACAAACTTATAGGTTACAACCAATTTGTTTATTGCTACAACCTAAGTCAAGGCCACCAGCAAACCAGTCTGCTAACAGACTTGATGGTGAATGATGATCATGGATCAACAGCTAATCAGTAATAATGATCATTAGCCAACGATTAATCATTGGCAAATGCTCATTAGACACAACTTCAACTCCTTGTCCAAAATCATAGCTTCATAGAAGATTATTTTAAATCAAATATGTTGGTAATATTATGGGACATGGGATGAGTATTTTAGGCAACAAAAGACAAATTTAAATGTATGATCATACTGATACTGATATCAGTATTAGTATCGATATCAGTATCAGTATCATACTGATACTAATATCAGTATGATACATATCTATGATATCAGTATCATACTAATATCTATGATATCAGTATCATACTAATATCTATGATATCAGTATCATACTAATATCTATGATATCAGTATCATACATATATATATGGAGGTTATATACATTCTAAAAGAGAATGAATCAGGTTTTTATTTGGTCCTCCCCTCTCTTTATATGGAGGTTATATACATTCTCAGTTTTTCTACACCAGAATAGAAATAAATATGTAAATTACATGTTCCCAAAATTGAAGCAGCCGAAACTTGAGATGGTCATAAACGGACCATTAAAGAAAGCAACAAAACAACAAAACAAAATGTTAAATCTTTCCATGTGCATGTCATGCTATGTTAAACAAGACTATTACGACCCTCCACATCCCCTTCTATTTATACCTCCATTTTCCATGTGAGAATAATGGTAGATTTGATTGTCATTGATCTGTTTTGGTGCTTATAGTGAACCCAAGGTGTTGTTTGGTTAGCGAAAATTATTTTCTGATTTGGTTTCAGTGAAACTGAAAATTTGGTTTCGAAAACTTGGTTTTGGTTTCTAGTTTTCAGTTTTCTGAAAACGCGTTTGGTTAATAAAAACAACATCAGTTTTAGTTAGTTGAAACCAGTAAATATTTATTTGGTAATAAAAAATAATATTAATTTTTCTTGAACATTTTTAGTAGTAATTAAATATTTAGTTAGTTTACAAAATTAAATATTTGTTAATATGGTTACAAAATATTTATATGATTTAATTAATTAAGTTATTGGTAATTTAATATTTTTTTTGTTCAATTAGATATAAAAATTAATTAATAGTTATTATAAAATTTTTAAAAAAAATAAGTCCAATGATCTAAAATTAGGTTTGATTAAATTATAAATACACCAACTTTAAGAAAATTGAGTTATTTAAAATTTGGGTTTGAGTCAATTAGATATAAATTGGTTTAATTATTTTATAAATTTAATATAAAAGTTTAAGTAAAAAATAATGATTTTTATTTTTATTTTTAAAAATTAGTTATAGTTTGATTTATTTTTAAATTAATTAATTTTATAAAAAAATATTTATAATTACAAAGTTGTCACTGCATTTTGATAACGAAACTGATAGTCTCGAAACCACAAAAAACAATATTCTGGTGTTTTCATTTTTATTAAGAAAACTGGTTTCGTTTTTATTCTGGTTTCGATTCAGTTTCACGAAAACACTGAACCAAACACGTTTTCGTAAGCAGTTTTGGTTTCAGTGAAACTAAAATCATGAAAACAGACTTGGTTTCGCTAACCAAACATGCCCTAAGGTGCAAGCTCAATTGTTGAGGTGGTCTTGTGGGCTCCCTGGTAACTTTTTTGATAAAAAAATCTATCCTTTTATGCACCCTTGTTGTTTTTATGTAAATCAGTCAGACTTTCGTGATGCACTCTGAACTTATCTGTTCTAATCTAATATCTGTCACCATATTTAGATTTTAAAACCTGCACTTGGTCAATCCTTAACTTTGGTGCTAGAAGCAGAGGAAAAAGTCTCTAATCTACAATCCTATATTGAGTTCCCATATTTGTAGCTCCTTCTACCATATTAAGTGAACCCTGTTTTATAAATGAAATTTGTTTACATGCTGAAGTATGTTTATCATCTGGATGTATTACACCAAGTGTAGCTTGGAAGCTATTTGTTCTCAGCATTTATCTTTTTAAGAACTCATGTCTGTCAATTCCATTTCCTAGTTCAAACAATTTGATGCAATGTTATTTCACGTGTTATGGTCATGTCTATAACCATATCTCTATATATCGCTTCTTTCTATAATTTTGTTCAGGGACAGTGTTGTTGTGTATCCCCAGGATCATTATTTATTGGAAATATAGGTTAACTCAAACTATCTTCCCCATAAGTTTCTCAAACTATAGATTAACTCAATCCAAAAGGTGTATAATTAGAACTAATTAGTTTCTCAAACTATAGATTAACTCAATCCAAAGTAAGTTGATTCAATCTTGAATGAATCAAATTGTGCAGAATACTCAACTTCATGTGCATGAATTTAATGTTGATAAGTTTCAAAAGTAAACTGATCAGATATATGAAGTTAATCTCCTTGCGTATACTTGACGCAAATTTTGATTAGTATCTTAAGAAGGATGCTTTGGAAGAAATGGAAACCCAGCTCAATAGCTGTGTATTGAATCATTGTTAGATTAGATTAAAATGTTACTGAGTAGAATGCAACACAGTAATTTGATTCAATGATTAAAATGTGTATTGAATCATTCTCTTGAAGGAAAATGCAGTTAATAAGGGATAAGTTGGAGCTGTGTGACTGCATATTTTCCTTAAACTAATGGCTTAAAACTAATGCATATTTTCTCAAGCATTAAAACTAATCTCCAGAAGAACCATTAAAACTAATGGCTTAAAATTGATCACTAATCAACAAAGATCAATTTACATCTCCAGAAGAACACGAAGCTGCAGATCCATTATGGAACAATAACAAACTTAGGCATTCGTTATCTTTGTAGTTGCTTGCAAAAAGTTGCAGATTTGTTAGTTATGGAACAAAATCTGCCTCAATGTTTTCTAAGAGTTTTCACAACCCAGCAAGATTTGTTGAAGATTAATAATAGTATTAATAATAGTATCAAGTTAGTTTTCGAATTGAAGATTAATAATAGCATTTGGCAATTAATAATTCTGATAGAAACTTAGGCAGCACTCCATTATGCTAAACTTCTCACTTAATCTTTCATTGTTTATTTCTCAAAGTGTTAAGAGTGAATCAATCTAAAATCTCACTACCAAATCCCTGTGCAGTACAAGGATGGTAATCAAGCAGGTGTACGTTATAATTATGAGTGGTGTATCATTCTCTCTATTACGTAGCAGTATTTACTGCTACAGTATTTTCCTTTCTACATTTGTAGTATTTATTGCTACTGTATTTATATTGATGTATATTAATTCTATGAGTATTTGGCAAGATAGTTTTTGAATTGAAGATAAATACTATATGGAGATGGAAAAAAACTGGCAGATCGAATGTGGAAGAAGATAAATGCTACAAGTTCATGAATTAAGAACAAAGATTCAAACACACCATTTGAATCAACATTCATTAAATCAAAGTAACTTGAACTACGTACCTCAAACTCATTTCATAATAAATTATGATAATGGTTTGACACCCTTGTCCATGAAGTCCACGGCTCATGAAAGAAACTCTTGAGCATAACGGTCATGGTGCGGGCGACATCATCCTGCTCAAATCTACAATTCAAGTATAATAACATTATAAATAACAATTAATTATTAACAATTATAATAAATAAATTAGTTTACTTACTTTAAATCATTCAGCGATATCCGCCGACGCTGGTCGGACGATAAAGGTGCATCACCCCCCCCCCCCTCCCGATTAGGCCGACGAGGCCTACGACGACCTCGAGCTGGTGGTGGTACAGCATCCGCCACAGCTGGTGCAGGTGGTGGTGGTACAACATCCGCCACGGCTGGTGGTGGTGGTGGTGCTGTCGCGGGCGACGGCGGCGGCGGCCGAGGTAAACCTGTGTGATGAACCCTAGAACGGGCATGCGACATCTATAGATATAAATATTGATTAGTGATGTCAACCAATAATATAATATAAATTAATTGAAAAAACATGAAATATATATATATATATATATTACACATTAATCATCGATATCATCTGAATAATAATCGATTGTGTCATTTTCTTCTTCACTTGTCTCTTCATCTTCACAACTATTCTCATCTTCTGCATCATCTGGTTCAACATCAACACTTTCTTTAGCCAGACCTTGTGCAATGACTAAATTTTCATCTTCAAGTGTTTGATCCACAACTTCAACTACTGGAGGATTATCCTCCTGATAAAAATCACCTAATACAAATCTTGTAGTATCATTATCCTCTGCCATTGGATCAATCCTCAATTGTGCCTTAGTCTTACACACTACCCGCCATTCCGATCTATCACTTCGTCTGCCTGGATATTTTGTGTAATATACTTGTTGCGCTTGTAATGCCAAAATAAAAGGCTCGTTCGACGCTAACTTTGATTTGAAATTAACGTCAACAAGCTTATACTTTGGATGAATTTTATTCCCTCGAGATGATGTGTCAAACCAGTGACATTTGAATATCACTATTTTTTTGCACCCAATATATTGAAGCTCAAGTACTTCCTCAAGCAGTGCATAGAAATCACAATCACAATCAATCCAAATGGAGCCATTGACACAAACACCAGCATTCATTATCTTTTTTGTTGTTGAGTACTCATTTGTATGAAATTTATATCCATTCACTGTATCTGTTATAGCATAAGACTAATCGTGATGGTCCACATGCTAACTCGAGTAATTTATTATCTATTTCTTGAATATGTTCACTCGACCAAGTTTTTAACCAATTTGGAAATTCTGTGCTACGTTTATCTTGTAATTCTTCCTCGGATATATTCAGTGTTTGTGTACGAACTTCCATGTCAAATTTTTAAAGAAATGATCAACCTCGGGGCAATTCATCAGTACATATAATTGTGCAAGATGGTACTCATCTTCAGTTAAATATCTCGGTGGACGTGAGCCCAAATCACGACCAGGAAAATGAAATATTGGTAGATAATCTACAACATTCACATTTCCCCATCATCATTTCGGGGAAGACGAGTCAACCTTGTGTGCACACTGGACTCGAAATAAAAATAACAAAAAGTTGATATTTCCTTAATTATATAAGCTTCACTTATTGAATCTTCCACCGTAGCTGTATTTTTTATTTTCCTTTTTAACCTCTGAATATACCTTTCGAATAAATACATCCACCGATACTGAACCGGACCACCAACTCTTGCCTCGTATGTTAAGTGAACCGGTAGATGCTCCATCAAATCAAAAAATCCAAGTGGAAATATCTGCTTTAATTTGCAAAGAATTTCTACAATATTTTTTTCTAGCTTTTCCATATCTTCGATACGAAGGGCATTGATGCATATATCTCTGAAGAACAAACTAAGCTCCATTAACGGATCCCAAATTTTGCCTGGTAAAATATCGCAGAATACAATAGGGAGTAGTCTCTGTATGAACACATGACAGTCATGACTTTTCATTCGTGATATTTTTACCTTTGTCTACATTGACGCATCGAGCTAAATTAGATGCATAACCATCTGATAATTTGAGATCTTTTATCCACTAGCAAATATCTTTTTGTTGTTGCTTACTGAGAACATAAGAGGCTTTCGGTTTCACTTGTTTGCCGTTCACATCCTGTAGATCTAAATCTAGACGTTTACAATATACTTTTTAATCCATTCTTGCCTTCACATTATCTTTTGTTTTTTCTGCAAAATCCATCACTGTATTAAAAATATTCTCAAACACATTCTTTTCAATGTGCATCACATCCAAATTGTGCCGAACTAGTAATGAGCTCCAGTAAGGCAGTTCCCAGAATATACTTTTTTTGACCCAATTGTATCTTTTTCCGAAACCACTAATTCTGTCAACCTCTCCGAATGTGATATCCGGTAACATAGAAACCCGAGCTAACATTTGATTACCAGACAAACGCGGAGGTGGTCTGACTTTTTCCACTCTGCCCCTCATGAATTTATCTCTATTTCTCTGGTATGGATGATCAAGTGGCAAAAATTGACGATGACAGTCAAAGTATGAAATATTTCGTCCATGCGGAAGACTGAATGCTTTTGTTCGTTCCATACAATACGAACAACCAAGCCTCCCGTGTGTGCTCCAACCAGACAACATAGCATATGCCGAGAAGTCACTTATTTTCCACAACAATGCGGCCCTTAAGTTGAAATTTCTTTTTTGATAAATGTCATAAGTGATGACTCCGTCGTTCCACAAGTTCTTTAAATCGTCAATTAACGATCGAAGGAACACATCCAATTCTTTTCTTGATCCCCTTGGTCCTGGGATTACCATACTCAAAAATATGAAATCATCTTTCATGCACATCGACAGCGGCAAATTGTAGACTGTGAGGAGCACCAGCTAAACAAAATATGACGTGGATGATTGACCGAATGGATTGAACCCATCAGTACATAACCCTAGTCTGACATTTCTAGGATCACTTGCAAATGATGGATAACATCGATCAAGATGTTTCCATGCTTCACTGTCAGACGGGTGAGTCATAACATTCGGATCACGACTCTTAGCATGTCATATCATATGTTGGGCTATTTTTTCAGACATGAACAACCGCTTCAATCTGAGAATTATCGGGAAATACCGAAGAATCTTAAACGGTATATCTTTCTGCCTACTCGAAGATGATTTCTCTTTGTACCGTGGATGTTCACATGTTGGACACTGGGTCAAGTCTGTGTATTCACAGTAATAGAGAATGCAGTTGTTCTGACATGCATGAATTTTTTGATACCCTAGACCAAGTCTCTTCATCATCTTTTCCGTCTTATAGAAACTGTCATCCAGTTTGTTATCTTTAGGCAACGCTTTGTGAAACAGCTCGGAAAATTGATTATATACTATCTCAGTTACGTTGCAGTCAGACTTAATGTTTAACATTTGAGTCATTATTGATAACTTTGAATATTCATCACAGCCTTCATACAATGGTTCATCTGCAGCTTTCAGTAAATTATAAAACTGTGCTGCTTCTGGATTTGGTAATTCTATTTGAATTTTCGATTCTACTTGTGGCTCACACTCCATATCCATTGTCACTTCAGTACTTGACGACTGACCTCCTAATTCTGTGTGAGGCATTGGCAACCTTTGGAATTCACGACCGCCCAGAACATCCAAGACCATATTTTGATACGGCTGCTCAATCGGATGTTGTATGAGTTGCGGACGAATATCCAATATTAGACGACTGGCCTCCTAATTCATACAATGACATGCCTATGAATGACTCCCCATGTGAAATCCATCGATAGTAACGATTCATGAAACCATTTCTATATAGGTGCAATGTCACTGCCTGTCGGTCTAGGAAAAATAAGTTGACAAACCGACGACACGGACATTTGATTTTGTCAACACTGACAAATTGCGGATTTGAATATGCGAAGTTCAAAAATTCTTGAACACCGCTCTTGAATTCTTCAAGTAAACCTCCACGGTATATCCGACGGTACATCCAACTACGATCTTCCATCATGATTCTGTACATGATATATCATAATAATTACTTCTTTAGAAATCTCCATAGGTATGATGGTCCTATTCCATTTGGGAATCAAATTATTCTACTTGCATTTAAATATATTTTTTAACATTCAATTTCAATCGAAATTTCGACAGTATTTTTCTATAGTTCTCCAAATATGCATATCATTGGGGCCGCAGTGTCGTCGTTATTTTGCCCCCTTACTAGTCTGCGACCCCAATCGACGACGATCGCAGACCCGTCGCATCTGCGACCGCATACCGTGCCGTCGCAAAAAATTATTTTTTTAGTAGTGTCTTCTTCAATGAATGATTTTTCCCCAGCTCATGGACCCTCTCCTTCCTCTTGCTGCCGCCCATGGTAGAAATGAGAAATTTAGAAATTTCTTGTAATTTGTTGAAAACCTATATGGTTTATGTTGAAAGCTTGGTTAATGCATTGGACGTGGAACTTTAAGTGCGTGAACTGTATGCAGCCGCCACTTAATTGAGATACGTCAATCTGAAAATTTAGGTTTCTAGGCCGGCTGAAACTAGGGTAGAAAGGTGTGGTTGTGTAAATTGATTGGCTTGTATGGTTGACTTAATAAATCAGTCTTACTTTCTTCGTTGCCTTAAGCAAGATTTCATTTACCTTTGGTAGATATAAGAGTATGGAGTGCACGCTGGAATTGTATATTATATGCTGAGACTTTATGATGTATGCTGAAATTTTGTGATGTAAGTTGAAATTTCTTGATACACGCTGAAATTAGATGTGCCGAGATATATATATATATTGTACGCTGAAAATAGCTGGAAATATTTTTTGTGTTGAGAATAGATATCATGGGCTGAAAATAAATTATAGGTAGCTGAAAAATTGTAAATACATGCTGAGATTAATTATGTTGTAGTGTTACGAGTATGATGTGTAATATATCGATATAATCTATCGATCTTCGTGTAAACTATAGTTTGAAAACATAGAAAATACCTTGGTAATCTGAACAGTAGTGCACAGGTAGAAATTAGATACTTATAGTAGGTTGAAAATTATCATATGCATGTTAAGCGAGCCGGGTTGCGGGCTCGGTACGACGTTTTTTGACTTGCTGTCAATACTTAAAATTTTAAATTGATATCAGTAGTAAAGTGGGCTTTTGTGTGTTGACACGAGGGTATAGCCCTCGAGTGGATATGTGGGAAAGTTAGAGTAGAAGGTTTGAGGTTAATTAGGAAGCGGACCGACGTTCCGCAAGATATGGGAAAGCAAGTAGGCTTAGGAGTTTGGTAGTCCTCTAAGTGATGCGCATGGTGCACATTATTGGGCCTCATTGGGCCGAGTTGTGCACATAGCGCACGAGACACTATTGGGCCTCCTTGGGCCGAGTGGTGCACATGGCGCACGAGATGATATTGGACCAAACATGCCGAGTGGTGCACTACGCGCACGAGATGATATTGGGCCGGACAAGCCGAGTGGTGCGCTACGCGCACGAGGTGATGTTGGGCCGCATATTGGGCCAAGTTGTACGCCCAGCGTACGAGTGATTATGGGTCGGAGGGCCTTCCCGACCGATTTTTGGGCGCTGATGCTAGAGGGTCTTCATAGATCAATGAGCCAGAGTTGGGAGACTAGCTAGTGGTGATAAGTCTAGTAAATACTCCATAAATAAGGGTTGGACATTTAGATGATAAACTCCTATAGAGTCGGATCAGGATATGTTACTTGCAGTACTAGAAATTGGTTCTTCAGCAACGACCATCAGCAACAGCCGCTCAAGCCGTTGCTATTTGCAACGGCGTTCTTACTGCCGCTCAAGCCGTTGCAGAAATCCTATATCTACAACGGCGTTCTAACGGACAAGTGAGCCATTGCTAATGATTAAATTATCAGCAACGGCGTTCTAACGCACACATGAGTCGTTGCTGATGATTAACTTATCAGCAACGACTTTCTAACGGCTAAGTTAGCCATTGCTGATAAGTTTATATAGGGCACGCGATCGCGCCCGCCCCCTTCTTCCTCTTCCTCTGCCCGCCGCCGCTGCTCTCTTCCGACGCCGCCGCCCCGTCCTCGACCTCCGATTCCGACCTCCGCCTCCCGTTCAATTCGAGGTATTTCTCGCCGCCTCCCGTTCGACCTCTGCCCTCTTGTTAGAGCTGGTTGAAACCCTTAAAATAGGGTTCCGATCGGCGGTCGGTGGTTTATGCAGTGTCCGGACACAGTGTCCGAACACTGGAGGACACCGGTGCCGGAAATGCTTAAATAATATTATTTTTATATATTTTTAATTTTTAATTAATTGTTTGGATTAACAAATACTTAGATCCGTTCGGGGGTTGTATGTTCGTGTAAAATCTAATCCCTATAGAACTATGATACTTGATAGTCTTGGGGGTCAATTCCACTTGAATGATAATGTTGATCGGCCAATTACTCAGACATCAGTCCCACCAAATATTACAACGGTTGATATCACAGAAGTACAAACTGCGGTAGAGATCGAATTGCCGAATAAAGAAGCTGCAGAATTTCACGAGATGTTAAAAGCTGCCGATGAACCTTTGTATGAGAATTGTCCTAAATACACTAGGTTTTCAGCAATGACACGGCTCCTAAATATCAAGGCCGATTGTAATATCAGCGGGTTTGCATATGATCGGATTGCAGGATTGATTAATGGAATGCTGCCTACGAATAACAAGTTTGAGCCAACTTTTTATAAAACTAAAAAGCTGATGAGAAAATTGAGGCTTGGGTACGAAAATATACATGCGTGCCAAAATAACTGTATTTTATATTATAAAAAAATGTGCAGTTGGATAAATACCCTGTATGTCAACATCCTCGTTACAAAGAGAAGAAATCGGTTCGATAGAAAAATATCTCGTTTAAGGTGCTTCGGTATTTTCCACTAACACCGAGGCTTCAAAGATTATTCATGTCGGAAAAGACGGCCCCCTACATGAGTTGGCATGCAAGAAGTCGTGATGATACAGTAATGACTCATCCATCCGACAGTGAAGCAAGGAAACATTTGGATACATGTTATCCTTCATTTGCTAGGGATACTAGAAATATCATATTAGGATTGTGCACAGATGGTTTTAATCCATTTGGATATTTTGCAACTCCTTATTCAGTTTGGCCAGTGCTGCTGACAGTTTATAATTTGCCACCGTCAATGTGTATGAAAGATGAATTTATTTATCTTTCGATGATTATTCCGGGTCCTAAGGGTCCGCGAAAAGAAATTAACGTGTTTCTCAGACCCTTGATAAATGAATTGAAAACATTGTGGACTGATGGAGCTGTCACTTATGATTGTCATCGGAAGCAAAACTTGAATTTAAAGGCGCGATCTTGTGGACAATCAATGATTTCCCGGCATACGGCATGTTGTTTGGTTGGAGCACTCACGGCCGACTCTCTTGTCTGTATTGTATGGAACACTATAAATCAATCAGTCTTCAGAACAGAAGAAAAATCTCATTCTTTGATTGTCATCGTCGATTCCTACCGGCTAACCATCAGTATCGAAAGAATCGTAATAAATTTACTAAGGGCATAGTCGAAAGAGATGGGCCGCCACCGATGTTGTCTGGTGAACAAATGTTAGCGTGTGTTTCAGCACTTCCAGAGATAGTATTTGATCAGAATGAAAGAGTGTCAAGCTTTGGTCAAACACATAACTGGGTGAAAAAAAATATCTTTTGGGAATTGTCCTATTGGAGTTCATTACTAATTCGACATAATTTAGATGTCATGCACATTGATGAAAAATATGTTTGATAATATTTTTAACACTTTGACAGATGTTTTCAGAAAAACTAAAGATAATGTCAAAGCCCGACATGATCTGAAAATACTTTGTAAGAGGCTGGAGTTGGAGTTACAAGAGGTCCACGGACGATATCTGAAGCCGAAGACCCCGTATGTGTTAAATAAACAACAGATCAAATATGTTTGTAAATGGATAAAGAACTCAGATTACCCGATGGATATGCCTCAAACTTATCTCGATGTGTGAACGTCGATGATAGCAAAATATCAGGGATGAAGAGCCATGATTGTCATATATTCATGCAGAGATTACTTCTGATCGTATTTCGAGATCTTCTACCTAATAATATTTGGGGTTCGTTGACTGAATTAAGTATATTTTTTAGAAACACTTGTGCAAATGTCCTTCGAGTCGGAGATATGTCAACAGTTGAAAGTAATATTGTTGAAATTATATATAAGTTGGAGCAATTTTTCCCTCCTGCCTTTTTTGACTCGATAGAGCATCTACCGATACACTTGGCATACGAGACACGAGTTGGTGGCCCCGTTCAATACCAGTGGATGTACTTATTTGAAAGATACATGAATCGTCTGAAAAAAAAAAGTAAAGAACACCGCAGCTGTTGAAGGATCAATATCTGAATCGTATATCATCCAAGATATTTCAACATTCTGCTCATTTTACTTTGAATCGATAGTACGGACAAAATTTGATCGTCTTCCACGTAACGACGATGAGGGAGTTCGACATTCAGATGGACGTTTAAATATATTTGTCACTCTGGTCGTGCTTTTGGTTCTCGTCCATCTCGACACTTAAGCGAGGAAGAGTATCATTTAGCACACTTGTATGTATTACTCAATTGTCCAGAGATTGAACAATTCATTGAAATATTTGACATTGAGATGGTGCAAAAATACTCTATTCACAACAATCAAGAATTAGAGAGATTACGGAATCATGATTTCCCTACATGGATTCAAGCATACAGCAAAGATCACCGAGCTGAAATAGATGAAAGAATATTTGAGTTTGTTAGTAGACCGTCGCGACTAGTGTCTTGTTATAGCGAATATTTTGTGAATGGATACAAATTTCACACGATGGAATATGCATTTACAAAGAAGACGATGAATGTCGGGGTTTGCGTGAAAGGGACAACCTATGTTGAATGTGATATGGATTTTTATGGACTGGTGGAAGAAGTGATAGAGTTGCACTACTTCGGCTTGAAATCAGTTATCCTATTTAGATGTCATTGGTTCAATACAACAGAAAGGGGCATGAAAGTTTATCCAAAATACAAACTTGTTGAGGTTAATTACAAATCCAAATTGGCAGCAAATGAGCCTTTTATTTTGGCATCACAAGCCGAACAAGTATATTACGCGAAGTATCCGGCTCAAAATAAAGATAGAGCAGATTGGCGTGTAGTCTGTAAGACTAAAGGTAGTCTGTAATAATGATGATGATGATGATGATGATAATAATAATAATAATAATAATAATAATAATAATAATAATAATAATAATAATAATAATAATAATAATAATAATAATAATAATAATAATAATAGACGGTACTGACAAGTAAATATTTAATTAAGTATTCTTTCAATAATTATTTTTAGTTAAACTGGGTAATTAATTTAATTAAATTTATTTTGAAGTCCACTTATACTAAGATGGTGACCCAACGCGGTGGAATCTTGCACAACATAATCTTGATGTTGATGCATGGATGCTTGTGGCGAGGGTCGACCACAATCGTGTTTACGGCATAGGCACAACGACCCATGCATGGGCGTTGTTGCGACTGCACATCACAGGGTCATCTTCCTCCACCTCCTCCACCGTCGGTCCATCCACTTCAGCTACGTTATCGGATAGATTAGCTACATTGGAGATCGAGTTAACATCTTCTCAACAGCAGATGACGCAGGTGGTGCAGTACCTCAAACACATAGCATCCTCCATACCTGGTGCTTCAGTCCCCCTGTCATTCAGCAGACGACATCTACATTGAATCCATCATCTTCGTTGGCACCAAAGTGATGCGCTCCCCAAACAGTCTCTCGCCTTGCAACCGTCGTCGTCAGATCCCGACCGATGACTTTTTTTAGATGTATATTGTTTCATTTTGATATATATTGTTCTAGATACGTTAATGTAAATATTATATTTAGATATCTATATATTGCATTTTGATGATCATATTGATGTCTATTTGTTGTTTGAGATATTTTAAATATAGTTGTAAACATGATATTTTAATTTTTATATTATAAAAAAACAAAATAGACGTCTGCTACGGCTCTGCAACCGCTTTCCCGTCGTGAAAAGTGTCTTGACCTGGTCGCGTACAACGATCGTAAATGTTTTAGCGACGATTTTGCGACGGCACTCAATGATCGCCATATAGTCACAAAGTTAAAATCGTGTGGCGGCAAATAATTGTCGCAGTTGGTCTGCGACTGTTCCTGCAACGCGCGTTGGCCGTCGCGAAGGCGGTCACGGTTGTTATATTCTACGATGGCCAACTTAGCGATCACATAATATTTGTTAAGACATCTTCTGCGACAAACATTTGTGACTGTCATCAGTCGTCGCAGAAGCACTTCTACGATAGTGTTGCAATCGCTTTAGCCATCATAGAAGACAATATTTCTAGTAGTGTTTCATCCGTGCAAATTCGAGTATGGATGCAAATCCACATCGTATCTAATTCGCATCTGCACTGTATTATTCGAATATTTATAATTACCATGTCACCCCATATATTATAACTTATATTATTTTACACCATATATGTAACATATATAATTATCATTTTATCTCATTGATTTTTATTAAATGTATTATTTTATTAATTTTTATTAAATATATTATTTTATTAATATTATTAAAATATGGTGCAGATGTAAAATGCATTAGATCGGTTGTCATTCCTGCTAGTGTCTCCATGAAATCATCATGACCAACATTAATTACATTACCATGAATCCTTATAGCTTGTTGGCTGCAATGGGGGATTCTGTAGATTGGGTTTGGTAGACTAATTAAGCTGGAAGATGGATCCATGTGGCTGACAATGTTATGGACATCAATGCTGCTTGTTTACGTATGTCATGAATATGAAGCAATGCAAAGCATGAACTAGACAATTAGATAATAGAAAATCAAAGCAATTGGGGGATTCTGTAGATTGTTCATTGATATACGTAGGACTGACAACAGATCGAATACGGTACGAATATTGAATTATTCGTATTCGCACTGCATCCCATATCCGCACATCCGTATCCACTACGGATGTGAATATGAATATTCATATCCGCACAGTTTCAAATGTGGATATTCACATCATACTTAATAAAAAATTATTTAAAAAATATATTTAATTAAAAAATTAATAAATTATCAATTCATTGATCTAAAATAAATATATAATATACTTTAAAATTTATCTTGACATGAAATTACCATAGAGCTCTTATATATATTAATAACTTATATGGGCAAAATAATAATTCCGAGACGCGTATAGGCGGTGCAGATACGGTGCGGATCCACAGTCATATTCGTATCCGCACCGTATCCGCGCGGATATAAATTTTCTAAATTCATATCCGTATCCATATCCATTTTTACTTGTGGATATAGATAAGATACGGTGCGAATGCGATTTTTAGTTAGCGGATACAGATAAAATTATCACCCCTAGATATACGAATGCATACCTCCTCCAAAGCTTTTTATTGATTGTTGATTCATTAGGAGCTTATTTGGGTAATAATCATTTTGGGGCGTTTGATACCCTATATAATTCCTTGTGTAGTATTATCATAATACTATATCGGGTCTGAGAACTCTTAAAAGCGGTATTAATTAATACATAGATTAAAAATAATACATAATATGATATATTAGTAATACATCATGAGACCTCGTCATTAGATTGTATTAGAAAAATAATAATTTTCTAAAATCACATTTTTAAATGAAAATTTTTAAATTCAAATTTCGAAAGTCAAATTTTTTTAATTTTGAATGCAATATTTTAAATACTCATTTTACCTAGCCAAAAATTAAAGAATAACTAAAATATATTACTCAGTCATCTGAGGCTCTACCTATTTTAACAACCGTAAGAATAATAATCAAATGGCCCATCGAACTAAATTCTCAAACTGAAAGTGAACCTATCTTAAAGGAATGTCATAAAAATAAGATCTATTCAAACCAAAAATTCCAGTCATTAGGTCTTCATGGAGTCCACAAAAATCCAGTTTAGCATTCCGTACTTGACCTTAGATTTAGTCAAGGTCAAATAGAAGGCTTAATCTCAATCATAATTAAAGACTTAAAGGTAGGCCTAAACATCTAAATATGCAGATGCAAGCAGTTCACAGAAATACTCAATAATAAAGACCATAAACTTGGGCACACCAATTCCAAGAGTACAATTAGAACAAGTAATTTACCCTTCGGAACCAATTTGATGTGAGTACAAGTAGAATGCTGAGACCGCTAGAGACAAATAAATCCATAAACTTCAGCATTAACCATAACACGAAAACAATACGTAAGTGAACTTTGGAGCCATAAGCACATCTAGGACATTGTAGATATAACTTAAAAGGCTTCTAGATATCTAAAGGGCATTTAGTAGGCAAAGAGTTCCAAAAATCTGCACTAGGATTAATGCACAACTTAAGAGCCAAGAGGATGTTCCCAACACTTGAAACACTCCAGTCAAAATGTAAAAAAGATCTCAGGGTTCATCAATTTCTTACTGTCTTACCGCATACAACTATAGAAGTATGCCACAGCAGATACGATTGTCAGGCTAAACAATAGAAAAAGGTGCAGGACAATACTTCAATAGCAAACAGACTATCTCAATGATGACGAAGAACAAGGGAAAAGGAAGAATTATGAAAGGAGTGAATAATCATATTGCCCCTTGACAAAATGCCCTCCAAACTCAACATCAAGTGATGGATAATTTGAAACCATATTGAGAACGAGGTACTTCTAGGGCTGGCAATTTTATCCGCATCCGCCAACTAAAAACCGCATCCGTACTGTATCTGATCCGTATCCGCAAGTAAAAACAAATATGGATACAAATATAGATCTGAAAATTTCATATCCGCGCGGATACGGTGCGGATATGGATTTGTCTGTGTATCCGCACCGTATCCGCACCGCCTATCCGCCTCATTTTAATTACTATTTTACCTATATATATATAATACATATGTAAGGGGCCAAGGGCGATATTGTAATTTTATATCTAATATAGAAAGAGATCCTGAAACCTTAAGAAAGGGGAAGTTCCCCGCAGAAGACACGTTTTGTGGATCATCTGCAATATTTGTGATCTCGTCGTATTCTTTTGGATACATCATTCTCCATTGTATCCACATCTTCTTCTCATTTTCGCCTAGCAGATTCTCTATGAAACACATCTTGGCTTTGTTATCTGTCCAAGTTCTTTCATTAACCAGACCTTCAAGAGTCAGATGGCTCAATTTTGTCGACTACATCACAGGAAGTGGAATCCAAGTCCACTTCGAACACATAGACGGAAAGCTCAACGTATTAGCAGATGCGTTATCCAGATTGACCTCTAAGTTGGTAATAGCTGAAGAAATCCCAGAAAATGTGAAAGGGTATATTACAGACTTAGAAGGTGCTTTTGAAGAATTCATCGCTATGGCTAAGAACATTCCGGTTGTGTTTAAAGAATTCACTAACCCAAGCATGCGAGCTCATTGTAGGAGCTGCCTGTTAACAACATGTCCTATGTGTTCCCGTTTCTGCCTAGGAAGAAAACTGGAGATAGTCAGATCTGCTTTCCCTATCTATCAAGACAAAGACATTCTGATAAGGGAACTCTTAGATTATACTCAGCATCTAGTGGCAGAAGTAAATTTCTACAAAGAAGAAAACAAGAAGCTAAAGGTTGAAATTGAACAACTAAAGACAGACGCAGAAGTGGACGATTTGGAAGAAGAGTTCCATAATCTCAGCCTTGAACAAGACAGGAAGGGCAAAGGAATAGTCTTCAGAGAAACAGAGGAGACAAATAAATTATCAATCATGTCATACACCAAGACACCATGTGAAGAATTTATTTCGATAGCCGATCAATCATGTCATACACCTAAACCCTAAACCCTAAACCCTAAACCCTAACCTCCTTATCTCAGTTAAAGTTCGCTGAGTTTGTTCTTTGTGTATTTTGGTTATTCGAGAGGACCATTCGTCGGCTTCATCCATGGATTGAAAATCTTTATAGAGTATGTTGCCTGTGAGTTCTTCAATTTCAGATAGGCCGGTTTCTCCACTGAGAACTGCCCAGTGCTGGGCTGTCATTTTCTGAAAATACCAGGATGTCGTCTATGTATACGGCAATAAACTGCTCAGTGCCCTCAAAGCATTTGTCCATTTTACGCTGAAAAATTGATGGTGCGTTTTTCAGTCTGAATGGCATTACTAGCCATTCAAATAATCCATTCGGGACGATGAAAGCTGTCCATGGAATTGATTCTGGACTCATTGCGACTTGGTGAAAGCCGCTCTTCAGATCGAATTTTGAGAATATTTTACTATTCCCAATCCTCTTGAGAAGAAATTGATTTTCTCGGAGCTGTGAATGCTCCCACACGAAGGAAGATCAACCGGAATGTTCTTATCCAAGTGACCCAATGAATAATTATCTCAGTATGATAAAGGAAGAAGAAGAACATTACATCAGAGCTATGGACAAACTCTATAAAGAAACCAAGAAGAAATATGACGAAGGAAAAAGAACGTATCCAGATGACGAACAGGATTGTCTTGCAATAATTTTAGAAGAAATCAGAAAGCAAAGCTCCTATGACGAGCCTGCCAAAGAAGAACCACCAGAAAGAGATCCTGAAACCTTAAAAAAGGGGAAGTTCCCCGCAGAAGACCAATAGCATTAGCTTTCACAACAAATCGAGCCAAAACAAGCCATTTCTTCTGCAGTCTGGGTAATATATAATATATCAAACATTTAGCTGTGAGCCTGTGAGTTATTGGCCCGCCATCTGCCCTTCGCCCCTTCTCTTTCACTTGCCCTAAATCCCTAATTCTTTCACCTGTCGCTTCATCTATTCGCCCGCTGCTTTCACGAAAGACACACCACCGACAGTCCGACACACACGGGCACACGGTGACTCGGCGACTCGGCGACAGTCCGCTTCATCTCCGCTCGCCCCTTTCACGCCGATCGTCGCACCATATCTGCCCTAGTGCATCACTCGGCGACTCGGCGACTCGGCGTCTCCCTTCTCTGCACGCAGCCGACAGCCGCAGCACGAATTCGTCAGCCAATCCCAGTGGCCGGTGGTGAGCGCGTCACTCTTCTTCTAATCTCTATTCTCTTCTCTACACACAGCGTCGGTGTCTCTCTTCTCCTAATCTCCCTTCTCTGCACACAGCCCGCCTCTCTTCTCTGCACGCAGTCGGTCGCCCGCAGCACACGCCAGCATCTCGCTTCTGTGCAGTCTGCACGCAGCCCGCAGGTGAGCCTCTTCACGTATTAAGTGTTTCATGTATTAAGAGTCCGACAATCTCTCTTTTTATGCATTAAGATTGGAAGATTTGGTCAAGAATCTACTTTGATAATTTGATGAAGTGACAAAGATTTTATTTTTAAGTGTTACCATCTCAATCAGCTCATAGCATCAGCTGATTCTTCAGCACTTGAAGATATTTATTCTAATTCATCAGTGTTACAATAATGATTTATCAGTTTGCTTTATTAAATTGTAAAGCTTTGAAAACTGCATTCAAATCAGGGAATTTTTTGGCCTGAAATGAGTTGAATCATTGTCATATATATATATATATATATATATATATATAGTTGGTGACGAAAATGTCAAAAAAGATTGTCATCTAATTCTCTGATTTCGTTACTTTGATCAATATCTTGTATTCTTGTTGTGATCAACTTATTACTGTATATCTTAAAATGCTACTGCTTAGTTAGTAATTTTATAAGAACCGGAGAACAGCTTTGCTGAAACTTGAGGATAGTAAAGTCATTGTGCTCTTTAATCTGCTTTACCGAAAGCATCCCCAATAAGGTGTAGGTGTTTAAATCGTACTACCTACAATGTTGTCATTAACTCATTATGATGGTAATGTTTTCTTGATGGTTGTCTTTTTTAAGCAAACATTTTTTAGTAGATGGATTGGGGCATATAAAGCCAAAATAGATTGATTCATTGCTTCAATTATATGGTACATCTACCTTCATGTTAAGTAGCATTTGAATTGCAGCATAAATTATTTCCTTATTTAGAGGTGATTAAATAAATATCATGTTTATTCTTTTATGTAGAAGATATGGGTGATACTATTAATAATATTGAGAATCCAAATGAACAAGAAACCCCTCATGTGGGTACAGTCGGTTCAAATGAATCTCTTCCTATAGTCCAATCTGTGGACGAGTCATCTCCTAATGTCCAATCTGTGGACGATTCAGACTCTTCTACCAAGAAGAAATTTACTTCTCCTATGTGGGCTCATTTCAAAAGAGAAAAAATAGATGGAGTTTGGAAAGCAATTTGTATTTATTGCAATAAAAAATTAGGTGGTGGAGGGAAAAGTGGCACATCAAATTTACACGAGCATTATAAAAGATGTGCTAAGAGATCGACACAAGATCTTCGGCAAATGGTGCTCACTAGGAATGAGAACACGGTAGAAGGAAAGTCAAAGATTCAAAATTATATTTTTGATCAAACTGTGAGTAGAAAAGAACTTGCCAATATGATAATTATTCACGAGTATCCATTGTCAATAGTTGATCACAATTATTTTAAAAGATATTCACATAGCCTCCAACCTTCATTTAACATACCCACTCGAAACACTTTGAGAGCTGACATCATGAAGATTTATAATGAGTACAAGAGCAAAATAATGGAGGCTTTGGAAAGTAATATGGGAAGAGTTGCAATTACAACAGATATGTGGACATCTGATCATCAAATGAAAGGGTACATGGCTGTTACAACACATTACATTGATGATGAGTGGCGATTGCAAAATCGCTTAATCAGGTATATTTTATTTATTGCAAAAGAAATTTTATTATGAAAAAATGTCATATTTATATTTATATAGTGTTTATTTATGTTTTAGGTTTTGTTATGTTCCTGCCCCTCACACTAAAGAGGTGATTACAGATGTTCTAATGGATTGTTTTCTGAAATGGAATATTGATAGGAAGTTGTCTACACTTACGGTTGATAATTGTTCTGTGAATGATAGTGTGATTCAGCTTTTAAAAGATAGGCTTTCTCCTACAACAATGATATTGGAAGGAGAGTTTTTTCATATGTGATGTGGAGCACACATATTGAACTTGGTTGTGAAAGATGGTTTGGACATTATTGGCTCTGCTATCAGTAACATACGAGAGAGTGTAGTTTATTGGACAGCTACACCAAAAAGGCAAGAGAGGTTTGAGGAGGCAGCACGACAATTAAAGATTTGTGTTACAAGAAAATTAAGTCAAGATGTAAAAACAAGATGGAATTCTACATACTTGATGCTTGTGTCCGCATTGCCATATAAAGATGTTTTCACTCGTTTGAAGACTCGTGAGCCGAAGTATAAGAATTTGCCATCTGATTACGAGTGGAAAATGGCAAAAGAAGTTTGTGATAAACTCAAGATTTTTCATGATGTCACAGAGTTATTTTCTGAAAGAGAATATTCTACGGCCAATATTTATTTTCCAAAGGTTTGTGAGATCAAGATGGCACTTAAGGAATGGATCAATGGCGATAATCAAACATTTTCTTTGATGGCTACAAAGATGATGGATAAATTTGAGAAATATTGGAAGGTGATTCATGGTGTGATGGGAGTTGCAGCATTATTGGATCCAAGATATAAGATGGACCTCATTGAATACTATTATGGCATGTTATACGGCGATGAAAGTTTTTTTGAAGTTGAAAGAGTTAGAAATATTGCAAGAAACTTGGTTGATGAATATAATGCAAGAATGACAACTGAAAATGAGAGACCTTTAAGACCATCTTCTCAAGTAGTTGGTTCTAATAAGGCTGACCTTCAATTTGGTGTTGGTTATGATGAGTTTCTTAGTAAAAAGAGAAAACGCACTAGGAATGATTTGGATATATATTTGGAGGAAGATGTGTTGCCAAGAACTAGTAGCAATGACATTTTAACTTGGTGGAAATCAAATGGTGCAAAATTTCCTATTTTACAAGCAATTGCTCAAGACATATTAAGTATTCCTCTATCTACAGTTGCTTCTGAGTCTACATTTAGTACCGGTGGACGATTGGTGAGCCCACAACGTAGTAGCCTTCATCCAGAAACCGTGGAAGCATTAACTTGTACTCAAAATTGGTTGTCAAGTATGTTTAAAGAAGGTATATATAGTTAGTTTATTTGTTCTTTTAATTCATTTCATGATTAGTTCATTTAATGCTTCCAACCATTTGATTGCAAGAAACTTTTTTAGCATTAATAGGGATATAAGTTAGTGTTCTATTAATTTCTTTGTGTTCTTTTCAACCGTATAATCAGTACTTTATTACTTCCATATTCATAAAATCCCATAGCTTTTAGTGATTTGGGTATTTTTTATGATGATTCTTATTAATGTGCTATGGTTAGTTGACTATTGTAATTGACTGAACTATGATTAATTCTTTTTATGATTAGTTCATTTATATCATTTATTTATTTTCTTATAGGTTCTACTTCAAATGTTGCCAAAGTGTTTGAAGAAATAGAAGAAGATAACAGTGTAGGGATGAATGAATCTTACGTAATGGTAATTGCATACATAATTTTTGTTGAATTGTATCATTTTAATATGTGTTATATATTTGGATTTTGTTTCTAATTTGTAAGATTGAAGAACAATTAATTCTTTTTATGATTAGTTCATTTATATCATTTATTTATTTTCTTATAGGTTCTACTTCAAATGTTGCCAAAGTGTTTGAAGAAATAGAAGAGGATGACAGTGTAGGGATGAATGAATCTTACGTAATGGTAATTGCATACATAATTTTTGTTGAATTGTATCATTTTAATATGTGTTATATATTTGGATTTTGTTTCTAATTTGTAAGATTGAAGAACAATGAAGAGAACATGGTGTGAGAACTTTGGAAGAGCATTTTAATGTGCTATATATTGGATGATCTTCACATAAGACTGATTTAATTTTGAAGTACTTTATTGAATTGTTGTTGGATAACTTCACATAATTCTGATTTATATATGTTGTAGCTAGATATATTATGGGATTTATGGCTGCTCAAATTATGGTGGTTGATTTGATGTAACTTGTTTCAAATTAGGACTCTTGTTTTAAATTGATGTATGTTGTAGCTAATTTTAAATTTCTCAAATGATTTGTAAGTATTATGGACTTATGGTTTGTTCAAATTATAAATTGATGGTGGTGTATGTTGTAGCTATTTAGAATTTTAGATGCTAGTAATTACTCATATTATAATTTTTTGTAGCTAGTATCAGATTGCTATTTAGATGATTTATGTATCTTAATGTTGTTCGTTTCAATTTGATTTAATGTATATATTATGGTTGATGGTTGTTAAATTATAAATTGTGGTTGAGTAGTTTAAAATATATTACATACTTATTTTGGATCAATAAATAGGGTATTTATTGATTTTTAAATTAAATATATTATTTTAATTTTTTTTTAAAATACGAATGCGGATATGGATACGGTGCGGATATCCGTATTTGAAGCGGTGCGGATATGGATATTCATATTCATATCCGTGGCGGATACGGTACGGATACGGATATGCGGATATGAGGTGCGGATGCGGATAATGTACTATCCGCACCGTATCCGATCCGTTGCCAGCCCTAGGTACTTCATACTTTATTTTTAACCATATATTTCAATAAAGAGGAAGAGATCTTTTCTTCCTGCCTTCCCGTGAGGCAGACGTCCAACTCTCCATCTTCTCGACACCCAAGCATCTAGTCCATCAGGATAAATTACATTCTTGCACTTAAATGTATACGTGTAGAAAAAGAGCCTTGGCATTGTATGCATTGCATATGTTAAGATCCATATGAGCATTAACACTTTCAGGCACCTAAGAACAAGAAAAAAGATGTGTACAACAAAGGTAACCAAGAAAAAGTATATTGATCAGTAATTATATTATTTTAACACATTTCAAAGTCCATGCAATCAGATATCCTTCTAAATCACGACAATCAATAGGCTTAAGCAAATCAAGAAACAATAATATTAACTGCTTTGAAGTAATGAATACCTCTTTCAAAGAGCATCTGCTTGAAAAAGCAAAGTAACTAATTACTAAGTGGTTGTTTTGTACTTCAATCAAGCAACATCAAATATCAACTAGCCTTACAAAAATGAAAATATGGATGAAATAGCTATCTTATAACTTCCATTCTCTCAATGTTATGGAGGAGTAGGGTCTTAGAGAAGATCACCAATCAGTTGAATCAGGAAATTATGTGCAAAGGATTGAGCATGTTCATTTTTTTAATGTACGTAGCCTTCCCCTAAAAAAAAGCTCTTTCCATGGCTCGAATCCATGACCTCCCCGTTATACCAAAGCCACCCTCTATTAATGGCATTGCAATGAAATAATTAATATGAACCATATAAAAGTGCACCATAACAGAGAAGTTAATCAAAATAAGGAAAAGATATTTCAGATATTCACAACAACTAGGAACTACTATTAATTGGCTGCAAAAAATAATATCCTTAAACAATATTTGACAACCAGATTTTGTTGCAACCCAAAAAGAAAGCATTTAAGATTAAGAAACAGTAAATAAACTACATAAGTTAGGAATATGATGATGTACAGACCTCAAATAAAGCAGAAGAAACTGTGCTGGATGTTGAAAACATAAACTGGTTTGGTTCTCTTTACAGGAATGTAATTTTCAATACATCCATTTTAATTCTTGACGGTATTCTCAAGAACCAATCTCATGCGGCGAGCCACTATGTCCATCTCAGTAATCCTTAGCTCCCGCCATCTCTTCTCCAGGTCACTTCCCTTTGTGGCATTAGGCAAAGAAGAGCCGCCCATCGCCACCATGATCTCTTCAAGACATGCATCAAATACGTCTAGCACAATTTTTTTAAACGAATACTTGGGCACATCTTTGCCAGTAGCAGCCTCATCCGCAACCATGACAGCCTCAACTTTGCAAGTTGTGCTCAAAAACACTTCATTTTTGCAAGTCTCCATATCCTTCTCCACCTTTATCTCCATTTCTTCCTTTACCATAGGAAAGCGTGCTGCATTCACAGAGGCGCCATTAGTGGCGCAGGCTGCCTTATCGTCGGCCGGAGGAAGAGGGACGCGAGGAGGTGGCAGGGTTGTGACTGGCACGGAAGCAGGAGAGGCTGGAAGAGGAGGCGGGGCATCGGCGCGGGCCGGCCCGGAGGGGGGGCGAGGGTTGGGACGGCGGCGCTTGTTCCCACCGCTGCCTGGGGCGAGGGCGTCAGGAGCAGAGAAGGGAGACGTGGCAGCGTAGGAGGGGTGCCACAGGCGGGTGCAGAGGTGGAGCACGTCGCGGTCGTGGGGAGCAAGGCGAGCGGGGTCCTGGCCACGGGTAATTCTGGTGGACATCACACGGAACTTCTTGCGCAGGCGGCGCAGCTTCTCGGAGAGCTGCGACCGGGTGTAGGGTTGCGGCATGGACTCCGAAAAACGGTCGAAGAAGAGGTTGAGGTCGCGGGGGAAGACCAGACCCTGCGACCAGCAACCGAGGAGGCCCTGCAGGAACCGGATCTCGTCCGACTCAGACCACACTCGCTGGAACCGGAACGGCGGAGCAACGGCTGCACTGGCGCCGGAGGCGGAGCGGACATCAACAGAACCTTGGGCAGCAACGGAGACATCGGCATCGGCGTCATCGTCAAAGTCTTCGTCGTCATCAAACGCGGAATCAGGGGGGAGGTGAAGGAGGGGATCGGGACTCAGGCCATGGGAGGGATGTGGTGGTGGTTGGGGAGTCTTCTTGCGCTTGATGGGAAGTTTGCGCGGAGCAGCAGCGAGTGGATCGATTTGGATTGGAGTTGGAGTGGCCATGGACGAAAGATTTGGGGCTCGATTGAGGTCGCCTGTCTCGGTCGACGATACGAGGAGATTGGTTGGGGTTGGATTCCCCCAATTCCCAATAGACGCGGCGAGGCAATGGATCGAACGAGTTGCGTGCGAGCGACGAGCGCGGCCTGAAATTGGAAGACGAGGACAGAGGTTAGGGTTGTTACGATCTGGTGGAGGCAAACGGAGAGGCGACAGAGGCTCTTGTTTATGGATGGGTTCCGCTCGCGACCCGGTCAGCATAAGATTACGGTCGCACCGAGGAAGATCTCAAGTATCCGGTACGAGCTATGAAACACGATCTCAGTTGTTATCCACAAAAAAACGGCGGGACCCACCGCTCGTTTCACTTCACTGGTAGTTATTAACAGGACCCCACTGGAACTAGATGTTGCCTGACTTGTATGAGCCAGGATAATGCGGTCAAGGGAATAGGATGGAAGGGTGGAGGATGTCACGTTGTGATCCTCGTCTAATCTATTTGCTTTTTCCAATCCGAGCCTAAAGAGACCATGGAATTTGATTCATGTGAACTTATGAATCAAATCATAGACGTAACGTCGATTCATCTCGTCTACGACGCGTTGATCTCTACTCCAAATAACATGGTCCGCTTGTTGTCCTCTTGACCGAAGGCAAGATTCTTTTTTATATATTATAATTACAATTTTAGTACTTATAAATTAGATAATTATAAACCAACTGTGCAACTGATAATATTTTAGATATTTTCTAAAATTTTATAATTCAAATCTCAGTATAATAATATTTAGTGTGATTTTTGCTCTTTATTAAAAAAAATTAATAATTACAATTTTAGTATTTATGGTTATTCTCATTTTATAAATTAAAATTAGGATTATTTCCAATTTAGTCATGATTAAACTTCAATGAATTTCAAATTAGTCATAATAGTTTAAATTTTTTAATTTATTCCTTCAAATTTTTAAATTTGATTTCAATTTATCTCTAAATTAAACATCTTCATTTTTTTATTAAAATATGCACGTGAGTTGCATATTCTATAGACAAAAATGGCTATATAGCTAGATTATATCAACGTAACCGATAACAAGAAAATTAGGATGTGTTTGGTTAGATTGAATAAATTCATAAGAAATAGAAATAGACAAGAAATAAAATAGATGGAGAATAATATTATTTTATTTGGTCGATATTTTAAAATAGGCCAATAATAAAATTACTTTATTTGGTTAGCATAAAAAATAGACAAGGAATAGAAAGTTAAATGACCAAAATATCTTTCTTAATAAAACTGAATATATTTACTTTGTTACTTAACACGGAGAATATATAATAAATTGAGAATAAATGACTAAAATATCCTCCTAAAAATATAATAAATTATATTCTAATTTATTCTAATTTAATAATAATATAATAAAAATATGAATCGATATAAAATAATTTATTAATTTAAAATAATAAAATACTATTTTTTATTTTATTTTCATAAAAAATAATTGAATCTTCAAAAAATAACAATTAAAATATTATTTAATAATAAAATAATAATTATCTATTTAAGCTATGTAATTATTAAAAAAAATCTATATTCATATTATAAATATTGAACAATTATATAGAAAAATAACCAAAATATCCTTCTAAAAATATAATAAATTATGTTATAATTTATTTTAACTAATAACAGAGTAATAAAAATATGGATTAATGTAAAATAATATATTAATTTAAAATAATAAAAAATATTATTTATTTATTTTCATAAAAAACTAAATCTTAAAAAAATAATAATTAAAATAATATTTAATAACAAAATAATAATTATCTATTTAAGATAAAAAATTATTTAATTTAATTTAATAATTTAATTTTTTATATTATTATGTAATATTACAAATATTGAAGGACAATATAGAAAAATATCATAAGGAATAGACAAGGAATACTATTCCTTGGGTTAAGGTAAGAAATAGTATTCTCCATGCATAGGGAATAGTATTCATTACCTATTTCTTATGGCCCCACCTATTCTTTGTCTATAAGTTGTAATCAAATAAGGAAATAAGTAAGACATAGATAATAGTATTTTATTCCCCCTCTATTTCATCCAACTAAATACTACATTAATGTAAAAGTTAACCAATGATTTTCCGAATAAGTTGTAACCTGCCATAAAAAAAAACTATTTTATCTACATGTAAGAACGAACGTTACAAAATTATAAATACAACTTTATTGTTTATTGTTTAGATGTCCACAAGTATACTGGTAATGTATCAAATTGAGTCGTCATGGCCCAAAAATTCCCTCTCTATTTTTTGCCGACGATACAATGCTCTTTAGCAAAGCCGACTTGCACCATGCGAGCTACTTCAATGACCTTCTCAAACAATACAAACTTATCAGTGGGCAACAAATTAATACAAATAAATCTTTTATATTTTTCTCCCGAGAAACTCCTCATCGACTGCAGAACCAAATAGGAGAAAAGCTCAGCATCCCTCACATTGGTGGCGAGGACAGATACTTGGGTCACCCCTCCCTAATTAACAAATTGAAGAAGGAAACCTTTGACTTCATTCTTTCTCAGATTAGGGGTAAGATGAAGAGCTGGTCTTCAAAATTCCTCTCAAGGGCGGGGAAAATGACACTAATTAAATCGGTATTGGCAGCTATACTAAACTACACCATGTCATGCTTCTATATTTTCGATTCACTTTGCTACCAGATTGACAACCCGTGTAGCAATTTTTGGTGGTCTTCCAACCCTCATCTCAGGAGTTTTCATTGGGCCAAATAGTCTCAACTATGCACCGAATTCATGAACGGAGGTTTGAGTTTCAAGGAATGCAGGAGGATGAACTTGGCACTTCTTGCAAAAATTGGTTGGAGAATCTTAGCCCAGCTAGCTTCATTACTTAGTAGAACTCTTAAAAGCAAATACTTCAATGACTCATTCTTTCTCAAAGCAGAAGCAAAGACAAACTCTTCATGGAGCTAGAGGAGTATTTTGAAATGCCGGGATCTTCTAAGTAGGGGCATTCGAATCCAAATTGGCTCTAACACAACATCTTTCCAGCAATTGGAACCCAATGGATTTCGGTGAGCCTTTCTTCGGTGTCAATGGTCCAGCCATGCATCCCTCGCAATCAGTCTTAATAGCTGAGTTTTTTTGACAAAGAATGGAGAACGTGGAAAGTTCAGGAGGTTCGTAATATTTTTCCTCAATCTGTAGCTAACACAATTCTCCAAATGAACATCAAAGATGAGAGGGATTCTTGGGTCTAGCATTTCAACAACAATGGTATATATTCTGTCGACTTCGGTTATATATTGACGTCGTCTGGCTAACATTAGAATCCTCCTATTTACTCGTCCATGTTTCCCTTCCCATGGGCAAGCATTTGGAAACTAAAGATTCCACCAAAACTTAATGTATTTTCTATGGCGCTTGTTGAATGGATGTCTCCCGTTAAAAGATGGGCTTCTTAGGAGGAATGTAGCTCTCAATGATGACTGCTACCTGATGTGTAAGTCTAATCCTGAAATTGCACTGCATGTGTTCATGCATTGCAGTGTTGTTTCTTAGAGTTGGCGTAATTTTAGAATTCTGCTGTCGAACACAAACAACATCTCCTCCATTCCAGATCGGTGGATTGTGTGCTTCAAGATCATTTTTACGAAAAAGACCTAGAGGTTTAGAGTTGGTTTCTTATCTCCTATAGAATATATGGAATCACCCGAACAACTACATCTTTAAGGGGTTTTCAAAAAATATAGAAATGATTCTCCACCAAGCTTTCTCCCTTTGGTCTTCACTGTCACTCATGTAATTTTCCTTCTATAAACTTGGAGTGTTGATCTCAAGTGACCCATGTGCAACTTAAGGTGGATATGCTATGTACTCTTCCTTCGTTAGAATGAAAAATTTGTTGGCCTAAGATTTTCTACCTTTGTCTTAATCTTGGTTTTGATGATAACAAACACGGAACTAATGTTTCATTGAAAAATATTTTCAGGTTCCATATCGGTTAGTGCTCGATGTTCTTGATCGGAAATATTGGAGAAATCGGAAAATAGGAAGGACATTGATCGGCGCATTCGGGTTCATCGTGGAAATCTCTCGAAGTTCGACATGTGCACCAAAGACGTCTTGGACGAGTCTAAAGAACACATGGAAAGCTCTCCAAGTTGACGCACGTTGAAGGTCGAAACCCAAAAACGAAGCGCGCAAGAAGAAAGTTGAAAAAAATCAAGTTCAACCTAGATTCAGTCGACCGAATGTAGAGAAAAATTGGCATTAGCCAATTCGGTCGACCGAGCGGTCAACCGAACGAAGTCAAAAATTGACAGTAGCCAATTCGATCGACAGGTCGATCGACCGAAGTGTGCTAGATAGTGGCAGTTTGCTTTCGGTCGATCGACCGGTCGACCGACGATCGATCAGACAATCGATCGGGTGTCGCTAACGGGCAAAAATGTGCCCGTTAACGAGCCATTTCTTATGGGGGATCATAAATACACATCCTAATCTTTCTTCTATCCTACCAATGATGCTTCTAAGCCTCAAGATTCTTATGGGGGTTGCATCTCTACAAGATTCTTGAGCCATCTTTACAAAGAACCCTAACTTTGAGCCTAAGAACCTTAAAATTGACTTTGAGCTTGCCTTTATTCATCTTCAAGTCATCAAGAGAAGCTAGGACTTTAATTTGTTTGAGAGCTAAGTTTACATTGTTTATTATTTGCTCTCAATATTGTTGTATTTTGGTATTTATTTATTTGTATTTGAGCTTATAAGAAGACCTAATGTTAGGTTTTGTGATTGAGTGGTATCCTTGGTGTAGAAGGTGTAAAGCCACTTGTGTAAACTTAGTTTACTAGGATTAGTTGAGTTATCCCTTAGGTTGAGGTGGGAGAGTGCTCTCGGTAGGAAGGCGGGATACTTTCGGGTGTGGAAGTGCCTTCGGTTTGAGAGCAGAGACTTTTCGGTGTAAAGTCCCCTTTGTAAGGGAAACGATATAATCTAGTAAAGCTAAGTTTGGAAATCCAAAGCGGGATGCTTAGGTAGTGGAGTAGGCATTGGGGCCGAACCACTAAAAATCCTTGTGTTTGCATTGATATCTTGTTTGTATTTATTGCTTTATCATTTATCGCTTTCGCATTTAGTCATTCAATCGTGAATTGCCTAAGTGATCTAAGAAAACAATTAAAAACAAAATTAGGCAAATCGATTTAGATAATATACTATTCACCCCCTCTAGTGTAGGCCATTTCACCCAATAATTGGTATCAGAGCGGGTAGTGGATTGAGATTTCACCATCTCGTCTACATCTTGCCTCAATCTAGAAAATGACACTAGAGAGTGTAGTGTCTATACCACCTAGGTTCGATGAGTCTAACTTTGATCTTTAGAAGAGTAGAATGTATACTCTTAAAGACTCAAGGTTTATGTGTTTTTAACATGATAAAAATCAAATATATAGAATCTAAGAAAAAACATGGATGCATAGGCCAAAGAACAAATCAATAGGTTTGAATTAAATACTAAAGCAACAAATTGCATATATTGTTATTTGGAAAATAACATTTTTGAAAAGATCATGCATTGTACTTCCGCATTCGATATTTGGGCTTGCTTAAATGTCCTACATGATTATGCTAAAATCGAGGAGTTAGAAACTTTTATTGAAGGTAGTGATGACAATGGTCATCCTTCCAATACTAATATGGTTTTTGAAGCCCAAAGTGTCTCTAGTCATAGGAGCACTAAAAATCGGAAAAGGAAGATGATTTATCATGTGTGCAAAGAAAAATGGCATGTGAAGAAGAATTGCCCTACCATGAAGAACAAGGCAAAGAAGAGATCGAATGCTTCCACATCCTCATTCCACTCAAGTGAGGTGTCCTCTTGCCATGACTATGAAACCACATCAAAAGATTACCTCATAAATGATAACAATGAGGTACATTATTCTCCTTCTAGTCATGATAATGATAATGCTAGCTCTACTAGTTCTCTCGACATACCATATAATGAGTTAGTAGATGAATACAAGAAAATGTATGTCTTGCTTGTTAAAAAGGATAATGAAAATAAAAGATTAAAGAAAGATAATATAAGGCTTAACTCTCATGTGGATGAATTAAAATTAGAAAATGAGAAAATAAAATATAGTTCTTTTAATTCTTCCCATGATAGGTTGAAACTTGAGTTTAAGGACTTAAAGCTTGAGAATGAAAATTTGAAACTTAAGAATTCAAAAATTATAAGTGAAAACAACAATTTGAAATCTCAATCTAATGCCTTTTATCAATCTCTTGATTTATTGAAAAATGAGGTTGTCTTTAAATAAGAAAGTAAACGAATTGAAAAATATTTTATTTCTTAAGAACACTAGAAATGCTTATGTAAAGAATGTCAATGTTCATCATCATTCCCATGCTATGCATTCTACCATTAGACCTCATGTCCAAAAAAAAAAGTTTCATGGAAATTATTTTTGTTGTGGTATATATGGTCATGCTATTCATGATTGTGCATTTAAAAGAAATCCAAGTGTTGCTAAAACACTTTGAATTCCTAGGCCAACTCACCCCTAAGGATCCAAAGTCATTTGGGTACCAAAGATCTCATCTTCTATTATAGGGGGAGCTACCACACATGAATAAGATGAAGTTGGTTGATTGAAATTGCTTGAGGGCTTAAAGGATACACCACCTCAAGGTTGCAACTTCAAGTCATCATGATGCCTTATGAATGAAAATTGGCATCTAAGTAAACTTGGTATCATCTCCTTTACTTTATTTGAATTCATTCAAGTTGGAGTTTATGATACTTGTTTAATTCGAGTTGATTTTTACTGCTCTTGATATGATTTTATCAAATGATTTTTTATTTTTTATTTCCCGATCTCTTCGGTGACCTATGTGGCCTATAACGGGCCTAAGCGACCTTGTAGTTCTAAATCGTAGGCTAATTGTGGCCTTTTGGTTTTCAACCAATAGGAATGGTTGAAGATCTATCTTTCAAATATTTCATATTTTGAGATCTCTCAATTCGTTTCGAATTCACGATAATTTATTTTAAAACGGATTTCAAACTATTTAGCAAAGTAAATTTTAAAATCGATACTTGATTTTTTCTTTGCTATCTAGTACGATAACTTGTTAGTAGTCATATTTTCATTATACTACTAATGAATATTGCTTGCAAGTTATCAAAAATGTGATTGAAGGCTAGTAAATTGAATTTGGAAAGAAAGTGGAAATTTTGGAATTTCTCAAGAAATAAGGTATGAGTTTCATTTTGGTAAAATTCTTACATAACACCTCTATTTTCTTGATTAAATAATTTCTCTATGCTCATGAATGATCTTGCATGATAATTGATTGAAACCTCATGAGTAGATAATATTTTGACACTTAGGCAATTTCATGAAACCTTGTTTGAATGAAATGTGTCCTAGGTAGAATTTCATCTTAGAGACTTCATTTTAAGTTGAAACTTGATAAACATGTTTGAGCTTACTCATGATTTACATCCATGTGGTCAAAATTGAAAAATCATATGTAAATGGATAAAATGACAACTAGCTCATCTTAGGAGACTCAAAATTGAAAAAATTTGACATAAGTCAATAATTTGACTTATAAATTTCTTTTTGAGCTCAAACTTCACAAACATGTTTAGATTTACTCATATTAAGTGTTCATGAGTCTATGTTTGAAAAACCATGAGTATATGTTGAAGATTGATACTTAGCAATTTCATGTTAACATGCTTGTTTTGAATGAAATCATGCTAAGGTAAAATATTGACCAAATGACATTATTTTTATTTCAAACTTGATAAACATATTTTAAATGATTATATATTGATATCCGAAAAGTTTGAATAAAAACTGAAAACTTTTGAAAAATAGCTAATATTTATGAAAATATCACTAGATTTTAGTTATTTTTAAAAAAATGCAGAAAATTGTTTTTTGGATGATTCTTAAAACTGCATGTTCTCTGAAAAATCTAGTTTCTTCAGTAAAAATTTCAAAAAAAATTAGTAAGAATATGATTTGATATAGGTTTTTGAAATTGGATTTCAAAACTTTAAAGTATCGTTCTTTCCAAATGTTCATTTTTTTGATACTTTGAATTTTGGTCCAATTTTTGAATGAGACTTCAAGTATAATATTTTGAATTCACATTTGGTATCGTTCCTCTCATGTGATGAGAAAAATTATTTCTAAAATAATTTTTGAGTCCTTAATCGATACAAGAAAATATCAATACTTAAGTCTATACATGATTTCTAGACTTGGAATGTATTTATCATCTAATGCTATCATGTATGATTTAGTCTCATATTAGATATTTGATTTTTCATCCCTTGAGTTAAGATCTTCATGCTTCATGAAAACTAATTTTAGAATCTCAACTTTGATTATAGGTTGACTTTTCTTGCCCTTTTTTATTGATGTCAAAAGAGGGAGAAAAATATAGATAAAATGAAAGAAAATATAGGAAAATCATCCATATAGATAGGGGGAGTTCTATTACATAGATATGCATGTTGATAGGGGGAGAAATCCCATATTTGATATCCTCTATGCTTAATTATAGATATTTTCTTAAGGATGTTTGTCATCATCAAAAAGGGAGAGATTGTTGGCCTAAGGTTTTCTACCTTGGTCTTAATCTAGGTTTTGATGATAATAAACATGGAACTAATGTTTCAATGAGAAATATTTTCAGGTTCCATATTGGTTAGTGCTCGATATCCTTGATCGGAAATATTGGAAAAATTGGAAAATCGGAAGGACATTGATCGGCGCGTTCCGTGGAAATCTCTCGAAGTTTGACGTGTGCACCAAAGACGTCTTGGACGAATCTAAAGAACACATGAAAAGCTCTTCAAGTTGACGAACGTTGAAAGCCGAAACCCGAAAACGAAGCGCGCAAGAAGAAAGCTAAAAAAAATTAAGTTCAGCCTAGGTTCGGTCGATCGAATGTAGAGAAAAATTGGTAGTAGCCAATTCGATCGACCGGACGGTCGATCAGACGAAGCCAAAAATTGGCAGTAGCCAATTCGATCGACCGGACGATCGACCGGATAAAGCCGAAAATTGGCAGTAGCCAATTCGATCGACCGAATATGGAGGAAAATTGGCAGTAGCCAATTAGGTTGACCGATCGGTCGACCGAAGTGTGCCAGATAGCGGTAGTTCGCTTTCGGTCGATCGACCGGACAATCGACCAGGCGTCGACAACGAGCAAAAATGCGCCCGTTGACAAGCCGTTTCTTATGGGGGGTTATAAATATCCATCCCAATCTTTCTTCTAGCCTACCAATGATGCTTCTAAGCCTCAAAGAGCCACTCCTTGCATCTCTACAAGATTCTTAAGCCATCTTTACAAAGAATCCTAACTTTGAGCCTAAGAACCTTAAGATTGACTTTGAGCTTGTCTTGATTCATCTTCAAGTCATCAAGAGGAGCTAGGACTTTTGTTTGAGAGCTAAGTTTATATTGTTTATTATTTGCTCTCATAATTATTGTATTTTTGTGTTTATTTTTTTTTATTTGGGCTTACAAGAAGACCTAGTGTTAGGTCTTGTGATTGAGTGGTATCCTTGGTGTAGAAGGTGTAAAGCCACTTGTGTAAACTTAGTTTAGTAGGATTAGTTGGGTTATCCCTTAGGTTGAGGTGAGAGAGTACTCTCGGTAGGAAAGCAGGATACTTTCGGGTGTGGAAGTGCCTTCGGTTTAAGAGCGGAGACTTTCCGGTGTAAAGTCTTCTTTGTAAGGGAAACGATATAATCTAGTAAAGCTAAGTTTGAAAATCTAAAATGGAGTGCTTAGGTAGTGGAGTAGGCATTGGGGCCGAACCTCTAAAATTCTTGTGTTTGCATTGATATCTTGTTTGTATTTATTGCTTTATCATTTATCGCTTTTGCATTTAGTCATTCAATCGTGAATTGCCTATGTGATCTAAGAAAATGATTAAAATCAAAATTAGATGAATCAATTTTGATAATACATTATTCACTCAATCTAGTAGGTCATTTCATCCAATAAAATTATCTATGGAAAAAAAAAAGAGAAAAAAAAGTATACCTGTAACATGGCGTTTTAGTTACAACCCATTTCGTAGCATTTGGGTATTGGCTACAAATATAAAATATTATAAATAAAATAATTACAACTAACCAAACATAAAAGTTAATTTATTTGCTGCAAGTTGATTTTGTACCCATCCAATTATAAGCAACGAAACACGAAAGAGTGCATTTGCAAGATAATTTTTCAAAATAACTAATTTCCCTTATATTATTACATGTAAAATATCTATCAAGACACGTGGCGTACGTAGTGGTATTGGGGCAAAATTATTAAGAATTTAGATGATTATTTTTGAGTTTATTAAAAATTAATTTAAACTTTAAAATTTATCAATTATAGCTTGTACTATATATAGAGTTCATAATAATTTTAGTTGTTGTATTAAATATAACTATCAACCTGATGATATATTAAACTATTCATGCCAAAGGGTCGGAGCAGTGCGAGTCAAGTGTAGCTTCGCCGAGGGAGGGCTATAAAAGATACTCTGACGCCATGATCGAGGTGGTGCACTACTAGAATTGTCATCATCACCGACGGCTCAAGTCGTGGATGAACCGTCAGTGACAATTATCACGGACGGCGTTAGCCGTGGCAAAACGCTGTCACTGATGTGCGCATCTCAGATAAGTTATGATGGTCTCTCCTAGCTATCACAAGTAATCATCAGCGGTAGCCATGGGCATTATCGCTGATTTAAACACATCAGTGACGGTTGTAAGCGGCTGTCACTGATACAAATACATCAGCCACGGTTTCGGACCGTCATTAATACTATTAGTAACCGTGATATTTGATGTTGCTCATACCATCAACTATTTACGATAAGCTTTCAACCACGGCTTCGTAACGATCGACCGTGGGTAAGCCATGGCTGAAGTATATTCTGTAACTGAAAAAAATAAAAAATTTGTAAATTCCTGTATACAATGATATTTATAGATTATAATATATTTTCAATCACAGATTACAACCAAAACATATCATACACATGCATTTGAAACCAAACATACAAGTTTTATATAAATATCATCAATCTAAGTCTCAAACCGGAGGCAAATAATTATCAAAATATCATATATATATATATATATATATATATATATATATATATATATATAACCATAAGTATATAAACAACTATCAGTATACAAACAAGTGGAGGCGGTGGAGGCGGTGGAGTCGACATCGACTGGGTCGAGGAGGACGACGGCTAGTAGAAGGCCAAACTGAGACGCAATCTGAGTGAGGAGTGTTTGCATGTTCTGCATCGTCTATCTTAACTCTTCATTCATCTGTCTCTGTTCCTCCATCGTCTGTCTCTGCTGGGTGAGCTCCGACTCCAAGGTCGCTATCCAACTCTGGTCCTACGCTCGGAATGTCAAGGGGCCGCTCACCCGCAGCCGGAGGGGTCGGTGCCCCAAGTGGCCCGAGCACGGCGCGTGCATGACCACTGTCTACAAAGCCATAAACACGACCGTGCTCCTAGCCACCTACGACCTCCACCCAAGCTCCTGCATCGAACTCCTCTGGTGTGCCTCTACAAAGCTCTGCGACGGATCAAGTGAGGGGATGGTGGCCAGAGGTAGGGGATGGTGGTGGAAGGCGAAGGATTAGTGGATACAAGTGGGGGGGGTAGTAATCGTCGGGGGGTCCTACGAGGAATGCCTCCTCAGGAACTGATATCTCGAACCATAACTGTAAAAAATTAATATAATTAGATTATATATAATAGATTAATAGATATATTTAATAATTGAATATATACTTCACATTTATAATTATTCGTCATCGTCATTATCATCATCCGTGTAATACTCTTCTTCTTGTTCTTCTGTATCGGAATCTTAAAATTCTTCTTCTTCTCCCTCATCATCATTCTATCCTTCCTCAACTTCATTATCGTCGTCATCAACGTATTCTATTTCCAATTGAACTAACTCTGTGTCATCATCCTCGAGTATTGGACTAACTCGTTCCACTTTGGAATGATCTTCTTCTTGATAGAAGTCATCAGCTGGCTCATTCTCTCCAACTATCGGGTTAATTTTTTCTCTATCTTTAGTCTTACAGACTACACGCCAATCTATCATATCTTTCTTTCGAGGTGAATACTGCATATAATATACTTGTTCAGCTTGAGATGCCAATATAAATGGCTCATTTGAAGCCAATTTTGATTTGTAATTGATCTCGACCAGTTGTTTATACTTTGGATGAACTCTCATTCCCCTATCGCTTGTATCAAACCAATGACATTTAAAAATGGCAACTGATTTACATCCAAAGAAATTACAATTCTATGACTTCTTCCAATAGTTCGTAAAAGTCAACATCACATTCAGCAAACGTTGTCCCTTTGACGCAGACCCCGACATTCATAGTCTTTTTTGTAGATGAATATTCAAGTGTGTGAAATTTATATCAATTAACAAAATAACCGTTATAACACCGTACAAGTCGTGTCGGTCCGCTAGCAAACTCAAAGATTTGGTTATCTATTTCACCTCTGTGTTTTGTGTTGTAAGCTTAAAAACAATTAGGGAACTAACGATTCTGTAATCTTTCTAATTTTCCATCTGTGTAAATTGAGTATTTTGTCACCATCTCAATATCAAATATTTAAATAAACTTTTCAATCTCTGGATAGTTTAGTAAAACATACAAGTAGGCCAAATGGTACTCTTCGTCGTTTAAGAATTGAGACGGACGAGAACCCAAAGCATGATCAAGGTAACAAAAGATATTTAAACAACCATCTGATGGTCGAGCTCCCCCGTCGTCATTCCATGGAAGACGATTAAGTCTTGTCTTGATGGTTGATTCAAAATAAAATAAGCAGAATGTTGAAATTTCTTGAATTATATATGCTTCTGATATGGAACCTTCAACTGCCGCGGTGTTCTTTACTTTTTTCTTCAGACGATTCATGTATCTTTCAAATAAGTACATCCACCGGTATTGAACGGCACTACCAACTCGTGCCTCGTATGCCAAGTGTATCGGTAGATGCTCTATCGACTCAAAAAATACAGGAGGGAAAAACTGCTCCAGCTTGCATATGATTTCAACAATATTATTTTCAAGTACTGACATATCTACGACTCGAAGTACATTTGCGCAAATGTTTCTAAAAAACATACTTAATTCTGTTAACAGACACCCAATCTTATCATGGTGATGATCTCGAAACGCGACCGAGAAAGCAATCTCTGCATGAATACATAACAATCGTGGCTCTTCATCCCCGATATTTTGCATTCACCGATGTTTACACATCGAGATAAGTTTGAGGCATATCCATCTAGTAACTTGAGTTTTTTGATCAATTGATACACATCTTTCATCTCTTGTTTATTTAACACATACGATGCCTTTGGCTTCTGAAATCGTTTGTTGACCTCTTGCAACTCTAACTCAAGCCTCTTACAAAGTATTTTCACATCATGTCGGGCCTTCACATTATCTTTAGTTTTGCCGAAAATATGCATCATAATATTAAAAATATTATCAAACACATTATTTGTCAATGTGCGTGCCGTCCAAATTATGCATAATCAATAATGAACTCCAATACGGCAATTTCCAAAAATTACTTTTTTCACCCAGTTATGTGTTTGACCAAAGCCTGAAATTCTTACATTCCGGTCAAAAGTAATCTCTGGAAGCAATTGAATATGTGCTAACATCTGTTCACCAAACAACATCGATGGTGGCTCATCTCTTTCGACTCTACCATTGGTGAATTTGTCATGATTCCTTCGATACTGATTGTTAGACGGTAGGAACTAACGATGATAATCAAAGAAGAAATTTTTTCGACAGTTCTCAAGACTGAAGGATTTTGAGTGTTCCATGCAATACGGGCAAGAGAGTCGCCCATGCATGCTCCAACTAGACAACATGCTGTATGCCAGGAAATCATTGAGTGTCCACAATATAGCAGCTTGTAAAGTGAAGTTTTGCTTTTGGTGACAATCATAAGTAATAGCTCCCTCAACCCATAATGTTTTTAGTTCATCAATTAGGGGTCGGAGAAATACATCAATTTCTTTGCAAGGACCCCTAGGACCCGGAATAATGATCGAAAGATAGATAAATTCATCTTTCATACACATTGAGGGTGGCAAATTATAAACTATTAACGACATTGGCCATACTGAATACGAAGTTGCCAAATTACCAAACCGATTAAAACCATCTGTGCACAATCCCAACCTGATATTTCTAGTATCCCTAGCAAATGAAGGATATCATCTATCCAAATGTTTCCATGCTTCACTGTCGGATGGATGAATCATTACTGTATCATCACGGCTTCTTGTATGTCAACTCATATACGAGGCAGTCTTTTTCGACATGAATAACCTTTGAAGCCTCAATGTCAGTGGAAAATACCGAAGCACCTTAAAGGGGATATTTTTTTATCGGACCGATTTCTTCTTCTTGTAACGAGGATGTTTACATACCAGGCATTGCTCCAACTGTGCATTTTTTTATAATATAAAATACAATTATTTGGGCACGCGTGTATCTTTTCGTACCCAAGCCCTAATTTCCTCATCAACTTTTTTATCTTATAAAAAGTTGGCTCAAACTTGTTATTTGGAGGTAGCATACCATTGATAAAGCCTGCAATCCGATCAAATGCAACCCCGCTGATATTACAATCGGACTTGATGTTCAAGAGTTGCGTCATTGCCAAAAATCTTGTATAATTGGGATAATTCTCATACAAAGGTTATCAGCGGCTTTCAACATCTCGTAAAATTTTGTAGTCTCCTTATTCTGCAATTCAATCTGTATCGCAGGTTGTTCTTCAGTGACTTCAATTATCGTAGTATCTGGTGGTACTACCATCTCAGTAACTGACTCAATATTATAATTTAAATAGAATTGTCGTCCAAGACTATCCAGAATCATTGTTCTATAAGGATTAGGTGGATTGGAAGAAGAAACACCAGTAGAAGAAGATTCACCATGAGTTTGGACAACATGATTGCTCGATGTCCTGACTTGATGTTACTCCTCGTGACAATTTCATAAAAAATATCTTGGTGTGAATGCTTTTGTATACAGATGTATTGTGATAGTTTCCTGATCCAAAAATCTTATATTCGAATATTTCCGGCACGGACATCGTTTTTTATCACCACTAAGAAAATTTTGATTCGAGTAGGTGAAATTTAAGAAGTAAGTTACACCTACTCGAAATTTGTCTGTTATAGCTCCACGATGAATTCGTCGATATATCCAACTTCAATCGCCCAACATGTTCTGTCAAAAAGTTGGCAATATCTTTAGGTAATGTCTTTAGGTGGGATGGTCCTATTCCATTCAGGATTCATGTTATTTATATTGCACTTAGAATTTCTTTTAGTCATTAACTTCATTCTAAATTTTGGCAGCATCTCCCTACAGTTCTCCAAATACGCATATCATCTGGGCGCGATCGGAGAACAAGGGAGATACAAGCCAAAATTTAAAAATGAATAATGACAAAAAGAAATAAACTAAGTGCAATATAAATAATTATGTTCTCAAATTATCTAATTAGGGACAATTCAAGAGTTGTACATCATATAAAAGATCATTTATTTTGTTTACACGAACATACAACCCCCGAACGAATCTAACGTTTTGCAAAATTAAAACTTAACTCGTCAATGCGTACGTGAAATGTATCAACTCATCTTGATTTTTTTTCTAAATTTGTGGATGCCGGTGCGAGTCCACAGCAGATGATTTCGCATGAGTCCAAAGTGGATGATTCCGGCGCGAGTCCATCCATTATGGATGATTTCGACGCGAGTCCACCGTGGATGATTTGGCCGTGAGTCCAAAGTGGACGATTCCGGCACGTGCGAGTCCACCTATTGTGTACGATTCTGACGTGAGTCCATCGTAGATGATTTGGCCGCGAGTCCATCCATTATGGACAATTCCGACGTGAGTCCACAGTGGACGATTTGGTCGTGAGTCCAAAGTGGATGATTTCGGCGTGCGCGAGTCCATCCATTGTGGACGATTCCGATGCGAGTCCACTATGGACGATTTGACCGTGAGTCCAAAGTAGATGATTTTGGCGCGCACGAGTCCATCCATTGTGGATGATTCCGACGCGAGTCCACCGTGGATGATTTGGCCGCGAGTCCAAAGTGGACGATTCCAACGTGCACGAGTCCAAAGTGGACGATTTCAAAATTGTAATTACGCTCAACTAAAATTAACCCTAACATTTTTTCTACCCTAATTAAATCTAATTAACAAATAACCCTAATTAATTAACAAACTAATTAAATCTAGTAGTAACCCTAATTAACAAAACTAATTAATAGTAATTAACAAACCTAATTAAATCTAATTAACAACTAATTAATCTAATAAAATAAAATAAAATAAAATTGGCCGGCGCCGGCTCGGAGAGGGGAGAGGGGAGGAACTCACCTTGGCGGCGGCGGAGAGGGGAGAGGGAGCAGGCTGCGGTGCGGGCGAGGGCGAGTGGGAGAGGGGGGCGCGGGAGAGGGGGCGGCGGCGCAGCGAGGGCGAGGGAAAGGGCGGCGTCTCGACGACGAGAAGGATCACGGCGGAAGGTGCAGAGGATTATCGGCGACGAATCTTGATCGGCAGCGGCGAAGAGAAAAGAGAGCAGGGGAAAGAGGAATGGTTGGGCACGAACGCAAATAAAAAGGTTTTTCATCGACGGCCCCTCGGCCATCGGTAAACCGTGTGGACAATTAATAATAGTATCAGCGACGGTCGCGTAGCCCTCTCTCAGCTGTCGGTGACGTATTTTTTATTTTTGCGCCGCGTTCGCGCCATCAATTAATAAGCGATGACCGCTTCTGGCCATGACTAATTACTTACTTATATCACTAATGACCCTTTGGCCCCCGCTAAGCCATCGTTACTAGGTTATTTTATTTCGCATTCCGTGCGCGCCATCACCTATGAGCAATGATATTGGGCGGCCGTATATGAGTCGCGACTGTCGGAAAGCCATGAATGGTTCTGACGGCCCAAACGGCCGTTGTGAGCCTCGTGGCTGATAGCTAATATTCTAGTAGTGGTGGCACGAGTAAAATTAGACTCCCTTTACCTAAGGTGTGTTGTGTCTGTATATATTATAGGATGGGGAAGGAATGACGATGATGCTGTTCGACAATCTCTTTGGATATTGCTCGAAATGGGTCAGGGCTTATCTCGGAGATGTCGGGCTCATGATGGCGAATCCTTCATGATAAATGACGACGTGTAGGGGCGGCAAAAATAGGCACGACACGATAGCACGGCACGATAACTGCGGGCCGGGCCGAAAAATTCGGCCCGATAAGCTTATCGGGCCGGGCCGGCCTGGCCCGATAACATTGCGGGCCGACGCGGGCCGGCTCTTATCGGGCCGGCCCGGCCCGTTTGGTCCGCTAAACATATATATAAAAAATTAAGTCTAGATTAGGGCTTGTTTAGTGCTTTAAAATTGAATGTGAAGTTAATCTATGGAGTTTTTCATGTGAAACATCATATTTGATGCTTATTTAGTCTCTTAAATATTTTTAATTATTTTTTTTACAATTTTTTTAGTTAATAAGAGGGCTCGCGGGCCGGGCCGGGCCGGGAATTTCTGGCCCACTGAGTTAGCGGGCCGGGCCGGGCCGGCACGCCACCTTATCGTGCTGGGCCGGCCCGTTTTGCCACCCCTAACGACGTGGATGTCCGTGTACGACTGGGTGGAGCCCTCAAGCTAAGCCACCTAGCTTGGTTCAAGTCTGGTTCATGAGTGTGGGCGCTGTTGGGTCTGACTCGACTAGGGACCAAAGTGTTAGTCTAGTCTACAACACCCGAGCTTGGTCGAAAGTTTGAAGGGCTTTGTGTCGAGCTCTAAGTAGTGAGGTCCTCGACCTTGGTCTGGTGCGTAGACATCGGTTAGGAAGTATATTACTCTGCCGAGCTATTTCAAGCGTCAAGTGGCTGCGAAGATTGAGCTCCAATTTTAGATGAGTCATGAGGCAATGTCTACCTTGCTTGCTAAGTTGGTCGGCTGAGATGTGATCATGGCTCGATCGCATCAGACCGATATGAATATATATAATATTCATATATTATATTGTATAATATATGAATATTTGCTAAGAAGAATTCTAGCCTTTAACCAACTTTTCCTTCATGGCACAATGTTTTAATATTAACAAACTAACTGTTTGCACGATTAATTTATAATTTTAAAAATAAAAAATTTAAAATTGAATGTTATATTTTAATATATGTTCATATACAAATAGAATAGTTTATCAAAAAAAATCTAATATTTTTTTATATTTTGTAATATAAATTTAATTTGAAATTATATACATTTTAAATTTAGAACTAATTTTTATAATTTCAAAAAATGGCTATTTAAAATTTAAATTGTAAATTAATTTATAATTTAAATTGTAAATTAATTGATAATTTAAATTGTAAATTAAATTTTATGTTTAATTTAATATTCTTAATAATTTAAATAAAAAAATTAGAATTAAATAATTGTATATTTAGATTTTTCAAGAATAAGTTACTAGATTATTAATATTTTAATAAAAAGTTTGAAATTAAATTTTGTATTTTTAAAATATTATTATATATAAATAAAATAGTCTAACGATTTTTTTTATATTTTCACATTTTGTAACATAATTTTAATTTGAAATTATATAAATTTAAATTTAAAACTATTTTTTATATTTTTTAAAAAATAATTATTTTAAATTTAAATTATAATTTATATTATAAATTAAATTAAATTAAATTTGTAATAATAATTTAATATTCATAATAATTAAAATTAAAATTTTAAAAATTAAATATTTATATACCTATATTTTCATAAATAAGTTATAATATTATTATCATATTATAAAAAATATTTTTGATAATAAAAACCAACAGTAAGATATTTAAATTAAATTACAATTTTAAATAATACTAATATATAAATATTCCACAAAGTTGTAAGACGTGAAGTTTCTTAATATAAAAATCTATTTTTGGTGCAGCGCTCCGGATCAGGAGTTAGTTAGGTCGAGCCGTGGAATCGCCTCGAGTGGAAGGTATAACTCGGGTTATGAAGTTTAATTGGTTAAATGAACATTTCCTTCTTAAGCATTAGATGTCCTATTCGAGTCGAGTTCAAATCCGGTATGCGGATCGAATCGGGGCCCAAATCGGACTCAGATTGAGTCGAGTAGCGGCTGTCATTAAGGAAGTCTGTAGCCGTGCGGCTCATCCTTGGAGATGCACGCGGCCCGAGAAAAAGAGGGAGGACGGGAAGTCTTGGGTCGGCGCCGAAATCGTGTCGCCTTCGGAAGGATCGAGATCGCCATCGTTCATCCTTTCTTCTTCCTCAACCAAGGTGAGTGGTTAGATTTTGGATTTCATGGTGAGGCGGGTGGCCGAACCAACTAGGGTGCTAGATCGAAGGTTTTTCTCGTTGTTCATGTCGTTTCGTGGTATTTCTTCGATCTCTCCGTTGTTTTTAACCATTGATGTATTAGATTTGATTTAAATGTCCGGATTTTGATGTTCTAAGGACCGGCCGAGTAGAGGGAAAAAGGGAAAGGTCATGCCGAAATTTTCCCCAATTCTCTCGCTTGGTTTAAACCCCTTTAGATCGGTTAAATTTAAACTCACGTAGATTTGATATTCAATCGATGTAGTGGTTGATCAAGATTCCTTCTCCCTAGTGCCTTGAGGGCTCGGCCAAGCAAGATGGGGGAAAAGGTTGATTTAGAATTTAACTATGGTAGGTCACAAGTTTAATTGTTAGAGTTCATGGTCAAAAAAAATCCTCTCCTCCTACTCTTGTAGGCTCGGCCGAGCAAGGCATGCCCTGCTCAAGGTTCGGCCGAGTCAAGAAGGGGGAAAGGTGACCAGAGGGAACTAATCTTCATACTTGGAAATATTGGAGACACTAGGAAACGAGGGTCACCTCGATTACCAAGTAGAACTAATATGAGAATTAGGTAAGACATCAATTAAGGAAAACTACAACCCTAGTGCATATATGTATATATACACATAGCAACATTAAGAGGTAGCAATTATTTCCAAGTTTTTCTCTATCAATTACTAATATTAGTAATGAATTGTCATGATAGATTTAATGTTACATTGCTAGAATTTTATATTTAAATGCAGAATTTAATTATTTTCATGTTGCAATCATGCGGTTATTCATGGTAAAAGTTGTAGGTTAACTTCCTTATAACCTATGGGTTGTGGCATGTATATACTTGGACATCCACACTTATGACATGTAGCTCACACTAGCAAATGTAGTATTTGACGCTAGATGACTAGTAGAAAACTCTAAGGTATGTGTTACTTATGAAAACTCAACTGTAGACAAGCTAGGTATCACACCTAAGGAACAACCAGTGAGTAATAGTGTGCGGATGGTAAGGCCCGAGATAAAGGGCTGAGCATGGGTGGACGCCCGGAATTTTAAATAAGAAAACTCTAGGACACTTTGCTTGTGTGATGTGATTGTGATGGTCAGCCGAGAAGCATGGATAGTCGGAATGACTAATGCTTGACTCAGCTAGTGATTTGGGTCTTGAGATCGCACTAGCGGGCCCGCTAGGTGTCAGGACCCAGTTGGGTGGGACTAGCTATCCCTAACTCAGTAGGTGTTCGGAGACTAGCAGACCATCCTAGTCGACAGCTCGGAGATTGCTCTAATTTGCTTATGTGTTATGTAGGCCGTACGGCCAGAATATTACTGTCATTATGTGGTAGGCCTGGTTAGAGCCGAACCAATAGTTCATGAGTGGGCCCTAATGGCCGGGTGCCATTTTGCTTGATTGGGCTGCTATTATTGGTTACATGATTGTATGGTCTATACAGGATGACCCTTGGGGTCGGTTGTCGTACCAGGACTAGATTAGATCCCTACTTTATATTTGTTGACTTATATACATATGATTATTGGGGACTTATGTGGAGGTTCGGAAGAACCGCTCACTGAGTCCCATGTGGACTCATGGTTTATTTCTCTTGTTTTGCAGAGCCCGATTAGTGGTATGAGGCTTGGAGTCATGGTGCAGCTGGAGGGCAGGCAGTGGTGTAGATCTCGTAGCAGTGTCCAGTAGTTATAGTCTAGATGTCTAGGATTGTTGTTTTTCATACACCGAGAGTTGTCTATTTGAAACATGTGTTCGACTTTAAATTCGAGTTGTTTCATATTGTGGTTGATGTTTCGCAACTTTTTCTTTTTATAAAAATTGTGAACCTTCTTTAAAATTTAAATAAAGTTGCATCGTTGTTTTTATTTACGTGCTTCTGGTTTCTCGTCAGTCAGTGTATGTAGTAGGCTTCAGGATAGGACATAGACCCTGGCCGGTCACATGACCCTAAGTTGGGGTGTGACAAAGTTGGTATCAAAGCTTTTGTTTAGGTCTTGACTATGACTAGGAGTTGGGTACTGTATGAGACATATGCTAGCGTGTCGACATACGATATAGTGATGCTACGAGATCTGGCAACCACGACTGCACTCAGCGCACCATGCGGTTAGTAATTTTAAAAAGGTTTTGTTGAAAAATTATTTATATGGCAGGAGAATTGTTCTTTTCTCTGTAATAGTGTGAAGGAGACTCATAATGTTGCACTGAGCGGCAGCGACAGTAATTCGATAGAACGTTGAGGCTGGGGTCGAGGCTGAGGCCTGGCCCGGGGCATGGACTGGGAGCAGTCCGAGGATCAAGGGAAAGAGTCTACGGTTGCTCGATTGCAGGCTCAGGTAGCTCAGCTAACAGAGGTGCTCCTTAGGGAGCAGGAATTGATACATCAGATGCAGCAGCAGCAGCCTTCGCCGTCGCAAACTGTACCTGTAGTTCTGGTGGTACCGGAGGTGGTCGAAGCAGTAGCACCGGTGAACAGGGCTCCGGGAGCTCCATCCTATGCAAACTTCATCACACTGAAGCCACCAGAATTCACCGGAATAGATCGGCAGGTGGAAGTCACTGAGTTTTTGGGGGATTGCTATGAACTATGCATGGAGTTGGGGTGCTCATCGGAGGTAGCGGCCCGTATCATCGGACTTCAGATGAGGGGACTTGCAATGGTCTGGCTGCATACTTGGAGGGCTCGCAGGGCAGTAGGCGCGCCGCCTCCCACCTGGGAGGAATTTAGGGCGGCTGTGGAAGAATAGTACTTGCCAATGAGTGTTCGCGACAAGTGGGCCCGAGACTTTGAGATGCTGCGTCAGGCTGGTGGCATGTCAGTGTCAGAGTATGAGATGGAGTTCAACCATCTTTCGAAATATCATCCGACCCTAGTGGCATCTGAGACCGCCAGGGTCAAGAGGTTCGTTGGGGGCTTGAGGCCTCAGATTGGCAGGCTCATCCACTATACCGAGGATTCCACTCTTGCTCGGGTAGTGAATGAAGCCCTTCGGAAGGAAGCTTTAGTGCCATTCGAGAGGAATGATGGGCCGACCAAGAAGAAATTTCGGCCGCAAGGATCTGGGGGTCGACCATGGCATTTTGAGGGGGCGGTGACCACCGCAGACCACCAGCAGACCCGAGGCCAGAATGGTAGTCGGGGCTGTGGGGGCCCAGGGTCTGGATCAGTAAGGACGGCAGGGTCATGAGGTACTTCTCATAATATTGAGGTGCCGCAATGTGGCAGTTGCAGTCGGAGGCACTGGGGGGCCTGTCTTGGCCGCACGGATGCTTGCTATAAATGCGGTTGGGTCAAGCACTTTAAGAAGGACTGTCTGGAGAGAGTTGGTTAGAAATCCAAGCAGTCAAAAGGAAAGGCACCTATGTCAGTGGGGTCAGTGGCTCAGAGAGGGCAGATGCAGAACAGGGGGCCGCAGGCTAGCCATACAGAGAGACCGTCTGCCAGGGTGTTCGCTATGAACAGTGATGGGGTAGAGGCGTCTAAGGCAGTGGTAACATGTACTATTTTAGTAAATTCATCTGCTGCTTATGTTCTGTTTGATCCGGGTGTCACACACTCGTTTGTATCTGCCGAGTTTGCTACTAGGTTTCTAATGACACCTTCCTTGCTTGACGTGCCATTTGTGGTGTCAACGCCCACGGGCGATACCATAATAGCTGAATCAATCTTCTGGGACTGTGAGGTGATCATCTGCGGTCATGCATTGAGAGCAGAATTGACACTTTTGACAATGCTTGAACTCGAGGTCATACTTGGCATGGACTGGCTGGCAGAGCACTTTGCGTCTGTAGATTACCGAATTAAGATTATCATATTCAGTAAGCCCAGGTTGCCACAGTTCACCTTCTAGGGAGATGGAGGGGGTGAGCCCATGGGAATCATTTCAGCCCTTAAGGCTCGCAAACTGCTGTCGGGTAGCTGTCAGTCCTTCTTGGCCTTCGTATCAGTGGACGAGGAAAGGTGGGACACGACTCAGGAGATTAGTGAAACTCCGGTGATCCGCGAGTTCCTCGATGTTTAGGGGTGAGCGGGTCCGGGTACCCTGTAATTTTTATGATACCCGGACCCTACCCTATATAGGATCGGTTCCTATATTTTGGACCCGGACCCTACTCTGTTGGAACCTAGAACCGGACCCTACCCGGAACCACCGGTTTCGATTTCGATTCCGGGTACCCTATTGGATCACCTATTTAATTTTATTACTGTGAATAGAAAATAATGAATTAATGAATGAAAGAGTTTGTTAATGTTCACTATAATTTCTATTATTGTTTTGTGGCAAAAATAGTAATATATGTACTGTAACCAATAAATTATATTGAGAAATTGCAAATAGGCTCCTAATTAAAATATATCTATTATCTAATATATCATATTCGAGTTAAATAATTAAATATATATAACTTGGTACCGGTTCCGGTTCCGATTCCGGGTCCCGACGTGTTGGACCCGGAATCGGAACCTATTTTAACCGGTTCCTTAATTTGTTACCCGGACCCTACCCGAATTTAATTTGGGTCTACTTGGACCCTACCCGATCGGGTCGGTTCCAACCGATTTCGAGTCTGGTCAGCAAGTTGTTTCAGGCGTTCAATAATCATCTGCAAAACTACAAGGAATTAGACTTTAATTTAGATAACTTGGAATATTTGTTGAAGGGGTTTTCCTTCCCCTGTAATTATTTGTTAACGGGCTTTTGCTTCCCCGGCAAGTATTTGTTTAGGGGGTTCTTGCTTCCCCTTTGTGGCTTCCGATCACTGGTCGTCTTCTGGGGGAAGATGCTTCCCCTTGAATTTTTCTTCCATCCTTTCTTCCAAGTCTTTTTCGAAATTTTTGGTCTTCTTGGTAAGCTTCTTCATAGCTTTTCTGAAATGTTTGTCTTCTTCGAGGAATCTTTTGAAATCCTCATTTCTTTCCTCCATCAGGATGTCTGGATCTTTCTCTCTTGAGTTTGAGCTTTCAGGTTGTTCTAGCTTTAGTTTTTGCATCATATCATCAAATTCTTTATCCCTTATGTTCTCGAACTCTTCAGTAGGTGGCTGATCGTAATTAGCCAATCTAATTATCACTCCTTCTTTTTCCTCGAGTTCACGCCAATAGGGGATATTAGCCCATTCGGGCCAACCATCTGGGTTATTTTCTGTCTTTTCATCAATAACTGCTTTAATAGCTGGCTTTTCTTCCTGAGCTTCGTCATTTTGCATCTTTCTCCTGAAATCGCTCATGTAATCTTCATAGTAAGGGACATCGCTCATACGAAGTGGTGAGCCGTAGTAGAAACTTGTTTCTGGGTAGTACTCATAGTACTCATAGTGTCTGTTCATCATTTCCTCCAGTAGGATGCTTATTGCTTCATCATTGTCGTCGAGGTCGTATGCTGTTTCATTAGTCCATTCTGTCACAGTCATGACTATTTGCGTTGATAAGATACTGCTTATCTGGTTAATAGCTTTGCTCAACTGAGTAATTATCTTCTGAGGTGGCTGGGCGCTGCTATCAATGACCTCTGAGATTGCCCCTTCTAACTGTCTTAAGTACTGGGTTGTAGAATCCTCGGGCTCCTGAACTTGAATAAGGTTTACCGTTAGCCTTGAGAGTGCATCTGCAAGGGAGTTGTGTTTTCCGTCAATGTGTTCGAAGTGAATCAGGATCCCTGTGCCTGTAACATAATCCAGAAAATTTAGCCATCTAACCCTAGACGGCTCTTTGTAGAGGCAGACTTATTGTAGAAACTGATGATTGCCTGACAATCAGTTCTTAAAGTTATTTCTTTCTGGTCTAGGTAGTGTATCTTGAGGGCTTTAAGGGTCTCGATACAGGCAAATATTTCAGCGTCTATTGCGGATTTAGTTACTGGAAATTTTCCGCTTGCATATGCACAGACCTTTTCCATGCTCCTGGGATCGTTCTTCTTTGGTTTCCATTTACACACCCCTCCCCATCCTTCCATACAACCATCAGTTTCCAGAATGATGTAGGATCCTGGGGCTGGTAGTTCTAGATCCGGGAGTGTTTGAACTATATCTTTGATTTTTGATATAAGTTGAAGGTCTGAAGGTTTGAGCCGCTTATCACCTTGAGGTCCAGTCTTGGAGTAGAGTGGACCTAGCAGCGTTCCTAAGTTTGGAACATAAGCTCTTGCATAATTCAAGAGGCCTAACCACGACCTGAGGCCTGTCTTGCTTTTCAATTGCTCTTCATCAAACTGAACAATCTTCTTTATGATGTGGGGCTGGAGTTTGATTCTGTTGTCTCCTATGATAGCCCCAAGAAATTCTATCTCTTTTGTAGCGATTTTGATCTTGGTTGGGGATAAGACCAGCCCCCATTTCTCACATATTTCTAGCATTATTTCGAGATGCTTAGCATGTTGTTTCTCGTCTTCTGAAAAGACCAAGATGTCATCTATATAGACTGCGATAAAATCTTCAGTGCCCGCAAAGCACTGGTCCATCTTCCTTTGAAAGACTGCGGGTGCATTTTTCAGCCCAAATGGCATAACAAGCCATTCATAAAGACCTCCGGGCACGATGAAAGCCGTCCAAGGAATAGACTCAGGGTCCATTGCCACTTGGTGAAACCCGCTCTTTAAATCGAACTTTGAGAATATCCTACTGTTGCCAATCTTCTTTAGAATTGTGTTGATGCCAGGTAAGCTATACTGGTCTTTATGAGTGTTGTCATTCAAAGTTCTATAATTAAAGACCATGCGCTCCTTACCTCTTATTCCTTGGCCCGTAGTCGGATCAATGCTGGTTCCTGAATTGACTATAATAGCCATAGTTCGGTGTCTACTTGTACTGGGTCTGATTACCCTTATCTTCAGAAGTGCCTTTACGTGCCGATCATACTGTTCCTTCATTAGTGGAGTCACTTGTTTTAATGGTTTGTCCTGGATGGTCACGTCCGGATTGATGATGTCCAGTTTGCAAGTGATTTGGTTTTTGGCCCAGTGCTGTACTGGATTTTCTCCAATGAAACCTTGCTCCTTTAACCTTGCTAGGAGTGGTTTAAACTTCTGTTTAAAGCTTGGCGATTCTTTGAAATGATCGTATGCTACGGCATTTTTAACTTCTAAATACTCATCCTCTGTCATTTCCAGCTCTTCTATTGTGACATTTGACATAACTTCTGTGTCCAATTTTGTCGTGATGGTGGTCACCTTCTTATAGAATGTCACTGTCTGTTCTTCTATACGGACGCCTCCTTGCATAGCCCGTATGAAGTTGCATCCGATTAACATCTAAATGCCGTCCTTCTTTCCCATGGGAAAGGCATAAGTGAATGGTATTTTGAACTTATTATCCTCAATAGACATGAGCCCTCCCTTTAGCCTCATACTGGCTATTTGCTGTGAATTCACTCCATTGATTTGGATTGGGTATGCGCTGGACTCAAGTGCTTCTGCTGGTATAGATTCTTGGTCTATACAGCATACCGTTGCTCCTGTATCAAGTATTGCCTGAACTTTGAAGGGTTTTATGTTGGGAATTTCCATGATAATCTCCATATTATAGAGTCTGTTTATGACTCTTCTTCCTTTGTGAATTCCTTGGTAGATTGTTGTAATGTCTTCTTTACTGATAGCTTCTAATGCAGCTTTTGAAGCTGCCTCCTTGAATACTGGGGGAATGTCTTCAGTAATATCATCATGTTGTTCCAAGTCACTTATCTGGAGGGTTAATAGCTGGCGGATGACTGCTATGTCATCATCTTCCTCTTCTTCATAGTGATAAGTATCATCCCAGTCTTGTTCCCAATCTTTTTCATCTTCAGACCAATCTTCACAGGTCATCATATGAACGGACTCTTGGGCTAAGTCATCTTCTTCCATAGAAGCTGTTGTTACATCAGGGGCTGTTGTGTAATCAGCAAAGTGTACTGTTAGGTCTCCATCTGATCTGGTTTGTATATTAGCTGATTGAGGGATCTGCGGGTTTGGTAGGATAGCAGGTCGAATCACCCATTGTCGACCTTGTAAACCTGCTGTTGTCCTTGGTTGGCCAGGAACTGCTCGAATTCCTCTGCTGGCTAAGTGGTCAGCTACATGTTGTACATTGTATCTAAAGTTTGTATGGCTGTTGTTAGAAAGTCTGCCAATAAGTGATCTGGATAGCAGTAAGTTACTTTCGCCACCTTGCCATCCATTGTAGCCATGGGTTTGAATAACCAATTGTACATGTTCTCGAAAATCATGTATGCTTAGTGTGAGATCTGGGGCTGCATAAGCCAGTTGTACACCGGTGGTGAGATCAATTTCCATGGAGCTAATGACCGATCGGTCATCTGCCCATCTTGTGTCACGTAGGAGTACAAGTGCATTAACACCTGCGTTTCTTCTATGCAGCGTCTGGAGTCTTATCATTATTAGTCCCATATGAAGGTGTTGAAGTCCTTCACGGACTAATAAATTGTAACTTTGGTCCGTGATGAATGGGAGTTCTACTTGTGCTCCTTCAGTCACGAGTATTCTTTCATCCGAGTAATGTTGATAAACTCGGTGCTGTCTTTCTGCCCATCCTGCTTGGTATAATGTTTCTGCTGGGATTTGCTGGGCTCTTTGATATTGTGATATCGTCAACTCAGCTTCTGGGTTGAGTTGCGACTCAAGGCTCCGTCGGAAGTTGCCTCTGTTGTTAAGCCTTCTTTGCGCCGAATGGCGTAATCTGCTTGCAAGTCTATAACCTCTGATTTGGTCATCTATTGTAGGTTGCATATTTCCTTGGTTGGAAATAGATGCCCTTGGGGGTATGACTTCTGTTCTGGTGGAACTCATTGTTTCAGTTTGGCTTTTTCTTCTTCTAGGATGAGCTTAGGGTCCTTGAAGACGTAAAGCTTTCCTTTAAGCTTTGGGATGCTTGTTTTTGGAGTAGAATCTCCTATTTGGAGCTTTTGCAAATCTTTTGTAAGAGAGTCTATTGAGCTGGCTAGCTCGTCAGGGTTAGCCAAACTTTTGGCTTTCACTTCTTTAAGCTGATTGACTTCTAGTTTGAGGGTGTCGAGATCTTCCTTGATCTTAACAGTCAACTGTATAAGTACGTTCAACTGCTTGATCAAGGTTTCAGAAGGTTTTTGAGTGTTGGTAAGATTTGTTTGAACAAATCCTACTGCTGGTTGGCCAAGTGATTCTGTAGCTTGTACTGCTTGGAGATAGGTGGTTCTTATCGCCGTTAATCTCCAATCATTCATTAGAGGTTGGTACAATTTGAAGGTTCTCTTGAATAAAAAGCCTTGTATAACTCAGTTGTATGGTGATCTTTTGATTGCAAAATTAGTATACACACTTAAGATTACGAAAGTAATGGGTTCTTCCTCTAAGTGTGAGTACTCCGCCCTCTCCTATTTGGAGCTTCTGCAAATCTTTTGTAAGAGAGTCTATTGAGCTGGCTAGCTCGTCAGGGTTAGCCAAACTTTTGGCTTTCACTTCTTTAAGCTGATTGACTTCTAGTTTGAGGGTGTCGAGATCTTCCTTGATCTTAACAGTCAACTGTATAAGTACGTTCAACTGCTTGATCAAGGTTTCAGAAGGTTTTTGAGTGTTGGTAAGATTTGTTTGAACAAATCCTACTGCTGGTTGGCCAAGTGATTCTGTAGCTTGTACTGCTTGGAGATAGGTGGTGCTTATCGCCGTCTATGGCAAATATTTCAACTGTTGTTCTAAGTTTGATAGGTCTGTCTTTAGTTGATACTCTGCGAGCTCTTGTTTTAGTCTTTCATTTTCTGTGAGAAGGAATGATACATACTCCAATAGTTCTTTGATTAATGTATCTTTCTCATCATAAGGCCGAAGTGGTGCTCTTTTGATTATTAATTTCCGGCCTAAACAGAATCTTGAGCACATTGGGCAGGTGGTTATTGTGCAGAGTCTGCAATGGGATCTCATGTTTGGATTGGTTGGCTCCTTGCATAACGTACACCGTTCACATTCTTTTGTTACATCGGTGATCCCTGTGCCTGTAACATAATCCAGAAAATTTAGCCATCTAACCCTAGACGGCTTTGTAGAGGCAGACTTATTGTAGAAACTGATGATTGCCTGACAATCAGTTCTTAAAGTTATTTCTTTCTGGTCTAGGTAGTGTATCTTGAGGGCTTTAAGGGTCTCGATACAGGCAAATATTTTAGCGTCTATTGCGGATTTAGTTATGGTGCGGTGAGCATGGAGCTTCTGGAACCTCATTACTTAGAGGAAGAACCCATTACTTTCGTAATCTTAAGTCCAACTATTAATTAAGCAATCAAAAGATCACCATACAACTGAGTTATACAAGGCTTTTTATTCAAGAGAACCTTCAAATTGTACCAACCTCTAATGAATGATTGGAGATTAACGGCGATAAGCACCACCTATCTCCAAGCAGTACAAGCTATAGAATCACTTGGCCAACCAGCAGTAGGATTTGTTCAAACAAATCTTACCAACACTCAAAAACCTTCTGAAACCTTGATCAAGCAGTTGAACGTACTTATACAGTTGACTGTTAAGATCAAGGAAGATCTCGACACCCTCAAACTAGAAGTCAATCAGCTTAAAGAAGTGAAAGCCAAAAGTTTGGCTAACCCTGACGAGCTAGCCAGCTCAATAGACTCTCTTACAAAAGATTTGCAGAAGCTCCAAATAGGAGATTCTACTCCAAAAACAAGCATCCCAAAGCTTAAAGGAAAGCTTTACGTCTTCAAGGACCCTAAGCTCATCCTAGAAGAAGAAAAAGCCAAAGCATGACTGTGACAGAATGGACTAATGAAACAGCATACGACCTCGACGACAATGATGAAGCAATAAGCATCCTACTGGAGGAAATGATGAACAGACACTATGAGTACTGCACTCATGCTTGGGAAGACAACACCGATGTGACTCTTCTTCCTTTGTGATACTCGGTAGCCGTGCACACCCCTATCGATGTTTTCCCAAAAGAATTGCTCGGATTGCCGCCTAAGAGGGAAATCAAGTTTTGTATTGAATTGCAGCTCGGGACAGCACCGATCTCCATCCCACCTTATAGGATGGCGCCGGCTGAACTTCGTGAGTTAAAGACGCAGTTGCAGGAATTGCTGGAGTTGGGCTTCATTCACCCAAATGTGTCCCCATAGGGTGCTTCCAATCCTATTTGTCAAGAAAAAGGACAGGTCCATACGCATGTGCATCGACTATAGACAGCTCAACAATGTGACAATCAAAAATCGTTACCCGCTACCTAGAATCGATGACTTGTTCGACCAGTTGCAAGGGGCGCAGTGGTTCTCAAAGATTGATTTGAGGTCTGGATATCATCAGCTAAGAATCCGAGACCGTGACGTACCCAAGACTGCCTTTAGGACCCGCTACGACCATTATGAGTTCCTAGTGATGTTATTTGGATTGACTAACGCCCCTATGGCCTTTATGGACCTCATGAACAGAGTTCAAAGAATACTTGGATAGATTTATGATCATCTTTATTGACGATATCCTAGTGTATTCCAAGAGCAAGGAGGAGCACTTCGAGCATTTGAAATTAATCTTGGAGACCCTTAGAAAACATCAGTTGTACGCCAAATTCACCAAGTGTGAGTTTTGGTTAGAAAGCGTGGGATTTCTAGGTCATATAGTGTCCAAGGAAGGAATCAGTGTGGACCCCGCCAAGATAGAGGCAGTAAAGGATTGGAAGCGGCCGGCCAGTGTGATCGAAGTCCGTAGTTTCTTGGGGTTAGCTAGGTATTACAGAAAGTTTGTAGAGAATTTCTCAAAAATTGCAGCTCCTCTGACTCGGTTAACCCAGAAGAAGGTCAAATTTGAGTGGGACGGGAAAGTGTGAGGAGAGCTTCCTGAATCTCAAGGAATGCCTAACGTCATCACCATTTTTGGCCGTACCTTCTGACTCGGGAGGATTTGTGGTATACTGTGATGCCTCTCGGGTTGGCCTGGGCTGTGTCCTGATGCAGTATGGCAGGGTTATTGCATATGCGTCTCTTCAGTTGAAAGTGCATGAAAAGAATTATCCAGCACATGATTTGGAACTGGCAGCGGTAGTGTTCGCTCTGAAGCTATGGTGTCACTACTTGTACGGTGAGGCTTGTGAGATTTATACCGACCATAAAAGCCTCCAGTACTTGTTCACCCAAAAGGAGCTCAATTTAAGACAAAGAAGATGGCTTGAACTCCTGAAAGATTATGATTGTACCATCTTGTATCACCCCGGGAAGGCCAATGTGGTGGCAGACGCGCTGAGCAGAAAGTCCATGGGCAGCCTATCCCACTTGGCAGTCGGGAGAAGGCCGCTAGCGCGAGACTTAGTACTATGCTTGGATGGGGGAGCCGTTTTAGCAATGTTAGCATCGGGTGCCCTAGTGGCGCACCTGCGGGTATAATCCACATTGGTGGATATGTTGTGTGTCACGCAAGGAGAGGACACCTTTTGTGCACTGACAAAGGACTTAGTGCAAAGAGGCGATGCAGAGAATGGATTCAGGTTGGACTCAGAGGGTGTGTTGAGGTTCAGAGACCGAATCGTGGTGCCTGATATGGCAGAGGTGCGCAAGCAAGTCCTGGAGCTGGGTCATCGTTCCACTTATACAATGCATCTGGGTGCCACCAAAATGTATCGAGATATAAGGCAGCATTACTGGTGGAAAGACATGAAAAGGGAGGTTGCGGAGTTCGTATCCAAGTGTTTGGTCTGCCAGCAAGTAAAGGCCAAACACCTGAAGCCCGCGGGGCTGTTGCAAAACCTAGAGGTCCCCGAGTGAAAGTGGAAGAAGATCACCATGGATCTAGTGACAGGGTTGTCTAAGTCAAGATGCAATTTTGACTCTATCTGGGTGGTGATTGACAGATTGATAAAGACCGCCCATTTCATACCCGTCAGGATAACCTTTTCTACGGAGCAGTACGCCAGACTATTCTTGGACAGGATTGTGGCATACCATGGTACCAGTGATGATCATATCCGATCGCGGTACCCAGTTCACAGCCCAGTTTTGGCAGTCCTTCCAGGAAGCCTTGGGTACCCAGGTTCACTTCAGCATAACTTTCCATCCGCAGACGGACGGGTAGTCAAAGAGGACCATCCAAACCTTGGAAGATATTTTGAGGGCGTGCGTCCTGGATATGGCCGACGGTTGGGAGAAACACCTACCATTGATCGAGTTTGCCTACAATAATAGCTATCACAGTACCATTGGCATGGCTCCTTTCAAGGCCTTGTGTGGGCGGCGGTGTAGGTCTCATGTGGGCTGGTTTGAGGTTGGAGAATCGCTCATGGTGGGTCCTGATCTGGTTGAGGAAGCGGTAGAGAAGGTGAAAATTATAAAGGAAAGATTATTGGCGGCTCAGAGTCGTCGAAAAATGTATGCTGACAAGAAGGCCAGAGAACTGGAGTTTGCAGAAGGCGACCTAATGTTTCTAAAGGTCTCCCCCATGAAGGGGGTAGTTCGGTTTAGAAAGAAGGGAAAGCTGAGCCCCAGGTTTATTGGGCCTTTTCCCGTCCTCCGGCGAAGGGGTGCCGTAGCTTATGAGCTGGCCTTGCCTCCTGGCATGAGCAGGGTACACCCGATTTTTCATGTATCCATGCTCAAGCGATATGCAAGAGATGATTCGCATGTGATCGAACCATCTTCTATCGAAGTGGATTCAACTGTCTCATTCGAGGAAAGGCCGGTGGAGATCCTCGACCCCCAAATTAGGAAGCTGGGGTCCAAAGAAATCCCCCTAGTGAAAGTTAGATGGGAGCACCACTCCGGACAAGAAACCACTTGGGAGGTAGAGCAAGACATGAGAGAGTGTTACCCTTCCTTGTTTGGAGAACCGGTAATTCTTTATAATTCATCAAAATTCGAGGAAGAATTTTTCATAAGGGGGGAAGGTTGTAAGACCCAAAGTTTCCTAATATAAAAATCTATTTTTGGTGCCGTGCACCGGATCGGGAGTTAGTCGGGTCGAGCCGTAGAATCACCTCGAGTAGAAGGTATAACTCGGCTTATGAAGTTTAATTGGTTAAATGAACATTTCCTTCTTAAGCATTAGATATCCTATTTGAGTCGAGTTCAAATCGGGTATGCGGATCGAATCGGGGCCCGAATCAGACTCCGATTGAGTCGAGTAGGGGCTAAGTCACTAAGGAGAGCATATAGGTCATTTGTAGACGAGGGAATAAAATCCCTCATCTGTAGCCGTGCGGCTCATCCTTGGAGCCGCACGCAGCCCGAGAAAGAGAGGGAGGAGGGGAAGTCTTGGGTTGGCGTCGGAATCATATTATCGTCGGAAGGATCGAGATCGCCATCGTTCATCCTTTCTTCTTCCTCAATCAAGGTGAGTGGTTAGATTTTGGATTTCATGGTGAGGCGGGTGGCCGAACCAACTAGGGTGCTAGATCGAAGGTTTTTCTCGTTGTTCATGTCGATTCGTGGTATTTCTTCGATCTCTCAGCTATTTTTAACCATTGATGTATTAGATTTGATTTAAATGTTCGGATTTTGATGTTCTAAGGACTGGTCGAGTAGAGGGAAAAGGGGAAAGGTCATGCCGAAATTTTCCCCAATTCCCTCGCTTGGTTTAAACCCCTTTAGATCGGTTAAATTTAAACTCACGTAGATTTGGGATTCAATCGATGAAGTTGATGACCAAGATTCCTTCTCCCTAGTGCCTTGAGGGCTCAGTCGAGCAAGGGGAACCATGTTCAAGGTTCGCCCAAGCAAGATGGGGAAAAGCTTGATTTAGAATTTAACTATGGTAGGTCACAAGTTTAATTGTTAGGGTTCATGGTCAAAAAACCCCTCTCCTCCTACCCTTGTAGGTTCGGCCGAGCAAGGCATGCCCTGCTCAAGGTTCGGCCGAGTCAATAAGGGGGAAAGGTGACCGGAGGTAACTAACCATCATACTTGGAAATATTGGAGACACTAGGAAACGAGGGTTACCTCGATTGACAAATAGAACTAAGATGAGAATTAGGTAAGACATCAATTAAGGAAAACTACAACCCTAGTGCATATATGTATATATACACATAGCGACATTAAGATGTAGCAATTATTTCCAAGTTTTTCTCTATCAATTACTAATATTAGTAATGAATTGTCATGATAGATTTAATGTTACATTGCTGGAATTTTATGTTTAAATGCAGAATTTAATTATTTTCATGTTGCAATCATGCGGTTATTCATGGTAATAGTTGTAGGTTAACTTCCTTATAACCTATGGGTTGTGGCATGTATATACTTGGACATCCTACACTTATGACATGTAGCTCACACTAGCAAATGTAGTATTTGACGCTAGATGACTAGTAGAAAACTCTAAGGTACGTGTTACTTATGGAAACTCAACTGTAGACAAGCTAGGTCTCACGCCTAAGGAACAACCAGTGAGTATGGTGTGTGGATGGTAAGGCTTGGGATAAAGGGCTGAGCACGGGTGGACGCCCGAGATTTTAAATAAGAAAACTTTAGGACACTTTGCTTGTGTGATGTGATTGTGATGGTCAGTCGATAAGCATGGATAGTCGAAATGACTAATGCTTGACTCGGCTAGTGATTTGGGTCTTGAGATCGCACCAGCGGGCCCGCTAGGTGTCAGACCCCAATTGGGTGGGACTAGTTATCCCTAACCCGATAGGTGTCCGGAGACTAGCAGATCATCCTAATCGACGGCCCGAAGATTGCTCTGATTTGCTTATGTGTTATGTAGGTCGTACTGCCAGAATATTACTGTCATTGTGTGGTAGGGCTAGTTAGAGCCGAACCAATAGTTCATGAGTAGCTGAACCAATTAAATTCAAAATAAAAATAAGAATTAAAAAGGTAAAAGATGAATTGTGATTAATAATTATTTTTGACGCTTAAAATAATATGTTCATATAGAAAAAACATAAAAAAATAAAAATTCTTATAAATAAATTTATAACCTAATGTGACATACAAAATAAAATATCAATAAGATATAAATCTAAAGATGGTAACAATCTGTTTATATAATGATATTAATTTATTTCAAAATGCATACATCTTCAAACTAAAAATTTCTGAATAAAAATTTAAATTGGTAATTTTAAAAATAGAAAAAATCAATAATATTTCAAAACATATAATACTATATAGGTTTTTAACAAAAAAAAATATATAGAAAAAATAAAATGGGAAACTATTAATAATTTTAAGGGTAAACATCAAATATAATGCAAATATAAAGTAAAGTATATCAATTAAAAATTTAAAAGTATAGATAATTAATTTAAAAATAAGAAATTTGAAATAATTTAATTTTTAAAAAAAATAAAGGAAAAATGATATTTCACAAATACAAAAGTAATATAAAAAATAATTATATACATTAAAAATATTTATTTATATAAATTTCAATGATCAAAAATTAAAAAAATATAAAAATAACAATATTTTTATGAATAAAATCAAATAAATTATAAATATAAGATAACATAATGAAAAAAATAAAAAATAAAAAATTTAAATTATTCTAAATTAGATAAATTTCTTTGGTTTTGAAATACTATTTTTCATTAATAAACTCAAAAAATGATATTTCAAAACCCAAAAGCTAATATAAAAAGCATCAATAAATAAAAAATATTTACAATTTTTATTTAAATAATAATAAATACAAAATTAAAAATATCAAAATAGGTGCATATGGAGAAAATAAGTGGGGTAATTTTTTTTTCCAAATTTAAGTGGAATAAAAATTTGGGAGGAAAAAAAATTAGGTCAGAAAAAATTTAGATGATGAAAGTGGCCAAAATTTGAGGGGAGAAAATTTAGATGGAAATGATATGTTGCTTATATATATATATATATATATATATATATATATATATAATAAATTTAAAATTATTTAAGTTTTTTTAAAAATAAAGAAAAAATGATATTTTATAAACACAAAAGTAATATAAAAAACAATTATATATATTTAAAAATTAATTTATATGAATTTTAATGATAAAAAAAATAAAAAAAATAAAAAAAAATAAAAATTTTATGGATAAAAATCAAATATAATATTAGTATAAAATAATAAGTTGAAAAAAATAAAAAATAAGATATTTAAATTATTCTAAATTGCATAATTTTTTTTTGGTTTTGAAATACTATTTTTCAATAACAAATTTAAAACAATATTTTAAAATTAAAAAATTAATATAAAAAAACTTTAATAAATGAAAAATATTTACCATTATTATTCAAAAAACAATAAATTAAAAATTAAAAATATCAAAATAGATGCATATAGAGAAAATAAGTGGGGCAAAAAAATTTATTACGAATTTAAGTGGAGTAAAAATTTTGGAGGAAAAATTTAGGTGAGGAATGTGGAAAAAATTTGAGGGGAGGGATAAAATTAAAAATATAAGTGAGGTAAAAATAAAGATAAAAATTTGAAGGAATAGGAAAATTTTAGGTGGGAATGAGTCGTTTCTTTTATATATACTAGTATGACATTCGTGCTACATACGATTTAATTATACTATAAAAATTATTTGAATAAGGATAAATCAATTAGTTGTATGCATTTATAAATTTAATTGTAGAGTAAAAATAATTGTATCTAATTTTTTGAATAAAAATTATATATACTAAAATAATATTGAATTAGACATCATCATTTATTGCATACATAGATATTTAGAAATGTAATAAGTATTGAAAAATATATTTTGGAGCGTAAAATTTAAAAATTTAAAAATAAATAAAAGAAAAATATTTTAAATGATTTTTTGTAACAATAATATTGAATTATATATCAACATATTAGGTATTAAATTACTTAGAAAAGAAAAATTGATATTTTATTTTAAATTAAAATATAACTAAAGATAAAATATACTCTATGAAAAAATTTCTTGTAAACTAACCTCTAAATAAATGAAAATAATTTATTTATCATACATTATGAAAGACTTCATTTTAACAATATTTGTAGTGCTATTTGTTTCGTTGTCATCGTTGTCTTGTATAAGAAATTTTAAACCATAACTGTTGATTACTCTAGAAATACCAACATATAGTTGACAATGAGAGGACACATGTTTCTAGATATAATCCAACGTGTTTAAGGCTTTGACCTTGTCTCATATTTATGGTCATAGCAAAACAAATATACATCGAAAATTATTTCCGTTGAAATTTAAAATTAAGGAACTTTTATATTTGATAGCGTTAATTCCAGTCTTGGAATAAAAATCTTATCCCCTACATTGGTTCTTGATGTTATTTTTTCTTTCAACACATGTTGACTCATTCGAATTATCTCAACTCGAGTCTCGTTGCATAGACCTGAAGATTGATCTATGTTTCTCAAAAGCATGACAGGAACACCGAATTTGAGCTTGAATTCATAGTTTAGAAGATCGTAACATGAAATGATGTTCAAAAGTTCAAGCGTATGAATGTCATTAATTGAATCACAGCCACCATCCGATGAACATGAGTTGTTAAAGCTGAGATAAATCTTTATTTCACCAAGAACCAAAGACAACATAAAATTATTCATCATTTGAACTATTTCATTGGTAGGTACTAAGATAGCTCTGTGCTGCAAGTAATTGAGATCGCTCATGTTGTTCAAAAATGATAGATAAATGACATTCGCAATTACAGCAAGTGGATCACCAATTTCTTATATGATCAAATCATCAGGAATCTTTATGTTTACATCCTCATCATTAGCATCACCAAGGGCCTCATTTACAATGCTTAATACCCAATTGGAGAGATCTTTCCGTTATTGAGCTTCATACGATGAATTTCCTTAGTGCAACCTCATATGTCTTGTTAATGTTAGCATCTCACACAGTATCTCCACAAATAAGATGAATTAATTGTAGCATGCACAATATCTTAACTTGACCCATTGGGTACAACAAACAGAATCTGTTTAAAATCGCTCCCCTAAAAATATTATTTTTTCTTCAAAAGGTTGCTCAAAACTTGATTATATCCATGAATGTTCGATCAATAGTTTCAAAATAATATTTCTTCATCATTGGAGTTCCATCCTATATAATAAGTTTTGCTTTTATTTATCAAGTCAGCCAATGGATTACCTTGATTCATATAATAGGTAGAGTCTTCATCAACATTTATGAGAATTACAAATCTTGAATGTATTGTACTCTCACTTGGAATGACCAAATCGACTATTCTACTCGAAGCAACTGTTAAAATAATTTCACCTATGAATCTCAAAGTAGCTGAAAGAGTTCTCTAAATGAATGTTTTCTCAGTGCAACCAAATCCATATAGAAAGAATAATCCTCCACGATTTTCAGTGATTCTAAGAATGATCTTATTGTATATATTTCTTTGCTCAATTATAAGATTAGAAAGGAGTTGGGCATGTTCTGCAGCTAATGATCGTTTATCATAGTTAAACTCATCCTAAATAAGTCTATTTCTGTATTGAGGAAGAAATGAGATATCTAGAAAGAACATTTCGGGTAAATCAGCCGGACTCATGTTGTTACTCCTTACATATTCTCAATCTTCGTAAGAGCAAAGTTCTTTAACTCATCTTCACTTAGATCCAATCTTGTATTCAGATTATGAATAAAATCATTTCAGTAGTTATCATCGATTAAAACTTGATATTTAAAATAAAGAAAAGTTTATAGAACAATATCATGAAAACAAAACAATCATCTCTGCCTATGAAGAATATCATCACATAAATACTCGCAGGTGTTATTCCAGACAATCTCTGCAAAAAATAATTTTGAAAAATATGAAATATATTTTTTATAATAAAAATAAAGTTTAGGGGTGTAAAAAATATTTTTGCCTGAAAATCTCGAAAATATAACTTTTGAAATTTTTAGATCCTAAATTAAAAATATTAGGGTTTTGAAAATTTTGAATCATAAATTAAAAATAATTTTGAAAATATATAATAAAATATCCAAAAATAATTTAAAAAAGTCATAAAAAAATTAAAAAAGATTTTTTTTTTATGAATTTTGAAAATTTTAATATATATTTTAGGATTTTTTGAGATTTTCGGGCCAATTTTATTTTAATACCCATAAAATTTATATTTATTATAATAAATATATTTCATATTTTTCAAAATATTTTTAATGTTTTTTTATTTTTTTCAAACAAAGTTTGTAACACGTTACGTATTTTTGTGCAAAATGAAATATTTTTTTCCGCTCATTTTAGAACCATTTCCCGCTTATTTCATGAATATTTTTGTAAAATTCTTCAACAAAAAATATGAGATATTGTCATTTAGGATATGTTTGTGTAGTTTTTCTGTTCATTTAATAAATTTTAAAAAAAATTATTCTTGACAAATTATATTCTAACTTGATTTTTTTAAACAAAAATAGAAAATACAATAAATGACCATACTTGGATTCAAACTCTAGATCTCTAGATAACATACAATATATTGCTACCAACTGTACTACCCACAGTTGGCTATACTCTAATTTGATTAGTACACATAAATTAATATATTTTAATAAAAAAATAATTATTATATTATTCTTATTAATTATTTTCGTATAAAAATCCTTTTTTTCTTACTAAAGTAGAAATATAATTTTATTTAATCTGATTTTTTTTTTCTAAATTAAAAACTACTTTGAATATGTATCTTAAAATCCCAAAAAATCACAATTTTTTTTTTAGATTTTATGATACGTTTTCAAAATAGTTTTTGATTTAGTATTCGATACTTTAAAACAAATATTAAAATTCTTCAAAAATTACAAAAATTCTAATTTGAATTTTTGTAGGAACGAAGTTTTTTTGATATTTTTTTTTTTTGAAAATTTTAGGCTGCGTTTCATAATTATTTTAATATAGAATTTAAAATTTTCAAAAATCTAATTTAATAAAATTTTGGAGCCAATTTTTTTATATAGGAACATGCTAGATTAACTTATAAATTTGGAGAGGTATTGCCTATCTAAATTTATTATAAATACAATGGGTAAATTTATCTAATTTGATTTCAAATTTCAGATTACTTATTAAAAATTTTGTTGTTGTAAATTTTAGTAAAAACATAATTAATTTAATTGGGTAAATCAATTTGATGTAATTAATTACCTATATTGGTTAATAAATTTTAATAAGTAAATTAATTTGCTATATCAATTTGAAATTATATAGAAGTGCAACGAAAGTCCCGTAAGTTTTAAGTTTTTTGGACTTTAGTCCTATAAATTTTATTTCGGTATTTTTAGTCATATATGTTTACTACGAAGCATAGATTTGTTCCTATTCGTGATAGTTTGTTAACTCTCCGTCCATGTGGATATAATACTGTTTATACACGTTGACAAATTTGGTCATATATGTTTTATTTCAAAATTTTCAATCCTATATGTTTGCTCCATAGCATAGATTTGATCCTATCCGTGACGGTCTGTTAATTCTTTGTCAACGAAAAATAAACGACGTTATGTCCAAGTTGACATAGTTAACAGACCATTATAGATAGGTCCAAACATATGATATCGAGCAAACATACAGGACTAAAAATAACGAAATCAAACTTATATGACTGAAGTCAAAAAAACTTAAAACTTATAGGACTTCTGTTGCACTTCTCTCTTTAATAAAATACCAACTATATAGTCTATATTTATATTTATATGTAAATATAAATTAAATTTCAACCGTGCTTATTAAAATCATATTCCTTATTCTCCTTTCACATTTCTTTCTATACCGACATGAATTTATATTAAGATGACATAAAATTTCTCTTTTTCCTATTAAACTAAAAATATAATTTTATTAAATCAAAATTTTAAAAATGATTTTTAATTTACGATCCAAAATTTTCAAAAATAATATTTTCTATATTTTCAGGCCACATTTTTTATACATCTAAAATATATTTTTATTATAATAAATACATTTCATATATTTTTTCCAGAATTTTTTTCTTTTTTTATTTTTTTCAAAAAAGTTTGTAATGTGTTACGCACTTTTGTGCAAAATGAAATATTTTTTCTCGCCCATTTTATGATTATTTTCTGCTTATTTCATAGATATTTTTATAAAATTAATTTTTAAAAAATTATTCAAAAAAATTAAAAAACTCATTTTTTGAATAAACATTGCCTAAATATCCATTTAATAATTTTATAGAAATGTCCATCAATTTTTTTTTATATTAAATGAATGAAAATAGTCTAAAATGAACCAAAAAAAATTCGTTTCTTATTAAATGAGCGAGAATAATTTAACAAAGAGCTAAAAAATATTTTCTTATTTACTTCGGACTTTATTACTTTTATTATATAAAAATATATAAATAATATTAAAAGTCAGGTTCTTCTTTTGCAATATTTACAAATTAATGAATCTTAGTCATCTGAGATCGAGATTAAAATATTTAAGTTCAATCTAATTAGTACGTGGAATTATGGATAACATATCAATTTGGTCTGCATAAATTCTGCGTTAATCAATAGCGAAAATGTTGATGAATTTATGCGATTCAGGTCGGACTTAAATAGAACCCAATTTGTCTTAATTCATATGACGCTCAGATCTGATGCAATACCTCCAATTTGTGTCTGACTGAGCCACCTGACCTGAGAAAACCACCTCTTCAAAGCCGTGCGCTCACTTAAAAAGAAAGAAGAAGCTGTGCGCTAACTTTCCCACGTCATACCGCTCGCACGAGACGTTGGATTAACTCGATCGTCTTATATCCACCGTCCACATCATATAATGATGATTCATCCATTTAGAATACTTCCTTTTCTCGCTTGCGCATAACCTCCTCCGGCGGATCCAATTCTTCTCCGCAGTACCCCAGTTGACGATGCGACGCCGCGCGATCCACTCCGCCCTCTTCCTCCTCCTCCTCCTCCTCCTCTCGCTCGCCGCCGTCGCCTTGTCCCTTCGTCCAGTCTTGCTCGTCATCACCAGCGAAGACTTCGCCGACTCCTCCCCCTCCGCCTCCACCGCCGAAGACTCCGACCCCCTCGATGATGCTGCTGACTGGGACGAGTTTGGAGACTCGGATCCCTCTGCTGGTGGTGGCGATAACTACGACCTCGGCTCATGGCTTCCCATCATCGAGTCCTCCTCCTTCTCCAACTCCTCCTCTGACGACCAACGCGAGGCGCTTTACTACTCCGGCGTCCGCCACATGATCTCCGCTGCATCCTCCTCCGACCCCACCGAGATGGAGACCGCCGCCGCAGAGATTGAGGCAGCGGCCTCAGCTGGGTTCCCCCATGCCCAGTCCGCCCTCGGATTCCTCTACGGCACCGGCCTCATGCGCCCCCAAAGCCGCCCCAAGTCCTTCCTGTACCATCACTTCGCCGCTGAGGGCGGAAACATGCAGTCGAAGATGGTCCTCGCCTATACTTATTTCCGCCAGGATGTGAGCCCTAGCATTTCCCTTAACTTTTTCTGTAACCTTTCCTGGATCTGTTCTCATGAGCGCCAATTTTTTTCCCCTGGATTTGCCTTTCCGTACAGATGTATGAGAAGGCGGTGAAGCTTTATGCAGAACTCGCAGAGGCAGCAGTTGCCAGCTTCCTGATATCAAAGGAGCCTCCCGTGATTGAGCCGGTCCGTATCCATAGCGGTACTGAGGAGAACAAGGAGGCTCTGAGGAAATCACGAGGAGAGGCGGATGAGGATTTTCAGATCGCTGAGTATCAAGCCGCGAAGGGAAATTCAGGTGCCATGTATCAAATTGGGTTGCTATACTACTACGGTTTGAGGGGAGTTAGGAGGGACCACGCCAAAGCTCAGCAATGGTTCTCAAAGGCTGTGGAGAAGGGAGATCCGAGAGCAATGGAATTGCTAGGAGAGATGTATGCCAGAGGTGCTGGAGTTGAAAGGAATTACAGCAAGGCTTTTGAATGGTTTACTCTTGCATCTAGGCACAAGTATTACTCCGCGTATAATGGTTTGGGATATCTCTATGTTAAAGGCTATGGCGTAGAGAAAAAGAACTACACTAAGGTGAATCTCTAAACTCTAATTCCTTATTAATTCTTCTGCTCTCATCAGTTCAGATCGTGCTTTTTCTGTGATTAGAATTCTGTGAAAAACTCCATTTCCGTGGGACATTTTTTCTAGTTTGAAGAATAAAAGTTCCAAAAGTTCCATTTCCAGTGTGGCACATATCCCAAAATTCTTAATGTTGGATAATTGAGTTTGACCTTTTCTTCTACGTAGGACTTAATATATTTTAGATTCTTACTAGGTGGATAAAATGACGCCCATTTGTTTTAAATTAGGGTTGGAAATCATTTGTTTTAAATTAGGGGTGGAAATGAGCTGAGCTGCAAGTGAGCTAAGCTGCTTGTGAATTGCTTGGAGTTCAACTGCATAAAATCTTGTTTAACCTTGGTTCAGACTTGAAAAATAGTGGAATTTAAAATTTAGTTTTAGTCTCTGTTCCAAAAAGAGTCGACCCTGAAGAACAAAAGCATATTTTGTTAAGGCTTGTGAATAATCTCATTTTATATTCATGAACAAGCTTGTTTCAAACCTATGTTATAATATTTCAGTTTTTATCTAGATGGCCCAATATTTCAACTTATTATCAATTATGGCAACAACCTTTATTTTTAACCAATTGTGCCCTCCCTGTTAAATTTCTGTGACATTCACTGTTAATCGCCGAAGGACACGCCACATATATTTTTATTCATTTGTGGCATGAAACATCATTGAATGACTTAATAAGCCAAGTGATTCCAATATTATAACTACTCTGATGTGGTAACTTAAAAATAAAAAATATAATAACTACCGTAGCTATGCTATGTATGAATAAAAATACACGTGGCATGTCCACATCAGCAATTAATGGTGAATGCGATGGAATTTTGATAGGAGGACCACATTCGATACCAAATTTAAATCTTGGACCATAGTTGGTAAAAAATAAAGGTTGTGGCCATGATTGATAATAAGTTGAAAAGTTGGGCCATATTTGAGTAAAAATTTAAAACCCTATAATATATTAATAAATATTATTGTAATTAGTTATAAAACAGTTCTAATTACTCCTAGTTTGGTGTATGCTGATCGCATTTATATAGTCACACTTGCTTTCAAGGCAAAGTTTTGTGCTTGTGTTTAATAGGCAACATAATCAAGCTAAGACAAGCCAAGAACTTGTTTAGCTGTGTAAGCAAGCCGAAGCTCATTCTCAAGCATGAAGAAATTTGTTCAAGCCTAATAAGAGCTTGATGTAATTAAACTGAGCTTGGTTTTAACCTCGACCAAAATCTAGCAAATTAAGCTTGAGTAATCCAAAGTTTAGCTTGTTTTTAGCATTACTTTTTATTGTATTTTGTTGTGCAAAAACCACTTTATTGTACTTACATTAGGGAGAGTGCTTAGGGTCAGGATCAGCAGAATTAAACTTTGTTTTTCAGCCTCGACCAAAGCAATCAAATAAGTTAGAGCCTTCAATGGAGACTGTTAGAATAAATATTGTTCACATTTTTGCTAGAATAAGTTGTGTTCACATTGTTGGTTTATGTTTTGCATTTTCTTAGTTAGACCTATTGCATTCCTCTAGCTCTATATATAAGGTATGGTTCATCAATAAGATAAGGATTTGGGGCTCTTGGTGCTAATAAAAGAAAATTTTGGGTCTTTTGCATTTATTTTTGTTAGTCATGCTGTATTTCTTTGCAAGCAAATTAGAGAAATATAATAAACTGAAAGGGACAAATTGTTGCATGTTATATTGGCCCTCCATCAACTCTGAGCTGTGGCACTGAAGTTCATTAATTTGAAAAATTAGCTGACCAAACTTGCTTCTAGCTTTCTATTAGAACTTTTGACATCATCATAGTTTAATAATTGGTAGTCTGTCTTTAATCCTAAAATTTGAATTGCAGGCAAAAGAATATTTTGAAAAAGCCGCAGAAAATAAGGAGCCTGGTGGTTATTATAATCTAGGAGTGTTGTATCTTAAGGGAATTGGTGTGAAAAGAGATGTAAGGGAAGCTTGCAAGTGTTTCCTTAAGGCTGCTAATGCTGGTCAACCTAAGGCCCTCTACCAAGTTGCAAGGTTGTTCCAGAAGGGCATGGGCCTTAAGAAGAACCTCCAAATGGTATTGCTCTTCACTTGTGTCTTCTCTCAATTGGCTTTTGCGTTATTAATGCTTCTCTAAAGTAAAATTGTAATTTTATTGTCTGCATGTTTCATGTTCGTCCATCACATATCACGCCAAATTAGATTTATTTCTTTTTTCTTCTTTGTCTATCTTTATATATTTAGTGAAATGTTATATTTCTCTAAATTCAACAAAAAAATCTACAGTACCATGTCAAATGAAAAAAACATTAATTATTTTGCAGTATTTCTCTATTGTTCTACACCCTTTTGAATTATGCAACTTCTCATAACTGATGACATGCCCTACACTCTTCATCTAATGTATTTCTACATCCTTCAAAATATCACATTTTCAATTTCAACCACGTAGCTCCAGCAACTTTTACATTTGCATTTGCCATCTTTCACTCTTTCCCAAAAGTTAAAGCATCTCTCTTTCCCAAAGAAGAACAACAAAAGCTCTCCATGATTTTGTTGGCACCTAACTTCCTAAATGTTGGTCGTACTCATACTCAGGTAATCAATCTTACACTCCTTGATATTATTTCTATCTTTCCATTTTTTGTCCTATCTGACAGTTTAGTGTTTTTTCTTACATTTCTTACATTCCCAGCCAAGAAAAAACTAGACAAATGAGGTGAGCAAAATTATATGAAGGCTCATGTACGTCTCAATCCTTTTTGGTTGTCTTGCTTTGCAATATGTGAAGCTCTCACAGTAAGACAACATGCCATAGTGATGGTAATTAATTTTCATCTTCTATGTGCCATTGTTAAGTATAGGCTGTCATGTCCTACACTCTTCTTCAAATGTATTTCTACACCCTCCAAATATCACATTTTCAATTTCAACCACATTCCTATAGCAACCTTTTGCATTTATGTATGCCTTCTTTCACCCTTTCCCAAAAGGAAAAGCATCTCTCTTTCCCAATGAAGAACAACAAAAACTCTCTACAATTTTGTTGGCACCTAACTTCTTCCTAAATATTGAATGTACTCAGGTTGTCACTCTTACACTCCTTGATATTTTCTCTATCATTGTTTGCTTTAGTATGAAAGTATAGTGTTTTTTTGACATTTCTTACATTCCTAGCAAGAAAAAATTAGACAAATGAGAAACTTGAGCAAAATTATATAATGGCTCATGTATGTACGGAACAAATCTCAACTCCTTTTTGTTGCAATATTGGAAGCATTCTCACAAACACAGAACATGCCAAAGTGATGGTAATTAATATGCATCTTCGATGTGCCACTGTACTTATGTAGAATAACTTCTAATATAGGCTGTCATACATGAGGATGAACCTCCATGCTAGCAAGGTTACTTGCAATCTGGGAAAAGGGGCTCAAGCCATGGAAGCCTCTTTTCTTGCAAGGTTTATCTTGTGTCAATTGACATCTCTAGTATTGGTGGGCATCTCCTTTTTAGATTCATCTTTTTCAGAGCACCACCAGAGTTTTGTAGACTTGTAGTTCATTTTCTTATAAAACCATTTCTTGTCAATGTTATAGAATGGGACTTCTATATGCATTTCTGAATGCATTCAGTGCTAAAGTGGCAGTCTATTGTATTCATCAGCTCTTCTCTTAATTCAGGCTACATATCTGTACAAAACAGTTGCAGAGAGGGGACCTTGGAGTTCCTTGTCAAGATGGGCTCTGGAGTCCTATCTGAAAGGAGATGTTGGAAAATCACTTCTGTTATATTCTAGAATGGCAGAACTGGGATATGAGGTTGCCCAAAGCAATGCTGCATGGATCCTTGATAAATATGGGGATCAAAGTATTTGCTTGGGGGAATCTGGCTTTTGCACAGACACAGAAAGGCATCTTAGAGCACACACATTGTGGTGGCAAGCATCAGAGCAGGGTAACGAGCATGCTGCTTTGTTAATTGGTGATGCTTACTACTATGGCAGGGTAATCATTTTCATGGAAGATTCAAGATTATGAGTTTGTCAATTTTGAATTCATTCTCCCTCTAATGCATTTGTTTTTTATTTTTGTAAAGTGATATAGGTTCTTTAGTTTACTTGTTCCTCCTATATACATCTGGAAACTGCCTACAGGGAACAGAGTTAGCTGCTAATTTTCTTATAAGCCTTGCCAATAAATGACAATGAATTTTCCATTTTGCTAGCTTGCATGCCCCTTTAGATAGTTATTAAGATATATTTATGAAAGTTGTATGTAAACCTAGCAAACTGTTAATCGGTGCAGTTACATCTGCACTTAGTGCTATAGTTGTTGCTTGATTCAAACGTCCCTATGTCTGGAAATGTCCGTTTTAGTTGTTATCCATGTTTATAGTGATATCACTGCTATTTACCTTATGAAAGCTATCTTAGGTATAGCCAATACAAAATATAACATATATGATATAACTATGAAGTTCATACAAGGTTTGAAAACTCGTACCGTACCGGACGTACCGATTTTTTAATTTTTGATATTTGGTACACCGGTACCAGTTGGTACTAGATGTACCGCCCGGTACGGGCAGTACACTAACCCATATCGCTTGGTACCGCCTGGTATGGGTGCTGTGTCGTGCACAGCACAGCATGTAACAGTAAAATAAAATATTTTTTTTTCACTCGGTACCATTTCAGTGTCGGTACGGTACCAATCAAGCACCAGTATCAGTACCGAAACCGGTATTTTAAACCTAGAGTTCATACTTATTTGTAATAATTGCCAAAATTGGCTTTTGGCCTTAACAAGTGCTTAATCTTCCATTTCGTAATTTGCATGGGTATTTTGGATCTTAGGCTCTGTCGTTTTGCACACTAGGATAACATCACACCACAACAACTAGCCTTAATCCCATGCTAGACACTAGGATAAACATCAAAAGCAGTAAAATTACCTGTTGACATATATATTCATCTTTATCTATGTGAGATTTTAATCCCACAGCAGCTAAAATAATGAAACTTTCATAGTAATACTGCTTTATGTAGCATTTATTAGGTTGTCTATACAATTATTAATCATGGTTTTTTCATAACAAGGACATTTTTAATTTTTGTCAATGAATCTCTGTTACAGGGAACTGATCGAGATTACGAACGTGCTGCAGAGGCATATATGCATGCTCAGTCACAATCCAATGCTCAAGCCATGTTCAATCTAGGATACATGCATGAGCATGGTCAAGGACTTCCACTTGATCTTCATCTGGCTAAAAGATATTATGATCAGGCCCTTGGGGTTGATCCAGCAGCAAGATTACCAGTTCAATTGGCACTTTTGAGCTTGTGGATACGGAAGAACTATGCTGATAGTTTCTTGGTAAAATTCCTTTTCACACCAAATTAATTCTAAAACAATGATATATGTATTTTGTATGTCTACTTATACTGTTGGATGAAAATCTCTTTCACTGATTGCTGATTCACTATTACTACTTGTAGAAATACTTGTTTTTTGATTCACTATTACTAGTAGAAATACTTGTTTTTTGATGATTTGGGTGTGTCCAGTTCTGAAGTTGTATCAAGTAGAAACTTGATGCTGCTTCTTTTGAGACTTGGCACAACCAAAGCAAGATCAAAAACTAGAAACAATATCTGACAATGAACCAAATCTTTTTGAAAGATGAAGCCTCCATTATCAATCTTCAAGAGTAAAGCTTCCATGTGTCCCATCTTTGTTAGTTATCTGCTTATTTTCTTGTCTTCTGAGATATTGACGAATTCTTCTGATGTTTCAGGTAAATATGATTGATTCACTCCCAGATATGTATCCAAGAATAGAGGCCTGGGTGGATGATATAGTGATGGATGAAGGGAATGCTACAATTTTAACTCTCTTCTCTTGCCTTTTGGCTGTTCTTTACCTTCGAGAACGACAGAGGCGTCAAGCTGTGGTACATCCTGATAACGCACCTGATAATGCACCCAACTAGGTTAGAGAAAAATCTACACAGCTTCGTTCTTTTTGGTGCAGAGAACGAACTCGGAAAATAGTTCACTTTAGAACTTCAAAATGAGAATCATAGCATGACAAGTTAATTAGGGCTACATGAAGGCTCAGAATTGCAGTAACAGACAAATCCATCTCTACTCTTTAGCCAAACGTTTGCTTCACTGTACATATCTCATCGAATATCAGCCACAAGTGACATGATGCATGATTTTACCATGTCTTGTTGTAATTGAGATCTAAGTTTGACTTTTTTTTAATTATTTTTTTAATTCTTTTGCTTTTGATGTAGAATGAACAAATTACACCAACCTGCATATTGCTAGGATGATGCAGATTAAATCATGGATTTATTGCAAATTATATAATATGTAACTACGTATTTGTATAGGGTGATAGCCGAGGAGTGCAGTGTATGAACTCTGCATAATTAACGCTTGGAAATTGTTTGGTGTTTTTGTGAAACCATTGTGGTGATTCTTTTACTCGTCAATTGTTGTCATTTAAGTATTTAACTACGATTTTGCCGACACAGCTTTGCTAAGAAAAAAAGTTATCATTACTAAAATGAAAAATGAAGGGGCAAATTTTTATGAGAAGAGGTTAGGTATTCTTTCGGAAATAAAGTTTAAATTGTATGTAATACAGATAGCAATCCTGTCAGCTACTGTATTGGTTTTTCTCGTAATGTGAGCGATTTTGACTTTATCAAATTTAAATATAAGATGAAGTATATCCTTTGTCATTTCTAATGCAAAATTTTTTCACAACCGGATTTAATTTTATTAAAAAATTTTGTATATAGAATATGGGTGCTATGGGTGTTTGTAGGGTGACAATTGGAATCGGTTAACTGATTAATCGAACTAGAAAATTTGATTATAGATAGTGGATTTTGCGGTTCGATTTTGGTTAATAAAATTCAAAAATCGATTTAAACTGATTCGGTTTCGGTTATCGGATCGCGAATAATCGGTAACCAAAATCAGTTATAAGCTTCGATTTTGGTTATCGGTTATTTGCGGTTAACGGTAATCGAAATCGTTATTTGTAATTATAATTATATAATATATATCAAATATTTAATCAAAACCTGAAACTCGTTACCCACTTACTCATTTACCTGTAGGGTTAATTAATGTATCTAGCCCAAACTATGATTCTTTTCACAAATCTAGCTAGAGTTTTAATTTGTATCAATTACAACCTGAACTATCAAATTGATATCAATTTTAGCCTGACGTCAGATGCTCGTCAATGCAACCGTTAGGCACTGCTGATGTGGCATCTGACTCAGCAAATAAAAAAATATTTATTTTATTATCACTTGTGCCACATCAGCATGTAATAAAAAATATTATAATATTATGTAAATAGGAAAAATTGATGTATCTATCCCAAACTTTGGTCATTGTAACAAATCTATCACAACTTTTAATGTTTCTCCCTAATCTATCCCAAATTTTGGGATTGACATCAATAATAATTCTTGAAGATAAATAATTTTTTTAAATATATCAAACTCTCACTTTATCTAATAATTTCGTATCTGATTTTATCAATTTTTTTTCCTTTAAAAAAACTACACGAAAAATCTTTTAACATCTCGAAGATTAATCTCACGTCTAATTTCACCAAAATTAATTTATAGTCATTATATACAAATAGGGAGAAATGTAATTCAAACGTTTGGATTGATTATAATTAATTATGTATAATAGTCATTATATTAATTTCACCACGTCTAATCCAATGCTAGTTATTTAAAGGGTAAATTACATAGTGTAGGTGAAATGGCAACACTAGAGGGGGGGTGAATAGTGTGTTTACTAATTCAATTAGCCTAAATTCGACTTTTAACCGTTTACTTAAATCGTTTAGGCAATTTATGATTGAATGATTAGATGCAGAGGCGATATAAACAATTAAGCACAAGCAACAATTAATAAATAACAATGCAAACACAAGATTTATAGTGGTTCGGCCCCAATGCCTACACTACCTAAGCACCCCACTTAGAATTTCCAAACTAGTTTTACTAGATTAATTCTCGTTTCCCTTACACAGAGGACCTTGACTCGAAGAGTCACACTCTCGACCTAAGGCACTTCCACATCCGGAAGTCTCTACCTTCTTACCGAGAGCACTCTTCCACCTCAACCCTAAGAAACAACTCGACTGATCATAGTAACACTACATTTACACAAGTGGCTTTACACCTTTGCACCAAGGTAACCACTTCCAATCAAGAAGACCTAACACCCGGTCTTCATACAAACCCAATTCAAACAAAAACAACTTTAAATAAGAGTTAAAATTACAATGAAAAAGAGCTTAGAATAAAACCAAGAATAAATGCTCTTTTCAAGCCTTTGGAACCTCCAACTCGCCGAGTCATAGAGCTCGAATCAATTTTCGAGTTGAGGCAGAGTGTGCGCTTGAAGAAGTTCTCGGCGGAAGAATCGAGCGCAAGCACCTAATCTTTTGGAAGGCTTAAAACTTTCTTTTAATTGCTCAATAAAATATGTAGAAGTCAAGGAAGAGAATGAAAAAGAGTAGATGATGTATATTTATACCCTCACGAAGAAATGACAGCTCAACGGATAGAAATCTATCCGTTGCAGACGCCTGATCTATTGGTTGGTCGATCGACCGATCGACCGCTCAAAGCGACCGCCGCTTCCTCTCTGTGTGCGGTCGACCGACGGGTCGACCGACGGGTCGACCGACGGGTCGACCACCCAGACGCAAATCACTCGATCCCACATTCAGTCGACCAGTCGGTCGACCGACGTGAGCTGCGTCTTTGGCTATCCTCGGTTCGATTGACTGATCGGTCGACCGGCGCGAGGGAAGTAGGATCACAACTGCGCGATCCTCAATTCGGTCGACCGATGAGCATTCTGCTCATATTAGGCCTCTGTCGATCGACCGACCGGGCAACCGAAGTAGCCATTGCCGATTTTCGACAGTGTTTGGTCGACTGACTGGTCGACCGAATTGGCTACTACCAATTTCTTACCCTATTCGGTCGACCGAACCTAGGCCGAGTTTGATTTCTTCAGCCTTTTTTTTTTTCCGCGCTTCATTTTTGGGTTTCGGCTTTCAACGAGCATCAACTTGGAGAGCTTTTCATTTGATCTTTGGACTCGTCTAATGCGACTTTGGTGCACACGTCGATCTTAGAGATATTCCACGACGAACCCGAGCGTGATGATCAACGTCCTTCTGATGTCCTTCCGATTTATCGATTTCTTCGATTTATTCGATCGAGGACATCGAACGCTACTCGATATGGAACCTGAAAGATTTCTCGACAAGATATTAGTTCCATGTTTGTTATCATCAAAACCGAGATTAAGAGGTTAAGACCAAGGTTGAAAACCTAAAGCCAACACATAGAACACCCCTCGACTATAGTCGATGTGTGCGAAGACTACCTAAACTACCAAATGTGCGCGAAACCCCCCGTGACTATACTGTTTATTCAAATAACCCCCTCCGTTAGCCCACCCATTAGTAACTTAATGGTAAAACTCCCACGTGCGCAGAACCCCCCTCCCCAGCGTCACGTGACAACAATCTCCACACTCCATCTCATCGGACGGTCATCACTTCTTCGATCTTCTACCCATCCCTCACCTACCTACACTCCTCCCCTTGCCCTAGACTCCACCACCGACGGAGGAGGAGGACGAGGTCGCTGGCGGCGGCGGTGGAGTCTAGGGCAAGGGGAGGAGTGTAAGTAGGTGAGGGATGGGTAGAAGAAGAAGTGATGGTCGTTGGATGAGATGGAGGGTGCAGATTGCTGCCACGTGGCACTAGGGAGGGGGGTTCTGCGTACGTGGAAATTTTATCGTTAAGTTACTAACGAACAAGCTAATGGATGTGGGTTATTTGAACAAATTGTGTAGTCGCGGGGGGTTCTGTGCAAACTTGGTAGTTTAGGTAGTCTTTGCGCGCATCGACTATAGTTGAGGGGGGTTCCGTGTAATTTATCCTTTTTTAATGTAATAGTCAAATTTAATAAAAAAAATAGGAAGAAATGTAATTCAAACTTTTGGATGGATTATACTTGTAATGTAATCTAAATTTCAAGTTCAATTTCAAATGAGACAATTGTTGTCAACCCCAAAGTTTTGGATAGATTCAGGAGAAACATTAAAGGTTAGGATAGATTTGTTACAAGGGCCAAAGTTTGGGATTGATACATTAATTTTTCATATTTATATAATATTATAATATTTTTTATTACATACTGACGTGACATAAGTGATAATATTTTTTTTAAAAATTTGCTGAGTTAGATGCCACATCCGCACCTAACGGTTACATTGACGGGCATCTAAAGTCGGTCTAGAATTAATATCAATTTGATACAAATTAAAGATTGGGTTAGATTTGTGAAAAATATCATAGTTTGGGCTAGATATATTAATTAACCCTTATATATATATAACCCTAAATTCTAATCCTAATCCTCTCCATCTCCATCAGTGCATCTCACCCATTCGGCGCCGACAACCGACTCCTCCCTCCTATCTCCATTCTCTCGTTGTCCTGACTCTGGCATTGCACCATTCCCCGACTTAGCCTTCTCCCAGGCGAAGTGGAGAGTCCTCGGCAACCCAACTATTTTTGAGAAGAGAAATAGTGAAGATTTCAGACAATCAAATAAAACCCTCTATCCTTCGTTTTCCTTTTTCTTGACTCCTTTACATCACCGACGTTTCCTTTCTTCACCGCGTTGCCCGTGGCCGACTGCTGCAGCTCTCTTTGCCACAGCCGTTGTCGCCGAATTGTCATTCTATTTTCCTAGTTCTGCTTACTTCAACTCTCTTGATCGTTCGTCGCTCGCACTCATCCGCATCCCATAGCCTCGTCGCCTGCGATTTGCCCTAGTCCCTTGCCACCCGCATCCTTCCTCAGGTCCCTGCTAAAGTCATATTTTTTCTACCATCGATCCCCACACCGCTGAAAACGCAAACAAATTACAACTAGCCCGGTGCACTGAAGCCATGATTTGCTCATGAGGAAAGTAGGTATAACTCTTCTCTCACATCTTTTTATGGCTAGTGATGGAGAATTAGAGACCAAGTTAATAGTAATTGGTGTGTAGTTTGAAGAAGACCCATATGTGAATGAATCATCCAATATGATGTATTTAAATTCCTAGCATCGTTTCTCTTAATATGCAATTGCAGTCTCTATTCATCCGGTTGTGCTCAATATCTTTATTTGTTCTCCCCTTCTCCAGTTGTGTATTTAATAGGAGACATATACATTGAATCATTTCCTAGATTATAGTAATTTAAATGAGAGCATATATACTGGATTCGACTAGAACTATTGGTCCCGATCGGTTTAGACCCAATAATGCCCTAAAACTCAACTCGAGCTAAACCAGACGGCTCTGCCTGGGGACTTCACCCGGTCGTATTCCTAAACCTGACTCGAGCCAGAACAGACGGCTCCGCTCGGGGGCTCCACTCAGCCATACAAGGACATCCACGTCCTTCCTTTTCACAAGGGATACGCCATTACAAGCTCGCCATCTCTGGGATCAGCCTTGAACTATTCTGAGTAATACACTCGCGTGATTGTCGAGCGACGTCATCACCTTCACCTATAATAAATACATACACAACATGCCTCAGGTACCCTAAGTTCTATTTTCTATTACCTCAACCTTGGAGTCCCACTAACTTGAGCGTCGAAGTGCCTTTTGCAAGCCCCCCACCCCCGTCAGAGTTGCACTTGACCGGGAGAGACACCGAGCCGGACCGAACTACTCTGATCCTTAAGCAGGAACATTTGGTGCCCAACATGGGGTCGAGTAAAACTTACCTCCCCCAAAATGGTTGGAACCAGGAGACAAGTGACTGTTGCTGCACGTTTCAACGGCAACGACGACGATCATCCGCAACCTAGTGATGCTGAAATAGCGAGGACGACGCTCCGGTACCAATCCAAACTCCCTAGAAGAACCCCAATGTCGAATAAACGACCTAGAAGCAGAGAACCAAAGGTTAGCAACCCAGGTCGAGATGCTGACACGGTCCCAGGGACAACCCCGGCTAACCATGAGCACCACCGGTCAGAACAAGAAGAAAACAACCGCTTAGAAAGGAGGAGACCAATTTTCGTCCTTCGAGATGAGATCTCTAGCACCACCCATCAGGAAAAGGAGGACTCCAAAGTCAGGGAGGTCGCGCTACACTCCCTATCGACGCGTGACCTTTCACCGAGCACATAATGGCAACAAGCCTCCTATCTAAGAGCAAGTTGCCCATCACTCTGATGCCCTACGACGGTACAGGCGATCCTACAATACACTTGGCAACCTCGCTCTCTGTAGGGATTTTCCATCTTTCCTAGGAAATACCGCTATGTTGTGGTTTGCTTCCCTCCCACTGAGGTCTATTCATTCCTTCGAGGACCTTTCCCGCGTCTTCCTCAACCGATTCACCACATCGCGGGTCTACTACAAAATAGAGGACACCCTCCACTATGTTAGGCAAGGGCAAAGTGAGCCCTTAAGGGAGTACATATGCAGGTTTTAGGCTATAGCGGCCAAAATCCCCAACCTCGACCCGCGAGTCGAATTCTTCTCCATTAAATTCGGATTGAAGCCCCGACACTTTGTCGACCAGATCGTCCTGACAAAGCCCAAGGACATGGCTGATTTCCAGGAGAAAGCCGCCAGCTTCATAGAGATGAAAGAACTCTGAGAGGCTAAAAAGGCCAATGGGTAGTACCTCAAAGCCATTGTCGAAGATAGAAAATCCAAAAGGGCAGGCAGAAAAAGCGAAGACCACAACTACCATGAGAAAAATAATGGCGGAGCACCAAGGTCACCATCTCGTCCGAACACCCGATATGAAAGGTATAATCCTTTCAATACTAGGAAGGAGACCATCCTTCGCGGCATCTACAACTTGAAGCTTATCAAGTACCCCACCAATGTGGGAAAGTAAAAGCTACCACCCAACGCCGATATGAGCAAGAAATGTGCCTTCCATGACACCTATAGACACTCCACCGAGGACTGTGTGGTACTCGATGACCAACTTCAGGATTTGGTCCGAGCAGGGCACCTAGACAGTTATATCCATTACCGAGGAGAACGAGGATGGAGTAGAAGTCGCGACCCTCGACGATGAAGCCGAATGCCTCTGAACCCCCACTCGGGTCAGAGGGAAAGCAATCGAGCTGATCGCTAAGGAAATGAACTCCAAGGAGTTATCGACTACATCGCTGGCGGATTTACGGGAGTTGGCGAATTAAGATCAGCCAGAAATAGATCCCTTTGGGCAATCATGGCGGTTGACAACACTACTTGCCCATGCCAGCCCATCTCCAAAACTCTGGTAATATCGTTCTATGAATCTGATAACCAAGGAACTGATCAAAACCTACATGACATGGTCGTAATCTCTGTGATTGCAGAAAATTTTATTGTTGAAAAGGTCCTAGTCGACCAAGGCAGCTCTGTCGACATTCTTTTCAACCCTACCTTCGAGAAAATGCAACTAACCGAAGCCTCACTTACCCTTGCAAAGGAGACTTGTTAGGCTTCTCGGGAGAAAGGGTTGAAGTACGAGGTGCCATGTGACTATGGATGACATTCAACTCTCAGCCAAAGGCAAAAATGATTGATGTGTAGTACCTGGTCAGCAACATCCCCAGCCCGTATCATATGATCTCATGATGACCTTCTTTGAACAATCTGGGAACTATTGTATCTACTCCGCACCTAGCACTAAATATTTCTATTTTGGAAACGGAAGTAGGCGTGCTCCACACTAACCAAAAAGAAGCTCGACGGTTCTACAATGAGTGCCTTAGGCCAAGGATGGCCGAACCAAAAAAAGAGCCTAGCGACCCATAAGCACCATCCACAATCGTAGGCGAATAGCCGACAAGAATGTTCGAGCAAGACCCAAGTCGAGACACGCGAAAAACAACCCCGATTGAATGCTTGAAAGATGACTCAAGTCGTGCTCAAATCACCTCAACATGCACAAATAAAGCTCAGACAGAACACTCTTGTACGCATAATTTCCTTTTATCATTTAAAAAAAAATTCATTTCTCATATCTTTCTATATGTATACTCAGGAATTCTACGACCATCTCGTTGCTTTGGCGAATACTCCACTATTCGGAACTTACTCGACTCCTCGTGCGTGGTCCTACCTTACGCTCCTCGGCGAGCTCGGCTTGAACCCCCCGAGTGCAGTCCTTGGCCCCTAGAGTCGCTACTTCTGACTTGAGAGCCATTATTTGACTCCTCGTGCGCGGTCCTGCCTTATGCTCCTCGGCGAGCGCAGCTTGAACCCCCCAGTGTAGTCCTCGACCCTCAAACCCACTACTTTCAACCTCAGAGCCCCTACACGACCAGGACTCAGTTTTCACCAGCCTCACTTGTCGGCTATAACACCATTACTTCCGGCCTCAGAGCCCTTACTTGAATCCTTGCGCGCGCTCCTACCTTACGCTCCTCGGCGAGCTCAGCTTGAACCCCTGAGTGCAGTCCTCGGCCCCCAGACCCGCTATTATCGGCCATAGAGCCCTTACACGACTAGGACTCGATTTTCACCAACATTGCTCATTGGCTATCACGCTATTATTTTCGGCCTCAGAGCCCTTACTCGACCCCTCGTGTGGGGTCCTGCCTTACGCTCTTCGACGAGCTTGGCTAGAACCCGCAAATGTAGTCCTCAGCCCCCAGAGCCGCTACTTCCAGTCTCAGAGCCCTTACACAACCAGGACTCGGTTTTAGCCAGCCTGGTTCGTCGGCTATCACACTATTGCTTTCAACCTCAGAGCCCTTACTTGATTCCTCATTTGCGGTCCTGCCTTACGCTCCTCGGCGAGCTCGGCTTGAAACCTCGAGTGTAGTCCTCGGCCCCAAGAGTCACTATTTCCGGCCTCAAAGCCCTTACTCGACTCCTCGTGAGCGGTCTTGCCTTACACTCCTCGGCGAGCTCGGCTTGAACCCCCGAGTGCAATTCTCGACCGCCAAAGCCGCTCCTTCCAACCTTAGAGCCCTTACTCGGTTCTTCGCGCGAGGTCCTGCCTTACGCTTATTGGCGAGCTCAGCTTGAACCCATGAGTGCAATCCTCGGTCCCCAGAGCCACTACTTTCGGCCTCAGAGCTCTTGCATGACCAGGACTCGATTTTCACCAGCCTGGCTCGTCAGCTATCACGCCGTTACTTCCACCCTCAGTGCCCTTACACGACCATGACACGGTTTTCACCAACCAAGCTCATCGGCCACTGCGCCACTACTCCGGCATTAGAGCTCTTACTCGACTCCTTGTGTGCGGTCATGCCTTATACTCTTCAGCGATCTCGGCTTGAACCCCCAAGTGCGTTCCTTGGCCCTAGAGCCACTACTTCTGACTTTACCACCGTCACTCAATTCTAAAACGAGCCTTGCTCAACACCAGACCTCATCGTTAATACTTAACCCTCGAAACAACTTCGGAGCTACTACACGAGGTTCAACCTCAAACAAAGATTCTCCCTTCAAAGGGAGCCAAACACTACCAAGTCAACAAAAAACATGTTACAAAACGAAAAACATGCATGCATAAATAGGCCCACGAAGGGGCAATAGTCAAACACTTCAGCAGCCCTCAAGAGGCAACAATCCATTACAAACAATGCTTGACCCACACAAATGCAATTTGAAACATGCCAGTATTCATAAGGAAGAAGGCACATTGGCATTGGCCAACTCCACAGAACCTTCCTTCTCCAGGACGTCCTCATCCATTGGAGAAACAATGTGTGGCTGGCAATCCCTCTTCGAAGGGATCAGGAACCTCCTCCTCGGGCTCGGGATCCACTAAAGCCCCATCCCATATCTCTCTGAAACAATCAGCTCCAGAGAAGTCAACTTCGGGATCAAAAAATTGAGCCTGCTCAATCACCTTGTTGAAACCTTCATTACACAAGATTAAACCGGCATCCCGCCAACGGTTCATGTCGTCCTCGGAATTCTTTGCCATCTGTTTGCACTCCGGCCCGTTGGCGAGAACTCTCCACTTTAGACGCCCCAAGTTTCCTCTTGGACTCATCTTCCATGTCCTTTAATCGAGCAACTAACTCTGCAACAGTAAGGTTTAAACGCTCAATCTTGCAATTCTTCACCCTCCTGACTTTGGCCAATTCAAGCTTTGACAACTCTATTTCTCGCACAAAAGCCTCAACTTTCTCTGACCCAAACTACCTCAGCCTGCCAACCAAGGCCAACAGATGGGTCCACATCTCTATCTCGTTTGATGAAACCAATAGGTTCCCTAGGCAAAAAGAACCACCCGTATATAGAACCATGGCCAGCCGCTGAGCAAGCGACGGGGAACTTCCTGCAGTCTCCATGCTCGATGACGAGGCTTCATTCCCTGCTGAAGCCATACCTTCGCAGAATGACGAACCTCTGCTGAAGCAAGGACTCCCAACCTGCTCCTCCAACAGTAAAAGCGGAACAAAAGGATCGAGTCGAGCCAAAAGGATAGGATAACTCCACTACGCTCAACGACCGAGGGCTAGGGACTCCTGCATCTTGGACCTCCAAGTCCTCCAGTACTAGAAACTCTAATGCCAACAACGACAATGGTTGGCTAGGCCCTGATGGAGAATCATCAACTAGCCATTTCTTCCATCTATCGATTGTAGGAGTATCACACCTCTTGCTCCTAAGGCAGTCGTGGAAATCATTTCGTCCAGCATAGACGATGCTTTCCCTACAACAAAAGAAAATCCTCATTAAATAGAGGATAACGAGGGTTACATTCAGAACGCCCTTAAAAACACCTACCTATGTATGCTGAAATCGGCGGCCCCTCCAGGTCTCTTTTCAACACCTCTTTACAGGAAAAAGGCTCAGAAGGGTCACACCTAATCAAAAAATCCATGGTGTTTCTCTCCCTAGCATAAAGAACTCCCTCTTCTACGTGCCCAATAGGCACAGGTTCCTCAGTCTAGGACAAAGGAAATATCTCCTTTCGGGAGTTAGAGTCCAAATAAAATGGACACATGAACGATTTTGACTTTACTTTGAAGAAGCACTCTTTGAAGTTCTGGTGAGAACTCCAGAAAGAATTGATGAGTTTTTTCCCTAGTACACTGCTGAGAGACACCAAAACTCCCCTATGAGGACTATTTATCTGAAAGAAAGAGAAAAACACACAAATGCTCGGCTCAAGACCGAGACACTGCATCAGAATCTCAAAGCAACGAATAACCACCCAACTATTTGGATGCAGTTGCGAAGGAACTACATTCGCCTGACTCAATATCCCACATTCAAAGTCCACGAAGGGCAGACACACTCCAAGTTCTTCAAATGATTTCTGATATATAAAGATGGAACCAAATTCCCTACGATGAAAAATCCTATTTGAGGAGGAACAAGGGAGACAATCGAAGGAGTCTTCATCATCATAAAGAGAAATCTTTACCCTGTCTCGAAAAGCCTAGATGTTGCTTAGGGCGATCATCACCAAGCCCTCTCGTCGTATCCTATGAAAAACCCAAGAGTAGGGATCAGGAGTCCTCTTCGACGGCCTTATCTCTAGCACGGTTCTAGCTTTTATTTTCACCATTGGCCTGAGTAAAATTTCAATCACCCTTGGTAAGCAAAAGAAACTAAGAGCCAAGAAGGCTCGTCTATCATTGAAGACCTCAAAGCACCGGGACACCAAAAGCGCGAGACAAAGTTTAGAGGATGAGGGGGGAAGAAATTGTCTTAAAGACAACAAACCCCCCATTGAACGGTAGGCGATTCTACTACAAACAAATATCAGTCGATCAGGCCCGCCAAGCGGTGGTTTCCTAGAAAACCGCAAGGGTCCATGGGAACTCTTTCCCTACCATGATTACTCCTCAGAACTGAAAAGGCAAAAGCCAACCATGAAGCGCCAATCAAGAGACACCGCGAAGGAAGAGAAACCCCACACTAAGTCGTCATACTAGGAGCAAAAGTCGAGGACACACAGAAATAACAAGGTGAAGATATGTAAAATCGGCCTCCACATCTGCCTACTCCAGTTCGGCTTCTATGGTCGCTTGCTCCAGCTCGGCCTCCACGATCGTTCGTTCTAGTTCGGCCTCTATAGTTGTTCGCTCCAGTTAGGCCTCCATGGCCGCTTGCTCCAGCTCGGCCTCCATGATCGTTCGTTCTAGTTCGGCCTCTACGGTCGTTCGCTCCAGTTCGGCCTCCACGATTGCTTGCTCTAGTTCGGCCTCCACGATCGCTTGCTCTAGTTCAGCCTTTATGGTTGCTAGCTCCAGCTCGGCCTTTATGGTCGCTAGCTCCAGCTCTTCCTCAATAGACCACTCAAACACAACTCAGCCTTTACGATGGCTGGACACAAAATGGAAAAATATTTTCGAAAATTTCTCAAAACTGCAAAGAAACTAGAGTGAGGAAAGTTAACTCTACTTAAGAGCTCGACATGCAGTCCGCCAAACTCCGACCGAGCTCGGGGGCTGTGGATTAGAGTAGAACTATTGGGCTTGGTTGGATTAGACCCAGCGGTGCCCCACAACCCAACTCGAGCTGAACCTGACGACTCTGCTCGAGGGTTTCACCCGATCATATTCCTAGACCTGACTCGAGCCAGACCAGACGACTCCATCCGGGGGCTCCACCCGGCCATACAAGGACATCCACGTCCTTTCTTATTACAAGGAATACGCCATTACAAGCCCGCCATCTCCAGGACCAGCCTCGACCCATTCCAAGCAATATCACAAAGCCCAATAGTTTCGATTAGCGGGTTATTACTTCGGTTTCGGTTTCGGTTAACCACAAAAATGCGATTAACTGAACTGTTGTCATCCCTAGGTGTTCAGAACAAAAAATTTATAATGCATATTTTATCCCTTTGCAAAAGAGTTTGTAAAGTATTATAGACTTTTGCATAAATTCTAAAAAAATATAAAAAATAATTTTAATTAATGAAATATATTTTTTATAATAAAAAGAAGAGCTAGGCGTCTAAAAAAAATTAAATTAAAAGTATTTTGTCCGAAGTCTATAAAGTTTCATAAATTTTTATAAAATAAAATATTTTATTTTTTTGGATCCTAGCACCTCCTTTATATCATAAAAAATATTTTATGAATGATTTTTTTTAATTTATGAAACTATTTTAGACTTTGGGCAAAAGTCACCTTAGAGATCTTGCCCAAAGCATATAAAACTAAATTTAAATTAAAAATAGTGAATTATTTTCATTCAATTTTTTTGGACTCTAGCATCTCTTTTATATCATCAAAAAATTTCTTATATGAATTAAAATTTTACCTTCTAATAGTTATACAACTATTCTGGACTTTGCGCAAAAGTGTCCGCTAGAATTATTGGGCCCAGTCGGATTAGACCCAGTAGCGCCCCACAACCTACCTCGAGCCAAGCCAAACGGCTCCGCCCGGCTACATCCCGAACCAGACTCGAGCCATACCAAACGACACCGCCTGGGACTCCACCCGATCAAACATGGACATCCACGTCCTTCCTTATCACGAGGGATACGTCATTACAAGCTCGCCATTACAATCTTATAGGCCATTTATCCAACAACTACGACAATTGAATTCACTTAAGAATAACCTGCGATACAGACTGAATTGCTGAATAAGGAGGTTGCATAATTTTACGAGATGTTGAAAGCTGCTGATGAACCTTTGTATGAGAATTGTCCTAATTATACAAGATTTTTGGCAATTACGCAACTCCTGAACATCAAGTCTGATTGTAATATTAGTGGGGTTGCGTTTGATCGGATTGCAGGCTTTATCAATGGTGTGCTACCTCCAAATAGCAAGTTTGAGCCAACTTTTTATAAGACAAAAAAGTTGATGAGGAAATTAGGGCTTGGGTATGAAAGATACACGCGTGCCCAAATAACTGCATTTTATATTATAAAGAAAATGCACAGTTAGAGCAATGCCTGGTATGTGAACATCCTCGTTACAAGGAGAAAAAATCGGTCCGATAAAAAAATATCCCCTTTAAGGTGCTTCGGTATTTTCCACTGACATCGAGGCTTCAACGATTATTCATGTCGGAAAAGACTGCCCCCTATATGAGTTGGCATGCAAGAAGTTGTGATGATACAGTAATGACTCATCCATCTGACTGTGAAGCATGGAAACATTTGGATATGTGTTATCCTTCATTTTCTAGGGATACTAAAAATATCAGGTTGGGATTGTGCACGGATGGTTTTAATCCATTTGGTAATTCGGTAACTCCGTATTCAGTATGGTCAGTGCTGTTAACAATTTATAATTTGTCACCCTCAATGTGTATGAAAGATGAATTTATCTATCTTTCGATGATTATCCCGGTTCCTAGGGGTCCTCGTAAAAAAATTGACGTATTTCTCCGACCCCTAATTGATGAACTGAAAACATTATGGGTTGAGGGAGCTATCACTTATGATTGTCACAAGAAGCAAAACTTCACTTTACGAGCTGCAATATTATGGACAATCAATGATTTCCCGGCCTATGGCATGTTGTCTGGTTGGAGCATGCATGGGTGACTCTCTTGCCTGTATTGCATGGAACACTCAAAATCCTTTAGTCTTGAGAATGTTCGAAAAATTTATTTCTTTGATTGTCATCGCCGGTTCCTACCGTCTAACCATCAGTATCGAAGGAATCATGACAAATTTACCAAGGGTAGAGTCGAAAGAGATGAGCCACCATCGATGTTGTCTGGTGAACAGATGTTAGCACGTGTTCAATTACTTCCAGAGATTACTTTTGGTCGGAATGTAAGAATTTCAAGTTTTGGTCAAACACATAACTGGGTGAAAAAAAGTATCTTTTGAGAATTACCGTATTGGAGTTAATTACTGATTCGGCATAATTTGGACGTCATGCACATTAAAAAAAATATGTTTGATAATATTTTTAACACTATGATGGATATTTCTGGCCAAAATAAAAATTATGTGAAGGCCCGACATGATGTGAAATGTAAGATCGAGGCCTAAGTTAGAGTTACAAGAGGTCAACTAACAACTTCATAAGCCCAAGGCGCCGTATGTGTTAAATAAACAACAGATGAAAGATGTGTATCAATGGATCAAAGAACTCAGATTACCCGATTGATATGCCTCAAACTTATCTCGATGTGTAAACCTCGATGAATGCAAAATATTGGGGATGAAGAGACACGATTGTCATGTATTCATGCAGAGATTGCTTCCGGTCGCGTTTCGAGACCATCTACATGATAAGATTTGGGGTCCATTGACAGAATTAAGTATATTTTTTAGAAACATTTGTGCAAATGTACTTCAAGTCGAAGATATGTTAGCACTTAAAAATTATATTGTTAAAATCAAATGCAAGCTGGAGCAATTTTTTCCTCATACATTTTTTGACTCGATGGAGCATCTACCGGTACACTTAGCATACGAGGCACGAGTTGGTGGCCCCGTTCAATACCGGTGGATGTACTTATTTGAAAGATACATGAATCGTCTGAAGAAAAGAGTAAAGAACACTACCGCAGTTGAAGGTTCCATATCAGAAGCATATATAATTCAAAAAAATTTAACATTCTGCTTATTTTATTTTGAATCTACCATTAAGACAAAACTTAATCGTCTTCCACGAAACGACGACAGGGGAACTCGACCATCAGATGGTTGTTTAAATATCTTTTGTTACCCCGGTCGTGCTTTGCGTTCTCATCTGTCTCAATTCTTAAACGACGAAGAGTACCATTTGACATATTTGTACGTTTTACTAAACTGTCCAGAGATTGAGAAGTTCATTGAAATATTTGACATTGAGATGATGACAAAATACTCTATTTATGGCGATGAGGAATTAGAAAGATTACAGAATCGTGAGTTCCCTAATTGGTTTCAAGTTTACAGCACGAAACACAGAGGCGAAATAGATAACCAAATCTTTGAGTTTGCTAGCGGACCGACACGACTTGTATAGTGTTATAATGGTTATTTTGTTAATGGATATAAATTTCACACACTTGAATATTCATCTACAAAAAAGACTATGAATGTCGGGGTCTGCGTCAAAGGGACAACATATGCTGAATGTGATGTTGACTTTTACGGACTATTGGAAGAAGTCATAGAATTGCAATTTTTTGGATGTAAATCAGTTGCCTTTTTTAAATGTCATTGGTTCGATGCAAGCGATAGGGGCATGAGAGTTCATCCAAAGTATAAACAACTGGTCGAGGTCAATTACAAATCAAAATTTAGCTTCAAATGAGTCATTTATATTGGCATCTCAAACTGAACAAGTATATTATATGCAGTATCTGTCTCGAAAGAATGATAGGGCAGATTGGCATATAGTATGTAAGACTAAAGCCAGAGAAAAAATTGACCCGGTAGTTGGAGAGAATGAGCCAGCAGATGACTTCTATCAAGAAGAAGATCCTTCTGAAGTGGAACAAGTTAGTCCAATACTCGAGGATAATGACACAGAGTTAATTCAATTGGAAATAGAATACATTGATGACGACGATAATGAAGTTGAGGAAGGACAGAATGATGATGAGGGAGAAGAAGAAGAATTTCAAGATTTCGATACAGAAAAATAAGAAGAAGAGTATTACACAGATAATGATAATGACGATGACGAATAATTGTAAATGTGAAGTATATATTCAATTATTAAATATATCTATTAATCTATTATATATAATCTAATTATATTAAATTTTTACAGCTATGGTTCGAGATATCAGTTCCCGAGGAGGCATTTCTCATAGGACCCCCCGACGATTACTACCCGCCCCACTTGTACCCACTGATCCTTCGCCTTCCACCACCATCCCCCCACCTTCAGCCACCATCCCCTCACCTCCAGCCACCATCCCCTCTGATCCGTCCACCGTTCCCTCACCTGATCTGGCCACCATCCCCCCACCTGATTCGTCCACCATTTCCTCACCTGATCTGGCCACCATCCCCTCACCTCCGGCTACCATCCCTCCGCCACCCTCTGCAGATTCAGGACCGTCTTCATCGAGACGTAGGCCACGAGGGCCTAATAGAATTCTCCCCCCGCCACCTGAGGGAGAACTAAGTAGAGCAGTTAGTGTGCGCGAAAGACGGTAAGTATAAGCATCAACTATTTCTTATAATTTATTTATTTTAAAATATCATAATATGAATTTATATTTGGTGCAGATTTGAGCAGGAGGATGTCCCTCGCACGATAGCGGGGACGATCCAAAAGTTTAAGCACGGGGCATGACCTACATGGTCTCACGTGCCCCGTGAGCATATGGATTTATAGTGGCGAGAGTTCACGGTAAGTATATTTATTAAATTATTGTTAATGTTAAATATTGATCGGTAATAATAATTTTTTTTTTGCAAGCTCATTATACATGGCTGAAGGACCATACTACTTTTACTGAGGTTGCATGGGAGCGTGTTGCCTACGCTCGCTATAACGGGCTGCTTCAGCAAGCCCGTCAGATTGTGATGAGACGGCTAGGGGGCCTTATAGATAGGGCAGACTCGGGGACACGCTCCTGAGTGGATTCCTGGCCCTGTGTGGGACCAGCTCATTGAGCGGTGGGACACACCTGAGTGGCAGGAGGTCTCTCAGACTACGTCAAGAAATCGCATGTCCGGGGGGGACGGCACGGGCGCGCGCCACACTAGTGGCTCCATCTCTTTTTCGGTTCATGAGCGTCGTATGGTATGTATAATTTAATTATTTTTAATTAAATTATATATTGTGTATAATGATATTAATGTATTTGTTTTCTAATGTAAGACGCGAGTGGTGGAGGACGGCACCGTCCAACGCCCGTCGATGATGGAGGTGTTTGAGCATGAGACTACATTGATAGCAGAGCCTCGATCATAATGGTAAGTATTTAGATATTTCTATTTTATTTATACAATTTTTATTTATAGTTTATATATATTTAGAATATAAACACGTGTAGGAAACTTACATGAGGACTGTGATCAAGCGTGGAGGCACACCGGAGGAGTTCAACACAGGAGCTTGGGTGGAGGCCGCAGGTGGCTAGGAGCACGACCGTGTTTATGGCTTTGCAGATAGTGGCAATGCACGCGCCGTGCTTGGGCCACTTGGGGCACCGACCCCTTCGGCTGCGGGTGAGCGACCCTCGACATCCCGGGCACAGGACCAGAGCCGGATAGCGGCCTTGGAGTTGGAGCTCACCCAACAAAGACAGGCGATGGAGGAGTATAGACGGACGAATGAAGAGTTGAGACAAACGATGCAGAGCATGCAGACATTGCTCACTCAGATTGCGTCTCACTTTGGCCTTCTACCGATGATGTCGCAGCTGTTATCCTCCTCAACCCAGTCAACGCTCCCAACCCAGTCGCTATCGACTCCACCGCCTCCATCGCAGCCGTGAGTTTTTGATTTATTATATTTTGTTTATATTTTGATACTTGTTTGTATACAGATAGTTGTTTATATACTTATGGTTGTATATATATGACATTTTGATACTTGTTTGCCTTCGATTTGAGACTTAGATTGACGATATTTATGTAAAACTTGTATGTTTGATTTCAAATGCATGTGTATGATGTTTTCTGATTGTAATATGTGATTGAAAATAGATTGTAATCTATAAATATTATTGTATACAAGAATTTATAAAAATTTTATTTTTTTCAGTTACAGGATATACCTTGAGCTACGGCTTATCCACAGCCACCATCACTAAGCCGTGGCTGAAGGCTTATCGTAAATGGCTGATGGCCTGGGCAGCACCAAATATCACGGTTGCTAATAGTATCACCGACGGCCCTGGGCTGTGGCTGATGTGTTGGTTTCAGTTACAGCCTTATACGTCACTAAGCTGTGGCTAAAGACATGGCTGATGGCCTGGGCAGCACCAAATATCACGGTTGCTAATAGTATCACCGACGATCGCGGGCCGTGGTTGATGTGTTGGTATCAGTGACAGTGGCCTAAAGCCATCACTAATGTGTTTAAATCAGCGACAGCGCCCACGGTTGTCGCTGATGATTACTTGTGATGGCTAAGAGATGTCGTCACAACTTATTTGAGACGCGCACATCAGTGATAGCCTTTTGCCATGGCTGTTGCCGTCCGTGATAGTTGTCATCGATGGTTCAGCCACGGCTTCGGCCGTCGGTGATGACGGTAATTCTAGTAGTGAAGGTAATAGGTAGTGAGAACATTATCATCCCAAAACTACAACGGGATAGAGCAGTCTCAACAAGATGGCAATTCTTTTGTTCCGCAATCCCATTTTGCTGAGGTGTATGAGGTCATGAAGACTGGTGAAGGAGACCATGCATGGAGAAAAAAGATTGAAATGCATGTGAAAAGTACTCTTTTGCATTGTCACTTCTTAGGACACAAATAGGAATACCAAATTGGGTTTTTATTTCAGCATGAAACATAATAAATATATGAAAGAGTTCAGAGCGATCCTTCATGAGGAATAACCATGTCATATGAGAGTAGTCATCTATGAAGGTAATAAAGTATCTAAACCCCAATTTGGAGGAAACACGACTAGGCCCTCATACATTTGAATGAATAAGAGAGAAAGGTGTTGAAGCACGTTTATTGACACTACGTGGGAAAGAGGACCGGGAATATTTACACAGTTGACAGGATTCACACTCAAGACTCAAAATGAAAGAAAGACTAGGACACATCTTCTTCAGATTATGTAAATGAGGGTGCCCCAACCAGCTATGTATATGTAGTGGAGTTGAATCGACCACCAAGGCAGATGAAGATGGTACGACTAGCTAGTACAACCCCCGATACTCATGTCCTGTGTCAATCACCTTGCCAGTCCGAGAATCCTGGATAAAAATAGAATCAGAGGTAAATGTGACAGAACAATGTAAATCTCGAGTTAGTTTAATAATAGAGAGGAAACTCAAAGGAAATTGAGATATATAAATCACATGCGTAAGTGGCATGGATGGTGTGGGTGAAACATGGTCAATGCCCTTTACTGATGAAGAGGAACCATCGACAAGGGTGACACTAGGAGATGAGGTAGGGGTAATTAAATTAGAAAAACTAGACAAGTTACCAGACATATGATTAGATGCGCCTAAGTCTAGAATCCAAGGGCGTGCACTAGTAGTATGTGTCAAACACGCAATAGAAGTACATTCAGGAGCAAAAGCATAGACTGACTGCTTTGACTAAGAGCTTTGTGCAAACTGATACTTAAGAAATCGAGAATGCTCATCTACATGAGGAATACTAGTATTGACGATAGCCCCAGAAGGAAGAGGCTAGTTGCCCAAAATACCATCAGAAAATGATTGTTGCGAATGTGCTACTCTTTCCACAATGAGTACATTTGAGTCATCCTCTATCAGATCCATGAGACATGGACGATGGAATTGGCATAGCTGAGACATCTAATGGGGAGGACATGACTTGCTGGTTAGGAATTGCAGCAAGTGCTGATCTAAAAGTACCGTCGAAGATCAGAGATGAAGCCAAAACAGAGAAGCGATATGCGAGCAGGCAAAAGGTTCGCGAACAATAGAGCCTCAGATGAATAGTAACCCATGTGAACAGTACCTCGTGAACAATGCCTCATGAATAGTGCCTCATGAACAGTAGCCAGACAGAAAAGAAGAGGAGAAAAAAAGGCTTTTAGGGATTCAAAGAGGCTCAGATACCATGTGATTTGGAAAAAGGAAGTTCTCTGATAGAGCATTCTCTACTAGTATTTATATATCATCTTTACAAATAAGTACATAGAGATAATATATATTTACAACTAGGTCCTTAATCAATATATACGTATTTGACGGACAAATCAGTGGTTCTTCGGTAAGTAAGTAAGTTGTACAAGGAGCTTGTGATGAACCTCTGGTGGTCCATTTCCAAATTACCTGATCGACCCCGTCTAGAAGAAGGAAGGGTGCAAGATCGGTAGCCAGACTTGCGAGTGAGTCCAAGGGAATAACGTTAGTGAAAGCAATATTCCATCCCAATATAGCGCCCTGACTATTAAACTCTTTTGAGTCCATGATGTTGGCATTTGGGACTGCAGAATGTAAAAAAATGTCTGAGTATTTGTCCATAAGTCTCGATCTGTTTATCCAAGGATCGAGCCAGAGCCGAATCAAGGAGCCAGACCCCACATAATATCATATGGAATGCTCAGCAATGTCGATGTTCTTCATGATGCCCCTCTAGAGAATTGAAAGCTTTGCACATCGATTGTCGTAAAAGGCTAACAAGTGTGGGCTAGAGATATGAGATAAGACTGACCCACATCATTTCATCATTTTAGAGTAGTTTACAAAGCCAAGAGTCCAATCTCGCTTTATTATGACATTGCACGTTCAACAATCCCAACCCCCTATCTGACTTTTTAGAGGTGATGATGTCCACACCACCGAAATAAGGAGGCTTCTACACCACTTGATCCTATCCGAACAAAAGTTAGGGGCCTAACCCGATTAACCCGAATATGATCGAGCCCCGACCCGATTAACCCTAATAACCCAAATTTCCTTTTAAAAATAAAAATAAAAAATAAAATTTATCATTAAAAAGGAATAAGAATTCTGCAAATTGTAAAATGATGAAAAATAGGTAAAAATGGTATAAGAATATGACTCCACTAGGATTTAAACTCAAGACCTTAGATTTCATTTTCAAAGTCCCAACCACCAAGCCATCTATTATCTTTTGCAATTGTAATATACATAAATATATATTTCGGTTCGATTAGGGTTTTTTGGATTTTTCAAGGTTTTAACCTGACTCAACCCAAACCGAGAAATGACAAATTTCACTACCTGACCCGATCCGAATATAACCCTAATAACTCGACTCGAAAGCAAAAATTTTGGATCGATTTATTCGATTTATTTGGATCGGTTCAGGTTTTGCACAGCCCTAATGGTGTCCCAATTGACATGACATTTTTCCTATAGACCTGTAGATCTTCAACCATTTCAAAAGAATGCTTTCCTCCTTTTGTCTATTTGTTGAATGACCCCAAACGGTGCTTCGAAGGTTGCGAAAATGTAAGAAGTCTGGCTAGTAAGAATATTGTTTGTGAGGGTAAGTCAACCTGGTCTAAAGAGTAAGGGGCCTTTCTAGGAAGCTAGAGTCTTATCGAATTTGGCGATGATCGATCTTTGTCCATTCCTCTCTATGAAGCTACCCATGCTGAAGAGGTAAGCCAAGATAGTTGATAAAAAAGTTAGCCGACATGCAATGTAGAATGGTGGCCGCCTGGGCAATCTAGATTTTGTTCGCTAGGGTGTGTATTATTGTAGTTTTGTCAGTGTTGAGTTTGAGGCCCGAATAGAGTTTGAAATATTTCAACAGAAATCCTAAATTACTAAGGAAAAGGGCGAATGCGTGACAAAATAAAACTAGATCATCTACAAATGAGATACCACCTGGTGCCCCTTTAATCAAAATTAAACTTGTGCCTCTGGTTTGTTTTGCATCGTGCTATAATTAATTAATGTTAGTATTTTATCCACATTGTAAGTATATTACTCATCTAGTTACCTTCTCACTTTCATAGTATGATAGTGTTAGGAAATCAGTCTTGGACCTAACTCAAGGGGGAGGATTGTCCCGTCTATTTAAAGACTATCTAGATCACAACCTCAAGCAATGTGGAACTTTAACATATAGTTGTAATATTTTTGCTAGTTACGTGTTTACTAATTAGCTTTCACTACAATGGGGATATGGGCCACTCATGCACCAATGGATGCGTTATATGTTCCATATTATGCTGGATCTAATCGGCCCAAAGGGCACAAGTAATGTTGCTAAGTTTAGTGATTTAGTGAATATAAATGATAAATGAGTGAACATAAATGACGAACCAATATAACTCACATTCATGTACTTACTATCTATTCACTTATTTCTTTTTCATGTTAGGTTCTTTCGTAGGAATGTCAATTGTAGAAAGGATCTAACTCTCCTTTATAGGAGTTGTCAATAGGGATGACATCGTATCAAAATGGTGCGAATATATTGTATCTGCATCCACACCGCATTTCACATCCACACATCTGCATCCACACCACGTCTACTACGGATATGGATATGTGTGTCCATATTCGCACTGCATCTAGATGCAGATATCCACACTTCATTCGTATTCACATCACATTTTAAAAAAATAATAAAATGATATATTTAACAAAGAAATAATGAGATAAAATAATAATTATATAATTTACAATATAGGTGGTGTAAAATAATACATAAGTTGTAATATATAGGGTAAAATGATAATTGTTATATGCATATATGGATTGAATATGATGCAGATCAGCATCCACAATAGCATTCGCATTCGATTGTTTCTTTTTTCAAAAAAGTAACCAATTTGTGCGGTGCAAATGCAGATTATATCCGGCAGATGTGGAATTAATTATTGCCATCCCTAGTTGTCAATTGAGATTGGAAAAATGTACTAAAATGCCCCTAATATTTCCGCAGCTTAACATTTTTTAAGGATAAAAAAACCCCTTATGTTATGGAATTGGGTACAAAAATACCCCTATAGGTAAATGATGTTAAATGAGAAATAAAGGAGCTGACGTGGCTGGTGACTAGATTGATGATGTGGACACGTGGCACACATGCAGGCCAAGATATTTTCTCACGACTACTAAAATGCCCGTAATATTTTCTCACGAGTACAAAATTGTCCCTAAAATTTTCTCACGGGTACTAAAATACCCCTAACGTTTATTTTGGAGCCAAAAATACCCTTGAGGTTATTAAAAATAGTACAAAAATGACACCATGCTAACTATTTTTGTTAGATGAGACTTAACAGAGATGTCGTGGATGCTGATAGAGATGTTGACTTTACACATGGTGCACATGCATAGAGCAACTTACCACGTAAGCGACACATAAGAAATCGAAAATTGAAAATTTAGTAAATAAAAACCAAAATTGAAACCATCAAATCGGTTAATCGAAAATTTTAGTTCGGTTTCAAACCGATTTTTCAATTAACCGAATTTTTGATTTTTTTGCTCACACCTACGGTTGCGTGGCAAGTTCCTCTCTGCATGTGCACAACGTGTAAAGTCAACATCTCTATTAGTATCCACGATATCTCCGTTAAGTCTCACCTAACAAAAGTTAGTCTGATGTCATTTTTGTACCATTTTCAATAATCTCAGGAGTATTTTTAGCTCCAAAATAAATGTTAGGGGTATTTTAGTACATGTGAGAAAACGTTAGGGATATTTTTGTACCCGTGAGAAAACGTTAGGGGCATTTTAGTACCCGTGAGAAAACGTCAGGGACATTTTGATACCCGTGAGAAAACGTCTTGGCCTGCATGCGCGCCACATGTCCACATCATCAGTCCTAGTCATCAGCCACGTCAGCTCCGTTATCTCTCAATTAACGATGTTTACCTATAGGGGTATTTTTGTACTCAATTCCATAACGTAAGGGATATTTTTGATCCCAAAAAAATATTATGAGCATTTTAGTACTCGTGAGAAAATGTTAGAAGCATTTTTGTACCTTTTCTCGTTGAGATTTTATCATTTGGAGTCAACCTCGACTTGAATGATATAGGGAGTGAGTAATTGCTTTACGTGGGTGTCTCAATATGATTTGATTTTTGACCGCGTTATAAAATTTTAGTATTATAATTATATTTTTAATAATTAACTTTATGAAAAATTATTTTAATATCTAACGAATTTAATTAAAATTATAAATCTATTCTTGTCCACCGTGAGTAGAATAATTGATAATAATATTTTATATGTTTCGTAAATATCTATGTTCAAATTCCAGTTTACCCTATCTTTGTTACAAAAGAAACGGATAGTTCTTATATATGTACTGTTAACAACTAAAAAATTATTCAATTGAGAACTAAACTCAATCTTGTATAATGTATATGCAACTGACCAGTTGCCAAAACCTTGTTTTATTACAAGTTGATCTCAGTTTATTAACCTACCCAAAAACAGACAATCACCATAAGTCATTGTTGACTTGGAATACAAGCTTACATTAATTTTTCCCTATCAACATTCTCAAAGTTATATGATTAAAGCATGTATTCCCTTTGGGCTAAAAAAATAATAAAGAAAACAAAAGAAAATATATTACTTTTAAGACATTGGTAGAGCCATTAATAAAAATTAGGGGAGGGGTAAACTCAAACTGATATAAGTTCAACAATATCATAATGGACAAAATAAATATTTTTTAAAGATAATTCATTATATTAATATATAAAAGATAATAAATATTATTCATACATAATTAATAAATTTAAAACCTAACTAAAAGTTTTTAAATTAAAAAAATTATAATTATTTTTGACGAGTTTTTAATGCATTGATGGCATCGCATAATAATATCATTAATAATTATATTAAAATTATTTTTTTTCAATAAATGCACCACAAGAGTTGGCAGCGTTTCATGATGAAAGTTGAGCGTGAGGTTGGTTGGCAGGGCCAAAATCGCACGTGGATGGAGTTGAGGCCCGAGAACAACACTCGACGATACAAGAGCGGAGGTAAGGCCACTCAAATGTCATTGCAAGAAGAAAATAAAATTAAAAATTAAATATAATAAGTTTGGTAATTAATTATTAAATTATTTTAAATTATTTTATAAATCAATAGAAGTAATAATACAAAAGATTCGAAAAGAAACAGAGGAGGGAGGGGGAGGAGGAAAGGAGGATAATTTTACCATCTCTCCTACCATTAAATCATTTGCTCCTCCCAATAAGGTAGCTTTGCTAGTGCTTTAGGAAAAAAATCATATATCCAACCAAATCCAGACATATTACCATATTCATAATTTTTTTTATTAACTTCCTTACTTGGCCACATCTCCGAATTTAAAAACATTGGTTATACTGATCCAGAATTTCTGCCGTTTCTTACCATATTTTTCACGCTCTCGAGCAGAACCAAAAAAATCATTGCATTTATAGGCAGACAAAATCTGGATAACAGAAATATTGAAGTAAATCTAAATCTTAATACGACTTGATATTTTTATTTGAAAAATTCATAATGATGTCATGGAAATTGATCAATTAGGGCGATAATTAAGAAGAAAACTCAAGTCCTCATTACACGATATTTTGTATAATTAGTACAAAAGGCTCCTTGGCGAGTGGCGACACCTCCATCTCAAATCACGCCTTGAGGATGAGGCTTGTTGCAAACGCCGCCGTCAGAAATATAAGCCCGAACAACGCCAGGAAGCTAATCCCTCTGCAAATCCATATAAAATGAGCTCAGTATCTTTAATTACCATCATATGGAAATAATAAGCCAGATGCAAGAAGAATGAGTACCCTATCTTGAGGCGGTTATCGGGGACGCCAGTGGAGTAGCCCTTGAAGTAAAAGAAGCGGCCGACGTTGTACAAGGCGCCGAGACCTGCGGCGACGACCGGATACTGCAGCCCACTAACCAGCAGCGTGGCGAAGAATACCGGCACCATCTCCAGCGAGTTCTGGTGCCCCCTCTGCCAACAGCAAACGCAGAAAGATAAGTCAAGCAATTAGTCAAACAGGTGGTGGGCGAGCGACTGCCTGAGTCTAGATCAGAACCTGGATGCAGTTGAAGAGCTTGGCGTCCTTGTTCTCGGACTCAAGGGCGTAGAGCGTGGGGTAGAAAACTTTGTACCTGAGAGTGTGCCGTCAAAATGAAGTTGCTAAAGGAGGAGAAGGAGAAGGAGGAGATAACGAAGCAAAAATTACTTCCTGCGAGCCTTGCCGACTTGGAAGGACATCCAGAAGTTGAAGAAGATGTAGGACACGAGCACGGCCACCACGTAGCCGTATTCCTTCGGGATTTCCAAGGTAAGCGCCATCTCTTCCGACTTGGACTCGCCCTCTTTAGCTCTTCTATGTTATTTGGTCTCCGTCACTCCGTCAGTGCCCAACCGCTATATTTATTTAGGCATTGGAGGGATTCTAGAATGTTCTAGACACTTTTTTTTGTGAGGAAATTTAAGTTTAAAAAAATGGTCATTATAATTTAAGAATTTTAATTGAATTTCCATTGAAACAAATATAAATGGAGCGATCGGTTCGATTAATTTATATTTATATTTATATTATAATTGCTTAAATTAGTTAAGTTGGTTGGATCGAAACAACCGATGGTCCAACCAATTGAACGTGTGTTTCAGATGAAAGAATATTCCCTGCTTCTGACTTCTTGCCCAAGACAAGAAAGTTTGACCATGAAGAGACGCAATTTGTTTTTTAGTTATCTATATATTGTGGCTAGGATGAAGTTTAGGTCAGCAGTGACATCAGCATAATAGTTATTTTTGACAAATTCCAGCTTGACTTGCTGTATTTTGACCTTTAATTTTTTAGCTATCTACCTAAAATATAACCCGTACATGGGAACGGTTAAAAACATGTTTCAATAAGATACCATACATGTACCCTAGAATATGTTCATTAATAAAATCTAATAGAATATTCCGTTGGAACTTGTTCATTAATATATTTTAATAGGGTACTCGAAACCTATACTACACCACAAGTTTCAGATAAGATCCAATTTTAGATTACAACATGATAAGATCCATGTTCAAAACATAAGAATTGATCATACACAGGATAGAATTCGGATAGCACAAAAAACACAAGGTATTCAAATCCGCTCGCCCCTATTGAATAATGTGCTATTTTGGTAAGATATCGTATTAAACACACAAAAAAAATTATATAGGAAGAAAAAAAAATTATTATAATTTTTTTTGTGTTTAATACGTTATTTTAGTGAAATAATATATTGAAAGTGGATCCAATTTGATTTGGCTCGATTGATCGTCGCATAAAATTAAATGTTTATGATACAAAATTAAAGTTTTTATGAATATAAAATTTAAATTACATTCGCTTAAAAATAATAAATATGTATTTATTGGATTATGAATCTATATTCACGAATTTTATCAAGACAAACTGATTCACAGTGGCACTATTTTGACAAGATTTTTTTTTTTCGGATTAGAGTTGTGCCTAAACTTATGACTTTGTACATTTTGTAACACATGATAAATACATACTACCATATTATCTGTAGTTTAAATTGGGTAATTTACTTAGGTGACGCTTGGTTGCCCATAAGTGAAAATATTGCAAAAAATATTTACAGCAAAAGTAAATACTCGTGAATAAAATTTATAATCTATTGTTTGATTGCCGACAAATAGAGATGCAACTTCTATTCGCAACCGTTTGATTGCCCGCAAATGAAAGTTGCAATTACACTTGCAACTAGCTAGTATTTGTATATATAGGTTTGATAATTTTGGTTCGACCCTGCATGATATCCTACTAACCAGAGTCGACCCGTTTAGTTTTACGTAATCGTGCTAACAAGCTGGACCATGAAGAACAATTTAGTTTTCGTGCAGTGCCGAGCCCAAATTCTGAAGTCCATTTTTTTATCAGGGCGGGGTAGGACGTCATGGAATGAGCCGCCCCAAGGATTGACGACGCTCGAAATACTCGATGTGGAGACTGATAATAATTTTATTCATTATCAAAACTATCGGGCTATCAGACTAAAATTGGCCCAATAGTTTTATTTGGGCCTAAATTAGGGGTGTAATCGAGCCGAGCCGAGCTTGCTTATGCTCAAGCTCTGCTCGTTTAAGAAATGTTGAGCTCGAACTCGAACTCGAGCTAGATCGAGCTTCAATATCCAAGCTCCAGATCGGCTCGAGCTCGACTCAAGTAACTCGAGCTCGGCTCGTTTAAGTTCGTTTAGGCTCGTTTATTTTTCTCAAGTGTGATCGAGCTCGTTCAAGCTCGATTAAGCTCGGCTCGACTCGGGTTTATGCTCAACCCCATATGAAATATTAATATTTATACAATTATATATCAATATATGAAGCTCGATTAGGCTCGCGAGCCGCTCGAGTCGAGTATTACTTAGCTTGAGCTCGAGTTTTCATCGAGTCGATCTCGAGTAGCTCACGAGCTACTCGGCTCACTTACACCCCTAGGCCTAATAGCCCGATTTTGATTTATTTATTTTTTTATCGTGCTAACGGGTTAGGCTGACCTGTTTACTGTTCTTGTCGTGCAGGGGCCGAGGGTCCTGGGCTCGAACTTTTATCGGGTCGAGCATGATTTTTGTTCGAGTGGGGCAAGCCTAGCCTGATATCTTCGGCCCAACACGAAATGTCGGGTCCAATAGGAGTTCAACAGAATTTAGAAGCAATACCAAGCAAATAGAGATAAAAGGATAAATCTATCATTTTGCCCAATGATAATTCATCGACTACAACAAAATTGATCCGACCCAAAATAATATTATTTGATACTCTAAATCACCATTTAGTTTAGTACAATATTATTTTATATTATTTAATTATTTATCAAAATAAATTAATAATTTTTAAGTATTATATAATAGCCAAAAATATAAAAAATCTACCAAACGATATCAGATCTAAAATCTGGCACTACAATCGCGTTCAGCACGTAAAAATCTACATCTTTGATATTTATCTAGTGTACATCTAATGACTCTAAGTCGCATGAATTAATTATTTTTTAATACTTAAATTACTATATTTGCCACTCACAATTTTGTTTTGTGTGCTTTTTGGGCTGCAATTGCTTTTGTAGTCTGTACTAAATGTTGCAAAAGATTTTTGCAATCAATCAAATAAATTAATTTGTCTATTTATTGTAAGTAGACTTGCAATATTTGTACTTGTGGACAACCAAACGCCCTGTATAAACGTGAATTGATGCAACACTACTCGACTTAACCCACGGATAAGTGTGAATTTTAATATATAATCTATATTATGTATAAGAGCACATTTAAAATTGTGATGTGGCATTCTATCGATAAAGTATTGTTGAGATGATTAGGGCTGTTCATTGGGTCGACCCGACCCGACCTATTTGTAGGGGTGAGCAAAAAAAAATGATTTTCCGGTTAACCAAAAAAATGGTCCGAAACCGAACCGATTTTTCCGGTTAACTGAACCGGTTTTTTCGGTTTCGATTTTTTTTTTTTTGAAAAATCGGTTTTCGGTTTCGATTTCGGTCCGAGAGGTAAAAAGTCCATCGATTTCGGTTAACCGACCGGTTGGATATAATTTATTAATTTATTATTTTTATTTTTATATATATATAATAATAATAATAATAAATTATAAATTATAAAAAAATTATAAAAAATTACAGAAAATTATAAAAAATTATAAAAAATTATAAAAATATTAAAAATATTAAAAAAATCAAAAAAAATCAAAAAAAAATCAAAAAAATCAAAAAAATATTAAAAATATTTTAAAAAATCAAAAAATATTTTAAAAAATAAAAATAAAAATATTAGTTTTTGTAGAACATTATCTTGGTTTAATGGTTTCACTTTTTTTTCTTTTTTCTCAATGAGAATTTGCTATTTATTTAGATTTTTCTCCACGATTTGCATAATATTATTATGTTTGTAGGTTAAAAAAATTTATTGGTTAACCGAAAATTATCGGTTAACCTAACCAAAAAAACCGAAATCGAAATAGTGGTTAACCGAAGTTAATGGACCGATTTACGGTTAATGATTTTGAAAAACCGAAGTTAATGTACCGGTTTTTTTTTTTGCTAATGGACCGATTAACCGATCCATGCTCATCCCTACCTATTTGGGTTGGGTCGGATCGGGTAATTGGGTCGCGTTGGGTACAATTTGACCAAACCCGACTATAATCGAGTCGGGTCTCGAGTTTTAGAATTTGAAACCCGATGATTCAAGACCCGACCCGATGACCCAATTATTTATATTTTTTAATTATTTTTAAAATATTTATATTAAAAAATATTTATTTTTATTTTTATTAAAAAAATATTGTTAAAAACTTATTTTTTACCTAAATGGGTAAACCCGACTACCCAACCCGACCGAACTAGGTCGGGTCGGGTCAGATTGAGTTTGAGAGGTGAATAATTTCCAACCCGACCCGACCTAACCTGATTACACTTGGTCGGGTCGAATCGATTTTTTTCCTAAATCCGACCTGACCCGTGAACACTCCTAGACATGATAGATTCTAAAAATTTTACAACATTATATTTTTATGAATTTATTTATTTATTTATATTATTATTTTTAATCAAGATAAAAAATCACAATAGATGATCATAGTATAATTCGAATTTTAAATTTTTAGGATATGGTGTTACCACCAACTACTCACTATTGGCAAATTATTTATTTATTTTTCTAGCATTAGTATTACATTATTAATGATCGTGCTTATTAACGCTATGAATTCAGTTTTTAACCATCAGGCATTCAATTCTTACATATTATTGTATTTTTTAAAGTACATAATTAACTATTGGAACCAAAATTTCAATTTGAGCATTAAAATCATAATATTAACCATTAGGGACTTCGATCAAAGCTCTAACTGCTTATATATATTTTTTATTGCGATTTGACATGCTTACTAAATTAGTATACCTAATCACTTAAAATGAGAGATTAATCATAATTATATTGGTATGGACTATCACCAATATAATAATTATTAAAATCATGTGTTTAGGTTTTTAAATTTCTTAGGGTGTGTTTAATTTGAATATAGTGAATTCATAAAGAATAAGAATAAATAAAAAATAAAATAGACAAAAAATAATATTATCTTATTTAATTGACATTATAAATAAGATAAGAATAAAATTACTTTATTTATTTAACATAAAAAATAGATAATGAATTAAGAAAAAAATAATTAAAATGTCCTTCTAAAATATAATAATTATATTTTAATTTATTCTAATTAATAACATAATAAAAATATGAATTGATGTAAAATAATTTATTAATTGAAAATAATAAAATATTATTACTTATTTTATTTTCATAAAAATAATTTAATCTTTTAAAATAATTATTAAAATATTAATTAATAATAAAATAATAATTATCTATTTAAAATATACTATTATTAAAATTAATTTAATAATTTAATTTTTTATATTATTATTATTATAAATATTGATTGACAATATAAAAAATGATAAAAATATCTTTTTAAATAATTTATTTTAATTAATAACAAAGTAATAAAAAAAATATTATTTATTTTATTTTTATAAAAACTAAATCTTTTAAAAATCAATTATTAAAATAATATTTAATAATAAAATAATTATTATATATTTAAGATATATAACTATTAAAATTAATTTAATAATTTAATTTTTTATATTCTTATGTAATATTATAAATATTGAAGGATAATATTAAAAAATATCATAAGGAATAGATAAAGAATATTATTTCTTGGGTTGAGGTAAGAAATAGTATTTCTCATATATGAGGAATAATATTCTTTGTCTATTCCTTACAATCCACCTATTTCTTGTCTATAAGTTGCAACCAAACAAGAAAATTAATAAGTGGGGCATAATGAATAGTATTTCATCTCTCATCTATTCCATCCAACCAAACATTACCTTAAAGTTACAAATATGTGAAGTTTAAAATTTCTAATTGGACTAAACTTGAACTATTAGGCCCGATCGAATTAGACCATCAGCATCCCACAACTCATTTCAAATCGAACTAGACGGCTTCACCCAGGGGTTCTGCCTGACTATACTCCTGGAGTTGACTCGAGCCAGATCAAGCGACTCTGCCCGGGGCTCCATCCGGCCAAACAAGGACATCCACGTCCTCCCTTATTAAGAGGGATACGACATTATAAACCTGTCATATCCGAGATCAACCTCGATCCATTCTTAGCAATATTCCCGCGAGATTTCCAAGTGGCGTCATCACCTCCACCTATAATAAATACAGACATGACATGTCTCAGGTAATCCTAAGTTCTAATTTTTATTACCTTCACCTTGGAGTCCCCGTAACTTGAGCGTCGAAGTGTCTTTTACAGGTCCCCTCGTCGGCGTTGAACCTGACTAGGATAGACTCCGAACAAGACCAAAATACTCTGATCCTCAAGCAAAAACATTTAGCGCCCACTGTGGGCTTAAGTAAAGTTTACCTCCCCCACAATGGTTAAAACCCAGAGCCAAGCGATTGCCACCCCATGCTAACGACAATGATCGCAGCCTAGTGACGTTGAAACAGTGAGGAGCGATGCTCCGGTGCCAGCCCATCTTCCTCCTAAAGAGCCTCAACAACAGATAAACGATTTGGAAGCAATAAATCAGCGTCTAGCAGCCCAAGTTGAGAGGCTGAAACGATCCGAGGGAAAACCCTTGGCTGACCACGAGCGTTGTTACTTAAAGCATGGGGAGAGTAATCACTTTGGAAAGAGGAGACCGGTTCCTGTCCTTCACTACGAAGTCTCCAGCACCCCCCGTCCGGAGAACGATGAAGATCACAAAGCCCAAAAACCGGGACTGTCCTCTCTTTCGACGCGGGACCCTTCGTCAAACACATCATGGCAACCCGCCTCCCGCCGAGAAGCGAGCTGCCTACCACTATGGCACCCTACAACAGAACAGGCGACCCTGCTCTACACCTGACGGCGTTCAGGACGAAAATGCTTTATCACGGGGCGATCGATCCCGCACTCTACAAAGCCTTCCCAACCTTCTTGGGAAAAACCGCTCTATTGTGTTTTGCCTCCCTACCGACAGGGTTTATTCATTCCTTTGAAGACCTCTTCTGCGTCTTCCTCACCCGGTTCACCATATCATGGGTATATCACAAGATCGAGGCTGCCCTCCATTATGTCAGCCAAGGGCAACATGAGCCTCTAAGTGGATACTTGAACAGATTTCAGGCCATAGTGACCGAAATTTCCAATCTCGACCCTCAAATCAAGCTCCGCTCCATCAAGCTCAGACTGAAGCCTAGACTCTTTGCCGATTAGATCTCCCTGATCGAGCCCAAAGACACGGCCGAATTTTAGAAGAAAGTAGCTAGCTTCATAAAAATGAAAGAATTTCGAGAAGCAAAAATGATCGACTGGAAAAATCTCAAGGCCACTGTCGAAGACAAAAAGCCCAAGAAGGGAGACAAGAAAATTGAAGACCGCAGCCGACATGAGCGGGGCAACGACAGGAGACCTAGGTCACCACCTCACCCGAATGTCTTATTCAAAAGGCACACCCCTTTCAACACTAAGAAGGAAACTATCATCCGCGACATCTATCACCTGAAGCTTATCATATACCCCGCCAACGCAGGAAAGCAAAAGCTATCGCCTAATGCCGATATGAGTAAGAAGTGTGCATTCCATGATACTTATAGACACACCACCAAGGATTGTGTAGTACTGAGAGATCAATTTGAAGATTTAGTCAGCGCAGGACACCTAGACAAGTATGTCCATCACCTTCCGAAGAGAGGTCGGAGCAGGAGCTGCGACACTTGACGATGAAGTCGGATGCCTCCGAACTCTCATAGGGAGAGCAACTGAGCCAACGAGCCCCGAGGAGTCATTGACTACATCACCGACGGGTTTGCAGGGGATGGAGAATCGAGCTCAGCCAAAAAGAGGTCTCTTCGAGCAATCATGGCAGTCGACATCACCACTTGCCCGTGTCGGCCTACCACGAAAACCCCGATTATATCATTCTATGAATCCGACTTTTGCGGAACTGATCAAAACCTACACGACCCGATCGTAATCTCTATGATCGTAGGAAACTTCATCATCAAAAAGGTTCTTGTTGACCAAGGCAGCTCGGCTGACATTCTTTTCCATTCTACCTTCGAGAAAATGCAATTAACAAAGGCTTCGCTCACACCAAGCAAAGGAGATTAGGTAGGCTTCTCGGGAGAAAGGGTTGACGTCTGTGGAACCATATGGCTGAGGACAACATTCAACTCGAAGCCAAAGGCAAAAACAATTAATGTACAATATCTTGTCATTAACATCCCTAGCCCATATAATATGATCCTAGGACGATCGTCCTTGAACAATCTGGGAGCTGTCATTTCCACTCCCCACTTGGCATTAAAGTTTCATATTCAGAAATGGAAGTAGGTGTGTTGCACGTCGACCAAAAAGAAGCCCGATTGTGCTATAATGGAAGTAGGTGTGTTGCAAGTCAAAGATGGCCGAATGAAAGAAAGAACCTAATGGTCCACAAATGCTTCCCACAATCAAAGGCAAACAGTCGGCCGAAACCTCTGAACCAAGCTCAAGATAGGACATGCGAAAGCAACCCCGACTCAACCCTTGAAAGAACTCAAGTCGTTATCGAGTCATCACAACAGGCACTAATAAAGCTCAGAACCGTGCATCGCTCCTGTACCACAATTTCTTTATCACTCAATAAAATTGCTTTCCTCGCATTTTTGTGTGTATATTCAGGGAACTCTACGATCATCTCGGCTCTTTAACAAGTATTCCATCATTCGAAATCTACTTAAAAGCCCTCACGAGCTCGGCCTAAACCCCCAAGTGCGGATTCTCGCCCTCAAAGCCGTTGCTTCTAGCCCCAAAGCCCAACACTCTATTCAGCGACCAGAACTCAGTTTTCATCAGTCTGGCTCGTCGGCCTTAGTGCCTATCTCGAGCTCCTACGCCCTCAACGACCCCAACTGCGCTTCTCGCGAGCTCAATTTTCACCCTGAAGTGGGCGGCCATGAAAGCCGAGCTGAGGCGAATGGCTATGGAAGCCGAACTAGAGGAAGCGATCGTAAGGGCCAAACTGGAGCAAGTGGCCGTGAAGGCCGTATCGGGGTGGGTGGCTGCGGAGGCCAAGCTAAAGTGAATGGCTGAGGAGGCCGAACTGGAGCAAGTGACCCTAAAGGTCGTGCTGAGGTAAGTGGTCGTGGAGGCCGAGCTAGGGCGAGCGACTGTGGAAGTCGAGCCGGAGAAGGTGATCAGGGAGGCCAAACTGAAATAGGTGACCCTGAAGGTCGCATTGGAGTGGACAACTACGTAGGCCTAGCTGGAGCAAGTGACCCTGAAGGTTGTGCTTAGGCAAGTGGTCGTGGAGGCCGAGCTATATCAAGCCACTCGTCTTTGATTGGTATGTAGCAACTTTTGCGTCGCCTCGAGGTAAGTTAAATCAGTATATTTTTGCCGTGTTGTTCTCGTGTCCTCTCGGCTTTCGGGCCTGGCATGTCGGTTTGATGATGGAGATCTTCTCATCCTCTGTGGTAGTTGCTGACTGGCGTTTGCCTCCTCATTTTTAGGGGAGGCATCATGGCAGAAAAAAGCGTCCACTCGTATCTTGGGGACTTCTAGAGAACCGTCGATCGATGAGCTGGTCGGTTGGGATTTAATTGCATTTTCACCGCTGGCCATTGGATAGGGGGGTTGTCGCTCTTCAACCTATAATGTGACTCTTTCCCTTGTTACGAGCCTTTCTCACGTTCTTTGGCATTCGTCCTTAGCAAGTTCTTGTTGGTGTTCTTCTGGTTAGTTTCTTTCTTCCTTCGTTGTTGATCCCTTCTTGTAAGTCTTCTTGGTGTTTTGCTTTTCCTCTATGTATCGTTGATGTTGGTTTTAGGTTTGACTTCTTCTCAATCCATTTAGTAGTATCGTGACTATCAGGTACTCTTCTACAGTTTTCTGAGATGAATTGTTTAGAATCTTTCTGTTGTGCAGGTGAGATATCTTCTTTGTTGAAAGTGCCAGGTATGCACGCTCGTTTGTGAGAGAGCGCTTCAAGCGGGATGGAGAAAGATTAGTTGGTGGATAGCTTATTGAGGCCTATGAGGGTTTCGTAGTCTCGAAATCCAGGAGTCTCTAAAGCTAGGGCGGAGGCGGTCATATCATCAGCCTCTTCGGATTCTCTCGTCTTTCTTGGCTCACCAACGAGATGTCGAAAGAGAGCTAGGTGTTCTGAGGGAAATTCGCTTCCTCAAACGGCTACTCAATCGCGGGGGAATGAGTTCGCATCGCCGGAGATAGGGGTGGCAGTTGGTGCGTCAGCGGGAGTTCAACGACCTATTTCAGTCTTGTGCTTATGTTCCAATAATCAATCAATTTTCCCGATGGGGTGGATCCTTGGGAACACGTCCAACTTCTGATAGGCAAGTTGAGGGAGTCTACTCGAGAGATTTTGAGGCGCAGGCTCGAGAGCTCGAGGCATTGAGGTTCAAAATGGTTGAAATAGAAAGGATCTAGGGGGCAAAGGTTGATGAAGTCGCGCACTTGAGTGTGGTTGTTTTCGAGTCTGCTACCCAGATAGCAGAGGTGGAGAGCAAGTCTAGGACGGAATTGGAAATGCTCTACCTTGATCTTGACGCAGTGGTGGCGGAGGGAGCCCGTTTGAAGACCGAGACTAAGGAGGCCAAGGCTGAGGCTTGGAGGTGCAATTTGGCGAAGCAAACCTTTGAGGAAGAAGCGAGATGCCTTCGAGACTGTGCTCTTTCAATGTATATAGAGGGTTTCCAAAGGGCGACAAAACGGGCTAAGCTCCTTGCTCCTAGCGTTGACCTTTATGGGATGGACTTCCTCAAGGATGCCAAAGATGGTGTTCCGGTAAATCCTAAAGCTGAGGAGGACTTTTCTTGGTCTCTTGGAGGAAAACCTTCAATCGCGACTCCGGGTCAGTGCTCATTTTTCCCGTTGGGAGATATTTTTCCAGGGAGGGATGCTCTTGTCGTGCCTACCAAGGCTGATGTGGTTTCTCAATAAACGTTTGAATTTTTTGTTTGCCTGTGAATGTGCTAGTCTTGGAAACTTTCTGGGGTTTGATTTTTTCCCTTTTCGTTTAACAATTGCCCATTTGTGGGTTTTTTTTTTGCAACATGCTCTTGTTGATTTAGTGGCCTAGTTATTTTTTGTTGATGATGCTTGGTTCTCCATAAAGGGAAGTCTTTGTCTGACTTCTAAAATCTTTGTTTGAGGTTGAACCTTCTGTAACAACTCCGAAGTTATTTCGATGGTTAAGTAGTGATAACGGGCTCTGGTGTCAAGCTAAGCTGGTTGTATATTGACGAATTTAGGAATAGTGGTTCCAGGGTCGAGTACTGCATCTGAGGGTCCTAGTCGAGCTCACTGAGGAGCGTAAGGCGAGATTGTGCCCGGGGAGTCGTATAAGGGCTCTGACGCTGGGAGTAATGGCATGATTACCAGTGAGCTCGGTTGTTGAAAGCCAAGTCTTGATCGTGTAAGGACGATGAGGTCGAAAGTAGCGACTCTGGGGCCGAGGACTTTACTCGGGGTTTCAAGCTGAGCTCGTCGAGGAGCGTAAGGGAGGACCGCATGCGATGAGTCGAATAAGGGCTCTGAGGCCGAAAGTAATGGTGTGATAGCCAATAAGCCAAGTTGGTGAAAACCTAGTCCTGGTCGTGTAATGGCGCTGAGGCTGAAAGTAGCGGCTCTAGGGGCTGAGGACTTTACTCGATGGTTCAAGCTGAGCTCGTCGAGGAGCGTGAGACAAGACCGTGCGCGAGGAGTCTGAGGCTGAAAGTAATGGTGTGATAGCCAACGAGCCAGGTTGGTGAAAATCAAGTCCTAATCATGTAAGGGTGTAGAGGCCGAAAGTAGCGGCTCTAGGGGCCTTGGGCTTTACTCGAGGGTTCAAGCCGAGCTCGTCGAGAAGCGTAAGGCAGAACCGTGCGCGAGGAGTCGAGTAAGATCTCTGAGGCCGGAAGTAATGACGTGATAGCCAACGAGCCAGGTTGGTGAAAACCAAGTCCTGGTCATGTAAGGGCGTTGAGGCCAGAAGTAGCGGTTCTAGGGGCCGAGGACTTTACTCGGGAGTTCAAGCCGAGTTCGTCGATGAGCGTAAGGTAGGACTGTGCACGAGGAGTCAAGTAAGGGCTCTGAGGCCAGAAGTAATGTCGTGATAGCCAACGAGCCAAGTTGGTGAGAACCAAGTCTTGGTCATGTAAGGGAGCTGGAGCCTGTAACAGGCACTGAGGCCGACGAGCCTGACTGGTGTAAACCGAATTTTGGTTTGCTGAGTGGAGCATCGTGCTTTGAGGCTGGGGTAACGACTCTGAAAGCCGAAAGCACGTGTGGGAGTTCTGCCCTAGCTCGCTGAGGAGCATGAGGTGGAACTGTGCATGAAGATTTAAGTAAGTTTCAAATAATGGAATATTAGTTAAGGTGGCGCGATGGCCGTATAGTTCGCTGGGCATATACAAAGAAGAGATGCAAGAAATGCAATTTTATTGAGTGATAAAGAAATTATGCGTACAGGATGAATGTTCAATTGAGCCTTATTTGTGCCCGTTGTGGTGATTTGATTGCGGCTTGAGTTCTTTCAAGGGTTGAGTCGGGGTTGCTTTCGTATGTCCCTTCCTGAGTTTGGCTTGGAGGCTTCCGCATGTTGTTTGCCATTGGTTGTGGAAAGTGTTTGTGGGCCATTAGGTTCTTTTTTTGATTCAACCATCTTTGGATTAAGGCATTCATTATAGTACCATCGAGTTTCTTTCTGGTCAGCATGCATCACATCTACTTCTATTTCTGAAACAAAAAACTTTAACACCAGGTGGGGAGTGGATACAACAGCTCCTAGATTGTTCAAAGACGATCATCCTAGGATCATATGATATGGGCTGAGAATGTTGATGACTAAGTACTGCACATCAATTGTTTTCGCTTTTGGCTGAGAGTTGAACGTCGTTCTTAACCATATGGCTCCGCGAATGTCAACCCTTTCTCCTGAGAAGCCTACTAGGTCTCCTTTGCACGACGTATGAGAGGCTTCTGTTAATTGCATTTTCTCAAAAGTAGAGTAGAAAAGGATGTCGCCCGAGCTGCCTTGATCAACAAGAATCTTTTTGACAATGAAGTTTCCTACAATCACAGAGATTACAACCGGGTCATGTAAGTTTTGATTAGTTCCGTGGAAATCACATTCATAGAATGATATTACCAAGGTTTTAGGGGTAAGCCGACATGGGCGAGTGGCGCTACCGACCGTCATGATTGCCCAAAGAGACCTTTTTCTAGCCGAGTTTGACTCTCTGCCTCCTACAAATCCACTGACGTTGTAGTTGATGACTCATCATAGCTCATTTCTTGAGTGATCAGCTCGGTCGTCCTACTTATGGGAATTCGAAGGTGTCCGACTTTGTCATCGAGGGTCGCAACTCCTGCTCTGACCTCTCTCTGGTGATAGATGTATTTGTTTAAATGTCCTGAACAGACTAAATCTTCAAGTTGATCTTCGAGCATTACATAATCCTCGATAGTGTGTCCATAAGTGTCGCGGATTGCGCACTTCTTGTTCATATCGGTGTTAGGCGTCATCTTTTGTTTTCCCGCATTGACGGGGTAACTAATAAGTTTCAGGTGGTAGATGTTAGGAAGGATGGTTTCCTTCTTAGCGTTGAAAGGAGTGTGCCTTTCGAATTGAGCACTCGGGCGAGGTGGTGACCTTGGCCCTCTGCTGTTGCTCTGCTCGTGTCAATTGCAATCTTCACTTTTTTGTCTGCCTTCTTGGATTTTTTATCTTCGACAACGACTTTGAGATTTTGCTAGTCAGCCTTTTCTGCTTCTTAAAGTTCTTCCATTTTTATGAAGCTAGCGGCCTTCTAAAATTCAGCCATATCTGTAGGCTTTGTCAGGGCGATCTGGTCGACGAAGAGTTCGGGTTTAAAATTGAGTTTGATGGAGTAGAATTCAACTTGTGGATCGAGGTTGGGGATTTCGGTCGTTATGGCCTGGAAAGTATTCATGTTTCTCTACAACAATAATCGTCATTAATAACATGCCATAAATGCTATCATATGTAGTGTATAACATTATACGAAACGTTGTCAAATAGTATGCTATCTTATGTAGGAAGATTACAATAGCATTTCAAAAATACAATTGTGTATGCTATATGAATATTATTTTATAACATTTTTTATTCATTATGATTAGTTTGTTATCGAATTCATAACCTGCTATTACTTCTCTCTACAATAGCATAATTAATTAATTATCATATATATTTATATAGCATTTTCAAACCATTATCTATCACTAAAGAGAGCATTTCAAAATTATCGTACAAAAGTATGTTTAATCTCAACTTGTTGTTGTTATTGAAATATTTTTTTATTTTTGTAATTTATTAACAATATAAGAATACATTACATAAATCAATATTTAAAAAACATTTTTATATTAAATCAAGAGTACATTACATAAATTCAAACAACTAAAACGTAGCATCAATCCAAACTTAGTAAAATATCAACTAATGAACTTAAATCAATATTGTCTTCTAATAATAAAAAGAAAATAGATTAAATATTATCTTCTAAAACAAAAGTAGCTAGCTTGTTGTAATCATGAAATCTTCTAACATAGCTACCAAATATTTGACCCTTGACCAGTTGAAATCTTCTAACTAGCATCAAGTTCTAGTTAAACCTTGACCACCTTGCTCCTAAGCCATGCATAACTTCAACATCTTTTTCTTTGCCAGAGTTTCTTCATATATAATTGTTCCAATTAGCTACGATCTTTCCTACCAAAATTTTCATTTATGTGACAAATAATATAAGTATATAAGGGATAATGATTGTTTGTAAAAAAAAATAATTCCATGAGTGAATATATTAGTTGAAATGATCAAATTTACTGGACAGATTTTGAGAAGCTCGACAGATTTACTGACAATGTAATTAAAATGGCCTTCATCTCAGATAGCTTGAAATGATCTTCATCCGAAGATATGAAACTTATATGCAATTCGAAGTTAATAAAGTGAATATATTAGCTTTGGTTGCACCAGATGACTAAGTGAATAATTCCAGATCAAATGATCTCTACAGTGTGTTTGATGGTTTGAGAAAGCTAAGAGTCAAAAAGCACTGAAGTTCCTCATAAATGAAATGTATGCTATGAATTGTTGTAGGAATTTCAACACATAAGGAAGTACATCAATGTCAGATAAGAACTCTCGAAAATAACTGAAGACAAAAAGAATAATCCAGAAGTAATCTGGCGCGGTTATAAATTACTAGATTTTTTTTGCAATTGGTAAGTGGTGAAGGTGAGATGCAACCCCAAGACCTCTACTATCAACAGTAAAGGCCCTTACCAGCTAAGATAGCAGACACCTTCAATTACAACAAAGCTTGTATATTATACAGAACAGATTAAACATTGCTCAGTAAAAGCAAAAGGGATATAAGCGATTGAAAGAGCATATATATATCATCATGCTAATGAAGGAAAACAAAAAAGGGCATATCAATCATCATGCTATTGAAGGAAAACATCACTTTTAACTTGTATAATTTGAAGACACAACACTAAAAAATTCCCGACAAGTTTGAAAGTAAGTGTCTTCAATAAACACTCTACTCACCAAGTTCCAATGATACTGCCCTTTCAAATTCTTGAATTATCCTGTTTAGGAAAATCTGGGAAAATCTGTTCATATATAATGTCTTAAAGCGACTGAGAATATCCAAAACATTCTGACAAATTAAATAATAATTTGTTGCTCAAGAGTTTTGTTTCTTCTTTGCTGGATATGAAGCAAACCTTGTGACAGAAATTTAACAACCTAGGTTTTCCACTAAGAAAATGGAGGGGAATACAAGAAATTTAGCAACCTAGGTTTTCCACTAAGAAAATGGAGGAGAAAATAATAATTTATCTTACCTGTGTCAAAACTTTCTTCACCACAAATTTAACAAAGTCTGGCATCCATCAAGTTCCCAAAAAATTTTCAACCAGTAGGTACCTGAAACATGCATAGTATTTATTTTAAGCAATCAAATGCTTGCCAAGATCAAGGTTCCATGTAATACACACCTCAAAAAATTTAAGATTTAAGTTCTTTGCTACGACATCAAGGGCATCTGATGTTGGCATACTCCTGATAGAATATAAGATAACAAAAACAATCAATAGCGGTAGCTATATAATAGCCAAATTTGAAACCATTAAAGTAAGCCATCACTTCTAATATATCAATGTCTTACTAGTATACAATAGCTATACTGGATACGATATCATTGTCTTACTAGTCTATCACTTCTAAGGGCATGCAGATCAAATCAAAGTTTTCTAAGATCACCATATGAAAGATGAAAACGAAAGCATAATGTTTTAACAGGAGAAGAACCAAATGTGATTTCTTTTTCTGCTTTTTGATCTTTGAAACAATATTTAGAAGGATAAGAAGGAATCTAATGGGAACCCTTGTCAATCATGGTTATATCTCATCTTTGACATTAGAATAAAAATAAAGATTAATATAAGCATACTTATATACTTCAATATTCTAACTTGTGCCCAATATATACAGCTCAAGGTACTAAATTGCACATAGTTGGTCAAAATCTGATACACATCGTCCTGGTGGAGTAGCATCATTGCATGAGAGAAATGAGTCCCCCAAACAGTCAGCAGCAAGGACATGAACCTTAAATTTCTAAGCTCTATTCTCACAGACACAAAAAGAAAAAGAAACAAGAAACAAGAAAAAAAAAGTACATAAGAACCTACCTTGGAAATATTCTTTTCATAAAAGACTGTTTAGTATAAGAATGAATGATCAAGAATCAAGTATATTAGCATAGCAACAAACATCTCCATTTGGAACTAGGCCATCTTACCAGGTCCACTTCACTGATCCCAGTTATCAGTCTTGTGGATCTATAGAAAAAGCAACTGGATAAAATTCAATACCTCAAGTTAGATTTAGGAGGATGTAGGACCAAACCTTCTCTCTGTGGCATCATCACTTTCATAAATCATTCTGAACCTCATTCCCACAGAAATCATACTATTGAAACTTTTTGCGAATTTCCAGTATGAAACTATAAAATCTGATGAGCCTGCCCTGCATAATATGAACTTTGTCTTTAGAAACCATTGTTTCACTATCAATGTAATTTAAGACCAGACAAGCTTTTTCATTTAAGGACAATATACACTAGCTCATACAGTAGTAGCAGCAACGAGGTGTAATGTCAAAATTATTTGGAGTCAACCACATGGAGGCAAAATCTTATTCTACAGAATTCATGGCCCTTTTTTTTTCATTAATTATGAAAGAAAAAACAAAAGAGTTTAAAGAGTACTTACAGCTTCAATCTAGTGTTGAAAAGCCAGCTTCAGGGCTTTGGCGTCCTTTGACAATCCTTGACCAACCTTTACTCAACCAAAATACCAACACGTTCATCGCCCATTATTCTCATTTATATTTTTGATGAATCGGTTAAAATTTTGATTTTTATCATCATCGAAATTATTAACCTAAAGCCACCGAGAACAGACAACAAAGAGAAAATAAATAAAGAGGGGTAGCGGACCTTCAAAGCGATCAAGCCAACGATTCCACCGCGAGATCGTCGTCTCGTTCTTCATATGATCGAAGAACGACACCGTGTTGTGGCTGAGTCGGGCGAAGTCAATCGCTTGCCACCTTCGCGCACGAACAAGAACAAAAGTGAGGGTCTTATCACCCAAAGATCAATCTCAGAGAGAAAACAAATACGGCGAAAAATAAACCAAAAAAATAAAAGCCTTGAACCAATACCTGAGCTCTTCTACGACAACGACGGAGTCAATGAGCCTGCGGCGAGTAAGGTAGCTACAGTACACCTTCTGAAGTTCTGCGGCTGCGGCGAGTTCAAAGACAGGCCGCCTGTGTCCGCGAGAGAGGTAGGCAGCTCGACGACGGATGCGTCTACAGCTACGGCTGAGAGCTGATCTGCCGGAGGGTGGGAATCCATTGGAGGTGTGAATGCCAGCGGAGGAGGGGGACTCCGGAGGCCTTGAGCTCGAGCAACCAATGGATGGCTTAAAGAGAAAGAATATATGGTCTATTGACCTGGGCCAGAGCTCCAGGCATATCGAAGTCGCCTGAAAGGCGCCCTCCGTCGTGGCCGCGGGAAGCAGAGCGTCGTAGTGGGCCGGATGCTCCGACTCCTCTTCCTCTTCGTCGTGGTGGGCGGCGAAGCGTCGTGCAGTGGCCGGCTTACGAGTGATTTGGGGAATGTTTCGACGAGGAGGGTTTTGGAGAAGTGCAGGAGCAGTGCGGGGATCTGGAGAAGGAGGGTTTCGACGGGAAGTGCTTTTGTCGCAGATTGAGGGGAATAAAAGGAGAGCGGGATTCTTTTTGTCGAGAGGGAGAGAGAAGAGGGAATTTTTTAGAAGATGATTTTAATTTTAGCTATCGTTTACACTTGGGTAGAATGCTATTGTTAAATATTATAAATAATTTTAAATGTTGTAGTGTTCGTTAGTGATTACCACACTAGATGGGCGAGGGCGGAGAGTGAATAGTATATTTATTAATTTTTTATTTAATTTTAATTTTAATTATTTTTTTGATTACTTAGTCAAATTACAAGTTTTGTAGCAAGCGGAAGCAAAAATAAATGCGATAATGAAGTAAACACAAATAGAAGCAATGCAAACACAATTATTTATAGAGATTCGGCATCAATGCCTACTCCACTACCTAACCACCCCGCTTAAGATTTTCAAATTAGGTTTGCTAAATTATATCGTTTCCCTTACAAAGAGGATGATACACAGGAAAGTCTCTGCTCTCAAACCAAAGGCACTTTCACACCTGGAAGTATCACGTCTTCCTACCGAAAGTACTCTCTCACCTCAACCTAAGGCACAACTCAACTAATTCTCGTAAACTAAGTTTACAATGATGGATTTAAGCCTTAACACCAAGGCAATCACCAACTCAATCAAACCTAACAACCTAGGTTTACACAAATGATATACAATCAAAATAAACAACAAAATACAATAATAATTGGAGCAATAAATCAAACAACAAGTACTTAGCTCCAAAAGAAACTCTCTAGTCCTCTTGATGCATTGAGAAGATGAATCTATGAAGCTTGAAGACTAAATAACCAAGTGGAGATCAAAACTAGGGCTTTTGCAAGGATGACTCAATGGAAGCTTGTAGAAATACTTAGGATCACTCTTAGAGGCTTGGAAGCATCATAGAAGGCTTGGAAGAGTGTTTGGAGTGGGTATTTATAACCCCCCAAGCAAGATGGCTCGTCAATATATGGGCTGATTTCTGCCCGTTGGTGATGCTTGGTCGCTTGCCGGTCGATCGACCGAGTGACCAAAGGTATTCTGCCCATTCTGGGCGTCGATCGATCAACCGAAATGCCTTCTCCTTCTGTCGGTCGACCGAACCTAGGCAGGGCAGACTGCTTGGTTAGGCTGGTTTTTCTGCTTGTTTGCTCGTTTCTGAGTTCTGTCTTCGCTAAGTCTACTTATATAACATTTCATAACTTTAAGATAATAACTTTAAAACATAAATATTATATATGGGTTACCCCCCATTTGGATTCAATAAAAATATCTAAAAAAATCAAAATTCTTAAGAATCAAGATCTAACTTTTGGGGTCTAGTACAAATTTCCGAAAATCAAAAATTTTATAATATCCCAGGTCAAATATGGGTAGGCTAAAAGCTTTCAAAAATTCTTTAAAAATACATTGTTATCTAGTTTTTACCTAAGGAACAATTACCGATATTTTTGGTGCCAAAAAAATGTCTAGGTTATATAGCCCTCCAAGGACCTCTAATTTTTTGGATTTTGGTGTTTTAGAGTCCGGGTTTAGTTTTTGGGTTTTTCTGCATCATCATGAGGATTTATAATTTATCTAGACACCCTACACCTAAACTCTAACTTCCTGAAGAATCCTGAGCGTCGACGAGCGTCCTTGCCGATTTCTCATATTTCTTCAATTTTTCCGATCGAGGACGTCGTGTGCTAACCGATATGGAATCTGAAATAATTCTCCATGAAATCATTAGTTCCATGTTTGTTATCATCAAAACTGAGATTAAAACCATAGTTGAAAACCTTAGGCCAACAATGTATTCTCTTAGGGGCTCATGTTGCCCCTACCTGACATAATGGAGGGCAGCCTCCATCTTGTGATAGACTCGCGATATGGTGAACCAGTTTTGGAAGACATAGGAGAGATCCTCGAAGGAATGTATAGATCCCGACGGGAGGGATGCAAACCACAACAAAGTTACTTTTCCCAGGAATGTTGGGAAGGCTCTGTAGAGTGCAGGATCAATTGCTCCATGATAGAGCATCGTGGTCCTCAACGCCGTCAGGTGTAGCGTGGGGTCGCCTATACTATCGTAGGGTGTGAGGGTGGTAGGCAACTGACTTCTTGGCGGGAGGCAAGTCACCATGATATGTTCAGCGAAGGGTCATGCATCAATCGGAAGGGCAATCTCAGCCTTCCTAGCTTTGGAATCTGTCTTTTTCCGAATGGGGGTATTGGAGACCTCATCGTGAAGGACGAAAACCGGCCTCCTCCTTTCCGAGTAATTGCTTTCTTCATGCTATAAACAGCAGCACTCGTGGTTAGCTAGAAGTTTCTCCATGGGATTGTGTTAGCATCTCGACTTGAGCTTCTAACAGTTGGTTCTTTGCTTTAAAATCGTTTATTCGTCGCTGGGTTTCTTCAGGGGGAGGATGGGCTGGTGCTGGAGTGTCGCTCCTCGTTGCTTTTAGTGTTACTAGGCTGCGGTTGATAGTTGTCGTCGAGCCATTACCATTGGTGTACGATGGTGGTCACTTGGCTCTGGGTTCCAACCATTGTGGGTGAGTAAGCTTTTACTCGGTCCCCGCGGTGGACGCCAAATGTTCTTGCCTGAAGATCAGAGTAATCTGGTCCGATTTGGTGTCTCTCTTGGTCAGGGGTTCAACGCCTACAGGGGGGTGACTTATAAAAGACACTCTGAATCTCAAGTCAGTGGGACTCCAAGGTGGTGGTAATAAAATTTGAACTTAGGGTCGTGTCCGTATTTATTGTAGGTGGAGGTGATGACGTTGATCGTAATCTCACGAGGATGTTTCTCAGAATGGGTCGTGGCTGATCTCAGAGATGGCACACTCGTAATGGTGTATCCCTCGTGATAAGGAAGGACGTCGATGTCTATGTATGGTCGGGTGGGATCCCCAGATGGAGTCGTCTAATCCAATTTGAGTCTAGTCCAAGAGTGTGGCTCCAAGGTGGTGGTAATAAAATTAGAACTTGTAAAAGACACTCTAAATCTCAAGCCAGTGGGACTCCAAGGTGGTGGTAATAAAATTAAAACTTAGGGTCGTGTCTGTATTTATTGCAGGTGGAGGTGATGACATCACTCGTAATCTCGCGAGGATGTTTCTCAAAATAGGTCGCGGCTGATCCCGGAGATGGAGGACTCGTAATGGTGTATCCCTCGTGATAAGGACGAACTTTGATGTCCATGTATGATCAGGTGGGATCCCCAGGTGAAGCCGTCTGATCCAGCTCGAGTCTAGTCCAAGAGTGTGGCCAGCTGGAGCCACCGGGCGGAGCCGTTTGGTTCCGCTCAAGGTAAGTTGTGGGGCGCTACTGGGTCTAATCCGATCGGGCCCAATAGTTCTAGTCCAGTCCACCACCCATTTGGGTTCAATAAAAATATCTAAAGAATCAAAACCCTTAAGAATCAAAATTTAACTTTTGGGATCTAATACAAATTTGCAAAACCAGAAACTTTATAATCTCCCGGGTTAAATATAGATAGGCTAAAGGTTTTCAAAATTTTATTTAAAATATGCCTTTAACTTGTTTCTACCTAAGGAACAATTATCGGGTCTTTTAGTGCCAAGAAAAAATCTAGGTCATGTAGGCATCCAAGGAGCTCCCTAGGCTTAGAGAATTTCTGGGCCGTTTTTTGATTTTCCTAGTTTTCACGTGTTGAGGTTCGAGTTTCGGTTTTTGAGCTTTTATGTATTAAATAGTTTTTTCTGATTTTTTTGATTAGGTACGTCGTGCGCTAATCGATAAAAATATTTCTCCATGAAAATATTAGTTTCATTTTGTTGTTGGACTGGACTAGAACTACTCGACCCAAGGTGGGATTTGTAAAAGACACTTCGAATCTCAAGTCAGTGGGACTCCAAGGTGATGGTAATAAAATTAGAAGTTAGGGTCATGTCCATATTTATTGTAGGTGGAGGTGATGACGTCGCTCATAATCTCACGAGGATGTTTCTCAGAATGGATCGTGGCTGATCCCGGAGATGACGCGCTCGTAATGGTGTATCACTCATGATAAGGAAGGACTTTGATGTCTATGTATGACCGGGTGGGATCCCCAGGTGGAGCCGTCTGATCCAGCTCGAGTCTAGTCCAAGAGTGTGGCCGGCTGGAGCCCTCAGGCGGAGCTGTTTGGTTCGGCTCAAGGTTAGTTGTGGGGGGCTACTGGGTCTAATCCGACTGGGCCCAATAGTTATAGTCCAGTCCACCCCCCATTTGGATTCAATAAAAATATCTAAAAAATCAAAATCCTTAAGAATCAAAATTTAACTTTTGGGGTCTAGTACAAATTTGCAAAACCGAAAACTTTATAATCTCTCGGGTCAAATATATATAGGCTAAATGTTTTCAAAAATTTCTTTAAAATAGGTATTTAATTTATTTCTACATAAGGAACAATTATCGGGACTTTTGGTGCCAAGAAAAAATCTAAGTCATGTAGGCCTCCAAGGAGCACCCTAGGCTTAGAGAATTTTTGGGCCGTTTTTTTATTTTTCCTAGTTTTCATGTGTTGAGGTTCGAGTTTCGGTTTTTGAGTTCTTATGCATCAAATAGATTTCTCTGATTTTTTTGATTAGGGACGTCATGCGCTATCCGACTTGCAATCTAAAAATATTTCTCCATGAAAATATTAGTTCCATTTTGTTGTTGGACTGGACTAGAACTACTCGACCCAGTTGGACTATACCTAGTAACACCTCATCCCTCATTTTGAACCAGACTGCGCGACCCAATCCAGAGGGCTCCGCCCGACTGTGTCCCTGAGTTATACTCAAGTCAGACTAAACGACTCTGCCCAAACACCTGACCTGACCACAAAAGGATATCTGCATCCTACCTTATCAGATAATATACACCCGCCATCTTCGAGATCAACCTCGACCTTTTCTGGGCAACCTCTCTACAAGATTTTTGGGCGGCAACCCCGTCCTTCCTTGTAATATAAATAGACACAGCGCACCCAGATAACCCTAGGTTTCAATTCCATTACCTCCACCTTGAAGTCATACTAACTTGAGCGCAGAAGTGTCTTTTGTAGGTCCCCCCCATCGGCGTTGAACCAGACAAGGAGAGACACCGAAGTAGACCGGAAGGCCCCAACTCTCAGGGCAGAAACATTTGGTGCCCACCATCAAGCCGAGTAATACTTACCTCCCCCACAATGGTTGGAACACGCAGCCAAGCGACTGCTGTCGTATGCCAATGGAAACAACCCGACGACGACGATCAATCATAGCCTAGTGACGCTGAAACAACGAGGAGCGATGCTCCGGTACCAGTCCCCCTCCCCCCTGAGGAGCCCCGACAGTGGGTAAACGAATTAGAAGCACAAAAGCAATATTTGGCGGAACAAGTCGAGACACCAACGCGCCCTCAAGGACACCCCCCGGTTGAACATAAACGTTGCCGCTCAAAGCACGTAGAGACCAACCATTCAGAAAGAAGAAGATCGGTCTTTGTCCTTCGAGACGAGGTCTCCAGCACCCGTCAACCAGAAAAGGACAAAGGTCCAACGGCTCAAGGAACCAAGGCTGCTCCCCACCTCGATGCAGGGCCCTTCGTCAAGCACATCATGACAACTCGTCTCCCACCGAGAAGTGAGCTACCCACTACCTTAACACGTTACGACGGTATGGGTGACCCCAAGCTACACCTAACGACATTCCGAACTGCGATGCTCTATCACGTAGCAACCCACTCCGCGCTTTGTAGAGCCTTCCCGACCTTCCTGGTGAAAACCGCCATGTTATGGTTCGCCTTCCTCCTGTCGGGATCAATTTGCTCTTTCGACGGCCTTTCCCGTATCATCCTTAGCCGATTCACCACATTGCGAGTATATCACAAGACAGGAGTAGTCATACACTATATTAGGCTGGGGCAACATGAGCCCTTAAGAGAATATTTGAACAGATTTCAGGCCATAGCCGCTGACATTCCCAACCTCGATCTACAGATCGTGCTTTTCCGCATCCAACACGGGCTAAAATCCGAGCCCTTCGCTGGACAGATTACCTTAATCGAGCCTAAAGACATGGCCGAATTTTAGGAAAAATTGGCGGGTTTTATTATAATGGAAGATCAACGAAAAGCAAAGAATATCGATTGGAAAAATCTCAAAGCTGTGATCAAGGACAAAAGGTCCAGAAAGGAAGATAGAAGAACTAAGGACTGCAGTCGACACGAACGAGAAAATGGCAGGGGACCGAGGTCACCACCTTGCCCAAGCACCCATTTCGAAAGGCACACTACCTTCAACACCAAGAAAAAAACTATCCTCCCGAATATCTATCACCTGAAGCTTATCAAGTACCTCGTCAATGCAGGAAAACAAAAGTTGCCACTCAACGCCGACATGAGCAAGAAGTGTGCATATCATGACACTTACAAACACACTACCGAGGAGTGTGTAATGCTCGGAGATCAGCTCGAAGATTTAGTCCGCACAGGACACCTTGATAAATGTCTTCATCACAGGAATGAGAGAGGCCGAAGCAGGAGTTGCGACCATCGACGGTGAAGCCGAACACCCCCAAGATCCAAGAAAGAATGCAACCAAGCGAATGAACCCCGAAGGATAATCAACTACATCGCCGGCGGATTCGCGGGAGGCGGAGAGTCAAGCTCGGTTGGGAAAAGGTCTTTTCGGGCGATCATGGCAGTCAACAACATTGTTCGCCCACGCCGATCTATCCCCAAAAGCCCAATAATATCATTCTATGAATCCAACTTCCAAGGAACTAATCAGAACCTATACGATCCGATCATTATTTTTGTGATTGCAAGAAATTTTATCGTTAAAAAGGTTTTTGTTAACCAAGGGAGCTTGGCCGACATTCTTTTCTACTCTACCTTTGAGAAAATGCAATTAACAGAAGCCTCGCTCACACCGTGCATAGGAGACCTGGCAGGTTTCTTAGGAGAGAGGGTTGATGTCCGTGGAGCCAGAAGCAAAGATAATTGATGTACACTATCTTGTCATCAACATCCCCAGCCCATATTATATGATCTTGGTATGACCATCCTTAAACACTATGTGGGCTATTGTATCTACTCCTCATCTAGCAGTAAAATTTTCTATCTCAGAGACAAAGGTAGGAGTGTTGCATGCCGATTAGAAGGAAGCCCGATGGTACTACAATGAATGCCTCAAACCAAAGACGGCCGAACCAAGAAATGCGCTTATCGGCTCACAAGCACTCCACAGGGACAAGAACAAACGGCCGACTGAAAATCTCAAACCAAGCTCAGGATGAGAAATGCGAAAGCAACCCCGCCTTAGCCCTTGAAAAGAAGTCTAGGTAGGATTAGATCATTAATAAAGCTCAACCTTAAACTAGATTTTGGAATATTCAACCTTGAACCAGATTTTAGAAGGTTCAACCTTAAACCAGATTTTAGATGGTTTAGCTTGGAACCAATTTCCGAAAGGTTCAACCTTGAACCAGAAGAACCAGATTTCAGATAGTTCAACCTTGAACCAGATCCTAGGTGATCGAATAGGGACATTCCTTTCATGAAAAATCAAGCAAAGAAGATTTATACGTACAAAACTAAAGCTCACGAAGAAGCAATAACTGTCATAGAAGAGATAATCAACAAAATAGACCCACTTAGGGGCAATTATCAACCAAAAGGGGGGGGGCAGCCAACTCCCAAAGAAGTTCCTAGAGTCAGCAGAAGAAAAATCTAAAGGAACTGCTGAGAAAAAGTTGCACCAGCCTTGGTGCACTCAACAAGAGCATCCCTCTCCGGAGCAGGGAATTCTCACGGAGAAAATGAGGATTGGCGCAGAGTCACAGCCGAAGGGTCCCCTCTGAGTGACCAAGAAAAGTCTTCCTCAGCCTCAGGGTTTACGAGGACACCATCCCTGACTTCTTTAAGAAGGTCCATCTTTGAAAGGTCAACATTAGGAGCCAGAAGCTTAGCCTGCTCTGAAGCCATCTCAAAACCTTCTATATACATGACAAAGCGTTATCTCGAAGGCATTTCACCTCTTCCTCGAGGGATTCCCTGGTCAAGTTGCACCTCATAGCCTCGTCCTCCAGACAAGACTTTTCCATCACCTCCACCAAAAGGTCAAAGTAGACCATCTCCAGCTCCGCCCTGGCCTTGCCTTCTAACTCTACTATTCGGGCGGTGGACTCAGAAACAACTACGATCAAACGGGCGACCTCTTCGACCTTCGCCTCCAAACCTCTCTCCATTTCCATCATCCTAAGCCAAGAGGTTGCAAGCTCTTGAGGCTGTGCTTGGCACTCCCTTCGCAAAGACTCCTTCAACTTACCCACCAAAAGTTGGACGTGTTCCCAAGGATCTACCCTCTTGGGAAAGACTAATTGGTTGCCGGAGCAAAAATGCAACACCGAGCCTAACTGACGAACCCCTGCTAATGTGTTGCCACTACGGCCGCCTAGGGAAGAAGGGACTCGTTCCCCCGAGAACAGACATTCACTTCGGCAAAAAGGTTCTCCTCTGAATGCCTAACCCTTTTACAGTGCTCTACCAGCTAGCCAAGAAGCACCGAAGAAACCCGTGGCTTTCGACACTACTAGAATATTAGCTATTAGTCACGGGGCTCACCGACGACCGCCTGGGCCATCAAAACTATTCACGGCTTTCTGACGGCTGTAGGGGTCATGGCTGATGTAACCAAATCAGTCGTGGCTCGTATACGACAGCCCAAGGCCATCGCTCATAGGTGATGGCGCGCACGGGGCGCGAAATGAAATAACCTTGTAGCGACAACTTAGCAAGGACCAAAGGACCGTTAGTGATATAAGTAAATAATTGGCCACAGTCAGAAGCGGCTGTCGCTTATTAATTGATGGGGCGATGGCGGCGCGAAAATAAAAAACACATCATCGACGGCCGAGAGAGGGTTACGCGACCATCGTTGATACTATTATTAGTTATCCACAGTTTACCGACGGCTGATGGGCCATCGATGATAAACATTTTTATTTGCATTCGCGCCTGACCTTTCCTCTTTCCCCCGCTCTCTTCTCTCTCCGCTGTCGATCGTGTTGTCGCCTCCGCCACTGATCTTTTCCTAGCACCGACTTCACGCCGTCGACATCGCCTTCTCATCGCCGAGCCGCCATCGACGGAGACGCCGCCCTCGCCCTCGTTGTCTGCTCCATTGCCCTCATCGCCGCCGCCCCCTGTCCTCGATCGTCGCATGCTCCCTCTCCCCTCTCTACCACCACCCAGGTGAGTTCCTCCCCTCTCCCCTCTCCCCTCTCCCCTCTCCGGTCGGCGCCGTCCATTTTTTTAATAGATTAATTTATAATATAATTAGTTAAGTTATTATTAGATTAATTATTTATTAATTAGATTTAATTAGTTTTGTTAATTACTGTTAATTAGTTTAGGGTTAATGCTAGATTTAATTAGTTTTGTTAATTAATTAGGGTTATTTGTTAATTAGATTTAATTAGTTTTATTTGCTGTTAGATTAAATTTAGGTTAGTTTTAATGTTAGGGTTAGTTAATCAATGATAGAATAAATGTTAAGGTTAATTTTAGTTGGGTATAATTATAATTTTGAACTCGTCCACTTTGGACTCGCGAGACTGTGAAGCCCTCATAGGCCTCAGCAACTCATCCACCAGCGAATTTTTCCCTCTGTCTCCCGCAGACTTCTCCCACATCTTCATCAGGCGAGAGCGCATGCCCGGAGCATTCATAAATAGGGAACACATGCCCGAAAGTCAAGAAAGGGCTAAACAATTCGCGTGAAAAATTGAGAAACCTAAAGTGAACAACAATACTAAAGATTGGGGTTGAGAAACCTACTGACGAGAACTAGCAGATAACAAAAGAAAGCAACCAATTGAGGAAGGCACCAATGAAGCCTGCTAAAGACAAAGGCCAAAGAATGCAAGAAAAATTTGCAAACTAATAAATGAAAAAAACATTTTATAGGCTCCACTTCCCCATCGAACGGCCCTCGGCGAAGGCAAAACTAAATCTGCATCGGCCAACTCCACGATCGGTGGATCCCTAGAAACTTCCCCCATGGCACGAATGAACGCCTTTTTTATCATGATATTTTCCCCAAAAATGAGGGAGCAAGGGCCAATCAATAGCCACCACGTAGAATGAGAAGATCTTCATTTGCAAAACCGACGTACTAAGTGTGGAAGCCGAGAAGGCATATGTTAAACATGACAAAAATACCGATTTGACTTACTCTCAAGTGACATGAAGAGCCACCACGTACCAACTAGGAGCGACGCATGGCCACTTTTCTCAGCCCAGCTTCTCACAACCATTTATGTCGGTCAACCCTAGTAGTCGCCAACCTCGATGTTTCCTCTCTTATCACCTAGTGCGGCTTGGCCTACTTATCCGGGGTTTTTCTAGATACCCAACACCAAGAAGGAGGCTCACTCAACTCAAGAGCTCGGCGCGCAGTCTTACAGACTCCGACCAAGCTCAGGGGTTGTGGACTGGACTAGAACTAGTGGGCCCAATTGGACTAGACCCAGCAACACCTCATCCCTCATTTCGAACCAGACTGCACGATCCCATCCAGGGGGCTCCATCCGACTGCGTCCCTGAGTCATGCTCAAGCCAAACTGAACGGCTCTGTTTAGGGACCCCACTTGGCCGCATAAGGATATCTGCATCTTACATTATCAGGCAATATACACCCACCATCTCCGGGATCGACCTCGACCCATTTTGGGCAACATCACTATAATATTTTCGGGTGGCAACCCTGTCCTTCCCTGCAATACAAAAAAACATGGCGCACCCAGGTAATCCTAGGTTCTAATTCCATTACCTCCACCTTGGAGTCCCCCTAACTTGAGCGTCATATAGTATCTTTTGCAGCCCCCCCACCCCCGGCATCGAACCAAACAAGGAGAGACACCGAACCAGATCGGAAGGCCCCAACTCTCAGGCGGGAACAGTTATCATCAAAACCAAGATTAAGACATAGGTTGAAACTTAAGGGTACGATTGACTTAGATGGTATCCTAATGATGCATCTTTTGAATTGATTAGTTTTTTCGATGCCGATTTTGCCTCATGTAAGATAGATAGAAAGAGTACTAGTGAGTGTTGTCAGTTCTTAGGAATGAGTCAAGTTTCTTGGTTTTCCAAGAAATAAAACTCAGTTGCACTCTCAACTACCTAAGCGGAATACATCGTTGCGGCTAGTTGTTGTGCACAAATCCTTTGGAATAATTCATGCATACCTATATATTCATTGTGATAATACTAGTGCCATTAACTTAACTAAAAATCTGGTATTACATTATACGACTAAACACAAAGATCTAAGACATCATTTTCTTAGAGACAATGTAACTAAGAAGAATATTTCCATGGAGTTTGTGTCTTCCGATAAATAATTTGCGGATATATTCACAAAATCATTAACTGAGGAAAGTTTTACTAATTTAAGAATGCAATTAGGTATTTGTATTCTTCCCATGTTTAAGTTTTTGAAAATTGCATCACAACAACACAATTGACCTATAGAGACACAAAATTAGAGATAAATTATATTTTTGTTTCTAAATATTCACATTTAGAGACTAATAGACACAAAATTTATTCCTAATTAGTCTCTAAAGATCTATAAAAATAACAATAATATAGTCACTTAATTGATTTGACTCTAAGTTATAGAAATACAATCAATAGAGTCACTTAATTGATCTGACTCTAAAGCTATTTTTAGAGGCTAATTAGGAACAAATTTTGTGTTTATTAGTCTCTAAATGTGAAGATTTAGAAACAAAAATTTAATTTATCTCTAATTATGTGTCTCTATAGGTCAATTGTGTTGTAGTGCATGATTACTCAAGTTTCTTTGAAAAATCAATTTTTGATGGTATCATCACACTCAAGTACATGCCTTGTAATGGGACTTTGCGACTTATCAGTGTTTGCCTTTCATAGGCTCACATCAATAGGAAGGACTATAGTGTTTGATGATACTTGATTTTATGAATTTCTTGGTTTTCATGATGAAACTCATTAATTGGACCTTGCATTATTTCCCTATTTGATTGACGCCAAAAGGGGGAGATAGACTTGGTCAGATTGGTTTTATGACGCATATAGATAGGGGGAGATATCTCTTAGATATGTACGTTGATAGGGGGAGCTTAAGTTAGTTTTTAACATGAACTTGCAAATGAGCATCTATCATTGACATTGAATTGCTTAGTTTTCAAGAAATGTTTGTCATCATCAAAAAGGGGTATATTGTTTGCCCAAGGGTTCAACCTATGTCTCATTCTCTATTTTGATGGTAACAAATATGAAACTAACTCATTTGTTGAGTTTTGGTTTCAAGTTGATAGAACGATACACCAATGAAGTTCATTCAGAAAATTATGAAAACTCGAGTTGAAACGGCTCCGAAGGCAATCAAGTCCAAACCTAGGTTTAAGCTCATAAATGATTGCAATATACCCCTAGGACATCAACCAAATTCATTGTAGTTGTTTCCCAAGTCAAAATCCAAGACGAAACCTGAAAACTCAAATCGGCTGAAAAAATTAGCAAAAAATCAATATCAATTTATTGATACTGTTGTTGGCCTAAGATTTTCTACCTTGGTCTTAATCTCAGTTTTGATGATAACAAACATGTAACTAATGTTTCATTGAGAAATCTTTCAGGTTCCATATCGGTTAGCGCTCGACGTCCTCGATCGGAAATATCAAAGAAATCGGAAAATCGGAAGGACGTTGGTCGATGCGCCTGGATTCGTTAGGAAGATAGAGTCTAGGTTTAGGGTATCTAGTTTATATTGTAAAATCCTCATGATGATGCATAAGAACCCAAAAACAATCCCCGATTCCCAAAATATGAAAACCCGAAAATTGTCCTGAAATACCCTAGGGAGCTCCTTGGAGGGCTATATGACCTAGATATTTTCTTGACATAAAAAATGGCGATAATTATTCCTTGGATTAAAACTAGATAACGAGGTATTTTTTAGGAATTTTTGGAAGCCATTAGCCTACCCATTCTTGACTCGAAAGATTAGAAAATTTTTGTTTTCCGAAAATTTGTACTGGACCCCAAAAACTAGATTTTGATTCTTTAGATATTTTTATTGAATCCAAATGGGGGGTAATTATTATATAACATTAATATTTTAAAGTTATTAACTTAGTTAATAAATGTTATATAAGTAGACTTAGGGAAGATGGAACCAAAAATCGAGCAAACAAGCAGAAAAAACCAAGTAAAGAAATCTGCCCAGGTTCGGTCGACCGACTAGTCGATCGACCGAAGGAGAAGGCATTTTGATCGACCAATCGATCGACCGAACGATCCCAGAAATTAGCAGTAGCTAATTCGGTCGACCAAAGTTCGCCCGAAAGCGGCATTCTGTCGCAGTCGATCCGTCGGTCGATCGGACAATCGACCAGGTGTCGCCAACGGGCAAACATACGCCCGTTGACGTGCTATTTCTCATGGGGGGTTATTAATACCCTTTCCAATCCTTCCTCTAGCCTACTATTGATGCCTCTACGCCTCAAAGAGTCATTCCTAGCATCTCCACAAGCCTTCATTGAGACATTCTTGCATAAATCCTAGTTTTGATCTACACACCTTGATTTAGCCATCAAGATTTATCGATTCATCATCTCAATGCATCAAGAGGACTAGGGAGTGTCTTTTGGAGCTATATACTTGTTGTTTGATTTGTTGTTCGAATTGTTATTGCATTTTATTATTTATTTCATTATAATTGAACTTGTGTAAACCTAGAGTGCTAGGTTGATTGAGTTGGTGGTTGCCTTGGTGTTAAGGCTTAATTCCACCGGTGTAAACTTAGTTTACTAGGATTAGTTCTTGTTGTCCTTAGGATTGAGGTGGGAGAGTGCTCTCGGTAGAAAGGCGGAGACTTCCGGGTGTGAAAGTGCCTTCGGTATGAGAGTGGAGACTCTCCGGTGAAAACATCCTCGGGTGTGGAAGTGCCTTCGGTGTGAGAGCGGAGACTCTCCGATGAAAATGTCATCGTCGTAAATAAAACAATATAATCTAGTAAAGCTAGTTTGGAAATCCTAAGCGGGGTACTTAGGTAGTGGAGTAGGCATTGGGGCCGAACGACTATAAATAATTGTCTTAGCATTGTGTTCATTGCATTTTTTATTGCTTATCATTTATATATCTTGCTTTCGCTTATTTCTCGATTCGTGAATTGCCTAAGTAATCTAAGAAATGATTAAAATTGAATTTAGACTAATTATTTAGTTAACACACTATTCACCCCCCTCTAGTGTGGTCATTTCCACCAACATTTGGTATCAGAGCGGGTCTGTAGCTTAAGATTTCACCATCTCTTTTACACCTTGTCTCGATCCGAGAATGACACTAGAGTTGGTAGCACCTTCACCTCCTAGGTTCGATGACTCGAACTTTGGTCTTTGGAAATATAGGATGTACACATATTTAAAGACTAAAGGTTTTGGTGTCTTTAACATGTTACACTTAGAATTCATTGAACCTAAGGTTGACATGTATGCTTGGAGTGAATTGGATAAGAAAATGTTTAAGTATAATGGAGATTGCATGAATTGTATACTTTGCACATTACCAAATGACATCATAGATAAAGTCATGCATTGCTCTTTGGCTTATGATTTATGGGCTAGTTTGAATATTTTATACGATCATGCTAAAACTGAAGAAATTGGTACATTTAATGAAGGTAGTGATGACAATGGTCATTCACCTACCCCTAATCTTGGTTTTGATGCCCATAGTTCTTCTAGTCAAAGAAGTAGCTCCAAGAGCCGAAAAAGAAAAGTAATTTGTCATGCTTGCAAAGAAAAGGGGCATGTGAAGAAAAATTACCCAAGCATGCATGAAGAACAAAGAAAGGAAGAGGTCAAGTGCTTCCATCTCCACCTCTCACTCACTTGAAGCACCCTCTAGCCATGACTATGAAGTCACTCCAAAGTTTGCCTCATGGATGCCAATAATGAGGTACACTTTTCCTCATCTAGTCATGTTATTGATAATGATAGTCATAGCTCTTCTAGTTCATTTAATATGCCATATGAGGAACTAGTTGAGGAATGTCAAAAAATATATGCCTTGCTTATAAAAAAGAACAAGGAAAATAGAAATCTAAAGAAGGAAAACTCTAAGCTTAGTTCACATGTGCATGCCTTAGAATTAGAAAATGAAAAATTAAAGACTAGGTCTTTTGATTCATGCCATGATAATCTAGAACTTGAGCTTAAAGCCTTAAATCTTGAAAATGATGATTTGAAATCTAAATTGAAATCTAGAAATCATGATTTCAAATTTGAGAATGAGACTTTGAAAAATGAAAATTGTGTGATGAAATCTCAAATGCAAGCCTTAAACAAATCCATTAGTGTCTTGAAAAATGAGGTTATTTTTCTTGAGTAGAAAAGCAAATAATTTATCCAATGTTTCATCTTTTAGAAATCCTAGAAACAAAAATATTTTTTTCTAAGAATGCTTATGCACATCCTCCTCCTCATGTTAAGCATTCTACTTATAGACCTCATGATCAAAAGAAGATAAATGTTTCTCTCAAGAATGCTCATGCTCATCTTATACATTTCTAAAACAACTATTATGTTTCTCTCAACAACTGTTATTGACTGAACCTCGGCTGATCTTTGACCTCCTCATGTTTCTCTCAACAACTGTTATTGACCGAACCTCGGCCGATCCTTGACCGACCAATGGTCGCCCGAGGATCGACCAAAAAGGTTATGGAAAATTTCTAGAATGTTGACCCTCGGCCGAATCTTGGCAGCTTGAGGGTCGGCCGACGATCGACCGAATTCACCAATGGATCTATTTAAATTCGTTGAACTACTATTTTAGCTCCCACACCTTCATCTCCTATATAAACAAGCCTGATTTCAGCCCCCAATTACCAGTCTTACTATTCATTGAGTTAATCCCTAAATATTCAAGCTTTCAAAGAGTAATTGAAAGCCCTAATCTTCACATTCACTCTCTCAATTGGTGGTCTTCTCTCTTTAACCCTCTCAAGGCAAAGCTCTTCATTATCTTGAGGTATTGGAAGTCTAGAAGGCTGGTGAAAGGAGCTCTACAAGTTTGCTTTTCTTTTTTAGCTCCTTTAACTTGTTTTCATATTGTTTTGTTTGATTCTTTAAGTGTAACTTGCAAGGTGTGCTTGAAACATAGCTTGTTAACTTGTAGGTTATTGTTTTTGCTAGAGAATAGGTGTTGATACTCTCCTCAAGGGTTGAGAAATAAGTCCTCATTGTATTTTTAGAAAAATAATTTATCTATAAAGTGTTAAGGTTAAAAATCCTTGGTGATGAACCAAGGTAGTGGAGTAGGCGGGATTAGCCGAACCACTATACATTCATTTATAAGCATTGATATTTTACTTGTTTGATTATTCTCTAAGGGTTCGTTCATTTCGCATAATTTAAGGTACAACACTGGACAACACAAGTTATCACATGTTCGTTTGCGAAAATATACCATGGACAGGATAAGAATGATGTCTCGGGATAGTACACCATGCCCATTTTCTTGTTACTCGAATTTAGAGTAACAATGGATTGTTGCTTTGGTACAAGGTTGAAAATGACAATGATAGCCTTGTTTATATTTTCAATATATGTAATTTTTTTTCAAGAATGTCTAATTATCCAAAAATGAATATATTTATATTTAAAGATAATATATTTGGATTAAAAGAGAGTATATTTTGATAAAAATGAGTATTATATATATATATAAAGAGTATATTTGAATCAAAAGAAAATATATTTAGTCTCAAAAAAAAATATTGGATAGAAATTGAGTATATGTCTATATTTAGAGAAAGTATATTTGGACTCAAATATAGTATAATTTGGTAGAAATCCAGTATATATCCATGTTTAGATTAAATATTTGGATTAAAAGATAGTATATTTAGACTCAAAGAGAGTATATTTTGATAGAAATTGAGTATGTATCTATATTTAGGAAGAGTATATTTGGATATAAATATAATATATTCAAATGAGATATATCTCCATTTATCGAGAGTATATTTGGATCGAAAATTAATCTTTAGTCAAATAAAATATTATGATCATGTATACTTCCCTTGCAGTTAGGTGTACTAATTATATTAGCATTTATACTCAGTATGGGAGGCGGTGTGGCTGCGTCATCGACGACACCGGGGCCTCCATGTCGCAATATTTTAGTTAATTAATCTACATGTGATATAATTGCAATAAAGCATATTAATTAGATTTATAATCATTATGTATATTATCTATTATGCTTTATATGATGAAATGAAAAATAAATAGTACAAAGGGTATTTTCGTAAATTGTCTTATCTTGTGTTGTGATAATACAAAGCGAACATAAGATAGTACTAAATTTGATGTCTAGTACCGTGCAAAACGAACATAAGACTATTTGTTATGCTGTCATGTACAACCTTATACAGTACTGACTAGTCTGTTCTATACTAAATTAACTATTTGCGAAACAAATGTACCCTAATAGTGCTTAGCTCATTAGCAATTGTATCTACTCACATTTAGCTTCAAGAAAATTGAGTTACCTTGTTGAATTGATCAAAACCCAAAAAAGACTAGAATTGAACTTAAAAGTTGCCTATACACTATTCAACCTCCCTTTTTAGTGTGAATATTTGATATACACTACCAACATGTGACCATGGTTTTGCGTACAATTTTTGGCACCCTGACCATGCACGCAGCCCTTGTTGTCCAACGAAGTCCGCTAACCTCATAGTGGTCTTGTTTAAAAAGATACTCAATGCTAGGGACAATGTAATTATTACAAAATGTTGTCAATTGAGAAAAGTTATAATATTTTAAATTTAAGATTTTAAGTTATATTTTTATAGTTCTGAATTATGTATGAATAATATCTATTTACTTTTACATAATATAATGAATTGTCTTTGGAAAATATGTATAATTATTTTATCAATTATAATATTATTGATGATGTAATAATTTCCCATCCTATTTTGATTTCTGACTCCACTACTAGTGAGATCTTATACTCTAGAGGTGGCAAAACGGGTCGGCTCGTCATGATAAGGTAGCGTGCCGGACCGGGCCGACCTGCTAACTCTGTGGGCCGGAAATTCCCGGCCCAGCACGGCTCGCAATATTTTGCGGGCCGCTCGACATGGCCCGCGAGCCCGCATAAGGGAAAAATTCAAGGTTAAAACCTCCGTGGAAATGATGAACAAGAATAAAATACACAAAAATAATAGATCAGACTAATTATAATCCTTTTACTAGAATAGCATCTGAAAGTAAGAACCAAAAGAATCTGAAAATTAAGATTGCCAAATACGAAAATAATATGACCACACTTTAATTCAATTTCTTTTAAATACTTAGCGGGCCAAACATGTTAGGCCGACATGATAAGAGCCGGCCTGCATCGGCCCGCTCCCGGCCTGATAAGCTTATCGGGCTGAATTTTTTGGCCCGACCCACAGTTATTGTGCCGTGCTATCATGTCTTGTCCATTTATGCCGCCCCTACTATATTCGCCTCCACCAGAGAGACAATGGGGCATCGGTGCCTCATCAAAGAGTACCTACACAGGAGCCTCAAGTTGCATGCAGCTTTAAGGGCCAATGGGCTGGCGTCAAGCATGAAGCACTGGGCTCGGCCCAGTACTTTAGGGACTGTTTGGTTAGCGAAACCAAGTTTGTTTTCATGGTTTCAGTTTCACTGAAACCAAAATTGCTTACGAAAACGTGTTTGGTTTAGTGTTTTCATGAAACTGAATCGAAACCAGAATGAAAACGAAACCAGTTTTCTTAATAAAAATGAAAACAACAGAATGTTGTTTTCTGTGGTTTCGAGACTGTCGGTTTCGTTATCAAAATGCTGTTACAACTTTGTAATTATAAATATTTTTTTATGAAATTAATTAATTTAAAAATAAATCAAACTATATCGAATTTTTAAAAATAAAAATAAAAATCATCATTTTTAACTCAAACTTTTATCTTAAATTTATAAAATAATTAAACCAATTTATATCTAATTAACTCAAATCCAAATTTTAAATAACTCAATTTTCTTAAAGTTGGTCTATTTATAATTTAATCAAACCTAATTTTAGATCATTGGACTTGTTTTTTTTGAAATTTTATAATAACTATTAATTAATTTTTATATCTAATTGAACAAAAAAATCTTAAATTACCAATAACTTAATTAATTAAATCATTTAAATATTTTGTAACCATATTAACAAATATTTAATTTTGTAAACTAACTAAATATTTAATTACTACTAAAAATATTCAAGGAAAATTAATATTATTTTTTATAACCAAATAAATATTTACTGGTTTCAACTAACTAAAACTGATGTTGTTTTTATTAACCAAACGCGTTTTCAGAAAACTGAAAACTAAAAATCAAAACCAAATTTTCGAAGCCAAGTTTTCAGTTTCACTCAAACCAAACCAGAAAATAATTTTCGCTAACCAAACAACACCTTAGTCTTTAAGTGGCATTGAATTGTTCTCTTGGACCGGTCGATTAGTTGTTTTTGTGCTTGCCCAGCGTCTACAGTTAATTTCTAGCAAAGATTAAATATATTTTGTGTACCAATGGAGCTCGAATTGAGTCAATACTTAACATAGGGGGCGTTTGGTTGCCCGCAAGTACAAATGCTGCAACTTTAGTTGCAGCATTTAGATAACAAATTTGTTTGGTTGGCTGCAAAATCATTTTGCAGCATCTACTAGTTGCAACTTGTATTTCAAATATCATTTGCGCGCGGGCCGCAAGTGGAATTGCAGCCCAAAAAGCCCGCAATACAAGATTGCGGGCTGCAAATGCAATAATTTAAGTATTAAAAAATAATTAATTTTGGCGACGTAGAGTCGTCGGATGAAGACGAGATAAATATCAAAGTTGTAGGTTTTTGCATGCTGAACCTGATGGTAGTGTCAGATTTTACATATGATGTCATTTGATAGATTTTTTAATATATTTTCAGCATTATACAAAAATTAAAAATTATTAATTTGTCAGACAAATCGTGTCGGACCTAAGTTTTTAGCCTGGCCCGAAAAAATTTGTCCCTGGCTCAACCCAAAAAATTTATGCCCGACCCGGCCCGAAAAAATTCGTGTCCGTCCTGCCCCAAAAAAATTTGTGTCCGACCCGACCCAAAAAATTCATGCACTGCACGGCCCGTCCCAGCCCGGCTCGGTCCAAAAAAATTAGTGCCCAACCCGGCCTAAAAAGTTTCGTGCCTAGCCCGACTCAAAAATTTCGTGCCTGGCCTAGCCCGAAAAAATTTGTGCTCGGCCAGGCCCGAAAAAATTCGTGCTCAGCCTGGCTCGAAAAAATTCACTATCGGCCCGGCCCTGCCCAAAAAAAATTCGTACCCCGGCCCGGCCCGAAAAAATTCATGCCTAGCCCAAAAAATTCATTTTCCGGCCCGGCCTGACTAGAAAAAAAATTCGTGCCCAGCCCGAAAAAAAAATTGTGTTCGGCCCAGCCTTGCCCGAAAAAATTCATGCACTGCCCAACCTGTCCCGGTCCGGCTCGGGCCGACTCGAAAAAATTCGTGTCCGGCCTGGCCCAAAAAGATTTGTGCACGACCCGACCCGAAAAGTTCGTACCCGGCCCGGATAAATTCGTGCAAGCTCGGCCCGTCCCGTCCCGTCCCGTCCCGGCCCGGCTCAGCCCGACTTGAGAAAATTCGTGCCCGACCCGACCCGAAAAATTTCGTAAGATGCAAGTTGCACGTTGCAAGTTGCAAGTGTAATTACAACTTCCATTTGCGGCCAACCAAACGCTTGCAAATAGAAGTTGCAACTCTACTTGCGGGCAACCAAACGGTAGGCTGCAAAATCTATTTGCGGGCATTTGCTTTTGCATGCAAATAGATTTTGCAGAATTTACACTTGCGGATAACCAAACGCCCCCATAGTGAATAATCATGCTTTGAAATATATGATTATCATGTGTTGTTTGATAAGAAAACTGTCCATCAAATTTGCAGCGTTTGCAGCCTCCACATGCCAACAATTTGGACTCTTTTGACATTAATAAATTTTTACTTAAAGCTTCTTCATTTATTCTAATTTCCAATAGGAATTCCTGTCCATTGGATAATACAATAACTCGGCAATAATTACTTTTTCTATATATCACTAAACATACATAACGGCACACCGTATCTTAACAGCAAATTACTAGGACGACGACGACAGCTTAATTAATTGGTTTTTCAGAGCTTGACCACCTCCGGGATGTCGACCGGGTAGCGGTCGATGCAATCGGACCAGGGGCCTTCGACGGGCGTCTTGACAGTGCGCAGGCACTTCCACACGGCGCTGTTGCACTTGAAGCCGCTGCCAAAGCCGATCTGCCACACCCGGTCTCCCCGCCGCATGCGCCCCTTGCTCTCGATGTAGTTGAGCTCGTACCACAGGGAGCTGCTCGACGTATTGCCAAAGCGGTGCAGCGTCATGCGCGACGCCTCCACGTGCTGCGGCGACAGGTCCAGGTTCTTCTGCAGCTCGTCGATCACCGCCCTCCCACCGGCGTGGATGCAGAAGTGCTCGAACGCCTGTTTGAAGTCTGGGATGTACGGCTTCCACTTGGGGTTGATCAGCTTCCGCCCCACTAGCGACAGGAAGAAGAGCAGCTGCTCCGACATGGGCAGCACCAGCGGCCCGATGGTGGTAATGTTCGACTTGAGCGCCTCTCCGGCGATCGCCATCAGGTCCTTGGAAAGGTTGATCCCGGAGATCCCCTCCGAATCCTCCTCCTCGTATACGCATCGGTACGCCCGGTCGTCGGCGCCCTTATGTGTCCGTACCACGCGCACGAGGCGGTACTTGGCGCGGCGAGCTTCGCGCCGGCGGTTCGAGAGCAGGATGGCGGCGGCGCCCATGCGAAAGAGGCAGTTCGGGAGCAGCATGGCGCGCTCCTTCCCCTGGTAGTAGTTTGGGGTGATGATCTCCGTGGAGACTACGATCGCGTTCGATCTCGGGTGCACCTGGAGCAGGTCGCGGGCGAGGTCGATGGAGATGAGCCCCGCGCTGCACCCCATGCCGGAGAGGTTGAAGCTGCGGACGTTGCTGCGGAGCTTGTACTTGTTGATGATCATCGCCGATAGCGACGGCGTTGGGGAGAAGAGGCTGCAGTTGACGACGAGGATGTCGATATCCTTGGGCTTCAGCCCTGTCTTCTTGAGGAGCTCGTCGATGGCGGAGAAGATGACGAGCTGCGCTTCGGCGCGGGAGGTCTCCATGGTGGGTGTGGGCGGAATGTAGTGGATCGCCGGAGGCAAGCACGTCTCCTCGCCGAGCCCCGACCGCTCAAGGATCCGCATCTGGAACCGGACGCTCTTCTCGTCTTTGTTGTTGATCCGGGAGTGCTCCATGAATGTGGAGAAGGGCACGCGGCAGGTCAAGGGCGGCTTGAAGCAGGCGTAGTCCACCAAGTACACCGGCCGCGGCCGCGACATGAAGTAGACGGTGGCGACGAAGACGATGACGAAGACGGAGCACATGATTTGAATGAGATCGAGGTGGAGAGAGTTCCACAGACCCAAGATCTCCTCCGGTCCCAGCCGGATCAACTCCAAGGCCACCGAGATCATCACCGGCACCAAGAGAAAGGCCAGAAAGTTATTGACCAAGTACTGATACCCAAGCTTGACATACTTGAGCTTCACCGAGGTCGAGAACTCGGGCAATGACGTCGTCGACCTGGGCATCTTCTCCAACCACAAACTAATCTTCCACGAGTCACAACTCGAATGCTGAGGAGGGTGGAGAGAGAGGGGGAGCGATTTAAAGATCGGCGGTGGGGGTGCATTGAATTGGGTTAGCTGGGGACGAGTAAATGAGAGAAGCTGCTCACCAAAATGGAATCGCGCTGTCGTCTCAGCCGATCTGGCCTTTCTCACATGATATCTGCATTAATGAACACTGTAGGTTCCGATTGATCGCAAGGCAACTGACTGAGATAGTGAGGTAGGCGCGCAGGGTTTGGGGGTTGGGAAGGTTGAAGAAGGTAAGCAGAAGATTGGTACTTTAATTACTATTTTATTTTGCCAAAATATAAGTATATCTATATGTTTGACTTCATTGACCGTGTGACGTGGCACTGCAGTATAGTATTAGTCATCGTGGACACCTGAGGCACAGAAGAAGAAGCGTAGACTTCTTCTCTCATTATTGCATGAATTGCATGAATATTAATTCTCGCGCGGCTGCATTTATTTGTGAATCTGATGGGCAAACTTCGCTCTACCACAGAGAGAGAATATGAAAAAAAAAAACTATGAAATTAGGCTCCATAGAAATTTCATAGAGTCTTGTATAAGTTAACCTAATATTTTTAAGAATAAACCTAATCTTACTAAGGTTGAACATAAAGTGAAAGGTTTAGGTTCACTCATTTGCAATTACTTTAGATTCAGTCTTAATTAGGTTCAATCATAATGATATTAGGTTCACTCGTAATAATGCTAGATTCACTCGTAAAAATTCTATGGAGCTCGACCTCGTAATAATTTTTCCCCAAATAAACTCATGTACTTGTGCATTGTCATCATTTAACATGCGTGTTGTTTATATAGTGTTCTTGCCTAAAGTCGGGGTGATGCAGTCATACGTGTCTCCTGGTCCGGTGCGACTCCAAGGGGGGGGGGCCCTGCTCCGACACTCAAGTAAGAAAATATTCGAGGTGGTGGGTATGAAAATTGGAATAGACTTATGTACTTAATGTGCATCATGCTTGTTTATAATACAGGATAATGGATGACTCGAGCGATGATACCTAACTCCTTGAATCTCATAGGGATATACTCAGAATGGATTAATATTAATCCCAAATATGCTAGGTTCATTACTATCAAATTTTTGGTAATTAATGATGACGTGAGTGTCCCTGTATAGGCGGATGGAGCCCTCGGGGCTAAGTAATGTCTGACTCGAGTTGAGTTTAGTTCATGAGCATGACCGCTTTTGGGTCTAATCCGATAGAACCCAAAGTGCTGGTCCAATCTATAATATGATAGGATATGATAACAAATAAAATAGAATTAGATAAAAAATTTTATCCGATGTACTTTAGATATCATATTAATTTTATATTTTTCTAATTAATTCTATTTTCATCTAATCTAAATATCAAACAAATAAGAAATTAGAACTCATCTAATTCTTTCTTCTTTTATCCCTATAATACTAGACAAATATCTATACTGTTATCATCCCTATAAAAAAATTGAAAATCCATGCAATTTTGTTTCAACCACAAAAATTAATGTTTTAGTTTGTAACATATCATTTATAAAACTCATAATAATAAAGAAAAATTTATCATAAAAATTATAACCAATCATCAATAGTCATATAAAACCATATATACTATCAATTTTATATTCTTCTAATTCTATTTTTTTTACTAAATAAATAATAAATTAATATCTATTAGTACAAAGCAAACAAGCCCTTGTATAATTATTATATATCTATTTGATTGGCGGGTCATTTTCCATGTGAACGTAGAAATATATCGTCCATTTGATTGATGGGGAGTACGTCAAATCCAATAGTGGATGTAGATAAATGTCAATATTAATTATATGTATCCACTTATTATGTTATGTCTAACCAACGGCTAGACAACAGTCGAGTGTGAGAGGAATTGATGAAGTGGTTGAAATGGAAAACCTAATTTGCAGACACGTCTACGCGCGTGGTGTTGACGAGCATGTATTGACCATTTCTTCTCATCCCTATTTAAGTCAACCGTGATAAACTTAAGAACTCAAGAATAAATATAAAAATTTACAATAAATAAATTCAAAAGCTTTATATGTATGCCACCTTGGGCATAGACTCAATTAAATATGCACTCACATATCTAAAAATGACATATGATATGTTATGAGCTAAGTTGAGACGAATGTTCCTAGTGGTCACATCATGTTGCACAGTAAAACAACAATCACTAGTGCCGACACGTAGGCCAAAGAAAGGGGTCTGCAGTAGGCTGAGGTAGCGCTTGGCCATATACGATGAGGAGATCGTGTCAGGAAGCGCCCCTATTGGTGCGATGATTTCATGATGTAATAAAATGTAAGAAAAATATATAAATGAACTGAAATACATTTTGAATGAATATAGAAAATATCTTCATACAACTCTTTCCCTCTCTCTCTCTCTCTACATTTCCTCTCTCTATTTCCGATCTCTTACTCTATCAAGGATTGCGGAACTCTCTCTGAATTGATCTCGTCGACTGCTCGAGGCTATAATCTTCAAAGGAGGAGATACCTTAGGCTCTTCCTCTTCTCGAACTCGAAGGCAACTTCCAGAGTCCAAATCAAATAATCTCAGAACCTGACATTGGTGCTTTCATTATTTCTCTTGCCTAAGATCGCATCGATCGACGGAGACGAGATCACATACCATAGCAAAATAAATTAAATTGTTGCAAGAATCGAGCACACGTCATGACCAGGTTCTCGATCGGTTCGCTCCAAACCAATCTGGAAGTTCAACAACAAGCAATCGAGGCTCAACATAAGCTATTACAAACAATTTCAGCTCAGATCGGGGTCCTCAACAATCAAATGGTGCAGATGGCAAAGACGAAACATGAACCATCAGATCTAGGGGGTGGTGACTCCTCAACTCATGCGATGGAGGACACCTATGTGAGCTGAAGTAGGGGAAGAGGATGAATTCTCATTTCCTCCTCGGTCGCCGTAGGTCGAGTTGCCAATTTTCAATGGATTGCCTCAGCGGAGGATTTTTTGAATTCTATGCAACCGAGGACCAACATAGAGTTACTATAGCATCCGTCTGGATGGAAGGACTGCTAAACGGATGGTTTTGCTCGATGCAAAGAAGGAAACAATTGGCTGGGTGGAACCATTTGGTTGAAGCGATTCGAAAGCGTTTTCAACCGACCAATCTGGAATCACCTGAGGGCCAACTCACAATGTTGATACAAGTAGCCAAGGTGGAGGAATATGAGAGCCGATTTGAAGAACTGACATTAAGAACGATAGATTTATCCAAGTGTTTCCTAGTTAATTGTTTCATATCGGGATTGCGATTCGACATTAAAATTGAGGTATTATCAATTTAGCCCACTTTGATGCATGAGGTGGTCACCTTAGCAAAGAGACGTGAAGCCAAATTTGGGGAAGTTTGTTGATATTCAAATAATGGCATGAGTTCCAAAGGATCAGGAATATTGCCTACACTTGCTCGAGGAGTGTTATCAGCTTCAGCTGCAGCTTCGAGATCAGGGTGCTAAGTCCGCAACATCAGCAGTATTAGCTCGGCCAGTGCCCCGTAAAATTTGTTTGACTGAGGCTAAAAAACTGCGCGATTAGGGATTATGTTATTACTGCAATGAGAAATTTGGGTGGGGGCATATATGCAAATCCCCACCGTTGTTCATGCTTGATGATGGCAGTGGGGATGACAGAGTGGATGAAACACCAGAATTAACTCCAGAGCAAGCGGAGGAGGAAAAAATGGAACATTTCTTGATATCTTTCAATGCGATGTCGAGTTGTTTCTCCCTGATGACACTGCGATTCAAATGAAGCGTCCGAGGCAAAGATGTTCAAGTCTTATTGGACGGCGGAAGCACACACAATTTCATACAGTCTCCGGTGGCGAAGTATCTGGGGTTGCCAATTGAATCAACCCCGACATTTGAGGTGATGGACGACAACGAGGCCAAAATTAGAAGCGAGGGCACTATTCGCAATCTCAAGCTGCTGATTCAAGGGACTGAGGTCGCAACTAACTTCTTTGTTCTTCCTATTAAGGGTTATGATATAGTATTGGGCGTGGCATGGATGGCTAAACTTGGCGAGCGATCATGGATTTTGCAAATAGCATGTTTGAGTTTCAACTCAAAGGAAAAAATATTCTTGGAAGGGAGAAAATACTTTTCCACTACTAAAAAAATGAATTTTTGCGATGGCTAATTTGCGACGGCACCGGATGCGATCGCAGATGTGACGGGTCTGCAACCGCCGTTCATCGGGGTTGCGGAGTGGCTAGGTTGGCGACGACATTACGACCGCCTAGAGTGACATCGCAAAACAGCGAGTTTGCTACCGATTACGCGATCGTAACACCGTCTCTGGGACCTTCCCCCTCACTCTCTCGTCCTTTTTTCTTAACCCGCCAACCTCGGTGATCGTTCGTTATCCATTCATTTGCCGCCAATCAGATCTGGGTCATGGCTGCTAGGTCAACTTCCACAAAGAAGGGGATTGTCCATCTCGTGAAGTTCGCGGTTATCGAGCTCACATTGCCGATCTACTCGATCACGCTCTCTATGAGGTATTTGCTTCTCGGCGAGGTGGATGGGGTTAGGGTATTTCCGCTATGATCATCCTCCATATCTGCATCATGCTCGTCGTCACCCGCGCCCTCGCCTTCATCCTCCGCCCCACTTGCCGGCATTTCAGCTCTCTCCTCTCCTCCCCCGCCTTCCTTCGTCACCTCCAAGTCCACAACTCATGTGCTTTCCTCCTCCTCTCCCACCCCCAGGTCTCCCACCGCTGTTTACCACTCTACGATCCCCTCCGACGTCTACGATTTGCTCTAAGATCCCCACGGGTACAAGATCTTCCTCCCCTCCGCCTCCTCCTCCGACGTCTTCGTCTACGACTCCATCGCCCTCGCCTGGACCCACTTCACCAGCTTCGAGCCTGTCCAAGGATGAGGGAATCCATACCAAAATGGTACCTTTTTGGATGGGTCGTTCTATTTCACCACTTCCGAGCCCTTCTCCGTGGTGGGATTCAACCTCTTGGACGGAGCGTGGGACATCGCAGCGGCACCCGCGTTGCAGATGAAGTTGGCATTCGCCCGGCTGGTGGGTGGAGGTGATCGACTCTACCTGGTCGGCGGAGTAGGGAGGCTTCCTTTGATTGAGTTGCCCACTATAAAGATAATTGTTGCAGATATCAGCAATGTTGAGATGGAGGCTTCTTTTGATCGAGTTGTATCAATAGGGATCTTTGAGGTAAATTAATCAATTATACCTAGCTTTTTGAACTAGTAAATTTCTTGATCTAAAATTACTATATTTCTACAGCACATGAAGAACTATAAGAAGCTACTCAAGAAAATATCAAAGTGGATGAAGGAAGATGGTTTGCTATTCATTAATCACTTCTGCCATAAGGCATATGCTTACCACTTCGAGGTATTCTTTGTTCAGATTTGTATAGTGTTGAATGTGCATGTGACCATCTAATGGTGTTGTGAAAATATTATCTATCCCGGGCTGTCAAAATTTTTAGACAATAAGTACTCTGCATGAAATCAATTTCGTCAGCAATTTTGAATAAAATATTCTGATGTTTATTTTTTTTTGTTTTCTTAATTAGACAAAATGAAGATTTTCTTATATATGTTACTGTGATTCAAATCTTCCTTGTTATGTTGGTAAAAACACTATCAGTATATTCCTCTTTATGGGTACTTGACCATTCCCTGTCATTCAGGACAAAAATGAAGACGACTGAATTACAAGATACTTTTTCACTGGAGGGACTATGCCATCTGCAGACCTTCTTCTTTATTTTCAGGTTAATTACTTTCCTTTGACATAAATTGGAAACACTGTCATGTTATTTATGTTTATCCTTTGACATCCAACTGGACGTTGCTTTATTGAACTTGATTCTTTCCTGCCCTCCTTTTTAATGGCAAATGGGTACACCTATAAGTTCACCTGAAATGATGTAGTTTTGGCGGATCACGAAGGCACATGGTTAATTGTACTAGGATAATCTGGCTTGATTATTAACTTGTTGCCATCAAAAAGATGGATGAATTCATGATTTACTTGTATGGCTAACAAAGAGATAAATCACAAATTATTTCATTCTAATACATATGCTAGATAAACAAAGAGATAACTTTGTTTTCATAAAAAAAACATAGGTTCTAAGGAAAGCATCAAGTTAAATAAAAAACATAGGTTCTAATATTATTTTTTTTTACTTTTTTTTAATAAAAAATGTACATCTGCGACGGCTCTGCGACCGAAAGTGTTGTCGCAAATGCTCTTCACCTGGACGGCAAATGCGGTCGCAATTGATGACCATATCGGCGACGACATCTGCGATCGCAGAGCTGTCGCAGATGTACATTTTGCAATGGCATACGCAGTCACAGTGCCGTCACGGATATAAAGTTGTGACCGCATATGGACGTCGCATATGTCACGTGACCACATTTGGCGACTGCCTCATACCGTCGCATAACAGTCACAGAATATTTTTACTTGTGACCGCTTCGATTGTGGTAGCAAACTTTCTACGACGAGTTCTTTTGCTACCGAACTTTGCGACCACCCTTTCCGTTGCAAAAGGTCTTTAGCGACCGTTTTGCGATGGCAGTGTCCGTCGCAGATGACCAATTTTTTAGTAGTGTTCGTTCGAAACTTGTTAAGTATAATGCCGCCAAAGATTGTATGACAGTGAAGCCGTGATGGAGATGTATCACCCAAAACTGCTGAACATAGAAGACGCCACTGTGACTCTCATGATACAAAATGGCAGCCACTGCTAGATAAGTTTCCCGAGGTATTCACTCCTCTGAAGGGGTTACCACCAGCTCGCCCTACTGACCACCGTATGTTGGGTGAAATGGCAGCACTAGAGCAGGGATAAAATAGTGTGTTAACTAAATTTATCGCCTAATTCCGGTTTTAATCATTTACTCGGTTGCTTAGGCAATTCATAATTCGACTATTAAATGCGGAAGCGATAAATGATAAAGTAATTAATACAAATAAGATATCAATGCAAACACAAGAATTTATAGTGGTTCGGCCCCAATGCCTACTCCACTACCTAAGCACCCCACTTAGGATTTTCAAACTTAGTTTACTAGATTAAATCGTTTCCCTTATAAAGAGGACTTTGACCCGAAGAGTCTCACTCTCAACCTAAGGCACTTCCACACCCGGAAGTCTCCGTCTTCTTACCGAGAGCACTCTTCCACCTCAACCCTAAGGGACAACTCAACTAATTCTAGTAAACTGTGTTTACACAAGTGGCTTTACACCTTCTACACCAATTAAGGATACCACTCAATCACAAGACCTAACACTAAGTCATCTTACACGCTCAAATACAATGAAATAAATCATAAAAATACATAAGTAATGGAGCAAATAAATAATACAACAAATACTTAGCTCCAAACACGAGTCCTAGTTCCTCTTGATGCCTCAATGATGAATCATTCAAAGCTTGAAGGCAAGATCAAGGATATATCATTGAAACTAGGGTTGTCAAAGGGATGACTCAAGAAATACTTTGAGAATGATCAAGAATGGCTCTTTGGAAGCTTAGATCAGTTGTTAAGCCGGGTTAATGAAGGATGAAGAGGAGTATTTATAACCCCTTAACCGAACAGCAGCTCAACGGGCGGAAAACTAGCCATTTCCGCCATTCGGTCGCTTGCCGGTCGCTTGCCATTCGGGCGGAAAACGAACAGTATTTAGTAACTTTAAGTTAAATAACTTTAAAACATAAATGTTATATAAGGATTACCCCTCATTTAGATTCAATGAAAATATCTAAATAATCAAAATCTAGTTTTTGGGGTCTAGTACAAATTTTCCGAAAACGAAAATTTTCTAATTTTTCGAATCAAGAATGGGTAGGCTAAAGGCTTCCAAAAAATCCTAAAAAATATATCGTTATCTATTTTTAACCCAAGGAATAATTATCGCCATTTTTTATGTCAAGAAACTATCTAGGTCATATAGCCCTCCAAGGAGCTCCCTAGGCTTAGTGAGTTTCTGGGCGGTTTCCGAGATTTTATACTTTGGGGTTCGGGTTTGGTTTTAGGGTTCTTAGTATCATAAAGAGGATTTACAATATAAACTAGACACTATAAACCTAAACTCTAACTTCCCGAATAATTCGAGCGCGTCGACCAACGTCCTTCCGATTTTCTAATTTCTCCGATATTTTCGATCGAGAACGTAATGCGTTAATCGATATGGAACCTGAAAGATATGTCAATAAAATATTAGTTTCATGTTTGTTATCATCAAAACCGAGATTAAGATCAAGGTTGAAAACCTTAAGCCAACACCGTATTCTTCTTCCAAGTCATCAAAATTCGGTGAATGCAAAGCTATATAGGTACCCTTATTTCCAGAAAGAGGAACTAGAAAGGCAAGTTTAGCACGTGTTAGCGAATGATTGATACAATGTAGTACCAGTCTATTTTCTTCGCCGGTGCTCCTCGTCAAAAAGAAAGATGGCACCTGACGCTTTTGTGTGGATTATAGGGCTCTTAATGCCGTCACAATCAAGGATAGGTTTCTCATACCAACTGCTGACGAGCTGTTTGATGAACTAGGAAACACTTGCATTTTTTTAAAACTTGATTTACTGGCGGGTTATAACCAGATAAGAGTCCATCCTGATGACATCGCGAAGACGACATTCCGAACTCACGAAGGGCATTACGAATTCCTTGTGATGCCCTTTGGATTGATGAACATGCCGTCAACGTTGAATAGAATTTTTCAATTTTATTTGAGGAAAATCCTGTTGGTATTTTTCGATGACATTCTTGTATATAGCTATTCGAAACCAGACCACCAGAACCACCTCAGTATGGTTCTACAAGTTCTGCGAGTTAATGGCTTTGTGGCCAAGAAATCCAAATGTATGTTTGGCTGTGCTACTATTGAATACCTAGGACACCTTGTTTCAACTAAAGGGTTTAATGTTGACCCTGCCAAAGTTGAAGCAGTGCAAGCCTAGCCTGTCCCCTGCAACTTGAAGGGATAAAGAAGATTCCTTGGTCCTGCGGGGTACTATCGGAGGTTTATTAAGAATTTTGCTCAGAAAGCAGCTCCCTTAACCAACTTGCTGCGGAAGGGAGCTTTCCCGTGGAGTTATGAAGCACAACAAGCATTCGAGGTACTTAAAGATATGCTCAGCAAAGCGTCTGTACTGGCTCTACCCGATTTCACAAAAGCTTTCATCATTGAAACTGATGCGTCGGGCTAAGGAATTGGAGCAGTGTTAACTCAGTGTAAGCAACCAATAGGATTTTTCAGTCAGAAATTATCTCCTAGGTTGCAGGCCTCTCCCACTTACCAGAGAGAAATGTATGCCATTGTCCGGGCAATTTAGAACTGGCGACAATATTTACTCGGCCATAAGTTCACAATTTTAATAGATCATGGGTCGCTAAAGGAACTCAAAATGCAGGTCATTCAGACCCCTGAACAACAGAAATGGTTGTACAAGCTGATAGGGTATGATTTGAGATTCAGTATAGACCAGGAAAGCTTAATACAACTGCGGATGCATTGTCAAGGCAGTCGGAGTATGCAACTACGACCCTATTGCATCCAGTGTTTGGGATTATGGAAGAACTCAAAAGGTTGAATAAGGAGAACCATGAGTTGATATCTCTGCGAGAAATGATGAACACTGACAGTGAACAGGCAGGATAAGAAGATCGTGATGGAATACTTTTATTCAAGGGACGAATAGTAGTATCTGACGATCGAACTCTTCGATCACTGCTACCGAGGGAGTTTCACAATTCAATTTTGGGAGGTCATGCAGGCATACACAGAACCTTCCACCGCCTATCTTCAAAATTTTTTTGGAGAAACATGCGCAAGGATGTAAAAAAATTTGTAACTGAATGCCATGTATGTCTGAGAACAAAAATTGAGAAATTGTCGCTTGCAGGCTTACTTCAACCACTGCCTATACCAGAGGATGTCTTCGAAGAAATCACAATGGATTTCATCACTGGGTTGCCTCCTTCGAATAGGAAGACAACAATTCTGGTTGTTCTTGATAGGCTTACAAAATACGGACATTTCTTCTCACTACCCAAACGCTATTCTACTGAGATGGTGGCAAACACCTTCTTGCGGGGGATTGTGAAGCTCCACGACATTCCTAAGTCTATCATTAGTGACCGAGATAGTCACTTTATCAGCGAGCTTTGGTAGGAGTTAGCTCGGCTCTAGGGTACTGAACTGGGTCTGAGTTCTTGATATCATCCTCAAATCGATGGCCAGATCGAAGCTTTAAACAAATGCCTCTAGATGTACTTGCGTAGGTAGGAAAGGTATTTGGCATGGGCCGAATACTGGTATAATACTTCTTACTAGTTAAGGATGACACCCTTCACTACAATATTTAGGGGTTTTATAGTGTTTAACAATAGCGTTCTACCTGAACGCTATTGTAAATGTGGCCAAAATCAAAACCCTCTCCAAAAAATTAAACCCCCTCTCATTTTTCATAGTCTACAAAAATATCCCACGAGAAAAGCCCTCCCATTTTTCTCCCTCGGCGATCGACAAAAGCTCTCAAAAGCCCTAATTTTTTTCCATCACTCCCCCTTCTTTTCCTCAGGCGACAAAAATTCCCCCTTCTTTGTCGCCTGCAACTCTGCTCACTATTGTAGCTTGCAATCTGCTTGCTGCTCGCTGATCTCTAGTGCATCTGAACTCCAACTCGCCTGCTACGAATACCTCAGCTACGACTCGCTCGGCAAGGTGGTCGGCTGGTCGCAGGAGGAGCTCTCTTGTGGTACCTCGTAAAGGGGATCGTCATCGCCGATCCCTCCTCGGATGTCATCCTCTTCGACATCGGGCTCGCGCACAAGCAACTATCCGCGTCGGTCTTCGGGTGTCATTCCTTCGCTTTGGTTGGCACCCCGCATCGCTATCACCACAACAAGCAGCTGCAGCAACTGTGCGGGTCTTCTTATTCAAGATCAGCAACTGTGCGGGTCTTCTTATTCAAGATCAACATCAACTGTACGTGCCGCCGTCGTGGTTTCCAACGAAGCAGAGCTTGAGATCACCGAGGATGAGGTGGACTTCCATGCTCCATGCTCGATTCGTCCACGCAATGGAGCTTCTCAGCGGCCATGAGAGTAAGATTAAATGAAATAGATGAAGAAGCTAGAGCTAGCTAGGGATCATTGATCATACCTTAGCTTATATGATTAATTTTTTTGCAACCATTATCGATTCAGGGGCGACTCCGAAGTCGGTGCTGGAGCTGATGGATGTGAAGGATCTCACCTTGGCGCATGTGAAATCTCACTTGCAAGTAAGAGAGTTGAATTAAAGGAAGAGGCGCTTCAGTTTGATAGTGCTGAGCGCATGTGAAATCTGATTGTTGAATGGTAAGTGTAAACCTCATTTGAAGATTTGTAATCTGATAAACAAAATTTTTAGGATAAAGAAAGAAGGAATTGTGTGTTGCTGGGAGCATATTAAGAGAGAAAAGAATAAAGAGGCTCGCAATTTAGCAAGAATTGAATTGGTAAGTAATGTAGGCAGTGAATGGAATTGTGTTAGTAGTTCAATTTTTTCTACTTATAGCTTGTTTATAGACCAGTTGAGAGTGTACGGCTATTAGCCCTCTTCTTCCTCTTCCCCTCCAACAGAGTAGGGAGTGACCCTTTTTCTTGAGTCCGTTTTTTTTTGAAAAAAAAAAAATAATCTCATTCTATATTATAGTTCAAGAGCAAAAAGTAAGTATCTTGGTAAATTGCACTCTTCTCGGTAATATTATAAATTTGATGAGCCAATATAATCGGTAATTTTTGAATTTGTTGTTAGATTTTTCAACAAACTTGTTCGTCGCGCAACAAATTAAAGTTTAAACCAGAAGAGAATCCAATATTTGGACCCTTTGTTCAATTGCCAAACATTGTTCAATGTGCTGGTACACTTCTTTCTATTTTCGGGAAAGAAAAGCATACATCATTAAGAATTCACCAAACAATTTAATATTAAATCAAAATAGTTAAGATGTAACAATTTCTTCACAGTAGAGTAGGCATCAAATACACTTCTTTAATCAACTAATAATATAGTTTCTATTTCTCTTGAGAAAAAAACATGCCTCATCATGAGTTATCAATGCTCGGTACTCCAAGAACTCACCAAAAGATGTAATAACTTCATGACAAGAAAGTAATAAGCATCAAATACACTTCTTTGATAAGACAATACTATACTTTCCATTTTTATGAAAATATAGCATACCTTATTAATGAGCTCTCGGTGCTTCCAGAATTAATGTTACATCAAAAAAGTTAAGATGCCATTTGAAAAGTAAAGGAAAAAAATTTGCAATAACTCCTGTATAAGAAGTTAGGCATCAAATTTCATTAAAATCGTACCTTATTTATTATCTCTAAATTAGAAGGGCAAATTTACTTCGTAGGATAAAATATGATAGGATTAAAGATGAATTAATATTTATTATTTATTTAGTACATGAATTAAAATAAAATAAAATAAAATAAAATAAAATTAATATTATATCCGACGTACAACGGATTTTAAAAATTTATATTCAATCCCATATCATTTATTATCCATTCCAATCTCATCCAATCCATCAAAGTAAATATACCATAATGATATGTTTGTTTCATCGAATAGAGTAGAACGATAAATGAGAGAAAAAATGTCATAGGATTTTTTTATTCAATTTACACTGGATATAAAATTAATTTTATATTCTTTTAATCTTAATATCTTTAATATAAGCGCCAAACAAACAAGTCATTAAAATCTCTTTTATCCTATTATCTTCTATCTTATGAAGCAAACATGCCCCAAAGGACGTGTACTCGAATTTTCTTTTGTGTGCTTAATGCCAATTGGCTTTTCCAATTTGTTCACGAGAAGATACTTTTATTAGTTATCATTTAATATTTAATTATGTTTCTCCCTAAAACATAATATGAAATTTTAAAATTTCTAAAATCAAAATATAGTATTTAAAATTTTTAAAATCAGAACCAAATTCAAAAAAATACTCAAAATACTATTATACTAAAACTATTTAAAGTGGTCAGTTAGATTATGAAAATGCATCCTAAAATTTTCAAAAAAAATTATAATAATTTTAAATTAATGAATGATTTTTTAAATATTTTTTTTTGAAAATTTTAAGATGCATTTTTATGGTCAAATAATTATTTTTAAGAGTTTTAAGTGGTTATTTTAACCAAAAAATGCATTCTAAAATATCAAAAAATGATAATTTTTTTAGTTCACTAATTTAGATTTATTATAATTTTTTTTTGAGATTTTAGGATAAATTTTTATAATCAAAATGGTAACTTTAAAGAGTTTTAGTACTAGGGTATTTTGAGTGTTTTTTGAATTTGATTCTGATTTTTGAAATTTCTATTCTGATTTTGAAAATTTTAAAGTTTTATATTCTTGTTTAGGAAAATTGCTGATAATTAATTATGGTAGATTCTAAATTCCCAAATTAAATATTAATTGTGACTTAGATAAAATTTTTATTTAAGATTATATGACAACATTTGGATTAAAATTTATCAATAATTAATCCACTAAGTATTTTTATTATTTATTCAACACTGGGTTTATTTAGCCAAATAAAACTATGCCTCAATTTTTTTAAAAAAATAGCTTATGAAAATATTTCATTTATACTTCAATGGCCAATGATTACAAGTTCATAACTAGCAATGTAAAATTACATTTTATTCTTCTTATTTTTTCACAAAAACCATACTCAGATTGGGTCACTTCCTACCCAATTGTTGGGTAGATGAAGTAGTGGGTCACTGACCGTGCATCCATCGCCAACAAACTGTATCGAAATATATTCCCTGTGAATATTTGCACCTTTATTAGAATTAGAATTCAATATTACATTGTTCACCGTACATACATCATCAACTTTGAACATGATCGAATATCTCCTTCCCTATATTACAATTTCTCATCACATCTATCAGATTACCATCTAAAACAAAATACATCTTAGCTAACTCATTAGCTTCAACATTCCTATTTCTCCTAATAACGTTCCCAAGCTGTAACATTAACTTGCTCAACTAACAACCATATCTTCTTTATTAAAGTCTCCATTTGCCATGGAGTTCCAGCCTTCTTAATTATTCAGTATATTAATCGCATTGAAGCAATCAGAACACACCTGGATATCACTTAAACCTTTTTTCTTTACAATGTCAAGACAATACCATATGGCATTTAATTCAGCATGCAAAGGATTAAAAGTAATCTTAACTCCTCCACCTTCAAATAATAACCTATTATTTCTAGTCAAGATAAATCCACAACCAGTCTTTTCTTCCAATCTCAGGTACAAAGTTATCAGTAGGAGGCACAACATTTCCCGGAACATTGTTTAATTTCAATTCTTGAACATTAAAGAAAAGAGTTTCATTGAGAACTTTACTAAACCTTACTTCCTTACTCCGTGTAGTATCACCAAATTCCCCCCTATTCCTATTTTTTTAGAATAATCAGAAGGCGTTTGCTATAAATGCAGTAAGACTATATGCTAATAACTTATCATAACCTTCAGATTCCATAATATACTTCCCCTGACTCCATTCCTCCAAGTAATTAAATTTCACTTTCAATTTATTCTCTACATACTTTCGGAACCTTTTAATTTCATTACAAGAAAAAAGAATATGATCCAAATAATCAGTACCTATTTTGCACACAAAATAGCTATCAACTTCACATCTAGAGAATCTCTGAAACCATTTAGAGGTAAGAAGCCTTTTTCATATCATCTTCCACAAGAATATCTTGATTTTTTCAACCACCTGGATTGTCCACGGTTCCTCCAATTAAAGTATAATTCAAAACTTTCAACCTCCATTTTTTTTCAGAAACAAATAAGTTATTTTTAAGGATAAATCACCATTCATCCTTTCATTCCACACCCAAGAGTCTTTACCTTCTTTGTTGTCCACATCTATTCCTAATATACCATCTTTCATGTTTTCACGAAAACACAAGTCAATAATTTCCATATTCCATATATTCCCTAGAAATAGGTCACTGACTTTTTTGTACCTGCCCAATTCATCAACATTGATATATGTAGGCCATTTATCCAATGAAATTCCTAACAACCATGGATCATTCCATAACAATGTATCTCTTCCATTAACCAATCTAATTCTGAGACCCAGCCTCAGGTGTTTCATATAATTGATAATATCCTTTACTTGTTCAGATTTGTGCTTGGTCATATTCTCCATCCATGGGTGAAAAGTACTATACTTTGCCTTATACAAATTACACCATACATTGTTATCTTCATTCAATATTGGCAGTAGCCTTTTTGCTTGTACAATCCTTTTCATTGAAACCAAATCCCTCACTCCTAGATAGAGCAAAGGGTATGTTCCTTCTTTAATTCTAAACATATTACAAATGTTATGTTTTGTATTCCGATCCAACTTATAAGGAAAGTAGACTTTAGACTTTTCCACATTCACAATTTGTCCAGTAGTCGTGCTATATAGCTCTATAGCTTCCTTCATACCCTTACATGATTTTAGACCACCTTTAATGAAGAATACCAAGTCATCAGCATAACAAAGATGACTAATACTGAACTCATTGAGTCGGTAAGGAATGCTTTTTTCCCTCTCCATAAAGTCTCTCATAATTGCTGAAAGAAGCTCCTCCGTAATGATAAAAAGGTAAGGTGAGATAGGATCACCTTGCCTTATGCCTTTGAAGCCATCAAAGAACTCTAAAACTTCACCATTCAATTTACAACCGTATTTGACATTCTCAATACAATCCTTCACCCAAGATAACATCTTCTGTTTGAACCTCATGCATTTCATGATTTCATAAATGGAAAACTAGTTTGCTATATCATATGCCTTATGTGAATCCACTTTTATCATGATATATAGACTTTTGTATTAGACTTATGCATAGAATTTAATATCTCAGCAACTATCATTACATATATTATCTTGCATATTTCTCTTTGGTACAAAAGCCACTTACTCAGGGCTTATGATTTTATCCCAGACAGATCTCATTCTATTAACAAGGAGTTTTGCAAATACTTTGTATAAAATATTATACAAAGCAATTGACCTAAAGTCCACAATCCTTTTAGCATTCTCCTACTTTTTTATCATAACTAGCAAGGTGTCACTCCAACCATCCGGCAACCTTCCTATCATATGGAAAGAGTCAAATTCCATTTTAATTCTTTCCTTAATCACTGACCAGTTATATAAGTAAAAATCTAATACATAACCATCCAGTCCAGGGCTCTTTCCTCTGCCCATACTCTTTGCAGCAGCTTTAATTTCATTAATACTAAAAGGCTTTTTCAGATCTGAAGCTTCCTCAGAAGATGTCTTCCCCCATTTGAACTTTGTAAATACTTCTGTGCTAGCTCTAAAATCATCTTCAGCTTTCCATAATTCCTTATACCATTATGCAAAATGATATACCATTTTCTTTTCATCAGTAACTATAATATCATCAATTTTCAAGGATTCCACCCTATTTTTCCTTCTGTTTACCAATACTGAATGGTGAAAGAATTTTGATTTTTTATCTCCACCTTCAATCCTTAGTTTCTTGAACTTTGACCACCATTTGATCTTTAATTGTTTGCTTAGAGCAGACAAATAGTTTGAAAGACTCCTCATTCTCAGGATCTCATCTTCAGTGATAATTCGTGCTTCCTCTTTAAGTTCCGGCTTACTTAAATTTCTACTAGTTTCATTCCATTTGTTTTCCAGGTTCTCCACATAATTTTTGTTCCATTCAGATAGTATTGGCTTTAGCTTTTCAATGTTATCCATCATACTCTGGTTATTACCATTGTTTTCTCCAGTACAGCTCCACAACCTCTTTAAATTTTGGGTATTCAAACCAGAATTGTTCACAGATAAAATTCTTTTCTTTTCTCCTCTTCATTTTCATCAACTTATCATCACATTTAATAAGAAGTAATTTGTGATCAGAGTCAATCATTTCCTTGTGCTCAATTCTAATATCATACCTCCATTCCAACTAATTTACATTGAATAAAACTTTGTCCAGCCTAGCAGATATTTTTTTTCCCAATTTTCTCTTATTTGTCCAGGTAAAAGCTAGTCCCACAAAACTAGCATCCACTAGACCAATCTCATTTATAAAATGGTTGAAGTCTGAAACTAATTGATTGATAATAAAAGGTCTTCCACCTCTCTTTTCTTCTCTCTTCAAGACGCAATTCATGTCACTCGCAATCATCCATGGGATTCCATTAATATCAAGTTCATCCAACATCTTCAAAAGAGAATTCCTTTTTCTAATATTATTGCTAGCATACAAGCAAGATAATAGAAAAGATTTTTTACTATCAATCTCAAAAACACAATTAATAGATTGATCATCTTTAAAAATCACCTTTCCAGCAGGCTACTCCTCCAAAGCAATATGATACCATCACCCTTACCAATGCTAGCTACTGCATCACCATCCCAGTGTCTCCTTACTTTTTTCAAATATGTCGAAGATTCCTCATCATCTAAATGAGTCTCCTGAATGAGAATGATATCCACTCTTTGCAACTTCGCCAGTGCCCATAAGTACTCACTTGCATTTTTCTTTCTCAGCCCCCTTATGTTCCAGGATATTATTTTCATGATATCAAATAGTTGAAGTCTCCTCACCTTGCTTCACTTTAGGATCTCCATCAGTGTTTTGCCCACAAGTATCCTTGGAATATCTTCTTTTCTTCATCTTTATATTTTTGTATCCCACAGGTACATTAACATGTCCCTTGAATTTACCAGAATCTCCTCTACCTTTTAGTATATTGCCTTCTAAACTTCTTGAAAATTTCAGATCAATACCCTCCTCTAAGAAATCCTCTTTAGCAAACTCATTCTCCAAGATTTTGAAAAAGGAAGCACTTAGCTTCTCTAATATTACCTTTGGTACCCAAATGTCTTTGGGTCCTAGGGGGTTAGTGGGCTTAGGTACCCAAACCGTCTTCACAATACTTGAGTTCATTTTAAAGGCACAATCATAGATGACATGCCCATAAACACCATAATAAGAATAATGTCTATTAAATTTCTTCTTTTCATTATGGACATGAGATTTAATGTTAGAATGCTTGACATGAGGACTATAATAAGCATGAGCATTCTTAAGGGAAACATTTTTCTTTTGAGGTTTCCTAAATGAGATATTTTGATTTTTAGAATTAAAAGAGGATATATTAATTTTTCTACTCAAAATCAACATCTCATTTTTTAAATCATTTATAGATTTATGCAATGCATGCAATTGATTTTTCAACATGCTATTTTCATTCTTTAACATGTCAATTTTGTTTTTCAAATCCTTTATGTCAATACTTAAAACATCATGACATGGATTATAGACACTAATTTTTAGCTTCTCATTTTTTAGTTTAACATCTTGTAAATGAGAGCTAAGAGTCAAGTTTTTCTTCTTTTCTTTTTTATTTTCTTTATCCTTTTTAACAATCAAGGCATACATGATTTTATATTCATCCATTAATTCATCATAAAGCATGTCATGAGAACTAGATGAATTAATACTACCCTTTTTATTATCATAACAAGAAGAAGAAGAGTGTACCTCATCATTAACATTAATGAGACAATCTTTTGAACTAGCTTCATAGCCATGGCAAGATGATGTTTCACTCAAATAAGATGATGATGTGGAAGCGTTTGACCTCTTCTTTGCCTTGTTTTTCATGGTAGGACAATTTTTCTTCACGTGCATTTTTTCTTTGCATAGATAGCAAATGATCTTCCTCTTTCGACTGTTAGTGCTTCTTTGACTAGAAACAATTTGAGCTTCAAAAACCATATTAGTATTGGAGGGATGACCATTGTTATCATCACCTTCAATAAAAGTCGCTAACTCCTCGATTTTAGCATAATTATATAAGACATTTAAGCAAGCCCAAATATCAAATATGAAAGTAGAATGCATGACCTTTTCAAAGATATTATTTTTCAAAGAGAAAAATATGCAAATCATAACTTTAGCATTTAACTCAAACATATTAATTTGTTCTTGGATCCATGCAAATGTATTTTCGTCCTTAGGTTTGATATATTGGGTTTTAACATTTCATAAACCCCCAAACCTTGGGTCTTCAAAAAGGTGTACATCTTAGATTTCCAAAGACCAAAGTTTATCCTATCAAACCTTGGAGGTGTAGTAACTATTGACTCTAGTGTCATTCTCGGATCGAAGCAAATTGTAAAAGAGATGGTGAAATCTCAATCCACGACCCGATTTGATACCAATTGTTGGTGAAATGACCTACACTAGAGGGGGGGGGGGAGTGAATAGTGTGTTAACTAAATCTTTTCACCTAATTTTGGTTTATCAATTTTAACCGTTCTCTTAGGCAAAACACAGATAATAAAGAAATGCAAACATAATGATTTATAGTGGTTCGATAACCCGCCTACTCCACTACCTAAGCACCTCCACTTAGGATTTTAATCTAATCCACTAGATATAGAGTTCATTTACAATGAGGACTTTTCACCGGAAAATCATCGCTCTCACACCGAAGGCATTTCCACACCTGGAAGTCTCCACCTTCCTACTGAGAGCACTTTCCCACCTCACTCTCCCTAAGGACACTCTAATCCTAGATTACAGTGGTGGAATTAAGCCTTAACACCAAGACAACCACAAACTCAATCAACCTAGCACTCTAGGTTTACACACTTGAGAATACAATGAAATAAATGATAAAATACAACACTGAATTGAGCAATAAATCAAACAACAAATACTTAGCTCCAAAAAAAACTCTCTAGTCCTCTTGATGTCTCAAGATGATGAATCGATGAAGCTTGAAGGCTAAATCAAAGAGTGGAGATGAAAACTAGGGTTCTTGTAAAGATAGCTTAAAGAAAGCTTGTAGAGATGCAATGAGTGACTCTCTTGAGTTTTTGGGCATCAACAACTAGCTAGGAATGAGTTTGGGATGGGTATTTATAACCCCCCAAACACCAAGGCTCGTCAACGGGCATTTTTTTGCCCGTTGGCGATGCCCGATCGCTTGCCAGTCGATCATCGGTTGACCGACCAAGAGATCGAATGCCTTCTGCCACTTTTGGGCACAGTTCGATCGATCGAATGTGCGATCGAACCTAGGAAATCAGGTTTTTTGCTGACTTTTCTTTGCGTTCTTCGTTTCCGAGTTTTGGTCTTCAGCATGCGTCAACTTGGTGATTTACATGATCTCTAGACTCATCCATGGAGTCTTCAGTGCACACATCGAACTTCTAGAAATTTCCGCTATGAATTCAAATGCGTCGACTAATGTTCTTTCGATTTTCCGATTTTTCCAATATTTTCGATCATGGACATCGAGTGCTAACCAATATGGAACCTGAAAATAATTCTCCATGAAACATTAGTTCTTTGTTTTTTATCATCGAAACCGAGATTAAGACCGAGGTAAAAAACCTTAAGCCAACAATTATAACTTTGACATGGTCAAAATATGTTTATTTGAAGCATCATATATAATTGAACTAAGAATAAGATCTCTAGATCACTTTTGGCACATTAGCACTATTTCAAGCAAAATATGACCTTCGACTTGGTATCAATATTTCATGTGATTATCAAATTTTCATCATGAATTATAAGATACTCATAATAAACATATATCTAACTTATTTGCATATGTTTTGAGATAATACAATAAAGATTTTGCTAGTATAAAGCTCATATCTTGATTTTTGACAATTTTGCCAAAATTTCTTAGTTTTCTCCGACTTTGAAAAATTAGCATTAAACATTTAAAAAAATCTAGAATATCTTTTAGACAAGAGCGATATAAGAATATATGACATATATCATAATATATAACAAAGTGCCTACATGTATAAAATTTTGGAGTGGACTAGCACTTTGGGTTCGGCCGAATTTGGCCCAGAAGCACTCACACTAATAAACCTAACTCAGGTTAAGCCAGACGCCACTTAGTCCGGGGCTCCACCCGGCCATACAAGGACACCTATGTCCTCATTAATTATGAGAGATTCATCACTTATGAACTTGACATCTCCGGGATTAGCCTTGACCCATTTTGAGCACATCCCTATGAGATTCAAGGAGACATTATCATCAGACATTCCTCATCATACACTATATACAGACACAACGAACATCATGTATATTTAGATTTTAATTTCTATACGCACCATCTGGAATACTTCTTTACTTGAGTGTTGAAGTGTCTTTTATTGGTCCACTTGCCGGAGTCATACTTGACCAGGAGACGCGCCGGACTGCATCACCCCAACTTCAGGCAAGAACATTTGATGCCCACCACGAGACCAAGTAAATCTCACGTGCCTCGCAATGGTTGGTACTCGAAGTCAAGCAAACGTCGTCGCACATAGGCAACACCCTAGCAGCAGCATTCCCCCACTACCTAGAGACGCTAACACAGTGAGGAGTGACGTTCCAGTACCCACCAACCTTTCACTAGAAGAGTTCTAGCATCTAATCAACAACCCTTAAGCGGAGAATCAACAGTTAGTAGCCCAGGTTGAGGCATCGAGACAGTCCCGAGAGCAACACCCGGACGAGCACGAGAGCCACCTGGAGAAAACTAGGAGGCCGAGATCTCTCGCACACACCAAGGAAAACAGGGTCACAGAGACTTGGGACCTTTCGCTGAGAACATATGGCAGTTCGCCTTCTCGACAACTTCAAGCTGCCAACAACTCCCCAACCCTATGACGACACAGGCGACCCGACTACTCACCTGATGATGTTCAGGTCTATGATCTTCTTCAATGGCGTAACCGACTCTATCCTCTGTCGAGCCTTTCCAACCTTCTTGGAGAAGGTCACACTACTCTGGTTTTCTATCCACCCGCCATGGTCTGTACACACCTTCTAAGAGCTCTCCCAAGCATTCACTAACCAGTTCTCCTCGTCGTATATCTATTCCAACACCGACGACTCCCTCCATTACATCAAGCAGGGACACATGGGCCGTTGAGAGATTACCTGAAGAGATTCCATGTTGTGGCCATGGAAATTCCGAACCTCGACCTGCCTCTTGAGTCATACTTCGTCAAACACGCTATGAAGCCCGTACACTTTGCTGGCAAAATCGCCCTGGCAAAGCCAAGAATATGGCTGAGTTTCAAGAAAAGGTCATATGCCACATGGAGATGGAAGAACTCCGGGAGGCTAGGAAGGCTAACAGGTAGACTGCTAAGGATGACGCCGAGGACAAAAAGTCCAAGAAGCCCAACAAAAGGGGTGGAGATCGAGATCACCGCAAGCGAGATCGTGGGAAAAGAGGAAGTTCCTTCCTGACCTAGCCCTAGATTTGACTAATACACCCCAATGAACAATATGAGGGAGACTATCCTTTAGGAGATTTGCCACTTGCAGCTGCTCAAGCTTCCCAACAGCATGGGGAGGTTGAAACCCCTGCCTAACTTAGACAAGAGCAAGAAATGTGAGTTCTATCGCACCTATGGACACACCACTGAAAAGTGCATAATGCTCCTTGATCAAATCGAGCTCCTAATCAAAGAAGGCCACCTTGACCGCTACATCAACCGTAGACGAACCCATAGCAAGGACCGTCAAGATCACAGCTCCCAATGTCAAAGTTCAAGCAGGATGCCACCACCAAGGAGCGTAGCAGGTGACTACGATGATCGCAGAGCCGATCAGCCGAGCACTGAAATTCATGGAGTCATCGACTACATAGCAGGAGGATTCGCTAGAGGATGCGAGACAAGGTCGACTCGAAAGAAGTCACTCCGAGCTATCATGGCAGTCAATGACACTGCCCACTTCTAGAGGCCACATATACGAACCCTAGTAATATTATTATATGAATTTGATTTTCAGAGGATTGATAAAAATTTGCAAAACCCTATTGTTATTTCTATAATCGCTAGCAATTTCCTTGTCAGGAAAGTCCTCGATCATATAGACCAGGGAAGCTCAGTGACATCATGTTCTACTCAACGTTCAGGAAGATGCACACATCGATGAAACCTCACTCCACTCTTACCATGCAGACCTAAGAGAATGAGTCAACGTCCAAGGCTACATCTAGCTAACAACGACGTTCGGCTCTCTACCAAAGACAAAGTCGATGGAAATACATTACCTAGTTGTCAAATGCCCCAGTCCCTATTGCATGGTCCTAGGGTGACCATCGCTGAACGGCTTGGGAGCTGTCGTATCGACTCCCCACCTAGCTATCAAATTCCCCATTTTAGAGACAGAAGTGGGGGTGGCCCATGCGAACCAGAAGGAAGCTCGCCTATGCTACAATGAATGCCTAAAGCAGAGACTTGTCAAGCCGGAAGAAATGCCAAGCACCGCATCCCAACCAGCACTCTCGGTTCTTCACACAGAACAACAACCTAGGATTTCCAAATTCGACCCAGAGGAGACAACCAAGAACAGCCCCAACCCGCAAATGATCTGCAACTTGTACAAGTCAGGGCCTCCCCACCAAGCTCAAATCTTAACTTGACACTCACTCAGAGACAACACCGACCTATTCGCGTGGACATCAGCCGACATGCCGAGGATAGACCCCCCAAGTCAGCTGCCACAAGCTCGCCATCGATCCTCGGGTCAAGCCTGTGGCGTAGAAGAAAAGAAAGCTTGGGACTAGGCGCTAACAAGCATCTCTTGAAGAGACCAGAAAGCTACTGAAAGTAAATTTTTTCAGAGAAATTAAATTTACCACATGGCTTGCAAATATTGTGATGGTCAAGAAACACTCAGGGAAATGGCAGATGTGTGTGGATTTCACCGACTTGAACAAAGCATGTCCGAAAGACTCCTACCCTGCTATTGAGCATAGACAAGCTTCTCGACGACTCTTCGGGATACTAGTACTTGAGCTTCATGGATACCTACTCACACTATAGCCAGAAAACAACTTTCATTACCGAGCATGTCAACTTTTGCTACTAGGTAATGCCCTTCGGGCTCAAGAATGTTGGGGTCACATACCAGCGTTTAATGAATAAGGTATCCAAGCAGCAGATCGATCAAAACATAGAGGTGTACATAGACGACATCGTCACCAAAACACCGGCCACGGGAGACCCCTACAGTGATCTCATGAGATCTTCAACCAGTTCAAACATTGCAACGTTAGACTAAACTTGGAGAAGTGCGCCTTCGGGGTTCACGGTGGCAAGTTCCTCAGTTTCATGCTTACGAACTGGGGAATCGAAGCTAATCTTGAGAAGTGTTAGGCTATCTAAGAGACGCGTAGCCCGTGCAACATAAAGAAGGTACAATAACTTACGAGGTGGATGGCTACTTTGTCAAGATTCCTCTCCAGGTCGGCCGACAGAGCCGCCCCCCTTCTTCAAAATCCTAAGAAAGAAACAAGACTTTCAGTGGGATAAAGAGTGCGAACAAGCATTCGAGGAGCTCAAGAGTTTCCTTGCCAACCCACCGATTTTGGACAAACCTAGGCAGGGAGAGACACTCCTCCTCTACCTCATGGTTATTGAGAATGTTCTTAGATTTGGTATTAGTCCGAGAATAAGGGAAGGACCAGAAGCCGATCTATTTCGTCAGCAAGGTCCTCCAGGGACTCGAAACTAGATACCAAAGGCTAGAGAAGCACGGCTTTGCCTTGGTCATCTCGGCTAGAAGATTAAGGCCATACTTCCAGAGTCACCATATTTGAGTGTGTACAGAACAACCGATCAGACATGTCCTGGCCTAGCCCGAACTCGCCGAATGAATAATATAGTAAAGCTATCAGAATTCAACATTGAATACCAGCTTAGAGGTTCCATCGAGGCCCAAGTGCTAGCAAACTCCATTGCCGAATTCACAGACCAAGAAGGCACCCCAAACTAGGTCGAAACTTGATACTGTTTGTAGATGGCACCTCCAACGAAAAGGGAAGGAGAGCTGGAATCATCTTGGAGAATAGCCACTGGATCGCCCTAGAGCAGTCCCTGTAATTCCAGTTCAAAGCTAGCAATAACCTAGCGGAATACGAAGCCCTGATCGCCGAACTAAAACTCGCCTGCAACGTAAAAGCTCAAAAAGTGGTCGTGAAAATTGACTCACAGCCTGTCCTAGGAGAAGTATCGGAGCACACCTCCAACTTGAACAAATTCAAAAGGATGGCGAGTTACTATACTCTCCTAGACGACCAACTCTATAAAAAATGATGCTCCCGACCACTACTTAAATGCATCACCCAACCGTAGACAGACATAGTGATGGCAGAAGTGCACGAAGGCATCTACGACAATCACATTAGAGGAAAATCCTTAGCAGCTAAGATCCTCTGAGTCAAATAATTTTGGCCGACTATGAAAACAAACTACAGCCTGTATGTCAAAAGATGCGACAAATGCCAGAAATTCTCTTAAGTCTCACAAAAATATCCCAAGCCACTCCATAGCTCGGAAGTCAGTTGGCCTCCTTGACCCTTTCCCAACGGCACCAGGACAAGTAAAATATTTGGTGGTAGCAGTTGACTCCCCTAGCCTCGATTGCGACTGAGAAGGTCAAGGAATTCTATGAAAAAATATCATCTACAGATATGGCCTACCTCGCAAACTCGTTAGCAACAATGGCACCCAGTTAACAGATCAACAGTTTTGAATGTTCTGCTCAGACCTCAACATCCAACAACTCTTCTTCTTAGTACAGCTCCTGCAAACCCTTGGCCTAGCCGAAACAACCAACAAGGTTATCTTGGTAGGACTCAAAAAGAAACTTGACCAAGTCAAGGAGAACAAGAGCAATCACCCACTCAGGAAACTCGCTACAGTCTCATCTATGGAGCATAGGCCATGATCCTTGTCGATCAAGATCGCATATGTCACACCCCAAATCTGGTATCACCGGCCAAGGTATGCCACGTACCCCGAAGCCTAAACCAAACCAAATCACATGTACAACAAAACCAGAACTGAACATTTAATAACATTTTCAAGGATTATAAAAGACATTTATTTTCAAGAAAAAAATCCCAAAACACCAACTCGATAGATAAATAAATGTTCAAATCGATTTCAAAAGCTTAATTACTAACAAATACACCTCAAAGTAATAAAATTGCGAAAACATAATATACCGAGTCGACATGACTCAATAACTCAAGAAAGAGAAAAATGACTCGATATTCCCCTCGACCACGACATGTCACGAGACCCGCTGCCTTGTCACCACCAGCCGCGTTACTATACCCCGGTACCTCTCTGGTCTAACTTAAGTGCTACAAAACAACAAAAATGAGAGGTAAGTCCAACTGGAACTTAGTGAGTAGATCAGCCCTCAGTTTCATCACAACATCATCATCATGCATAATCAAATAACACATAATTAAGCATAAGTAAATAAGCATAGTTTAGAAGCATTTATTTTTAGCAGAGTAATCCTCCAAGTCATCATGTAGCAACCTGCAAGAAATATGTCACAAAATATAAACATGCTCAATGTAATAATCCACATGCTCACCCGGACCCGTCGGTCCTCATAGCCACATATGGTAGGTAGTCAATGTGGCCCCCGATCTACCACTCAGCCAGTGTCATCTCTTTGGGGTATGCTCTCCCTTCAACAACATGACTCTTCCGATCCATCTCTTTGGGGCTTACGTTCCTCTCACCGGTCGAGTCTCCAAACTGTCTCTTTGGGGTATGATCTCTCCTCACCAACCGGACTTCCGAAATAAGACCAACATTGCCTCTTTGGGGCATACCCTTCCCTCACCAGCGAGGCTTCCGGGAAATGCAACAAGCACATCACAACATCACACACATAGATATATAAATATAAGACACGATGTGCTATCAACAAGTAAATAAGTGTAGTAAATAAGGGCATGTTAGGGCATACCTCATCCTCCACCTTCTTAAGTCATAATTCACAACCACGCATGTAAATATAAGCATGTGACAAGGAAGGTTCAACATGTAATAAATGTACAACACATCTAAAGCGTAAAATAGAAAGGAATAAAAAACACATATAGGAAGCCCTAAAAAGATAGGGTATCATCATCTAGGAATCATATACAATGTAACCCTCCCTTGATAATCCTAACCGAATACCATAGGCCACCATATCTCCCTCATCTGAGTGTCCCAAGGGCTAGGAGGGTTCGCCCCCCTTAGGAATTCTTACGTCGGTCCTTCCGATAGTTAAGTTTAGGTCTTAGTGTCTCTAGGTGTCCCTAGAGTCCTTAATTTTTAAGTATAGGTTCCTACAATGATCCTACTATTAGGAATACATCCAACATACCCTAAAGTGTTTCTTCTAGGTGTGAAAATAAGTTTGAATCCCTAAGACTCTCCTTTGGGGTGGCTAGCCACCCTAGGGTTCTTAAGGACCCTCCTAAAGAGGGCGGCATACACTAAGTCCACTATATCTTCCTCCTTTCCTCAAGGTATCAATCAAACATCAAGAATTGCTAACAGCCAACAAGATTCGATATAATCTTGGCGATCACGATAAAATCCTCAGTACGATTATCCGATTCAATTTGAGAAAAACACATCGAAAAACGATGAAATTCCCATGACATAGGGGCGGTGGCACGAATGAGGAAATTGGGGAAAGAAGGCTAGAACCACTCACCTTTTTGGAGAAATCGGAAAGGAAGAAGAAATGAGAGATCTTCCTACGATGAACGCCGATGAACTCGCAAAATCCTAGTTCCAGCGGCTTCGCCTCTCCTCTTGCATCGCCCTCTCTCTCCTCTCTCCAAGCCTTGGGTGGCGTGCGGCTAAACCCCTGGCCGCACACCCCAGGTTCTATTTTATGGGGCCTTGTTAGGACCCAAATGACCAAAATGCCCCTCCTCTAGTTAATCGACTTAAACGACCCGTATCTAATATGTTCTAACTCCGATTTGAGTTTCGTTTGAACCGATAAATTTGTCTTGAGATCCTCTATCATCCTAGCATGTTTTATCACAGAAATAAGGCAAATAAAAAAATTTCTAAATTTTTCTACAAAATTTGCTTACTCGAATTCAATCCGAAAACTTTACGCCAATCCGCGCTGACTCGAGCCCACGGTCTCTGCTCAAGAATAAAATATTATTTTTAGGTTTTTGGGCATTACAGTAGATCCCAACCTCTGCATGATAACCTTTGAGGAGAAAAAAACTCAAAACCCGACAGGTCGAGCTTGACCTCATCGAGGAAGACGAGAGCTGGCCAAAATCAGGGAGGAAGCAATGAAGCCCCGAATAGCTTGGAAATATGACAAGCACGTCGGGCCAAGAAACTTCATAGAATGAGATCTAGTTATGCAGAAGATCGAACTTCAAATACAACCAATCGAGGAAGGAAAGCTCACCTGAACTGGGAAGGCCCCTAAAGAGTCATCAAAGACATTATGAAAGGCGCTTAGAAAATCGCCGAGCTCTTCAGACGAGAATTCTCACAGACATGGAATGTGGCCTCCTTGCGGGCCTACTACATGGAATCGCCGAGCTTCACTCTCACCGTGGAGTATGCCTACTTCGGTCTCTGGAATGAGAAATTTCAGTGTCAGGTGCGGGGTCGATATGATGGCTCACAAGTTATTTAATGATGGTCATCCTAAGATCACATGGTAGGGACTGGGGATGTCGATGACCAGATAATGCACGCCGATGGTCTTTGCTCTCGACTGGGAGTTGAATGTTATCCTTAGCCATTTGGAGCCTTTGTACAGACGAGAACGTTGACTCTTTCTCCTAAGAAACCCACAAAGTCTCCCTTGTACATTGAGAGTGAAGCTTCAGTTAGCTACATTTTCTCAAATGTGCAGTGGGCGACGATGTTAGGTGAACTGCCTTGATCGACCAGAACTTTCTTAATGATAAAGTTTCTTACGATCACAGAAATCACGACTAAGTCGTGTGGGTTTTTGTCAATCCCCTATGAGTCAAAATCATAAAATGATATTACCGGGGTTCTAGAGGCAGGCTTCTCTGGGTGAGCGACGCCGTCGACCACTATGATTGCTCAGAGAGATCTTTTCTAGGTGAACTCAATTCGCCTCCTCCTGCGAATCCTCCAGCAATGTGTTCGATGATCCCTCGAACTTTGTTTCCTAAACGATTGGCTCAATTATTGTCTCTCTGACCTCCATAATGGTTTTAAGGCGTCCGACTTCGACTTCATTATCGGTGGTCTCGGCTTCTGCTTTGACCACACTCTCTTTCGCGGTTGATGTGCCGATCGAGGCATCCTGCTCGGACTAAGTCCTCGAGTCGGTCTCCGAGCACCACACATTCTTCTGTGGTATGCCCACAGGTGTAATGCAAAGCACACTTTTTACTCATGTCAGTGTTGTTGGAAATAGATCTAGCACAAGAGATAAGAAACGAGAGAAAGATAAAACACACGAGAACACATAGAAGACTTGCGTGGTTCAGCAAAATTGCTTACATCCACGGTCGCACTAGAAGTTCTTCTTTCTATTAGGGTAATCTATTAAGGACCGTCCAAAACTGATTTGTAGTGCAACATAAAAGTGTTTAAGTAGATTAGTCACCACACATTGCAGTAGGCGTTGGGTGGCAATTTTTATTTCTCGGCATTGACGAGATGCTTGAGGAGTTTTAGGTCGTAGATTTCGCGAAGGATAGTTTCATTCTTTGTGTTGAACGAAATGTACCTCTCGTATCGGGCGTTCGGGCGGGGTTGAAGGCATGCCGCCATGATGCGCTCCGTTGCCCTGATGTCTTTCTCCTTCCTCTGGTAAGGCGTGCTGGAGACCTCGTCTTGAATGACGGAAAGTAGTCTCCTTCTTTCAGATTGGTTGTTTTCTTCATACCCTGAGTGGTGGCACTCGTGTACGGCTGGGTGTTGTTCTCAGGATCGTGTCAACATCTTGACTTGGGTTGCTAACCGTTGGTTCTCCTCTTGAAGGTATTTTATCAGACGCTGGGATTCTTCTGGTGAGGGGTTGGCTGGTGCCGGAGCGTCACTCCTCACTATTTTTACATCTCCAGGTAGCGGGAGGATGTCGCCGCTAGGGTGATGCCTATGTGCGGTGGCGTTTGCCTGGCTCCGAGTACCAACTATTACGGGGCAGGTAAGATTTACTCAGTCCCTCGGTGGGCGCCAAATGTTCCTGTCAGAAGTCGAAGCGATTGCGATCCGGTCCAGTGTGTCTTTTGGTGATGTGCAACTCCGATGGGAGACCAACAAAAGACACTTTGATGCTTAAGTTAAGATGTGATCCAGATGGAGGTAACAGAAAATGTACTCTATGTTACCTAATGCATGTCGTGTCTATATATATTGTAAGATGAGAGATGATTGGCGATGATGATGCTCGGTAATTCCATTGGGATATTGCTCGGAATGGGTCGAGGATAATCCTGGAGATGTCAGGATCATGATGACGAATCTTTCGTAGTTAATAAGGACGTTGATGTCATTGTATGGCCGGGTGGAGCTCCCGGGCTAAGTCGTCTGACTTGATTTGAGTCTGATTCATAAGTGTTGGTATTTTTGAACCTAATCTGATCGAGCCCAAAGTGTTAGTTCAGTCTACTTTTATAATTTAAACAAGGACTACTTTTATTAATGAGTTGCAGTTGACAAAAGAGAACAAGTCAAAGCCGATACGTATGGTGGATAAATAAATGTTACAATTTATGTGTGAACTGAGCTTTAGTGGAGCATCTTCTTGAAAAGGACTTGGCCAAATTGCCTTTGTCTTTGTGAGGTAATCATTTTATTTATTGGATAGATGTGCAGAAAATGACTATGTTTGGATTATATAGATATATATCAAGTTGAATTTGAATTTGATTGATATACTTGAGATTTTTGCAGCATATCATTTTTTTGGGTGTTTTTTCTCTATTAAGTTAAGTTATCATAATAAACTCTTTGTGGTTAAATTTGGAAGGTAAGTTAGTAATTCTTGTAAGATTCATACACTTGGTTGTTTTAGAAATTATGTTTAGGGAGCTTTATTTATACTTTTGGTGAGAGTTTGTAGAGTGTTCTTAAACTTCTTGAGTCGAAATTGGACCACTCCTTCACCGGTCGAACAAGTTCAACTAGTCGATGCAAGAAAACAAAATTCAAACATTCAGTTCAATCGACGAATTTAATTGGTTAATTTCATTTTTTACTTATAGTTCAATAGAATTTGATTGAGTTTTGATCCTTTCAAATTTTTGATCAATTCAAATCGATCAAATCTAGTACAGGTTCGCTTTAATATTATTTTTATGATAATTTTGATGGAAATATACTAGGCATGATAATAGGTTGAATATTATTTTCGTACTACAATTATCCTGCCTATTTAAATCGGATTTGGATCTCCATTAATTGGATTCAAAAAGAAAATTATACTCAAGTCATATTCGAGTAAGTTAATTTGGATACGAGAGAGTGAACTCACTTGTGATCAAGTGATAATAACATTCAGGTATGTTACCTCTAGGTCTTGGGTTCAATCCCTCATTTTAGCGCTTTATGCGCCTCTTTCCACATCTATGTGTATATCTTGTAATGTGCCTTGTGTGTATATTGTCACGTGTTTTGTAATGACTATGTTATAGATTTAGGTTTTTTTTTAAAAAATAAAATAAAGTAAAATTTGGATATGAGAGAATTATATGAGAAATTAATTCGTGACATTGAATTTGCGTACCCGCGAGTTTAAATACCTATTAGTTGATTTGGATAATTTGAAGAAAAAAATCTAATTAGTTCAGGTTTAAATCAGATTAAGGTATTAGAGTATGTAATTGGGTTGGATAGTAAAGAAAAATGCAGAGACCCCGACTCATTGGCATCCTCAAGTATAATTTAAAGTTTTTTTTAAAAAAATTATACAAAATCTAGTAAAAAGGTCAGGTTCTACTCATTAGCCGGGTAAAGGGGACAGGGGACTATAAGTCGTACTCCCCTCGCCTCCTAGTAGAGCATTACCGTATCCCTCTTGGGTATTCAATAATTTATTTATCATAATGTCAATATTTACATTATCCCTCAAAATTTCTATACTACCATACGTCCATACATAGATTCTACATCTCAGATACAATTCAAATTCACTTCAAACAAATACTTATTTAGAAAATTTAGGAAAGACTCATTACACGAAATTTCAATATCTTCAAAAGTATCCAAATATCCTTCTTTACTGTACCGAATTCAAGAAACATTATTATAGAGACTTAGCCTTGCGGCAGCATGAGCAATACCATTCCTTCTTCTATTGATATGCAACCAATCTTTCACTCCTATCTCATCATCTAGCTTGACTATATTGTTCATTTGGTTCTCCATGTCCCAGGGAGGCTTAAGCTCCTTTTTCAACATCCTGACTGTAGTACTATTGTCCGAGCTAACCCAATCAATGTCAAGTTCTTTTTTTCTTGCATTATCTAACCCATACCAAATGGCTTTGAGTGAATTTTGTAATTCCTGCTCCAATTACTCTTCAAATTGTGTGATTTTCCAAAACAAAACCCACACATGCATTTAACCCTTCCATCCAAGCAACATCACATTTAACCCATCACCATTTTATCTTTCAGCAACAAATGCTCTTCTCTTCCTTCTTCACTATTCTCCTCTTTTTCTACCTTGCATCTTTCATTTAACTCATTTCTCTTGCACAATAGTCGATAGTTTCCCTATATACTTTTATAAACATTGAATTTAGTCCTTCACACTATCCCTTAAACTTCTTTTGACATTTGTTCTTCCATAGTTTCCAAAAGGAAATTGCAATAAAAACATAAATTTTCTCCCGAAAACTTTTGTCAAAATATTTAGCTTCCTTTGTCCACTCTCCTTCATCCCATCTCCCTCTGAAGCTAAATTTTACACCCAATCTTTTCTCCACCATCCTCTAATAATTCAATGCATAAATGCACTTATAAAGTGAACTTGTTAACCATTCAATAAATTTTATTGTCATCTTCTTTTTCATTGCATATAACACAATTTTCTACCATAATTCCTGTGAACTTGCTAACCATTTGGAGTTTGACAACCTTTTCCAGATTAATTTCCGTAGAAATATTTTGACCCTTTTCGAGACTTTTAATTGACAAATGCTCCTCTAGTCAAAATATACATACTTTTCTTCCATTGCCTTTTCCTTAATGTGAAAATAAGCCCTTCTTGTTGTCAGGTTACCATCTCCATTAAAAGTTCATACCCATTTATTTTTTCCTCCATCTGTGTTTAATTATTTTGATATCTTCCATTAGGTTTACCATCTCATGTCCAAAGCACTTTTTCAATATTTCCATATCCCAATTTTCTTCTTTTAGCAGCTCCCTTACCGTCTCATACTTTCCTAGCTCTATAACATCAACAAATGTTTGCCATAGATTTAAAGGGATTGCAGTAATCTATGGATCGGTCCAGATTTTTATCTTTCCACCATCAACTATTTTCATTTTTAGTCATTCTTTGAGAGCATTCATACTTTGAACTATTGTCTTCCCATTCCATGATAAGTCTTTGCTAGAACAGTGCATCCATGGATGATATTTTTTGCACTTGGAATTTAGAATCCTACTCCAATTACTATCCTCCTTGTTTAGTATTGGTAAGATCATTTTTCCATTGTTGTCTTCTTTGTTATCTATAGGTTTCTAATTCCCAACCCTCCATCTTGTTTGCTTCTTGTTACTGTTTCCAGCTTATCAAATTTACTACTTTCTTTTCCTTTTGGCCAGCCCATAAATAATTTCTTTTCATTTTAACCAATTCCTCGATTGCCTCTTCACTCACCCATGAGGTCATAAGGGAGTGCATAGGTATTGAATTCACCATAGTGTTTAACAATACTTGCTCCCTACTTGTGTTAGCTGATTACCCGTCCAAGTATCAATCCTTCCTTTGGCTTTTTTTCACCAGAATCATTTGATGATTTTTCTCCAATCTTTTAGGAGAGATGAAAGTTCTGGAATATTTCATTGGGTACTTCCCTTCCCTTATATATGTTTAAGATTTGAGATACCATGTGTCTATTTTCAATGCTACATTTTTCAGGATCAAATTTATCTTTTGCCCTGTTATGTCACAATAATCTCTCAATAGTCCTTTTAAATTTTTGTTGGACTTTCTATTTCCCTTGATAAAAAATACTATGTCATCAGCAAATAAGGAATGACTTATTTCTAATTCTCCCATTTTGAAACAATCAAATTTCTTCTCTCTAAGAGCTCTGTTCATCATCTCTGTTAACAGTTGTTCAAGGATTATAAATAGATAAGGAGATAATGGATATCCTTGTCTAATTCCTTTATAGCTTTCAAAGTCCTTTCACTTTATCCCATTTATTTTACAATGGTAAACAATTCCTTTCAGACACTCTTCTATCCATCATCTAACTCATGTTGGGAAACTCCTTTTTTCTCGTATCTCCACAATTACTGTCCATTCTACTCTGTCGTAGACCTTCTCTAAGTCCATTTTTATGATAACTATAAACTTTTTTGATTTGGACTTATTAGTAGAGTTCACAATTTCATTCAGCAGACGGACACTATCATGTAAACTTCTCCTAGGTACAAAAGCATTTTGCTCTTTTCCAATAATGTCACATAGAACATTTCTGAACCTATTCACAAGCAATTTTGCAAAAAATATATATATTACATTGTAGAGTGCAATAGGCCTGAATTCTATGATTTCTTTTGACATTTTCACCTTTGGAAACATCACCAGTAAGGTCTCTTTTTATTTTTCCTGTATCTGGCATGTTACATATATCCTTTCCATTTCTTCTTTAATTGCCTCTTTTACCATTTCCCAACAATTCAGATAAAATTCCAGTGTGTATTCATCATCCTCTGGACTCTTCCCTCTCCCTAGTGTCTTGATGGCAGTCCAAATTTCTTCCTCAGTAAAGCTCTTCTCAAGCATTTTACTTTCACTCTCCTTAATTTTAGTCCACCGAAAATCTTCTACTTTAACCTTGCACTTTTTTTAGTGTTGTTTGATCTCCTACGTAAATTTTCATACCAATTTGCAAATTCATCTGCCATTTTCTTGCTTTCTGTAATTTTCATGCCTTCAATCTCAATGCATTCAATCTTACTTTTCCTCCTTTTTAATTTAACGAGATTATGAAAAAATCTTGTATTTTTTTCTCCTTCCTCTATCCATTTGTATCTAGCTTTTGACTATTATTTCAAATGAACGTGTTTAGCCAAAGCCCCAATTCTTCTAGTCATAATTTCCATATGCAAAATTTCATTGTCAGACAGCCACCGTTCTGCATCTTTTCTTTCCAGAATAGTAAATTTTTTATCAAAGTATCTTCTAGCTTCCTCTCAATGTTGCCAAGGCAATTTTTATCTCACTCATTCAAAATAACAGCTACTCTTTTTTTGTTTTTCCATGATAGTTTCCCTTCCATTATTCTCAGTTTTCCAATTTTCCCTAACAATACTTGCAAATTCCTTGTTTTCAAACAAAAAATATTCAATTATAAATGGATTTTCTTTAAACATGTCTCTTCTTTCTTTTTCACATGGTATCAGTAATGGCCTCTGATATGAATCCACTTTTTGCAAATGTCTCACATTGATTTTTACATTTTTGCTTAGCCACTCATCACTGTATAGTACCCTATCCAACCTTGCATGTATTTTGACATTACCCTTTTTGTTATTGGTCCAAGTTAACCCTGCTTCCAATAGACCATTTTCTTCAATGAATTCATTAAAGTCCTTCACTGCCTTTGAATACACAAAGTTTCTTCCTCCCGATTTTTCCTTTTCTTCCCTTATACAATTCATATCTCCTGTTAATATCCATGACAGCTGTTCTATTTTAACTTCACTGAAGATTTTCCATAATCTTTTCCTTTTATAGTGATTATTACTTGCATAAATTCAAGATATAAGAAACTGTTCACATTGTATAGCTTTATCAGACTGCTTATATTCTGATCATCTTTGTACATTGCTATTGCATCAATTCTGCTTTTTCTCCATAGTAGAAACAAAGTCTACTTGCCAATTTCTCTTATGTCTGAGCAAAAATTTTCAGCTTCTTCTTGTAACATGTGAGTTTCTTGCAGAATTATTATGTCAATATTCTGCTGGCTAACAATGTGCCATAAAAATGCTTCAACCTCTCTCTTTTGAGCCTTCTAGTGTTCCATATATTGCTTTCATTATGAACATTTGGTGATGTTTGTTGGCCTAAGGTTTTTTATCTTGGTCTTAATCTTGATTTTGATGATAACAAATATGAAACTAATATTTCATTGAGAAATACTTTCAGGTTCCAAGTCAGTTAGCGCACGACGTCCGTGATCGAAAAAATCGGAGAAATCGGCAAGGACGCTCGTCGACGCTCCAGATTTTTCAGGAAGTTAGAGTTTAGATTTAGGGTGTCTAGCATGTGTTATAATCCTCTTTTATGATACAAAGAACTCAAAAATTAAACCCAAACCCCAAAATATAAAAAACCCAGAAATTGCCCTGAAATTCACTGCCTAGAGAGCTCCTTGGAGGGCTATATGACCTAGATATTTTATTGACATAAAAAATGACGGTAATTATTCCTTGGGTTAAAAATAGATAACGAGGTATTTTTAAAGATTTTATGGATGCCTTTAGCCTACCCATAGTTGACCCGGAAGATTAAAAAAATTTCATTTTTCATAAATTTGTACTAGACCCCAAAAACTAGATTTTGATTCTTAAGGATTTTAATTTTTTAGATATTTTTATTGAATCCAAATGAGAGGTAATCCTTATATAACACTATTAACTTAAAGTTAAGAAATGTTATATAAGTAGACTTAGCGAAGACGGAACCCAGAAACAAGCAAACAAGCAGAAAAATTAGCCTAGCCAAACTGCCCTGCCTAGGTTTGGTCGACCGACTGGTCGACCGGCGGCATTTCGGTCGATCGATCGATCGATCGAACGTTGCCTAAAAGCGGCAGATTGCCTTCGGTCGCTTTGTCGGTCGATCGACGATCGACCAGCAAGCGATCGGGCGTCGCCAACGGGCAAAAATCAGCCCGTTGATGAGCTATTTGATTTGGGGGTTATAAATACGCACCTCAAACTCTCTTCCAAGCTTTTAATGATGCTTCTAAGCCTCAAAGAGCCACTCCTTGGATCTCTACAAGAATTCTTGAGTCATCTTTGTAAAGAGTGCTAGTTTTGATCTCCATTTTTTGATTTAGCCTTCAAGCTTCATAGATTTATCTTCTCAAGGCATCAAGACGACTAGGGAGTTACTTTTGGAGCTAAGTACTTGTTGTTTGATTTATTGCTCCAATTGTTATTGTATTTTATTGTTTATTTTCATTGTATATCATTTGTGTAAACCTAGAGTGCTAGGTTGATTGAGTTGATGGTTGCCTTGGTGTTAAGGCTTAAATCCACCACTATAAACTTAGTTTACTAGAATTAGTTGAGTTGTCCCTTAGGTTGAGATGGGAGAGTGCTCTCAGTAGGAAGGCGTGATACTTTCGGGTGTGTAAGTGCTTTCGGTTTGAGAGCAGAGACTTTCCGGTGTAAAGTTCTCTTTGTAAGGGAAACGAGATAATCTAGTAAAGCTAGTTTGGAAATCCTAAGCGGGGTGCTTAGGTAGTGGAGTAGGCATTGGGGCCGAATCACTATAAATCACCATGTTTGTATTATTTCTACTTGCGTTTGCTTAATTAGCATATTTACTTTGCTTCCGCTTGCTACTCAACTTGTAATTTGACTAAGTAACCAAAGAAATGATTAAATTTGAATTTAGGCAAAAAAATTAGTAAACACACTATTCACCCCCCTCTAGTGTGGTCATTTCACCAACAATGTTTTCCTTCAATATTTCCTCATCGCTAGGATCATCATCATCCTTCAAAACTCCACATTCCTTGGAACATCTTCTCTTTTTCATTTTAACACTCCTGCATTCAACCGGTATATCAATCAACTGTTTATCAAGAGTGCTTCTTCTTCTTCTTCTTCTTCTTCTTCTTCTTCTTCTTTTTGGTCCTTCTTGCTTGTTCTCTTGATAATTCTGGACATAATCCTACCTCGAATAAATCATCTTTTGCATTTTTGTTGTCTAAAATCATTTTGAACGAGTCCGATAACTTTTTTGCCAATTTTTTCATTTCATTTTTTTCCTTGCTTTTCATCTAGTCTTTCCCAATCTGTAGCTTTATTACTTTCTGCCGTAAATGTAAAGCTTTCCTCTACCTCCATGTTCATTTTTCCATTCTTTTCTTCCACTGAGGCTTCTCCAATTGATTTCCCTTTCTTTTCCACTGCAGAAGGCAAGACTCGAACAATGGGCTACCAAGGATAATTGGGCTACGGATGCCTTAGGCCCAATTAACTATCATATCAAGAATTTAGTCCAAAGTCGAAAGAACGGATTTTCTTGATAATGTGAGGCTGGAGTTTGATTTTGCCATTTCCGATTTTTCATCTTGGTGGGGGACCGAAGTTATCCCACCCAGACCATCTATCTCAGGAAGGGAGAGTAATCTCCACCCAACAATTGATGACCAGAATGAAGACGACTTCATCGAAACTGAAAATTTTGAATCAGAAGTTGCTTACACAACAGAAATGGAGTACCCTCTGATCAGAAAAATCTTTGAAAAGGAAAAGGATCGATGAAATAAATTTAAACAATCAACTGTAGGCAGAGAAGCACAGAGTTGATTTGAAGAATTTATTGAAGAGATGGAGGAGGGATACAAGGAGATTTGGAAGAGTAGAACTATTACTCAATTATGCGAGATCATACATTCCTAATCTAGGCACCTTATTGGGTCCATTATATTCAAAGACAAACCCTCATGGGGACAAAAGGATCAAGCAGTCTGATCAACAGCTGATTGCAAAAGTTAAAGAATTGGTCCAACAACTTCCTGACTTGGAATTACCACCACCTGGTTCATATATAATTTTAGAAACAGACGATTGTATGGAAGGCTGGGGTGGTATTTGCAAATGGAAGAATAAAAGAAATGATCCCCGAAGCACGGAAAAGATATGTACATACGCCAGCGGAAAATTCCCAGTGTTGAAATCCGCAATTGATGCAGAAATTCATGCGTGCATGGAAACACTAAGGGCCTTGAAAATTCATTATCTTGATCAAACAGAGATAACCCTTAGAACGGATTGCCAGACAATCATCAGCTTTTACAACAAATCTGCCCAGAATAAACCATCAAGGGTAAGATGGGTGAACTTTGTTGACTTCGTAACAGGCACTGGAGTTCAAATTCACTTCGAGCACATCGATGGTAAGCTGAATACGTTAGCTGATACATTGTCCAGATTAACAACTAACCTTGTACAGATACAAGAGCCTGGTGATATTGACAAATACCTCATGGACTTAAAAGGAGCGCTTAAAGAAGCAGAGAATGCTCCCCCAAAGATAATACAACAATTATGCATGGCTATCAGCAAAATCGATAGCCTACTGACTCACTCTTGCACAAGTAAAGGATTAGCCCTCATGGCAGCAAGCTCCTGGGATGAAGAATATGAACCCAACAATGAGCATGAACTAGGGGCCGTAGAAAAGGTCATGAATTTTGGAAGGATAATCCAGGGAGAACAGGAAGAAAACCCACCCCCTCTATGGGGAACACAGCCTGTATGGGATGAATTAGCTCTTTGGGAAGAATATGACAATGAAATTGCCCAAAGCTTGAGCACAATGTATCCCGCTGACACAGAAGACGATCATGAACAAGATGAACGGGATGAACAAGTTGAACGGGATACAGAACCCATTCCCATAAGGGACAAATCAGAAGAGGACACAATTGTTCCGCGATATCCTACTGTTGATCTCTATGAGCAACCAGAATGCTCACATACAAGAGATTCCTCAAATGAAGAAGTTCATCACTACTCGGAAAAGACAATCTCAAAGCTGGATTTCGATATGAAATTTCTTCTGCAACATATAGTTCTTTGCTTTGTTCTGATGCACTGATACACTATCTTTATTGCCATTCACTACTAGAAATTAAGTCTTCAGCAACGGCTATCAGCAACGGCCGCTCAAGCCATTGCTATTTGCAACGGCGTTCTTACGGCCGCCCGAGCCGTTGCGGATTATTTTAATTATCCGCAACGGCTTTCTGACGGAAAGGCGAGCCATTGCTGATATTTTAATTATCAGCAACGGCTTTCTAACGGACAAGTGAGCCGTTGCTGATGATAACTTATTAGCAACGGCTTTCTAACGGGCGAGTGAGCCGTTGCTGATAAGTTTATATAGGGCACGCAGTCGCGCCCGACCCTTCTTCCTCCCGCTGCTGCCGCCGCCGTCTCCTGCTCCCGCCTGTCGCCGCCGCTGCCGAGGCCGACGACGCTGATGACGCCTCTTCCTCCTCCCGCTGTTGCCGACATTTTCAGGTATGCCTCGCCGGCCGGCCGTCTCTTCCCGTTGCGGCCGGCGGCGGTCGGCCGATGGCCGCCGCCGGACCTTGTACAGTGGCCGAACAGTGTGTCCGGCCACTATACGCCGGCGCCGGAGTCCACCTGACTTCGGCGCCGGAATTTATAGATTTATATATAATTTTTTATTATTTTTTAATTGTTAATTAATTATTTAGATTAATTGTTTAATTTGTTAGATTAATTATTAGGGTTTAGATTAATTTCAGAATTGTCCACTTCGGACGCGCGCCGGAATCGTCCACTTCGGACGCGCGTCGAAATCGTCCAATATGGACTCGAACTGTCTCGAAACATTTAGAAAATAATCATGCATCCGACGAGTTCATATGTTTCACGTACGCATCGACGAGTCAGATGATGAGGAATAATTGTAAAGTATATATTTTATTAAATATATCTCTACTATTTATACAATAATCTGATTATATATCTGTTCCACATATATGTCTGGTCGTGGTTATCGACGCAGGAGAGCTTCGGAGTCTCCGATCGGTGAGACTCCAGCACTTACTCATGCTGCTAATCCTCTTGTTGCTGATCCTCATGCGGATGATACTGCCGAGGCTAGTACATCCAAACGCAGGCGACCACGCGGGCCGAACAGGTGGTAGCCTCCACCAGCCACAGAGTCACGTAGATTGATTAGCGTGATTGGGGAGCGGTAATATATCATGAATTATGAATCATTACAAATTCATTATATCATAATATAATATTAAAATTTATTTTTGTTGTGCAGGTTCGAGCAAGAAGAAGTGCCGAGGAGCATTTCTTCTACTATTCGACGATACATGCACGGGGCATGGCCTACGTGGTCTCACGTGCCTAGCGAGCACGTCGACATGTTATGGCGCGAGTTTGAGGCACGTATTATTATTTTTTTTACATGGATGATGATTAATATTGGTACTGATATTATTATTTTGCAGGCTCGCTATACATGGGCCGAGGACCAAAGGCCCTTCATTTACGCTGCCTGGGAGGCTATTTCCCGGGCAAGGTACAACGGGCAGCTGGGGCAGGCTCGGTCCCAAGCGATGGCCCGAGCTGGGACCACTAACATCGCGGAGACTCGGGGATACGGCCCCGGTTGGATTACTCTGGATATATGGAACCAGCTCGTGGGAATATGATCGACGGATCGATGGCAGGAGGTTTCTCGGAATGCGGCTAGAAATCGCATGTCGGGGGGAGCAGCGCGTCACACCGGCGGCTCTGTTGCATTTGCAGTGCACGCAAACCGTATGGTAAGTATATCTTTTAATTATATATTTTATTTGTTACTATGTGTACTAATTAATGTATTTGTTTTGTAAATGTAGACGACGGTGTCGGATGACGGGACTGTCCAGCGACCCTCCCCGATGGCGGTGTTTGAGCGGACTCACCGTCGAGCACATGGGACGGGGGAGTACATCGACAACCGCGCTGCATACATTATGGTAATTATATATTTGTTTAAATTATTCATTATATTTATAATTTAAGTTTTATGATAAATATTAAACAAAAAATCAAACTCGAGTAGGAGACCTACAGCCAGACGGTGGTGCAGCGCGGGGGTACCCCCGAGGACTTCGACGCAGCATCGTGGGTCGAGGCCGCAGGTGGCTGGGACCATGGCCGCGTATATGGCTTCGCAGATAGTGGTCATGCGCGAGCCGTACTAGGGCCACTTGGGGCACCGACCCCTCTGGTCGCCGGTGAGCGGCCGTCCACCTTTAGATCCAGTTATGATAATAGTAGCAGAATAAGGACTCTAGAGGACACGGTCGCGCGTCAGACTGAGATAATGGAGCGCCAGAGTCAGATGATGGCGGATATACAAGCTATGCTACGCAACATGTCAGGTCATCCCGAAGCAGGCATCTCTTCGGCATCATCTAATCCATCGTCCGCGAGTCAGTCCACGCCGGTGTACACTCAAGCACTTCAGACCCCGCCATATGATCCAGGCCATCCTCCATCGTCATCGTGAGATTTTGTTTATATTGACTTTATTACTAAGATATTGAACTTGTTTAACTTATTTTGTTTGGATATTGATACTTCAATTTTGCATTTGAATTATTTTTATACTATCGTGGATAATTATCAATATAAATATAATTGTTTTGATGTATATCTTGGTGTGTTTGTGCTGTGTGAATGAATGTGTGTATGAGTGTATGGGTGTGTGAGTTATGTATCAGATAATGTATCAATGTATCAATGGAAATTTAAAATTTAAAATTTTTTCGTTACCAGGTTCACATCATCAGCAACGGCTTTCCCACGACCATCCGTGGGAAAGCCGTTGCTAAAAGTGTATCGAAAGCCGTTGCTGATGACCTACAGCAACGGCTTAGCGACGGGCTTTTACTAACGACGTTGCTATGGACTCAGCGGCCGTTGCTATTAATGTTATCAGCAACGGCTCCGAGTTCGTGGCAAAACCATTGCTGATAATATTTTTAGCAACGGCTCGAGCGGCCGTTGCTGATCCGTTGCTAAGTTATCAGCAAGGCGAGTTTCTGTCACGGCTCTATTGCAACGGCTCGGCCGTTGCTGATGCTCTTCAGCAACGGCTCAGCAACGGCATCAGCCGTTGCTGATGCCCATTTTTCTAGTAGTGATTCTCCTTGTCTAATTCCATACTATCCAGAGTCTTCTTTCCTTTCAGAATCATCCCACTATATTGCTTGTTCTCTACATTCAATGATTCTACCATCCTCTTCAAAAGCTAGATTATCTGGTATTTTGAAAGAGTTACTGACAGCACTTTTATTTAATTTCTGATTCATTGGAGCCCTCTTCCTTCTTTAAACCTATACTCGATGACCTAAAATCATTTCTTTCTTTTCTTTATCAAAGCTTTTTAATTAATCCTTTCCTTCCTTCTCCTTATGAACAATTTCCTCACCAGCATTACATATCTGCATTTGAAACAGATTGTAGGCAAATTTTTCGTAAGGAACTAATTAGAAAAAGCTCCCTGAAGTTGTATCAATCCAAAGCCCATGTTGGATTGGCTCTCTTATGTTCAGTAAAACGCAAACTCGCACAAATTTTCCTCTCACACCATTCTATGTATAATTGTCAATCTTTAATGGCCTTTCGATAACTGCGACAACTTGAGGAAGAATGTTGCAGCTCAAATACTGGTATGGAATTCCTGGTAATTGGATCTAGACTAGCCGGTATTACTTTAATTTTCTCTCTAAAAGGATGTAAATTGTCTTTCCACTACATCAGGGACAAAGCTTGCCCCCTTAAGAACCACGGACCCTCTGAAAAGCATCCCAATAATCCTTAGACTTTTCAAATTTAAAGGCGAAAAATCTGGCAGATAGATCAATAACATTGCAATCAGATTTAATCTTCCAAATCTTCAGTAAACTAGATTTAATATCTTCAAGAGGTGGAGTTCTTCTGAAGAACTTACCATATAGCATCAAATTGCTCCCTTTTCTTGCTTCATTTAGGTCATCGTCTCCAATCTTAACTCTACCCTTCCCGCTACTCTGAAACTTGTTTATCTTCTTCACCATTTCCTTTGATTCCCTCTAGTTGGAATTCAGATCAGACCGCTTGAAGAGACTCGCCCAAGAACTCAGACTTCCTCCCCAGCTTCGATCTTTTGCCTTCCCGACATCTCCGTTCAAAACCTTCAACAAAGGTTTCTCTATGTTTTGAAGACTAGATTCCTTCTTCGTCACACGACCGGGAGGCTTTTTTTGTCTCAGGATCAAAATCCCTTTAGATGAAGAAGTTGTCGCCACACTATTGCTCATATTGACTCGACAAACCCAATTTTTTACCCTATTGGGTTTAATCTAAAGTTTCAAGTTTAGTATCTTAATTATGTGTCTATATATGTTTATATATGTCATTGTAAGTTTCAATCGTATATAATTGAAAAAGAAAGATCGATCAACTATTTGATAAAAAATTTGAAGAAATTCATCTTCATCTAGTCATTTTGGATTGTGATAAGAAATAGGGTTAATGGCAAAAAATACACCAGCTTTGATCGTTTTCCAAATTTTAGCACGAACTATTTTCGTTACCAAGACAATACACGAACTTAGGATCTGTTATCTCGTTTGGCATACTCGTCAATTAATATATAACAAAAAAATGACTATCTATCACGTTAACGACAACGACGTGACAAGTATTTATCCTACATGGCCAATATTAATTACTATTTTGCCCATTGCCAATTGCTCATGTATATTAATTCGGGACCGACAAATTGGTTATTGCATGGTCAAATTGGTAATCAACAAACGCATGCTTTAGAACTTTGTGCAGCTGTTGGGCAAACCAGTGTCGTTGATCCGCTATCACAATCTCCGCCTCCTTGTAGTTGATCACGTCCTGCCCCGCTTCGCACCAGTTGCCTTCAACCTCTTCAAGGACACTACATGGTTAAAGAGGTTCATTACTTGCAACTATGATGTCGACGGCGGCATCTTCCCTGATGGCAGTAGACGATCAGGAACTTCTTCTAGGACGCCCGCCATCAGTTGGTCCTAGGCTTGGGGATCGTCATGTTTGGGTGTGCGCCCCGATCAAAAGGGGCCTCCGCCCGGGCATTGGCCCACAGCCATGTCAATAACGAAGACGATGCCCGCACTGGGGGTGTGTCGATGCTCCCCCTCATACGTCACGGTGAGCATTCAAGGGTCATCGGGCGCTCGCTCTACGTGCTTCCTTGCCGGCTAGTCTCAGACACTCTATGTGTTCTACGTAATCACTGTAGCCAAAAAGCGGGAAAGGATCAGAATCGAACAGATCACGCCACGACTCCTCGGAGGGAGATCGAACAGTGCAATTATAGTCAGCAGGGACCAGAGTATAATTACATCGGGTCGGAGTAGTAACCCCTGCTAGAGTGCTTCCGCTTGGCGACCTTGGTGCGAGCGTCATCGAGGCATCTCTTCTTGTTAATTAGAGGACGCGAGAGGCAGGCGCCCAGAGGAAGGGGTGGTAACGAGGGGAGCCGCCACGAGGATCGCCGACCCCAACTTGTCGTTCATGACGCTACGTACCCTCGCTGGTCATAGTGGATAGGAACGAGGAGTTGGCAGAGGAAAAAGGTGGTCGTTTGTGCGGCGGCAACACTACAAGAAAATTTGGATTTATCGACCACAACTTCCGACGAGAAGGTGTGGACGAAAATTTTCGTTATATTTCCGACGACCCATAGCGTCGGAAAGAGTTACCGACAAAACTTTTCGACCAAAATGTGTCGAAAAATTATCATATTATTATCGATGAATTTTCGTCGAAAATTTGGTCGAAAATAATTTTCGACAAACTTTGTACTCGCAAGTTCGTCGGAAATACTGAACTTATCGACCACAATTTCCGACGAAAATCCATCGTCGAAAATTTTTGTTAAAGTTGTGGATTTATCGACCACAACTTTCGACGAGAAGATGTCGTCGAAAATTTCCGTTAGATTTCCGACGACTATTTGCGTCGAAAAGATTTACCGACAAAAATTTCCGACCAAAATGAGTCGAAAAATTATAAATTTTTTTTCAAATTTTTTTTTGAAACCAGCGTGGGTAAGAGGGCGAGCGCGCGTGGCACGCGCGCTCGCCCAGGTAGGAGGCGGGAGATTTCCCGCCTCCTGCTTTTTTTTTTAGAAGTCAACATGACTTCTCTGCACTGCGCGTCCTCCTCCACCAGTTCCTCATGGACGTCCCAAGAAACGCGCGACCTCCAGTTCCTCGCCTCCGATCCCTCCGCCGCCAGTTCCTAGGTCCAGAACAATGTCGCCGCCTTCTGGCCCGACGACTCCTTTCGCTACATCGTCGTCGGCAATGAGGTCATCTCCGAGAGCCTCGCGCAGTTCATCCTCCCCGCCATGCGCAACGTCGCGACCGCCCTCGCCGCGGCCGGCCTGAAGGGCCAGATCAAGGTCTCCACCTCCGTCGACTCTTGCGTCCTCAGCGAGTCCTTCCCACCCTCCAAAGGCGCCTTCTCCTCCGCCGCGCAGCCTTCCCACCCTCGGCGTCGTCGTGCAAGATGCACGGCCAGTTCGGCTACCAACAGAACTTGTTCGACGCCATCACCAACGAGGTGTACGCGGCGCTGGAGAAGGCCGGAGAAATGAACGTGGCCATTGTGGTGTCCGAGAGCGGGTGGCCATCGCCGGGAGGAACGGCGGCGAGCACCAAGAACGCACAAACATAACGCCGAGAAGGGACGGAGGGAGGAACGCCGAGAAGGGATGAAAAAAAATTTGGAATTCCGAGGGACGCGCGGAGGGAGGAACGCCGAGAAGGGACGAAATTTTTTTTTCTACTTTCCGAGTAATTATCGACCACATTTTCGACAATATTTATAGTCGGTATTTATCGAGGAGTTACCGACAAAACTTTGGTCGATATTTACCGAGGAATTACCGACAGCTTTTCGATTAAAATCTTGGTCGATAATTATCGACAATATTTTTCGTCGATAGTTTGTCGGTATCCGTTTCGACCAAGGTTTTACCGACGCAAATACTAGCGTCGGTAACCAATCGAAATTTGGTCGGTAAATCAATGTTTCCGACCAACTTTCGACAACTTTTCGACTATATTAGCTGTCGGAAATCACCATATTTCTAGTAGTGCAACTTCAATTCGACAGTTCAGGATTAGGTTGAGGCTCTCCGGCGCGACAACACTTTTAGATGGTGGAGACTTGATCAACTTCAAGGAGGCTGAGATTGTGGCGGTGGATCGCGACACTGGTTTGCCCAATAGCTGCACAAAGTTCCGAAGCATAGGTTTGATGATTACCAATTTGCTCAAGGAAATTATCAATTTGTCCGTCCTTGATTAACATACATGAGTGGTTGACAAGGGGAAAATAGTAATTTGGCTTGAAAATCCCACTCTGTCGGTGGGTGCGATGCCAACTAGGACAAACACTTGTCATGTCATCATCGTTAACGTGACAGATCAACCATTTTTGTTAACATTGACGGGGTATTCCAAACGAGATAACAGATCCAAAATTTGTGTATTGTCTTGCTAACAGAAATAGTTCGTGCTAAAAATTCGAAAAATGATCAAAGTTCGTATTTTTCTTTGCTATTAGCTAAGAAATATAGGTTGATCAATTGGTCTGTGTTTTTCTTTTAGCTGATTTTTTTAAATATCGCGATCAATCACTATATAATAATACTTAGGGGACATTGGGCATGAGATAATCTATCTATATATATGATAATATGGATTATCATGTAATTTGATTGTAAAATATGGTGGTAACCTATCTTTATAAGGGAATCCTTATTATATAAGAAAATCCACGTTACCGCATCACGCTCATCTTGCATATTTTTAAGGCACAATTGCTCGTATTATTTTGGAATCCATATTTTTAAGTCGACACATGCAATTGCATAGCCTAATTCTTTCAATGACCAGAGAGTAGAAGAGAAAATATGATGGAAGATATGATGTACGATTTAACATGAAAAAAGATTAATTAATAAAACAGATAAGATTAGATACATAAGCGTGTTGGATTGGTTATTATCGTATTATGTCAACACTTTATTTCCTTACTGCATTCCTATCGCACAGCCATAATTTAATGAATATTAAATTTATGATCTCCTTAAAAAGTCAAAGCCTCTTCACCCAGCAGATGAAAAGTTAAAAACCCATATTTCTTTTTCTTTCTTTGTGCTGCATGCTCTTCTGCAGACGACTGTAAGCTTGAATAATAAACATGGGGAACGCAGTAGGAGTTAGCAAGAAGAAGACGGCCAAAGTGATGAAGCTGGACGGCACTGTCACCCGACTCGACCTCCCAGCCGCAGCCTCCGCCGTTCTCCGTTGCCACCCAGGCTACTCCCTCCTTGACGCTGAGGAGGTCAAGCGGGCCGGCGCCGGCGCCCACCCGCTCACCCCGGGCCAGCTCTTGGAGCCGGGAAAGCTTTACTTCCTAGTAGAGCTTCCCCGGTCGTCTCGTTTGCCACGGCGCGAGATGCGAAGAGCTCGCTCGGCAGAGATGCACGGGAGCGCCATGGACCGGCTGGAGAGCCTCAGGCTCACCAGACGGCGGTCCACCTCCGACGCATCAGTCGGCGCCACGCACGACGGCGGCGGTGACACGACGGTCGAGGAGGAGGGAGCCATGCAGATCCGAATACGACTTCCCAAGGCGCGTGTGAAAAAGTTGGTCGAGGAGAGCGAGGACGAGGCCGAGGTGACAGAGAGGCTCGTCGCGCTTTGCTTCGCAGATAGGGTGGAGCCGGAGCCGACGGTGATGACCTCGCCGTCGCCGGCCAGGAAAGAGGTGAGAACGGCATAAGCGATCAGTTTCATGCATGCATAACTAATAACGATAGCTTATTATTTTAATTATTTTCATTGGCGCCTGACTAATATATAAAAATCCCAGCTAATATATAAATTAATTCTTACTATTAAATTAATTGTCTAAATGGCATATAAATGAAGTTGACCGTAATATAAGTCAGCTTTTTGACGACATCTGTTAGGAAAAAATTGGATTTTCCTAAGAGAATTTAAAAAATTCAAATACCAAAAAAAATATATCAAAATAAGTAAATCCAAAAATAATACAAAGAACATCAAATTTATGTGGTTCAGCCCGGCGGGGTACCGGACCTACTCCACGGGGAGAAGAGGGCACTTGATTTTATTAAAAGGAGGAGAAAACACGGCTAATACAAGAGCGAAATACAATTGATTAATAAACTGTAAAGAAAAATACTGTCTGTTCTCGGATATTTTTCTGGACCCCGAAATCTGGATTCCTGCTTCTGCTTGAAAACTATGGATGCGGCGTCCTTGATCTTCTTGCTTCTGCCTAAGACGGTGTGAAGGTGAAGAGAGCCGCTGGAAAGGAATTCTGCCTGAGAAACGGAGTAGATGGGAGGCTTTGAGAATTATTGGGATGATTTCTGAAACTGCATATTAGACCCCTATTTATAATACAGGGGGATAGTCAATTCATGCCTAATTTGATGGAGAAAAAATCTCCAAGGATTTTGCTGCTCCGTCTGATTTAATCGGATGGCTGAAATGCTTCTTTTGACCTAGAAAATTAGCTTGTGTTGATCAAGCCCAATTTCATAATGGATTCGGATTTAAAATGATTCAACCCTCACAATTTTCTCCTTTGATGAATTTTAAGTCCGATATAGTCTTCTTCTCTTCTCCCAAGAGCCCTGTAGGGCTAACCTGCACCATGAATCAATCTTACCAAGTTCAGACAGTGTTCAAATTTAGCCGTTGGTAGTACTTTAGTCAGCATATTTGCAGGATTATGAGCTGTGTCAATTTTCTGAAGCTTTATTTCTCCTTTTGAAATAATATCCCTAATAAAATAGAATCTAACGTCGATGTGCTTCGTCCTTTCATGAAACATTTGATCTTTTGACAGATGAATTGCACTTTGACTGTCACTATGCACGACTATGTCCCTATTTTGAAAAGTCAGTTCTTTTATCAACTTCCCGAGCCATATTGCTTCTTTAATCGCTTCTGTAATAGCCATGTACTCCGCTTTAGTGGTAGAGAGGGCGATAGTAGGTTATAGACCGGCTTTCCAACTTACTGCAGTTCTACCTATACTGAAGATATAGACGGTGATTGATCTCCTCTTATCAAGGTCACCGGCATAGTCCGAGTTTGAGTATCCTGCAACCGATTCATTAGTTCCACCGAAAATGAGACTAGCTTTAGAAGTACCTTGTAAGTAACGCATGATCCATTTGATTGCCTCCCAATGTGCTTTTCTCGGATTTGTCATGTACCGGCTGACAACACTGACTGCATGTGCTATGTCTGGGCGGGTACAGATCATGGCGTACATAAGACTGCCAACTGCACTTGCATATATAGGGTACCTGCGACATGCTAACTCTTTCTTTTTCATCTTTAGGGCACAGTAACTTTGATAATTTGAAGTGCGCGGCAAGAGGTGTCTTGACTGATTTTGCTTCTTGCATGCCAAAGCGATCAACCATCTGCTTTACATAACTCTCCTGAGTTAGGTACAATTTTCTTGCTTTGCGGTCTCATTTTATCTTCATCCCAAGGATTTTTCTTGCAGCCCCAAGGTCCTTCATGTCAAATTCGCTTTTAAGGTGTTTCTTAAGCCTGTCTATTTCAGTAATATCTTTTGCCGCAATAAGCATGTCATCAACATAAAGAAGCAGATAAATCATAGAACTAGTTGTTTTCTTTAAATAAACACAATTGTCAAAAGATGATCTACTGAAATTAATACCAAGCATAAACTGATCAAACCTCTTGTACCATTGTCTGAGAGATTGCTTGAGGCCATAGAGTGACTTCTTTAGGAGACAGACATGATCAACTTTATTTTTTTCTTCAAACCCTTCTAGTTGTGCCATGTAGATCTGTTCTTCTAAGTCACCGTGTAGGAAAGCTGTCTTGACGTCAAGCTGTTCTAACTCCAAGTCTTGCATGACTACTAATGCTAGAAGAACACGAATAGAGGTATGCTTAACCACAGGAGAAAAAATATCTTTGTAGTCAATTCCTTCCTTTTGACTGTATCCCTTTGCCACAAGCCGAGCTTTGTAGATGCCGCCTTCTTTGAGTTTGTAGATCCACTTGCACCCAACAAGTTTCTTGTGCGGTGGAGGCTTCACAAGTTCCCAAGTATTATTTTTCTGCAGGGACTTGAATTCTTCTGCCATAGCTTCACGCTATTTTCTTGAATCTGTTCGATTTAGGGCTTCTTTATAGGAGGCTGGTTCTTCAGTGCATGGAGTTTCTTCAGCCACTGCTAAAGCATATGTAGCAACATTTGCATACCTAGGATTAGGACGTGGTGCTCAGCTCGCCTAGGTCGGTTGAGGGCAATGGAATGAGGATTATCCTCCTCAACTTGATGTTGCTCCTCCTGAACCCCGTGTGACTCCTCCTGGACCTGAACATGTTCTTTAGTGACCTATTCTGAAGCAATGTCATTGGCTTCTATGGAAGGCGGTCTAGGTGCAGGTGTAGGGAACCAGAATTCTTTGGTAGCAGGCAGAGGTGGTGTTTCTTCTGGTGGCACTATTGTTTCCTGTGAGTCCTCCTCTTTTTGGTTCTCCTTTTTCAATTTCAAGAGTACATGTTCATCAAAAATTACATCTCTATGGATTTCGGCTTTACAATTGTTTAAACACCACACTTTATAGTCTTTCACTCCACTAGGATATCCTAAGAAGATATATTTCTTTGATCTAGGTTCTAATTTTCCTTCGTTCACTCTGACATAGACAGTGCTCCCAAAAATTTTAAGGTGGTCATAAGAGGCTGGCGACCCGGTCCATTTTTCCTCAAGCGTCTTGAATTCAATGGATGAAGAATGTGATCGATTTATCAGGTAGCAAGCGGTGGATGCAGCCTCTGCCCAAAAACTTTTAGAAAGGTTAACATTAGAAATCATACTTCTTACCCTTTCTATGATGGTGCGGTTCATCCTTTCTGTCACTCCATTCTACTGAGGTGTGTAGGGAACTGTGTGATGTCTTATGATCCCTTCTCTCGAGCAACAATCTTTAAATTCTCCACTGTAAAATTCTAGGCCATTGTCGGTTCGCAGGGTCCGAACATATCTACCGATTTGCTTCTCAATCATTGCCTTCCAAGACTGAAATTTGGAGAAAACATCAGATTTATTTTTAATAAAATAAGCCCATACCTTCCTGGAGTAATCATCAATGAATGTGAGCATGTATCGAGCTCCTCCGTGGGATTCAACCGATGATGGCCCCCATAAATCAGAGTGGATGTAGTCCAATTTTTCTTTTGCATAATGTTGCCCTGTGGAGAATGAGACTCTTTTCTGTTTGTCATTGATGCAATGTTCACATAAATCTAACTTAGTAAATTTCTATTTTCCAAGTAGTCCCTTTTGTTCAAGAATTAACATGCTCCATTCATTAATATGTCCTAATCTCATATGCCATAATTTAGCAATATCATCAGAGTGTTCAGAAGTTACCATAGCTGCACCACTTGTTACCGTTGTGCCTTGCAGGATGTAGAGTTGGTTTACTTTTAGTGCTTTCATTACTGTTAAGGACCCCTTTGTGACTCTGAAAACTCCGTCTTGGCCTGAATACTTGTATCCAAGTGCATCTAGAGAAGATAAAGAAATTAAATTTCTTTTAAGACCTGGAACATGTCATACCTGAGTTAGAGTCCTTGTAATTCCATCATGCATTTTAATTTTTACTGAGCCAACACCTGCTACTTGACATGATGAATCATTTTCCATTAGCACTTCTTTACCATCAGCATGTTCATATGTGGTAAACCATTCTCGGTGCGGTGTCATATGATAAGAGCAATCTGAATCTAAAATCCACTCATCTTGAGATCTAGCATAACAAACATAAATTGTAAGTACCTCTACTTTTTCATCCTCATCTGCATAGGATGCTTCTCCATTCTGATTTTGTTCCTCCAATCTTCGTTTCAGCTTACGACATTCTGATTTGATGTGTCCCATCTTTTTGCAATAATAGCACTGCATATTTTTGGACCTGGATTTAGATCTGAACTTACCTCGGCTTTTGTCCCGTGACCTGTTTCGTCCTCTAGTGTTCAGGGCTTCTCCACGGCTTCTAGAGGATCCTATGGTAAGTTGAGAGTCGGCAACCTCCTTGGATACTAGCATTGTTGTCACTTCATCCAGAGTAATAATATTCTTGCCAAACAATAAACTTTTACAAAATTTTTTAAAAGAAGCAGGGAGAGTAATTAAAAGCATAAAAGTCTTATCTTCTTCCTCAAATTTAACTTCCATATCTTCAAGATCAGCAAGAATAGAACGAAAAGTGCTAATATGATTTTTAACAGAAGTGCCAATGGTCATGCGTAAAAAATATAATTTCTGTCTAAGTGTCATCTTACTTGTAAGAGTTTTATCCTGGTAGATTGTGCAAGCTTTTTCCATACATCTGCAGCGGTTTTTTCTGATGCAACTTCTCGTAATGCCTCGTCGCAGATGTTCATGTACAAGATGGCTTTAGCACTTTCATCGGCCCGGTCTTTTTCCCTTTCAGTGCCTTCCATTGCATCTCGCCCACGAATAGTATCTTGAAGGTTCTCTTTAACCAAAATTGCTTTCATCTTCAAAGCCCACAATGAATAGTTGACATTGTGGTCCAATTTCTAGATTTCATATTTTGCCCCTGACATTGTGGATTGTTGGCTCTGATACCACGACTGTTAGGAAGAAATTGGGTCTTCCTGCAAGGATCCAAAAAATCCAAACACTAAAAGGAAAAATACCAAAATGAGTAAATTCAAAAATAATACAAAGAATACCAAATTTATGTGGTTCAGCCTGACGGGGTACCGTGCCTACTCCACGGGGAGAAGAGGGCACTTGATTTTATTAAAAGGAGGAGAAAACACGGTCAATACAAGAAATGGATACAATTGATTAATAAATTGTAAAGAAAAATACTGTCTGTTCTCGGATATTTTTCTGCACCCCGAAATCTAGATTCCTGCTTCTGCTTGAAAACTATGGATGCGGCGTCCTTGATCTTCTTGCTTCTACCTAAGACGGTGTGAAGGGGAAGAGAGCCGCTGAAAAGGAATCCTGCCTGAGAAACGGAGTAGATGGAAGGCTCTGAGAATTATTGGGATGATTTCTGAAACTGCATATTAGGCCCCTATTTATAATATATAGGGATAGCCAATTCATGCCCAATTTGGTGGAGAAAAAATCTTCAAGAATTTTGCTGCTCCGTCTGATTTAATCAGATGGCTGAAATATTTTTTTTGACATAGAAAATTAGCTTGTGTTGATCAAGCTCAATTTCATAATGAATTCGGATTTAAAATAATTCAACCCTCACAACATCTGTAATTGACTTGTCAATTAATTGGAGGATAAGGATGATTATTAAGCCCTACATCATATATATTTATTTTTTAATATATAGAGAATGAAATAAATATTTTTTATCAGTTAGAAGAGTAATTCAAAGATGTACAAGCCAAATTATGATAAAATTTTTGGAAGAAATCTAACTATAGAAAAGGACTTGACACCAAGAATAAAATCTTTACTATATTAATTAGTCTTTAATTATAAAAAAATCATCATTAGCCTACAAATATTACTTGACAAGTCTAGTTATAAGTCTTTGAGTATATAGCCAAAAGTTGATGCAACAAAATATATTCAAATAGTTAGCTTTTTATATTTTATTTTATATATTATGCATATTTTTTGTTACTATTTATTTGAATTCATTAATTGATGCTACAGAGACGAATCCGATTCAAGCCAATAATTGAGGAGACAAGATGACACTAACTCATTAGGCGACAATATTGATTAGATTTAATTTGTACAGAATGATGTTATTACATGCATTAATTAGCATAATTTACATTTTTCTTGTTCTTCATTTAGGTAACCATTCTCATGTTCACATGGACATGAGGTGGGGGTTTTGAGAGTCAGCCGCTATTTGGCTTCTTTTTTCTTGAAAAAGTGTATATATACTTTGTACATTTGCATATTGTAGTAGTAAATTTTTTATTTTAATTTCTTTTAATTTAAATCGTTTACATTTTATGACTATTTTTTCAATCATGTGATAGATTGATTTGGTGTTAGCATCCATGAATGTTATTTCGGTATATATCTTTGTTATCTCTTAGTATATATTAAAAGTAATATTTTGATTTAACTAGTATGATCTACAAATTTATGAGGAATTATATTAATTGAAAAAGCTTGATGAATGTATCAGCTTTAACTTAAGTATTTAAATTAGTGTAATTGTTTAGGCTTATGAAGTTATATGATAGAATTTAAGAATGAGTTGCATAGGACAAAACATAAAGGTGGAAAAAAATATAATTAAATATTTAAATTAGTGTAATAGTTTAGGATATATATATATATATATATATATATATATATATAAACACACTCTCATTGAAGAAAAGAAATTTCCTCAAACTCTAAAATCAAATATCAACACAATTACCTTCATTCCACAGTGAATTCATGTGCTACGAATAGTCTCCAATATCTTCAAAGATGATCTCCATGCAAGATCCCTCGCGTTGGGAGGCACCTCTCCAAGTGCAAAAAGAAGTTTTCCCTTGGCGGCTACACACGTTCTCTTATGAAAAATCTCCCCTTTTATTCCCATGCTAGTGGATTGATCTATTGAAATATCTTTGTGAGCTATAATCAATCGTATTTTGGATTTTCTAAAAATAGATTAATGATATGATCTAATTCTAGATACCTTTGAGCTCGATCAATGTTTGTGATCCATATAACTTTGAACTCAAGACACTTGAACTAGATTGGTGTGGTTGACTAGATCAAAATTGATATATAGACATAATTTGATATGGCTCGTGATGGAAGGACTCATTGGGTTATATAAATAGGCTAGGTCCTCTTTACACTATTCATCAAATGCTCTCTCCATGTTTTTCTTCCATCGGAAGCAAGAGCATTGAGGAAGAGTTATAGACGAAGATCTAGTCCATCTCATGAACGTGCGTGATATCGGCTACAATATGCTCGTACTGCACCATCGATCATGTGTACTTCACCGTAATTTCTATCTCATTGTGTTCTCAAATCCACGTAATTTTCAATCTTATTTTACAATTGGTAATCAGAGCTTTGTTATATAAATTGAGAGTCTGATTAATCTTGATAGGACATGATTATTTTCATGATTTTGACTTTTGTTCTAGTCATTTTTTTGGTTTTATATCCATATTGAATTCGAAAACATTAGAATTTTTATTGAGATGGTAGAAATAAATTTGTAAACACAAACTCCTATTTTACCTTGTCGTTCCATTCTTTCTGGCATCTAGAAAACAAGGTTGAAATTTTGCACGTCTTCATGCTTGCAAAGTCGTCATGACAACCACTTGCGAGGCAAACATTGTCATGCTTACATAGCGGACCATGGTATACCAGACGTAGTTTATTGCGCCACTGCATGACCTCGCATCATGGCAATAGTGGCGTGTGACGTAATTAAGCAGCCACACGATCACAAGGCAGACTACTACTTCAAGTTGGGCATCACAAGGTGTACAAAATCTCGAGGCATCCTACCTCATGTTGTCACATGCTCACACTACGAGCACAACACTTACGACTCGAGCGATGTTCATTATGTCGCAAGGCATTGGGCACTTCAACATCTTGTAGTGTTGTGACATGTGCTGCACTAATGCCATATCCTAGTGGGACTAGGCTAGCAATTACGTCAATTTACTTAGCCCAATGCTCAATTCTACCCAAGATATGGTTGTTGTGTGTCTTAATTATAAGACTTTTGTTAAAGTTGTTAGAGCATGCGTTAGTCTAAAAGTTGCCCAAACGGGATGGGCTCTTGAAATTGATATATTCTCTCTGATCAACTCATCTTATAAGGCTCTATTTATTAATTGTATGTTCTGCTCAAAGAAAAATATGTAACATTATGTTGGTCTCTATTTTGACGTTGTAATATGCTATTGTAAATTAATCTAATGCACTCTAATTTTGCTTTGAATAATCACTTTTACTATGAATAATTAACTATTAGTGCATCAATTGAGATGTTGATTGGGTCGAACTATAGAAGTGGAAGCTAGACAAAGAATTTTCATGAGAATCACAAACATTGACATGACATTACAAAAGAATAAGCTCATTCTTCTTGAAGGGGAAGGTACACATAAACAGAAAGAATACTTAGCTAAGGGTGAGAGATCCAACAGATTGAAACTGGACTCGACTAGCACTTTGGCCCCAACTGGATCAAGGCCCAGAAGCGCCCGCACTCATGAACCAAACTCAAGTCAAGCAAACTACAACCCAACCTTAGGGGCTCCACCTGATAATACAAGGATACCCACATCCTTCATTAATCACTAGAGATTTGACAGTAACAAGCCCAAGGACGAAGAAAAAATGGCCTTCATCATAAAATATGCCAACTTCTACTACAAGATGATGCCCTTTGGGCTGAAAAACGCAGATGCCACATACCATCGCCTAATGAACAAAGTCTTCGAACAGCAAATCGGCCAAAATTTGGAGGAATTATGTGGATGACATGGTTGCCAAAACGCCCACTACCGAAAATCATTGCGACGATCTCGCAAAAATCTTCAACTAGCTCAAGCGCTACAATATGAGGTTGAATCCAAAAAAGTGTTCCTTCGGTGTACACATCGGCAAATTTCTCAAATTCATGCTCACCAATCGAGGGATCGAAGCAAACCGAGAGAAGTGATAGGCGATCCAAGAAATGTACGACCCACAAAATATTAGAGAGGTACAACAACTCAGGGAAGAATGGTCGTGCTGTCGAGATTCCTCTCTAGGTCGATAGACAGAGTCACCCCCTTCTTCAAAATCCTAAGGAAGAAGAAAGACTTCATGTGGGACGAGAAATGTGAACAGGTGTTTAGAGAACTCAAAGAGTTTCCTCACTAGTCCACTAGTTTCGGACAAGCCTCAACAGGGGGAAACACTTTTCCTCTACCTAACGGAAACACTATTCCTCTACCTAACAGTCACGGAGAACGCCCTTAGCTCGGTGCACATTCAAGAGCAGAAGAAAGATCATAAGTCAATCTACTTCATCTGTAAAGTCCTCCAAGGACCAAAAGCAAGATACTAGAGGCTAGAGAAGCTCGCATTCGCCCTGGTCATCTCGGCCAAAATACTAAGATCGTATTTTCAGAGCCACCATATTGTGGTACGCACAGAATATCTAATCAGACAGGTTCTAACCAAGCCAGAACTCGCTGGATGGATAATATCGTGGTCGGTAGATCTCTCTAAACTTAGCATAGAAAACCTGCCAATAGGCCCCATCAAGGCTCCAGCATCGGCATACTTTGTCGCTGAGCTCACAGATCAAGAGGGCAACGTCAACTAAGACGAAACATGGATGTTGATCGTGGACAACGCCACAAATGACAAAGGAAGCAGAGCTAGCATCATCCTCGAAAATGATCAAGGAGTTGCCTTGGAGCAATCCCACCTATTCTAGTTCAAACTAATTCCAAACGGAGTATGAAGCCCTAGTCGTCAAACTAAAGCTCACTCGAGATGTAGGAGCCCGAGAAGTGATCGTTAAAAGCGACTCACAACTTGTCGTAGGACAAGTCAATGACGATTGCCAAGCAAGGGACCCCTCCCTAGAAAGGTACCTTTCCCTAGTGCATTCATTTATGACCAACTTTGATGATTGTGTGATCCAGCACATACCTCAGGAGAAAAACACCCAAGCCGACCTATTATCAAAGTTTGCTAGGACCAAGAACCTCAAAATAATAGGTTTGTCATCCAACATGTCCTCGGTCAACCGAGCATTTAACCAGCTGACATCATGGTCGAAGTCCAAGCAGTTGAATGGATGACCGACTAGAGGAACCCTTAGATAGCCTACCTCGGCGATGTCGAAGCACATCTTGAACCAAAAGAAGTTTAGGAGGATGATGAGTTACTACACCCTCCTCGGTGATCAACTCTACAAAAGGAGATACTCTCGACTGCTGCTCAAGTGCATCGGCCAACCCCAAACATACACCATGGTAGCAGAAGTATACAAAGGCATCTGCGGCAACCACATTGGAAGAAGATCCTTAATAGATAAGATCATTTGGCCAGATATATCTAGCCAATCATGAAGACAGATTGTATATTGTACATCTAAAGGTGCTACAAGTGCTAGAGATTCTCAGAAGTCTCACAAAAACACCCTGAGTTGTTATATAGCTCAAAAACTAACTGACTGTTCCATAAGTTGGGAATCGACCTACTTGGTCCCTTCTCCCCGGCCCCAGGACAAGTCAAATACTTAATAGTATCCATCGACAACTTCGCAAAGTGGATAGAAGCCGAACCTTTAGCCTCGATCACAACCGAGAAGGTTAAAAAGTTTGTGTGGAAGAAAATCATTTGTAGAAATCACATACCATGAGAACTCGTTAGCAACAATTACACACAATTAATGGAAGAAAATGGTTCAAAGAATTTTGCTCGGACATCAACATCGAACAACTCTTCTCCTCAATAGAGCACTCGTAGACTAATGGCTTAGTAGAAGTGGCCAACAAGGTCATCCTAATGGCACTCAAGAAGAAGCTCGACAAGGTATAGGAGCTCGACTGAGAACATGTGAGCTCGGCTGAGGTCGAGGATCATGCTTGAGGATTGAAGGTGTAGGAGCCCGAGAGCGGCGACTGAGGCCGATAGTCGTGTTTGAGGTTGTACTTCTGTCATAAAGAGAATTAGTTTTAAGAGTACCTTTCTAGTAATTGTCGGATCAAATATTATTGTAAGAGATTGTTGTGAGAGCTAGAGGGTTGCGGTCGCGAGCGTAAGGTTGTGTGCCTATCGAGAACATATGAGCTCGGGAGTGATGGCTGAGGCCGAGGACCACGCTTGGGGTCAAGCTGAGCTCGCCGAGGAGCGTAAGCAGGACCACGTATGGGGTCGTTGAGGCCGTGGGAGCCCGAGTGTGGCATTGAGGCCGAGGACCGAACTTGCCAAGGAGCGTAAGGTAGGATTGTGTTTGGGGTCGTTGAGAGCGAGGGAGCCCAAGTGTGGTGCTAGGGCCGAGGACTGTGCTTGAGGTCAAACCGAGCTCACCAAGGAGCTTAAGATAGGACTGCGCTTGGGGTCGTCGATGTGGGCGCTCGAGTGTGGCACTGAGGCTGAAGACCCCGCTAGGGGTCAAGCCGAGCTCGTTAAGGAGCGTAAGGAAGGACCGCGATTGGGGCCATTGAGGGCGTGGGAGCCCGAGTGTGGCGCTGAGGCCGAGGACCGCGCTTGGGGTAAAGCTGAGCTCGTCGAAGAGCGTAAGCACTACAACAATAATCGTCATTAATAGCTTGTCATCAATGCTATTATAGGTAGTGTATAACATTAAATGAAACGCTATCAAATCGCACGCTATCTTATATAAGAAGGTTACAATAGCGTTTCGAAAATGCAATTGCAATTGCTATATTAATGGTATTTTATAACATTTTTTGTTAGTTATGATTAGTTTTTTATTGCATTCATAACCTGCTATTACTTGTCCCTACAATAGAATAACTAGTTTGTTATCATATATATTTATATAGCATTTGCAAATCGTTACTATATACTATTGTTATAGCATGCTTGACTTGCTATTACTTATTTTTACAATAACAGTATTGTTTAGTTATCATATATATGTATATAGCTTTTTCAAATCGTGATCTATCACTAAATAGAGCATTTTAAAGCTGTCATACAAAAGTAGGTATCTTCATAAAAGTAGGTTCTGAGCTTATCAACAAACTACTAAAATCAAGAACATTACATAGATCAATATATAAAGAACATTTTTATATTAAATAAAGAGTACATTACATAAATCCAAACTACTAAAACATAATATTATCCGAACTTAGTCAATATCAACAAAAGTATATTAAATATTAAGTGTACACAGTAACTAACTTGTTATAGTCAATAAAAGTAGATTGTATTATCTTCTAAAACAAAAGTAGCTTGCTTGTTATGAAATCTTCCAACAAATGTGCTTCCAAGTGCTCTCACCCTTTAAGTTCCAATTCCAGAACTGCATAAGAAAAAAAATATTATTTTGTTAGTGTCATTGTTTCACAGATTTAGGAAATAATGACTGCAAGTAAATTTATACAAGTATGTCGGACTTGGATGCATGTACTAAGAAAAATTGCACACATGAATTTGCTTGGTCAGGTCATTATAGATATTAGACAATGAGCACATAATCCTAATTATGATGGTAAGATAACAATAAAGAGAGGAACATATCAAAATAAATATATGTAGAATGAAATCAAGCCCAAACCAAGATAAGAAAAATAACTAATTGAAGAATTAGTTCTTTCTCTAGAACACTTGTTAACAACTTCTCAACTCAGGATCTAAATGCCAACTTTTTCATTCAAACAAGGAAAAAGTTCACACATTTCAATAAAATAAAAACTTACTTGTACTAACTTGATTAAGAGAAACTCTATATATTAAGTGTCATAGTTCTTTATGATGCCAACCCAGCAACAAAAAAAGATTCTAGTTCTTTGGTTAGATATAATGCTAGCCCTAGAAAAAATCAAATGGATAATAAATCTAAAAACAAAGGAAAAGCTATCAAATTTAGAACTCCACGACTCATTGACTTTCTAACATATTGTACACATCAATGCATATATATGATTGAAAACTGTGGAAATTCTAAGAAGACAACATGCAATCATAAAAACATACCATTGTGATGCAATCATAACAATTTTGTCTGAATGCCATGCAACGATAGATCCTGCAGCATCTTCAAGCAGCTCATTTCGGATTAGGTCTCCATAAAAATATTTCAGGCTTTCTTACTACATCCACCCAAACTCTCACAGCATTTGGTCCTAAAGGAACATGATTAACCAAGACTTTTGGATCATTTGAAGACCAACGACTTTCAGCCACTACTTCTCCTGAATCAAGCCAATCTAACAGTTTGCACATACTGCTAGATGTCCTAGTATTGACACTCTCCGAAAGACAAGAAGAAGAGAAAAAAAATGAATTAGAAAAGATTCACATATCCCATAACATAATTAAACATATACATACAACATTCATCTTGAAAAGATAGAGTAAATACATATTTACCATAGGGGAAGGCAGAGGTTGATTTAAACTATCTTGACTTTGCTGATTTTGTCCCTAAGAATTCAAAATATCATTAAACTAATAATGCATTACAAAATATAAGATTTTTTTTTATTATGTTATTACCTGGTTTCTCATTAAAGTCTCAACCAAGTGATGTAGCTGCATCACTTTCTCTTCTAAATCCTTTACATTTTTTTTGAGTTGATTAGAATGGTCTTCATTGTGCGTTAAAATTTGTAGCTTAGTAAGAGTAACCCTTTTTCAAGTGCTCTCATTCTTTCAGGTTTTTCAGGACCAAGTACTTTAGACAAAGCATCACTTTTTATGATTGTTGCGATATCCACTGATTCGTCTTCTTCAATCGAATCCATCTTAGCCTAAACAAAATAGAAAATTTGTGAAAGTATAAGTAGACATAGAAAATAAATTCTTCAACATTTCAAAGTAGAAATATCTAAACTTACTATTGTTTTACCAACTGAAGTGTTTATAGGTTCTCCATTCTTTTTCGTATGTGCTTTAACCCAAACTCTCTTTCTTATAACCAAAGATGGATCACTACTTTCTTGTTTCTATATAAGAACAAGAAAAAAGAAAAATAAAGTCATTCATCTAATAACTAATAGAGTAATAAAGCAAGTATTTCAAATATATAATATTATTATCATATCTTCTTTCAATCTAGCATATCCTTTGCGACTAGTTGTATAAGGAAATTGCATGCTCCTCATTTCTCTAAACTTATTGCTCTTAGACTGCACATAGTGAGACCACATAAATGCTAGAGCAATCAATTCAAACAACACAACATATAGAGAAAAAATGCATCTTGTTCAGTGTGTGATAAAGTTCATCATGTTAATTAATTAGCTAGCTTACACTTGGTAAAGTGCATCATCCTTGATAAACAATTAATTAGCTACTTAACTTTTCTCCTCAGAATAGCTTAACATTTCTAATGTATAATGCCAAGTTGTGATGTCCAAGATATCGAGCTAAGAACTGAAGTCTTAGTTTATGGTTTGAAGTCTTTACTTTCAGAAACATATTCAAGCAATTTGTGCATGGAAAGGAATCTAATTATCATGCAGCAAATTAGGAAGCAGTAGTTGCACCATCTTGTACCAGATTTATAGACATTTATGTGATAGATGAAATAAACAAACAATCTAATTAATTTCTACATTAATGAAAGGGAGATCAAGCATTCTGTGCACCATAATTGAGTATAAAAAAATAGAGGCACGTGGGAAACTACTTTTCAATTTCAGTTCAATAAAGTCTGACTTTGGGAATCATCATTTGGCTATAAGTTACTTTTACCTTAAACCTTTCACTTGATTTGAGATTGATAAATTGTTTCCAATCAAGAGGTGACTTGATATTTTTAGGTTTCAACTCCATCTGTTCTTGCACACTTTTTGCCTATCTAACTTTCTTGATTAATCTTGATTTGGATGCCCTCCATAGTTCACTCATTTCCTTTAATATGAAATTTTTTTGTCAATCTTGATCTACTTTGTACTTTTCCTATAATTCACACAAATTACCAAACTGTCATCCAATTATATTTTTTTATAGCAAACAACAAAAATTAGGTAAAAAATATTACCTTAGCAATAGCCCATAGCATGGTTTAAAATACCGATACTAGTATATACCAGTACCGTACTGTACCGACACATGGTACGGGCTGGTACGAAAAAAGAATACTGGCCAAAACAAAAAAAAATTGTTTTTATTTTGTTTTTACTGTTAAAAATAGCTCCAATAACACATAATTGATCAAGAAATATTTAAATTTAAGATTCAAATGTCAAATACATTAATATAATATTTTAAATCCGACCCCAAATTGCTATATGCCACTGTAGCAACGACTCTTTTTAATAGCCGTTACGTCATACCGGGCAATACCGCCCGGTATGACATCAAATACCGCTCATACCGGGTGGTATTTATTGAGATACCCGGTATCGCCCAATACCGGGTATCTCGTATATCGGTTTTTCAAAAAACTAATAAATACCGACCATACTTGGCGATACGGTACGGTATTTGAAATCATGGCCCATAGCACATCTTTCATAGCATGAGGAACTTTCCTCCAATCTTCATATGTTAAAGGTACAATCTCTCTCACTAATGGACCCAAAAATAAAGATAAACTTATAGATCCAGCACCAATAGGTTGTCCCATCTCATTAAATTGGACTATAATTCTCTCATAAGGATGTAACAAACTTGATTTGCACATTGTTGGGCCTCTCTTTCCTTCTTGTTTGATGATTGACCAATAGGTTCCGAAGTTGCTTCTTCATGTTCTTGTAAATTGTCTACATTCCCATCTTCCAAGTGCACATCTTCAACAGGTGGCAAGTCATCATCTTCCACATGTTCTTCCACATGTAAATCTTCAAGAGGTGGCATGCCATCATCTTCTTCCACATGTTCTTCCAACTGTACATCTTCAATAGGTGGCAAGTCATCTTCTTCCACATGTACATCTGCAGTCATCTTTTTTCTTCGACCTCTCTTTCCTTTCTTCTTTTTTGATGATTGACCAACAGGTGGCAAGTCATCTTCTTGATTTTGACACTGTACATCTTCAACATTTATTCAAATTCAGGAGAAACATCTTCAAATACAGGTGGCAAGTCATCTTCATTTGGACACTTCAAAACTTTATCTTTACGTGTTCTTCTTTTCCTTATTGCAGCTTGGGGAAAGTCATTATTTTTAGACATAATTCTAAGTGATCTTCAAGTAGCCATCTATAAACAACATAAAGTGCATTACACAAAGCATATAGTAGTACTATTTTATGAACAAAATAATGCTGGTCTAATCAAAATATAATGATAAAAAAAAAGAAATTTGAATTTGTCAACTATTGCTTTCGGTCACTAGTATTTGAGTCATAAGCAAGGCATGTAAGATGCTTAGTTGTTGAGAAATACAAACTTAGTTGCTGAGAAATGCGAACTTAGTTGCTAAGAAATATCATAGAACACTAATTTTCATCCATGGAAACTGGCATTAATTGTCATGAAATATGATGATACGATGCTACTTAATTACAGTACATGAAAAAACAAAGAAACTAGACATTCTCATGTTCCTACTACTACTACCAGCCAAAAGGAAACAAGTTGAATGATTTTTTTTTCCCAATTCAATGATTTGGCAGTAGAACAATATTTTGTTGCATATTTCATATTGTTGATGCAACCACCATAGACTTCCTAACAGTGAAGCTTCTTAGGCTTATGTCCTTTTTGATGCAACCCGGCCTAAACCTGATATAGTTTTTATTATGTGAATCAGAAGGATGATTGTTCACTATTTTATTTATTTCATTGATGGTTTTCAGCAACCCTGTGCGTAGATATGAAAAGTTGATGAATTAAGATAAGAAATATAAAAATATGAAAAGTTGATGAAATAAAGGAGAATGTAAAAAAGTTCACCTTATGGATGAAAATTCAGCAACTATACGAGTTGAAAAACTATTAAAATTTGCTTTTCTTGCTACTTCCAGAAATGCTAAAGATGTGAACAAAACAATTTTCAATATATCCATAAATATAGTAACCAAATCTGTAAAAGAGAGATTTAGTAAAAACAATCAAATCTATAAAATTAAGGAGCCTTTCACTAGCACATGAAAGAACATAAAAGAGAGAGAGAACGTCATACCTATAAGGTGCATTACACAAAAATTTCTTCACAATTTTCTCTTACATACCTGACTCTTCATTTATGTCATAATTGGCCAATTCAACTATATTATCATGTTGTGGCATCAATCGTGCATCTTTATTCTCAATAAATTCTTTTAAGTCATAGAAGCCTCTTGGTGGAGCTTTAAGCACAATATACCAATTGGATGTTTTACTTTCTCTTGCATAAAATACTTGCTTTGCTTGTGATGCTGAGATAAAAGGTTCTCTCTCAAATTGACTTTGACCCGCATGTAAATTCACAAGTGTCAAACCTTCTTCAACCTTAATACCATTAGGAACACTTACCCAATTACATTTAAACCGTGGAACTAACAATAAAAAATAATCTAAAATAATTATTTCTTTTATCACCCCATAATACGAAACCACATCGATAACTTGTGCGTTATCTCTTGCGCTTAACCTGCACACAGTTGTTAACCACTATTTTGTGTTGAATTCTCATCATCCTTTGTGTGAAATCATTGGCCATTGATGATATATTTTTTGTAAGATAGAACATTATTTTTAGGTCTAAAAGAAAGCATTTGTAATGTATTTGACACATCACTATCAGTCTATCACTATAGTCAACTTGAATCTACCAAAAATAAGAGAAAAAAAGTTATAGTAATTATTTATTTGGAATATATAGACATTTACTAAAGATTCAAATTTTAGGCTTCTAACCTTTTGAGTAAATCATTGAGTAAATTATTGTGAATGTCTCTTCCGTAACAAACTTATATTTCTTTCAAATCCTTTATTTGTTTGTTTTAGTTCCTCCAAATGCATTCTAATATAAGACAAAAATTAATTAGTATGTTCCAAAAGATATGTTCTATTCAATATAATCATATCGATGTTGCATTGAGTAATGAAATATCTTACTCCAAAAAGGGCTCAACTGTGGCTCTATTGAATAGAACATATCTATGTGCACATTCTAACATTTCATCACTTAACATAATTGATGTTCCACTTCCAAGTGCACAACCTTCGATATTCCCCTCATTGGTAATATTTTGATTATGACCAAGACAATCCACTTGAATAGGATGATCTATGAATGAATTGCAGAATGAAATACATTCTTCTGTAAGGTAGCATTCAGCAATGCAACATTCCGGTCATGCACGATTTCTAACATACTCTTTGAGTATCTTCATTTGCCTACACATTAAATTTTAAAATGTAAAATGAAGGAGAACCAAATATTTTAAAAAAAGAAATCATGATTATATTGGATAGAATTTAACCTTTCAAAAGGATACATACAACGAAATTGGACTGGTCCACATAATTGTGCTTCTCGTCCCAAGTGAGTAGGCAAATGAGTCATTATGACAAAAAAGAAGGTGGGAAAAACCTTTCAAATAAGCATAATATTTCTACGACTTCATCCTCTAGATTTAACAACTTCTCCTTATCTATTACTCGATGGCATAGCTTGTTGAAGAAAAAACATAACCTCATAATTGCATTCCTTGGACCTTTGGGAAGCAACCCTCTTGATGCAACATGTAACAACTGTTGCATTAAAACATGACAATCATGCGACTTCAATCCTGAAATTTTACAATCTTCTACAGATATACAATTACCAACATTTGAACTATAATCATCAGACACCTTCAAATCATATAGGACTTTGCAAAATTTCTTTTTCTTAAGCCTAGTTAATGTATGAGGTGCTGGAGGAAGGTATGTTCTAGTCCTTCGTGGTTCAGGATACAAGTATGGTCTAATGCCCATTTCTTCTAAGTCTTTCCATGCATTCAATCCATCCTTGAATTTGCCATTTACATCTAAAAGTGTACCAAAGATATTTTCACATATATTATTTTCAATATGCATTACGTCCAAATTGTGATCGTAATGGCATTACCTATAAGAAAACATGATAGAAGTTGTGTTACTATTATGAACCTAAGTTCAGAACCTAAAATAAAATAGATTGTGTATAATATTATTACCTCCCAATATGATAGATAAAAAAGATTGATCTTTTTTTCACATATTCACACTTCCTTGACCATTCTTTCGTTTTTTCTGCTTTCTCTTTCCCCACTCATTGACAAAATCTTTTAGATTTCCTAGTATGTTACTTCCACTTTTGATTCTAGAATTCCTTCATTTCTCTTCATGCCCATCAAACCAAGCTCTCTATTTTCGGAATGGATGAGATGGCGGAAGGAAACGCCTATGGCCCATGTATGCAAATTTCTTACTATGTTTTAACCAATGTGAATGAGTATGCTCTCCACGTAATGGACATGCCTTTTCACCCTTGGTAGTACATCCAGCAAGATTACCATATGCTGGAAAATCATTAATTATCCATAACATACTAGCTTTCAATTTAAAGGACGATTTAGTAAAGGAGTCAGACACATTCATGCCCTCATTCCAGAGATATTGCAAATCATCTATAAGAGGTCGCAGATATATGTCAATGTCATTTCTAGGTTGTTTAGGACCTGGAATCAACAATGTCAAAAGAATATTTTCCTTTTTCATGCATAACCATGGAGGCAAGTTATATATAACTAATATAACTGGCCTTATATATAACTAACATAACTGTTCAACAACTATATTTGGACATTTGAATGCTAAAAGGATTAAATCCATCCGTAGCAAGTCCAAGCCTTAAATTGCGTGGATCCATGGAAAAATTAAGCTACTTTTTATCAATTAGCTTCCAAGACAATGAATTAACATGATGACGCATCTTTCCATCAGTACTTTTATGAGTAGAATGCCAAACTAATGCTTCTGCCATATTTGGTGACTTGAACATCCTACTAAACCTTGTTTGAATAGGAAAGTACCTCAATACTTTCGCAGGTATACCAATACGAACCTCTTTTGTTCTTTCATCCACTTTCCACCTTGAAGAAGCACATGTAGGATAATTCTCTAATGATTCTTTCTCATTTCTAAACAAACAACAATCTTTGACACATGAATGAATTTTTTGACAACCTAAATCAATTTTTTTTATCATTTGTTTCACCTCATTAATGGACTTGAGAAGTACATTGTCCATGGGTAACATATCATGCAAATTTTTTAAAAGTTCATTGAAGCATTTGTTGGACCATCCATTTGCAGTTTTAACCTTGTATAATGCTACAGCAGATGATAATTTTGTGTACTTTGTACAACCAACATACAAAGGGGTTTGAGCATCCTATAATTCTCTATCAAACTCCTCATTATTTGTTTCACTAAGAGGCTCCATATAATTTTCATCACTCAGATTTGCAGCCCTATATAAGTTATATGTGTTAGAGAACTTCATATCTTCAATATTATCACTATCAATTAGTTCTCCATGATGAAACCACTTCGTATATGTAGGATCTATTCTCCTTATGATTAGATGCTCATGAACAGTTTCTAAACTATGATGCCTCATGTTTTTACAATTTTTACAAGGATACAAAATTACTCCTGAATTCTCTATAATTGTATCAGCCATTGTAATAAACTTTTATGTTTCTTAAACATATTCCTCTGATGCTCTACCAATTTAAACAAAATAAATAAACTCATATAACTATCTATAACTACAAAAAAATAAAATTGACAAACCTAAATCAAAGTACCTGCTAAGATGGACCCAACTTTTGTCTATCTTAGATATTTTCCTCCGTCTTTAAATGTTTGTTGTTTTTCCTTTTCTATTTTAAATCAAAGTACCTACTATACTCTTTCTCAGTTAGTAATTCAAATACCTATGTGGCAGAAAAAAATTGATATTTTGATTTAATAGCGTAACAAGTGAGGTGAGATGACATATGTCTATGTATGAGGATAATGTTAAACCAAATTAAAACAATAAGCAAACAACTGTTAAACCACACTTGCATAAGAAAATTTAAAAATCACTACAACACAACTGACCTATAGATGCACATAATTAGAGATAAATTAAATTTTTATTTCTAAATCTTCACATTTAGATACTAATAGACATAAAATTTGTTCCTAATTAGCCTCTAAAAATAGCTTTAGAGTTAGATCAATTAAGTGATTATGTTGCTAGTGTTTCTATAGCTTAGAGTCAAATCAATTAAGTGACTCTATTGTTGTTGTTTTTATAGATATTTAGAGACTAATTAGGAGCAAATTTTGTGTCTATTAGTCTCTAGATGTGAAGATTTAGAAACAAAAATATATTTTATCTCTAATTTTGTGTCTTTATAGGCCAATTGTGTTGTAGTGAATGTTATGTATTGCTCGAATATAATGAAATAAGCAAACAAAATATGCATTCAGGACTTGAAATCACATGTGTATTTGATATGAGGTATCTCTCATAGCTCTTATTATGTATGGCAAATGGCTGAAATATAAAAAAGGAGAGTTATGACATGGCATATATATAATAAGTGAATGCATGCATTTATGGTGTTCTATGTATATATTTCAAAAGACAAATGAGCTTTAAATAATGTGAGAGCAATTAACCTTTAATGTCATGTAGCCTCCTAAAAAGAAAAGCCATTGCATCATTGTATGAATATAAAGTGCAAAAGCCATTGTATCACTTGATAGGTGCTTGTACAAATGTGTCCTATTATTTTACTACTATTAATTCAGAGTTTACTTAGAGCATTCAACATTATCAATCAAAACTTTGAAAAGATGCACATGTCATTGTGTCATTTTCTAAAAGAAACAAAAATCAAAAAGAATCATCCAATTTACAAAAAAATCTTAACAAAATAAAAATAAACCATAATATGATATGATAGAATAGCAGATGGAAGAGAGACTTGAATACAATTATTTATGCAGAGTACACCAGATATAACATCGAAGCAAATAGGAACCTAAAGAAATTTAAGAGGAAAGAAAATTAAATGATTTTCTAATCACATATGCCTAACGCCCCTATATACCCAATAACTCTTCATACACCTAATACTCTTAACAATTATCACTTATTTTGTTCATGGTGGTGCTATAATTGCTTGCCTAACCCTATTACAGATTCTGGTTACTTCCATAATGTATGAATTTAGGTGAGCTTTCGAAGAACAATAATAATAATTGATAAGATTTAATAATCAAAAGAGGATGACTGAGAGAAATTTTAAGAAGATTGTTTCAAATATTTTAATATAAATTAATTAACTTGTTATCACTATAACTTGTGAAGCACGGAATATGCATTATCAGTTTAAACCATTAAATTGAACTGAACCAAACTGTAAAAGTAACACTTTACAACCAATGAAGCAATCTTTTAATCTGAATATGCACAGAATAAGCAAACTTTTAGAACTGAACCAAACCGTAAAAGTTACACTTATAGAATATGCACATAATATGCATTATCAGAATATTTTAAAAGTTAGCAAGCTTTTAAATACCGAGTAACTCCATTCTATACTTTCTAAAACTACTTACACTTTACTACCAAGGAAGAAGGCTTCTAATCAAAAACAGAGATTTAAGTGAAAACCTTAAAAGTCCAGTGCAACAAAACAATATATATTTCACAACTCATGTCAAAAACATTGAATCTTAGGTCAAGCATATGCAGGGGGTAGAGTATTTAAAGGATAACACTGCCTAGCTCACAGTTGAAAGAGGGGAATTCCTGATATAACATAAGTTCCAACTGCAGGCTTCTATCATATTATAGAAAGAAATAGCATCAAGAGATTAATAAATATATTTTAAACAAGAAAAAAACCCACAGTTTTTAATAAGCATCAATACAACTCACTGGAACAGTACTTTTTTAAAAAAAAATAGAACAAAATTTGGAACTTACAGAGGTCCAAATAAACTACACGGTGACAATCAAAAAGAAAGAAAGAGGGAAAAAGGGAAGGGAAAGGGGCGAACCTACATAGGTCTGTTGGCCTTCGTCTTGGTCGTCGCCGGTCACGGTTGAGGTGGAGATCTACTTTTCTAGGGTTTTCCTAAAAAAAATAATAATTTAGAGAAAGATCGACCAAAACAGATTATTTTTTGCAGATAGCAGAGAAAGATCAACCAAAACAAGGATGGAGGAAGAAAATGCATTAGAGATCAGATTGTTTTTTGTCGATCAAAGTATCGGAAGGGTGGACTCAAGTGAATGAAGGGAGTAGCGTTCACGCACGGAGATCAGCAGCGAGTAGCGATCAGAGAGTGGACGAAGGAAGAAGATGCACTGGAGATCAGATTGTTCGTGGGCTTTAGGGTGATCTGCGAGCAGTGTTCACGCGCCGACGATTAGCGAGCGGACTCTTGACGACGAGCTTTCACTAGAGGAAAAGGGGTTGACGCGGGGTGAGGATTTTTGTTGGGGGTGAGGGAAAAGAAGGGGGGGGACAGGGGAAAAGAAGGGGGGACGTGGGTTTATTTTGTCAATGGGGAAAAAAAAGGTGGGACTTAGCCCGTGAGATGAAATTTTAGCATGTTAATGATGGCATTTTGTTAGAATGCTATCATTAAAAGCTATAAAAAAACCTAAATGTTGTAGTGAAGGCTGGACCGCGCTTGGGATCATTGAGGGCATGGGAGCCCAAGTGTGGCATGTAGGCTATGGGCCACGCTTGGGGTCAAGCTGAGTTCACCGAGGAGCGTAAGGCTAGACAGCGCTTGGGATCGTTGAGGGCGTGGGAGCTCGAATGTGGCGCGGAGGTTGAAGACTGCACTTGGGGTCAAGCCGAGTTCGCCAAGGAGCGTACAGTAGGACCGCACTTGGGATCACTGAGGGTGTGGGATCCCAAGTGTGGCACTGAGGTCGAGGACTGCACTTGGGGTCAATCCGAGCTCACTAAGGAGCGTAAGGCAGGACCGCGCTTGGGGTCGTTGAGGGCGTGGGACCCGGGTGTGGTGCTGAGGCCGAGGACTGTGCTTTGAGTCCTCAAGTCGAGCTCACCGAGGAGCGTAAAACAAGACCGCGCTTGGGATCATTGAGGGTGTGGGAGCCCGAGTGCGGCGCTAAGGATAAGGACCACGCATGGGGTTAAGCCAAACTCTCCGACGAGCATAAGGCTGGACCGTGCTTGGAGTCGTTGAGGGAGTGACAGCCTGAGTGTGGCGCTGAGGCCGAGGACCGTACTTGGGGTCATTCAATTTCGCCGAGGAGCATAACCAGGATTGCACTTGGGGTCGTTGAGGGTGTGAGAGCCCGAGTGTGGCGCTAAGGCCGAGGACCATGTCTGGGTTCAAGCTGAGCTCACCGAGAAGCGTAAGGTAGGATCTCGCTTGGGGTCATTATGGGCGTGGGAGCCCGAGTGTGGCACTGAGGTCGAGGACCGCGCTTGGGGTCAAGTTGGGCTCGCCGAGGAGCGTAAGGTAGGACTACCTTTTCTCATTTCGCCTCGATTAACTGTATTTTCTCAAATGTGGAGTAGGGAAGGATGTCGGTTGAGCTGCCTTGATCCACTAATACTTTCCTAACAATGAAATTTCTCATGATTACAGAAATCATGGCTGGGTCGTGTAGATTCTTATCAAACCCTTAGAAATCACATTCATAGAATGATTTTACTGAGATTTTGGAGATAAGCCTCTGCGAGTGAGTGGCATCGTCGACTGTCATGATTGCTCAATGGGAACTCTTCATGCCCGAACTCATTTTGCCTCCTCCCGCGAATCTGCATGCTATGTAGTCGATGACTCCTCGGACCTCGTTACCCGGGCAGTTGGCTCAGTCATTGTCTTTGTGACCTCCGAGGTGGCCCGGGGGTGTCCGATTTCTACTTTGACGTCTGTGGTCGTGGCTCCTGCTTCGGCCATGTTCGCTTCCATAATTGACGTATTGGTCGAGGCATCCGACATGGACCAGGTCCTCGAACTAATCTCCTAGCACCATATAGTCTTCTTTGGTGTGCCCATAGGTGTCGTAGAAGGCACATTTTATGCTTTTATCAGCGTTGGGTGGCGGCTTCTACTTTCCAACATTAACAAGGTGTTTGAGAAGTTTTAGGTCATAGATTTTGTGGGGAATGGTCTCCTTTGCATTGAGTGGAGTATGTTTATCATATCGAGCGATCGGTTGGGGTGGCGACCTTGCCCTCTTGTTGTTTTCCACGTCATGGCCATATCGATCTTCGCCTTTCCTATCAGGTTTCTTGGATTTATTATCCTCGGTGGTATCTTTGGCGTTCTGCCTGTCAACCTTCCTGGCTTCTCGGAGTCCTTCCATCTCTATGCGGCACATGGTTTTTTTCTCGAAACTCAACCGTGTCCTTCGGCTTCGCCAGGGCAATCTGGTCAGCACAATGCCCGGGCTTCATGCCATGCTTGATGAAACATAGCTCGACGCGTGGGTCAATGTTCAGGATCTCCATGGTTGTGACTTAAAATCTCTTCAAGTAGTCTCATAGCGATTCATGTTGTCATTGCTTGATGTAGTGGAGGGCGTCCTTGGTCTTGGAGTAGATCCACAATGAAAAGAACTGGTTGGGTGAAGGCTCGGGAGAGCTCCTGAAAGATATGTATGGACCCTGATGGGAGGGTAGAGAACCAGAGTAGTGTAGCCTTTTCCAGAAAAGTTGGGAAGGCTCGATATAGGATGGGATCGGTTGCGCCATTAAGGAGTATCATGGACCTGTACATCGTCATATGAGTGGTTGGATCGCTCATGTCGTCGTAGGGCTGGAGTGTGGTTAGTAGTTTAAAATTATTGGGAAGACAAACGACCATGATGTGCTCGGTGAAGGGTCTTGAGTCAACGATGGGAGGAGGAGAGGCCTTTGTGACCCTAATGTCCTCTTCTCTCCAATGATGTGTGCAGGAGACCTCATCTCAAATGACAAAGGTCGGTCTCTCGGGTCTTTCCAAGTAGTTGCCTTCATCATATTTTGAATGGAAGCACTCGTGTTTGGTCGAGTATTATTCCCAGGACCGCGTCAGTGCCTCGACCTCAGCTGCTAACCATCGATTCTCTGCCTGAAGGTCGTTTATCAACTGCTGGAATTCTTTTGGTGAGAGATTGGCTGGCGTCGGAGCGTCACTCCTCACTATTTTAGCGTCTCCAGGTAGCGGGGGAACGTCTCTGCTAGGGTGTTACCTGCGTGCAGCGGCGCTTGCCTGACTTTGGGTACCAACCATTGCAGGGCAAGTAAGATTTACTCTGCCCCCACCGTGGGCGCCAAATATTCTTGCCTGAAGTCGGGGTGATGCAGTTCGGGGGCATCTCTTGGTCACATGCGACTTCGACGGGAAGGGGGGGACCTGCAAAAGACGACGCTCAAGTAAGAATGAGTTACAGGTGAGTGTAATAGAAATTAGAATCTAAATATACTTGGGAACATCGTGTTTGTATATAGTGCAGGATGATAGGAATTTGGCGATGATGTCGTCCGGTAATCTCGTAAAGATGTTGCTCAGAATGGGTCGAGGCTAATCCCGAAGATGTTAGGCTCTTGAAAGACGAATTCCTCGTAATTACTGTGGACACAAGTGTCCTTGTATGGCTGGATGGAGCCCTCGGGTTGAGCCATCTGGCTCGATTTGAGTCTGGTTCGCGTATGTGTGCACTTCTGGGCCTAATCCAGTCGGGCCCAAAGTGCTAGTTCAGTCCAAAGTAATTAATCTAAGAGCCATCTTTAGAAAGATATTTTCAAAAATAAAATATACAATTGACTTTTCTTAAGAGGAAGAATGTTGAAATATTTTCTTTGTGGGCTACAATGAATTATATTTTTGGATTTGCCAAAAATGGGTTAATGATATGATCCAAATTTGAGATGCTTTTTAGCTCGATAGGTGTTTGTGATCCATGTAACTTGATCTCATAACACTTGAGCCAGATTGGTGTAGTTGATTAGGTCGAAACCTATGTGTAGGTCTAATCTAATAGGGCCCATGATGGAAGGGCTCGTTGGGTTATATAAATAGGCTAGGTCCCTTCTATAGTATTCGTTGCATGTTCTCTCCCTAATTTTCCTCCATCGAAAGGAAGAGCTGTAGGGGAAGATCTAGTCCCTCTCAAAAATGTGAGATTGTTCTCAAGAACGTGCGATTGACCATAATCTACTCGTGCTGCACCATCAATGATGTCTTAGTTAACAAAGCCTTCACTATGTTTTTTATCTCGTTGTGTTTTAAAATCCATATAATTTTCAATTTTGTTTTATATGTTCAACCTATAATTGATGATTGATCGACCAATGACATACTGTGCATCTCTACTCCATATAGGTTAAATAATAGGTCAATTTGTTGGTGAAATGGTCACACTAGTGGGGAGGAGGGGGTGGGGGTGGTGAATTGTATATTTTTTAAAACTTTTCGCCTAATTTTGATTTTAATCGTTTCTTAGATTACTTAGGCAAATTATAATTTATCGACTAAATAATGCGGAAGCGAATAAAACAAGTGAAGTAATCAATAAGCAAAGTAAGCAATGCAAACAAAGAGATTTATAGTGGTTCGACCCCAATGCATACTCCACTACCTAAGCACCCCACTTAGGATTTACAAACTAAACTTTATTAGATTAATTGTTTCCTTTACAACGAGGAAGTTTTCACCGAATAGCCCCCACTCTCACACCGAAGACACTTTCACACTCGAAAGTTTCTGTCTTCCTACCGAGAGCACTCTCCCGCCTCAAACCTAAAGGACAATAATACTAATCCTAGTAAACTAAGTTTACACCAGTGGATTTAAACCTCAAACACCAATGCTACCATCTAATTTCACGACCTACACTCTAGGTCTAAGACAAACTCAAAAACAAGAAAATAAATAATAAAATACAATAATTAATGGAGCAATAAATCAAAGAACAAATACTTAGCTCCAAAAGAAACTTCCTAGTCCTCTTGATGTCTCAATTTGATGAATCGATAAAGTTTGATGGCTCAATCAAGAAGTTGAGGATCAAATATAGAGTTTAAGAAGAATCTCTCAATGAAAGCTTTAAGATTGATCAAAGATGGCTCAATGAAAGTCAAGATGATGGAGGAAGACACTCAAGGGTTAGTATATATAAGCCCCAAAAAGAGAGAGCCAAAATAGCTCTCCCAACGGGCTGATTTCTGCCCGTTGGCGATGTCCGGTCGCTTGCCAATCGATCGTTGGTCGACCGATCGAGCGACCGAAGGCATTCTGCCCATTCTAGGCATCGGTCGATCGATCGAAATGTCTTCCGCCCGATTTCTTCTTCAGCTGGTCGACCAGTCGATCGATCGAATTTGGGCATGGCTAATTTTTTTGCGTATTTTTCTTGTGTGCTTCGTTTTCGGGTTCCGGCCTTCAGCGTGCGTCAACTTGGAGGCCTTCTCTAGACTCGTCCTAGATGTCTTTGGTGCACATGTCGAACTTCAAGAAATTTCCGCGACGAACCCAAACGCGTCGACCAATGTCATTCTGATTTTCTAATTTCTTTCGATATTTCTGATCGAGGACATTGAGTGCTAACCGATATGAAACCTGAAAATATTTCTCAATGAAATATTAGTTTCATATTTTTTATCATCAAAATCGAGATTAAAATCAAAGTAAAAAATCTTAGGCCCACACAATTAATTGCTAATTAGCCGGTGGCTTGAAACTTGCAATTCACTCCCTTTTTATCCATAAGGAGAGACGACGCTATCATACCATCTATCTTAGATCCATGCCGACCTTGCTAGAAAACATTCCATGCCTATCTCCTCATATAGTCTTTGTGAGAATATTTGCAATATTTTGATCAGTATAAATTTTCCTAAGCTCAAGCTGCTCCTCTCCGATCACCATTCGGATCTGGTGATACCAAATGTCAATATGTTTGGTCTGATACATACCATCCAAGGTACACTGATTGTTTTTGTTTTGTACCACATGATCTTTCTAACGTGGTCCTAGACAAATAACTTAAAGTAGACATCTAGCCAATCTCCTTCCTCTCCACCACCAACCATAGTGCCATGATTAATTGCTATAGCTGCTTGATTTGTTAGTGTATCGACGCTGGAGCAAGACTAAGCAATGTCAAGAAGAAGTGATATGTTGTGACACCTCGAGGTTGAACTCCTTTGCAACATCGATGCTCTCAAGGTTGAACTCATGTGTTTTCTCAGTATATAAAAAATTCTTCATTAACTGCAATAATTAATACAATAAATTCTAATGGTGTATGTGAATTAATATATATTAGTTTTAGATAGAGGAAAAACTATTGAAATTTGTCCATTTATGTAAAAAAACACAAAAAATTATAAATATTGAATATGATTACAAACATGAGCATTTTAGATATTAGATAATTATATGTATTTGAATTGACAATTGGTACTATGATCAAGTAATAATAATTATAATGAGGACAACATTTATGCTATATATATAAAAGATATGAAGTCTTGACGGTGTAAATTAATATACATTTTTCATATTTAAAAGGAAAAACATTGGAAAAATCCTAAATTATATTGATTTCCACAGGTTTTTTGTTAGGTTTAAGTTGACCTCAGTTCATTGTGACAAAGAACTAAACAAATTAATGATATCATCTAAATTGGGTAGGAGATAAAAGTTTCAATCATATTAATTAATTAGAAGAAACAATGAAGCCGTTGAAGTGTTTTATATTATTCAACATTCTAGAAAAAGAAAGTTTTGGAAAAATTCTATATTATATTGCTTTTCAGAGGTTTCTTATCACGTTTACGTTGCTTTGAACTTAACAATGTCAACATCTGAATTAGGTAGGAGATAAAAGTTTCAATCACATTAATTAATTAGACAAGGATGAAGCCTTTGAAGTCTGTTTTATTCATGGCTTGCGATGCATAGTCTTAATTATGGTTGAACAATTAAATGCTTCTGTTTTTTTTTTTTTTCAATATCATTCATTCAAACAAGATAGTGTTGATGTTAATGTTGCCATCTGGTTAATGTTGATGTTATAGTGTTGCCATAACATAGATCTGATAATCTTCCTCTATCTTCTATCAGACATTTTGTGTGTACTGAATCTGATGTGTTGCATTAAGATACTCATCAATTGGGATACTAGATTTAGCACTAGTTGAATAAACTTATTACTGATCAATTATTTTTAAATATGATTTTTTAAAATATTTTAATCTATTTGTGATGTAGGCAGCAACTAAGGGGTTTGACCTTGCAAAGCATTTTAAAAGAGCTTGGAAATTTGCAACCCTATGTAGTTAAAATGATAGAGTATGTTGTTGTATATTATCTTTAATGGATATTGATTTAAGCAGTTGAGGATTACATTTTGAGTGTCTGGTGTTTATTTTTAGTCTAAATTAGACAAATTAGAATACCTACATACTAAAATTGAAAAGATGCTAGGTTTTGCCCTGTTTGGAATCGAAAACGGAGCTGTTTTCGTTTTCATTTTCGCTCAAATCACGAAAATGCATTTGGAAACGATTTCACGATTTGTTTTTGCAGAACCAGCAACATCAAATTTTGTGGGCAAAATTGCGGTGGCATTTTCACAATTCCACCCAACTCAAAAGGCATTTTTGTCAATCCCGAAATATGCTTTCACTTATTTTATTGCTTTCATCAAAATGAAAATGGTACTATTTCGTTAACCAAATATTTTTTAAAAAAATTAAAAAAAAATAGCTAAACTTTTTTGTTTTCGTGAAAACGAAAACAAAAAAGCATTTATGCTACTATTTTTTTGAAATTATTTTAAAGAGCTAGAATTTAAAAAAACATGGAGAAAGTTGTGCTTCTTCGTATAACTATTGACCTAAGATTCTCAACATAAATTTCGATCTTAATTTTGATGGTAACAAACAATGCTTAGTTGACTATCACCATCGACTAGTCTGCAACCAGTGAGCCCAATGGCTCTTTTCTCAATCATTACGGTCTCTTGTACCTGAGCCCTCTTCATAGAATTCTAACTTATCTCTTTCTAGTTTCACTTGTGATTAATTTTATCATCACCTTGGATGTTTTTCCACATGAATAGCACAAGATAGACATGCATCCGAGCTTAATCCCAAGGAAACTTAAGATAAACCAATGAAATTTTTCGAATATGAAATGGACAAGGTGGTTGGCGAAGTTGGCAAGATTGATGGGTGCCTAATTGAAGTAGAGAACCTTGTCGAAGAATGAGTTCCCGCTACAATTTGGTGGAGAACACGAGTTGCCGAATATGGATGAATTTCGCTCGAGATTCATGCAGAGAGAGGCATTGAAAGATCTTGATTTCCAGCTATGTTTGGCCGAGAAAAGGATACACCAATTGTGCCAAAATTGGAGGAATTACTTCTGTCCAATGGAGGAGGCGTTGTTGGCTCTCTGATTTCTGCCATGAAGGGCATCAGAGATGTTGTGATGGTTGAGTGTTGATTTGATGGCCCAAACCCAAATAAGGTGCCTCCTACACCACCCGACCCTATCTGATTAAGAATTCGGGGTCCGACACGAATAATCCGAATAAAATCGGACTCCGACCCGAATAAAAGTAAAAAGTGGTATTAAAAATATAATTCTACTAGAATTAAACTCAAAATCTCTTAAACTTCATTTTTAACCCTCTAACCACCAAGCCAACATCAACTTCTATAATTGTAATATATATAAATATATATTTAACTTACATTTCGGGTCAAGTCAAGTATATCAAGGATTTCACCCACCCTGACCCGAGTTACCTAAATAACCCAATCTGAGTTGAATTTTCAGGTTATTTTTTTTAATTATTCGAGTCGGTTCAAGTTTTGCTCGCTCCTAGTTAATAAGGCCTAATGGCCTATAGAAGCTAAGAAGGTCAAATGACGTATATGGGTTGCTGGGCTTTACGCAGCAGATTGGACTATGGAGGCCAGAAATGGCCAGTACATAGTTGGGCTACAGCAGACCTCAATAGGTAGGCCGAATTGATTAAGCAGGCCAGAAGGCCTTCTAAATTTAGTAAACAGTAACAGCAGACCTAAATAGCTCACGTTATCTGAGATACAATCCTTTATCGATGATATCTAAAAGTACTTGTGAAATATAAATATATCGCTAACTAATTAACCAAGCACTTAGACATATCAATTGAATTACAAGGGATAACCTGCTGAGCAATGAGCTCGTGCCCTCTTTGCCTCCTTTCGAAAATATTTCTGTGGCAGAACAATGCATTTGACGAAGACGCCATTTTGGTATCTGTAAGATGCGGGCTCTGCTCTATGGTGCAGGATGTCATTCCAATGATTTTTTTTTTTAGGAAAAAAATGGGAATGCATTAAGGTGAAGCTGCTGCAAATCCTAAGCAAAATCCAAGACAGCCCCTAGTATCTTATCTAGGATCAATAAAGGGATCATTACACTCATCCCAAAAAGGAAGGTGCCTCCATATCAATGAATTAAGGCTCGTTAGTCTGGAGAACAATATTAAAAATCTTTTTCAAAAAACTGGCCAATAGGGTTTCACCACTTATGAATGACACCCCAGGGCTTTAATCAATGGGTGTAGCAATTTTTTATTAGATGAAAATGATCAGTGAAATTATCAACTGTGATTAATCTTTTGATTGGTCTCAATTATATATATAAATTTTTAAATTGATTTCAATAATGACCCCCATCGATAAATCGTGAGATCGCCAGTTAACTTGACGATGTGGCGAACCAAAAATAATTTTAAAATATCGTCACATCATAATAATACACGTAGACATATTTTTGAATACATTTTTATAATCATTTGCTTCTCCTCCACCCCGATAAAAAACTCGAGCCACCACCTCACCCGCTCCCAACGGACCCACTCTACAACGCCTTCTCCAATTATTACTCTGGCGATCCTTTTTGGTGATCCTCGAAAGCTATGATGCGGTGTCGTAGTAGTACTTATTATGCATGCTTCTCCATCACCACGGGCACTTTGCCAGTTCCTAGATCACAACTCGCCCGTCGGTGTGTATGCAGAAGTGCTCTAACGCCTTGGTGAACTCCGGCACGTACGAGCTGTTGGCATTAGGTTTTCAACCTTGGCCTTAATCTCGGTTTTGATGATAATAAATATGGGACTAATGATTTCATTGAGAATATCTTCAGGTTCTATATCAGTAGCGTTCGATGTCCTTGATCGAAAAAATCGAAGAGATCAGAAAATCGGAAGGACATTGATCGTCGTGCTCGGGTTCGTCGCGAAAGTTTCTCGAAGTTGACGAGTGCACCAAAGATACATTGCACGAGCTCAAAGATCACATAGAAAGCTCTCCAAGATGATGCTCGTTGAAAGTCGGAACCCTGAAACGAAGCGCGGAAGAAATCGGCTGAAAAATACAACTCAACCTAAGTTCGGTCGATCGGACGGTCGACCGAATAGGGTAAAGTAAAGGGCACCAGCTATTTCGGTTGACCAGTCGATCGACCGACTAGTGCCAAAATGGAACAGTAGCTACGTCGGTCGACCGGGCGATCGACCGATCGAAGCCCAAATTGGGCAGTAGCTCGGGCAATCGACCGAAGGTCGGGATCGAAGATCTTGCGTCATGGCGGTCGACCCGTCGATCGACCCACCAAAGAGAAAAAATGGCGGTCGAAGGAGCGGTCGATCGGTCGGTCGACCGACCAATCGACCGACGGCCTGCAACAGATAGAAAACTATCCGTTGAGTTGTCGTTTCTTCCGTAGGGTATAAATATACCCTCATATACTTCATTTAATTTTCTTCTCCCAATCTTACAGAGATCATTGAGTATTCTAAGAGAGATTTAGAGCCTTCCAAACGATCAACGCTTGCGCTCTGTTATTTTCGCGAACACCTTCTCAAGCGCCAGCTGCTGCTTCAACTCGGGTTTTGATCAAGTTCATCCCTTGACGAGTTGAAGGCATAAAAGGCTTGGAAAAGAGCACGATTCTTTGGTTTAATTCTTAAGCTCTTTTGATTGTAAATTTTATCTTTTATTTGAACGGTTATCTTTTAATTTGGGTTTACGAAGACCGGGTGTTAGGTCTTCTTGTGTGGAAGTGGTTACCTGGTGTTAGGTGTAAAGCCACTTGTGTAAACTTAGTGTTTACTAGGATTAGTTTAGTTGTCCCTTTGGGTTGAGGTGGAAGAGTGCTCTCGATAAGAAGGTAGAGACTTCCGGGTGTGGAAGTACCTTAGGTCGAGAGTGAGACTCTTCAAGTGAAAAGTCCTCTGTCTAAGGGAAACGTAAATTAATCTAGTAAAACTAGTTTGGAAATTCTAAGCGGGGTACTTAGGTAGTGTAATAGGCATGAAAACATTCATACTCGTTTGAATGAAACCAAAATGTCATGAAAAAGAACCATATTCATGAAAACATTCATACTTGAGATCATATATGATTTAATTTTGAATTCCAATTTTGTTTTGAACATATTATGTATGATTTTGTTTTCATATCAAATATTGTTTTCCATCCCTTTGGTTGAAACTTTGATGTTTCATGAAAATAATCTTTAGAGTCTCAACTTCATGAAAAGTTATTTAGGTGCTGTTTGGTTAGCGAAAATTATTTTCTGGTTTGGTTTCAGTGAAACTGAAAACTTGATTTCGAAAACTTGGTTTTGGTTTCTAGTTTTCAGTTTTCTGAAAACGCGTTTGGTTAATAAAAACAACATTAGTTTTAGTTAGTTGAAATCAGTAAATATTTATTTGATTATAAAAAATAATATTAATATTCCTTGAACATTTTTAGTAGTAATTAAATGTTTAGTTAGTTTACAAAATTAAATATTTGTTAATATGGTTACAAAATATTTAAATGATTTAATTAATTAAGTTATTGATAATTTAAGATTTTTTTGTTCAATTAGATATAAAAATTAATTAATAGTTATTATAAAATTTCAAAAAAAAAACAAGTCCAATGATCTAAAATTAGGTTTGATTAAATTATAAATAGACTAACTTTAAGAAAATCGAGTTATTTAAAATTTGGATTTGAGTCAATTAGATATAAATTGGTTTAATTATTTTATAAATTTAAGATAAAAGTTTGAGTTAAAAATGATGATTTTTATTTTTATTTTTAAAAATTCGATATAGTTTGATTTATTTTTAAATTAATTAATTTTATAAAAAAATATTTATAATTACAATGTTGTCATAGCATTTTGATAACGAAACCGACAGTCTCGAAACCACAGAAAATAACATTCTGTTGTTTTCATTTTTATTAAGAAAACTGGTTTCGTTTTCATTCTGGTTTCGATTCAGTTTCACGAAAACACTAAACCAAACACGTTTTCGTAAGCAGTTTTGGTTTCAGTGAAACTGAAACCATGAAAATAGACTTGGTTTCGCTAACCAAACAGGCCCTTATGTTTCATCCCTTTGAATAGATAGACCTTTCTTACCCTTTTTGATTGATGTCAAAAAGGGAAGGATAGTATAAGCAAAAAGGGGAGAAAAATAAAAGAAAATGTAGGAGAAAACTATAGGTAAATGGGAGGAAAATATAGAAAATTCATGCATATAGATAGGGGGAGTTTATTCTTATAGATAGGGTTGTCCAGTATCCGGTTCAACCCGAACCGAACCGAAAAACCGAACCGAATTTTTTGGTTTGGTTCGGTTCACATGCTGCGGGGTTCGGTTATTGACCCGAATCGAACCCGATTTATTATATCGGTTCGGGTTCGGTTCCCGGAATTCGGGAACCGACCCGAACCGAAAACCGAAAACCGAATACCCAATATTATTTTTTTTCGGATTCGGGTCGGGGATTGCCGGATCGGCGGTTCGGGTCAGAGATTCATCATTCATCCGTTAGGTACTTAGGTCATTTCTCTGATTCGGCGCCCTCCAAACCCAATACTCGATCCTCATCAATCCCGCCTCCCTGCTTTGCTCGACTGGTGAGTGGCGACTGCTCCCGTCGACTCCCTGCCGAGCGTCTGCCAGTGCCGTCGAGCGCCGAGCGAGCATCAACGAGCGCCGAGCGTCTGCCAGTGCCGTCGAGCGCCGAGATCTCATCAATCCCGCCTCCCTACTTTGCTCGACTGCTCCCATCGTTCGACTCACTCCCGACTCCCTGCCGACCGCCGAGCGTCTGCCAGTGCCGTCGAGCGCCGAGCGAGCATCAACGAGCGCCGAGCGAGCATCAACGAGTGCCGAGCAAGCGTCAATGAGCGCCGACTCTCCCTCAATCTGCGACTCCCGAGTCCCGAATCTACTCGACAAGCGGCGACTCCGAGCGGCGACATCTGCTCCAGTTCGGCAGCGCTTCATCCCCTCCCACGCAGTGACACGCGGGCACGCGACAGCATTTCATCTACTCCTGGGCCTCCTGGCTGCATTCTTCGACGACCAGCGCTGCTGCTGCCGCGCCTTGGCACCTCCGTGAGACCGTGACCTCTCCTTTCAATTCCCGCTCCTTGAGTCCTTGGCACCTAGGTAAGTACTAAGTAGGTAATTTCTATGATCTATCATAATTATGTGATCTGCTCGTTGTGATCTACTGATCTGTTAATTTCAAATTGAAATTTCATCGTGGTGGTCGGTGGTGGACTTGTGGGCTGCGGCACTGGCCGAGTGGCCATTTAATTAAGGCAATTTGATATGATTTGAAATTTTAATTAAGGCAATTAATTAATGTATTGTGGTTTGACAGTTTGATTTCATTATTCATGGTAGATTGATATGAATTATAGTTCACTAGTTTGATATGAATTATAGTTAGAAGTATAAAATTGTTTTTCAATTTAGTATCATGCATTTTTCTCATATCTTGCCTAGATGAACTTGATAGTATATATTATGTTGATATGAATTAAAGTTTTCCTTTATATGTTTATTGCAATTACCAATGATTATGTAACTTTATTTTGCATAGATGGCAGAAGAAATATCTCCTAATGTTGACATTGGTGTTGATGTCCTTGATAACTCCAATAATCTCATTGAGAGTTCAAGTTCGGGTTTAGGACCAACACTAAAGAAAAGAAAAGCTATGAAACCACGGGCTGATGTGTGGAATCACTACACGCGATTTACCAATAAGGAGGGAAAGTTGAAGGGCAAGTGTAACTATTGTGGACAAGAGTATGCTTGTGACACGAAGCAGTGTGGTACTAGTACACTTAAGACACACCTAGAGAAATGCTTTGAGAATCCTCCTAATAAGGAAAAACAACAGAAGAAGCAAACAGAAATTGGTTATACACCAAACTTGACTGAATCAGGTCCTGGGTCAAACACAATGAGCACATGGAGGTTTGATCAAGCTGCAACTAGAAAATCACTTGCACGGATGATTGTTAAGGATGAATATCCCTTTTCATGTGTTGATGGTGAAGGATTTAGAGATTTCTGTGCTACTGGAATGCCTAGGTTTCAAATTCCTTCTAGGCAAACTGTGAGTAGAGATTGTTATGAGTTGTATGTGGCGGAGAGGTTGAATCTGAAGAAGTTATTGCAGGTTGAGTGTCAACGTGTTTGTCTGACCACAGATACGTGGACTTCTATTCAAAGAATCAATTATATGTGCATTACAGCTCATTTTATTGATCGGAAGTGGAAGGTGCAAAAGAGAATTCTGAACTTCTGTCCGATTAGTAGCCATAAAGATGAGAACATTGGAAAGGCAATTGAGAAGTGTTTGAATGATTGGGGAATTGATAAAGTCATGACTATAACAGTTGATAATGCAAGCTCAAATGACACTGCTATTGCTTTTTTGAAGAAGAAAATGAAAAATTGGCCTGATGGATGTGTCATGAATGGTGAGTTCTTACATGTGCGATGTTTTGCTCATTGCATGAATTTAGTAGTTCAGGATGGTTTGAAGTTATCTAATATGTCGCTCACTCGTGTTCGGGAGGCCATCAGATACATTCGACAATCACCAGCTAGGCTTAAGAGATTTAAGACATGTGTTGAGAAAGAGAAAATTGAAAGTAAAGCTCTTTTGCGGCTTGATGTCCCCACGAGGTGGAATTCAACCTATCAAATGTTGGAGGTTGCTTTAAGGTTCGAAAGGGCCTTTGAGAGGTATCACGAAGAGGATCCTTGTTTTGAAAGGGATCTTCTCGAGGGGGATGGTGGGGGACGGCCTATTGATTTTGATTGGGTAATTCTAAAGGGTTTGGTTCAGATGCTTCAGATATTTTATCGAGTCACTTTAACTGTATCTGGAACGATATCTACCACTTCTAATGTCTATTTGCATGACATTAGCGAGATTGCAGCTCTTCTAAATGAATGGGTGTCCGATCAATCTCCTTATCCTGAGTTTTGGGACATGGCAGTGAAGATGAAAGAGAAATGGGATAAGTATTGGGGAAATCCAGATAAATTGAACTTCCTGATATTTTTTGCCATGATCCTTGATCCTCGATGTAAGTTTGGTTTAGCCGAGTTTGCACTTGAAGAGATGTTTGGGGAGGAGAAGACTCGAATTATTTCGAGGAAGATGAAGGATAAGTTTTTTGAACTTTTCAATGAATATTCCGAGAGGTTTAATAATGGGCAATTAAAAAGGAATCCTTCTGAGATTTCAGGCTCTTCTAGTTCTCATGCTTCTAGTATTCAATCATCAAGTCTACCACGAGCATCAGCTGTGGATGTCACTTTTGGAACAAGAAGAACAATTGAAAAATATAAACAAAAGAAACAGATACTTGGTGTTGAAAGCAAGACTGAGTTAGACCGATATTGGGATGAGGATCCTGAAGTTGATGATATTGATGTTCTAAAATGGTGGAGTGTCAATAGTGGGAGGTATCCTATTCTAGCTTCGATGTCACTAGAAATACTTGCAATTCCTATCTCCACCGTGGCATCTGAATCTACTTTTAGCACGGGAGGTCGAGTTCTCGATGAGTTTCGGAGTTCATTGGCTCCTTCTATGGTGGAAGGACTTATTTGTCTTCAAGATTGGATTCGACTCAGAAAAGGAAAGCAAGTTGTGGATGATTTGGAAGAGGTTGAAAAATTACAAGAATGTATATTTTGGATTAATAAGTTCCTTTAAGTTTTAATTATATTGGACTTGTTTTATTGCTTATAGTTTATACCGTATTAATGATTTCTTGTTTTATTGTAGAGTTTGCGAAGATCGATTTTGCACCGCCTATCATCGACATTCCTAATTGATCCAGTCATCTTCTTAGCAAGGAGCAAGGTAATATTGTATTTGGTATTTGGTAGAGATATAATAGTATTGGTATTTGGTAATATTGTTGCTAGTGTAAAGGTTCTTCTGTTGAGGAATTATGTCAGCTTGATAGAATGATAGCTTGTGTAGATTTTTGTGTAAAAATTTTCATTGTTTGGTAGAGATAGAGATGGTTTTATAGAATGATAGCTTCTGTTGCTAGTTGCTAGAATGATAGCTTGATAGAATGATAGCTTTAGTTGCTAGTTGCTTGTTGCTTGATACTTGATGGAGATGCACATTAGCTGTCTCTGGTTGAAATTTCTTCATGCTACATTTCTTCATGCTACATTTCTTGCAATGCACATTAGCTGTCGCAGCATATGTAAATTATAACATGTAAAAGAATGAATGTGATGTTCTCTTCAGTCTTCACCTGCAACTGCTGCTTCTTCTTCCTGTGGTGACTGCTGGGGAGCGAGCAGAGTTCCAAGATGCCCATTCTTCTTCTTCCACTTGTCTTATCTGAGCGACTCTCTTCGAGTTAGATCTCAATTAAAGCTATAATTAGATCTGAGCAATCACTAACTAAATTCTATAATTTGCAGCACGGGCTAGCAATTGCCAAGTTGGAGAGGATACTAGAAACTGGAAAGCAGAGACTGCCCTAATCTGGATGCTTCCATGGGTTCAATTAACAAGGAAATTATAGCCAGTGGGATGTTGCCACAAGTAATGACTTAGTGATTGTGTACTTGTGTGGTTGTCCGGTTGTCCGGTTGATACTTGATAGTTGATATAATGTTTTGCTACTTGATAGTTGAGAACTTGAGATAATGGTTGATAATATTTGTAATAAGTAATTAAGTATTGGTATTTGGTATAGATAATGGTTGCTAGTTGATAATATTGTTGCCTTAAAGTGTAAATAGCTTGTGTAAAGGTTCTTTGGTAATATTGTATTTGGTATTTGGTAGAGATATAATAGTATTGGTATTTGGTAATATTGTTGCTAGTGTAAAGGTTCTTCTGTTGAGGAATTATGTCAGCTTGATAGAATGATAGCTTGTGTAGATTTTTGTGTAAAAATTTTCATTGTTTGATAGAGATAGAGATGGTTTTATAGAATGATAGCTTCTGTTGCTAGTTGCTAGAATGATAGCTTGATAGAATGATAGCTTTAGTTGCTAGTTGCTTGTTGCTTGTTGCTTGATACTTGATGGAGATGCACATTAGCTGTCTCTGGTTGAAATTTCTTCATGCTACATTTCTTGCAATGCACATTAGCTGTCTGCCTGTCTCTGGTTGAAATTTCTTCATGTCCAGCAAATTTCGGTTTTTTTCGGGTTGAAACCGAACCGAACCGAATTATTTCGGTTCGGGTTAAATCGGGTTAGGAAATGTTCGGTTCGGGTTCGGGTTCCGGTTTGGGTAAAGAAAAAATTTCGGTTTGGGCTTGTTCGGTTCGGTTCGGTTCGGTTCGAACCGAATGGACAGCCCTACTTATAGATATGCATGTTGATAGGGGGAGAAATCCCTTAGTTGATATCCTTTTATGCCTTAATGATTATATTTTCTTAAGGATGTTTGTCATCATCAAAAAAGGGGAGATTGTTGGCTTTAGGTTTTCAACCTTGGCCTTAATCTCGATTTTGATGATAACAAACATGGGACTAATGATTTCATTAAGAATATCTTCAGGTTCCATATCAGTAGCGTTCGATGTACTCAATCGGAAAAATTGGAGAAATTAGAAAATCGGAAGGACATTGATCGTCGCGCTCGGGTTCATCGCGGAAGTTTCTCGAAGTTGACGAGTGCACCAAAGATACATTGGACGAGCTCAAAGATCACATGGAAAGCTCTCCAAGATGATGCTCGTTGAAAGCCGAAACCCGGAAACGAAGCGCGAAAGAAATCGGCTGAAAAATACAACTCAGCTTAAGTTCGGTCGACTGGGCGGTCGACCAAATTTGGTAAAGTAAAGGGCACCAGCTATTTCGGTCGACCGACTAATGCCGAAAAGGGGTAGTAGCTACGTCGGTCGACCGATCGAAGCCCAAATTGTGCAGTAGCTCGGGCGGTCGACCAGTCGGTCGACCGACCTGCGTTTGCTGAAGATGCAAGATCGCGTTGGTCAATTGAAAGGTCGATCATAGGCCGAGATCGTAGATCTTGCATCTTTACGATCGACCCGTCGATCGATCGACCAGAGAGAAAAAATGGTGGTCGAAGGAGCGGTCGATCGGTTGGTCTACCGACCAATCGATCGGCGGCCTGCAACGGATATAAAACTATCCGTTGAGCTGTCGTTTCTTCCGTAGGGTTTAAATATACCCTCATATACTTCATTTAACTTTCTTGTGTCTTGGTGGTCGACCCGTTGGTCGACCGACTAGAGAGAAAAAATGGCGGTCGAAGGAACGGTCGACTGGTGTGGAAGTACCTTAGGTCGAGAGTGAGACTGTTCAAGTGAAAAGCCCTCTGTGTAAGGGAAACGTAAATTAATCTAGTAAAACTAGTTTGGAAATCCTAAGCAGGGTGCTTAGGTAGTGGAGTAGGCATTGGGGCTGAACCACTATAAATCTTATGTTTGCATTGTTTCATTTTGTTGTGCTTTAATTGCTTAATCATTTATTGATTCCGCATATAATCATTGAATCGCAAATTTCCTAAACGATTTAAGTGAACGATTAAAATCGGATTTAGGCTAATAGATTTAGTAAATACACTATTCACCCCTCCTCTAGTGTTGCCATTTCGCCTACATTTGGTATCAGAGCGGGTTCGTAGCTTGAGATTTCACCATCTCGTCTACATCTAGTCTCGATCTAGAAATGACTCTAGAAAGTGTAGCGTCTTCACCTCCTAGGTTCGATGACTCAAACTTTGGTCTTTGGAAACATAGGATATACACTTATTTGAAGACTAAAGGTTTTGGTGTCTTTAACATGTTACATTGGGAATTCATTGAACCTAAGGTTGATATGCATGCTTGGAGTGAAATGGATAAGAAAATGTCTAAGTATAATGGAGATGCCATGAATTACATACTTTGCACATTACCAAATGGCATCTTAAAAAAAGTCATGCATTGCTCTTCGGCTTTTGATTTATGGGCCTCGTTAAATGTTTTATATGATTATGCCAAAACCGAAGAAATTGGCACTTTTGATGAAGATGGTGATGACAATGGTCACACACCTACTACTAATCTTGGTTTTGATGCCCCTAGCTCTTCTAGTCAAAGAAGTAGCACCAAGAGACGAAAAAGAAGAGTAATTTGTTATGCTTGCAAAGAGAAGGGGCATGTGAAGAAAAATTATCCAAGCATGAAGAACAAAGTAAGGAAGAGGTCAAGTGCTTCCACCTCCACCTCTCACACATTTGAAGCACCCTCTAGCAATGACTATGAAGCTACTTGAAAAGTTTGCCTCATGAGTACCAATGATGAGGTATACTCTCTCCCTTCTAGTCATAATAATGAAAATGTTAGTACTAGCTCTTCTAATTCACATGATATGCGATATGATGAGTTAGTAAGCGAATATAAGAAAGTGTACACCTTGCTAGTTAAAAAGGATAAAGAAAACAAAAAATTGAAGAAAAGAAAATTTAGAGCGTAGCTCACATGTGCATGCATTAGAATTAGAAAATGACAAATTAAAGACTAATTCTATTGAGTCTTGCCATGATACATTGAACCTTGAGCTAAAAGCTTTGAAACATGAAAATGTGGATTTAATAGATAAATTGAAGTTTAGGAATGATGATTTCAAAATTGAGAATGAAAAATTGAAAGTTGAAAATAACATGTTGGAATCTCAATTGAATGCATTGCATAAATCCATGAATGATGTGAAAAATGAGACGTTGACTTTGAGTAGGAAAGTAAATACTTCCTCTTATAATTCTAAGAATCAAAATGTCTCATTTAAGAACTCTAAAAATAAAAATGCTCATGTAAAGAATGCTAAGGTTCATCATCATTCTCATACTAAGTATTCTACAACAAAACCTCATAGTTCAAAATGTATCTTTTAAGAATGCTCATGCTCATCCTAGTTCAAATAACAAGCATTCTAAAAATAAATCTCATGTCCATAACAAAAACAAAAAGAAATTTAATGGACATTGTTTTTGTTGTGGTGTATTTGGTCATGCTATATATGATTGCGCATTCAAAATGAACCCAAGTATTGTGAAAACCATTTGGGTATCAAAAGTCTCATATTCTCTTATAGGGGGAGCCACCACACAAGGATAAAGAGAAGTGAAGAGTTGAAGTTGACCATGGACTTGAATGATGAATCCTCCCTTGGTTGCAACTTCAAGCTACCTTGATGTCTTAGGTAAAATTGGCATCAAACATTCTGGTATCATCTCCTTACTTTGATTTGCTTTATTTAAGTTGGAGTTATGATACATGTTCAATTTGAGTTATTTTTCCAGCTCTTAATAAGAGCCTTTTGAAAAATGTTTTTGATTTTTGATTTTCCGGTCTCTTCGGAGACCTATGTGGCCTGTAATGGGCCTAAGCGACCTTGCGATTCTAAATCGTAGACTAATTGTGGCTTTTGATTTTCAACCAATAGGAAGGATTGGAGATCTATTTTTCAAACATTTTATATTTTGAGATCTCTTAATTCGTTTCGGATTCACGATAACTTACTTTGAAACGAATTTCAAACTATTTAGCAAAGTGGACTTTGAAAATGATATTTGAATCTCTTTGCTTTTTGGTTTGGTTAGCTTGCTAAGTAGCTATATTTTCACTAAAATATTAGTGTAGCTTACTTGCAAGTTACAAGTATTTTAGGAAGAAAAAGATTAGTTTGACAAATTTTCATGAATTGGGTATAACTTTGATAAATCCAAAATCTTAGTGTTATACCTCAATGTTTAAGCTTAAACTATGTCTCTATACTCATGATTAGATTTGCATGATAAAATCCTTGATTTCTCATGAGTAGGTAGGATTTTAGCACTTAGGCAAATTTCATTGAATGAAATTTGCTCTAGGTTGACACTCACCATTAGAGACATTCTTTTAAGTCCAAACTAGTTAAGCATACCTAGAGATCTTATTCATCAAATGTTTCACATCCTAAGATCTCCTTAGATTCATTTTTATATCATGGTATACTCATTTAAAATGAATCTTTACTATCTAGCATAGGTTGAATTTTCTTTTAAATGAAACTTTGCATTGAACCTTGCTATGTAGTAAGTTAGCTTGCTAAGTTGACATATTATTTCATTATAATACTAATGAAGTCTACTTGCAAGTTAAGAATTGGAAGGATATGCTATCTAAAAGAAAAATGAAAAAGGAAATGAAAAAGTTGGACAAATTTCTAAAAATAAGGTATGGATTTAATTTTGCAAAAATCTTTGTAAAATAATTGAATATGTATGCTTTAATGATGTCTCTATATAGTCATGATTGATTATGCATGATGAATATAAAATTTCATGAGTAGAAATTTTTTTTGATAACTTAGGCAATCTCACGATATCTTAATTGAATAAAACTTGCTCTAGGTTAAAACTCATATTAGAGATCTCATTTTAAGTAAACACCAAATGAATATGTTTAGATACACATATCATATAAGTCTAGGTATTTAAAATTGAAAAATCATGTCTAGATGATCAATGTGATAACTAGATCACATTAGTGGACTTAAGCTTGAAAAAGGTTTGACCCAAGTCAACAAATTGACTTGGATCCCTTCATTTTAAAGTTAAAAACTTCATAAACATGTTTAGGAATATGTATGACTTGTTTCCATGCACTTAGAGTGAAAATTTCATATGGATATGGATAAAATGACATAGAGGTCAATTCATGCTTACCTCTCTTGAACCAAGTTGACTCAAGTCAACAAGTTGACCTAAAGGTTTCATTTTTGATCTATATTTGAGAAACATATTTAGATTTACTCATGTTAGGTATCCATAGAGTTAAATTTGAAAAATCATGAGAAAATCTTATGATTGAAACTTAGCAAATTTCATAAAAACTAGTTTAGTTTTGAATGAAACCATGCTAGGTTGAGAGCTTGACTTAAGGACATAATTTTTATTTCAAACTCTTTACATGACCATCATGTGGTGTCATGAAAGTTTGAATGAAAATTGAGCAAATTTTAAGAATAACTGAAAATTACAAAAATACCATTTCAACCTACATTTGGTATCAATTTCAGTTATTTCTAGGAAAATATAAAAAAATCTTTTTTAAATGATTTTTAAAACTGCACATTCACTGAAAAATCTAGTTTTATCAGTAAAAATTTCAAAAAGTTTTATCAAGAATCTGATTTAAAATGGAATTTTGAATGTTAACTTCGAAAACTCAAAGTATCACTTAATTGAGATATCGATCCTTTCGATACTTTGATCTTTCTTCAAAAAAACTTCAAATGAAACTTTGTGCATGCCATTTGAATTCCATTTCTAATATCATTCACATAATTTCTTGAGTAAAATCATTCCTAGAAATGATTTTGATATTTTGGATGATAGCTAGGATCCATTTGTTTATTTGAAAATAATATAGGATGAAAAATGAACTTAATTAGAAAATTCATTTTGAGTTCAAACTTGATACATGTATTTCAAATGACCATTCAATAATTGGTATCAAAAATTTTCGTCCAAACAAATTAGTTTCAAAAATATTTGTCAAAAATATGACTTTGTATAAACTTAAAAGGTTGATTTTTTGAAAACTTTTAAGTATAGTTTGACCTAAGTCAACAAAGAAACTTAAAAAATTCATCTTAAGCTCAAACTTGATTCATAAATTTACATTATCTCATGTTTGATGTCTAGATGCCTAAATATGAGAAAACATGAATAGATAGCAAAACATTGAGACTTAGCATTTTCATGTTCTCATGTTTATTTCAAATGAAAACATGCTAAGTTCATATTTGGATCAAATGACATAAGTTTCACTTCAAACTTGATATACATGATTTAAATGACCATATTTTGTAAGTTTGAAAGTTTGAATGAAACCAAGATATCATGAAAAAGAACCATATTCATGAAAACATTCATACTTGAGATCATATATGATTTAATTTTGAATTCCAATTTTGTTTTGAACATATTATGTATGATTGTGTTTTCATATCAAATATTATTTTCCATCCATTTGGTTGAAACTTTCATGTTTCATGAAAATAATCTTTAGAGCCTCAACTTCATGAAAAGTTATTTGTGTTTCATCCATTTGAATAGATAGACATTTCTTGCCATTTTTGATTGATGTCAAAAGGGGGAGAAGAGTATAAGTAAAAAGGGGAGAAAAGTAAAAGAAAATATAGGAGAAAACTATAGGTAAAGTGGAGGAAAATATAGGAAATCCATGCATATAGATAGGGGGAGTTTATTCTTATAGATATGCATGTTGATAGAGGGAGAAATCCCTTAGTTGATATCCTTCTATGCATTAATGATTATATTTTCTTAAGGATGTTTGTCATCATCAAAAATGGGGAGATTGTTGGCTTTAGGTTTTCAACCTTGGCCTTAATCTCGATTTTGATGATAACAAACATGAGACTAATGATTTCATTGAGAATATCTTCAGGTTCCATATCAGTAGCATTCGATGTCCTCGATCGAAAAAATTGGAGAAATTGGAAAACCGGAAGGACATTGATCGTTGCGCTCGGGTTCATCGCGAAAGTTTCTCGAAGTTGACGAGTGCACCAAAGATACATTGGACGAGCTCAAAGATCACATGGAAAGCTCTCCAAGATGATGCTCGTTGAAAGCCGGAACCCGAAAACGAAGTGCGAAAGAAATCGACTGAAAAATACAACTCAGCCTAAGTTTGTGCCCAGTCGATCGACTAGTGTCGAAAAGGGGCAGTAGCTACGTCGGTCGACCGATCGAAGCCCAAATTGGGCAGTAGCTCGAGTGGTTGACCAATCGGTCGACCGACTTGCGTTTGCTGAAGACGCAAGATCGCGTCGGTCGATCGACGGGTCGACGGAAGGTCGGGACCGAAGATCTTGCGTCTTTGCGGTCGACCCGTCGGTCGACCGACCAGGGAGAAAAAATGGCGGTCGAAGGAGTGGTCGATCGGTCGGTCGATCGACCAATCAACCGGTGGCCTGCAACGGATAGAAAACTATCCGTTGAGATGTCATTTCTTCCGTAGGGTATAAATATATCCTCAAATACTTCATTTAACTTTCTTCTCCCAATCTTACAGAGATCATTGAGTATTAGAGCCTTCCAAATGATCAACGCTTGCGCTCTGCTATTTCCGCGAACACCTTCTCAAGAGCCAGCTACTGCTTCTACTCGGGTTTTGATCGAGCTCATCCCTTGGCGAGTTGAAGGCGCAAAAGGCTTGGAAAAGAGCATGATTCTTTGGTTTAATTCTTAAGCTCTTTTGATTGTAAATTTTATCTTTTATTTGAACGATTATCTTTTAATTTGGGTTTACGAAGACCGGGTGTTAGGTCTTCTTGTGTGGAAGTGGTTACCTGGTGTTAGGTGTAAAGCCACTTTTGTAAACTTAGTATTTACTAGGATTAGTTTAGTTGTCCCTTTGGGTTGAGGTGGAAGAGTGCTCTCGATAAAAAGGTAGAGACTTTCGGGTGTGGAAGTACCTTAGGTCGAGAGTGAGACTCTTCAAGTGAGAAGTCCTCTGTGTAAGGGAAACGTAAATTAATCTAGTAAAACTAGTTTGGAAATCCTAAGCGGGGTGCTTAGGTAGTGGAGTAGGCATTGGGGCCGAACCACTATAAATCTTGTGTTTGCATTGTTTCATTTTGTTGTGCTTTAATTGCTTAATCGTTTATTGCTTCCGCATATAATCATTGAATCGCAAATTGCCTAAATGATTAAAATTGGATTTAGGCTAATAGATTTAGTAAACACACTATTCACCCCCCCCCCCCTCTAGTGTCGTCATTTCGCCTACACGAGCGGCCATTTCAAGTTCATCCACTTCCTCCGCGCCACACTGAGGAAGTACAACAGTTGCTCTAACGCCGACAACACCAACGGGCCCCAGCATGATGAGGTTGCCTGTAAGACCTGGAAAATTTTTCTAATATAAAAATCTATTTTGGTGCAGCGTGCCGAACCCGGGGGTAGTCAAGTCAAGCCTCAAGATCGCCTCGAGTAAAAAGGTATGACTCGATTAATGATTCGTGGAATCTATTTGGGTGATTAACTTTCCTTTTATGAAATCATACCTTAAATTAAGTTAACTCGATTCATATTATGAGTTGAGTCAGAACCCAAGTTGAGTTCGGGTTTAGTCGAGGATTGAGTGCGAGTTAAGTGAGTCAAGGGGCTTTCTTTGGAAAGCTAGATGAGGGATTAAAACCCTCATCTTGCAGCCGTGCGGCTCATCCCTTGGGTCGCACAAGGCTACCTAAGGGGAGAGAGGAAGAGGAGCAAGGTGAAAGCTTGTGGGGCTTGGATCGATCCGGGATTTTGCGTCGTCGCCGAGAAATTTCAAGTCATCGTCACCCGATCTTTGTTTCTCCGCAATCTAGGTGAGTGGTTAAGTTTTGAAGCTTGGGGGGAGGCGAGTAGCCGAACCCCTAGATGTGATAGGTTGAGTTTCTCGCAATCTTTTCGACAAATCTTGGTTTCAACGATGAATGTTCACTGTTTTGTGGAATTTCTTGTCGGGACTCGCTGTTTCTTCATCGATTTTTAAGTTTCTAGGGCTGCCGAGTCATGGGAAAAGGAGAAAGGTCATGCCAAAATTTTCCCCGATTATCTTGACGGCAAGAAAGCCCTTGGATGATCTCATGTCAATGTTCGATGTAGTTCCACTCGTAAATCTCACGCATTACGAAGCATGCCTTCCCTAGGAACTCCTTGAAGTTGCCGAATGAACCCTATAACTCATGAAGAGGGTTCGGCCAAGGGTGAGGGAAGGGTAAATCAGTCCATTGACATTTAAGCTATATTCGAAATTGAAGAATTAGAGGTATAGCTAGAGTCTCCTTCCCCTTTCCTACCTTAAGGGCCATGGCCGAGCAAGGTCTTCCTTGCTCATGGTTCGGCCAAGGCTAGGGAGGGGAGAAGAGAGTAACTTTAGATGGAAATTATATGAGTATAAGGATCATCCATAGAGTTATGACAATACTTAGGAAGAACACCAAACATAGTAAGTAGCTTGATTGATTTTGAATTATAGGAATGCTAGTCTTATAACCATAATTAGAATTAGATCTTTAAACTTTGAAATGTTGAAATTGTTACCATGTTTAGTGTGTCTTATATTTTATTTGAATTCATTACTATCTTGTCATGCTAGATAGTTGTTCCTTATTGTGCTAAAATTCCTAAGGTAGTGTAAAGTTGTTATGTATATATATTGTGGTCATATATAATAGATGTTAAAATATTTGAATATTTTCCTTTGAATTATACATGCTGCCTTAAAATGGTCATAGGCCGGATTCCAAGGTCAACACAAGGAATTTCTCACCCAATGCGGTGTAGAAGGATAGATAACATGTAAGGCGTCGCTAGACGTTCATAGCACTTATATGGAAACTTAGTTAGGAGACGATAACACTTTTGTGACTTATTGTATATTTTTGGAAACTTAGAACTTGTAGGTGTTCACATCTTGAAAGGGCGGCATAAATTATTGACACTGTAGTCGGATTAAGGCCAGATACGGGCAAAGGCCCGAAGTGTATATATGGAAACCCTAGGATATTGATTGTGTGATGTGTTTGAGATGGTCCGCCGAGGAGCATGGAGGTCGAAAATGACCAATGCTCAGCTCGGCCAGTATTGGGTCTTGAGGTGCGCCAGCGGGCCCGCTAGGTGCCAGACCCCAGTTGGGTGGGACTAGCTATCCTTACCCCAGACGGTGTCCGAAGACTAGTGGACCATCCTAGTCGATGGCCCGGGATTGTTTGATTACATCTTGAGACGATGTGGCCGATGGCCAGTATGATACTACCTGATATGGTAGGGACAGTTGTAGCCGAAATATTATTCTATGAGTAGGCCCAAGGGCCAGATGTCGAAAGCTTGATAAGCCGAGATGGCAGGTTATCATATTCAGTTAGTGCATATGGACCCATTGGGAGCCGGTAATCGCATTAGAAATAAACTTTACCCCCTTGTACATTTCCTTTGTTGCCTTTATATGATATATATGCATGACTGAGGCTTATGTGGAGGTTCATTTGAGCCACTCACTGAGTCCCAAGTGGACTCATAATTTATTCTTATTTTTGCAAAGCATGAGTAGTGACTTGGCATGTCGACATGGTGCAGCTGGTGGGAGGGAGGCAGTGTCATATCTCATAGTGGCGTCCATGAGTCTTAGACTAGTGCTTAGTAGTGTTTGGTTTTGTTTCTGCACTAACAGTTGCAATTGAAAAAGAATTGTAAAACTTGTTACTTGAACATTCAGTTATTTTGATATTGATGTTTCTACTTGTTTTGGAAAATATATAGATTGTGACTTCGAAAACTTTTTATAAAGTATGTTGGGATTTCTTTTACTCGATGTGTCTTGGCTTTCTTGGTGTCAGTGTAGACAGTAGGCTACAGGGCAAGACGTAGGCCCTGGCCGGTCACACTACCCTCAGTTGGGGTGTGACATTGCCCCTCAGTTCGCCTCCTGCGATCGCCATAAGATCTTTCGACAATGAGATCCCAACCTTCCTCGTCGCATCTTCCTCTTGGTAGACGCAATGGAACGACTCCTCGTCGGTACCTCGGTGCATGCACACCAGGTGGAGGAGCTCGTACTTGGCGCATTCTTTGAGGAGGAGGGAGTATATTGACTTTGATGCACCAGAAGGTCATGAAGAGGACATAGTAGAGATATCCCAGACGGGTAGAAAGAAATCCCAATCGGGTAGACATATTTCCCGTAGAGAGATATCCCAGACGAGTAAAAAGAAATCCCAATCGGGTAGAGAGACATCCTACTTAGGTAAAGTTCTCCCGGTCACAGTAGTTCAATCGGGTCAAACCTCAATATCCAGCTGAGCCAAAACCATTCTGAGCCAGGTAAACACCCCTCTACGACCCCCCCCCCCCCCCCTCCTTCCCCCCCTTCAGCCTTACTTTAATGTAAGAAAACTAGAACTACCTACTGCAAGTGTTTTTGTGACCTCTTTTCCAAGTTGAAGATCAATATATGATTAATTAGTATTAATTTCTTCTTGGGTAAACGATATTCTACACCCTCGTAATCGGCATCGTTAATAAACAATATAACATTATCCACGTCAACAACATAACAACATATTCTACACCAAATAATATCTTGGGTAAACGGTATCTTGGGTACATCCTTTGCACACAAATGCTGTCAACGACAAGGTAATTCATTTTCTTCATACATTTTCATGAGTAGCATGGATGATTCCCCAAGGGTGAATGCCTGATCAGTTGGGACAACATTACTCGAAACAAGTATGATGGAGGTTTGAACATTATCAATCTTTCTTGCCACAATAGAGCTAGACTAGGTGGTTGGCTGTGAAAACTTTTAATAAGAAAATACATGAGTTGGGTTGATGTGATAATGACATTTTACTCGAGATCTCTCAGTAGTCTTCCAAGCCGTCGTGCAGATCTATCTCTGTTTTAATACAATATTATGAAGTTGCGTGAAGAACTTGTGAATTGTATCACTTATTACGTTGGAAGTTGAACGAGGATATGATTGTAGTACAACCCTTGGTTTAAAGACTAGAAACTCATGGACATGTATCATAATTTATTCACGCAATCACAAGATCCTTTTATTATCATTACAAATGCCAAAGAGACGAGCAATGATGGCAACGTTACGGTAATTTTTTTTAAATTTATTTTGTCAACATTACAGGTTGGAACATTGTGTTCTTACATTGAGTTACATTAAGTTAATCATAACAATATGAATTATTATATATAAACACATGATTCCTTGCCAAAATCTTACGCAGTAAATCGATTATGTGTGTATTGATTACATCAATTATTTATTTGTTCAGCCCACGTGCACAAAACTAAAATATAGCCATTACCAAATTAAAGAATAAAAAAAAGAAGAAGATTTCCAACCAAAATCACACAAGATATTACTCTTCTCTTTATCTCCCCCTATGTATGCCTATGTTGGTGTTGACTCAAAGAAGAATAAAACAGATTTTCTACCAAAATAGCACAATACCACCAAAGAGATGGGGAAGAAGAAGAAGATTTTCAACAAAAATCCCACAACATCAAACAAAATATCACTCTTCTCTTTCTCTACCCCTCCATATGCCTCCTATTGGGTGTTGACTCAAATGGGCCTGAATTGAATCTAACGAGTCTACCAAACTCAAAACTTTGTTAATTTGATCAAGTTACAATTAAACTAATTTTCAATAGATTTGTACCAAGTTGAAGTAGTCATGTTTTTTTTAACTTTCTAGGCCTGCCAGCCCAATTAACTAATTGATAGGCTTCCTGTCCTATTTCCTATTCATACGCCTTGTAGGTTCATTCATTAGCAATAGACCTTTTTGGGCCTAATAATGCAAGAACATGAGACGGGGCACTGTTGCTCGTCTTCTTCTCCTTTGAAGTGAAATAGAGGATTTCAACTCCTCTTCATGAATGAGAAACCAGCAGGATATAGCTCTTTCACTCAGCATATTTAGAGTTTCAGTTCACCATTTCCAACAGTAGGTATTGGCGTGATTTATTAGCAATTATCTCAGCTATTTTTTTTCACCAAGACTCGGGCAAATTCTTGCCGCACTCCAACTTTTTTGGCAGATGAATAAAAGCAACATGTTTTCCTTTTGGACTGAAACTTGTCGTCGAACTTCTCGATAGTCCTCGGCCAAGTGGGTCGAGAAAATGGCGCCGCACAATGGCAAAATTGGTAGGTCTACCCGCTCAGTGAATTAGATGAAGCCATTTCTCCTAATTTTCACGACAGTCGCACTCTATTTTGAGTAGCTATTCTAATCACTGGGTTTGACAAAGCAGGATAAGAAGGTCGTAGCTCCTCTCAAAAACACACCCTAGTGATAGAAGATAAACTAAAAAACATACATTTATTTACCTACAAAGAAGCACTTGCATTGAAAGAGGATTTTATCGAGAGACATGACATTCAAAAGCTCATAAGAGAGAACAATAATAAGTGATATCCAATTGGTTTAATCCAAGTAAAATTGAATAAAAATGAATCTCTATTGAATAGTGAGGGACCTATTTGTATTATTGCATGTATAGGTTGACTAAGATGTAATATTATCCCTCTTAATAAGAATTAGGGTTGTATCTTGCCCTAAGTTTGGTTAGCCTCACTCCAACTTGGTATCAAAGTCGGCGCAGCCGACTCCTCACCATGCTCCACCTCCCATCGACATTCCGGCCACGCTCCACCTGATCTCCACTCAGGGGCGGCCTCTCTCAGCCGCAAGCTGCCCTTCTTTAATTGACACCCGTGGGTTATGCCTCGCAGGCTTCGACATCTATCTTTCTCAAATAAAGCAGTAGATGAGCTGCAATTGCATCATCGCAGGCTTGGACATCTATCTTTTCAAGTTTTAGCGAAACTATTTCCCTCTCTTTATCGGTTGTGTAATAAAGATCAGCTTGTCTATGATGCATGTGATTTTGCTAAACGTACTAGGAGTGTTTATCCTTATTATGGTAATCAGAGCAATAAACCATTTCATATTGTTCATAGTGATGTTTGGGGTCCTTGTCGTACTAATGCTATTTCTGGACATCGTTGGTTTGTTACATTTATTGATTGTTTTAGTCGTACAACTTGGGTGTACCTCCTCAAACATAAAGATGAAGTCTTTCGGTGTTTTAAAGAGTTTCTTATGATGGTTGGTATATGTTCTTGCCTAAGAGTCGGGGCCTTCTGGTCCGGTTCGGTGTCTCTCCTTGTTTAGTTCGAAGCTAGCGGGGGGGAGGGGAGACCTGCAAAAGACACTCTAATGCTCAAGTCAGTGGGACTCCAAGGTGGAGGTCATGGAAAATGGAATTAGGGTTACCTGAGACGAGTTGTGTTCGTATTTATTGCAGGCGGAGGTGATGACGTCGCCCGTAAATCTCGTGAGGATATTGTCCAAAATGGGTCGAGGCTGATCCCGAAGATGACAAGCTTGTAATGGCATATTCCTCCTGATAAGGAATGATGCAGATATCCTTGTATAGCCAGGTGGGGTCCCCGGATAGAGCCGCTTGTGCTGGCTCAAATCTGGTTCAGGGGCGTAGCTAGGTGAACACTACTAGAAATTGGTTTTTCAGCAACGGCCGCTCAAGCCGTTGCAAATATGCAATATCTGCAATGGCTTTCTAACGGACATGTGAGCCGTTGCAGATATTAATTACCTTGGCAACGGCTTTCTAACAGACACGTGAGCTATTGCTGATGATTAACTTATGGGCAACGACGTTCTAACGGTTAAGTGAGCCGTTGCTGATAAATTTATATAGGGCACACGCCCGCGCCCTCCCTTCCTCCTTCTTCCTCTTCCTCTGTTGCCGCCGCCTGCTGCCAGCGCCGACGCTGCCACCTCGCTGCCGCTGCCGACACCGCTGCCTCATTATCGATCGTTGATTCCGACCGCCACCATCGCCCCGTCTGTTCCAGGTATTCCTCGCCGCCCCTCGCCACTTCCTTCCCATTCAATCCGGCTGAAACCCTAAATATAGGGTTTCAGCTGGTGGCCGCGGTCGGATTGTTTTCCAGTGTCCGGACACTAGACTCCGGCACCGAAAATTCATTAATTATGGATTTTTTTAATTTATTAATTAATTATTTAATTTATAGATTAATTATTAGATTAATTTTTAGGATTTAGATTAATTTTTAGATTAATAATGGTATGTTAATTATTTAAATTAATTAAAATGTTTTATATTAATATTAATTAATTAGTTAAAATGTTAATTAGTCCGGAGTCATCCTTAGTGGACTCGCACCGGAATCGTCCACTTCGGACTCGCGCCGTAATCGTCCACTTCAGACTCGCGCAGGAATCGTCCATTTCGGACTCCCACCGAAATCGTCCACTTTGGACTCATGTCGGAATTGTCTACTATGGACTCGAACTGACTTGAAACATTTAAAAAATAATCATCCATCCGACGAGTTGATATGTTTCACGTACGCATCGACGAGTTGGATATGATTTAGCAAAACCTTAGATCCGTTCGGGGGTTGTATGTTCGTGTAAAAAAAGTACGTAGATGATCTTTTATACGACGTACAACCCTTGAATTGTCCCTGATTGGATAATTTAGAAATATAGTTATTTGTATTGCACTTTGTTTTTTCTTTTAACCGTTAACTTATTCTAAATTTCGGTAGCACCTCTCTTGTTCTCCGATATGCACCCATATGATATACGTATTCGGAGAACTATAGAGAGATGCTGCCGAAATTTAGAATGAAGCTAGCGGTTAAAAGAAATATATACTTAGTGCTATATGAATAACATAAATCCCGAATGGAATAGGACCATCTCACCTGAAGGCATTAATCGAAAAAATTATCATTGATTAACAGAATCATGTCAGCTGATCGAAGTTGGATGTACCGACGTTTTGATCGTGGAGCTTTAAAGAATGAGTTTCGATTAGGCGTAACTTACTTCCTAAATTTTGCTTATTCGAATCGGAAATTCGTTAGCGTTGGTGATAAAATCCGATGTCCGTGCCGCATTTGCTTGAATGGAAGATTTTTGGATCAGAAAACTGTCACTCTACATCTATATAGCAAAGGATTTGCACCAAGATATTTTCTATGGACTTGTCACGGGGAGTCACGTGAAGTCGGGACGTCGAACAATCCTATCGTTCAAACACATGGTGAATCTTCCTATGCTGGGGTTTCTTCATCCAATCAATCTAATCCTTATATAACTATGATACTTGATAGTCTTGGGGTCAATTCCACCTGAATGATAATGTCGGTTGGCTAGTTACTGAGACGTCAGTGCCACCAGATACTATAGGTGTTGATATCGCAGAAGTACAAACTGCGGTAGAGATTGAATTGCCGAATAAAGAAGCTGCAGAATTTTACGAGATGTTGAAAGCTGCCGATGAACCTTTGTATGAGAATTGTCCTAAATACACTAGGTTTTCGGCAATGACGCAACTCTTAAACATCAAGATCGATTATAATATCAGCAGGGTTGCGTATGATTGGATTGCAGGATTGATTAATGGAATGTTGTCTACTGATAAAAAGTTTGAGCCAACTTTTTATAAGACTAAAAAGTTGATGAGAAAATTAGGGCTTGGGTACGAAAAAATACACGTGTGCCAAAATAACTGCATTTTATATTATAAAGAAAATGTGCAGTTGGATAAATGCCTTGTATGTCAATATCCTCGTTACAAGGAGAAGAAATCGGTCCGACAGAAAAATTTCCCGTTTAAGGTGCTTCGGTATTTTCCACTAACACTGAGGCTTCAAAGATTATTCATGTCGGAAAAGACGGCCCCCTACATGAGTTGGCATGCAAGAAGTCGTGATGATACAGTAATGACTCATCCATCCGACGGTGAAGCATGAAAATATTTGGATACATGTTATCCTTCATTTGCTAGGGACACTAGAAATATCATATTGGGATTGTGCACAGATAGTTTTAATCCGTTTGGACATTCTGCAACTCTTTATTCAATTTGGCCAGTGCTGCTGACAGTTTATAATTTGCCACCGGCAATGTGTATGAAAGATAAATTTATTTATCTTTCGATGATTATTCCGGGTCCTAAGGGTTCGCAAAAAGAAATTGACGTGTTTCTCAGACCCTTGATAGATAAATTGAAAACATTATGGACTGAGAGAGCTATCACTTATGATTGTCATTGGAAGCAAAACTTCAATTTAAAGGCCGCGGTCTTATGGACAATCAATGATTTCTCGGCGTACGACATGTTGTCTGGTTGGAGCACTCACGGCCGACTCTCTTGTCCGTATTGTATTGAACACTCTAAATCAATCAGTCTTTTGAACGGATGGAAAATCTCATTCTTTGATTGTCATCATCGTTTCCTACCGGCTAACCATTAGTATCGAAGGAATCGTAATAAATTTACTAAGGGCAAAGTCGAAAGAGATGAGCCACCATCGATGTTGTCTGGTGAACAAATATTAGCATGTGTTTCAGCACTTCCAGAGATAATATTTGGTTGGAATGAAAAAGTGTCAGGCTTTGTTCAAACACATAACTGGGTGAAAAAAAGTATCTTTTGGGAATTGCCCTATTGGAGTTCATTACTGATTCGACATAATTTGGATGCCATGCACATTGAAAAAAATGTGTTTGATAATATTTTCAACACTTTGATGGATGTTTCCGGAAAAACTAAAGATAATGTCAAACCCCGACATGATCTGAAAATACTTTGTAAGACACCGGAGTAGGAGTTACAAGAGGTCAACGGGCGATATCTGAAGCCGAAGGCCCCGTATGTGTTAAATAAACAACAGATCAAAGATGTTTGTCAATGGATAAAAGAACTCAGATTACCCAATGGATATATATACTTCAAACTTATCTCGATGTGTGAATGTCGATGATTGCAAAATATCAGGGATGAAGAGACATGCTTGTCATGTATTCATGCAGAGATTGATTCCGATCGCATTTTGAGATCTTCTACCTGATAATATTTGGGGTCCGTTGACTGAATTAAGTATGTTTTTTAGAAATATTTGTGCAAATGTCCTTCGAGTCGAAGATATGTCAACACTTGAAAGTAATATTGTTGAAATTATATGCAAGTTGGAGCAGTTTTTCCCTCCAGCCTTTTTTGACTCGATGGAGCATTTATCGATACATTTGGCATACGAGGCACAAGTTGGTGGCCCCATTCAATACAGGTGGATGTATTTATTTGAAAGATACATGAATCATCTGAAGAAAAAAGTAAAGAACACCGCAGCTATTGAAGGATCAATATCTGAATCGTATATCATCCAAGAAATTTCAATATTCTGCTCATTTTACTTTGAATCGATAGTACAGACAAGATTTGATCGTCTTCCACGTAACGACGGCGGGGGAGTTCGACATTCAGATGGACGTTTAGATATATTTTGTCACTCTAGTCATGCTTTTGGTTCTCGTCCATCTCGACACTTAAGCGACGAAGAGTATCATTTGACACACTTGTACGTATTACTCAATTGTCTAGAGATTGAACAATTCATTAAAATATTTGATATTGAGATGGTGCAAAAATACTCTATTCACAATGATCAAAAATTGGAGAGATTACGGAGTCGTGATTTCCCTACTTGGATTCAGGCTTACAGCAAAGATCACAGAGCTGAAATAGATGAAAGAATATTTGAGTTTGTTAGTGGACCGTCACGACTAGTGTCGTGTTATAGCGGATATTTTGTTAATGGGTATAAATTTCACACGATTGAATATGCATTTACAAAGAAGACGATGAATGCCAGGGTCTGTGTGAAAGGGACAACCTATGTTGAATGTGATATGGATTTTTATGGACTGGTGGAAGAAGTGATAGAGTTGCACTACTTCGGCTTGAAATCAGTTATCCTATTTAGATGTCATTAGTTCGATACAACAGAAAGGGACATGAAAGTTCATCCAAAATACAAACTTGTTGAGGTAAATTACAAATCCAAATTGGCAGCAAATGAGCCTTTTATATTAGCATCACAAGCCGAACAAGTATATTACGCGAAGTATCCGGCTTGAAATAAAGATAGAGCAGATTGGCGTGTAGTTTGTAAGACTGATGGTAAAGGAAGAATTGATCCGATAGTAGGAGAAATGAGCTGATACCTGATGTGACAGACGATTTCTATCAAGAAGATGATCCTCCTGCTGTAGATCGTATTATTTCAATACTCGAGGATGCAGACACAGCGTCAATTCAATTAGAAGTTGAATATGCTGATGATGACGATCATGAAATTGAGGAAGCTGGAGATGAAGAAGAGGAAGAATTCAGAGACTATTACTGAGATGATGAGGAATAATTGTAAAGTATATCTTATATTAAATATATTTCTACCATATATATAATAATCTAATTATATGCCTATTCAACAGATATGTTTGGTCGTGGTTATCGTCGCAGGAGAGCTTCGGAGTCTCCGATCGGTGAGACTCCAGCACTTACTCCTGCTGCTGATCCTCCTGCCCATGATACTGTTGAGCCTAGTACATCCAGACGCAAGCGGCCACGCGGGCCGAACAAGTGGCAGCCTCCACCAGCCACAGAGTCACGTAGATTCATTAGCGTGATTGGGGAGCAGTAATATATCATGAATTATGAATCATTACAAATTCATTATATCATAATATAATATTAAATTTTATTTTTGTTGTGCAGTTCGAGCAAGAAGAAGTGCCAAGGAGCATATCTTCTACCATTCGACGATACGTGCACGGTGCATGGCCCATGTGGTCTCACGTGCCCAGTGAGCACGTCGACATGCTATGGCGCAAGTTTGAGGCACGTATTAAAAAAATATATATACATGCATGATGATTAATATTGGTACTGATATTATTGTTTTGCAAGCTCGCTATACGTGGACTGAGGACCAGAGGTCCTTCATTTACGCTGCCTGGGAGGCTATTTCCCGGGCGAGGTACAACGGGCAACTGGGGCAGGCCCAGTCCCAGGCGATGGCCCGAGCTTGGACCACTAACATCGCGGATACTCGGGGATACGACCCCGATTGGATTACTCCGAATATATGGGACCAGCTCGTGGCATTATGGTCGACGGATCGATGGCAGGAGATTTCTAGGACTGCGGCTAGAAACCGCATGTCGGGGGGAGTAGCGCGTCACACTATCGTCTCTATTGCATTTGCAGTGCATACGAACCGTATGGTAAGTATACCTTACTTTTAATTATATATTTTATTTATTACTCTATGTACTAATTAATGTATTTGTTTTGTAAATGTAGACGACAATGTTGGATGACGGGACTGTCCAGCGACCCTCCCCGGTGATGATGTTTGAGCGGACTCACCGTCGAGTACATGGGACGGGGGAGTACATCGACAACCGCGCTGCATACATTATGGTAAATATATTTATTTAAATTATTCATTATATATTTATAATTTAAGTTTTATGAAAAATATTAAACAAAAAATAAAACTCAAGTAGGAGATCTACAGTCAGACGGTGATGCAACGCGGGGGTACCCCCGAGGACTTTGATGCAGCAGCGTGGGTCGAGGCTGCAGGTGGCTGGGACCATGACCGCGTATATGGTTTTGCAGATAGTGGTCATACACGAGCCGTGCTAGGGCCACTTGGGGCACCGACCCCTTCGGTCGCTGGTGAGCGGCCGTCCACCTCCAGGTCCAGTTATGATCAGAGTAACAGGATAAGGACACTGGAGGAGACGGTCGCGTGTCAGACTGAGATGATGGAGCGTCAAAGTCAGATGATGATGGAGATGCTTGCTATGCTACACAACATGTCAGGTTATCCCAGAGCATCATCTGATCCATCGTCCTCGAGTCAGTCCATGCCGGTGTACACCCAAGCACTCCAAACCCCGCCATATGATCCAGACCATCCTCCATCGTCATCGTGAGATTTTCTTTTTTTATTGACTTTGTTACTTAAATACTATAATTGTTTAATTTGTTTTGTTTGGATATTAATACTTCAATTTTGCATTTGAATAGTTTTTATACGATCGTGGATAATTATAAATATAAGTATAATTATTTTGATGTATATCTGGGTGTATTTATGATGTGTGAATGGATGTGTGTATAGGTGTAAGAGTGTGTTAGTTATGTATCAGATAATATATCAATGTATTAATGAAAATTTGAAATTTGAAATTTTTTCGGTAACAGGTTTCAGTCATCAGCAACGGCTTTTCCACAACCGTCCATGGGAAAGACGTTAATAAAAGTGTATCGTAAGCCATTGCTGATGTCATACAGCAACGACTTAGCAACGGTCTTTCACTAACGGCCTTGCCACGGTCTCCAGGGCCGTTACTAATAATCTTATCAGCAACGGCCCCGTGTTCGAAGCAAACCCGTTTCTGATAATATTATTAGCAACGGCCCGAGCGACCGTTGCTGATCCGTTGCTAAATTATCAGCAACACATTTTTCTACCATGGCCCCGTTGCAACGGGGTGGGTCGTTGCAAGCCGTTGCTGATGCCTATTATTCCAGTAGTGGAAGGTCCCTGGATGGAGCTGCTTGGTTCGACCCAAAATGAGTGGTGGGACACTGCTGGGTCTAATTAGATTGGGCCTAATAATCCTAATCCAGTCCACAGCCCCCGAGATCGTTCGGAGTCTATAGGACTATATGTCGAGCTCTACGTAAGGTCGGCCTTCATAACCTCGGTTGATCACGGGATGAGTACACAATTTTTGATGTATTGCTTCAATATTCGGACTGGATGTGATGCCTACGCGAGCTCTTCTAGATGTCTGCCACCTGTGCGGTAGATATATCTCGACAGAAAAGCAATCATGAATAAAGATGCTATAATCGGTTCCCAAAGCATTGAGCGTTAGTTATAGCTTAACGGAAAAGAAGCCTCGTGGGTCCGTCAGTTGCGGTGACGGTTTGTGTTCCAGGCCAATAAATAGCCCCCCTGCTTGTTGTGTGTTTTGAAAATCATGGACTTGGAAGTGTTTGAGATTACCATTCCACCGGAGGTTGCTTTTATTTGTTTGGCAAAAGGTTCGTCGTTGGTCATGGGTTTGTACCATCAGGCTTAAGGATTCAGGCAAGAGAAGGAGTTCAAAGTATGGGTCTGTACCATTGGGCTTACGACGAATCCTGTTTCCATGGTTTTCAGGAAATGTCGTGTTGGCTAGAGATCCTATGACCCAATTTACGCACGATGTTAAATCCTGGTAGCAGAACTCTGAGTCGGAGTTTTTCGCTTGTGCAGCTTGGTCGGTGATGATGTTTTTGAAACGCTCTCCAAGTAGATGCTATGTTTGGCGGTTTTACTTTCCCCTTCTTTTTTTTATGAGTATCCCTTTGTGGGTCTGCAAGTGTAACTATTCCCTTTGCGGGGCTTTATGAATGAAAGAGATATCTTCCTTGTTCATCCTTGTTGTGTTTTTGGTCAAGTTGTTGTTCCCTGCATATTTCAATTAGAGTAGTATCTAAACTAGGGTTGACCTGTTTGGTGTTTTGTGAGCAAGGCGTTGGAGCCATATATTATGGTGCGATGGCTGTTAAGATGGATTGGTGAAAACCGAATCCTGATCGCATAGGGGTGTTAAGGCCGAAGATGATTTTGGAGGTTAAGGAAGAATGGAGGCTCTGGTGGCTGAAGACCAGATTCGGTGAAAATCGTACTTGTGAGAAGGGCACTTGGGATCGTGTTGCTTGTTGAGAACGTGTCAGACTGAGCTGGAGGGTGCATTTAGGGCCAAGGACGAGACTCGGTGAAAACTGAGCTTGCGAGAAACACGATTGGGGTCGTGTTGCTCGTTGAGAGCGTGTCGAGCTAAGCCGGAGACCATGTTAAGGTCGAGGACCAAACTCGGTGAAAACCAAGCTCGCAAGAAATGCGCTTGGGATCGTGTTGCTCGTTGAGAGCGTGCCAAGCTGAGCCGGAGGCCGCGTTTAGGGCCGAGGACCAGACTCGGTGAAAACCGAGCTCATGAGAAGCCCGCTTGGGGTCGTTGAGGGCGTAAGAGCCCAAGATAGGCACTGGGGCCAGCGAGCCAAACTGGTGAAAATAGAGTTCTAATCGTTGTATGGGGTGTTGAGTTTTGAGCTTAAATTGGTGGAAACCGAGTTTCGATTACTTGGGTGCATGATAATGCTGAGGGAGCATTGGTCGAGGAGGGACGGTGCATCACGTGGGTCAAGGGACGCTTGTGAGACCAGATAAGTTCCTCCTACAAAGTATGTAATGACTGCAAGGGAAGTTAGACACAAAAGACATGTGCGGAGTAGAATAATTTCATATCATAAAGATACATCTTATCCCACCGAGAGTTAAGCTCGGCTTACACATGGTGGAGCCTCATTCAAACCTTTCATGGGAAAAACTCAGTGGGAAAAACCGCCAAGTAGGGGAAAGAGTACTCCGACATTGTTGTAATTTAAGGGTGGAAACTTAGCTATAGTAGGCCCATAGGGAGGCTGCGTTCCAGGATCGTGGGAGTTCTCGCCTGAAGAGCTCAACAATTCTGTAAGCACCCTTTCCAAGGACCTCTGTGATCCGATAGGGGCCTTCCAAGTTTGGAGCAAGCTTGCCTTCTCTGCCTGGTTTTCTTTGTGGCTCAATTTTTTGGAGAACAAGGTCTCCTTCTGCAAAGTTCATAGACATGACACGTTTGTCGTACTTTTGGACAATCTTAAGTTTCATTGCCTCTTTTTTGATTTTGGCGAGTTGTCGTTCTTCTTCAATAAGATCGAGCTCGGTAACTCGGGCTTCTGTGTTGCCCTGTTCCTCGAAGGTAACCCTGTGGAGACTGGGCTCTGCGATCTCAACAGGGATCATGGCCTCTGTTCCATAGACTAGGTAGTAAGGGGTTTTCGAGGTAGAAGATTGAGTGGTTGTGTTGTAACTCTAGAGTACTTCAGGTAGTTTATCGACCTAGTATGTCTTATCCCGGTCGAGCTTTTTCTTCAATCCTGTTAGAATTACTTTGTTGGCCGCTTCAGTCAGGCCATTTGTTTGTGGGTGCTCAACTGATAAGAAGAGCTGTCAGATGCCGAGGTCTGAGCAGAACTCTCGAAATCAACGATCTGTGAACTGTGTTCCATTGTCGCTATTGAGCTCACATGATATTCCAAATCTGTAGATGATATTTTTCCAGACGAACTTTTGAACTTTATCAGTTACTACTATAGATAGGGGTTCAGCTTCTATCCACTTGGTGAAGTAGTCGATCGTCACGACCAAGTATTTGAATTGCCATTGTGTTTGGGGGAACGAACCGAGGTCTATGCCCCATTTGTGGAACGGCCAACTGACATCTGAGCTGTGCAACAGTTCAGAGTGCAATTGGGAAACATTCGAGAATCTTTGGCATTTGTCATATTTTTTGACGTAGAGACTATAATATATTTTTATGCTTGGCCAGAAGTAATCGGCTCGGAGGATCTTGACCCCTAGGGACCTCCTTCCGATGTGGTTTCCATAGATGTCATCGTAAACTTCTGCCATTATGGTAGCTATTCGGGGTTGGGCGACACACTTGAGGAGCGATCGAGAGAACCCCTCTTCAAAAGCTGGTTATGGAAAAATGTGTAGTAACTTGTCATTCTTTTAAATCTACATGGATTGGATATATTCTCCAGAATCTCACCTTGTTTGAGGTAATTGATGTAAGGAGTTCTCCAATCTGTGCCTTGCTCAACTGTTTTGACCTCAGCCGAGGTGTCGGCCGGTTGGATGCTCGGATGTCCAAAGACTTGCTGAATGACTGACCTATTATTTTGAGGCTTCTTGGTGCTAACAAGTTTGGATAGTAGGTCAGCCCGAGTGTTTTCTTCCCGAGTTAGATACTGGATCACACAACTATCGAAGTTAGTGATTAAAGAAAGTACTAATGCGATATACTTTCGAGGGAGGGATCCCTGACTTGGCAAGTGTTGTTGACTTACCCCGTGACAAGTTGTGAGTCACTTTTTACGACGATGCTCCGAGCTTTTACTTCCTGAACGAGTTTTAGTCCGGCGATCAGAGCTTCATACTCCGCCTGGTTGTTGCTGGCTTTAAATTGGAATTGAAGGGATTGTTCCATGGCGATTCCCTGACCATTCTCCATAATGATGCTTGCCCCGCTCCCCTTATTATTGGAGGCGTCATCCACAAATAACATCTAGGTTTCCTCCTATTTAGGAGTATCTTCTTGGTTGGTGAACTCGATAAACAAAGTCAACCAATGCTTGGGCCTTTGTAGGCCCCCTGGGTTGGTATTCGATGCTGAATTCTAGAAGCTCCACCTACCAAGCTATCATTCATCCCACAAATTCGGATTTATCCAGTACCCACCTGATTAGTTGCTCGGTGCACACCTGAATGTGGTGGCTCTAGAAATACGACCTTAGTCTCAGAGCCGAGATGATCAAGGCGAAGGCAAGCTTTTCAAGCCTCTAGTACCTGAATTTTGGTCCTTGAAGGACTTTGCTGACGAAGTAGATTGGTTTTTTTATCCTTCTCCACCTCTCGAATCAGGACTGGGCTGAGGGCGTTCTCCGTGATTGTGAGGTAAAGGAACAAGGTTTCTCATTGTCGTGGTTTATCCAAAATTGGTGGGCTAGCGAGAAATCATTTTAAATCATCGAATGTCTGCTCGCATTTTTCATCCCAATGGAAGTTCTGCTTCTTCCGTAAGATATTGAAGAAGGGAGCGGCTCGATCGACCAACCTGGAGAGGAATCTATAGAGAGCTGTCATCCTTCCAGTGAGCTATTATACCTCCTTTATGTTACGTGGGCTCCACATCTTTTGAATAGCCCAACATTTCTCTAGATTGGCTTCTATCCCCTGGTGTGTTAGCATGAAGCCGAGGAATTTGCCATTCGACACTCCGAAGGCGCACTTTTCTAGATTTAATCTCATGTTGTAGTGTTTGAGTTGGGTGAAGATCTCGATGAGATCGTTATAATGATCAGCTAGTGGCTGACGTTTTAGCTACCATGTCAACGACGTACACCTCCACGCTACGTCTGATTTGCTTTTTAAATACTTTGTTAATCAATCGCTGATATGTAGCTCCTGCGTTTTTAAGTCCGAAGGGCATTACCCTATAGCAGAAGTTTGCATGCTCGGTAATGAAGGCCATTTTTTCTTCATCGTCATGGTGCATCCGGACCTGATTGTAGCCTGAATAGGCGTCCATGAAACTCAAATATTGGTATCCTAAGGAGCCATCGATAAGTTTGTCAATACTCGACAATGGGTAGGAATCTTCTGGGCAGGCTTTGTTGAGATCGGTAAAATCGACACACATTTGCCACTTTCCTTAGTGCTTTTTACCATCACAATGTTCGCGAGCCATGTCGTGAAATGAATCTCCCTGATAAATTTTGCTTTTAGCAGCTTCATGGTCTCTTCAAGGGATGTTTGTTGTCGCTCGATTCCGATGTTTCTCTTCTTCTAGGCCACGGGCTTGACACGAGGGTCGATGGCCAGTCGATGGCAGATAACTTGGGGGTCTACTCCTGGCATGTCGACAGGCGTCCATGCGAAGAGGTCGGTGTTGCCTTTGAGCAAGGTGCTAAGTCGAGCTTTGAGCTTGCCAAGGAGGTGTGCTCCCACGTAGGTTGCCTTTTCGGGGGATGCCTCGATCTGCACGGAGTCCAAGTCATTAGCGAGCTAGGGCCGCTCTTGGATTTCTCCTCTGGGATCCTTGTCTGATATCCTTGGTTGGAGTTCAATTGCCCTAAGCTTCAGGCATTCGTTGTAGCACGCGCGATCTTCCCTCTGGTCTGCATGGATCACTCCCACTTCTGTCTCCAAGATGGAAAATTTGATGGCGAGGTGGGAGGTCGATACGACGGCTCCTAAGTCGTTCAAGGAGAGCTGCCCAAGATCATGCGATAGGGACTCACACACTGGACGACAAGAAACTATACGTCTATCATTTTTGTTCTCAGTGTAAAGTCGAATGTTGTGGCTATCCGTAAGTGACCCTTGACACTTACGTGGTCTCCTGAGAAACTGCTAAGTTCGTTGATGCCCATTTTCTCGAGTGTAGGGTAGAAGAGAACGTCGGTAGAACTTCTCTGGTCCACCAAAATTTTCCTAATAAGGAAACCAATAGCAAACACAAAAATAACGACAAGATCATGTAAATTCATGTCAACCTCTTGAAAGTTAGTGTGATAGAAAGATATTATCGGGGTGGGTATGCGCGGCCATTGTGGCCGAGCTGCTTCGTTGACGATCATGACGGTTCGGGACGATTGTGTTTCAGAGCTTTCCTCTACAGCAAATCCTCTTGTTATGTAGTCAATGACTTCCTGGACATCAGGGTGGGATTGCTCATTTTCAAATCCGTGGTGGTTGTTTGTGTCACCAAGCGGTGGTGTGTCACTAGGACTCTTGCTTTGGCTGCAACTCCGATCACGCCGGATGTAGTGATCGAGGCGATCTTATCTGATTAATCATTCAATCTGGTCGCGAAGGACTGCACAGATCGAGACAAGGTGAAGACTCTAGGAGGTGAAGACGCTACCAACACTAGTGTCATTCTCGGATCAAGACAAGGTGTAGAAGAGATGGTGACATCTCAAGCTACGGGTCCGCTCTGATACCAAATGTTGGTGAAATGGTCACACTAGAGGGGGTGAATAGTGTGTTAACTAATCTTATCGCCTAATTCCGGTTTTAATCATTTACTTGATTACTTAGGCAATTCACAAATGCGAATAGCAAGCGGAAGCAATAAATAAGACAATTAAGCAAACACAAGAGAGACAACGCTAACACAATGATTTATAGTGGTTCGGCCCCAATGCCTACTCCACTACTTAAGCACCCCGCTTAGGATTTCCAAACTAGTTTAACTAGATTAATTAGTTTCCTTACAATGAGGACTTTACACCGAAAAATCTCCGCTCTCAAACCGAAGGCACTTCCACACCTGGAAGTATCCCGCCTTCCTACCGAGAGCACTGTCCCATCTCAACCTAAGGACAACTCAACTAATCCTAGCAAACTAAGTTTACAATGGTGGGTTTAAGCCTTAACACCAAGGCAACCACCAACTCAATCAAACCTAGCAATCTAGGTTTACACAAATGGTATACAATGAAAATAACCAAGAAAATACAATAACAATTGGAGCAAAAAACAAATCAAACTATACTTAGCTCCAAAAGAAACTCCATAGTCCTCTTGATGCCTTGAGAAGATAAATTTTGAAGGTTCAAAGGCTAGATCAAGGTTTTATCATAGAAACTAAGGATTGCAAAGAGATGGCTCAAGAAATCCTTTCACTACTAGAAAAATGAGCATCAGCAACGGCTGGTGCCGTTGCTGGGCCGTTGCTGAAGAGCATCAGCAACGGCCGAGCCGTTGCAATAGAGCCGTGACAGAAAGTCGCGTTGCTGATGACTTAGCGACGGCTCAGCAACGGCCGCTCGGGCCGTCGCTAAAAATATTATCAGCAACGGCCGCTCGGCCGTCGCAACGCCGTTGCTGATAACATTAATAACAACGACTTTCGATACCGTGGCCTGCGCCGGCACCAGCGATGCACCAGCGACTTTCGATACCGCCTGGTGCTTCTCCGCCCCGGCCGAGTTCTCCACCTCGAAGTCCTTCCCGATGAACCCGTCGCCAACGTCCACTCGCAACGCCTCCGATATGGTCTTGTAGTTTCCGCTCCCATCTTGCGCCGACGGAGACGATCAGCTCGCGATGGCGGAAGGGGACGAGTAGCGTCCAGGCGAGGAGATCGATCAGCAGTGCCGTGGTTGAGGACAGTGGCGGTGGCGCGGAAGGCGTACGGCTGGTCCGCCGGGTTGGAAGTGAATGGATGGATCTTCTCCCGTTGCTCAAGAACGTAGGAGAGGTAGACGCCGTTGCAAAAGGTATCCGGTGAAGGCGCGGGAGCCGGCGCCGGTACCGGTACCGCTGCCCCAGACGGCGGCCGGGTTCTCTACGATCGGGAAGTGCTGGCGGAAAGCAAGAACACAACTAGAACAAGAAAAACCGTTGGGTGGATTAGGGCGAGAGGAAGAAGAAATATATAGAAGGAAAGAAGTAGGGAAGGGGAAGCGCGTTGGGGTCGTCGGCGGGAAGGGGCCGGCCGGCGAAGCATACCTGAACAAGTCGGCAGCAGCGGGAGGAGGAAGAGGCGTCGTCGTCGTCGGCGTCGGCGTCGGCAGCAGCGGCAGCGGCGGCGAGAGGCGAGAGCAGAAGCGGCGGCGGCAACAGCGGGAGGAAGAAGGGTCGGGCGCGACTGCGTGCCCTATATAAACTTATCAGCAACGGCTCACTCGCCCGTTAGAAAGCCGTTGCTAATACGTTATCATCAGCAACGGCTAACTTGTCCGTTAGAAAGCCGTTGCTGATAATTAACATCATCTGCAACGGCTCAGTCGCCCGTTAGAAAGCCGTTGCAGATACCTCATATCTGCAACGGCTCGAGCGGCCGTATGAATGCCGTTGCTGATAATTAACATCATCAGCAACGGCTCACTCGCCCGTTAGAAAGCCGTTGCAGATACCTCATATCTGCAACGGCTCGAGCGGCCGTATGAATGCCGTTGCAAATAGCAACGGCTTGAGCGGCCGTTGCTGATAGCCGTTGCTGAAGACCATATTTCTAGTAGTGTTTAGAGATGATCAAATATGGCTCAATGAAAGCTTGGATGATAGGTGGAAGGCTTGCTAAGGCTTCTATTTATAAGCCTTGAGGAGATGACATGAAACAACCAACTCAAAGGGTGGAAAACTAGTCGTTTCCATCGTCCGATCGTAGGTCTAGTCGATCGTTGATCGATCGACCGAGCGGCCGAAGGCATACTGCCATTTTCCGGCACACTTCCGTTGATCGAAACTGGGCAGACTGCTTGGTTTGGCTCGATTCTAGGTTTCGTCTTCGCTAAGTCTATTTATATAACATTTCTTAACTTTAAGATAATAACTTTAAAACATAAATGTTATATAAAGATTACTCTACATTTCGATTCAATAAAAATATCTAAAAAATTAAAATCCTTAAGAATCAAAATCTAGTTTTTGGTGTCTAGTACAAATTTTCGGAAAACGAAAATTTTCTAATTTCCCGGGTCAAATATGGGTAAGCTAAAGGCTTTCAAAAATTCCTTAAAAATATCTCGTTATCTAGTTTTTACCCAAGGAACAATTACCGCTATTTTTTGTGTCAAGAAAATATCTAGGTCATATAGCTCTCCAAGGAGCTCCCTAGGCTTAGTGAATTTCAGGGCGATTTTTGGGTTTTCATGTTTTGATATTTGGATTTGATTTTTGGGTTCTTTGCATCATAAAGAGGATTTACAACACATGCTAGACACCCTAGACCTAAACTTCAACTTCCCGAAGAATCTCGAGCGTCGACAAGTGTCCTTGCCGATTTATCCGATTTCTCCAATTTTTCCGATCGGCGATGTCGTGCGCTAACCGACTTGGAATCTGAAAGATTTATCAATGAAACATTAGTTTCATGTTTGTTATTATCAAAACTGAGATTAAGACCATGGTAGAAAACCATGGGCCAACAATCTCTCCATTTTTGATGATGACAAACATCCTTAAGAAAATATCTACAATTAAGCATAGAGGATATCAAACATGGGATTTCTTCCCCTATCAATATGCATATCTATGAAAATAAACTCTCCATGTCTATGTGCATGGTTTTCCTATATTTTCTTCCCTTTTTACCTATATTTTTCTCCCCTTTTGACATCACTTAGAAAGGGTAAGAAAAGTCAATCAAAAGTCAAAGTTGAAAACTCCAAAAGATTTTTCCAAACCGCGAAAGTCTCAACTCAAAGGATGAAAGCCATGCATCGAATAATAGACTAAGTCATACATGATATCGTGAAATGATAAATAAAATCCAAAACCAAGAATCATGTAGTAATTTAAGTATCAATATTTTCAAGTATCGGTCAAATAGTCAAAAATCATTTTAGAAATGATTTTTCTCATCAAATGAGTAGAACGATACCATAAGTGAATTTAAAATATCATACTTCAAGTCTCATTTGAAAATCTAATGAAAATTTAAAGTATCGAAAAAATGAGCAACTTGAGAAGATAGATACTTTAGTGGTATTTTCGTAAATAAATGAGATTTTTATGACATTTCCAGAAATCATTCAACCTTTCAAAATACAAAGATATTGTCATGTAAAACATGTATATCAAGTTTGAAGTGAAAAGAATGTCATTTGATCAAAATATAAACTTAGCACGATTTAATTCAAAGTAGGCATGAAAGCATGAAAATGACTAAGTATCAAATTTTGCTATCTACTCATGTATTCTCAAATTTAGGTACCTAGATATCTAACATGAGTGAATCTAAGTATATTGATCAAGTTTGGGATTAAGAGGAATTTTCTAAGTTCATTTTTCATCCTATCTTGATTTCAACCAAAAACTCATTTTTAGGATATCGCTCAAGATATCAAAATCATTTTTAGAAATGATTTCACTCAAAAAATAATGAGAATGATATTAGAAATGGAATCAAAATAGTATGCACAAAGATTCATTTGAAGTTTTCGACGAAACATCAAAGTATCGAAAAGATTGATATTTCAAGAGGACGATACTTCGCATTTTTGAAATCCAACTTCAAAATTCCACTATAAATCAGATTCTTGATAAAACTTTTTGAAATTTTTACTGAAGAAAGTGCAATTTTAAGAATCAGTTAAAAAGGATTTTTCTAGAAATAACTAAAAATGCTGAATTTTCAATGGAATTTCCGTAATTTCTAATTATTTTCAAAAAGTGTTCAGTTTTCATTCAAACTTGTATGACACCACGTAATGGTCATGTAAAGAGTATATGTCAAGTTTGAAATAAAATTTATGTCCTTAAGTCAAGTTATCAACCTAACATGGTTTCATTCAAAACTAAGCTAGTTATCATGAAACTTGCTAAGTGTCAATCTTATCATTTACTCATGGTTTTTCAAACTTAAACCTATGGACACCTAACATGAGTAAATCTAAATATGTTCCTCAAATATGGATTGAAAATAAGACCTCTGAGTCAATTTGTTGACTTGGGTCAACTTGGTTCAAAAGATGTTATCATGAAATATGGTTCTAAGAGCATGGAAACATGTCATACCTATTCTTAAACATGTTTATAAAGTTTGGACTTAAAATGAAGTGTCCAAGTCGATTTGTTGACTTAGGTCAAACCTTTCCAAGCTTAAGTCCCCTAAAGTGATCTAGTTATCACCTTGTTCACTACTCATGAATTTTCAAGTTTAAACACCTAGAATCATGTCATGTGTGTATCTAAACATGTTTTCCAACAACTCTCAAAATGAGGTCTCTAACATGAATTTTAACCTAAAGCAAATTTCATTCAATTAAGATATCATGAAATTTCCTAAGTTATCAAAATTTTACCTACTCATGAACTTTTAAATATTTTTCATGGAAAATTGATCATGAGTATAGAGACATCATTAATGCATGAATATTCAATTACTATACTAAGATTTTTGCAAAAACGAATTCATACCTCATTCTTGGAATTTCCCAAACTTTTCATTTCCTTTTCCATTTTCTTTATGATAACATAGCCTTCCATTAACATTTTCAACTTGCAGATAGACTTCATTAGTAGATAATGAAATTAAGGCTACTAGCAAGCTAACCAAACCAAATAGCAAAGAGAGATTCAAATATCATTTTCAAAATACATCTTTGCTAGATAGTTTGAAATTCGTTTTAAATGAAATCAAGTGATACCAAAACGAATTTTAAGAGATCATACGAATAATAAATATGAAAAAATGATCTCCAGCCTTCCTATTGGTTGAAAACCTAGAGGCCACAAAGAGCCTACGATTTGGAACCGCAAGGTCGCATAAGCCCGTTATAGTATACATAGGTCTCCGAAGAGACCAAAAATCAAAAACAAAATCATTTTTCAAAAGACTCTTATCAAGAGCGGGGAATCTACTAATATATATATATCAAAACTCCAACTCTAATTTAAAACAAGTAAGTATAGGAGATGATACCAAAGTGTTTGATGCCAATAATTTCATTACCCAAGGCATCATGATGACTTGAAGTTGCAACTTTGAAATGGTACAATCTTTGAATCCTCAAGCAACTTCAATCAACCAACTTCATCTCACCCTTGTGTGGTAGCTCCCCCTACAATAGAGCAAGAAACCTTTGGTACCCAAATATCTTTGGGTCCTTGGGGGTCAATGGGCTTAGGTACCCAAAGTGTCTGAACAACACTAGGGTAAAAGCACAATCATAAATGGCATGCCCGTAAACACCACAACAAAAGCAATGTTCATTAAATCTCTTCTTTTCATTCTTCTAATGGACATGAGGTCTAATGTTAGAATGCTTAGCATGAAAAATATAATGAGCATCAGCATTCTTAAAGGAAACATTTTTCTTTTGAGGTTTCATAAATGAGATATTTTGATTTTTAGAATTAAGAGAAGAAGTATTAACTTTTCTACTCAAAATCAACATCTCATTTTTCAAATCATTCATAGATTTATGCAAAGCATGCAATTGAGTTTTCAACATGTTATTTTCATTTTTTAACATGTCATTTTTGTTTTTCAAATCCTTAGTGCCAATACTTAAAACATCATGGCATGGATTAGAGACACTAATTTTTAGCTTCTTATTTTCTAGTTTAGCATCATGTAAATGAGAGCTAAGAGTCAAGTTTTCCTTTTTTAATTTTTTGTTTTCTTTATCCTTTTTAACCATCAAGACATACATGATTTTATATTCATCCAGTAATTCATCATAAAGCATGTCATGAGAGCTGGATGAATTAATTCTACCCTTTTTATTATCATGACTAGAAGAAGAAGAGTGTACCTCATCATTAGCATTCATGAGGCAATCTTTTGAACTAGCTTCATACCCATGGTAAGAGGATGATGCTTCACTCGAACAAAATGATGATGTGGAAGTGTTTGACTTCTTCTTTGCCTTGTTCTTCATGGAAGGGCAATTTTTCTTCACATGCCCCTTTTCCTTGCATGCATGACACACCACTTTTCTTTTTCGTCTCTTGGAGCTACTCCTTTTACTAGAGGAACTATGGGCATCAAAACCAAAATTAGTGGTAGGTGAATGACCATTGTCATCACTAACTTCATTAGACGTGTCAATCTCTTCGGTTTTGGCATAATCATATAGCATGTTTAAAGTTGCCCAAATATCAAAAGCCGAAGTACAATAAATGACTTTTTCAAAAATATTATTTTCCAAAGAACAATATAAGCAATTTGTTGCCTTAGCATTTAATTCAAATCTATTAATTTGTTCTTGGGTCCATGCATTCATATTTTCCTTAGGTTCTATATATTTTGACTTTACCATATTAAACACACTTATACCTTGAGTCTTTAAGAATGTATACATTCTTCCTTTCTAAAGACCAAAGTTTGACTCATCGGACATAGGAGGTGAAGATGCTACCAACTCGATCTAGTGTCATTCTCGGATCGAGACAAGGTGTAGAAGAGATGGTGAAATCTCAAGCTACGGGCCCGCTCTGATACCAAATGTTGGTGAAATGGCCACACTAGAGGGGGGGTGAATAGTGTGTTAACTAATCTTATCATCTAATTTCGGTTTTAATCATTTACTTGATTACTTAGGCAATTCACAAATGCGAATAGCAAGCGAAAGCAATAAATAAGACAATTAAGCAAACACAAGAGAGACAGCGCTAACACAATGATTTATAGTGGTTCGGCTCCAATGCCTACTCCACTACCTAAGCACCCCGCTTAGGATTTCCAAACTAGTTTAACTAGATTAATTAGTTTCCTTACAATGAGGACTTTACACCGAAAAGTCTTCGCTCTCAAATCGAAGGCACTTCCACACCTGGAAGTATCCCGCCTTCCTACCGAGAGCACTCTCCCACCTCAACCTAATGATAACTCAACTAATCCGAGCAAACTAAGTTTACAATGGTGGGTTTAAGCCTTAACACCAAGGCAACCACCAACTCAATCAAACCTAGCAACCTAGGTTTACACAAATGGTATACAATGAAAATAACCAAGAAAATACAATAACAATTGGAGCAATAAACAAATCAAACTATACTTAGCTCCAAAAGAAACCCCCTAATCCTCTTGATGCATTGAGAAGATAAATTTTGAAGGTTCAAAGGCTAGATCAAGATTTTATCATAGAAACTAGGGATTGCAAAGAGATGGCTCAAGAAATCTTTTAGAGATGATCAAATATGGCTCAATGGAAGCTTGGATGATAGGTGGAAGGCTTGCTCAGGCTTCTATTTATAAGCCTTAAGGAGATGACATGAAACAGCCAACTCAACGGGTGGAAAACTAGTCATTTACGTCGTCCTATCGTAGGTCCGATCGATCGTCGGTCGACCGACCGAGCGACCGAAGGCATTCTGCAGTTTTCTGGCATATTTCGATCGATCGTTCGATCGATCGACTTGCCTACTGCCAGGTTTTGGCAGTATTCGATCGACCGACTAGTCGACCGAAGCTAGGCAAACTGCTTGGTTTGGCTCGTTTCTGGGTTCCGTCTTCACTAAGTCTACTTATATAATATTTACTTACTTTAAGTTAATAATTTTAAAACATAAATGTTATATAAGGATTACCCCCCATTTGGATTCAATAAAAATATCTAAAAAATTAAAATCATTAAGAATCAAAATCTAGTTTTTAGGGTCTAGTACAAATTTCCAAAAAACGGAAATTTTTTAATTTCTCGGGTCAAATATGGATATGCTAAAGGCTTCCAAAAATTCCTTAAAATATCTCGTTATCTAGTTTTTACCCAAGTAACAATTACCACCATTTTTGTGTCAAGAAAACGTCTAGGTCATATAGCCCTCCAATGAGCTCTCTAGGCTTTAGTGAATTTCAGAACAATTTTCGGGTTTTCATATTTTGGGATTTGGATTTGGTTTTTGGGTTCTTTGCATCATAAAGAGAATTTACAACACATGCTAGATACCCTAGACCTAAACTTCAACTTCCCGAAGAATCTCGAGCGTCGACGAGCGTCCTTGCCGATTTCTCTAATTTTTTTGATCGGGAACGTCGTGCGCTAACTGACTTGGAACCTGAAAGATTTCTCAATGAAACATTAGTTCCATGTTTGTTATTATCAAAACTGAGATTAAGACCAAGGTAGAAAACCTTAGGCCAACGTTAAGGGGTGTGCACCTTTCAAATCGAGTACTCAGATGAGGTGAGGACCTCAGTGCTGGGCTGTTGTTCTGCTCGCAGAGGTAGCGATCTTTGTCTCTCCTGCCTTCTTTTTCGGATTTCTTATTTTCGATAACAACATCGAGATTTTGTCGGTAAGTCTTTTTAGCTTCTCGAAGTTCTTCCATCTTTATGAAGTTTGCAATCTTCTCCTGAAACTCGACCATGTCTTTGGGCTCTGTAAGGACAATCTGGTCAGCAAAGAGTCTAGGCTTTAGCTCGAACTAAATGGAGAAGAGCTCGATCTGTGGGTCGAGATTGGAAATTTTGGTCGCTATGGTCTGAAATATATTTAGGTACTCTCTTAGGGGCTCATGTTGCCCTTGCCTGACATAGTGGAGGGTTGCCGTCGTCTTATGATACACTCATGATGTGGTGAATCGATTGAGGAAAATGTGGGGAGAGGTCTTCGAAGAAATGAATAGATCCTGGTGGGAGGGAGGAAAACCACAACAAAGCGGATTTTCCCAGGAAAGTAGGAAAGGATCTGCAGAGTGCTGGATTGGTCACGCCATGATAGAGCATCGTAGTCCTGAACACCGTCAGGTGTAGGGTGGGGTCGCCTGTACCATTGTAGGGTATCAGGGTGGTAGGCAACTCACTTCTCAGCAGGAGACGGGTTATCATGATGTGCTCAGTGAAGGGTCTCGCATCAAGAGGGAGAGTAGTTCTGGCCTTTCTAGCTTGGGATCATCGTCTTTTTTTTAGCAACAGATGTTGGAGATTTCGTCATGGGGGACAGGAATCGATTGCTTCTTCTTGGAGTGGTTGCTTTCTCCATGTTCTGAGTGGCGGTGCTCGTGTTGAGCTGGGGGTGGTCCCTGAGATCGCATTAGCATCTCAATCTGGGTTGTTAGCCGCTGGTTTTTAGCCTCCAAATCGTCTATTTGACGTTGGGGGTCTTTAGGGGGAGGATTGGTCAGTTCCGGAGCATCGCTCCTAGTCACCAGGTCGCAGTCAATCGCTATCATTGGGTCATTGCCGTTGGCGTGCGACGGCGGTCACTTGGCTCCAGGTTCTAATCGATGTGGTGGAGGTAAGCTTTACTCGGCCCCATGGTGGGCGATAAATGTTCCTGGCTGAGAGGTCGGGGCCTTCTGGTCTGGTTCGTTATCTCTCATTGTCTAGTTCGACATCAGCGCGTGCGCGTGGGGGAGGGGGGGATGGGACCTGCAAAAGACACACCGATGCTCAAGTTAGTGGGACTCCAAGGTGGAGGTAATGGAAATTGGAATTAGGGTCACCTAAGGCGTGTTTTGTCTATATTTATTGCAGGCGGAGGTGATGACGCCGCCCAAAAATCTCGTGGGAATATTTCCCATAATGGGTCGAGACTGATCCTAAAGATGGTGGGCTTGTATTGGCGTATCTCTCCTGATAAGAAAGGATGCAGATATCCTTGTATAGTCGGGCGGGGTCTCTGGATAGAGCCGCTTGGTCTTGCTTGGATCTGGTTCGGGGGCATAGCCAGGTGAAGCTCCCTGGGTGGAACACTTGGTTCGGCCCGAGATGAGTGATGGGGCACTGCTGGGTCTAATTCGGTCAGGCCCAATAGTCCAATACACAATTTAATGCTAAAGTTAAAGTACTCCACTCAGATAATGGTACCGAATACACCCACAAGGAGTTTCAAACTTACTTGGTTGAGAATGGTTCATCAAACAACATGTGTTAATACACCAACTCAGAATGGAGTGACAGAGAGTAAAAACCGTCATCTATTGGAGGTTAACTAATCCCTTCTTTTCTCAATGAATGTACCAAAGCACCTTTGGGGAGAAGCGGTTCTAACAAGTTGTCATTTGATCAATTGGATACCTCTTCATGCTTTGAATTATCAATCGCCCTTGGAGTATCTCCTTGGAACAACCAAGTTTATTGTGTCACCAAGAGAGTTTTTGGTTGTGTTTGCTTTGTTCGTAATCATCATCCTTCTTTAGACAAGCTGGATTCTCATTCTCTCAAGTGTGTTTTTGTTGGATATTCATCTACAGAAAAGGAATATAAGTATTATTATCCTCATGAGCGTAAATTCTTTGTTAGTATGGACGTAATATTTCGAGAGACTAATGCTTACTATTCACCATCAACTCCAGATTACATATCAACCTCCAAGGTGGATGATTTTCTCTCTTCTGCGGTATTCAGGTGGACTGATCCTGATGGGGAGACAGTGCGAGAGTTTGAAACTTATCGCGGGACAATTCATGGACAAGAGATGATCGAGGAACCCATTCAACAAGAAGAACTTGAGGAACTAGTCCAATAGGCGGAGGAACCTAAGCCTAATCTTGTTCACTCAGATCATTTGATGATATTGAGACCATTGTGCATTCTCCCGGATCTCAAGAGTCCTTCCCGATCGCAACTTCAAACCTTGTACCTCAAGGTAACATCTCTCCTACTTCCTACACTTTAGAACTTCCCGTGGCTCTTCGGAAGGGTACTCTCTCTTCTGTACTTCCATCTTGTTATCGTTATGATATCTCTCAACATGTTTCCTATAATTACTTGTCCTTTGCATATAAATGCTTCCATCCCTCCTAATTGGAAGATTGCCTATAAGTGGAAGGAAGCAATGATGGAAGAGATGCGAGTTTTAGCCAAAAATAAAATATGGAAACTCATGCCTCAACCTAAAGGAAAGAAACATGCTGGATGCAAATGGGTATTCACCGTAAAGTAGGCTCCAAAAGTAAAGTTGTCCGATTCAAAGCTCGATTAGTGGCAAAAGACTATACTCGGGCATATGGCATTGATTATGATGAGACTTTTGCACATGTGGCAAAGATGAACTCTGTTCGTACAATTATTTTATGTGCTGTGAATTATGGGTGGAAACTTCATCAACTCGGTGTAAAGAATGTCTTCTTACATAGAGATCTACAGGAAGAGGTGTACATGGAGATACCACCAGGATTCAACACTACAGACACAACTGGTATGATATGTCATCTGCGAAGATCACTGTATGGCCTAAAATAATCACCCAGAGCCTAGTTTGATAGGTTCCGCATAGCAATGGTAGCCATGGGCTACACTCAAAGTAATGTTGATCATACCCTTTTCTTTAGGCATCATCAAGGGAATGTAACTATTTTGATAGTTTATGTTGATGAAATCATTGTCACCGGCGATGATATAGAAGAAATTAAGCGGTTAAAGGATCAATTAGCCCAAGTTTTTGAAGTAAAAGATCTAGGAGAACCACGATATTTCCTAGGGATTGAGGTTGCCTATTCTGCTCGCGGTATATTTTTATCTCGACGAAAGTATGTGTTAGATTTGTTGACCGAGTCAGGCATGTTGGGGTACAAGCCAGTAGCAACACTCATTGATCAGAATCACCGCTTCACCACTGATGGTGGCACACCTGTTGATCAAGAAATGTATCAAAGACTAGTATGGGAAGCTAATATACCTCCCACGCACTAGACCATATATTACCTTTGCTATGAGTGTGGTGAGTAGGTACATGCATAAGCCTTGTGAGCATCACATGAATGTTGTATATCGAATTCTAAGGTATCTCAAGGGTTGTCCTGGACGTGGCTTACTATTCTCCAAACATGACAACTTGAGAATTGAGGAATATACAGATGTACTAGGCAGGATCAGTAGAGGATCGTCTATCTACATCAGGCTATTGCACATTTGTTGGAGGAAACTTAGTTGCGTGGAGAAGTAAAAAATAAGGCATTATAGCCCGTTCCAGTGCAGAAACAAAATATCGGGTCATGGCTCAAGGGGTATGCGAAATTTTATGGTTAAGAAATCTTCTTTCTGAGTTGCATCTATGCCCATATGGTCTTGTTCGACTTTTTTGTGACAACAAGGCTGCAATTGAAATTGCAAATAATCATGTTCAGCAAGATAGAACTAAACACATTGAACTAGATCACCACTTCATTAAAGAAAAATTGGAGCAAGGAATAATTTGCATTCCCTTCGTTCGATCGTTTGAGCAACTTGCTGATGTGTTTATCAAAAGTCTTAATGGTAGTTTATTTCTTTCATGTATTCGCAAGATGAGTTCGCATGATATATATGCACCATCTTGAGGGGGAGTATTGAATAGTGAGGGATCTATTTATAATATTGCATGTATTGGTGGACTAAGATGTAATATTATCCCTCTTAATAAAAATTAGGACGGTATCTTGCCCTAAGTTTGGTTGGCCTCACTCCAACTATCCCAATAGGTTGAAGTAATTTTAGTGTAATCAAATTTTAGTGCGACTTGAACCTAATTTTTAATCTATGACTTTAACTATTGTGCTACAAAATAGAATATGAAACTAAGAATCAATTATTGTTTGCACCATTTCGTATAGCGCATTTGCATATAACCCTATATAATTTTAAAAATAACAAATTACCTAATGAGGTTTTCGCCTTAAAGGTCTATTACTTTTTGGATTGGACTAGAACTAGTGGGCCCGATCAGATTAGACGTAGCAGTGCCCTATCATTCATTTCGAACCAAACCGTGCGACCCTATTCAGGGGCTCCGCCGAACTACACCCCTGAGTCAAACCCAAGTCAGATTAAACAGCTCTGCCCCAGCTGGCCGCATAAGGATATCCACGTCCTTCCTTATCACGAGAGATATACCATCACAAACCCGTCATTTCCAAGATTAGTCTCGATCCACTCTGGGCAACAATCCTAGCAAGATTATAGGGCAGCATTATCACCTCCACCTGCAATAAATACAAACACGGCATGCCCCATGTAAATCTAATTCCAATTTGTATTACCTCCACCTTGGAGTCCCACTGAGTTGAGCGTCAGATTATCTTTCACGAGTCTCCTCCGGCTTCGAACTAGACAAGGAGAGACACCAAATCGGACCGGAAGGTCCCCAACTCTCTGCCATGAACACTTCTATATATCTACACCACATCTAGTAAATGCCTTGATCAATGCTTCAAATTTCATTAGGCATTGAATTAATCTAGCAATTGCCCACTTCGATAAATTTGGGGATGAATCATATATTTCCCATTTCTTACCTGGGCAAAGTGTAAGATTGTGTTGGGTTGGGCTTCCTAAAGCACGATCTATTTAAACCTATTTGGTGACTTGAGTACAAATGAGTAATTAGATGAACAACGAGTCTTATTTTTAGAGCAAAGCAAGATTATTAATAATTATTCATCTCTCGGAAAGCGGAAAAAATTAATAATTAGTTTTCAAATCAAAATTCTTCGGTCTTTTTCATGGCTTGTCCTTCAAGAAGCAAAAGAACCTTCTCTTCTCTACTCGGATACTTGTTTGACCATCTCATTCTCTGCCTCTCTTTCTTACCATTACACGCATTTTATTAGTTGCCTTCCTCTCCCAGGTTTCAGTTAATTCCAGCAAACTCTAATAATTCCACCATGATCATCTCCTCCGCCATCGAGTGCGTCTTCTGCCTCGGCTGCGCCCGCTGGGCCTGCCGCCGCTGCGCCCGCACCGGCGCCGACGACAGCGCCGCCTGGCCTCCCGCCGCCTCCGACGAGTTCGCCCCCGTCCCCCGCGCCTGCCGCGCCGTGCTCGCCGCTTACGAGGACGACCTCACCCGCCCCAGATGGGCCCCCGCCCGCCCTGGCGGCTACTGCATGGACCCCGCCGCCGTCGTCAAGCGCACCTCCTACGCCGACACCCGCGGCCGGTGCCCGCCCTACCTCATCTACGTCGACCGCGAGGCCCGCGAGGTCGTCCTCGCCGTCCGGGGCCTCAACCTCGGCCGCGAGGCCGACTACCGCCTCCTCCTCGACGACCCGCCCGGCTCCCAGACCTTCGACGGCGGCTACGTCCACCTCGGCCTGTTCAAGGCCGCCGTCTGGCTGCTTAATCGCGAGGCAGACACCCTGGGCCGCCTCCTCAGGGAGCGCGGCCTGGAGTACAGCCTCGTGATGGCCGGGCACTCGCTCGGAGCCGGCGTCGCGGCCCTCATGGCCGCGGTGGTCGTGAACCATCTCGACCGGTTTGGGGGAATCCTCAGGAGCCAAGTCCGCTGTTATGCCATCGCGCCGGCCCGGTGCATGTCGCTGAACCTGGCCGTGAAGTACGCCGACGTGATTCACTCCGTGATATTGCAGGTAAGTCGGCAAATCTCTTGGCGCTTCTTGGCTCATATTTTTGGTGTTCATTGAAGTAATAGAACAGAAGAGAGTTGATGAAGTCCATGGCCTTGAATTCAATTCCAGGATGATTTCCTACCAAGAACACCGACGCCTTTGCATCATATTTTTGGCTCCATTTTCTGGTAAGAATTGCTCTTCAAATTAATTAGATTAAGCTTGGTTCTATATATTATAACTAGTCTTTCTTCCATATATATATATATATATTATAACTAGTCTTTCTTCCATTTAATTTCTTCATTTTCTATAAGGAAAAATATTAAGTATGGAAAAGTAAATTCAATCATGGGATAAGTTGAATTTCATCTAGTATTAATATCACTATTGTTCGTGCTAGTTCAGTTCAACTATTAATTTTTTTACAGTTTACCAAAAGAATAGTATAATTTTTTAAATTATTGTAATATTGGTTGTGTATATATTTAATAAAAAAAAATATTTTTACAGGTGAAGTAATTATTCTTAATTAATCCATCTTAAAACACATAATTTAAGTATATGACAAATACAATAAATATGAAAAAATGTACCATCAAATATATGATGATACATTTATTTAAGAGAAAAAAATAATACGTAGCTCCCTTTGCATTAATTCATGATTATATGAAAATATCGTTAAAACTTGACGAAATTAAATCAAGTTGTTGAGCTTAATTTATCTTAGTGTCACGAACTCTTTGCATATCATAGAAGATGATCAATTCCCTTCATCATTTGAGCTGAAAGAACTTTTTGCATATTTTCCATTGAACCTTCATAATGTAGAAACAGTCAGTTTATTCCTAATATGAAATTTTTGCCACCTTTTGCACAGTTTACCATGCCTCCTAATTTTCGTTTGCTTGAGGGATACATTTATATCTGAAGACAGCAAGCTTAAGGATCCAACAAGGCTTTATGCTCCTGGCCGAATGTATCATATAGTGGAGAGAAAATTTTGCAGGTATCAATCATTGAGAAAATTTCTGTTTCTGAGTACCAGTTTCATGTAATATATAATGCTAATGTGAATTTACAATTGCTTTTTTAAACTATTGGATCAATGCAGATGTGGGACATTTCCTCCTGAGGTTAGAACTGCTATTCCTGTTGAAGGGAGATTTGAGCACATAATATTATCCTGCAATTCTATGTTTGATCATGGAATCATTTCGACCGAGCGAGAAGCTGAAAAAGCTTTAGAAGTAAGCTGATACTACTTTATGATTATAATCTTACTGATGAAGCATTTGATATAAGTAAAAGTGTTTAGTTTGTTCATATCTTTCAGATGCAATTGAGGTAATTTTCTTTCTCGATCTTTATGATTCTAAGGTGCTGATTGAAAGAGATGCAATCACAAACCCTCCACCAAGGCAAGAGATTGAGGGAAGGGAGTCCCTTCAGAAGGAACACAAGGATGCACTCGAAAGAGCAATGAACTTGAACCTGCCACGAACAGTCGCGCAAGCCGAACAATCGTTCGAGGACTTGGTAATCTCCTCGGGTGATAACAATCATAGCAGCATATCAACATCTAGTGATTCAGGATCTAGTCGGACTTGGGATGAGTTGGTGGAGAAGCTCTTTGATGATGATGAACCAATGGGCATTTTCCCGGAGGAAGTTGCAAGTGTTGGTTCTAGTAAGCCAGCATCACTTTCAGTAAGATGACATAAACCTTGTGTTAATGATGATCATACAAATTAAGATTGTATTTTTTTTTTGTAAATTTTGATTTTTTGATTTTTTTTTTCCATAGATATACCCTAGGGTATTCAGTTTTTTAGATATGTAACTATTTATTCAATCAATTATATCAAGCTTAGAGGTGGCAAACGGGCCGGCCCGATAAGGTAGAGTGTCGGGCCGGGCCGGCCCGCTAACTCCATGGGCCGGAAATTCCTAGCTAGCCCAACCCGGCCCGCAAGCTCGTTATCAACTAAAAATTTGTAAAAAAAATAATTTAAAATATTTGAGAGACTAAATAAGCACCAAATATGACATTTCACATGAAAAGCTCACTTCACCTTCAATTTTAAAGCACTAAACTAGACTTGAAATTAATTTTTTAATACTTAGCGGGCCAAACGGGCCGAGCCGACCCGATAAGAGCCGGCCTGTCTCGGCCCGCAATGTTATCGTGTCAGGCCGGTCCGGCCCGATAAATTTATTGGGCCAAATTTTTCGACCCGACCCACAATTATCGTGTCATGCTATCGTGTTGTACCCATTTTTGACGCCCCTAATTAATCAAGCTAGTTAAACTTGTATATATACTAGGATAATGTAAGATTAGAATAAGATTAAATTCCTTTTACAACCTATATAAGCTTTTAGTATAGTTAAGTAATCACCCAATCAAATATTTAACAATTCCAAGGTGGGGTTGCAGTGCAAAATAGAGGTAAGATGGCATATACTACCAAAACATATTAAGTTTTGAATAATTAACTTCTGAACTTGGTAATTAAAGTGCTTAGTAAAAGGTATATTGGTATATGGGATCTACTTCCCTTATATTAAATGTTAAAACTATATATAATATGTTACAACCTACCTGATGGGATAATTAATTATTTATCAACTCCTAAACTACTAACCTAATTAAAATGCTTAAATTAAAATTAATTGTCTACACTTGAGTCTTGATATCATACCCAAGTCGAATTAACACAATAGTACCAAAATCACATGCACCTTATTGAATGACATATGAAGCTTAACTTAGTAGCGACTTCACCCCAACCTGAGCAATCCTTTTTCACATAGACTCTCTCACCAAATCAATATTGACTAGATCTTACTTTTAATTTCAATTAGCGCCTATCAACTTCCTAGGTCTTAATCATTAACCTAATGCCTTAACCATTTAATATCTATTAAGAAAAATGAGTAGAACAGTGGAAGAATCTTAGGGTCTGTTTGGTTAGCGAAATTAAGTCTGTTTTTATGGTTTCAATTTCACTGAAATCAAAACTGCCTACGAAAACGTGTTTGGTTCAGCGTTTTCATGAAACTGAATCGAAACCAGAATGAAAACGAAACCAGTTTTTTTAATAAAAATGAAAACATCATAATGTTATTTTTTGTGGTTTCGAGATTGTCGGTTTCGTTATCAAAATACAGTGGCAACTTTGTAACTATAAATATATTTTTTATAAAATTAATTAATTTAAAAATAAATAAAAGTTTATCTAATTTTTATAAAAAAAATAAAAATCATCATTTTCAACTCAAACTATTATCTTAAATTTATAAATTAATTAAACCAATTTATATCTAATTGACTCAAACTCAAATTTTAAATAACTCAATTTTTTTAAAGTTGATCTATTTATAATTCAATCAAAACTAATTTTAGACCATTGGACTTATTTTTTTTGAAATTTTATAATAACTATTAATTAAGTTTTATATCTAATTGAACAAAAAAATCTTAAATTACCAATAACCTAATTAATTAAATCATATAAATATTTTATAATCATATTAGTAAATATTTAATTTTGTAAACTAACTAAACATTTAATTACTACTAAAAATGTTCAAGAAAAATTAATATTATTTTTTATAACCAAATAAATATTCACTGGTTTCAACTAACTAAAATTGATGTTGTTTTCATTAACCAAACGCGTTTTCAGAAAACTGAAAACTAGAATCCAAACCAAGTTTTCAGTTTCACTGAAATCAAATCAGAAAATAGTTTCGCTAACCAAACAGCACCTTAGGCTTTGATAGTGTATTCACCATCCTAAAGGAATTTATGCGCCCACTATTCTTTGTTGTCGAGTTGATGGCAGAATTCCTCTAGGATTTTATAAATCCAGCACAGAAATTTTGGACAACAAAATCCAAAATTTCTCACAATAACACGTTAGAGGAAAACCATACTTACTTTAGTTTAGAGGAGAGAGATATTTATAATACCCTAAATACCTTTTCCTGAAAAGACATGACTTTTAGTAGTAGTTTTTCTCAAAAATCAGTAGTTAAATAACTGCTAAAATTGTCAAAAATAAAATTAATAAATATAATAAAAATTATATCTAATTAATTTTCGAGCCAAGGCCAAGCAGACCAAGTGCCAAGTGCCATCATTTGATTATTATATTAATCCATAGTCATCTTAATTTGTTTCCCTCCAAAATTCTCGTCAAGAAGTAGTATACAAAAGAAATTTATAAACACCTCTTGCTTTTTGTAATTTTCATACGTGGGACTCAACATCTTCTAGTTTACTTCATTACTAACTAATATAATGGTTTAATCCCACATTGAGAGTATATTAGATGTTGTATTAATTTATAACGCTTGATGTGTGTGTTATCATCAATTTTAACTTTAAGTATTTTAATTAGGTAAGTAGTTTAGGCCTATGAAATTGATGAGTTAATTATCTCACCAAGTATATCGTAACAAATGGTATTATAGTAAGACTTAATCCTAAGTATTCCGAAAAGACTATATGAGAAAGAATTATCTAGGAGATGCGAAATGCGATTCTGGACTAGCTATGCGTTAGATTTGAATTGAGATATAATTAATATACTGATTTAGTCCCCAACGTGATGACTAAGTTAATCAAGGGATATATAGTACATGCAAGAGAGCTTAGCATACTTGGAGGTTCAGATCTTATTAATTGGAAAGAAATAGATAAATGGGGACGTGTAGAGCACGTATCCGTCACCAACAGGGCATCAACCTAGCATGACTATTTTGCATGGTAATACTTTAATTTTGTGATTTAATTAAGTTTTCTTAACACAGATTTTGACCTGACCATGGCCTAATATGCAAGTTTTCTTAATGAAGGGAAAAAGAATGACAGATAGATGGTAGGAGGTCAAACTACTTCTTTTGTCCGTGGAGATTATAATTTTTTATCTGGATCATCCTTCTAACTAATTAATTAATTTTAATGTTAAAAATGCAAATTTCTGAAATCTTATATTCTTATGTTATATATAGTTATATAACAATTAACCCCTGATAAAGAGAATGAAGGAATATATATATATAGCTTAGATTAATTCCCTAAGTTAAATAGACATATGCACAATTGGAATTAATCAAATATTGGCATAATTAATAACACTATCCCTCTCTCTTGTACTTATTATTTTGTCTCACCAAAAAAATTGGATAAGATAGAAAATAATTTTCTTAATTTCTAAAATGCTCTCAGCCAATTTGTATGCTTGAATTTAATTCTTCAATCTAGTGAAAATTATTTCACCTTATGTGTGACCCTGATCTATGTTAACTATAAGTTAGTAATAGGAATGTAACCATTTACGTATTTGAATAGGCAATTTTAGAATTATTCTTCATTAATCTGGAATTCATATAAATTATGGGTAATATATAATAACAGTGTAAATAAATGATAGGCCATTTATAATTATGGTTTTTGTGTGATATAATCACAATGAAACCAATCTCTTGACTTAATAGTTTAATAAAAATTCTTTTCTCAATCGCTACCCTATATGGTCGATCCTTAATACATTTGTTCAAAAAAAATTTAAGATGTGGATATATCATGGAATCAAGAGGTGGGCATTAGAGTTATGACTTGAACCATGATAAAATATAAATACCTCCTTCGCACTGGAACAGGAGACGCGCATGATCGCATTGCCTTGGCTTCAAGTAAGAACACTAACCTTGTTAAAAAAAATTTGATAATTCCCACAAATTTTATGATGATAACTTTAAAAATTTTGAAAACCTTTAAATGAATAATTTATCTAACAATGAAAAAAATTAATTTAAAATTTTATTTAAATATAACATATAAATTTAAAAAACAAATTAAATTACACACTGACCTTTCAAAAAATGTATACTTTCAGACGAATTTGATGCCATTGACAACTCCAACAACCTGAATTTTTTTCGAAGATATATTGATTAGATATTGAAATAATTAAGTATATAAAATAAAAATATTACATTACAAATGAATAAAGAATAAAGAATAGAGAAAAAAAATGAAAAGTATATGAAGATATTTATAGAGGTTAAAAAATTTAATATAATAATTTTAAAAAAGATGATGCAGGAGGCTCCCTACTTCGGATCCGAAGGTGGGCCCGTGCTTGCCTGGGAAGAGGGTCACGGGCGTGGGCACCTGCGCTCGTGTACCAACACCGACGGACGCGGGCGTGAACTCGCGCGCCCGCATAGCCGCGCAGGTTATGGCGGGGTAATTTCGGTGCTAGGTATGATGGCGCTTTGTTGTACATACGTACTGATGCCCGCATCAGGCGTTAGTACTTAAATTAGTATAATTTTTTCTTTCTCTGTATATTCCAACTTTAATGGTTGGCGTCAAAAAATTTCCACGGATATAATTTTTCCACCAATGAACTTGACAGTGTTGAATTTATTCCTGATGAACAATATTAAAAGGAGAAAACAACTCACAGTAATATTTTCTATCTGAATTATCTATCTTTGTATTTTTAATTTTCTGGCAGCTACTGAGTACTGTGAGTTGTTGGCCTCCAATGACAGACATTAATTAATTGCCACATAGTTATAAATCCAAAACAAATGATAGAATAATGTATATAATAATAAAATAGAATTGTTAAAAAGCTAAAACCATAGGGGTGATTGTAAAAAATACCTCATACTTCCACCAAACTTTTGATTCTAATTCGAACTACACAATCATCAAGCAATAGAAGAACATCAATTTCATGTGTCACTTTTCACGCAGTAAACTTTGTACTAATTTTGTTTGATCTTCTTGTCATCTTTGAAAAAGTTCTCCATTGGAAATACTTCTAATATATATATATATATATATATATATATATAAACAAGATTCAGACAACGACACGTGGCACTTTCTCAAGTAAAATCGACTGATAAGGCATTGTCTAAATTTTTTATTTTTTTATTTTTTTAATTCTTTTCTATACAAATTTAGTTATTGCATGTAAAATAACTATAGGTGAAATAACATTCTCTTTCATTTAAAGTAGGAGTAATCGGTAAAGTAATGTTCTCTCTAGATTTTTTTAATATTTCTCTTTCATTTAAAGTAGGAGTAACCGATAAAGTAAGAGTGGGACTTATATGGGCAGCTGCCCATATAAGTCCCTATGGGCGGGATGATGAGATCGCGACACGTCATCCCGCCCGAATCTCAAAGCACTCCGTCACCGCCTCCGCCGCTCCCCATCCTTCCGTCGCCACCTGGTGGCGCACCGTCCGACTCTACACCGACCAAATCGGCACCAATGTCTCCGCCATCGTCCTCCTCGGCGTCGAGCACTCCGACCACCGCTACTCCTACAGTCGTGCCCTCACTCGCCTCGACATCCAATCCGTCATCCATGACGCCGTCAACGCACGGCGCCGCCCCATCCCCGTCAACCCCCGCGGCGGCCTCTACCTCGTCCTCACCTCAGCCGACGTCGCCATGCAGAAGTCCTCTACCTCATGCACGCAGAAGTCCTGCACGGCGACGTCGGTGGAGGTGAGGACGAGGTAGAGGCCGCCGCGGGGATTGACGGGAATGGGGCGGCACCGTGCGTTGACGGCGTCGTGGATGACATACTGGATGTCGAGGCGGGTGAGGGCACGGCCACGGGAGTAGCGGCGGTCGGAGTGCTCGGCGCCGAGGAGGACGGTGCGCCACCAGGCAGCGACGGAAGGGTGGGGAGGCGGCGGAGGCAGAGACGGAGCGAAGGAAGACGCGGGGTGTTGATAGTGCTTTGGGATTCGGGCAGGATGACGGGTCGTGATCTCATCATCCCGCCCATAGGGACTTATATGGGCAGGCTGCCCATATAAGTCCCACTCGTAAAGTAATGCTCTCTCTAGATTTTTTTAATATTTATTTAATTTGATTATATGTAAAATAACTATATGCAAAGCAACGTTAGTTTTCTCTCATTTAATTGCACGTAAAGTAATGCATGCTTATCCATAAGTCTCTCTTTTAACGCTGAATTCCATCCATGTGGACCACGTCTCCTCAACTTCTCCTCACTGTGTACATAAAAAAACTTCTCCTCATCGTGGCTGGATGCGGCAATGTCGGCATCGTGATCGTGCAGACGATCCTGACGCATGACCTCACCGCCGAGCTCACGCTGGTGGACGTCGATGCCAAGAAACGACAGGGTGAGATGTTGGACCTGTAGCAAGCAGCCGCCTTCCTCCCAAGAACCAGGATTCGTGCCTTCGCCGACTACATCATCACCGCTGACTTGGACGCGTGCATCATCACAGACGGCACACGGCAAAACCCGAAGGAGTGGCGCTTCGATCCCCTGCAAAGGTTGTTTCTCGCTTTTGTCCACTAAACACTACTACATTTTGGCTCTATGGCCACGCCACCTTTAGGAACGGCTAAAAAATTGTTCCCATACATCACTTATAGGAACGGTTTTCCAAAACCGTTCCCTTAGCCATTATATTATAGGAACACTAAAGAAACCGTTCCTGTAGATAATATATGGGAACAGATTTTTCAACCGTTCCCTTAGACTATACTATGGGAACACTTTTAGTAACCGTTCTCTTAGAATGTATACTATGGGAACACAAAGGAACCGTTCCCATAGTCTAACTCCATGTATACTATATAATTAAAAAATAAAAAAACTTAAGCCATTTAATTTTCCTCTCCTACGCGCTGATCGACTACTCGCGCGATCTCTTCTGCCCTAAACGCACCGCTCTACTGCGGCGACCTCCCGACGCCACCGCTCTGCTACACCGACCTCCCGACGCGATTGCTCTGCTGCGCCGACCTCCCGACGCGACCGCTCTGCTGCGCCGAACTCCCGACGCCACCAGGCCTCTGCTGTGCCGACCTCCCGAGTCCCGACGCCACCACCCGTCTCACACTCTCATAGCACCGGTTGCCGACGATCCTTCCTGTCGTCAGTCATCGTCTCCCGTCGACCGGTAAACACTCTGCTCCCCCTCTCCCCTATCCCCTCTCCATTTACTGAGTGTCCTTAATCGATTGAGGACAACTTTGTTTTTGCTATCTCAGATCATTTTCCATCTCCCGGTATTACTAATTCATAATATGCCATGTATGATTTTGTTTTCTTTTATGTGATATATCTTTCATTTTCTGATTTTCCATATCCCGGTATTATGATTTTGTTTCATGTTGAGGTTCAATTGATTAAACTTTATTTTTCCATCTCCCGTTATTGATTTTGATATTGAGTTTAAAAATATATTAAAATCTAACAATGCCTAGAGTGTTAGGAATAGTTTGATTCTGGTGATATGCTAACTTGGGTGATAGATTAATTTCCATAACTTGTACGTATAGTGAAAAAATAGCTTGTATGTGGGAGCTGGGAGTAGAAAATCATCCCTCAAGTCATGTTGAACTCAGGACTAGGTAAAGGAGGCAGTGCACTCCTATATTTGTAGCCCGAGAACAACCATGTTCTCTCGGATGGGTAGAATCTTTATTTACCCCTGGGAAAACTTAGGACTAAGCTTTACATCTGAAAGGTAAAAGAAACTGAGGCTAGCATTTAAATAGTTTAACCTCGATGCTTCCTTTAAGTGTTTAATATTTATTAGCTCAGCTTTCAATAGACACTTCCAGGAATAGAATAGGCTTGATATGATTTTGTCGTTTTTGACCATTTGATTTTTTTCTTTTCGTAGTTAAGTAAAATCAATGAATAAGGAATGGATTCAAATGCCGAGATATAGTGCGGAGTATATCAATGGTGTGCAATGTTTCCTACAATTTGCTTATAATAAAGGAAGGCCTCAGGGAGGAGAGATTTTATGCCCTTGTGCTCAATGTGGTAATGGTCGTTGGTTAAGAAAAGATGCAATATTTGAACATTTGATAGACTATGGATTTCTAAAAGGCTACACTATTTGGGTAAACCATGGTGAGGAGTTAACCATGCCCACAGAGGAGGATGACATCGATGATGGAGAGAATTGCATGGATGATATGGATGCACTGTTGCATGATAGATTTAGAGAAGTGGCAGAAGAAGATGGAGTTACAGAGGGGCCTAATGATGATGCCAAAAAGTTTTATAATTTATTAGAAGAGGCAAACAAGGAATTGTACCCCGGTTGTAAAAATTTCTCTACTTTGTCCTTCATCATTCGGTTATATTTGATGAAGTGTCTCTTTGGCTGGAGTAATGTGTCATTCAATGCACTCTTAGAGCTACTAAAAAAAGCTATGCCAGATTTAAACATCCCCCAATCTTTTAATAAAACAAGAGCCATGATGAGGGACTTGGGCCTTGATTATAAAAAGATTGATGTTTGTCCCAATAATTGTATGTTATATTGGAAAGATCATGAGAAAGACAAGTCTTGTCATCTTTGCGGTGCTTCACGGTGGGTTGAGAATTCTCAGGCAGAGAATGAGCTAGAAAATCCCAAGCAAGGCCACAAAGTAGCGGCTAAAGTTTTAAGACACTTCCCGTTAATTCCTAGACTTCAAAGGTTGTTCATGTGTGAGAGGACTGCAGAATTAATGAGGTGGCATGAGGAAGAGCGGACAAGAGATGGGAAGTTAAGGCATCCTGCTGATGGCGAAGCATGGAGAGACTTCGATGAGCGTTATCCTGATTTTGCTAGTGACCCACGCAACATAAGACTTGGGTTGACTAGCGATGGATTCAATCCATATAGGACAATGAGTATTTCTTATAGTATATGGCCGGTAATAGTTATGTCGTACAACCTTCCACCATGATTATGCATGAAGTCGGAGTATTTTATGTTGTCCTTAATTATCCCTGGACCACACTCTCCCGGGACTAATATTGATGTGTACTTGCAACCATTGGTTGAAGAGTTGAAAACTATGTGGGAGCTGGGAGTAGACACATATGATGCTTCAAAGAATCAAACTTTTAAGTTGCGAGCAGCCCTTTTATGGACTATTAGTGACTTTCCTGGATATGCTATGTTGAGTGGTTGGAGCACAAAGGGAAAATTAGCATGTCCATCTTGTAATTATAACACAAATTCGGTTTACCTAAAGCATAGTCGAAAGATGTGTTATATGGATCACTGTGTTTTCTTGCCGATGAGTCATAATTATAGAAGAAACACACGGGATTTCAATGGAAAAGAAGAACATAGGCCTGCTCCTATTTTGTTAGAAGGGACACAGATCTTGGACTTGTTGCAAGACTTTGTCAATTCATTTGGGAAGACGCAAAAGAAAAGCAATGGTCCTTGGAAGAAGAAGTCTATTTTTTTTTAATTGTCATATTGGAAGCATAATAGACTACGACATAATCTTGATGTCATGCATATTGAAAAGAACATCTTTGACAATGTGATAGGTACTTTATTGGACATAATGGGGAAGACAAAAGATCATGTTAATGCTCGTTTAGATTTGCAAGAGTTGGGAATTAGAAAGAAACTTCATCCGAAACCAATGGATCAAGGCAAGAAAGTAAAGTATGCAAAAGCATGCTTTAACATGAATAAAAATGAGAAGTCTATTTTCTGTGGTGTTCTCAAGGAAGCAAAATTACTTGATGGTTGTGCAGCAAATATTTCAAGATGTGTTCACCAAGATGGTTTGAAAGTCTCAGGATACAAGAGTCATGATGCTCATTTCATGCTACACTACTTGCTGCCAATAGCAATGATTAGCACACTTCCTCACCAAGTGGCCTACCCTTTGATACGTTTATGTTCTTTTTTTCGTTCTATATGTCAAAGAGTTATTGATGTGAACGATTTAGAGATCTTAGAATTTGAAATTGCTGAAACACTTTGCCAATTAGAGAGGATTTTTCCTCCTTCATTTTTTGATGTAATGCTTCATTTGCCTATTCACCTACCAAATGAGATAAGATTGGGTGGTCCTGTTCATTCTCGGTGGATGTATTCACCAGAAAGAGAGTTGGGAAAGTTGAAGGCTTATGTGCGCAATAAAGCTCGTCCGGAAGGTTCAATAGCTGAGGGTTACTTGGTTGAGGAATGCTTGACATTTTGCTCAAATTATATGAACTCTAATGTGAAGACACGGTAGAACAGAGTGAAAAGGAATGCTGACACATGTGAGTCTTTTGATACTAAACTTCTTAGTTTTTTTTTACCCATGGGTCGTCTTATAGGAGGGAAGAAAAAAGGTAATTTATTTTCGATGGACAACAATGAGAAGAACCAAGCCCACCGGTATATCTTGTTCAATTGTGATGAAGTTCAGCCTTACATTAGGTAAATAATTATTCTTTGCTCTTAAAAATTTGTTTATAAACTCAATTGAATGATTGTTGTAACAAAATAATTTTCATGTAGTGAACATGAGACTATCATAAATCAAAAGAAAGGAAGAAAGTGGACCAAAGCAAAAAGTCAAAGCCATGATTTTATTGAGTGGTTTAAAAATCGTGCAATGGAGGAGGATGTCCCTGATCGATTGAAGGAGTTGTGTAGAGGCCCAAATAAAGTTGCAAGAAGGCTTTCGGGTTATGTTATCAATGGGTGTAAATTTCATACTACGCAGCGTGATGCAAGCCGCAAGACACAAAATAGTGGTGTCACTTTGGTGTCAATCACTCAAAGCTTTGCTAGTAGTAAGGATCAAAATTCGACGACGAATGCAGTTACTTATTATGGTGCAATAAATGAAATAATTGAGTTAGACTATTATGGTAATTTCAAGTTTGTCTTGTTTAGATGTGATTGGTTTGAAGTAGAATCAGAAAAGTATGGGTTGACTTGTGTTCACTTCAATAAAAAATGTTATATGGATGATCCTTTTGTGCTAGCTTCTCAAGTCCAACAGTGCTTCTATGTTCGCGATCCCTCTAAAGACAATAGGTATTACGTTATGAAAACTCTTCATAGAGAGATTCCTAATGTGAATGACCAATCATATTGTGCAGAAGAAACATATAATATTGAGTCAGAACCAATCACAATTTTGTCTTTGCCTGATGATGAAATTAATGTTGAATGGGCAAGGGACGACATAGAGCCTACAATTGTTGAAAATTATTCATCCGTTTCAAATGAAATGGAGTCCGAAGAAGAATCTGATTTTGATGACACGCTCTGGGACTACTTTGATTAAATGGTTCTATATTGTAATAAAATAATTAAGGTGATTCTTTTATATTACTATTATTGCAATAAACTTATTATGCTTCTATAAATACTTTATTATTATTGCAAGATCTTTCTTATTAACTGTGTCCTGACCTAACTCTCTCTTTTTCATTATTGAAGATTCGGTTGAACAAAGAGGGCTATTATATCGGTGCAGAATACTTATCAGATCTCATTGAAAAGGAACACTCAGCTCACAATCATGGTAAATCTCTTTTTCATTGAACAACTCTTTTATTAAAAGGTTCAATAGTTATATAACTATGTTATTATATTGGTGTATCTACTCTTTCTGACTCTGAAGAGTAACAACGAGGTTTAAACAAGTTGAAGTAATAAATTTATTTTTCTTAGGAGATTTCAGATATATAGAACATGCAGATGAAGTAGTTATTTCTCCAAACAAATTAAGTAATGATTATGCAGAAGCACAACCAAAATCGACTTAAGCAATTTTAGAATTAACTGAACTGTTGCTTTGATGAATCTAAACCTGTTTACCCTGTCAAATGATCTTTCTGAGATGTTCTTTGGCTCTTAAACTAAATCTTTATTATTAGCATGGTAATTGATGTCTATTACCTTGAAAAAGAATCACCTTGGATGGGTTAAACTGAGGCTATGAGGCTAGCATTTAACTAGTGTTAGTCTCTCAAAGAATGAACAAGAATGATAAGGGAACAATCTCCAAATTGCTTAATTATTTTCAACATGTCGAAGCATTTTTTACTCGAAATATCATCATAATATTAATTCATTGCAGTCAGAAGTTAGAGCCCATAATGGTCATACCTGAGGATGAAACTCTAGTCCACTTTTTGAAATCTTTGCGGATTATATTCTCCATGTTAAAACATGCTTTATATAACTATGTTATTATATTGGTGTATTTACTCTTTCTCCATGTGTTCTCTGTCATTGTAGTTAAAACTGCAGATATTGCTTATGGTCATCATATAGACAACTAGTATCTCTGTTCTCTGTCATTTTTTTCTTGCTCGCATGTTCTGGATTGAAAGACAACAGCAATATCTGTTGATACTCGGATTGCTCTTGATAATTACAAGGTGAGTTTGAACTCATTTTCCAATATCTGTTAATTACAATATCTGTTGACAACAGCTTAATCTCTGTTTATGAGAGTGAATACCAAGTTAGTAATCTGAAGATTACCATATTGAGCTTAGATACCAACTGTTGTTGTTCACCATATTCGATCACTAGCTGTTCAACTGTTGGTTTCATGTATACTGTTTAAGTTTCATTGCTCAAACTTTATCAGGTTTCAGCTGAAACCTTATTAGATTTCAGCTGAAACCTTATTAGTTTCAGCAATCATACAAGTTTCATTATCATGTTCAGGTTTCAAGTCTAAAAATGCTTTGAGATTGATGTTTATGAGTATGTTTCAGTATGTTTAAATATCAGTTCTCTGTCAGTTGAAACCTTATAGTTGAAACCTGATAAAGTTTGAGCAATGAAACCTGATAAGGTTTCTGTTGAAACCTGATAAGGTTTCTGTTGAAACCTGATAAGGTTTCAGTTGAAACCTGATTTCTGCAATAATCTGAAGCTTAATCTCTGTTTATGAGAGTGAATACCAAGTTAGTAATCTGAATATTACCATATTGAGCTTAGATACCAACTGTTGTTGTTCACCATATTCGATCACTAGCTGTTCAACTGTTGGTTTCATGTATACTGTTTAAGTTTCATTGCTCAAACTTTATCAGGTTTCAGCTAAAACCTTATTAGATTTCAGCTGAAACCTTATTAGATTTCAGCTGAAACCTTATTAGTTTCAGCAATCATATAAGTTTCATTATCATGTTCAGGTTTCAAGTCTAAAAATGCTCTGAGATTGATGTTTATGAGTATGTTTCAGTATGATAAGATCAATGTCTGATAAGATCAGTTCTCCTTTGTTAGACAGGAACAGGTCTGCAAGAGAGCAAACCAAACCTAGAAGTATTGTGAGGCCTTGTCATTGCCAAGGCAGTGCATCTAGATCCAGATGGGTCTATGCTGAAAGACCTCCTCGAAATCCTGTGTATTCTTATTTCTTGGAACACCCTGATGTAGGATACTTTATGCTAGCTTGCATTTAAAATCTTCTTTATCTTGCAGCCCATCTTAATATCAAATGATCAGCTTCAGTAGTTATCTTCCTTGCATAGATATTATTTTACCAATGACTTATTTCTGTAAATCAAAACACCATTTAAAAAACTAGGTGAAGTTGGTAAGTGGTAAGCAACATTTATCTTAATTCTCAAAACACACTACGAGTTTATGTCTTTAACCTCTTTGTCGTGTGATCCTTATTTGAATTATATATACATACGCACATAGTAAGAATGATGTAAAAATGGTGTATGAGCTTCCTTTTTTTCTCCTGTTTTAGTGGTTTTCTCAAGTTTACCTAGCAACACAGTTAGTTAGTTCTACTGTTTTGTCCCTGGTAGAATATTTTCTGTCATCTAACTTGTATCACTAACTTAAATGTTCACTTATAGCAGCAGGGTGCTATTACACTGCAGGGTGTTGTTTAGGTTTACCTAAGTGAACCTAGATAATTAGCATCTTTTTTTAAAAAAATATATTCTACAAACTAGTTCAAGTGTTCACATTCAAACATTGATCTTAGTTTTCTAAGTGTTGAGATTCTATTTGACCAAGGTAATCTCTGTCTGAATCCTTGATATGCAAGTCCAAATAACTCTTCACTAGCTGAAGATTACCATAAAAGCTGAAGTTTACTGAAAACTGATTTCTTCCAGGTTTGTTAAACCCCCTTTATTCAGTGCAGGAATAGCTAATCAAGCCCCTGATTCAGAGGTTGTTTCAGAATCTGTGTACTAATTAGCTAATCTGTGTACTAATCAGAGTCTGGAGTGAAAATTTAGGTATTTGATGCCAATCTGTGTACTAATTAGCTTAAACTACAAATGTTGTGGTAGATAGCTCTACTTTGAGCTAAATTGGATAATTTTAGCAAGGTCATGTATTCCTTTTTGCATTCTCTCTTGATACTAATATATTTATCTTTTCCCCCTTTTTTCAGGTTTGTTAAACCTCTCTGTCACAAGAATTGATATGGATTTTTCACTACAAGCAAAGTCAAGCAAAGAGTTAGCGGCCAAACATTACAAAATTAAATGTGAAAAGATTGAGCAGAATAAGAAGTTAAATTCAAACAGAAGATATGGTTTAGTCTCAAAACAAAATAAGAAGGACTCAGTCGCTCAAATTGCAGAGGCCAATCAGAAGAATAGTATCTCTAATATCAATGTCCAAGAGAAAGGAAAAATATCCTTTGAAAAGCCCAAGGATGCAGTCCCTACTCAACCTACTGCTTCTACTATGAGGCAGGTCATTTCTATTGATATTCAAAATAGAGGAAAAAGACCAACCATTCAAGATCAAAGACCCACATCCTCTACTCAAAAACAAGTTCTTTCCAATTCCAATACAAAGTCTTCTCAAGTGCAACAACAACAAAAGCCAATCATTCAATATCAAAGGTCTACCCAAGTGCAGCAGCAACAAAGAAAGGGTAACCATGAGCAAGGACATGAGTATGCAACAAAGAAGACAAAGACTGCACCTTTGTGTCCATCAATTTCAATGGTTGAATATCGTGAGAAGCTGGGTATGCAAGTGCTAGAAAAAGATCCTCTAGAAGAGGAATGTAGAGAAGATGACATGGAACAAGTTGAGGAAGAGCACAATATACCCGATGAGCTAGAAGAGGAAGCAGATGTTGAGGAAGAGCACAATATACCCGATGAGTTGGAACATGTTCCCGAAGGTATATTATGTCATTATATGGAATTCTATAATTACCTAATTTTTAAATCATTATTGCTATGTCAATTAGGAACATCAAAAAAGAAAGCAAGAGGGAAGACAATGTGCTATAGAATTCATGGAAGATCACTAGAGGAGAGACAAGAAATAATTTTCAATAGTGAAGCACAACCAGTTGGGCCCAATGAGAAAGCTGTTTCAGACTTGAGCCAATTTTTGGGAACCGTGGCACGAAATTCAGATTGGTGTCCCTTGATTTACACCAATTTGAAGGCCGTACCGAACAAGGATGACATATGGAAATATATCAATGTATGATAGTTTTTTATATTGTTCATTTACATTTGCATGTTAATATTAATGCTTGTTTTGCTTCACTTTGTAGAAAAAGTTCATCCTTCCAGAAATAGGGAAAGTGGTTGTGTTCAAAATTATGGATGAAGCTTGGAGGAAACACAAATCAAAAATCAAGAAGGAACATTTTGACAATTACGTAACAAATAGCGAGAGGATAAAAAATCGTCCTATAGACATTCCTCTCGAACACTTCAAGCAAATGATTGATTACTGGAGCTATGAACCCATCCAAGTAAGTATCTAGGTTTCATTATATAACTATGAAAATTATAAAGATTTAGCGGAGTTTGGTCTGCTTAGCGGATTTAACTATGAACACTTTAGCGGAGTTTGATCTTCTTCTAACCTCAGTGAAATCACCTATGGATTTCTTACTTGCTTTTGATATGGTTATTGATTTTTTCTGGTTGCATATATTTAGTTTTTTTGTTATTGATGTAGGATATGTGCCAACAAAATAGATTGAACAGATCACAACAAAAATGGAGGCATCGGATGGGCAATAAAAGATTTTCTGTGATAAAAGAAAAATTGGTAATATTTTTTTGCACGGTTTCATATTTTGAATTTTAAAGTAATGTCAATATTATGTTTTAACTCATTCTTGTGATTTATACAAAGCATGCTCAAAAGAATAAAGAACCCAGTCAAGTTGAGATGTTTGTTGAAACTCGGACTAAGAACGGAAAAGCCTTAGATGATGAAACTGAAGAGACAATTGTGAGTTTTTCTTCTAGCTATTGTTTTATACTTAATTATTTATTATTATCACTAACATTATTAAAATGTACATTTTAGGAAAAGCTTAAAACCATGGTTGAGCATGATGGGAAACCTGCTGCTGAGGCATTTCAATCTATGTTTGGGAAAGAAAAGTCAGGAAGGGTGCGTTGTTATGGAGGAACAATTACACCCACAATCTTAAAAAAAAATGAAGAAATGGCAGCAATGCAAGAAAAACATGATCAAGATGTGAAGTCTTTGAAGGAGCAACATGCAATAATGGAAAAAAGACATGCAAAAATGGAAGAGAGACAAAACCAAATGCAACACCAAATGCAAGGAATGCAATCTCTTTTGAAGACATTTATTACACAGGCAAACCCAGATTTGAACATAGAGGCTAGCTATAACAGCTCTGTTGGCACCACCAACTACTCCAAGGGATGCTAATAGCATCTTTGGTTCTTCTACTTCCACACATCATCCTCAAAATCAGGTAATTTTAGTTTAATATATGATTATGGAGTCTTCTGATCATTTTTATTTATTAATTAATTTTTGCAGGAAATGATGAATTGAGATGATCAAGAGGACTTGGCTAATGGGAATGCTAGGCTTAGAACAATTTCATATGTTTGTGAACTTTATTTAGACTTAATTGTGAAATTATGGAATGGGAATACTATAATTGTGAACTAATTATTATTCAATTAAATATATTATAAGTTTGAATGAAATTTATGTTTTCGAATCTATGTTTGTGAAATTGTATGGTTGTCTATGAAATTGTATGAGTGTCTGTGAAATTGTATGGTTTACAGGAATATATATACATTTTATGAACAAATATGAACCTGCGCACAAACAATACAAATATGAACCAGCCTATAAGATTTACCTATAGTAACGGTTAAGAACCGTTTCTATAGGGTGGAACTATAGGAACGGTATAAAAACCGTTCCTATAGGGTGGAACTATAGGAACGATGTAAAACCGTTCCTATAGGGTTGGTTTATAGGAACATTTTATAACTGTTCCTATAGGCTAGACCTATAGGAACGATTATTTTGGCAGCGTGATCATAGGGAAGAAAACCGTTTCTATAGCCTAACGGAATAGCTGATTTGAGTACACACGGGAAACCGTTCCCGTAAATCTATGGGAACGGTTTTTATCTTTTGGGAACGGTTTTCAACCGTTCTTATAGATGAAAAATGTTGTAGTGAAAGTTAGAGTGTTTTTTTAAAAGTTGGATTTTTGATTGTGCCATTTAAGATCCGTCACTGCTCCTGCTGGTAAGTTGCTAGACAACAAGATCCCTTGGTCAGGGGATTTAGCTTTGGAGGATGGAAAGGAAGTAGGATTGGACCTATCGAAAGGAATGTATAATGCAGAGGTAAAGTTTGGACCAAATAATTGTTTGGTTTTCCAATGACTTATGCAGCGACAGTATTGGCTTGGTCGATTCTCACGAGAATACATATATCAAATATTTGTTGTTAACCACCTGGAATTAGCTTCGGATGCCCTCCCGTGGATCACAGCTTACTTGATCAATGACCATCCTTTCTGATGATGTTATATACATCCATGTAATTAATCTCGGAGCTTTTAATAGTCTGCAGTGATGTGATGGATGTGAGGTTAATTTATTTAGGTAACAACTTTCAGTATCCATAATGTGTTGTTTTGGTTGATAGGTTGGAGATCCTGAAATAGACCACCGTTCCGTTATTAGGAAAGACCAGAAACAATGGCTGAGTTGATACCTCTCACACAACTACTTATGATGTGGCTGGTGAAACAGCAGCAGCTATGGCCTTTCATGGTTTTCAAAGCTATGAATGCTATATTATTTCCTAAGTTTATTTTTAATAACATTTTAAATTTACTTATTTATTTTTTTTTTTCTAATTTGTTTCAATGATTTATTATATTATATAAAAATATATTATATTATATTTTTATCCATGAAAATATTACTATTTTATAATTTTTTATATATAATTTGATAGTTAAATTAATTAATTATATATATATATATATATAGCTCTTAGTGCATATTTTTTTTAGTATTTTTGTATATCAGCTATTTGGATGATTTTGATTTTGGATTTATTACTACTTTAAATAATTAATATAAAAAAATTAATGTATTAATCTTTTTTATATTAATTTTTGCGTTTCATTCATTGAATTTGTTTTTATAGTATTTCTAAACCAAATAAATTTTAAAATAATTTAGATTATTTATTTTTTAATTTATTTCAATTTGTTACGTTACTGTATTTGTAATTTTCTTATATATATTAATTGTTGAAATCTATATAGATTTATTATAATTGCTCTTGGTGCAAAATTTTATTTTTTTCTATATTGGCCTATTTTTGATGTTTTTAATTGTGGATTTATTGTTACTTTTAATAATTATTAAAAATATTTTTTAACGTATTGAATATTTTTTATATTAGTTTTTTAAGTTTTTGAAATATCATTTCTTAAGTTTGTTTTTAATAATATTTTAAAATCAAATATATTTACTTAGTTTAAAACCTTTTAAATTTTTCGCTTTCTAATTTGTTTGAGTTTGGTATATTATATATATATATATATATATATATATATATATATATATATATATATATATATATATATTTGATTTTCATTTATAAAAATATTATTATTTTATAAATATTCTTTTTTATATATTTTGATTGTTGAAATCTATATAGATTTATTATAATTGTTATAATTTCTTTATTAAAAAATTATAAATTATATCATTACAGTGAAGATTTTTTACTAAGAAATTACTCTATGCAAATAAATATATTTTAGAATAAATGTGTATGATTACATAAGAAACATTTATGTATTGAAGTTAATTTTTCTCTTAAAAATATTGATGTTGATATCATATTTATATTTTATTAAGTTTACTTTTTTTGTGATTATAAATTTTACTCTATTTTTGCTATATTAATTCTTTTAACGTAATAATTATATATTTACTGAGTAATTATTCAATATATTTTATAATGTACAAAATTATTTTTTTAATAGCTTTGTGTTTTTAAAATATCATTTTGTGTTTATTTTTTAATAATTTTATATAATTTAAAATTTCTTAGTTTTAATTAATGAGTTATCTACATACGTCTATACAATTTTTATGGATATAGTTTACTTTTTTTCGTTATTTAATGTTTATCAGTAGGATTCCTTATTTTTATATAATTATTTTTAAAAAAAATCAAAATTAGTTTAAATTAAATTAATATTTTAAATATATTAGATGGAGAACAATTTAGTTAAACAAAAATTTGCAATTGAATTTTTAAAAAATTCTATTTTTAAATTTCTATAGTTCTATTTTATTATATTATTGGATCTTTGTTTTATACACCCCTGGAAATAATATTATTGTTTTATCATGGATTTTAATTTTATAATTTACTCCTTTTTAATATTATGTAAACAAAAATATCAAATAAAATATTATAATAAAATTGTGATTTATGAATAAATGAATAATTTAATAAATTATTATTTTATACAATCAAAAAATGAATAGTGTAATTGAAAACATTGGAATAAAAACTAATTCAATATCCTTCTTTTATTGTCATTAGGCCGGTCCATTATTCGGTTCACACCGAACCGAATTATTCGGTTCGGTTCGGTTTCAACATTGCTAGGTTCGGTTCTTAACTCGAACCGAACCCGAACAGTGGCATTCGATTCCCGGAGTTCGGGAATCAACTCGAACTGAAAATCGAATAAGTAAAAATATTAATTAATTTTTCAGATTTTAGGTTCGGGGAGTTAGGGTAAGTGGGCAACTTAGGGAGTTAGGGTTAATTTGATATGAATTGTTAATTAATATTGTGTTAATTAAATATTAGATAGTATACTGTATCGTTAGCAATGATATAATTCATTACATTTTCATCATAGTTATTAGAATTTTGGTTTTTTCGGATAGGGAACCGACACTACTGGAAAAATGGGCATCAACAACGGCGTGCAACGGCCCGACCCGTTGCAACGGAGCCATAACAAAAAAATGCGTTGCTGATAATTTAGCAACGGTCGCTCGGGCCGTTGCTAATAATATTATCAGCAACGGCTTTTCCACGGACACGGAGTCGTTGCTCATAACATTATTAGCAACGGCCCGTGAAGCCGTGGCAAGGTCGTTAGTTAAAGACCGTTGCTAAGTCATTGCTGTATGACATCAGCAACGGCTTACGATACACTTTTAGTAACGGCTTTCCCACGGATGGCCGTGGGAACACTACTAGAAACTTGGTCTTCAGCAACGGCTATCAGCAACGGCCGCTCAAGCCGTTGCTATTTGCAACGGCATTCTTACGGCCGCCCGAGCCGTTGCAGATATCTGTATCTGCAACGGCGTTCTAACGGAAAACCGAGCCGTTGCTGATTATTTTAATTATCAGCAACGGCTTTCGGACGGAAAGGCGAGCCGTTGCTGATTTTTTAATTTTCAGCAACGGCTTGCTAACGGATAAGTGAGCCGTTGCTGATGATAACTTATCAGCAACGGCTTTCTAACGGGCGAGTGAGCCGTTGCTGATAAGTTTATATAGGGCACGCTCTCGCGCCCGACCCTTCTTCCTCCCGCTGCTGCCGCCGCCGCCTCCTGCCGAGAACTTCGCCGCTGCTGCCGTTGCTGCCGACGCCGACGCCTCTCGCCGCCGCGCCGCTGCCGCTGCTGCCGGTATGTTGATCGGCCGGCCTATACGGTTTCGGCCGGAGATGTTAAAATCCGACCGAAACCCTATTTCTAGGGTTTCGGCCGGCGGCGGTCGGCCTATGGCCGCCGCCGGACCTTCTACAGTGGCCGGACAGTGTGTCCGGCCACTGTACGCCGGCGCCGGAGGGTGGACTCCGGCGCCGGAATATATATATATATATATATATATATATATATATATATATATATATATATATATATATATATATATTGTTTTTGAAATTGTTAATTAATTATTTTATAAATGTTAATTAATTGTTTAGATTAATTGTTTAATTTGTTAGATTAATTATTAGGGTTTAGATTAATTTCGGACGCGCGCCGGAATCGTCCACTTCGGACGCGCGCCGGAATCGTCCAATTCGGACTCGCGCCGGAATCGTCCAATTCGGACTCGCGCCGGAATCGTCCACTTCGGACGCGCGCCGGAATCGTCCAATTCGGACTCGCGCCGGAATCGTCCACTTCGGACGCGCGCCGAAATCGTCCAATATGGACTCGAACTGTCTCAAAACATTTAGAAAATAATCATCCATCCGACGAGTTGATATGTTTCACGTACGCATCGATCAGTCGGATATGATTTAGCAAAACCTTAGATCCGATGGAGCATTTTTCCACTCGATGGAGCATCTACCGATACACTTGGCATACGAGGCACGAGTTGGTGGCCCCGTTCAATATCGTTGGATGTACTTATTTGAAAGATACATGAATCGTCTGAAGAAAAAAGTAAAGAACACCGCAGCTGTTGAAGGATCAATATCTGAATCGTATATCATCCAAGAAATTTCAACATTCTGCTCATTTTACTTTGAATCGACAGTACAGACAAGATTTGATCGTCTTCCACGTAACGACGATGGGGGTGTTCGACATTCAGATTGACGTTTAAATATATTTTGTCACTCTGGTCGTGCTTTTGGTTCTCGTCCATCTCGACACTTAAGCGATGAAGAGTATCATTTGGCACACTTGTATGTATTACTCAATTGTCCAGAGATTGAACAATTCATTGAAATATTTGACATTGAGATGGTGCAAAAATACTCTATTCACAACGATCAAGAATTGGAGAGATTACGGAATCGTGATTTCCCTACTTGGATTCAGACTTACAGCAAAGATCACAGAGCTGAAATAGATGAAAAAATATTTGAGTTTGTTAGTGGACCGTCGCGACTTGTGTCGTGCTATAGCGGATATTTTGTTAACGGGTATAAATTTCACACGGTTGAATATTCATTTGCAAATAAGACGATGAATGCTGGGGTCTGCGTGAAAGGGACAACCTATGTTGAATGTGATATGGATTTTTATGGACTGATGGAAGAAGTGATAGAGTTGCACTACTTCGGCTTGAAATCAGTGATCCTATTTAGATGTCATTGGTTCGATACAACAGAAAGGGGCATGAAAGTTCATCCAAAATACAAACTTGTTGAGGTTAATTACAAATCGAAATTGGCAGCAAATGAGCCTTTTATATTGGCATCACAAGCCGAACAAGTATATTACGCGAAGTATCCGGCTCGAAATAAAGATAGAGCAGATTGGCGTGTAGTCTGTAAGACAAAAGGTAGAGGAAAAATTGATCCGATAGTAGGAGAAAATGATCCTCCTGGTTTCTATCAAGAAGATGATATTCCTGCTGTGGATCGTATTATTCCAATACTCGAGGATGCAGACACAACGTCAATTCAATTAGAAGTTGAATATGCTGATGATGACGATCATGAAATTGAGGAAGCTGGAGATGAAGAAGATGAAGAAGAGGAAGAAGAGGAAGAAGAAGAAGAATTCGAAGACTATTATTCAGATGATGAAGAATAATTGTAAAGTATATATTTTATTAAATATATCTCTACTATTTATACAATAATCTGATTATATGTCTGTTCGACAGATATGTCTGGTCGTGGTTATCGACGCAGGAGAGTTTCGGAGTCTCCGATCGGTGAGACTCCAGCACTTACTCATGCTGCTGATCCTCCTGTTGCTGATCCTCATTCCGATGATACTGCCGAGGCTAGTACATCCAGACGTAGGCGGCCACGCGGGCCGAACAGGTGGCAGCCTCCACCAGCCACAGAGTCACGTAGATTTATTAGCGTGATTGGGGAGCGGTACGTAATATATCATGAATTATGAATCATTACAAATTCATTATATCATAATATAATATTAAAATTTATTTTTGTTGTGCAGGTTCCAGCAAGAAGAAGTGCCGAGGAGCATTTCTTCTACTATTCGACGATACATGCACGGGGCATGGCCTACGTGGTCTCACGTGCCTAGCGAGCACGTCGACATGTTATGGCGCGAGTTTGAGGCACGTATTATTATTTTTTTTACATGCATGATGATATATTAATATTGGTACTGATATTATTATTTTGCAGGCTCGCTATACATGGGCCGAGGACCAGAGGCCCTTCATTTACGCTGCCTGGGAGGCTATTTCCCGGGCAAGGTACAACGGGCAGCTGGGGCAAGCTCGGTCCCAGGCGATGGCCCGAGCTGGGACCACTAACATCGCGGAGACTCGGGGATACGGCCCCGGTTGGATTACTCCGGATATATGGGACCAGCTCGTGGGGATATGGTCGACGGATCGATGGCAGGAGGTTTCTCGGAATGCGGCTAGAAATCGCATGTCGGGAGGAGCAGCGCGTCACACCGGCGGCTCTGTTGCATTTGCAGTGCACGCAAACCGTATGGTAAGTATATCTTTTAATTATATATTTTATTTGTTATTATGTGTACTAATTAATGTATTTGTTTTGTAAATGTAGACGACAGTGTCGGATGACGGGACTGTCCAGCGACCCTCCCCGATGGCAGTGTTTGAGCGGACTCACCGTCGAGCACATGGGACTGGGGAGTACATCCACAACCGCGCTGCATACATTATGGTAATTATATATTTGTTTAAATTATTCATTATATATTTATAATTTAAGTTTTATGATAAATATTAAACAAAAAATCAAACTCGAGTAGGAGACCTACAGCCAGACGGTGGTGCAACGTGGGGGTACCCCCGAGGACTTTGACGCAGCATCGTGGGTCGAGACCGCAGGTGGCTGGGACCATGGCCGCGTATATGGCTTCGCAGATAGTGGTCATGCGCGAGCCGTACTAGGGCCACTTGGGGCACCGACCCCTCCGGTCGCTGGTGAGCGGCCGTCCACCTCCAGATCTAGTTATGATCATAGTAATAGGATAAGGACACTAGAGGAGACGGTCGCGCGTCAGACTGAGTTGATGGAGCGCCAGAGTCAGACGATGGCGAATATAGAAGCTATGCTACGCAACTTGTCGGGTCATCCCGAAGCAGGCATCTCTTCGGCATCATCTAATCCATCATCCTCGAGTCAGTCCACGCCGATGTACACTCAAGCACTCCAGACCCCGCCATATGATCCAGGCCATCCTCCATCGTCATCGTGAGATTTTGTTTATATTGACTTTGTTACTCAGATATTGAACTTGTTTAATTTATATTGACTATGTTACTCAGATGTTGATACTTCAATTTTACATTTGAATTGTGTTTATACTATCGTGGATAATTATGAATATAAATATAATTGTTTTGATGTATACCTTGGTGTGTTTGTGATGTGTGAATGAATGTGTATGAGATGTTTGTGATGTGTGTATGAGGGTATGGGTGTGTGAGTTATGTATCAGATAAATGTATCAATGTATCAACGGAAATTAGAAATTTGAAATATTTCTGTTTGCAGGTATGGGTCATCAGCAACGGCTTTCCCACGGCCGTCCGTGGGAAAGCCGTTGCTAAAAGTGTATCGACAACCGTTGCTGATGACCTACAGCAACGGCTTAGCGACGGGTTTTTACTAACGGCTTTGCTACGGACTCGAGGCCGTTGCTATTAATGTTATCAGCAACGGCTCCGGTTCCGTGGTAAAACCGTTGCTGAAAATATTTTTAGCGACGGCCCAGCGGCCGTTGCTGATAATGTTTAGAGCGACGGCCCGAGCGACCGTTGCTGATCCGTTGCTAAGTCATCAGCAACGCGACTTTCTGTCACGGCTTTATTGCAACGGCTCAGCCGTTGCTGATTCCCTTCAGCAACGGCTCAGCAACGGCATCAGCCGTTGCTGATGACCATTTTTCTAGTAGTGGAAAGCCGTTGCTGATGACCAATTCCTGCAACAGAGAAAATTTTAAAATTCTAAATTTCCATTAATACATTGATACATTATATGATACATAACTCACACACTCATACACCCATACATACATTCATTCACACATCACAAATATACCCATATATACATTAAAACAATTATATAGATGTTTATTTGTATCCACAATCGTATAAAAACTATTCAAATGCAAAATTGAAGTATCAATATACAAACAAAACAAATTAAACCTAAGTAACAAAGTCTATATATATATATATAAATCTCATGATGACGATGGAGGATGATCTGGATTATATGGCGGGGTCTGGAGTACTTGAGTGTACACCGGCGTGGACTGACTCGAGGACGATGGATTAGATGATGCCGAAGGATAACCTGACATGTTGCGTAGCATAGCATGCATCTCTGCCATCATCTGACTCTGACGCTCCATCATCTTAGTCTGACGCGCGACCGTCTCCTCCAATATCCTTATCCTGCTACTATGATCATAATTGGACCTGGAGGTGGACGGCCGCTCACCAGCGACCGGAGGGTTGGTGCCCCAAGTGGCCCTAGCACGGCTCGCGCATGACCACTATCTGCAAAACCATATACGCGGCCGTGGTCCCAACCACCTGCAGCATCAACCCACGCTGTTGCGTCAAAGTCCTCGGGGGTGCCTTCGCGCTGTATCACCGTCTGACTGTAGGTCTCCTACTCGAGTTTAATTTTTTATTTAATATTTTTCATAAAACTTAAATTATAAATATATAATGAATAATTTAAACAAATATACTTACCATAATAAATGCAGCACGGTTGTCGATGTACTCCCCTGTCTCATGCACTCGACGGTGTGTCCGCTCAAACATCGCCATCGGGGAGGGTCGCTGGACAATCCCGTCGTCCAACACCGTTGTCTACATTTACAAAACAAATACATTAATTAGTACACAGAGTAACAAATAAAATATAAAATTAAAAGTAAGGTATACTTACCATACGGTTCGCGTGCGCCGCAAATGCAATAGAGCCGCCAGTGTGACGCGCTCCTCCCGCCGACATGCGATTTCTGGCTGCAGTCCTAGAAACCTCCTGCCATCGATCCATCGACCATAATGCCACGAGCTGGTCCCATATATCCGGAGTAATCCAATTGGGGCAGTATCCCCGAGTCTCCACGATGTTAGTGGTCCCAGCTCGGGCCATCGCCTGGGACCGGGCCTGCCCCAACTGCTCGTTGTACCTCGCTAGGGAAATGGCCTCCTAAGCAGCGTAAATGAAGGGTCTCTAGTCCTCGGCTCATGTAAAGCGAGCCTGCAAAACAATAATATCAGTACCAATATTAATCATCATACATGTACAAAAAAAAATTAATACGTGCCTCAAACTCACGCCATAGCATATCGACGTGCTCACTGGGCACGTGAGACCATGTAGGCCATGCCCTATGCATATATTGTCGAATGGTAGAAAAAATGCTCCTTGACACTTCTTCTTGCTCAAACCTGCACAACAAAAATAAAAATTAATATTATATTATGATATAATGAATTTTTAATTATACATAATTCATGATATATTATCGCTCCCCAATCACACTAATGAATCTGCGTGACTCTGTGGCTGGTGGAGGCTGCCACCTGTTCGATCCGTGTGGCCACCTGCGTTTAGATGTACTAACCTCAGCAGTATTATCGGCAGGAGGATCAACGTGATGAGTGAGTGCTGGAGTCTCATCGATCGGAGACTCTGAAGCTCTCCTACGGTGATAACCACGACCAGACATATCTTTCAAATAAGCATATAATTAGATTATTATATATATAGTAAAAATATATTTAATATAAGATATACTTTACAATTATTCCTCATCGTCTGAGTAATAGTCTTCGAATTCTTCCTCTTCTTCCTCTTCTTCCTCTTCTTCATATTCTTCATCTCCAACTTCCTCAATTTCATGATCGTTATCATCAACATATTCAACTTCTAATTGAATTGACGTTGTGTCTGCATCCTCGAGTATTGGAATAATACGATATACAGCAGGAGGATCATCTTCTTGATAGAAACCATCTGTCACATCAGGTATCGGCTCATTTTCTCCTGCTACCGGATCAATTTTTCCTCTACCTTTAGTCTTACAGACTACACATCAATCTGCTCTATCTTTATTTCGAGCCGGATACGTCGTGTAATATACTTGTTTGGCCTATGATGCCAATATAAAAGGCTCATTTGCTGCAAATTTTGATTTGTAATTAACATCAACAAGTTTGTATTTTGGATGAGCTTTCATGCCACTTTCTGTTGTATCGAACACCTAAATAGGATCACTGATTTTAGGCCAAAGTAGCGCAACTCTATCACTTCTTCCACTAGTCCATAAAAATCCATATCACACTCAACATAGGTTGTCCCTTTCACGCAGACCCCGACATTTATCGTCTTTTTTGTAAATGTATATTTCACCATGTGAAATTTGTATCCATTAACAAAATATTCGCTATAACAGAATACTAGTCGCGACGGTCCACTAACAAACTCAAATATTCTTTCATCTATTTTAGCTCGGTGATCTTTGTTGTAAGCTTGAATCCATGTAGGGAAATCACGATTCTGTAATCTCTTCAATTCTTGATCGTTGTGAATAGAGTATTTTTGCACCATCTCAATGTCAAATATTTCAATGAATTGTTCAATCTATGGACAATTGAGTAATACATACAAGTGTGCCAAATGATACTCTTCCTCGCTTAAGTGTCGAGATGGACGAGAACCAAAAGCACTACCAAAGTGACAAAATATATTTAAACGTCCATCTGAATGTCGAACTCCCCCGTCGTCGTTACGTGGAAGACGATCAAATCTTGTCTATACCGTCAATTCAAAGTAAAATGAGCATAATGTTGAAATTTCTTGGATGATATACGATTCAGAATTGATCCTTCAACAACTACGATGTTCTTTACTTTTTTCTTCAGACGATTCATGTATCTTACAAATAAGTACATCCACCGATATTTAACGGGGCCACCAACTCGTGCCTCGTATGCCAAGTGTATCGGTAGATGCTCCATCGAGTCAAAAAATGCAGGAGGGAAAAACTGCTCCAACTTGCATATGATTTCAATAATATTACTTTCAAGTGTTGACATATCTTCAACTCGAAGGATATTTGCACAAATATTTCTAAAAAACATACTTAATTCAGTCAACGAACCCCAAATATTATCAGGTAGAAGATCTCGGAATGCGATCGTAAGCAATCTCTACATGAATACATGATAATCATGGCTCTTCATCCCTGATATTTTGCAATCATCGACGTTCACACATCGAGATAAGTTTGAAGCATATCCATCGGGTAATTTGAGTTCTTTTATCCATTGACAAACATCTTTGATCTATTGTTTATTTAACACATACAGGGCCTTCGGTTTCAGATATCGTCCATTGACCTCTTGTAGCTCCAACTCTGGTCTTTTACAAAGTATTTTCAGATCATGTCGGGCTTCGACATTATCTTTAATTTTTCTGAAAACAGCCATCAAAGTGTTGAAAATATTATCAAACACATTTTTTTCAATGTCCATGACATCTAAATTATAACGAATCAGTAATGAACTCCAATATGGCAATTCCCAAAAGATACTTTTTTTCACCCAGTTATGTGTTTGACCAAAGGCTGACACTCTTTAATTCTGACCAAATACTATATCTGGAAGTGCTGAAACACGTGCTAACATTTGTTCACCAGACAACATCTGTGGTGGCCGATCTCTTTCGACTCTACCCTTAGTAAATTTATTACGATTCCTTCGATACTGGTGGTTAGCCGGTAGGAATCGACGATGACAATCAAAGAATGAGATTTTTCGTCCGTTCTGAAGACTGATTGATTTAGAGTGTTCCATACAATACGAACAAGAGAGTCGGCCGTGAGTGCTCCAACCAGACAACATATCGTATGCCGGGAAATCATTTATTGTCCACAAGATCGCGACCTTTAAATTGAAGTTTTGCTTCCGATGACAATCATAAGTGACAGCTCCCTCAGTCCACAATGTTTTCAATTCATCTATCAAGGGTTTGAGAAACACGTCAATTTCTTTTCGCGGACCCTTAGGACCCAGAATAATCATCGAAAGATAAATAAATTCATCTTTCATACACATTGACGGTTGCAAATTATAAACTGTCAGCAGCACTGGCCAAACTGAATAAGGAGTTGTAGAATGTCCAAACGGATTAAAACCATTTGTGCACAATCTCAATCTGATATTTCTAGTGTCCCTAGCAAATGAAGGATAACATGTATCCAAATGTTTTCATGCTTCACTGTCGGATGGATGAGTCATTACTGTATCATCACGACTTCTTACATGCCAACTCATGTAGGGGGCCGTCTTTTTCGACATGAATAATCTTTGAAGCCTCAGTGTTAGTGGAAAATACCGAAGCACCTTGAACGAGATATTTTTCTATCGGACCGATTTCTTCTCCTTGTAACGAGGATGTTGACATACAGGGCATTTATCCAACTGCACATTTTCTTTATAATATAAAATGCAGTTATTTTGGCACGCGTGTATTTTTTCGTACCCAAGCCCTAATTTTCTCATCAGCTTTTTAGTTTTATAAAAAGTTGGCTCAAACTTGTTATCAGTAGGCAGCATTCCATTAATCAATCCTGCAATGCGATCATACGCAACCCCGCTGATATTACAATCGGCCTTGATGTTTAGGAGTTGTGTCATTGCTGAAAACCTAGTGTATTTAGGACAATTCTCATACAAAGGTTCATCGGCAGCTTTCAACATCTCGTAAATTTTGCAGCTTCTTTATTTGGCAATTCAATCTCTACCGCGGTTTGTACTTCTGTGATATCAACTGCTATAGTATCTGGTGGGACTGATGTATGAGTAACTGGCCGATCAACATTATTATTCAGGTGGAATTAACCCCCAAGACTATCAAGTATCATAGTTCTATAGGGATTAGATTGACTGGATGAAGAAGCACCAGCAGAGGAAGATTCACCATATGTCTGAACGACAGGATTGCTTGACGTCCCGACTTCACGTGACTCCCCGTGACAAGTCCATAGAAAATATATTGGTGCAAATCCTTTGTTATATAAATGCAGAGTGATAGTATCCCGATCCAAAAATCGTCCATTCAAGCAAATGCGGCACGGACATTGGATTTTATCATCGACGCTAACAAATTTCTGATTCGAATAGGTGAAATTTAGGAAGTACGTTACGCCTAATCGAAACTCATTCGTTAAAGCTCCACGATCAAGACGTCGGTACATCCAACTTTTATCAGCCGACATGATTCTGTCAATCAATGACAATTTCTTTGGTTAATGCCTTTATGTGAGATTATCCTATTCCATTTGGGATTTATGTTATTCATATTGCACAAAGTATTTATTTTAACCGTTAACTTCATTCTAAATTTCGGCAGCATTTCCCTAGAGTTCTCCGAATACGCATATTATTTGGGCGTGTATCGGAGAACAAGAGAGATGCTGCCGAAATTTAGAATAAGTTAACGGTTAAAAGAAAAACGTAAGTGCAATACAAATAACTATATTCCCAAATTATCCAATCAGATATAATTCAAGGATTGTACGTCGTATAAAAGATCATCTACTTCTTTTACACGAACATACAACCCCCGAACAGATCTAACATTTTGCTAAATCATATCCGACTCGTCGATGCGTATGTGAAACATATCAACTCGTCGGATGGATGATTATTTTTTAAATGTTTCGAGTCAGTTCGAGTCCATAATGGACAATTCCGACACGAGTCCAAATTAGACGATTTCGGTGGGAGTTCGAATTGAACGATTCCGCTGCGAGTCCGAAGTGAACGATTCCGGCGTGAGTCCAAAATTGACGATTCCGGCACAAAATGTTGTGGACGATTCCGACGCGAGTCCACTGAGGACTACTCCGAATCGACTAATTAATATTTTAACTAATTAATTAATATTAATCTATAATATTTTAACTAACTTAAATAATTAACCTACAATTATTAATCTAAAACATAATATTAATCTAACTAAATTAATCTAAAAATTAATCTAAACTCTAACAATTAATCTAAAAATCATAACAATTAATCTAAACCCTACAAATTAATCTAACAAATTAAACAATTAATTAAATAATTAATTTAAAATTAAAAAATATATAAATAATATTATATAAGAATTTTCGGCGCCGGCGTCCAGTGTCCGGACACTGGATAAACCATCGGCCGCCAGCTGGTGGCCATCGGTGCCCGACCGAAACCCTATTTTAAGGGTTTTCGATGGATCTAATAAATAAGGGGTCGGAGGTGGCGAGAAATACCTCGAATCGAACGGGACGACGGTCGAAATCGGAGGTCGAGGATGGGGTGGCGGCGTCGGCAGCGATAGCTCGGCGGCGACGACGTTGGATTTGAGTAGCGGGCGGCAGGTAGAGGAAGAGGAAGAAGGGGGTGGACACGATCACGTGTCATATATAAACTTATCAGCAACGGCTCACTCAATCATTAGAACACCATTGCTAAGGTAATTAATATCTACAATAGCTATCATGTCTGTTAGAACACTGTTGCAGATACAGCATATCTGCAATGGCTTGAGCGGCCGTAAGAACCCCGTTGCAAATAGCAACGACTTGAGCGGCCGTTGCTGATGATCGTTGCTGAAGAAACAATTTCTAGTAGTGCGAACTGAACCAAACCGAATTATTTCGGTTTGGGTTAATTCAATTTTTGGGTAATTTGCTTCAGGTTCAGGTTGGGTTTTCAAAGAAGAAAAAAAATCGGTTTTGGATAATTTAGTTCGGTTCAGTTCGGGTTGAACCGAATGGACAGACCTAATTGTCATGTAAACAAAAATATCAATAAAATATTCTAATAAAATTGTGATTTATGAATAAATGAATATTTTAATAAAATATTATTTTATACAATTAAAAAAGAAGAGCGTATTTGAAAACATTAGAATAAAAAATAATTTAATATCAATATTAGAATTATGATATTTTAATAAAAAAATTAATTACATTGTATTTTAATTTATATATTTTTTAATATTTATGAATATATTATTGTTTTCGATGAATTTTAAGCAATAAATAAAATATTTTTACTTTATTAATTATATAAAATAAATTAAACTAATATTTACTATTTTATTTACACTTTTTTTCGTATATATGATATTTATTATTACTCTTAATTATTTGGGTATGAATATTATTATTTAATTTACACTAATTTTGTTAATTTAATTTATCATAATTTTAAATTTTACTTAAATTATATATATATATATATATATATATATATATATATATATATATATATATATATATATATATATATATATATATATATATATATATAATTGCGCAACACGTGGGTTCTCGACTAATTAGTTGTTTGTGAGTCATTTCAAAACAATTGAGAATGTTGAGAACCAAAAAATCTCCGAAGGCGTGTCTTTAATTAATTAATTCTATGTTTTAGCACCAAGCCTTTTTCCAGTGAGAAGGTATATATTTCTTATATACAATAATTATATCAAAAATCAATTTCCTTCAAATTTATGTTCTTCAAGTTAAATAACAAGAAGCTATTGTAATTAAAGATCTAAATAAAAATAAAAAAATATTCTCATGTGATTTGTATAAAACAAATACTCTAAATAAAGTACACATTTATGTATAATTAAATTTTATTTAGTTTAAATATATAATTGTTGTTAATGAATAATTAAATATAAAACTTACAAAATTAAATGATCTAAATAGAAATTATTTTCCACATATTTTCATATGCTCAATTTTAATATAACATTTGACAAAAAAAAACAAATTAAGTAATTTTGTTGAAGAAACACTACTACCAAACATATAGGTTGCTATGAGTCATCTACAATGATTGTTATAGTCGTTGCAATTCCCAACAACAGCTGCAAGTTCTCGTCTAAAATATTTAAAATGGACCAATATTTGCGACGACATAGAGACAATTAATTATCTTGCGCCATTGCAATTAATAGTAATATCTAGTTGTTCTTTCTTCCTCTTTTATGCTATGTTGCTATTATTGATGTTGGAGTTGTTGCTGTAACTGAGCTATGCTTTCATTGCTTCCTAAACTTTCTTATTCTCGATTATAGCTAAAGAATGCTGAAATATATATGTGAAAGAACAAATGAAAGTTGTCATATAGTATAGAGTAAATACTAAAAAAATAAAAACTTTGGACATTTTTCTATTTTTAGCATAAAGTTTTTCCGTTAGCATGAAAATACACGAACTATCATTCTGTTATCCCGTTTGGTACGCACCATCATTTTTGACGAATTTGGCTGACATGTCACTTAACGGCGATGACATGACAAGTATTTATCTTTTACTGATGCCACGTAGGATAAATAATGTCACATATAATATCACGTAGGATAACTGATGTCACGTAGGATAAATAATATCACATAAATAATGTCACACCACCCACCGCCCCATCAACGGCCGCCGCAACAAGAAGAGCTTTCGTCCATATACTCATCGAGCCACTTCCCGTCGGTGGGGAGGTGGAGCTAATGCAAGAGATTCTCCGACGCTTGCCAGCCTCCTCCGCCCCGTCTATTTCTCTCATCTCCAAACACTAGCTCTTCCTCCTATGCTCCTGCACCGCAAATGAAGCGATGGAGGCTGGCCTCCGTGGCGCAGTCAAAGGCGGTGGCGAAGGCATTTTTTGAGATATCCGAAGCAAGCGTTTTCGGGTCTTTGCCAAAGGCGAGTCCGCGGATGTTGTCGAAGGTGAGCCAAAGGAGGAGATCTTGGAGGTCGATGGCGGCGGACTTGGTACGTGGAGGCTTCCTTGATAATGGGGAGGAGGAGGAGGTCGATGGAACAGGAGACCCAGCGCGACATGGCGACCTTGAGCGTGAGGGAGGTGAACTCTAGCGCGGCGGTCTTGCGCCGGACGAGCCAGGTATCGCCGTCGGAATTGAAGATGTCGTCTCCAAGGAGGTCGAGGAAAACAGAGTGCCAAGTCGGGCCCTTGGGGTAGTTGTCGAACCTGGTTTTGAGGACGTGCTCGAGGTTGTGAGGGTCGCAGATCACCGTCACAAGCCCCTACCGGTGTGCCAGGCCGGGGATGGTGCAAATGCGGGTCTGGTAAGTGCCGCCAATGCTCTGAGATGGTAAAGAAGAAATGGATATGGGCCGGAGAAGAATGAAATAGAGAAGATGAAAGATAGAAGGATGGGGGAGGGAAGGTGGAAAATTTATAGTATCCGCTCTCCGCCTTTGCCTTCGTCGTCCCCTCCCACCACACCATCAACCATTTTGTGCTCTCTCTCTCTCTCTCTCTCTCTCTCTCTCTCTCTCTCTCTAGCAAGTAGAGGAGGTAGCTGCGGTTGCCGAGGAGAGGGAGGGCGACGGGACACGCTTGTGGTAGTGGTGCTCATCCATGACCGTCTTGAGGACGAGAAAAAGAAAGGGGATTTGAGAGGAAGTAAATTATAATTTACCCTTCGCCAATTCACATAGATCTAAGGGTAAAATCGTAATAAACACCACGTAGGATAGTAACTTGCCACGTCGTCGTCGTTAAGTGACACGTCAGCCAAATTCGTCAAAAATGATGGTGCGTGCTAAACGGGGTAACGGAATGATAGTTCGTGTATTTCCTTGCTAATGGAAAATATATATGCTAAAAATGAAAAAAAAAAGTCCAAAATTCGTGTTTTTTTTTGGTATTTACTCTATAGTATATTAATAGCTCTACATGTATCATTAAGTGATTCTTTGATCTCGTTCATGTTCATGATACAATTTCAACATCATTTAAGGAAGATATCAATTCTTTATATGGATGTTAATGTTATTATTTGATAATTATAATTTATAAATATTAAAGAATAAATTAATTAAAAAGTTCAAAGTGGATGATGATGTAACGAGAGAAAGTAATAAAGAGAGCTTATACGTGGTCCCATCATGACAGATGACAGCACGCGAGAGGCAGGGATAAGGGGCGAAGCAGACATAAAGACAACTAAGCCACATCACTAGGAAGTGGCGAAGTGGTGAGTTAGCATTGACGAGGGGAGCGAGTCAAGAATAGGCCTCGTTGGCACGACAAATGCTCAATGGTGCAGAGAGTTCAGAAAGGAAGAGAAATGTATAAATATATGAAATTGTTGGTGAAATGACCACACTAGAGGGGGGTGAATAATGTGTTAACTAAACTTTTCACCTAATTTCAATTTTATCGAATTCAACCGATTCTTATAACTTAGGCAATACACTAATTCAAATAGCAAGCGGAAGCAATAAATAAGATAATTAAACACAACCAAGAAAGCAATGCACGGAAACAAGTAAGTATAGCAATTAAGGCATAATCACAATAGGCAATGCAAACACGATCGATTTATAGTAGTTCGGCCCCAATTCTACTCCACTACCTAAGCATCCCACTTAGAATTTTCAAACTAAACTTTACTAGATTAATTGATTCCTTTACAATGAGGATGTTTTCACCGGAGAGTCTCCGCTCTCACACCGAAGGCACTTCCACACCCGGAAGTCTTCGCCTTCCTACCAAGAGCACTCTCCCACCTCAAACCTAAAGGACAACAATACTAATCCTAGTAAACTAAGTTTACACCGGTGGATTTAAACCTCAAACATCAAGGCTACCACCTAATTTCAAGACCTAACAACCTAAGACTTCACAAGCTCAAATACAATGAAATAAACAAGAAAATACATGTCACACCCCAAACCCGGTATGACCGGCCAGGATACGCCACGTACCCCGAAGCCTAACCCAACTCAAACACAACAACAATAACCTGAACAGTGGGAGATTTTTTTGAAAAGAATAGACATGACATCACGAACCAAACCAAACCAAAACTCAATATGAACACACTGAACAAGTTATTAAAAATGAGTTCAAACAAATAAACAAGACTCCCTAAATAAAAATAAAATGCGGAAACCACGACCCGAGTCAACATGACTTAACAACTCAAAGAGACACTAAAATGACTTAGGTATCCTCCTCGATCATGACATGTCACGAGAATCGTTGCCCTGCCGCCACCAACCGCTCTACTGCACCCCGGTACCTCTCTGATCTAGCTCAGGTGCTGCAAAACATTAGTAATGAGGGGTAAGTTCAACTAGGACTTAGTGAGCAATTCAGTCCTCAATTCACCAACTCAATCATCATGCATAAAAACACAAATAGCCGATATAAATAGAGTAACAACAACGTTAGAAGAAACTAGCAATAATACATCCACAACTCTATGCATGAAGTCAATATCCATCAACAAGCATAAAATATCTATGACAATAAAATAGGAAGAATGCAACACCTAATCATATGCATGCAATGCAACACATCAATCATATGCATGCTCCCCGGACCCGTCGGTCTAGCATAGCCACGTAGGGTAGGTAGACGGGTGGCCGCTGAACTACCACCCAGCTCAGTGTCGTCTCTTTGGGGCATGCCCTCCCCTCACCGGCACTGGCTCTTCCGAGCTAGCCTGCTGGGGCATACGTTCCCCTCACCTGCTTGAGTCTCCGGACTGTCTCTTTGGGGTATGATCTCCCCTTACCAACCGAACTTTCGAAATAAGGCCAACGCTGTCTCTTTGGGGCATACCCTCCCCTCACCAGTGAGGCTTTCGGGAAATGCAACAAGCACATCACAACACCACACACGCAAGTATATAAGTATGAACAATATGTGCTATGAACAAGTAATAAAGGGTATGTCAAGTGCATACCTCATCCTCCACCTCCTCCTACTATACATCACAATCACATAAAGATATATATATGTAGAAATAGTACTCATAAATCATGAATGCTCAGCACAAATAAACAACCATAAAATAAAATTATAGCACTATAAGAAAGGATGCACGTGTATCATGAAAGCAGTGCAAAAAGAAACTCCAACTATAAATCAATGAACTAGAACATGATAAAATGACTCGTCATAGAAATCACTGATCTAGGGTAAAATTCACCTCATTAACTACTATATCCATGAATCATCTCAGATTGAATCATAAAAATATATAAAATATGATTTTTCAGCCTGGCACACAAAACGAGACGACGCCCGGCTATTGGTTTTAAAATTTGAAGGTTTGATGGTGAAACAGACCTCTCCAATGAATCCAGAACGTCGATTAGGTGAAAAATTCATATATAACATGAATAATTTTCCTAACTTTAAGACCTCCAAATAATTATTTAGAATAATGAAAGAAATGCCTTAATTTATTTAATAAATCACTGCTATGAATAAATATAACGGTGTTACAATCAATAAACCAGTAATGAAATCTCAGCCTTTCATCTAAACAGGATTACATCACAGCCTTTCATCTAATATGATGTAATCACAACCCTCTATTTAACATGATGCAATCTCGGCCTTACATCTAACCAGATGCAATCACCACCCTACATCTACATGATGAAATCATAACCTTACATCTAATCAGATGCAATCACAGCCCTCCATCTAACTAGATGCAATCACAGCCTTACATCTAACCAGATGCAATTACAGCCCTCCATCTAACCAGATGCAATCATAGCCTTACATCTAACATGATGCATCCACAACCTTACATCTATCCTGATGCAATCTCAACCTTTCATCTACATGATGCAATCTAAGCCTTACATCTACAGAAGATCAAATCCATGCCCTTCATCTCAACCAATTCAATCTAGCCCTTCATCTCACCCAAACCAATCTCAACCCTCCATTTTATCTCATCTCCCTTAGGTCATCTTCCCTACCTCCTCCCCAAACTAGCCATCGCCGCCGGGCCGCTGGCAACTCTGGCGCCAATGCCAATGCATGTCGACTCACCGCCACCACCACGCGGCAGCAGTGCCTCACGCGGCTGCCAACGTGTGGCAGCGACTGCCCGTGCGTGGCAGTGACGCCACGCTGGGTGCCGCCTCCCCCGCAGTGCCTCGCCGGTGCAGCTGCCATCGTGGTGCCTCACCGGGCGCGGCCAGCACCGACTTGCCGACTGCAAAAGGGAAAAACCAAGAAAAGAAAAAAAGAATATTTTATTTCAAAAGAGGGGTAAACCACATGATTTGATTAAGAAATAATCGATCCGACTTCCAATTCGATACGAGAAAGCGCGTCAAAAATCAACAAAAATCCTGAGACATGAGAACAACGACATGAATCAAGAATTGGAGAAGAGAATGTCTAAATCCACTCACCGGACGGAGAGAAAATAGAAGAAAAAGACGCATAGGATCTTCCCCCGATCGACACCGACGAATTCGCAAAAATCCAGTTTCGACGGCTTCTCCTCGATGGTGCCCTCTCTCTCCTCTATCCTTTGCATTGGGTGGCGTGCAGCTCAAAATCTCTGGCTGCACACCCCAGGGTCAATTTATAGACACCAGTTGGGTCCTAATGATCAAAATACCCCCACCTAAGCTATCCGACCTAAACATCCCATAACTCACCCGTTCTAACTCCGATTCGAGATCCGATTGCACCGCTAAACTCGTCTCGAGACCCTCTATCATCCTAGCATGCTAAATCATGTAAATAAGGCAAATAAAATTTCTCTTAATTTTTCTACATTAAATACTCACTCGGGTCTAATCCTGAAGCTTCCCGCCAATCCGTGCTAACTAGGGTCCACGATCCCCCGCTCAAGAATAAAATTGTATTATTAAGATTTTGGGTATTACAATACACAATTTAATGGAGTAATAAATCAAACAACTTATACTAAGCTCCAAACAATGAATTCTAGCTCCTCTTGATGCCTTAATGATGAATCAAATCAAGCTTGAAGGCAAACTCAAGAAAGACAAGGTGGAAAGCTATGGTTTCTCCAAATAATGGCTCAATGAAAGCTTGGGAATGATCAAGGATGACTCATTGGAATTTAGGAGTGATCAAAAGTGTCAAAGGCTGGGACGTCAGTATTTATAAAGCCATGAAGTGTGCTCAAGTGAAACATTGCTCAATGGCTCGGAATAGAGCCGTTTTCGCCCGCTGGTCGTAGGTTCGATCGATCGTCGGTTGATCGAGCGAGCGATCGAAGGCATTCTGCTCATTCTAGGCATCGTTTGGTCGACCAAAATGCCTTCAGCCCATTTTCACTTTCTGTCGGTCGACCGAATCTGGGTAGGTTTGAATTCTTGTGTATTTTTCTAGGCACGGCTGATTTCTAGGTTCCGTCTTTGCTAAGTTTACTTAACTTTAAAATATAAATGTTATATAAGGATTACCCCCTATTTAGATTCAATAAAAATATCTAAAAAAATCAAAATCCTTAAGAATCAAAATCTAACTTTTGGGGTCTAGTACAAATTTCTGAAAACCGAAAATTTTATAATCTCCCGAGTCAAATATGGGTATGCTAAAGGCTTCCAAAAATTCCTTTAAAATATCTCGTTAACTAGTTTTTACCTAAGAAATAATTACCAGTACTTTTGGTGCCAAGAAAATATCTAGGTCATATAGCCCTCCAAGGAGCTCCCTAAGCTTAGTGAATTTCAGGGTTCGAGATTGGTTTTTGGATTTCTTTGCATCATCATGATGATATATTTATAATAATAGAAATGAACAAACGAGCAGAAAAATCGGCGAAACCAAGCAGTCTGCCCAGTTTCGGTCGACCAAATGTTGCCAAAAATTGGTAGTAGGCATGCGGTCGCTCGGTCGGTCGACCAATGATCGACCGGACCTACAACGGGATGGCGGAAATGACTAGTTTTCCTAGCCGTTGAGTTGGTTGCTTCATGCCAACTCTTCATGGCTTATAAATAGAAGCCAAGAGAGCCTTCCTTAGTTGTTGTTGAGCCTATTGAGACACTCCTTACACCATCTAAGTTTTGATTGATCCATCATTTGCAAAAACTCTAGCCTTAAACCTTCTTTATTGAGTTTGCCTTCAAGCTTCATTTGATTTATCATCAAGGCATCAAGAGGAACAAGGATTCATTGTGTTGGAGCTAAGTATTTGTGTTGTTATATTTTTGCTCCATTACTTGTATTTTGGTATTTGTTTCATTGTAGTTGAACTCGTGTAAACATAGGTTGCTAGGTTTGATAGATTGGGTGATTGCCTTTGTGTTTGAGGCGTAATTCCACTAGTGTAAACGTAGTTTACTATGATTAGTTGAGTTATCCTTTAATGTTGAGGTGGAAGAGTGCTCTCGGTAAGAAGGCGGAGACTTCCGAGTGTGGAAGTGCCTTAGGTTGAGAGCGAAACTCTACGGGTCAAAGTCATCATTGTAAGGGAAACAAGATTAATCTAGTAAAGTTTAGTTTGGAAATCCTAAGCGGGGTGCTTAGGTAGTGAAGTAGGCATTGGGGCCGAACCACTATAAATAATTGTGTTTGCATTACTTCTACTTGTGTTTACTTCATTATCGTATTTACTTTGCTTTCGTTTGCTACTCATCATGTAATTTGCCTAAGTAACCAAAGAACCGATTTTATCAGATTTATGCAAAAAGATTAGTAAACACACTATTCACCCTCCCCCCCCTCTAATGTGGCCATTTCACCAACACTCAAGAAATGAATTTCAGCAGTGGATTGTTGGCATTGGCGTCCTATTCGCTTTGGCGATCCATCATTTACTGTCAAGTAATTCTACCCCTGACAAATTGGTGCTTTCATTGACCCCTCTCTCTTGTCAATTGGGTATCGATTTCACCGATCAAATATCCAAATGGAGACAAGATCTCAAGCTATGGTGGAGTCAATAAGAGTTCTTCATGACACAAATCTACGGCATGATCAGTTATTGGGCTCCATCCAAGCTAGCTTGAAGGCTCATCATCACACGATGGATGCACAGCAAAAATTGCTGCAGATGATTTCGTCGCAGATCACCCTTCTGAACAATTAGGTTGTCCGACTTACTAAAATCAAGCCAGAACAAATCGAATCGAGCAGTGGTGCGAGCTCACCGATCGCATGCTGGAGACCATCACCGAAGGGAGATATTGGTGAGGAAGATGATTTCCTATATCCTCCTAAACCACCGCAAGTAGAACTGCCTATTTTTTAATGGCATAGATGTAGAAGATTGGATCGCATCCGCGGAAAATTTTTTTCGAATTCTATGCTATGGACCAGCATAGAGTAACAATGACATCCTTTCACATGGGAGGATTGGTGAAGAGATGGTTTCGTTGGATGCAAAGAAGGAAACAACTCGCCGGATGGAACCATTTGGTCGAAGCAATCAAAAAACGCTTCGAACCTACTGATTTGGAATCTCCTGAAGGCCAATTAACCAAATTAATGCAAACATCCAGAGTGGATGAGTACGAGGGCCGATTTGAGGAGTTAACATTGCGAACTACAAATCTGCCAGACTCATTTTTGGTTAATTGTTTCATACCAAGGCTGCGTACTGATATTAAAATGAAAGTATTGGCAATGCAGCCATCCTCTATGCATGAGGCAGTGACTGCAGCCAAGAGATGTGAAGCAAAGATTATGGTCGGACGCAGGATGGAAGATCGTATTCTGGTTCGAAAGGAGTTTCATTACTTCCGACACCACTAAGAGGACCAACCCCAACTCTTGCGACCAATATAAATGTGAAGCCAGCAAGCACAACGACCTTGTCACCACCTTACTTGAGATTTGTAGTTGCGATAAGTATGGTTGAATCCACGTAGACTAGGTAGTTTCAAATTCTTTCAAAACTATAAATTAAAAGAAATGGAAAAAAGTGGGGGTTTTGATTAGATGTAGGAAAATAAAAAACAATAATTAAAAATAGTAAATAAAATTGAGGAGAAATCAATGAGAGAAATGTCTAGCTAAATGTGCGTTCTCGATTTCAGTTCGTAGGATCGATCATGGATACGAAGGATAAGTCCCTTAAATATTTCTACAAAATCAGTTTGGTCCTAGACAAGCGCTAAGAACTATGATCTTCTTTAAATCTATGGTTAACCCAAGCAAGCGTTGCGATTAAGCCCTTATTGATTAGTATTCCTAGAGACACTCTATGGAACTATCAATAGCTAAAGTTCTTAGAATCATCGATTTTAATCGACTAGTATGAATTGAACAACAATCTCATATGTCAAATTAATTTACAAATTTTCTTAGTGTGGATTGAACAACAACCTCAACTAATTTATCTTTAAATTCGGCATGGAACAACCACACCGATAGACAAACTATTGACCTAATAATATGGTAACAAACCAATAATTAAAAGAGAATAATAAATCAAATTATTGCAGAAAATAAATGAATACTAGAAGATAAGAGAGATTAAGCATAGAAAGACTTTACAATCCGTGGATATGAAACATCAAACGTCCTTTAGCTAGAAAGAAGTAAATTAGCCACACATCGCAAACACAAACATCTTCATTCTCCAAATATCACTGCTGAATTGAAAACTTAATTCTAAGCTAAAAATAAAAGACCAAAATAAAGTATCCTTGTTCACTACAACTTTTCTCCTCTTATAAGAGAATTCACAAATCTAACTAAAATAGAAAAAAAAAAAATCAAATCAACCCTACAAGGTAATAAACTAACAATCAAATATCTTGATTTAATATTTTAGACATAAAAGGAGAGTCCAAATTCGTACAGAAACTTGGAAATAAAATTTCCACATAAAAGGAGAGTCCAAATTCGTACAGAAACTTGAAAATAAAATTTCAATCCTAAATATGGTAATTTCTAGTTCTGTCACATGCATCTTCACTAAGGCGTGGGCGTATCTAAGACATGATGATCATGTCTAGCTTTCTTTCCAATTTCCAACTTTCAAAACAACATATAAGAAGATTCTTTTTAATTTCTTTCCATACTTTGGTGTCTAAATATTAAACATAACAATAATCACATATTATGAAGTATTTAATTCGAATTTATCATGAAAATAGACAACTTAAGATGGAAAATATACAAGTCATCATTCTCCAAGGAAGATAACTTCAACCGAAGCCCAAAAATGGAGAGAACAAGGTCTTTGCTACTATTGTGATGAAAAGTATGCTTGGGGTCATCGATGTAAAACACCCTAGTTATTCATGAAGAATTTCATGAGTCACCACTTGAGTTTATAGACAATGAAGTTGTCGAGCAGTCCTTAATCTCTTTTAACGCAATGTCAGGGTGTTTCTGACCAATGACATTGAGGTTCCAAGGTGTGGTGAAGGGCAAGAAGGTTCAGGTCTTAATCGACGGTGGAAGCACTCATAATTTTATACAGTCAAGAGTGGCTAAATACCTTGGATTACCTGTCACTGCAACCCCATCCTTTGGTGTAATGGTGGGAAGTGGGGCAAAATTTAAGAGTGAAGGAACTATCAAGAACCTGAAGTTGATAATTCAAGACATTGAGATTTCTATTGACCACTTTGTTTTGCCGATTAAAGGCTCTGATATCGTATTAGGAGTAGCCTAGATGGCTACCCTTGGACCAGTAGTGATGGACTTTGCCAATCACTTATTCGAATTCCAGTTACATGGGAAGAAATAGTCTTGCATATGTGTTCATCTACCTCATACAAGCTTGGTACAATGCAACGCCTTAAAGAAGTTGTGTGACACACAAGCAGTCATGGAATTGTATCATCTGGAGCTGCAAATTGTTGAGAATAAGCAGGAGAACTATGAGAGTGACAAATTCAGTGAACTACTTATGCAGTATTCAGATGTTTTTGCCCCGAGACATGGCTTACCTCCTGCAAAGGCCAACAGACCATCGAATCCATATGTCGAAAGGGCAACCAGTTGAAAATGTCAGGCCATACAAATACACGCACTTCCAAAAATAAGAAATTGAAAGGCAGGTTCAATAGATGTTAAGCGAATGTCTGATTCAATGGAGCACTAGTCCTTTTTCTTCGTCTGTATTATTGGTAAAAAAAGGATGGTACTTGGAGGTTTTGTTTAGACTACAGGACCTTGAATGTGGTAACAATTAAAGACACGAGTTATTTCATGAACTGGGCGGAGCTCGAATTTTTTCGAAGCTTGACTTACTTGCAGACTATCATCAAATTGAGGTATATAAAGAAGACATTCAAAAAATAGCATTCATAACGCACAAAGGGTATGAATTTTTAGTAATGCCCTCCGGTTTAACAAATGCCCCATCGACGTTTCAAGCTACGATGAATGAAATCTTCAGGTCTTATCTTAAGCAATTCTTGTTTGTCTTCTTTGATGATACATTAGTATACAGTCGCACCAAGGATGAACACTGTGACCATCTCCGAACATTTCTGCAACTTCTGTGTGAGAACGAGTTAGTAGCTAAGGCTGCTAAATGCTCCTTTGGATGCACCACTATTGAATACCTTGGCCACATTGTATTTGTTGAAGGACTCAAGGTCAACCCAACAAAGATTGTTGCAGTGCAATCTTGGCCTGCTCCACACAATATTAAAGGGTTGCAGGGATTCCTGGGTTTAATTAGCGGGCTATTAGAAAAGGTTTATTAAAGGGTTTGCACAAATTTTAGTTCCATTAACCAATTTTATAAGGAAGGAGGCCTTTGAATGGTTGCACAAAGCTCAGGAAGCATTCGATGAGCTTAAAAACACTCTCAGTTAGGTGCCACTGTTATCACTTCCAGACTTTGGTAAATTTTTTGTAGTGGAAACGGATGCATCTGGGGTGGGAGTGGGAGCGATGCTGACGCAAGAGAAATATCTGATTGTCTTCTTTAGTCAGAAGCTTTCTCCACGTATATAAGCTGCCAGCCTATCAGCGAGAGTTGATTGCAGTAGTCCGAGTAGTTCAGAAATGACGCCAATACTTGTTGGGGCGAAAATTTCTTATCCTAACAGATCACTGCTCTTTGAAGGAAATCTCTAGCCAGGTCATTCAAACACCTGAGCAACAAAGGTGGTTAGTCAAATTAATTAGCTTTGATTTTGATATACAGTATCGGGCAGGAAAATTTACTACTGCAATTGATGCTTTATCGAGATGTCTTGAATACTTCACCATGCTGCTATCGCAACCCATCTTCGGTATCATGGAGGAGTTCAGAAGGCTGAACAAAAACAACCACGAATTGATTTCCTTACATGAAAGATTGAGGAATGGTGATGAAGCAATGAACAAATATAAGGTTCGAAATGGAATTCTAGTATTCCAAGGATGAATTGCAGTGTCTGATGACATTGCCATCAAAACGTTGTTGCTCCAAGATTTCCATAATACAATTATGGGTGGTCATGTAGGTATCAATCGCACTCATCGCAGGGTAGCTACGAAATTTTATTGGAAAAACATGCAAAGAGATCAAAAAATACGTGGAAGAGTGCTAGACATGCTAGAGGATCAAACATGAGCAATTAACACCAACGAGATTACTGCAACCTTTGGCCATACCTGAAGAAGTATTTGAGGATGTTGCCATGGATTTCATTACTGGCCTGCCTTTGTCGAATGGTAAACTACTATAATGGTGGTAGTTGATAGATTGACTAAGTATGGTCACTTTTTTGCATTACCAAGCCATTACACAACTGAAAATATTGTAGAAGTTTTCCTTGATGGAATAATTAAACTCCATGGCATTCTGAGACTGATTATCAGTGACCGTGATAGTCATTTCCTCAGTGAGTCGTGGAGGGAGCTTTCGTGTTTGCAAGGGACAAAACTGGGATTGAGTTCTGCTTACCATCCTCAAACGGATGGACAGTCTGAAGCTTTAAACAAGTGTCTCGAGATGTACCTATGAAGTTTTGTATTAGAAAAACCTTATAAATGGGAGAAATATTTGGCTTTGGCGGAGTATTGGTACAATACTTCCCTTCAAACATCAGCATGGATGTCGCCATTCAAGGCTTTATATGGACGAGACCCTCCGGAATTGATTCGATATGTTGGCGGTACCTCGTCAAATTCGCTGGTGAATCGACAGTTGCTCACCCGGGATGATATTTTAAAACAATTAAAGGTTAATTTGGTTCAAGCTCAAAACCGAATGAAGATTCAGGCTAATAAGAAGCTACGAGATGTAATGTCGGCAACTGAGTGTTCGTTAAATTGCAACCATATCGTCAAAATTCCTTGCGGTTGCAGAAATAACAGAAATTAAGTTTGTGTTTCTTTGAGCCTTATCGAATCATCAAAAGGATTGAAAGGTGGCCTACCAATTAGAGCTACCCGAGGCAGCAAAAACCCACCCAGTTTTTCATATTTCAGTCCTCAAGCCTTAAGAAGGGCATCCTGAGATGCAGGTAACTCCTATACCATTACTCGATAGTACTGGAGATGAAGACATTCACCTACAGCCCAAAAATTTATCTAACCTTGCGAACAAGGTTCCTTCGGAAGCGAGGGGTAATGTAACAAGAGAAAGTAATAAGGAAGGGGAGCTCATATGTAGTCCCATCATGACAGATGGCAGCACGCACGGGGGAGGCAGGGAGAAGGGGCGAAGCAGACGCGGAGATAACTCAGCCACGTCACCAGGAAGTGGCAAGTCAGCATCGACGAGGGGAGCGAGTCAAGAATAGGCCTCGCTAGCACGATGAATACTCGATGGTGTAGAGAGTTCAGTAAGGAAGAGAGCTGTATAAATACTAGAAATGATTGTAATAGAGATATGAAATAAGAAGCATTTGAATTTCTCTACTTCTCTTCTCCCTCTATCGACTTCAAGATCTCTCTCCTCTTTTGTTGATTCATCTTCTTCTCCCTCCCTATCTCTGGACCGATCGCAGTCGAGGACTCGTCTCCATCGACGATCTCAGGAAGTGGATTTGGATTTCAACAGTGGATTGCTGGCATTGGTGTCCTATTCGCTTTGTCGATCCATCGCTTACTGTCAAGTAATTCTATTCCTGAGAGATGCTCTCTCTCACAATGATGATGATGATTATTATCAATAATTACAAGAAGAACTCCAAAACAATTTTGGTAGCTTAGTCTACCGTGACTTAAGAATTTTATTGGTTAATTTACTTCTCATTTCCATGGATATGGCAAAGTCAAATGTTAGCTAAGAGGTGCTCATCAATAAACTGAAAGTAGAGGCTCAATTTAATTGCAGGTGCACGCAATCACTGCATATATCAACTGCCTTTCATATTCTATGCATGCATTATATGCGATTTCTTTCAATTAGAAGCATTAAATTCAAAAAGTATTCATTGATAATAATTATTAAGTTCTTTTTTTCATTTTGATGCTGTTTCTTTAAAGTATAATTGAAATTGTAAAGGTCGCATCGAAATTAATTTGCAAAGTATACTATATAATAAGTTAATCTGAAAATGAGATGAAGTATATGATTGGATATATATATATATATAATCATATTTTTCAATTTATCTATGTAATAAATAAAAAAGTATATTAACAATTCGGTGTACACTTTTAATTTTTTGAAGTAATTATTGCATAAAAATATTATAAAGAGCTAATATTTTGAAATTATTTATGCAATAAAGTGAATAGGTGCAACTATAATCCCTTATTTATAAAACCGCAGGAGAGGAAAAAATCTACCAACGTCGCTCGATCGTTACGTTGACTCGGTTGTCTCGTGAAAGAAGTTGAGGCAACAGCCTCTCAACGGTAAGAAAAATATCAACTTCGGAAAAAGTCGTCGTTAGGATCGATTTTTTCCATTTAATACGTGAAATTATTCCTATCAAAATTGCAATTAATTAACATCAATTTACCCAAATCGGATTTTGGGAATGAAAAATTTCTAAAATCCGAATCAACATTGGAGAATTTCTCAAAAAAAAATTGAATAAATTCAATACCGATTTTGCCCCTGGCCAAAGTTTTTAATCAGTTAGAGACTTTGATAAAAAATTAACAATATATGTATATATAATTAAAAAAATAATAATTTATAAAATACTTCTATAAAAATAAGATATTAAAAAATAAAAAATATATTTTTCAAACTCTCTAATATATTAAAGACTTTTGTACAAAGTTTATAGATTTAAATTTAAATAAAAAATTATAAAATATTTTGATGTAAAATATTTTTCTAGATCATAATTCTTTTTTTGTATCATTAAAAAATTATTTTATAAATTTAAATATATTTTTTAAAATAAATTATGAAGCTATTATAGACTTTGCACAAAAGTCTCTAATTAATTAGAGACTTTTGTTTATAGTAATTTTATAATTATAAAATATAAAATTTAATTCAAAAAAAATATATGTGATATAAAAGATATGCTAGAGTCTATCAAAATATTTTGGACAAAAAATATTTCACTAACATCATAATTAAACAATAGTTCTATAGACTTTGGACAGAAGTCTCTAAATAAAATTTAATGCATTAGAGACTTTTGCTCAAAGTCTATAATATCAAAAATATTTTATAATTTTTAATTTAAATTTAGATTTATAGATTTTGTGCAAAACTCTCTAATGATTTAGAGTGTTTGAAAATATATTTTTTAAACTCTAACACCTCATTTCTATATCATTAGAAAGTTTAAAAATATATTTTTTAGAATTTAACACCTCATTTCTATCATATCTCTTTTTTTAAAAATATATATATATTAATTTTTAACCAAAAGTCTCTAACTGATTAGAGAGTTTGAAAATATATTTTTTTAAATCTAACACCTCATTTTTATTATACATATATTTTTATATAAATTAAAATTATTTTATATATATTTTTAATCTTTTGCCAAAGTCTCTAACTGATTAGAGACTTTGGCCAGAAGCAAAATCGATATTGAATCTACTCAATTCATGTTTGGGAAATTCCCCAATGTTGATTCCGGTTTTGAAAATATTTCATTCCTAAAATCCGATTTGGGTAAATTGCTGATTAATTAAAACCAATCGATCAATTTTTCCAAACGAAGAATTACGGGTGATCTTTTTTATTATGAGAACTTTGAAATAGCAGCGATTTCTCTGGAAGATAAATAATATGCTTTTATTCTCAAAAGTAAAATCACTATTTACTTTTTCATTCAATCAAAAAGTAAATATTCATAAACTTATATTATCCTCCGCGTATCATTTTTAATTAATTCAATTAATTTTAAATATATTCAAAAAATTCATCTTAAATTTATAATAAAATTATAAAAAATCTATTATTCATAGGTAAATCACTTTCATAATTTATATCAGCAAAATAAGTTTTTAGAATTGAAAATCAATTTTTTTTATCATTTTCAACTGATTCGATCAATTTTAAATAGGTTCGTAAAATTCATCCTAATTTCACAATAAAATCACCAAAAAAATATTATTTATAGGTAAATCATTTTCATAACTTGTATCAGCAAAATAAGTTTTCTAGAGTTGAAAATCAATTTGTTTCCATCATTTTCAACTAGTTAAGCCAATTTTAAATTTATTCGGAGAATTCATTCTAAATTCACAACAAAATCACAAAAAATATATTATTTATAGGTAAATCACTTCTATAACATGTATCAGCAAAATAATCGTTTTAGAGCTGAAAATTTTTTTTTTTTGCACCATTTTCTATTAGTTCGGTCAATTTTAAACAAGTTCGAGAAATTCATCCTAAATTCATAATAAAATCATAAAAAAATTATTATTCATAGGTAAATCACTTCCATAACTTGTATCAGCATAAAAAAAGTTTTTAGAGTTGTAAATCAATTTTTTTCATAATTTTCAACTGGTTCGGCCAATTTTAAATTGATTCAGCCAATTTTAAACTAGTTTGACTAATTTTGAACTAGTTGAAAATGATGATATAAAATTGATTTTGAGCTCTAAAAAATTTATTTTTCTAATACAAGTTATGAAAGTGATTTACCTATTAATAATGTATTTTTTTATAATTTTATTATGAATTTAGGATAAATTTTCCGAATCTATTTAAAATTGGTCGAACCAGTTAAAAATTGTATGTGGAGGGTAATTTGGGTATATGAGCATTTATTTTCTGGTTTAGAAAATAAGTAAATATACATTCTGCTTTTGAGAATAAAAAAATACATACCATAATGAATTTGAACATGAACTTATGACAAACATATTCATAAAATACATATTATATATTATTTGAGTCATTAATATTTGATAAATATTTTTTAAAAGTTTATTTTAATTTTATATCAACTAATTCTTATTTATATATTTAATATTATATTTTCATAATTTTTTAATTTATATAAAAAAAGTATTAATATAATAGTTAATAGTAATTGGTTAATAAGATTTAAATTAAATTATTATTGTTTATTAGTTAACTTAAATATTTATAACTCAAATAATTGTAATAAATAAATTTATTACTTAATAATAATTAATTTAATTATGTTCATAAATAAAATAATAGAAATTCATAAAATGAACTCGAATCTATTTTTGTTAGACAAACACAGTTTCAGTTTTTGTTCCGAAAATAATCATTGAAATCAACACAAGACAAACAAGTTTTCGTTAGTTTCATTTTGCGAAACATAAAATTTGGACATTCCAAACAAACACGTTTTCGTCAAGCAAAAAAATCGAAACCAAAATTCCGAAACTCAAAAATCCGTTTCGATTTTCACGAAATGAAAAATCGAAAAATATTTTTGAAAACAAACGCGCCCTTAAGGATTGCATAATACTCAAAAGAATTTAGCAATCGAGCATTAAGGTGAAGTTTCTACAACAAACTTAAAAAAATTGAGCACAAAATAGAATTGAAACAAAATAAAAAAAACATAGAATAGCCTATTGGTACAACTTAAAAAATGTATAAAAGTGATGTAATTGAAAAAAAATTCAAAATTCAAAATATATAACATAATTAACCGTAATTTTTATTAATTTTAATTAAGTTGATATAGTAATTTCATTTTTTATTACATTTTAATGTGACGATTAAATTATTGATACATGTAAACAACATCACATTAATACTCAAGCGACACATCTCAAGTTTGTTTGATGGTGGAATGAAATTAAAATAAAATAAAATTTTTAGTATTATATTGTTACAAATGAAAAGTTGTGGTATAATTGAAAAAAATATTCAAAATTCATGATATACAATATAATTAACCTGAAATAATATAATTTTTTAAATACTAAGTCAATCATTTTAATAAAATTTGCATATAAATATTCATATGTCTTGAATGGGGTTCGCGCCCGACCACGAGGTTGCACCTGGACGTTAGGTCTCAAAGCGCGTTGGGTCACGCCCGCGCGCTCGTGTGTGGTACATGGGCTCCCGTATGGGCACCACGAGTGCCTAGGCGCCTAAATATTTATGAAAAAAACTTTAAAATGATTTTTAATAATACATATGGGCTCGGTATTTTAACAATTTGTTCTTGTAATATAGGGATTGGACCTCTTTTGACCTATTACGTCATGAGTCGGCTATTGACGAACAGCTCAAAGTTACGAAGAATCTATATATTGATAAAACTCAAAACTTACTTTAAGATTGGAATCTCGTGAATGGACAACTTGAATTAAGTTTTTTATATAATTTTGTAAATTTTATTAACATGAAAATGGTATCATCGTAATATCATCATAATTTTCATATGTTAAAACATAAAATAATTAATCTCATTTTAGTCACAATAATTTGATACATGTTTCAATTTAATTCTTGGAATTTGAAAAACTTTGATTTAATTTTTCAAATATTAAATTCAACTTCAATCTAGTTTCCAAATCAGAGTTAATTTGTTACTTTTGAGTAGATTACACAGATAGGTTACACGTCATAGAAATAAAACTAATAGTAAAATATTAGGTAAAATTGACCTAAGAAATTAATGTATTTTATGAAGGAAGATAACATCAACTTTCATTATGGAGATTAGAATAAAATTATTTTTTTAAAAAAGGGACTAATTGAAGATTTCAAATATAAAAGCAAAATTAAAACTGGTATCTAACTACAAGTACTTTTGTTTTTTTCAATCTGCTAGTACTAAATTGAAAGTACCTCATTCATATAATGTCAACCCACTATTAGCTTAGGGTATATTTGTTTTATTGGACAAGGAAGGATAAAAAAAAAAATTAATATTCATTCTTTATTTAGTGTATAGATTAAAAAAAAAAGAAATATATAGAAGAATGTAAAATTGGTATTATATCTTCATATACAATAATCTAATCCTATTATATTCAATGAAGCAAATATATCATTAGTGATTAGACATCAGATATATTGCTAGTAGATTATGAGTTTGATTCTTGATTGTAGCATTTTATGTGTATATTTTTGTGTCTACGTATGTCTAATGATGTGTTTTGTGTGTATATTTGTCAAGTAATTACTATGTTATAAATCAAATTTTGTACGTGGAACATGGTGCTTTGGTTGTTTCTTTTTCTTTAGATGGAGTTACAGACCTAGCCTTGATGGTCACACGGGGAGCTTTGAATTATGTTTATAATAATGAAACTTTTCTTGCTAATTGGAAAAATGCTTCTTTGATTTACATTCATAAGATTAGTATTCCCTTTTATATTAAATATTTTATACTCATTGTAGTATGTAATGTGTCTTATAGGATCCTTTTAAAAGTTCTCGCTAATCGTATGAAACTTATTCTTGATGATATTATATGTTAATTAGTCAGCTTTTATATCAGGTAAATTGATTAATAATAACATTTTGATCGTGTAAGAAATTTTGGGTTCAATTTATAATTTCAAATGTAAGAATATTTATATTGTCACGAAGATCGACTTGGAGAAAGCCCATGATCTAGCTTATCCTCAAATGTTATATTTCTTTAGCTTAATATTCCTACTAAATTCATCAATTGGTTTGCGACATGTGTTTCTTCTACAAATTTTAATTGCATTATCTTTTATGGAATCTTTTATGGTGGCAATATTTCACACTATCTTTATATTATTATTAGTGAGTGGCTTTCTACTATGCTTAATGATTCTTGTACTCTTGGTAATATCGAATCGGTCCCGCTAATATTAGGAATAGAGTTAATATTAAATATTTATGTCGCATATTTTTTTCACAAGATATGATTTTAGACGAATAAGAATTCAATTGAATAAAATATGATAAGAAATACGTTAGATAAGCTTATATCATATCGAGTGTTTATTGAAATCTCGAATAAGAAGAGATTTTGAAGTTTTATGTTTGTGTTGGTTTCGAATAAAAGAGTCAGATGTTAATAATTTAATACTTAAAATTTGATTTTTACCATATTTTCATTTTAAAAATTATGAAATTAAATTTGAATAATTATTTTAACATAATAATAAAAAAATGACAAATATTTATAAAAATTTAATTAAAATTAACTTATCACAAATATCCAACTTAAATAACATGAGGAGAAAAGAAATCTGAGAATTTTAATCCCCCCTCCTCCGCGGGAGGATATTTATATCCCATTAGAATCGAATTTTGATCCGATCATATCCAACTTAAATGATATCCGAAGCTCGTAGCAAGCGACAGATATAATTTGATCATATCTCATGAAACAAACGTGCTATTAAAGTACACCGATGATATTCTATTAATTCTATTATTTTCAGGGCTAATAAAAAGTATGTTGATTCCGTGTTAATTTTTTTGACATTTATGGTAAGATTACTGATCAAAAAATAATTTTAATAAGTCAAAGATTTATTTTTCCAAACATGTTAATCTTGCCATTATGGATAATAGTTGCAATAAGTTTGGAGTGAAGATTGATTCCTTTCCATTTAAATATTTTGGTACCTTAGTGTCTCCTAGGAAGATTGTTGCTTCTAAGTTTATTTATATTGGAAAAAATGTTTTAATTAAATATGTGTTAAATTCTATCCTTATGTGTATTGTTTGTGTTACCAGGATCCCATCTTGTGTTTTGAATAATAGTACTACCATCATTAGAAAATTCCTTTAGAGTTTGATGATAAAAAAGAAAGATTTCACCTTATTGCTTGGGAAGATATTATTAAACCTACTTTGGCCGTGTACGACCGCATACTCTGGCCAATCACGTGACCTTGAAAATTAGGACATGACAAAGTGGTATTAGAGCATGGTTAGGTCCTGACTACGACATATTGTATAAGTACCATTTGAGGCATAGCTAGCATGTCGGCATACGGTGTGATCGAGTCACGAGATCAGGCGATTGAGCCTGCGCACCAATGGCGGCATGTGTGGTCAGTTATTTAATTTTTAATTAAGTTACTTAAATTTGGTTATGTTGTTTCTTCTCTTTTGGTAGTCAATGGAAGCAAATAATGCTATGATAAGTGGTAGTGGCAATAATTCCACGGATGGACGAGGTCGAGGCAGGGGTCGGGGCCGTGGTAGGGAACAACCAATGCAGGAGGATGTAGGACAGGATGGCAGGGTAGTACAACTGGAGGCCCAAGTGGTCGAACTGACTGAGGAGCTTCGTCGGGAGCGAGAATTGAGACAGTAGTAGCCCCAGCCTGCACCGGTAGCACAGGAGGCGACAGAGCCTGTCACACCATGAGTTAGAGCAGTGGACCGTCTTGAAATAGCTATAGGGACAATTTCGTATCTAGATTTTGTTAGACTGAGGTCGATGGAGTTCACATGATCAACAGGTGGAGGTCACTAGCTTTCTTGGCGATTGTTTCAAACTCTATGAGGTACTTGGGTGTTCTTCTGAAGCGATTGTTTAGATGGTCGGGTTACAGTTTAGAGGGTCGGCCAAGGAGTGGTTCCACACTTGGAAAGCTCGTAGGGGGGCCAACGCACCACCCCCTACCCGGGAGGAGTTTAGGGCAGCCATTGTTGAGTGGTACTTGCCTAGGAGCATCCGCGACAAGCGCGTGAAGGAGTTTGAGCGGCTTCGTCAGATCGGCAGTCTGACGGTGGAACACTATGAGATGGAGTTCGCTCGGCTATCCCAGTACCACCGTCTACTAGTGTCGACTGAGGCATCCAATGTCAGAAGATTTGTGAAGGGATTGAGGGTGCAGATCAGTCGACTCATCCATTATACAGAGGACACCACGTTTGTTCAAGTAGTGGACGAGGATCTCCTAAAGGAAGCCTTAGTGTCATTTGACAGACATGATGGACCTCCAAATAAGAAGTTCAGACCTCATGGATCTGGGGTTGGCAGTTGCACTCTGAGGGGACCGTTACAGTGACAGCTCACCAGCAGGGCAGAGGGCACAATAGTTTCAGAGGCTGTATAGGCTTAGGATCGGGAGTGTCTCAACGGGCAGTATTTGTGGATGTGTAGCAAAGGGTTGATATACTGTAGTGTGGATGGTGTAGCAGGAGGCACTGGGGATCTTGCTATGGTCGTATAGACGCATGCTTTGGGTGCGAACAGGTCGAGCACTTCAGAAGGACTTGTTGGTGAAATGGTTACACTAGACGGGAGGTGAATAGTGTGTTAACTAAATCGATTAGCCTAAGTTTGATTTTAAATGTTTTCTTAAATTACTTAGGCAATTCACTATTTAACGACTAAATGCGGAAGCGAGTAGTAAAGATAAATAATACGATACACAAAGTAAATAATGCTAATACAATGATTTATAGTGGTTCGGCCCCAATGCCTACTCCACTACCTAAGCACCCCGTTTAGGATTTCCAAACTAGTTTAGCTAGATTAATTAGTTTCCTTACAATGAGGACTTTACACCGGAAAGTCTCCGCTCTCAAACGGAAGGCACTTCCACAATCGAAAGTATTTCGTCTTTCTACCGAGAGCACTCTCCCACCTCAACCTAAGGACAACTCAACTAATCCAAGAAAACTAGGTTTACAATAGTAGATTTAAGCCTTAACACCAAGGTAACCACCAACTCAATCAAACCTAGCAACCTAGGTTTACACAAATTCAAATACAACAAAATAAACACCAAAATACAACAATAATGAGAGCAAATAATAAACAATATAAACTTATCTCTTAAACAAGATGTCCTAGCTCCTCTTGATGACTTGAAGATGAATCAAAGCAAGCTCAAAATCAATATCAAGGTTTCTAGGCTCAAAGCTAGAGTTCTTTGCAAAGATGGCTCAAGAATTCTTATAGAGATGGAAGGAGTGACTCTTTGAGGCTTAGAGGCATCAACAACCCCTTAGAAATGAGTTTGGGATGAGTATTTATAACCCCCAACACTCAAGGCTCGTCAACGGTCATTTTTTTGCTCGTTGTCGACGCTTGGTCACTTGTCGGTCGATCGTCGGTCGACTGAGCGAGCGACCGAAGGCATTCTGCCCATTCTGGGCATCGGTTGGTCGACCGAAATGCCTTCTCCTTTTGTCGGTCAATCAGTAGGTCGACCGAACCTGGGCAGGGCTGAATTCTTGTGTATTTTTTTGGGATGGGTTGATTTCTAGGTTCGTCTTTGCTAAGTCTACTTATATAATATTTCTTAAATTTAAGTAGATAACTTTAAAACATAAATATTATATAAGGATTACTCATCATTTGGATTCAATAAAAATATCTAAAAAATCAAAATTCTTAAGAATCAAAGTCTAACTTTTGGGGTGTAGTATAAATTTCCGAAAACCAGAAATTTTATAATCTCCCGGGTCAAATATGGGTAGGCTAAAGGCTTCTAAAAAATCCTTTTTACCTAGTTTTTACCTAAGGAATAATTACCGAGACTTTTGGTGCCAAGAAAATGTCTAGGTTATATAGCCCTCCAAGGAGCTCCCTAGGCTTGGTGAATTTCAGAATCTTTTCTAATTTTCCAAGTTTTTATGTTTAAAGGTTCGGGATTGGTTTTTTGGGTTCTTATGCATCGTCCTAAGAATTTACTACACAAGCTAGACACCGTAGACCTAAACTTTAACTTCCCGAAGAATCCCGAGCGTTGATGAGCATCCTTACCAATTTCTCCGATTTTTCTGATCGGGGACGTCGAGCGCTAACCGACTTGGAACCTGAAAGTATTTCTCAATGAAATCATTAGTTTCATATTTGTTATCATCAAAACTGAGATTAAGATCAAGGTTGAAAACCTTAGGCCAATAGGACTGTCCAGCCAGTGGTGGTTAGAGGGCAGAGCAGTCAAGAGGGAAGGCACTAGTGTCAGTCGCCTTGGTGACCCAAAGGAGTCAACCGCAGGGTAAGGGACAACGAGCTAGTGGTTTTGAGAGGCCTCTTGTGCGGGTGTTTGCGCTTACTCGAAAAGGCGCTGAGGCGTCGAAGGTTGTTGAAATAGGTACCCTTACTGTTTGTTCCTCAGCAACCTATGTATTGTTTGATCCGGGTGCTACACGCTCTTTTATTTATGCTGAGTTTGCGTCGAAGTTGGGAAGGAAACCAAGTCTGCTTGATACGCCTTTTGTGGTGTCGACGCCTACGGGTGATATTGTCATAGTAGAGTCAGTCTTTTGGGTTTGTGAAGTATCCATTTGTGGGCATATTTTGGAGGCAGTGCTGATACTTCTACCGTCGCTCGAGCTGGATGTAATTCTGCAGATAGATTGGTTGTTAGCTCATTACGCGTCGATGTACTATAGGGCAAAGGCTGTTACCTTTGGTACGCCTGAGCTACCTCAGTCTACCTTCGATAGAGATGGAAGAAGGGATTCTATCAGAGTTATTTCATCTCTTAAGGCTCGTAAATTGTTTATTGGCGGCTGTCGTCAATCATTCCTAGATTTTGTGTTAGTGGCGAAGGAGGTGAAGGGCCCATAAAATAATATTTTTTATTAAAAAAAATATTTAAAAAATCACATCAATTTATATTAAATAATATTTTATATTAAAGAATCACTCTATATTCACACCGACATGGCTCGGAGTGATTCTTTAATATAAAATAAAGTGATTTAAATAAAAATATATATTATTTTAATCCATGTCAGAACGTCATATCATCGTCTTAATAGTGATGCCGATGAAGAGTTAACGGGAGAATGTAATTGAGACAAATGTCAAAGTTCAGGATACAGTTTGGTAATATTTTAAAATTGAACACAAATGAGACAAAGTGCATAGTTCATGATATATTTAGGTAATTACCCAAGTTTAAATGTTCATTTTACTGAGAACAGTTGCAAAGTTTTTGATAATATTGGGAACTGTATTCTTGAAGGGAATAGACCTAGAGACAACTATTATAAAATTGTCTACTCTTCTATTTATCCTTCAGTTGTTTCTTCTGACATAAATCTATGGCATCGACGATTAGGTCATGAAAATTACACTGATCCAAAGAAACCTATAAATATTGAAACTGTCAGAGGAATTTCTAAATTTTCTGAAAATCCAAAAACTGTATGTAATCCTTGGCAACAAGAAAAACAACTAGGGCAGTCTTATCAGCAGTTAAAACTGGGTGTTGTCTCAATACTTCTAGGGCATTTTCATCTGGAACAGATGGTTATCAAGATTGCTCTCATAAATTGTTTGCTAGATGAAGAAATATATTTTGGACAACCCAAAAGCTTTGAAGATCCTGATCATCCTGATCATTATCAGAGACTGAACAAGGATGATGATGACAAGGATATTGTTATCAATTTATATAGAGGTATGATCAACTTCTTTCAGAACTTCACTGTTAACAAAACTGATTTTATTTCCAATAATAAGTTGTGCGAAAGATATCAAGCTAACTCAAAGGAGTCTCATCATCAGACAACTAAGGGGATTCTAAGATATGTTAAAGATAGTTTGGATTTTGATCTATGGTATTCTATTGATTCTAACTCCTGTCTTGTAGCATATACCAATACAAATTGGAATGATAGTTTAGATGATAGAAAAAGAACTTCAGGCGGTTGTGTTGATTCAAACATGATAGCTTGGTTGAATAAAAGATAAAATTCTATTTCTTTTTCTTCAATAGAAGCAGAACACTTGACAGCAAGTAGCTTCTCTACTCAGTTGATTTGGATGAGGAATGTGTTACTGGATTATGGTCTCAAACAAGAAGAAATAATTCTTGATTGTGACAATACCAAGGAGTTAGATGAAAGAAGTAAAATGAAATTGGAATATATTTCAACAAACATACAAGTTGCAGATATTTTCATAAAGACCTTGAAAAGAGAAAGGTTTGATCAGTCAAAATCTGCTCTCGGATTATGTATCAGATGACACACTTTATTTCATAAATAAATAAATAAATATTTGGGTGAAAGAAATGAAAAGGTTTTAGTTTTTTTTTAATCCATTTTCACCACTCATTACTTCATGAAGGCTAATTTATGTTGATTCCCTTATTATCCGGCCAAAGATTTGAAGTTTTATTGCTCACCACTTTTTGAAGCCTGCACATGTGCCCCTTTTTATTGGAGTTTTGTTTCACGCCCTAATTAAAATCCGAGCATTGCAAGTTTTCTTCTTCCTCTCGAGTAGTAATCGACGACGAGTAAATCTCCACTCTCCTGTCCTTTCAATTGCTCTCACCTCATAAATACAAGACGACCAAAGGAAAAAGGAAGAAAGGGTTCGTGAGAAAAGTTTATGCATCGACGGCCAAGAAGATGTAGTCTTCAAACCTTATCGAGAAGACTGAACCAACTATTGTTGTGCCTCCTTCTGATAAAATATCACCTCCTCCTCCTCCTCCTCCTCCTCCTGCTCAAGGTCACAAGCTGAGGAAGAAATAAGGAAGAACACCAGCTGATCAACCCTTGAGGAGAAGTGGAAGAGGTATGACTTCAAACCCCTCCAATCTCTTTCTAGGATTTTTGTTGTTGAGGGGGAGAAAGCTAGTTTTGACTGAGGGGGAGTCAAAAGAGGATGTCAGTTTACCTTGTGGTTCTATTTCTCATGGTGGTGCTTCTAGAAAAGAGGACATTGATATAAATTTGCCAATTTTTTCTCAAGTGCAAACTGGTCCTAACTTTGATATTAATATTGTTGTTACTGATGATTTTGACTCAATTCCAGCCAAGATTGGTCCATCTCTTGTTTCTACAGATTCTGTTAAAATGATCAAGAAGTGGTTGCATATGTACAAGACATTGGTGTCAACACTTCAGACTATCTGCAGTCAGTCTCAACTGTGGATGTCACAGTTGAAATTGCCAAAGAAGTACCTGTGAGTGAGCACACACAAGTTCCTACAGTACTAATTGGAACTATATCAGAAGCAGTTAAAACTGCTTGTACTGCATCAATAGCAATTGAAATTGCTACACCTAGCAATGAAGCAATTAAGACTGCTGATGTTGATTCTGCTGTTGGAACTACCTCACATGCACCTGTTGCTGAACAAGTACCTGTTTTAGAAGGAATGGACCTGAACAAAACCCCTGCTGATGAATCTGATCCTATGGTTCCTGAAGCCCCTACTCCATAGAAGGAGAGATCCTCACCTAGGTATGACAAGGCTGCCTCATAAAAGAAGAAGAAGAAGTTAACAAGTCAACCAGACCTGAAGAGAAGTTCTAAAAGAAAGATGACTGAGAAGTCAAACCTTCTGTTTGGAGAAATTGTCAATCTAGAGATTGATTTAGACAATGAGCCATAGTTACACAGGGCTACTAAATTAAAAGAGTCAAAGAAGAGGAAACACAATCCTGAAGTATCAAAAGAAAAGAAGACTGTTGCTTATCTTGAACACAGAATGTCTACTACCTCAAAGAAGAAACATTCTAAGTTAGGAAAGAAAGCTGAGAAGAAAATTACAATCAGTAAACTTCATAAAGGACCCCTTTTCCTCTATGGAAGGCACTACAGTGAAGAGGTATAATTTTCCCAAAGACTACTTGATTTAGAACAAATTTCCTTGAAGTGCAAAAATGTTCTAGAAGTTCTTAAGACAAGAAATTTGTCTGGTTCTTACATGACTATTAGTCCTTACTGCAAATAACCAATTTTAGAATTTAATTGCAACATATCTGAAGATATTTCTAAACCTGATAGCAGTCACTTTCATGAAGTTTATCTTAGAGGAAGTTGGTACAAATTCTGTCCAATACTATAAATGAATTTGTTGGTTTTTCTGAATTTACATCCTCTTCTGATGAAACTGATGAATCCAACTAGAGTTCTGAAAATTGTTGGCAAAGAAGTGTCAAATGGTAATATCCTAAATTGGACTGGTGGTCATTATATAAGGTCTTCTTCACTGAATACTTTTTATGCAATTTTATTTCTCATTGCCAGAAATTATTGGATCCCAACCTCTCATATTACATTTCTCAGCAAAGAAATGGTAATGATGCTCTATAAAATCACAAATGAGATTTCTTTTAATCTTGGCAGCTTGATCTATGAACAGATCATTTCAGCAAGGACTAGCCTTAAATCGAAGTCTAGGATGTTTTTAGTTTTTCCTAACTTGATTTATGAGATCTTGGAAAGACAAGAATTCAAGTGTTCCTCTGAAGAAGTACTAGAACCATTGGGTATTTCACTTAAGATCCATCACAAGATTCTAAAGAGAGTTGAAACTCATGCCAAAAATATGCTAGGATCAAGCTCAGTTAACACTATTCTAGTGCTACTTCAACTACAGAAAAGGAGATTCTTGATGAAATGTTCTCTGCCAGAGAAACCATGGCTCAACTTCAGCAGTAGGTAATTTCAATTGAGAAAAAAATTCTTGAATACTTCTCTGCTGCTTTTTTAGGACCAGCTCCTCCCTCTTCTGCTAGCTTATTTGACTACTCTACTTCTTAAAGTTCTTAGTAAACATTGACCTTTTTACTGTCTCACTCCTTTGGCTTATTACGCCAAAAAGAGGGAGAACAAGTTCAGTTGCAATCCTTATTTTTACTGTCTTTGTGTTGGTTACAACTGAACCTCTTTGGATGATTGTACTTTAAACTCTCTGTATGGTGACACTTTAAAACTTATGTCTGATACTGTGACTGGTTGTATGTTTGTTGTGGTTGTCTGACTGGTTGTAATATTTTGATTTGACATACTGTGTGTTGGTAGTTTGTGACTCCGTGATGATGCCTTTGGCCGGATATTTTGGATAATGCTTTAACTGATGATTTATAAGTTTTGACAATTATTTTTCATGTGAATCTTTGCTGATATTAAACTTGTCATAATAGATTTTTCCAAATAAGCCAAAGGGAGAGATGGTAAGTGTTTGACTTTTATATGTTGGCTAATATATTTGGCAAAAGTATTCCAAGTTAAATCTCAATTTTTGCACAATCACAACTATGAGGAGCTCTGCCTATATGATGACAATTGCAATAGTGTGAGGATAATTTCAACTGTGTCTACAGTCTACGGTTTTCTGGATAAGTATGTTGCAAATGAGTTGACTGTTGGACTTCTTTATTAATGATGATTCTCTTTGTTGTCTTAATCATCGTTAATTATTGCTCGATTAACTTTTAGAGGTGAGGTCCTCTTTAATACTTCCGGACGTTACTCATTTGATCTTTATGGTCTTTATGAGTTATGTGCTGATAATTTATTTTGAATCGATGACTGTTGGTTGTTAAATTGATGGTTTTATTAAACAAATAGTTATGATAGCATTGATTCAGATGTTTCAGTTGTCACTTATAAATTTCGATAAAAATATCTGATCTGCAACTCTCTCCATGTGTGAACACTGTGTTGCCAGTTATCGAGAGGAGTTGAGACTGCTGAGTGTAGACTGTTAAGTGCATACTACTGAGTGCAAGACTGCTAAGTGCAAGATTACTAAGTGCAAGATTGCTAAGTGCAAACTGCCGAGTGCAAGACTGCTAAGTGCAGACGACAACAATCTATCCTTCTTATCTTCAAGTGAAGTTGGTTTTGGGCTGATAACTCACTACAACACAAGGAGAGTGTAGAGGACGGAACTCTGTGGCTGAGATGTTATAGAGAGGCAAGTTGGTATGTACTTGTAATAACAAATATGTTTTTATTATTTCCAATTCACTGTAGTTCTGGTAGTCGAATTTCAAGTGTGAAATCCTGAGGACTTATATTGTACTTATAGAGAGTGAATTGGGCATCTGTCCGATATGTGCCCCGCAGATTAGGTGACAGGTTTTGTCACTAAACTGCGTAAACAAATTTTTTGTGTTTGCGTGTGATTTTCATTTTGGTTCTTATTTTGCTACTAATAGCAGTTGGAACTTCCTATTCAACTGCACTTAACAGGAGTTCCCTTGAGACATATACTGTCACCATGAGTTGATAATTTAGAACCAGGATGTGCCTAAGACAACTTTCAGGACGAGATATGTCTGTTATGAGTTCTTTGTCATGTCCTTCGGGCTGATGAATGCACCTGCAGTATTTATGGACTTGATGAACCAGATTTTCAAGGAATATCTAGATAGGTTCGTCATCGTCTTCATTGATGACATTCTGTATACTCCATGAGTATAGAGGAGCATTGTGAGCATCTGAGGACGGTTCTGGAGAATCTCAAGACGCATCAGCTTTTTGCAAAGTTCTCTAAATATGAGTTTTGGTTGGAGAGTGTAGTGTTTATGGGACACGTGGTGTCGAGGGAAGGGGTGAGGGTAGACCCCACGAAAGTGGAGAGAGTTCAGAATTGGGATCGGCCAACCTATGTGACGGAACTCCGTAGTTTTTAGGGCTGGCCGATTATTATAGAAAGTTTGTGGAAAACTTCTCTAGGACTACTGCACCTTTGACCTGTCTAACTCATGAAAGGAATTACCCGACGCATGACTTGGAGATGGCGACAGTTAGTTTTGCCTTAAAGCTTTGTTGTCATTATCTGTATGGGGAGGCCTATGAAATCTACACTGACCACAAGAGCCTCCAAAATTTGCTCACCTAGAAGGGGCTGAACATGAGGTAGAGAAGGTAGCTTGCACTCCTGAAGGATTATGATTGCACCATCTTGTATCACCCAGGAAAGGCAAATGTTGTGGCGGATGCCTTGAGCAGGAAGTCTATGGCGCGAGAGCTTGCAATTTGATTGGATGACATAGCAGTGCTATCCGTACTTGATTCTAGTGATTTGGTGGCGCACTTGCGAGTGTAGTCCACGTTAGTTGACATGCTACAGATGGCCCAAAAGGAGGATGCTTTTTGTGCTTTGACCGGGGATCTAGTTGAGAGGGGTGATGCAGATGATGGGTATAGACTGAATGCTGAGGATGTTCAAAGGTTCAGGGACAAGATAGTGGTGCTTGATATGGTAGAGTAGAAGTGGGAGAAAATCATTGTGGACTTTGTGATTGGGTTACCGAGGTCGAGAAAGGGGAATGATTCCATTTGGGTCGTAGTAGATCGATTGACCAAGTCGACACATTTTATACCGGTCAAGATGACGTTTACCTCCGAGCAGTATGCTAGATTGTTCCTGGATCTGATAATAGTGTACCACGGTATTCCTGTTATGATTATCTCGGATCGGGGTACTCAGTTTACCGCTCAATTTTGGCAGTCTTTCCATGAGGCTTTGGGTACTCAAGTGAGGTTTAGTACTACTTTCCCATCTCAGACTTATGGGCGGTCAGAGAGAACTATTCAGACATTATTTGGAGGATGGCTGGGAGAAGCATTTACCTTTAGTAGAATTTACTTATAACAACAGCTATCAAAGCAGTATCGGAATGGTTCCATTCGAGGCTCTTTATGGGCGGAGATGTAGATCACCGGTTGGGTGGTTCGAGGCAGGAGAGTTGCAGATGTTGGGTCCAGACTTGGTTCAAGATGCTGTGGAAAAGGTGAAATTGATTAAAGATAGACTTTTGGCGGCTTATAGTCGCCATTGGATGTATGCGGATGGAAAAGCCAAAGAGGTGGAGTTTTCTGAGGGGGATATGATCTTTCTGAAGGTTTCCCCTATGAAAGGAGTTGTTAGATTTGGGAAGAAAGGAAAGTTGAGTTCCAGGTTCATTAGGTCATTCCCTATCCTCGGGCGAAGTGGCACTATGGCCTATGAGATAGCCTCGCCTCCTAGTTTGGACAGAGTGGACATTATCTTTCACGTGTTTATGTTGAAGCTATACATCAGAGACGAGCCTCATGTGATTAAACCCACCGCAATGGAGGTTGATACAGTAGTTTCGTACGAGGAGAGACCCATAGAGATTCTGGATCGGCAAATCAGGAAATTGAGGTCCAAAGAGGTTCTCTTAGTGAAGGTCCTGTGGGAGCACCATCTTGGACAAGAGGTCACCTGGGAAGTAGAGTGGGATATGAAGGAAAGTACCCTTATCTATTCGGTGATTTGGTAAGTTTCCTATCTTCGCTAAAATTTGAGAACAAATTTTTCTTAAGGGGGGGGAGAGAGATTGTAATACATGTATATTTTTAATTGAATTCTATTTTATGTGTTAATGGGAAGATCCGGAGGCGCATCGGAGCGGGCCGAGCAAATCGCCGAAAGGCACGACTTAAGGTACAACCCGATCATGCAAGAGGAATTGTTTTAATTTTGATATTTGTGATGTTGGGTTCAAGCCGGGCTCGAGTCAAGTCCGAGGGTTCAACTAGAATCCAATTTTCATGAGTATAGGTGCATTTGAGTTCAACTTAAGTGAAGGGGCAATTTGGTCATTTTACAAAAAAAAACTACGCTACCATACGACTCTTGTGGAGTAGCACGGACGTCGAGGCAGCAAGGGGAGGGGGCGACACCTACACTTGACCGAAATTTTCCTCACCGTCGTCGGAGATCGGAGCCGCGAGGTCTTTTCTTCATCGTCTTCCCTTAATCCTCTTCCTAAAGGTGAGTGGTTCTTGTTTTCTAGACCTAGGAAAAACCCTTGTCATGGCCGATCCTTCTTGTAGGGTAAATCTGATTTTTTCTCGCGTTTATCTCTATGAATCCTCGATGTTTATGATCTATGGAATGATTAAGTTGAAGTATTTCACTAAAGGATGAAAACTAGTAGGGGCCGTCGGTCGGGTAGGGTGTTAAAGAGGAGACATCACGCTGAAATTTTCATCTCCTTCTTGACTTAGATTATGATTTTCTATCGATTGGTATTTGTTGAATGGGAGGTGGTGATCGGTTGAGAGGAATCATGTTAGGGCCCCGCCAAGTAGGAGTGTTAGGGAAATGGAAACATGCCAAAATTTATATTGTTTATCCTCTTCCATTGTTGTATTATTATATCTCCTCATATTGGAATTATTGTAAGGTGTACAACACCCTTAGGAGTGATCGGAATAGTGCAGCCCTAGGGTAACACTACGCCGACTAGGTATAGGGGATTATTCTAGGACTTAGATACTTGGGTTGGGGAAAGGATTGGTTAACGATGTTTAAGTAGGACTTTGAAACGGAGAACGAAAGCCTAGGACCATGTGGCCGTCCTTCATGAATGAGAAGGGGGTTCACTAGGGTCGGCTCTCCTTAGGACTTATGACTATTCCTATGATTAGGTTTCCTGACTTATGACTATTCCTATGATTAGGTTTCCTTGTAGTTGTACAATGCTGGCTGAAATTTATCATTTGTAGTAGAGGAATTGGGGCTGAAATTTGTGGATTTGTAGATGTTAAAATCTCAAATTTTATAGCATGATTATGTATGTTGAAATCTGAAATTTGATAGCATGATAAGGTAGGCTGAAATCTGATTTGGTAGCATGATAATGTACGCTGAAATATAAGTATAGATGCATAACTTTATTAGAAGGATAGGCTGAAATTATATAGTACATGCTAGAATTATTTTATAGATGCTGAATTTATTTAGTATATATTGGAATTAATTGGTACATGCTGGAATTAATCCGATACATGCTGAAATTTCCATTCGGGTGATAAAATATGAAGTGGAGATATTGGGCCCAAGAGAGGGTCGGGTTGGAGCGCGTAGACGCGTACCCGGGTTGTCGACGAGAATTTTTTAATCACCTGAGAAATATTTTTATGTACCTGTGTGTATTGTGTAGTGATGTTGATTGTGTTTGTGCTTGTGGATGAGCGATGGTCGGGCCGAGAAGCGCACTAGCTTGACAAGCTGGTCCCGACTCAGTGAGTATGGATACAGGTCGAGAGATTCCGTTAGTGAGCCACGCTGACGACGGACACAAGTGGCATTGGTTGGAGGGGCTATTCCCAACCAGAGGGGGCACCGGAACTAGTAGGTCATCCTAGTTCAGAGGGTCCGGGACTGGAAGCTCGATAGATAGATATTCTAGCGACCGACTCATGTGCTTGCTATATGTGATAGATTGGATGTTTTTGGGCCGACATAGACCGTGTGGTTATAGTGTGTCTACGCACGAGTTATTGGAAGGATGCTCTTCTTTACATGTTATAGTTCAGCACTTCAATATGTATTTTATGCCCGTTTAAAATTATGATTAGGGTAGCTTGGCTTGGGGTCAGATAGAGCCACTCGCCGAGTTTCTTTGGAACTCACCACTTTATTATTGTTGTTTTGCAGATCTTGACCAGTGAGTTACAACGGTGTCGGTATGACACGGCTTGGAGTACAAGTTAACACTGCAGATCTCATGGCGAGTTTTGTCGTAGTCGAGTCGTAGAGTCCTTTCTGTTCATGCATTTGGTTGTCATTGTCATAAACTTGTAAACACTTGGAGTTAGCTATTACATCTTTGATTATATACTTATGCATTATGGATCTTTTACTTTATTACTTTCGTTGTGTCATTTATATCTGCATGGTATGTGTGCTCGTTGGTAGGTTTCGAAGTACAATCGCGTACTCTGGCTGGTCATGTGACCTTGGAAATCGGAGCGTGACATAAGATTGCTGGAATTCACATAGACATGTTTGGTATAACAAATAGATTACCAAGTAATGAGATCTATTTTACCAAAATACCATTTTCGCAAACATATTATAATATTATAATAAATAAATATAATATAATATATTATATTATATAATATTATATGATACTTAATATAATATAATATAATATATAATATTATATGATACTATGTAATATTTATAATATTATAATGTAATTATAATAATATAATATTACAATATTATAATAATATAATATTATAATATTATGTCATGCATGAGAGAAGTCGTGGGAGGCTGTCTTCTTTCTATAAAGGAGGCAAAGGACTTGTAAAAAAGCTAGGGTTTAATGAGAGCAATCTTATCCTAAAAATAAATCAAGGTTATCACTTCAAAGACAATCCACATAGACACCTTTTGAGCAATCTGAATTATCACTTTGATGGCAATTTGAATTACCACTTTGATGATAATTTGGATTACCAAAGCAATCCACATTACCTGCACAAGTGAGACACTAAACAAAGTAATGTGTGGGGTCCAAATAATTCAAAGATAAGATTGCCAATAATTTGGATGAATTACCTTATGCCAAACGTCTTCTAAAAAATATTAATGTCGCTCATATCATAGCCTGCTTACTATAAGGGAGAAAAATACAGTTGTTGATTGGTTGGCAGAAAATGTTAGGAAGAGTAAAAATGCTTTCTAATGAAATGATGGTTGGCCTCTATAGCTTCTTATTATTTTGGTGCACGACTCCGTACTAGATTGGTGTAATTTTGTTATTTAAGAAAAAAATCTCATTCATATATATATAAAAAAGAAAGCACTTTAGCCTTCTTATCATGCAAGTGTCATGATAAGAACTATGCCAAATGACAATTTGTACTCTTCATATTTAGCAATACAAAATCATTAAATAGTGCATTAGTAATAAGCTCATACATTTTCTTAGGTAGAGAGATGATGATATTTAATTAAATCACATTTAATTAGAGGAGAGAGAAAAAATAAGGTATTTAATTAAAAGGGAGAGAGGATTTTTTTTTCGAAAAAAATGAAAATAAATTCAAAAATAGCAGCAGACCTGATTAAGAGTACATTGATTAAAAATTAAATATCAAAAGAGATATTAAAATTTAAGAAACAACTATAGGGAACAATTAATAAAGCTGATAAAATTATTATTTTATTTTGAAATGATTACATATAGTAACTTTTTAATAAATTATGATAAAAATATTATTTTATCAAAATATGATTACATATAGTAACAAATAAGAAAAATACCTAAATATAACATATACTTTGACGTTTGTCTCAATTGTGGTCTGTACTTTCATTTGTATACATGTACTATGACATTTGTTTCAATTGTGGTTTGCCGTCTAATTTTTGTCGAGTACCCCATTAAATTGATGACGTGGCATGCTGACTTGTATACAAAACTATTTTTTATTCTGTTATTAACCTCAATCACCACGTATTATTAAAACTGGATCCCACCTTTTTAATATTAAAAAGTGGGTCCCATCTATCTCTCTCTCTCTCTCTCCTCTCTCTCTCTCTCTCTCTCGATGAGCTACAGCGAGACTCAACGGCTCATCATCGACCCAGCCAAAGCTCTCCTCCATCCCTTCCTACACCGTCTCTCCCCCCTCCCCCACCTTCGTCCTCCAGCTCGTCCTCCTTGATCCACATCAGCTCTCTGCGGCCGTCGGCATCGGCGGTGATGCCGCTGCCGTTGGCATTACAAGGTGGAGCCCGCAACAACCATGGCATTGAACTCTCTGCTCATAGTCACCTCCGCCAACTACCACGGCGCCTTCGGCGCCCCCGTCATCTACAACGTCTCCCTTATTTCTCCCCCTCCCCCTGCATCGCCTGCCTGCATCGCATCGCATCACATCGCCTGCATCGCAAGCGCGACCTCCACTGCCTGCATCGCCTGCAGTAGCTACACCTTCCCTCATTTCTCCCCCTCCCCCCTTCGACGGTTGTGGAACAACCTCATCGCCTCCTGCACGCGCGGTGCCCCTTTGGGGTCTGCCTCTATGCCCAGGATTGCTAGCACCCTCCGCTTCAGCTCCTTGCTCCTGGAAGTGGTTGTTTGCCAGTTCTCTGACCAGCTGACGCTACGGCTAGGACCAACACATGGAATTGTCGCTGCAGCCGGTGTCACTCGACACCTCTCTCTCGGTGGGCTTTCCTCAAATCTCTGCCTTGAGCAATGAAACAGAGCATGTCTATATCATCTGAACACATTGTTTGAAATAATAAAGAAGTAAAGATAATTGGATATTTTGGAATCCACAATCTCTATTGTACTTCTTCTATGGAGCAACATCTCTACCAATATCATTCCTAAGTGCAAATATAGCAGCATACCTATGTACTCGTACATATAACTCTCTTCTTCGTTCATCAGGAGAACCTCCCTTGTGCTACTTGATCGGACTTTCTAGTTGAAATAATATCAATCCAAAGACTCGACTGAACTTTTCTAGCTACTTGAAATAATCAGAAGGATTAAAAATTTGCTTCTTGATTGCAGAATATTCCACTTCTTTTTAGAAAAAAAACAATCATAAAATTAAAATCAACGAATGGAAATAAATACACTTGCTTTAAATCACTATGCGTGTGAATGATCATGATTATTGACCAAGTTGAAGCTCCAAAACTACAACAGTACTACTTCCGCGCTTCTAAGAACTACTCGAAGAAGAAGATGACAACATTGTGAAGCAATATGCTGGACAATCATTCATAGGCAGCTCATTCGACGACGAGCGGTGGCCGCCGCAGTCCAAGTTCAAGTCATGAGAAGCGGTGCCGCCACTGGATCCCTCACCGTCGGATTTGAATGGGATGGAGGTGTTCAAGCTAAATGGGATGGAAGTACAAGGAAGTGAAGGGTCATGTTGCTGCAACTGTTGGTGCAGTGATTGGAGGAGGATGGGTGCACGACGGCGGAACCCGACGTAGTTTGAGGCATGGTCGAATGCGATTCGCCACGTGTTTGATCCTGGCAACCACCATGAACGCCGGGTGTGAGCAGCGACACAGAGGCGTCGAAAGTGAAGTTCCACAGAGATGTCTGCCACAAGTACTTAACCTGTTGCTTCTGCCAGAAGACATTCTACTGGATCTCGGCGACTACAACGAGCCTGCTGGTCGACGTGCCCTGGTTGCACCCGGCGCCACCTCCGGGGAGGTGCTGTCGGTGGCGTTACCGTCGGAAGGAGGCGACAGTGATGCTGGTTGAGTGGTTGATGTGCCTCGGTTGCACCCGACGCCACCGCGAGGGAGGTGCTGTCGGTGGCATCACCATCGGAAGGAGGCGACGGTGATGACTGGGTGGCAACGAGAGAGAGAGAGAGAGAGCCCACTTTTTAAGTTATAATATTTTAATATTAAAAATTATTTTTTTATACATGTCAGCACGCCACGTCGTCAGGTTAACAGAGCGTCCGACGAAATTTTGACGGCAGGTCACAATTGGAACAAATATTTTAGTACATATACACAAATGAGACAAATAAAAGTACATGTCACAATTGAGACAAAGGTCAAATTATATGCTATATTTAGGTATTTTCCCTAACAAATACTTAAAACATATATTAATCATAAAAATAAATTCTCAACTACACATATAACAACTAAGCATAAAAAATCGGATTTATTATAAAATTGAATTTATAACATTATTTATGTTGTATTTTTTATAACAAAATTAATTTTGATTTAGAAATATATTATTTTATGAAAATAAGAATGATTTAATTACGGAAAGCTTATTGGTATATACCATCAAACCTGAATATAATTTAGCTTCTCTTTATTCATAATATATCTTATGATGACATGATTAAATTATTTTAAAAATATATTATTATATAAAAATATAAATAATTTAATCATGTTTCTCTTTATTGGATTTATTAAAATGTGTAACATTTTATAAAGATTACTAAAATATCATGAAGAAAATATTTCATCAAAATACAGATTGTAAGAAATACGACTATGTCTCAATCAATAATTTTTTTTGGACAAAGATATAAAGTCATAATAGATGACTATACTAGGGTTTGAACCCTAGACCTCTAGAAAATATACAAGATGTTGCTTTGGCCTATATATATATATATATCACAGTTAATATATCTCTTATGAAAATATTATTAATTGTCATAAAACTATTATTTTATAAAAATACGAAATATTAATTATTTATCTATTTATTGTTTAGTTTAATTTGTTTTAAATTTTAGTTAAGCATTTGTTAATATATACACAATATATAAGTGTAGAGGTAGCAGATCAAATTTCAATATCCCGTCTCTTTAACTCTATATATATCTCCATATCCAATTTCTTTAAATTGCCACATACAAATTTCAGATAACATTGAAAGTGGAGAGGTAGTATATCAAGGGCGGTCCTAGAAGGATCTGGAGAAGAAAAAAGAAAAGCTTAAAAACCACGAAAAGGGCTAGTGAGTGTCTCTCTGAAATCGACTGATCCTCATTCATTACTATGAATCGATCATTGATTTAATGATGCATGGCCCGTGTGGTGCTGCACAAAAAAATTCTCATTGCATGCAAGATGGTAGATGTATACGACATTTTCCAAATAAGTTTGTAGATAGATATCCTCGAGGATGGATATCCAGTTTATAGAAGGATAGATAAAGGATGAACAATTAAAAATGAGAAGATTGATTTGGACAACTATTTTGTTGTCCCTTATAATAGATACCTGTTGTTGAAATATGATGCACACATTAATGTCGAATGCTGCAACAAATCAAGATCAATTAAATATCTTTTCAAATATGTGAATAAGGTCATGATCGTGTCACTGCCACATTTGTTGATTCGGCATCACAGTTTGAAATACAAGCTGATGAGATCAAAATATTTTATGATTGTAGGTATATCTCACCGTGTGAAGCGATCTAGAGAATTTTCAGTTTCGACATTCATTACAAATATCCATCTGTGCAACGATTGTTGTTTCATTTTCCAAATAAACAGACTATAATTTTCAATGATGACGATCCAATATCTGAAGTGGTAAATCGACCAATAATTAATGAGTCTCAATTTTTAGCTTGGTTCAAAACTAACAAATATTTTCCAAATGCAATAAGCTTAACATATGTTGAATTTCCTTTGTTGTTTGTATAAAAGCAAGACATTAGACGTTGAATTTTCTATTAGAAGAATATTCTTAATTTGTTTCCCTAGGAATGAGTGAGTTATAAATATTTGAGAATTCAACTGAATGTGGTCAAGGGTCCACATCTTTCGAGGATATTAAAACTGTCAATAGTAAAGTTTACCCAACTTTCAAATATACATGCTATATATACTTTAGCGTTGATTGATGATGATAAAAATTATGTAGATGCAATTGAAGAAGCAAGTGCACGAGAATCATGTTTTTCTCTTAGAAAATTATTTGCTACATTATTATTATTATCAAACTCAATGTCTATACTAGAATTCATTTGGGAGGATACTTCAAAATTATTAACTAAAGACATACCTTATTTGATAAAGCAAGTGTTACAATGAAAGGTGTGGGTAATATCCTAGATATTATTTTTTTTTTTTCCTCTTATGTGTGTTTGCCAGCCTAGCGGACTAGTTCGTGGTCGAGCCGAGTCGACTCATGGTCCGGAGTGAGCTTGCGAGCTCAGGTAAGTAGGATATAAATTTATGAATTTTAGGCTTGGGTAGTTGAAATTATTTAATTTGATGTTGTGTGTGTATAATTATTCATGTGGGTGTATTTAATTAATTGCTTATGATTTATTTTAGAGTAAGTTTAATTGAGTTAAGTTAAGTTAGCGGGTTCGGGTTCGGCTTGAGGTGGATGCAGGTTTGTTAAAGGGTTTAGAGGGGTTAGGGTTGAGGAGGGAGTATAAAATCCCCTCCCCTTGGCTTGTGGCTCCTATTTTGGAGCCACCCAAAGTTGTGAGAAAGGGAGCCAGCCGCCAAGCCTCCCACCCGACCACACTACTAGAATATACCACATCAGCCACGGGGATCACCGATGGCCGCCAGGGCCGTTAGAATAATTCACGGCTTTGTGTCGGCCACAGCGGTCGTAGCTGATGTAACCAAATTAGTTACGGCTCGCACACAGCCAGACAGAGCCGTCGCTCATAGTTCATGGCACGCAAGGAGCGCGAAATAAAATAAGTTATTAGCCACGGCTTCGCGGGGGCACTAGAGCCGTTGGTGATATGAATAACCAAATCAGCTGCGACTCACATACGCCTGAATATAGCCGTCGCTCATAGTTGATGGCGCGCACGGGACGCGAAATAAAATAAGTTATTAGCCATGGCTGGATGCTGCCGTCGGTGATATGAATAAGTCATTAGCCACGGCTGAAAGCGGTCGTCACTTATTAATTAATGCCACGAACGCAACTGAATATTAAAACACTCTTCATCGACGGTTGTGAGAGCCATCGGTGATAATAAAATTATAAATCCACGGTGTTCTGACGGCTTTTGAGCCGTCGGTGAAAATCATTTTTATTTACGTTCGTGCCCGACCTTTCCTCTTTCTTCTCTGCTCGCCGTTGTCTCCTGTTGCCGCCGCCCTCCATCGCTGTCGGTTGCCGTCCGTCGCTGCCTGTTGCCGCCGCCGTCAGTCACCGCCGTTGACCCTCTCCCTTCCAGTATGCATCTAGCTCCTCCTCCTCGATCTCTCGCCTATTTACCGCCGCCCTCTCTGCGTCGGCGTCGACCCGACCGGCCCTCTCCACGTCGGCATCTAAATGCCGGCGCCATGATTTGGGGCCAATTACCATCGGCCCCAATGGATCAAGACAGTAGCCGACAGTGATGCCGACTGTCGTTGGTGATTGATTGATTAGGGTTGATTACCTTAATCAATTACTTGATTAGGGTTTAATTAACCCCTAATCAAACTGTGATTAGGGTAATCACAGTCTGATTTGGGTTTAATTAAATCATATATATTTTTTTAATTTTTTATTGTTAATTATTAGAAATTAATTATTAATTAGGTAATTACTTTGGTTAATATTAATTAATGGTTAATGTTGATTAGGGTTTAATTATTTTTAGGTTAATTAATGAAATTAGTTTAATATTAATTAATTAGTATTAATGGAATCGCCTACTGAGGACTCACGTCGGAATCGTCCACTGTGGACTGCGGCCAAATCATCCATTTTGGACTCACGGTCAAATCGTCCATGGTGGACTCGTGCCGGAATCGTCCACAATGGATTGACTCATGCCGGAATCTTCCACTTTGGACTCACACGGAATTGTCCACTATGGATTCGCACTGGCATCCATAAATTTAGAAAAAAATCAAGATGAGTTGATGTGTTTTACGTACGCATCGACGAGTCATGTTTTAATTTTGCAAAACCTTAGATCCGTTCGGGGGTTGTATGTTCGTGTAAACGAAGTTAATGATCTTTTATACGATGTACAACCCTTGAATTGTCCCTAATTGGATAATTTGGGAACATAGTTACTTATATTGCACTTAGTTTATTTTTTTAGTCATTATTCATTTTTAAATTTTGGCTTGTATCTCCCTTGTTCTCCGATACTCGCCTAGATGATATGCGTATTCGGAGAACTATAGGGAGATACTGCTGAAATTTAGAGTGAAGTTAATAAGTAAAAGAAATACTAAGTGCAATATGAATAATATGAATCCCGAATGGAATAATACCATCTCACCTAAAGACATTACCTAAAGATATTGCAAATTTTTTGACAAAACATGTCGGGCGATAGAAGTTGGATGTAACGACGAATTCATCTTGGAGCTATAACGGATGAATTTTGAGTAAGCGTAACTTACTTATTAAATTTCGCCTACTCAAATGAAAAATTCCTTAGTGGTGATAAAATCTGATGTCCGTGTTGAAAATATTCGAACATAAGATTTTTGCACTGAGAAACTATCACAATGCATCTGTATACAAAATGATTCACACCAAGATATTTTCTATTGAATTGTCACGGGGAGTCACATCAAGTCGGGACATCGAGCAATCCTGTTGTCCAAACTCATGGTGAATCTTCTTCTACCGGTGTTTCCAATCCACCTAATCCTTATAGAACAATGATTCTGGATAGTCTTGGAGGATAATTCCATTTAAATGATAATATTGAGTCGGTTACTGAGATGGTAGTGCCACCAGATACTACGCCAGTTGAAGTCACTGAAGAACAATCTGCGATACAGATTGAATTGCCGAATAAGGAGGCAGAATTTTACAAGATGTTGAAAGTTGTCGATGAACCTTTGTATGAGAATTGTTCTAATTATACAAGATTTTCTACAATGACACAACTCTTGAACATCAAGTCCGATTGTAATATCAGCGGGGTTGCGTTTGATCGAATTGCAAGTTTTATCAATGGTATGCTACCTCCAAATAACAAGTTTGAGCCAACATTTTATAAGACAAAGAAGTTGATGAGGAAGTTAGGGCTTGGGTATGAAAAGATACATGCGTGCCCAAATAACTGCATTTTATATTATAAAGAAAATGCATAGTTAGAGCAATGTCAGGTATGTGAACATCCTCATTACAAGAAGAAGAAATCGGTCCAACAAAAAAATATCCCCTTTAAGGTGCTTCGATATTTTCCACTAACACCGAGGCTTCAAAGGTTATTTATGTCGGAAAAGACTGCCCCTATATGAGTTGGGATGTAAGAAGTCGTGATGATACAGTAATGACTCATCCATTTGACAGTGAAGCATGGAAACATTTGGATAAGTGTTATCCTTCATTTTCTAGGGATACTAGAAATATCAGGTTGGGATTATGCACTGATGGTTTTAATCCATTTGGTAATTCGGCAACTCTGTATTCAGTATGACCAGTGCTGTTAACAGTTTATAATTTGCCGCCCTCAATGTGTATGAAAGATGAATTTATCTATCTTTCGATGATTATTCCGGGTCCTAAGGGTCATCGCAAAGAAATTAATGAGTTTCTCCGTCCCCTAATTGATGAACTAAAAAATTGTGGGTTGAGGGAACTGTTACTTATAATTGTTACCGAAAGCAAAACTTCACTTTACGAGCTGCTATATTATGGACGATCAATGATTTCTCGGTTTATGTCATGTTGTCTGGTTGGAGCACGCATGGGCGACTCTCTTGCCCGTATTGCATGGAACACTCAAAATCCTTCAGTCTTGAGAACGGTTGGAAAATTTTCTTTGATTGTCATCGCCGGTTCCTATCATCTAACCATCAGTATCGAAGGAATCGTGACAAATTTACCAAGGGTAGAGTCGAAAGAGATGAGCCACCACCGATGTTGTCTGGTGAACAAATGTTAGCACATGTTCAATTGCTTCAAGAGATTACTGTTTTGATAATCGTTTGCCTCCGGTTTGAGGCTTAGATTGATGATATTTATGTAAAACTTGTATGTTTGGTTTGAAATGCATGTATATAGATTGTAGTCTATATATCATTGTATACATGAATTTACAAAATTTTTAGTTTTTTCAATTACAGGATACACCTTTAGCCATGGCTTACCCACGGTTCACCGTCACTAAGCCATGGCTGAAAGCTTATCGTAAATGGCTAATGGTCTGGGCAGCACCAAATATCACAGTTGCTAATAGTATCATCGACGGGACTGGTCGTGGCTGATGTGTTGGTATCAGTGACAGGCGCCTAGAGCCGTCACTGATATTTTTAAATCACCGATAGCGCACCCGGCTGCCACTGATGATTACGTGTGATGGCGTAGCTCGGCCGTCACAACTTATCTGATATGCGCACATCAGTGACGACATTTTGCCACGCCCTTTGCCGTCCGTGATAGTTATCACTGACAGTTCATCCACGGATTCAGCCGTCGGTGATGACGATAATTCTTGTAGTGAGCCTCGTTTCCTCTTCCCCTTGGAGCCGCCGCCGCCCACAGCCGAGCCGCCGCCAGTCTTCTCTTCTTCTCCTCCTCCTCCTCTTCTCTTTCCTGTGGAGCCGAGCTGAGGGAGCCGCTGCCCTGAGCCAAGCCGCCCCCTCTTGCTTCTTCCCTTCCCCTTGGAGTCGGCGGCTTGGGAGGAGCCGCCGCCTGCCCCTTCCTCTTTGGGGGTTGAGCCATCGAATTTTGGAGCCAAAATCGGAGGCCGCCAATTGAATTTTCTTCTCCAATCTTTGTCTAAATTAAGGTGAGTGGTTTAGCCTCTCTCTTCGGGATTTTAATCGGATTCTTGAAGCCGTTCTTGACGACTCGATATTTATGCATTGTTCTTGAATTTTTCTTCGAGTTCTTGCCATGTTTTCTTGAAGTTGTGCTTGAGGAGACCCTAATCTCCCCTCTATGGGGCTCGGCAGCCCTAGGGTAACCCTAGGGCTGCTCGGCCAAGGTGGAAACCTAGGTCGCCCTCAAGGTGTTGGATGAAAAGCCCGAATGAGTTTCTTGATGTGCAAATCTTGATTTATTCTCTCAATTTGGTTTCTTGACTTATGGATTGCATGCTTAGGATTAAATCTGTGATTTTGGATAAAAATCATGCGGTAGGATTAAGATCTTGATATTGATGCCTTAGGGGTTCTTAAGAAGGGGGTTCTTGATCTTAATGCTTGACTCTTGATTTGAGTGTATGAGTTCTTGTTAATCTTGATAAAAAGTATCATTTCTGAGAATTAATTCTTGAGATTTGAATTTTGTCCTAATGATAATTTAGGGGTTTATTTCTGTTAATTTCGGAATTAATTCTATAAGTATGCTGAAATTGCATGTTGCTGGAATTGTATGCTGAGATGATGAATTTGTGCTGATTTTAATTTATTTGCTGTGATGTGTGTATATGTGTGAATATAGTTGTGTAACCTATCGTTTCGACCAGAAAATATAGTCTGAAAATATAGGACACACTTTGGAGATTAGATTCGGGTTAGACACAATAGTTCTGGGCAGAACAGTAACATAAAACAAAACTCTAATTGAGATGATCTAAATTTTAATTATATAATTAAAATTGGGTTAATGGTGAGCATAATCTATTATGAACCAACTTATAAGACACTCATGAAATAAAACCACACGGGTTCATGACATTACAAGTCTAAGGGATAGGGTTCGGGTTGGAGTGTTGAGACGCTTCATAATGAGGACACTCCTAGGACACCGTATGAGAATCTTGACTTAGGTCTTGATGTGTCATATCCTTTAGCATAGCGGAGCGGCTCAATTAGGAGCTGGGTTATAGGCTATGCCCGGGTAATGGGACGCCAAATTCCCAATCTACAGAACAAGTACGGAGGGTCTTTTCTGATTGTTCTGGCCTTTTCTGATTGTTCTGGTTCAGCCTCGTGGGATAAGTTCGGAGGGTCTACCCGATTATCCCCGAGGTGGAGTTAAGGAATAAGTTCGGAGGGCATTTCCCAATTATTCCTGTGATATCCTTTAGGATTAAGTTCGGAGGGTCTTTCTCGATTACTCCTATGATATCTTAAAGGGGCAAGTTGGGATGGGTGAATCCCGATTGTCCCTACTTGTCTCGTCGAGCAAGTTCAGAGGGTCTTTCCCGATTGCTCCCGAGTTTCTGTATACTAGGATAAGTTCGGAGGGCATTCTCGATTATCCTAATATGTGTTGTTGCCTTCGGGCATGGTGGGCTTCAGCCCGATACACTTCTTTAGTATGTGTTGTTGCCTTCGTGCATGGTGGGCTTCGGCCTAATGCACTTCTTGGAGGGTTAGATGCCTTGGGCAAGTGTGGTAGGGGTGAGCTCGAGATGGGACAGGCCAGGATTTGGTATGTCCCGGTCCCGAATACAAAGTATCTCGATTTTGTCTCGCCTCGAAAAATTCGGGACGGGACCGGGACGTCCCGAATTTATTAATATTGATTTTTTATAAATAAAAACAATATCTCTATTAAAATAATTAATATTTTTTCCCACAAAAATAATATTATATATTTAATATTGCTTATATTATAAACCGGGCCAGGACGGGACAATCCCGATTTTATTGTATCATCCCGGTCCCGTCCCAGTTTTTAATCGGGACAGACATATTTGTCCCGGTCCCGTCTCGATTTTGAACTTGGACAAGATTTGTCTCGACTTTTCGGGTTGGGCCGGACCGGGACGGTCGGGACGGCCGGGACGGCCGGGACGTCCTGACCCGTGCTCACCCCTAATGGGTGGCCTGTTGGCCGGGTAGCTAGTCCCATCTTTGTAACATTGCATCTTTAGAGATAGATTTTATTCTAGTTATCTCTATATTTTTATTTGTGAGGGTTGGTAAAACCGCTCGCTGAGTTCTTTGAACTCACTCGTTGTCGTTTGATTTCTATTTTGCAGAGCCTGACCGATGAGGTGGGCCAGAGCACTTGGCGCAGCTGGAGGGCAGTGGAGCCGCATGATCTCATAGCAGTCCTAGTTAGGGTCATAGTTGAGTCCTTTGATAGTAGTCATGCACTTATATTAGTTTGATTTGGAGTTGTAGCCCTGATGACATTTGTGTCATTTATTTCAGGTTTTATTGTATCTGAACTTTTGAATTATTGAACTTAACTGTTATTTCTGAACTTTACGTTTCACCGAGCTTCTTGAAATAAAACTATATTTTGGTTCGCTTTTCATTTGAAATAAAACTTGTTATTTCTTTCACTATATTTACTTGTTGAGTTGACATGTGCATAGTTTAGGCTACAGGGTATAGGCACGTATACCCTGACCAGTCACGTGACCCTGAGTTGGGGTGTGACAGTACGAAAGTTGTATCTCTATTATATATATTTATTATGATTAGTATGTTTCATAATGTATTATTTTTTCTTACCAATTAATATTTTAACTTTATATATTTTTGAATTTCAGATGTTGTCATTACTGATGATGAACTCAAAGATGATTGTTTGGAGAAAATTGATTTAATTCTACAAGCATGCGGCAAGAGTTCAGATGACTTTTCTACAATACCAAAATCATCTTCTAGGAGCATCTATAAACATCAACAATCGCTTTATTGCTGGGAAGTCGCGCTACAATCAGAGGAGATTGACAGAGAAAAATCAAGAAGAAGTTCAACACCTAACTTCGGAACATATACAAGTTTATGATAAAATATTGGATGATGTTAAGAGAAAAAAGGTGGTGCTTTTTATCTACGGTTATGGTGGAACCGGAAAGACATTTATTTGGTAACTCTTGCATATGCACTTTTGTCCGAAGGGAAAATTATTTTAACAGTTGCGTCCAGTGGGATAATATCTTTATTATTACATAGTGGAAGAATAACACATTCTCGATTTGCAATCCATCTTATTCCGTATGAGGATTATACTTGCAATATTAAACATGATTCTCTGTTGACTGATTTATTTGGTTAGAACAAGTTTAATTATTTGGGATGAAGCTCCAATGATAAATAGATATTATGTAGTTATCTATTTAATTTATATATTTATTAAATTTCATTAAATACAAATTTAATAGTCTGATTCTATTAATTTTAGATATTATTTTAAAACACTTGATAGAACATTGTGTGATGTTATGCGTTTTAAAAATTCAAACAACAATGATAATTTTTTTGGAGATAAAATTGTAGTATTTGGGGGAGACTTCAGACAAATTTTATCTGTTATTCCTAAGGGAAGCAGACAAAATATTGTCAATGCTACACTTAATTCGTTTTATTTATGGGATGACTGTGAAGTTTTGGAGCTAATGAAAAATATGTGTCCCGCTATAAATAACTCCGATGTCAATACAAATGATTTGAAAAGTTTTTCAGATTGGATATTGTCGATTGGTGATGAAAAGATAGGTGATCTTGGTGATGGTTATGGGGTAGTCGAAATCCGGATGGTAACTTGATTTTGGATGCAAGCATGACCATATTGCTGCAGTTGTTGATGCAATTTATTTTGAACTTATAACAAATGCCAATATTTACAACAAATAGCTATATTATCTCCCACTTTAAATATGATTGAAACGATTAATAATTATATGATTTCTCTAAATAAAAAATAGTCAACAAAATTTTTGAGCTCAAATAGCACATGCTTATCAAATTTTGGAGTTTGTTGGATCAGATCCATATACCAGACTTTGATTTGTAATAAGGAGATTATATTAAAAAAGAAACTACAAATATTATATACTAAGAAATTTTTCATAATATATTAATATTATTCATTTATAGTTATATGACCTTATCAAGATTAGAACTTAGGTTGATGGGAGAAAAGTATTTCATCTTAACCACTCAAGCAAGCTATACTATGCATAAGATATGAGAGATTACCTACTTTTTGCTTTCATTGCGGTTGTCTTGGTCACCAGATTTCTTCTTGTTCATAGAAGAAAAATAGTGAAGTTGGTAATGTCTCTGATTTGAATCTTGCATCTGATAATGCTACTTTACATGATAATTTTAAATCTGTTAGTAATAATTCTGATACAATTGCTATGAATGTTGATGAAACAAATGCTCCAATTGCTCCTATCTATGGTCCTTGGATTAGGGTGAATAGAAGAAACATAAAACCTAGGACCTTTAGTGGAAATGTAGATGAAAAGATATCTTTAGTAGAGGGTGATGAAGGTTTCCCCATTGAGATTGAAAATGAGAATAGGGAGAATGTGGAGCTTGCTAGGGTTAATATCGCATAGAACCTTAAAGAGCTCCACTTAGATGGAAACTTGGATATTGGCTGTCAGTCTAGCCTTGTTACTTCCCTTAGGAGAGAAGACTTAATCAATGCTCCAATCCAGGTATCAAATCGGTTTGTTGTTCCCTCAGACCACAATGGTAATGATAATGGTGGTCAGTTTGATGCCATAGTAAATAGGATTTCCCCTTCGCTTGCTAATCTTGACTTAAAAGGGAAGTCTGTCATGGATACCAATGTAGAGAAAAACCTTAGAAAGGGATCTAGAGGTAGAAGTGGTAAACCTAAAATTGCTAGGCCTGATTTTTCTAAGAACCTGTTAAAGGTAGATAGTATGATAAACACTAAGAAAAGGAGACCTAGGAAGAATGAGCTCAAGAAAAATCTTGATGGTTTTTTTGAATGCTACCCCTCCATCTCCTCTATCCTTAGAGTTTGCTATGTCTCTCTTAGTGAACCTAGAGATGATTTAGTCATTAGCCATAGTAGGTTTGCTTTGGTTAATTATGAGGAAAGGAAGAAAAACTTAAAAATTAATAATGAGGATTCTTAGTTGGAATTGTAGGGACCTAAATAGGTGGGAGGTCAAAAATTTCATTAGAATGAATATTAGATATAATAAGTTGGATATTATCTTATTGCACGAAACTCATATTTATGATATTGTTGATTTTAACTATGTTAAGTGTTTTGGTAAGCATTGGACTTCTTTTTGTTTTCCTGCTGAAGGAAGTTCTGGGGGTCTTTTGTTATCTTGGAATACTTTATATGTTAAATTGCATCCTGTTAGTAGTACAAAGCATTGTCTTACTGCTATTGTATCCCGTGATGATAAATTTCCTTGGCTGTTTATTGGAATTTATGCTGACAATAATCTTTCTGTTAGATTTAATTTTTGGAAAGAAATAGGTAGTCTAGGGTTTCATGACATTCCTTGGCTAATGTGTGGGAATTTTAACTGTGTGCTGAATAAGGAGGATAAATTGGGGGTAGACATTTTAGTCTCACTAATAATATTCTAGCTTTTAGGAAATGTCTTGATAACTGTGGATTGGTTGATCTTGGCTTCAATGGTCCTAGATATACATGGTGTAATAATTATAGGTTTATTGGTAGGATCTTAGTGAGATTAGACAAAGTGTTTGCTAATGCCATTTGGCTTGGCAATTTTTGGAACACTAAAGTCATTCACCTTGATAGAGCAATCTCTGATCACTGTCCTTTATTGATCCAAGTTGAGGGTAATAAGCAGAATCAGGTTAAGAAATTTACTTTTCAAAATTGCTGGATCTGTTATCCTAAGGTGGAAGACATTGTTAAAGAATCTTGGAATAACAAGGTGTCTTCTTTTCTTCTCCTATGACTCTGTTTTCAAATAATATTAGGATTCTGAGGGGCAAATTGTCTTTATGGAACAAGCATATCCTTGGTAAATTGGAAGATAATATTTCTAATACCCTTTTTGAAATAAAAAATTTAGAAAATAAAGACTGTGATATTGGGCTTTATGAGGCAGAGCTTTCCAATCTAGCAGACTTGTATAAAAAGTTTAATGAGTTTCGTTCTCAAATTTGTCAAAGATGGAGTGTTCTTGCTAAAGTTAGCTGGATTAAAGATGGTGAGAAAAATACTAAGTACTATCATCATTTAGTTGTTGCTAGAAAGAGGAAAAACTTTATTTCTGCTATCAAGGTTAATGATTGTTGTTTCTCTGAAAATAATCAGATTGTAAATTGTTTTGCTGATTTCTACAAAGCTTTATGGAATTTTGATGATCAAAATTTTGTAATGAGATATGGGTTTCCTAATATGGGTAAATTAGATATTTCTTGTCATGAACTTTTGACTGCTATCTTTGCTGTGGAGGAGGTGTATGAAGTTGTGAAGTCCTTAGGGATGGGCAAGAGCCCCGGCCCTGATGGGTTCACTGGTGAATTTTTCAAAAAATATTGGGCATGTATTTCTCATTCTGTTATGAGTGCTTTTAGTTATTTTCATGAACATATTTTTATGCCTCCTGATTGGAATGAAACTCATTTAGTTTTTATTCCTAAAATTGATAACCCTAGATACATTAAAGACTTTAGGCCAATTTTCCTATGCAATGTGGTTTATAGAATTCTAGGAAAAAATTTAGCTAACAGAATTAAACATTTTTTACACAATTTGATTTCAAAGAATTAATATGCATTCATATCTGGAAGATCTATTCATGATAATATCTTAGTTGCGCAAGAAGTCATTCATCATTCATATAACTCTAAAGGCAAAAATCATGTTGTAATGATTAAAATTGATTTAGAAAAAGCTTATGATAAGATATCTTGGAGTGCAATATATCTTGGAGTGCAATTAAAATTTTAAATTTTCCTACTAAATTCATTAATTGGATAATGGCTTGTGTCTCTACTACTTCCTTTAGATGTAATATAAAGATGTTTTTTCTTCTAATTTTAACTCTTCATGTGTCTAATTTAGACAGGGGGACCCCTTGTCCCCTTATCTATACATTATTGTAAGTCATCTTTTGTCCTATATGCTTAATGATGCCGCTTTTAGGTAATATTTCTGCTGATAACATTAAAAATGATTTTAAGATAAATCACCTTATGTATGCAGATGATATCTTTTTGGTTTTTAGGAAAAATGACAAATCAATTAAATCTATGCTTAAGATTTTTGAATGTTATGCTGAAATGTCAAATCAAAAAATTAACTTTTATAAGTCTGAGATTTTTTTCCTTAGAAAAGCAACTGCTGATATTAGGCATAAGATATGCAATAAATTTGGAATGAGACAAGGAAAATTTCAAACTAAGTACCCTTGGTACTCTGATTGCTCCTAGATATGGGTGGAAATAGGTCAGGCGGCCTGTCAGGAGCGTGTGGCCTGGCCTCTTTAAAAATAATAATAGGCCTATGCTTATTTTTAGGCCCATTTTCCTTATCAAGCCAGGGTCAGACTCATTATAAGACCTATTGAGCCTGATAGGCCGGCTTGGGCATGTTGAGGTGGTATATATAATATATAATAAATATATAATATTATTAGTTTATTATATATTTTAATAATATATATATTTTAATTATATATAATAAAATATATATTTTAATTTAATAAAACAACAACTATTGTTGTTATGTTTAAATTTATTATTACCATTTTTATATTAGAATTTAAAAGTAAATTTTATAAACATATTTTAGGTCTTAGCAGACTTTATAAACAGGCCACAGGCCAGGCCAAGCTCAGATCGAAAAAATAGCCTATAACAGGTCACAGGCCAGGCCCAAGCCTATTTTTTACTATGCAGGCCTGGCTTGTTAAAGTGAAGCATGGCTTGTTTCCACCCCTACTCCTAGACAACATGCTGCTAATTATTTTAATTTTATGATAGATAAAGTTCAGAGTAAACTAAATCACTGGAACATAGCTGCTCTATCTCAGAATGGCAAAGTTACACTAATAAACTCTGTTTTAAATTCTGTGCCATTGCATGCATTGGCTGTTACATGGTTTCCTAAGAGTTTAATTTTGAAAATTAAATATGTTATTATGATTTTTTTATGGAGTTCAAATAAGGATAAAAAAGGATTGCATCTTATATCTTACAATACCATTACTTTGCCTAAGAAGTATGGGGGCCTTGGGATTAGGGATTTGATTATCATGCAATCTGCTTTGTCGGCTAAAAGAGTATATAGTTTGCTTGATGGTAATTCTTCTATTTGGGGTGATATGGTGTTTGTTAAGTATGGATATTTTGATATGTGGTCTTCTGGTTTACCAAGTAAATCTAGTCGTTGCTGGAAGTTATTTCATGCTTCTGCTAGTTTCATTAAATGTGGTTTTAAGAAGAATGTCTCTTTTGGTTTGAATAGTATGCTTTTTTCTAATCCTTGGTGTTTAGATATTTCAATTGCTTTTAAGCCTACATTTGTGAATATTTCCATGATTAATATGAATATGCGTGTGGCTGATCCGATGGATTGTAATAAATGGAATTTGGAATTGCTCCTTAGCCTTTTTGACTTGGATTTGGCCCTAAGTGTTTCCAGAATTAATTTGGCCTTGAACCCCGATGATGACAAATGGGCGTTTTAGAAAATAATAGTTTGCTTAATTGTAAATCTGCCTACAATACATCGCTTGCTCTTATTGCCCCTGGCCGAGACAACCCTCCTAAGTGGAGTACTATCTGGAAGCTTCCAATTGGGTCTAGAGTTAAACTCTTTGCTTGGAAGTTTTTTCATGAGAAGTTACCCCACGCGGAGAGGTTGTTTAGGTTCAACATTGTTAACTCTTCGATATGCTCTCGTTGTGGCAGCCAGGCTGAAAGTGTTTCTCATGCACTTAAGGACTGCGAGGTAGCTCGAGAGATTTGGAGAATTATCAATGGTCGGTGTTCGATTGCCCCTGCCATTTTGGATACTTTGTATTTAGATTATAGCATTCGGGTCCCTTCTCGATTAAATGTTGCCTCGGATATGGAATTAGCGCTATGTCTGAATACTTTGTATTGTATTTGACATTCTCAAAATCAAATAGTTTTTAAATAATCCAAAACTAATATTTTCTCGACGATCGCTAAGATTCTTGCGATTACTGTTATTATGCTGAATCACCTTTAGTTGAGGGGAATTCATCTAATAATAACCCTGGAAACACTTGGATGCCTCATCCTAGGGATTATTTTAAGATTAATACTGATGGTGCATGTAATGAAAATAATAATTCTTATGCTACGGGTTTCATATGTAGGGATTATACAAGAAAAATTATGGCTGCTAATGCTTCTATTCTAAATCATGAGTTTGTATTGATATGTGAGGTTCTTGCTATCAAAAGTGCTGTAAGTTTTGTTGTTGACCATAAATATAAAAATGTCATTATTGAATCAGACGCTAAACTTGTGGTGGATATGTGTAATCATTGTATTACTTCCTTCTAGTCGATTAAGAATATAATTAACAATATTTTGTTCCTCGCAGATTTGGGAAAATCTGGGAGATGCAAATCAAATTCTAGCACATCAAGCGTGATGGAAACAAAGCTGCGGATTGGATTACTAAGCATGTTTTAAATTATAATAAATCTTTTAGTTGGGTTGATGAATGACCCCCGAATTTTTAGGTGGATATGTGTAATCATTGTAATGACTTTTTTGGTGTTAATTAGTTAATAATAATTTTTTTTGGATAAAAAAAAGTTTTTCGTAATTTATAAAATATTTATTTTTATATTAAGTTATTTATGATTTATGCATAATATTATTTTTTAAATATTGAAATATATTAATAGCAAATTTATTTGAACTAATGTGAATTAAGATCGCCGCGCATTTCGCGGGTCTTATACTAGTAAATAAGAAAACTAAGTAAATTATATAATATTTTCAAAAATAGGTTGAATCGTTTTTATGTTGACTAACTCAGTTAAAAAATTTACGAGATCGCTCCTTTAAACTTCCTTAAATTTAATTGTGACGGTGCTTTCATTAACGAATTTGCTGCTTATGACTTCATTGTTAGGGACCGCTTGGGTACGTGCCTTACTTTGCATGCGCTGAAAACTGAAGCTCTTTCTTTTAAACATGTCTTTGCTTGGGCGGTTAACAACCGCATCACCTCAGCCTTATTTGAAACAAATTGCAAGTAGTTTGTAGACATTTTCCAAAAGGGCAGTCCTCCTCCTTGGTCCATTAGATGTCTAATTGATGACATTACTATTATTTTACGTAAAAATATAAATTTTTAAATTGATTTTGTATATAGACATGCAAATAAAATTATCATTGGGTAGCAACAAGATCGCGAGTAAATCAAGAATTGATTTCTTAAAATATTCCTTCACCTCTCGAACTACTGTGTATCCGTGCTCAGGATCATGAATCCTATTACCTAGTTAATAATTTTGAGGGTTTAGGCTTTTGTTTGCAGGAAAAAAAAAAATATCTGCACGCGGCTTAATTATTATTTGAATAAACCAATTCAAATAAACCATGTCTACAAATATGGACGGAATAAAAAATCAATAATTTCCAGTTCCGAAATATTTGTTTGACGATATTCGTCATAACGGCGACACGTTTTCTCCTTCAATTGTCGGTCCGCTGCCGTTTGTGGGAAAACGGAATAGTCTTATCAATGCGTATATAAATAATTAATTTCCATTACCTTTCCTTCTTATTTTCGTTAAGCGGTCAAAGTCCACGTTTGACTTCTAGAAATGAGAAATGAATCTGTCTTGGAAATAAACAGGAGGGTAGTTGAGGTTTGTTTAACTTCTCTAACCATTCAATTTGGAAAATTTATTGGTAATGCAATTGACTCCTTTTTGTTTGTTTTATGTGGTGAAAATTTTCATGTTTTTTGTTGCTTCAATATTTCAAAGAAAATGGAAGCTTCTTGGTAGATCAATTAAGACAAAACAAAATTGACTAATTTTATGGGTAATTAAATAAAATTATAATAGACAATTTATCTTTACGTTCGACTGTTCAACCTTGACAAGAGCGCGATCCGATCATTTTACCTCCATAATTTATCAAAAAATAATTTTGCTCCTTGAATGTCATCTAATACAATAATGGTATGATATGATATTTTATCTAAATAAGCTAAATAATGTTCAACAAATAATTACCTCTATTTACTTATTTAAATTATTTTGTGAGCAAAAAATAATATTTTTTTGGTATTTATTTCTTTCACTTATTGTCCAATTATATAAATTAATTTTCCAATCTTGTACCTCTAGTAAATAGGGTAACATAGGAAAAGGAAATAAACAAAATGTTACTTATAATTGCTACCCTAAAATTTGATGGAGAAACAGTTGGCGTAATTATAGAAAACAAGCGTTTTATTTATAAAGATAGTCTGTCACCCCCACAATTAAATTTACCTCCCAATTAATAAAAAATAATTAACACTAATTGCATATCTAAATTTGTCTATTTCTTCAAAAAATTTTTATAAATAATGCTAAATCCTTCTATTTAACGTGCCTAATAATTATTCTAATACTCATATTTAATAAGTGCTTATGATTATTGATCAAATTAGGTTGGGTACATTTTTCTTAAGGATATAACAATACTCTTGTATTTTTTTTAAAAATAAATAAATTACCAACTCAGATGATATAATTATTTTTAGAAAATAGAAAACTTTCTAACTTGTTTTTATACCATAAAACTTTCTAACTTTTGGTCACTACAATTATGTGACTGTTAGAATGGAGATGTGAAAACTCTAATAAACATTAATGCCCTTTTAATATTAATTAAAACAATAATGAATAACCTAAAAATTGGAATTCTCATGGAATGCCAATTATTAGATGCCCCCTAAATTTCCTTTTATTTTTTTTGCTCTTTATTTTGCCTATTTCCAATTATGTTGAAGCGTGCATTTAGGGTTTTGGAGGGGGCAGCGAAATCATGAGACTTGTGTAGCATTTACAACAAGTATATTGGGGGGAATATGGTGAGTCCCGTCACCTCCCCAATGGCTTCACCGCCTTTCTTCTCTGTTCTCTTCCTGCTGTTGCTGCTCACGTCCTTCTTCCCAGGCGGTGCACCGGATCTGGCAGCTGACGGCGCCGCCCTTCTCGCTCTCCGTGCCGCCGTTGGCCGCACCGTGCTACCGTGGAATGCGTCCGAGTCGCCCTGCTTTTGGCATGGTGTGACTTGCAAGTCCAGTAGTCGCGTCATCGCGCTCCGCCTCCCCGGCGTTGGTCTCATCGGCTCCATCCCTGCTGCCACCGTTGGTAACCTCTCCGCCCTCCGCATACTCAGCCTCCGCTACAACGGCCTCTCTGGCAGCCTCCCGCCGGACATCTCCTCCCTTACCGAGCTCCGCAACCTTTACCTCCACCAGAACCGCTTCTCTGGCGCCATTCCGAGCGGCCTTGGTTCTCTAGGGAAACTTGTTCGTCTCGACCTCGCCGGGAACCAGTTCTCCGGCGCTATACCCCCGGAACTCACCAACCTCACCCGGCTCCGCGTCCTCAACCTAGAGAGCAACCAGCTCTCAGGGGAGATCCCCAGTTTCGATCTCCCTGATCTCCGCCAGTTCAATGTATCGTTCAATCAGGTGAACGGATCGATACCGCCCAAGCTACGAACGTTTCCGGCTAACTCGTTCCTGTCCACTGGACTCTGCGGCAGGCCGCTTCAGGCGTGCCCCGGTGAGATAGCTCCATCTCCCGCTGCTGATGGTCCGACTGCTCAGGGACCGGCCGGGGAAAATCCCAGCAGAGAAGACGGAAATGGCAAGAAAAAGCTCTCCGGCGGTGCCATCGCGGGAATCGCCATTGGGTCCGTCGTAGTCGTCCTAATCCTTCTCGTCCTTCTGATACTTCTCTGCCGTAAGAACGGCAAGAGCAAGACAAGTTCGCTGGATGCTGTGGAAGCAAGGGGGAAACAACCGGAGGCAGCGGTAGCAGCCGCCGCGAGGGACAAGGGATTAGGTGAAGGAGGGAGCGGCATGTCGGCGACTCCACCAACGGCACCATCTGTGGCGTCTGCCGGCGCAAAGAAGTTGGTGTTCTTCGGTGGTAGCGGGGCAACGCTGTTCGATCTGGAGGATCTGCTGAGGGCGTCGGCAGAGGTGCTGGGGAAGGGCACGTTTGGAACGGCGTACAAGGCGGTGCTCGAGATCGGGACAACAGTAGCGGTGAAGAGGCTGAAAGATGTCACCTTGACGGAGAGGGAGTTCCGGGAGAAGGTGGAGCTCATCGGGGCCATGAACCACCCCAATATTGTGCCGCTGCGGGCGTACTACTTCAGCAAGGATGAAAAGCTTCTGGTGTACGATTACATGAGCCTGGGAAGCCTCTCTGCCGTCTTGCATGGTAAACACGATTTCCCCCTTTGTTCTTTCAGCATTTTCTACTGTTTCCGTCATATTAACTGTGACATTTTGGGATCTTGTCAAGAATCTGCTTCATTCAATCATATGACATTTTCAAAGTGTGATTTTTTAGTTCTCTTTCTTTTCTTACTTGTTAGTTTCAGATAAATTAGTACACTTTTTTTCACAGGTTGTTTAGATTCGTTAGATGATTGCTCATATTTTCTTGTTGCTTGGTTGGGAACAAACTGAAAGGTTTACAAAAATGTACTTCGTTTCTTCATTTTCAATTCATTTTTTTGGTTCGTAGGCAAATAATCAATGCTTTTGTTTCCTGATTGCTTAGATGAACTGGACTATTATTATTTACATTTTCTCGTTGGTTGATGGACACCAAAGTCAAATATTTGGCAATAATGTACTGGTTGTGTAGATTTAATTGAATGATTAATCACATTTCTTCTTTGCTTGGTGAAGTAAGGCCCAAATTGTATATCTAGAGAACCTCTTTTACTAGTTAATACCAAATAGATTTGGTTGCATCAATTCTTTAGAGGGGTTATCGTCACGTTGCAATGGTGTTATCTTTGTTATTTATCAATATTTGCTCCAACAATATGTTGTAGGTAATTAGATTTTACAAGCATCCAATTGGTATGATCTACATCAACAGATATGGTTTGGAATTATTGTTCAACTAAATGGATAGATTCTGTATTCCTAACTTCATGGTGTATCTTCATAATAAGAACTGGATGTCTTCTGCAAAGTTTGCCTTGTGTCACATAAAAGAGGGCCATTTATGTGGTTTCTTTGCAGCTTTGTTCATGTGCATTAACAGTCCTGTCTGTTTGCTTGAGCAGTGTTCATTTCTGATTCTTAGATATTGTCAGATTTGTATATCAGACTGTAATTCTGTAGCATTTTAAATTGTTTGTCTGCTCAATTGATCATTTTCCCCCCAGAAGATGCACATTTGATTGGCTTAAAAATTCATGGGACATTTCTCTGCAACATAACTTAACTGACCACCCCCCTTGTTATCTTGCATTGCATCTTCACTCAGGTAACAAGGGTTCTGGCAGGACCCCTCTCAGCTGGGAGACAAGGACTGGCATTGCCCTTGCTGCAGCCCGTGGCATTGAATACATTCACTCAAATGGACCTTCTTACTCCCATGGCAACATCAAATCCTCCAACATCCTTCTTGCCAAGTCATATGAAGCCCGCATTTCCGACCATGGCCTTGCTCTCCTCGCAGGCCCGGCATCCTCTTCGACCCGAGTTGCCGGATACCGCGCACCAGAAGTCACTGATCCTCGCAGGGTCTCCCAGAAGGCTGATGTATACAGCTTCGGTGTGCTCCTATTGGAGCTGCTCACAGGGAAGGCACCAGCACAAGCCTATCTCAATGAAGAAGGCATTGATCTGCCACGGTGGGTTCAATCGGTCGTGCGAGAGGAGTGGACAGCTGAGGTGTTTGATCCAGAGTTGCTTAGGTACCAAAATGTGGAGGAAGATATGGTGCGGCTTTTGCAGCTTGCCATAGATTGCACAGCTCATTTTCCAGACAAGAGGCTATCAATGCCTGAGGTTGTTGCTCAAATCGAGGAAGTCCGGTCGTCAGCCCTTAAAGCACTCAACCAAGATCAACAGAGTGACAGCACTGGAATTGTTGAAGAAGGCGATGGTCATTCATCGAGGAGAACTGGTTCCATCACTCAGTCTTAAGCCTCCCTCCCTGACAGAAATGTAATCAACTCCATCCAGTATATGGTGTTCTGGTTTATGATTAAGGTGCTCAGTTCAGGAGAGGCTCAAACCAATTTTCTTCATTTCTTATTATTTATCAGACTATTATTGTTGTTTCTTTCTTCCTTTATCTGCTTGTTAACAGGTTCTTAGATCATGATGCGCTGTTGGAATATGCTCATTCATGTAATTAATCTTAATTCCTTTGTTGGATAATTCTAACCATTATGGCCTTTAGCTGGGCTGTGTAGATTACGCAAGACTGTAGGAAAGTTCCTCTGTTTTCCTCAGTTTTATGTAGCTTTGGCCTCAGGAGCACATCATTATATTTTCATATATGTTTTTGTTATGTCTTTGTATAACATCTGCTAAGGCTGAAATTTAAGATTAATCCTAAATATTTAACAATTTAGAGTTTAGTCACAATAAATTTATGGTGCTTTTTTATAAGTATTACAATGTACATGCTCATTATTTTTCCTGTTTAATGCTGCTGTTTATACTATTGTTGTACACATCATATGCATGGATTTTCATCAGCTGTAACATAAAGATTTATAAAGAAAAAGGCATATTAATTACCCCATGTTGAACATGGCCGTATCTGTGTAATAATGAGCTTATCATAAAGGGAGCAATCAACTGCAACGAAGAGCCTTAACTGAGGCCACGATCAATTACTGCATAAGAGATTTAATGCACAGCATCTCCTTCTGGTGCAACACAGTTGGTAAAATTAATTTGTTTTCCAAGTTAACAGTGGAAACATTTTTTGAGGCGTACTTCAAAGAGGTAGTTTGTTCACTGAAGAGGATTTAAATTGAGAATCTTATGATAGGAATGATGAATAGTTGACAGATTGCAAGGAGTAATTGCTATTAGGTTCACATCTGTCAATTAAGAGCTGTTCTTAGTTAGAAAAGGGAAACTTGTACAGAAGAATGGAAAATGGTTGCAATTGCCTCCTCCCGATTTTGCTTAAAACTTGGCAGTCATGTTTGATGATACATTTCAATACTTGAAACAAGTGCTTTTGTATTAGAGGTCTCGGTCAATTATCTCACATACTTTTGTGCCAAGCTGAGCGTGGCCGAAGATTTTAGGGAACGACCTACCACGGGGTGGGCCTGTCTCTTGGAGCACACGGGCCGTGCTCCGATGTTTAGGCCTGGTCTGCTGCCACCCAGGCCTAGCCTAGCCTAGCCTGCGCCAGGCTAGGCCTTGCTGCTCGAATTTCACTCGGGTTGTGCCAAGCACAACCCGACAGGCAATGAGACTAGGTACAACCTATTGCCATCTCTATATCATGATCAGCGATCCAACCTTTTAGAATCAAATATTAATATAGATTATACTCGAAAAAGACTACTTATGTACCCTCTATCACAGAGAATGTCTACGTGATTTATTTATAATAAGTTTTATAATAATTTTTAAAATTTTAAAATTAAGGAGCATTTATGCACTTAAGAGAGCTTATAGAGATTTGATTGGAGAGTGTTTGGTAGAACAAAAGAGAGAAATGTGGAGGATATTTACATGAGAGGGATTGATACCAAATGATCCTCAAAACTAGTCTGTATATATTTATACGACACGTGGGCCAACAGGGGTATCCAATCAGAGCTATTGGATAGCATGGGATCGACATACCTTGCCCAAAAAACTAGACAAGCCGAGCTAATTAGCCCATGCTCGGTCAAGAAATTAGTTGTCACTGAGGTAATTAATAATGGTTGGATAATCAACCATTTCAATATTGATGGATCTCAATGATAATCAGGGCCGGCCCTTCCAATAGGCCAAAAAAGTCGTTCCTTTAGGCTCCTAAAAATTATAGGCCTCCAAGTACTTAGGCTCATTGCTGAATATTATATCTATTTTATTATAAATTAAGATATCAAATTATTCATTTAATCTTCTATAATTATCTTTCTCTCTCATTTTCATTAATTATTCCATTATTACTTTATCAATTTCCCACTTTTCTATATTCTCTCTTGATCAACCTAATTTATTTCCCACTTTTTCGTAATACCTCATTACTCCACATATCAACTAAAAAATAATCCTAATTAATTCCCTTGATTAATTTTATCGAAAAAAAATCTCTTGACTAATTGAACAATAACTTCCAATCTCTAGAAATGAATACATGTTTCTTTTTTTAAAAAAACTAATTAGACAGAACAAACGCATGCACACATTTTCTTGTCAAACAAATTAAATAGACATTTGAATTTTGACACATTGTTATTTTTATCACTTGGCAAAATTAAAAAAGAGGTCAATTAACAATTATACGTGCAAATCTTCAATTAAGTGACAACTCTCATACCATCTTCAATTAAGACCAACGGTCCAAGGGCGGCCCGTCCATTAGGCCCAAAAGATCTCATCTTAAGATTTCGCCTTAGACCACAATATTTCTTGGGCCGCCTCTAATGATAATATTATTAACTTTTTTTTAAGATAGACAAATGGGTAATGACTAATCTTGTAGTTGCTCACTAGAACATTTAAAATCTAAGTGGTTCAATATTTAAATAAAATAGGCCCTTAGGTCGAACCAATCAATAATTGATGAAAACGTTTTAACCCATCTGAACCTTAGTAATTTTAGTTTTTTTTCTTCTTTTTTTGCAATGAATGTCATTATTTCTAAGTATTGTCGTAAGATTTTTAACTTAGGTTACAATCTTTATTTTGATGTAATGAAGAAGCTACTAATGTTAGCTTTGAATAGCGATTCCATGTTTGATAGTGGTTAGCATACAATGTTTGTGATTAGAAAGATTGAAAATGAAAGAATTCAAAGAAGACCGTTTGTGCTCGGAAGAAAAAATGCACAAAATATTAGTTTTGAGGTTTAGATGAATGATTATAATCCTTAGCTACTCATGTTGATGACTATCTAACCCAATGCCTCGAAATCCAAACTAAACTCATATTGAATTATAAAAAAAACCCTTATGACAATTTCAACCCGGGGCATATACACATTGGTAAATGGGGAACCTTTTGTCCCCCATTTTTTTACAAAAATAATCAAAAGTTACTTTTATAGATGCTGATTAGGGAGTTCAAGAACAAAGAGTGGATCAAAAATATGCACACCCCATTTTTCAAGGTTACTTTTATAGAGTGGACCAATGTATTTTTTCCATGAAGAAATTGAAAAAAAGTAATATTTACCAACGCGTATAAAAGTAACCTTTACCTAGGAGCGAGTTCGAGCCGATATGGGCCGGGATTTGGTATATCTCGATCCCATCCCAATTTTGAATCGGGACGCAAATATGCATCCTGGTCCCATTCCCGAATATGAAGCATCTCGATTTTGTGCCGTCTCAAATTTTTCGGGACGGGTCTGGGACGTCCCGAATGTGTTAATATTGTTTTTTTCTGCAAAATAAAAATAATATCTACATTAAATAATTAATAGATCATTGTATTATGACATCCAAAAAATTAATAATACTTATACCATAAACCGGGTCGGGCCAGGACAATCTCAATTTTTTATGTCGTCTTGGTGCTGTCCCGATTTTTAATCGGGACGAACATATTTGTCCCGGTCCCATTTCGATTTTGAATCAGGACGATATTTTTTCTGAATTTTTGGGTCGGACCGGATTGAGACGGCCAGGACGTCCTGACCCGTGCTCACCCCTACTTTTACCACATTTTGTCCCAGGTATACTGTACCGTATCGCAAGGGCAAGCCCCCGCACCCTCAAATTATAATTGAATATCATCATTTCAATTTTAAATTTTTCCTTCCTAGAATCATGCGCTACCAACTTTTCCCAAACCAATTGGTGAAAAAAAAGGACGCTACCCTCATCTTATACCGTAAAGGGCCCAAGCGCCCCCAGCGTTCGAATGTGACTTAGCCAAACTCGGCCTCCGCCACGGGACAATTGCTGACACAACCCGGCCAACAATCTCTCCCTCAACAATTACCCGCTGGGATTCGAACCCGGGACCCCGGCTCTGATACCAAAAAAGTAAGGTCACATTTGTTTTATGATGCATATAGATAGGGGAAGTTACAAGCAAGATATGCATTGATAGGGGGAGCATGTGTTAAAGTTGTGTATGCCTTAACTCAAACTCACAAATAATAATTAACGTTTTCTTTAAATTCCATATTGTGTTTGTCATCATCAAAAAGTGGGAGATTGTTGGCTTAAGGGTTCCCTCCTTAGGTTTCGATCTTCATTTTGATGATAACAAATAAGTATTTAATATATGTGTGAAGTTTTGAGTTCAGGTTGAGGTTGCGATAAGCACGCGAACTTGCTCTCAGAATTAGGTGCTACCAATTTTTTCCAAACCAATTGGTGAAAGAAAAGGGCGCCACCCACATCTTATACCGTAGAGGACCCGAGCGCCCCTGGCGTTCGAATGTGACTTGGCCAAACTCGACCTCGGCCATGGGACAATTGCTGACACAACCCGACCAATAATCTCCCCCTCAACAATTATCCGTTGGGATTCGAACCTGAGACCCCGGCTCTAATACCAGCTCCCAGAATCAGGCGCTACCAACTTTCCCTAAACCAATTGGTGAAAGGAAAGGGTGCTACCCTCATCTTATATCGTATAGGGCCCGAGCGCCCCCGGCGTTCGAATGTGACTTGGCCAAACCCGGCCTCCGCCATGGGATAATTACTGAGACAACTCGGCCAACACTATGTGCCCCATTTTCAAAATCATGTATACACCCCTAATTTCAACTGATCGGTTGGTTGACAGATGGTTTGGCAGAACTTGGTAACAACTATTATTTTAGACATTGAGTCGTGATTTCTTCAAGCCACTCTATATATTACCTCATATTTCGCCTTCCAAATGCCATGAAAATTAGCTAAGGCATATTCTAACCGATTTAGAAGCTTTAAAGAGTTTTTTTCTTGCAAATCCACCAGAAACCCTAGCTTGATGTCCATTTCCTTGTTTAAGTCTTTATTCCTGAAAGAATATTTATTAAAGGCATTATGGGGACCTAATTAAGAACGTGTCAAAGTTAGCTAAGTTGTATTTACTTTTCTATTGATCTATTTGGTTGTATTTTTACTTATATTTGTGTTTTCTTAGACCTAAGAGTGATTAGGCTTAGCTTTAGTAATTGTCGCAGTGTAGAGACATAAATCTACATAGTCTACTAGTATATGATTGTTGTCTTTGGAGGTGTTTAAGGTTCCATTGGTATTATTGGTGGTTGCCTCAAGTTGTAAATAATCTTGAAGGAAATAATCTATTTAGGGCCCGTTTGATATCCTTTATAAGTCCCTTGTATACTATTATCATAATACTATATAGTGTTTATGAACTCTTAAAAAAGGGGATTAACTAATACATGGATTAGAAATAATACCCTATACAGTGTATTAATAATACACCACCAAAGCTCCTCATTATCCTGCACTACACCACAAACCCTTCGTATACTCTTCTCCTTCTTCGGCCTACACACGTGCCAGTAGGTATGCTCTTCTCCTTTGTCTCTTCTTCTTCATCTATGTTCTTCTTCGTATGTTTCTTCTATGTTTTCTTCTTCTCCCTTTCTCCTCGTCTCCTACGTTTGCTACCTCCCATCGCTGCCTCCTTGTCGCTCCGTAGGGGCTGTCGAGGGAGGCACGTTCTGCCTCCTCCTCGCGCCAAAGGGGTTGTTGAGGGAGGTGTTGCCTCCCATCTTCGGTGTGACAAGGGAGATGCTGCCTCCCATCGTTGCCTCCTCGTCATGCCAGAGGGACTGTCGAGGGAGGCGATGTCTCCCATCTCCGGCACGACGAGGGAGGCACTGCCTCCCATCTCCCTCTCGGCTTTAGGCATTTGTAGCGAAGGGTCATCATGTGCACTCCGATTGAACTCCCTCACGGTAATCGTCGGTATGAAGTTTCATCAAAATGAACTTTTGTATTCTCTTTGTAACTATGAAATATATGATAAAAAGAAAAAAAATCAAGATATTAGGATGATGCTAGTCCTAGCCACTAATGGTATTAGGTGTCCGGTGCAGTGGTGTTAGTTTGATTTCATGTAGTCTTTTACCTCTTTGTTGGCCCAATATATACATAAATTATTGTTCCCAGCTTTATTTCTATGTTATAATTTAAGGAATGGAAGGTGGGAGAGGTAGTCAATCAAAGGGAAATAGACGATCATGGACCAAGATCGAAAAAGAGGCATTTTTAGATATTCTTGAAGCTGTTGTGGCTAGTGGTGGAAGATCTAACAATGCTTCCTTTAAATCTAAAACTATTGTCCAAATGGAGAAAGCATTGTTTGAAAACTATCATGATCCTGGACTAAAAGCTAATCCACATCTTGATTCCAAGATGAGAAAATGGAAAAAAGATTATGGAATCATATAAGCGGGTTTGCATGGAATGATGAAAAAAAAATGCATTGAGGTTGATAGTGATGTGGCATGGGAAACTTATGTCAAGGTATACAATATTTTGTTTCTTTTTTTCTTTTTTTCTTTAAAAAAATTATGACTAACTTTTTTTTTTCTAACTTTGTTGTAGAGAAATAAGGATGCAGAAGGATGAAGGGGAAAGTCGTATCCTATCTTCGATCGATTAACTTATGTCTTTAGAAAAGATATAGAGCAACAAGTGAAGGAGCACAAGGTCCTACAGTAATGGTTGAAGCGGTTGATAAGTGTAATACCAAAATCTTAATAATAAATATTTTATTCTTGAGCGGGGGATTGTGGGCCATAGTTAGCGCGGATTGGCGGGAAGCTTCAGGATTAGACCTGGGTAAGCATTTAATGTAGAAAAAAATTGAAGAAAATTTTATTTGCCTTATCTATGTGATTTAGCATGCTAGGGTGATAGAGGGTCTCGAGGAGAATTTAGCGATGCAATCAGATCTCGAATCAGAGTTAGAACGGGTGAGTTATGGGCTGTTTAAGTCGAATAGCTTAGGTATGAGTATTTTGGTCATTTGGACCCAACGAGTGTCTATAAATTAGACCCTGGGGGTGTGCGGCCAGAGGTTTTAGCCGCACACCACCCGAGGGAAAGGAGAGAGGAGAGAGAGGGCACCGTTGAGGAGGAGGAGCCGCCGGAGATGGAATTTCGCAAATTGTCACCGTCGATTAAAGGAAGATCTTACACGTCTTCTTCCCTTCCGTCTTCTTCAAAGAGGTGAGTGGATTGGTCCTTTTTCCCCAATTCTTTCATTCATGATAGTGATCGTATGATGAGATTTCATCATGTTAGATGAAGGGCTCTGATTGCATCATGTATTGATGAAGGGCTGTGATTGCATCATGTTAGATAGAATGCTGAGATTGCATCAGGGTAGATGTAAGGTTGTGATTGCATCATGTTAGATGGAATACTGAGATTTCATCATGTTAGATGAAGGGCTAGGATTGCATCATATATAGACGAAGGGCTGTGATTGCATCATGTTAGATGGACGGCTGAGATTTCATCATGTTAGATGAATGACTATGATTGTATCGTGTATAGATGAAGGATTGTGATTGCATCATGTTAGATGAAAGGCTGAGATTGAATCAGGATAGATATATGGCTGTGATTGCATCATGTTAAATGGAAGGCTGAGATTACATCAGGTTAGATGGAGGACTGTGATTGCATTATGTTAAATAGAAGGCTGAGATTGCATTAAGTTAGATGGAGGGTTGTGATCGCATCATATTAGATAGAGGGTTGTGATCGCATCATATTAGATGGAAGGCTGTGATTTGATCATGTTTATATGAAGAGCTGAGATTTCATTATTGATTTATTTGAATTGTAGCATCATTATATTTATTCGTAATAGTGATTTATTAAATAAATATAAAATATTTCTTCTATTATTCTAAATAATTATTTTGAGACCTTAAAGTTAGCAAAAATATTCATGTTATATATGAATTTTCACCTAATTGATGTTTTGGATTCATTGGCGAGGTATGTTTCTCCATCAGACCTTCAGATTTTGAAAAGCAATAGGTGGACGTCGCCTCATTTTGCGTGCCGAGTTGAAAAATCATATTTTGTATATTTTTATTGTTCAATATAAGATGATTCATGGATATAATTGTTAATAAGGAGAATCTTATCCTAGATCAGTGATTCCTATTATGAGTTATTTTATCTGCTTGTTCCAGTCCATTAATTTATAGTTGTAATTCTTTTTTGCACTACTTTCATGAAACACATGCTTCTTTTCTCACAATGATTAGACGTGCTATAATTCTATTTCATGATTTATGAGCACTACCTCTACATATATACATGTATGTGGTTGTGATGTATGGCAGGAGGAGGTGGAGGATGAGGTATGCCCTGGACATACCATTTATTACCTATTGATAGCACATCTTGTTTATGCGTATATACTTGCGTGTGTGGTATTGTCATGTGCTTGTTGCATTTCTCGGAAGCTTCGCTGGTGAGGGGAGGGTATGCTCCAAAGAGACAGCGTTGGCCTTATTCCGATAGTCCAACTGGTGAGGGGAGATCATACCCCAAAGAGATAGTCCGGAGACCCGACCGGTGAGAGGAATGTATGCCCCAAAGAGACAGATCGAAAGAGCCTGTGCCGGTGAGGGAAGGGCATGCCCCAAAGAGATGACACTAAGCTGGGTGGTAGTTCGGCGGCCACCCGTCTACCTACCCTATGTGGCTACGTGGGATCGACGGGTTCGGAGGTGACTCATGTGGATGTTGCATTCCTGTGATAGAGGCATTGCATTGGCATTATTTTATTCATGAGGTTGTATTTAATCATGTGTTATATTTATTCGCTTGTTGGTGGTTGTTTATCATGCTCATAGTCGCGGTAGAATTATGATATTCATCTTCATGTTCCTACTATGTCTGTTATGTTGTTTGGTTTTTTTTTTCATGATGATGAATTGGATGATTGAGGACTGATCTACTCACTAAGTCCTAGTTGGACTTACCCCTCTTTTCTGTTGTTTTGCAACACCTGAGTTAGATTAGAGAGGTACCTAGGTGCAGTAGTGCGACTGGTGGCAGCAGGGCAGCGAGTCTTGTGACTTGTTGTGATCGAGGAGGATTCCTGAGTCGTTTTAGTGTCTCTTTGAGTTGTTGAGTCATGTTGACTCGGGTTGTTGTTTTCGCATTTTATTTTTATTTTAGGAGTCTTGTTTATTTATTTGAACTCCTTTTTAATAATTTGTTCAGTGTATTCATATCGAGTTTTGGTTTGGTTTGGTTCAGGATGTCATGTCTATTCTTTTCAAAAAAAAAATTCCCACTGTTCAGGTTATTGCTATTGTGTTTGAGTTGGGTTAGGCTTCGGGATGCGTGGCGTATCCTAGCCAATCATATCGAATTTGGGGTGTGACAATAAGGAAGAAGAAAATAGGATTGTGATTGATGTTGAGGAGAGTTCACCATTGGCACCAAATAGGTCAATAGACACTACTTGTCGTTCTAAGAAAAGAAAAAAGTCAAGCTAGTGACAATGTGGAGAATGCTATAATGCTTCGATTTGAAAATATGTTTGAAAAGAGCATTAAGCATTTTGACAAAATGGTCGATAAGCTTGTTAAAGGCAATGATGATCGCACCGATATTTCTAATGGATTGACTGCTATGGGACTTTCTATTGAAGATCATGTTGACGTTTTTCAAGAAATAATAGAAAAACCTCAACATGTGTTATCATTTAGGTCTCTCAAAGGAAGTCATTTTAAGATATTTGTGACGAAACTACTTAAGCAAATCCATGATGATTGAGATGATGGTTAGACATTTATGTGTGGACTTTTTTTGGCTTGTGTGACAAATTTAACTTTGATGTTTATGTTTGGACTATTTTATATATGGACTTGCTATTGATGTATGACATATTTAACTTTGATATTTATGGTTGGGATTTAGCTATGATGTTTATGTTTGAAGTATTTTTATTAATTTTCAAATTAAATATCTATTAATTTTTAAAAGTCAACTCCTATAATTTTGAGAAAGCAATGCATATGTTATACATGCTCATTATACAAGTTTACACCAAACACTGACGCGGGAGCTGAAGCAAAAACCAAAGAAGTTGAAACCCAACAGTCAAACTACTCAAATTTGGCCCAACTTGATAGAATAAATTGAAATAATCTAGAATTCCAAAAATGTCGAGTCATATATGGTTGAAAAACTATGGAAGTCTAGTTTTTAATGCTTCAAATCGTTCGTCTTTTCGACTTCCCTAAAGAAAGTTATGATCAATTTTTTGAAGGCTGGTCCTAGTGACATATTCATCCGAATTTAGTCATGTGGGGTTATTCTATGAGCCTTTTGACCTTTCATATGCTTATTATTAATTGCAAGTATTAAGTGTATTTAATATTTCAATTTCCTATGCTTGGGGGGATGTTCCAAGATCTCTATAATTACCTAAGATGTACTAAAAAAAAGACGGAGATTTTGATATTTCCTTTATGAAGTGAGCTTTGCTTCCTTTATTTGTTATGTATCTCTTTGGATAATTCCTTTGAGTGGTGAACTCTCTTTACTCTGTATCTCTTGGTGTATTACTAAGAGTGGTGAGTGTTTCATATGCCCTGTATCATCAAGGTGGATTCCTTGAAGTGGTGAGCATCCTATCTATTAAAATCGTGATCTTCGCGCTCTCTTTGTTCACCTAAATTTTTTGGCATCAAGTCTGGTATTAGAGCATTGTTCAGATCATGGCACCTCGTCGTCGTCAAGGTTCTAGCGTCGAAGATCCACCTCCTCATGAAAGAACTGCGGATGCAAGTTCAGCAGCTTTGTCAACAACTTGAACGCCTCCAAACTATGAGAAATGAAGATGACCATGAGGATTCTGAGAGTGAAGATCGTAGCAGCGATGATGACAATGAAAATCCCTTCCATCATTCTTATGGTTCTGAATCAAACAAATCAACTCACATTCGTCGTCGGGCAAGAAGGTACGATTCTGATTTCAGAGTTGATATTCTAGAATTTGAGGGAAAGATGCAACCCGATGATTTTCTTGATTGGCTACATACAGTTGAAAAGGTTTTTGATTTTAAAGAAGTATCAGATGATCGAAAAGTGAAGCTTGTTGCTTTAAAGCTTCGAAAGTATGACAGCTTATGGTGGGAAAACTTGAAGAGGCAACCGTTGGCTTAAGGTTTTCAACCTTGGTCTTAATCTCGGTTTTGATGATAACAAACATGGAACTAATATTTTATTGAGAAATCTTTCAGGTTCTATATCGGTTAGCGCACGACGTCCGCGATTGGAAAAATAAGAGAAATCAGAAAATCGGAAGGACGTTGGTCGATGCGCTCGAATTCTTCAAGAAGTTAGAGTTTAGGTTTAGGGTGTCTAGATATGTTGTATATCCTCTTTATGATGCAAAGAGCCCTAAAACCAAACCCAAAACCCAAAATATGAAAACCCGAAAATCGCTCTGAATTCACTAAGCCTAGGGAGCTCCTTTGAGGGCTATATGCCCTAGACTTTTTCTTGACATAAAAATGGCGATAATTGTTCCTTGGGTAGAAACTAGATAACGAGGTATTTTTAAAGACTTTTTGGAAGCCTTTAGCGTACCTATACTTGACTCGAAAAGTTAGAAAATTTCCGTTTTCGAAAAATTTGTACTAGACCCCAAAAACTAGATTTTGATTCTTAAGAATTTTGATTTTTTAAATATTTTTATTGAATCCAAATGGGGGTAATTCTTATATAACATTTATGTTTTAAAATTATTAATGTTATATAAGTAGGCTTAGCGAAAACGAAACCCAAACGAGCAGAGAAACAAAGCAAACCAAATTGCCCAGTCCAAGTTCGATCGATTGGTCGGTCGACCGAATGGTGTTAAAAAGCGGCAGAAGGCCACTTCGGTCGACTAAGTGGTCGACTGACAGAAGCCAAAAACTAGCAATGAGTGCGTCGATCGATAGATCAGTCGATTGGATTGCAGAGAAGAAGAATCGTGTCTGGTGGTCGACCCGTCGGTCGATCGTACAGAGAGATTGAGCCAGCGGTCGCTAGAGTGGTCGATCGATCGGTCGACCGATGATCGACCGGCATGTGACCAAATGACGAGAACGACTAGTTTTTTGCCCATTGAGCCGCTTGTTGACTCACCGTTTCTTATGGGGGTTATAAATATCCAAGCCTAAGCCTTCCATAACAACTTTTGATCACTCTAAAAACTTTATTGAGCCATTCTTGATCATTCTAAAGCTTTTCTTGTGCCATCCTTTTGATAACCCTAGTTTCCAAGATACACACCTTGATTTAGCCTTCAAGATTTATCGATTCATCATCTCAAGGCATCAAGAGGAACTAGGACTCGTGTTTGGAGCTAAGTATTTTTTGTAGTATTTATTTGCTCCATTACTTGTATATTTTTGTGATTTCTTTCATTGGATTTAAGCTTGTAAGAAGACCTAGTATTAGGTCTTGTCTGTAAGTGGTATCCTTGGTGTAGAAGGAGTAAAGTCACTTGTGTAAACATAGTTTACTAGGATTAGTTGAGTTATTCCTTAGATTGAGGTGGAAGAGTGCTCTCGATTAAAAGGCGAAGACTTCCGGGTGTGAAAGTGTCTTAGGTTGAGAGGGAGATTCTTCGAGTCAAAGTCCTCTGTGTAAGGGAAATGATTTAATCTAGTAAACTTAGTTTGAAAATTCTAAGCGGGGTGCTTAGGTAGTGGAGTAGGCATTGAGGCCGAACCATTATAAATCCTTGTGTCTACATTGATATCCTGTGTGTATTTATTGCTTTATCATTTATCGCTTCCACATTTAGTCATTGAATTGTAAATTGCCTAAATAGTATAAGAAAATGATTAAAACCGAAATTAGACAAATAGATTTAGTTAACATACTATTCACCCCCCCTCTAGTGTGGCCATTTCGTACAACAGCAGCGAGTCCATTGAAGAATACACATCTGAATTTGAATATCTCATGATCAAGTGTGATGTTGTGGAATCTAAAGAGCAGACCATTGCCCATTACCTTGGAGGTTTAAAATCTGAAATAAGGTATGCGGTGGAGTTGCAACCTTATTGGACATTTGCTAATGTTTGCAAGCTTTCTATAAAGGTATAAAAACAACAAAAGGAACGGCGGGAGGATTTCCTCGTTCTTTTAACAAAGAAGGTACTTCTAACCGAGGCGCTTTTTCTTTTTCTTCTTCTTCAAAATCTACATTATCACCTAAATCAGTACCTAAGGTTCCTCCCAAGGATGAAAGGCAAGGAGCCAATTTCTCTACTGCTCATTCGAGGAAATGTTTTAAATGTCAAGGCTATGAACATATTGCATCGGAGTGTCCCAATCGAAAAATTGTGACTTTGGTGGAGGAAGAACCTGAAGAAATAATTGAGGAAGATCTTGGAGAGGATGATACCACTGTTAGAGAAGATATTGTCTACCCAGATAAAGGAGAATTGTTGGTCATACTGAGAAATCTGAACATAACTCAAGCACCTAATGATGAATGGCTGCGAGAGAACATATTCCATACACGATGCACTTGTATTGGAAAAGTTTGCAAGGTTATTATCGATGGTGGTAGTTGTTCAAATGTTGTTACTGAAAAAATGGTGGAGAAGCTGCAATTAAATATGGTGAATTACCCACATTCGTACAAAATTAAATAGTTTTAGAAGCGAAATGAAGTAAAGGTCAATCAAAGGTGTTCTAATAGTTTTGTGTGATGTTCCCATGGATGTCGCTCATTTATTATTGGGAAGGCCAAGACAATATGATAGAAAAGTTATTCATGATGGCTACAAAAATACCTATAGTTTTGTCAATAATGGAGTTCGAATTATTTTAGCACCATTGAGGCTAGATTCTTATCCCAAGCCTTGTAAAGGGGAGGGAAACACAGTGCTATTCAGAATTCTTATTGAAAGGGAGATATTAGAGTCTCATGGAGGTTATGCTCTTATTGCGATAGAGGAATAAAAAAATGTAGTAACTGGATATAATCCATTGGTGCAAGCCATCTTGAAAGAGTTTAGTGATGTTGTCCCGGATGAACTCCCACCAGCTCTCCCTCCTATAGGAGATATACAACATTGCATAGATCTTGTTCCTAGATTTGTTCTTCCTAATAAAGCAGCATACTGCATGAATCCAAAGGAGCATGAGGAACTATAAAAACAAGTTGATGAGCTCTTGTCCAAAGGCGTGTTGCAAGAAAGTAAAAGTCCCTGTGCTGTTCTGGCTTTGCTAGTTCCTAAAAATGATGGCTCTTGGCGTATGTGCATGGACAGTAGAGCAATCAATCGGATCACCATCAAATATAGATTTTCGATTCCTCGCCTCGATGATCTCCTTGATCAACTACATGGTGCAGAGGTATTTTCTAAGATTGATCTTAGAAGTGGATACCATCAGATCCGTATAAGGCGAGGAGATGAATGGAAGACGGCTTTCAAAACAAAGAACGGTCTCTATGAATGGTTGGTAATACCTTTTGGGCTCTCTAATGCTCCCAATACCTTTATGTGAGTTATGACTAAAATTTTTAAACCATTCTTGGGTAAATTTGTTGTTATCTATTTTGATGACATCTTGGTGTATAGCAAGTCATCGGAAGAGCATGAATGACACTTAAGGGAAGTATTTAAAACTTTGCAAGAGCAAAAGTTTTATGCAAATTTGAAGAGATGGGATTTTTTTTACAAATGAAACTATATTTTTGGGATATGTTGTGACCTCCTTAGGAATTAAAGTTGATCATGACAAGGTGGAAGCAATCACAAGCTGGTCCATTCCTAAAAATATTCATGATGTGCGCAACTTCCATGGTTTGGTGTCATTTTACCGAAGATTCCTCAAAGATTTCAGCACTCTTGTTGCTCCTATCACCGAATGTTTAAGAGGAAGTGCATCTCAATGGAAGGAATCAGCTCAACAAAGTTTTAATCTTATCAAGGAAAGGATGGCAACAATTCCTATTCTTGTCCTCCCAGATTTCGACAAAATATTTCAAGTTGAATGTGATGCGTCGAATGTTGGTATTGGTGCAGTCCTTAGTCAAGAAGGAAAGCCAATTGCCTTCTTTAGTGAAAAGTTGAATGATGCCAAGAGAAAATATTCAACTTATGATAAGGAGTTCTATGTCATTGTTCGGACTCTCGATCATTGGAGTCACTATTTGTTGCCTAATGAGCTCATCTTGTACTCCGATCATGAGGCATTAAAAAACTTGAGCAGCCAACAAAAACTCAATCGCCGCCATGCCAAGTGGGTTGAATTTCTTCAGCCATTTGCCTTTTCAATCAAGCATAAGGCATTAAACACTACAAAAAAATAAGAATTTGTGGCAAAATTTTGGAGTGGCCAACAACAATTGGCCACAAAAGATGTAATCTGCGACGAAATTTGCGGCAAAATTATTTTTGTGGTTAAAAGTACAAGTTCGAATAATTTGTGATAATTTTTTAAAATTTGTCATTATGTTTGTCACTAATAATTGAGTCAACGTTCAAAAGTTATAGTATTTTTAATTTATGACAACATATTTTGCCACTGATTCAAAACATTATATTGTGGCAAGCGTTTGTGACAAAAAAATTTCCACAAATTTGTCACGATATTCTGTGACAAACATTTGCGATAAATTTATAATACCCAATACCCAACTTATAATACCCAACTTATAATACCCTTCTCCTTGTTCTCCGCTCAAACCCTAAGACCATTTTCACCTAAACCCTCGACCCTCAAAAACTCTGCGTAGAGCAACATAAAAGGATTTGGGCAGATCAATCGCCACACATCCCAACTACTCCCTAGAGTATATTACCTGAAACTGTAGGCTTTATGGATACAAACTAATAGAAAAATTGTTCAAGGAACTTTTGCAAGATCTTACAAAATTTCTAATAGCTCATATTTATCATTTTTCTTTATAAAAATCTAAAATTTGTTACATAGATTTCACGCTCAATATTATAACTTTTGTGGTTGATACTTAGTTGCAAATTAATTGTGTGCCATTAATTTTATCATCATTTTCTTATTATTTATTCATCCAACTCAATGAATATTAGAGAAAAAAATGATGGTGCTGATCCTGATTTGAAGATTGATTAATCTCCTCGTTCTCAAGCCTCTAATTAATCATCAAGAAGGATTAACTCATCTCACAAGCTTTCCAAAATCTTTAGCTTTGGCTTCTTCTGACTCATTTGTTTGTAGATAAATAGCCTTTGACTTTTCACATGTACATCTAAACATATCCTACTTATGCCTTTCTTTTTCATTTGCTTATTGGTCACTATAAAGCCCCCTCAAATGACTTATGCATTAACTCAAATTGACTTGATTATTAAAGTTTTATAACGTAAATGTTATTATTCTATATGGTTGGTTTATGACTATAATATACATGTTTTCCCCTATTCTAGCAATGGTACAATACTATGTAAAATAATGCATTTTGTTGTTCAAACAAACTATTGTCAGGAATATGCATTTCCAACATAACATAGCTCTTTAAAATCCATGAATCTACTATGCAATATTGTTTGTTTTGTTTTTTTACAGTGACAACAACTATGAGTGATATAATTAAGATTATTGTTAACTACGTCGGAAGGTTTGTCAATAGACCGACGAAGCACTATGTGAGTGGTTTCAAGTGGTTATCATTTCAAGATTCCGATTTGATTATGATGAGAGGGATAACTGAAACTTTGTCGGAACTTCTCAAATATCACAAAGACTCTAAAGTTTACTACAAAAATGATGGGGAGACCTTTGTTAGTGGACTGAAATATGTGAACTGTGATGAGGACGTTAGGAAGATTGCACAACTTGGTTTGAGGAGATCAGACAAAACAATTGAGCTTTATGTGGACCATCAACTTAGTGTGAACCATCCATATTTTAATAAAAACTGAGAAATGGTTTAGAATTTGGAAAGGAAGGAACCCGATGATAATGCTGGACAATGGTCAAAGATGGAGCTGGTAGTGGACATGAATATTCCGCAAGAACCAATCACTAATGCAGGTATGCAATTACAAGCTTTCAAATAATCATTGTTTAAACCATATTTCATTTTTAATGAATTTTTTTTAGTACACAAGTCACTACTTCATTTATGTTTATATTTTGCAGCCCCAAATTCTGAAAACTATGAGAAAGTGAGAGAAAATCAAGTGAAAGAGAATGATAAGAAGATGTGTCTGCTTGGGATGATAAAAAAGGCAAAATAACTGCAACAATCTGTTCGTCGCAGTCCTCGAAATGCTGGAAGGAGTCAACACCAAACAACAATTGAGAGTTGACCTACATTTGTCCGCCATAAGTTGGTAACTGAGCCGGAGAAAGGAAATGAAGTTGTTGGATCCAATCAACTTAATATGGAGGCAAGTTCTACAGTTGGAGAGAAGGAAGGCGCAGAAAAAAAATCGAGGGGAGCGACTCGTGGGATCAAGCTCGCCAGAAAAAGAAAGCACAAGGCGTCACTCGATATAGTGATCCCTGCAGATAGGATGCGCATTTGCGGGGACGATGCATGTGATTTGATAACTAAATGCGGCGTAGCTGTGACAAATTTTGCTTCATTGCAATATGCTACTTGAAAAAAAATGCCAGAAATAAAGAAGTTGAAATTATGGGAGATTATAAAGATAAAGTGTCCCCTTAAGTTATATCTTTCAATATTTTGAACCTCCAAGTATAAATATCAACATGCTTTACCTCTAAGTTTGTTTAAGAAACCATACTTGTGTCCCTTTTAGAGGTTAAAATGTTGATAACTATACTTAAGGATTAAAATCGTCAAAGGTTATAACTTAATAGGACACTTTATTCTCCATAATTCACACACTAATAGAGCAATCATTTTTATTTATATTATTTGTACCACTTCTATTTATATGATAACAACTATTTTGTTCCCAATCAAGGATAAATTTAAGATGGATGATGAAGATGAATTGGTGAAAAATATGGTGTACAAGCAGCTGGCTAACAATTATAGAAATTGAAAAAATAGGTTGCATACCATGTACTACTTGCCAAATGGAAGCATGGAGACAACACTTCAAAATTGCCCTCCAGATATTGATAGTGATAAATGGGTACAACTATGCCAAATATTTAAAAGTGAAGAATTCAAGGTGATATCGATAACTTTCCTCCATATTTACTTTCTATATATTACTTATGCTTAGGTGTTGACTTTATTCTGATGTTGTTTTACTTCTAAATTTTTGTCAACTTAGATGCGAAGTGAAACCAACAAAAGCAATCGTGCTTGCCAAACTTCAACACATGGAAATAGGAGCATGAATTTTGCTCATCGAGAATTTAAATTGGTAAAAAAGTCAAATATTATATACTATTTCATTTCTTAAAAATTTATCCTTAATGTATTTTTTGCTCGTTGTGATATATCCTTATTGTTATTTTTATGGCAGACCAATAAAGATACAATGGAGCGGCCTTCCATGTCCAAATTGTATTATGAAACTCACTGGAGTAAGAAGAAGAATGATTGGGTCAATGAGCAAGGTAGGATAAATTATGTAAGTTTAGTTGATATAAAATTCTCCTTATATAGTAAAATATTAGTTGTAACGGGTTTTAGTTGTAATCCATTAATTTTTTGGTTTTTAGGAGGCTGTGAAGGCAAGAATTGAATCTTTGGAAGAAGCTGGCAAGGAAGTTGATAAAGATAAGATATACACTGAGGTTCTTGGACAGTCCAAAAATTATATACGTGGTCATGGGCTGGGACCTAAGCCTACTAGGTTGAGGGTCCAACAATTAGCTGCGAAGGAGAATGTAAGATTCGGAAAAATTTTCTAATATAAAAATCTATTTTGGTGCAGCGCGCCGGACCCGGGGTTAGTCGGGTCGAGCCTCAGAATTGCCTCGAGTAGAGGGTATGACTCGACTAATGGCATATTCAATTAAATTGGTTAAATGACTCTTTCCTTTTATGCATTTATACCTTAATCGGGTTTAGATCGACTTGTGTTACAGATAGAGTCGGAACCCAAGTCGAACTTGGGCTGAGTCGAGTCAGTATTAAGTGGCAAGGGCAATTATGGCATGTTAGATGAGGGAATAAAATCCCTCACCTAAGCTGCCATGCGACTTATCTAGGAGTCGCACAAGGCAGCGCATAGGGAGAGGGGGAGAAGGAGCAAGGGGGAGAGATCTTGGTCGATCCGGGTTTCACGTCGTCGCCGAAAGATTTGAGGTCGTCAACGTCTAATCCTTCATCTTCCTCAAGCAAAGGTGAGTGGTTGGATTTGATGGATTGGGGGAGGTGGGTAGCCAAACTCCTAGGATTTGCTAGGCTTCGTTTTCTCGCGAGTTTCCGACGATTCTTGATTTCGGGTTTGTGTATTCGCTGTTTTGCATTGATTCTTGTCGGATCGTCATGATTTCTTATCGATTCCTTGAGTAATAGGGCTATCGAACCAAGGGAAAAGGGGAAAGGTCATGCCAAAATTTTCCCCAATTCCCTTGACGGAAGTAGAGCCCTCGGATGATCTTAATTTCATGAATAGTGTGTTCATAGTTGTCGATTTCAAGTATTGATGGAACTCATCTTCCCTAAGGCCTATAGGTTCATCCGAGCAACCTCAAAGTTCCATGATCAAGGATCTTGGGCCTATAGGTTCGGCCTATAGGTTGGAAAGTGTAAGGTTCTTGGGCCATGTAGTGTCCAAGGAAAGGATAAGGATAGATCCTGCAAAGGTGGAAGTGGTGCAGAACTGGAGGCGGCCAACTAGCGTGATTGAGATCCGCAGTTTTCTTGGTTTGGCTGGATACTATTGGAAGTTCGTAGAGAACTTCTCCAGAATTGCAGCCTCTTTGACCCGGCTGACCCAGAAAAAGGTCAGGTTCATTTGGGACGACAAGTGTGAGGCAAGCTTTCAGAAGCTCAAGGAATATTTGACATATGCACCCGTGTTGGTTATACCTTCTAGCTCAGGAGGGTTTGTAGTTTTCTGTGATGCCTCTCGAGTTGGCCTGGGCTGCATTCTGATGCAGTTTGGCAAAGTCATAGCTTATGCGTCCCGCCACCTGAAAGTTCATGAAAAGAACTATCCGACGCACGACCTAAGTCTAGCAGCAGTGGTTTTTACACTGAAGCTCTGGCGGCACTACCTGTAAGGAGAGACTTGTGAGATCTATACAAATCATAAGAGTCTCCAGTACTTGCTTACCCAAAAGGAGCTAAACCTCAAGCAAAGGAGGTGGCTGGAGCTCCTAAAGGATTATGACTGCACCATTATGTACCATCCGGGGAAAGTAAATATGGTGGCAGATGCTCTAAGTAGAAAATCCATGGGCAGTTTGGCTCACTTGGAAATTAAGCGGAGACCTCTAGCTCGAGAGTTGGCGCTGTGCCTAGATGGGGGTACAACCTTAACAGTGTCAACTTCAGGTGACTTGGTGCACACCTGTGGGTACAATCCACACTGATGGGCATGTTGCGTGCCGCACAGGGAAAGGGTGTCTTTTGTGCACTGACCAAGGATCTAGTGCAAAGAGGCGATGCAGAGAACGAATTTAGGTGGGACTCAGAGGGTGTACTGTGGTTCAAAGACCGAATCGTGGTACCAGATATGGAAGAGGTGCGTAGGCAAGTCCTAGAACTGGGTCATCGTTCCACTTATACGATGCATCTAGGGGCCACCAAAATGTACCGAGATTTAAGGTAGCATTACTGGTGGAAGGGTATGAAGAGAGATGTAGCATAGTTTGCATCTAAATATCTGGTCTGCCAATAGGTGAAGGCCGAACACCTCAAGCCCGCAGGACTACTGCAGAACCTCGAGGTGCTCGAGTGGAAGTGGGAGAAAATCATCATGGACCTAGTGACTGGGTTGCCTAAGTCAAAAGGTGGCTTTGACTCCATTTGGGTGGTAGTGGACCGGTTAACCGAGACCGCACACTTCATTTCAGTGAAGACTACCTTCTCTACGGAATAGTACACCCGACTATTCTTGGACAGGATTGTGGCATACCATGGTACCCCTGTGATGATTATATCCGATCGCGGTACCCAGTTCACAGCCCGATTTTGGCAGTCCTTCCAGGAAGACTTGGGTACCTAGGTGCGTTTCAGCACAGCTTTCCATTCGCAGACTGACGAACAGTCAAAGAGGACTATTCAAACCTTGGAGGATATGTTGAGAGCATGCGTCCTAGATATGACCGATGGCTGGGAAAATACCTACCGCTGATAGAGTTCGCCTACAACAATAGCTATCACTCATGGCTCCCTTCGAGGCCTTGTATGGGTGGCGGTGTAGGTCTCCGGTGGGCTGGTTTGAGGCCGGGGAATCACTCATGGTGGGTCCTGATCTGGTTGAGGAAGCGATAGAGAAGGTGAAAACCATATAGGAAAGATTGCTAGCAGCCCAGAGCCGGCAAAAAATGCATGCAGATAAGAAAGCCAGAGAATTGGAATTCGTCGAGGGCGATTTAGTGTTCCTGAAGGTTTCCACTATGAAAGGGGTGGTTCGATTTGGGAAGACGGGAAAGTTGAGCCCTAGGTTCATTGGGCCTTTCCCTATTCTCAAACGGAGGGGTGGGATGGCTTATGAGCTGGCTTTGCCTCCTAGCCTGAGCAGAGTGCACCCAGTTTTCTATGTATCCATGCTTCGGAGATATGTAAAAGATGATTCGCATGTGATCGAACCTTCTTCAATTGAGGTAGATTCGGCTGTCTCATTCGAGGAAAGGCCGGTAGAGATTCTTGACCGCCAAGTTAGGAAGCTAAGGTTCAAAGAGATTTACCTGGTGAAAGTTAGATAGGAGCACCAGGGAATTAAATTCGATGATGAAGAGCCGGTAAGTCCTTGTCATTCAATTAAATTCGATGACGAATGTTGTAAGACCTGAAAAAAAATTCTAATATAAAAATCTATTTTAGGGTAGCGCGCCGAACCCGGGGTTAGTCGGGTCGAGCCTCAGAATCGCCTCGAGTAGAAGGTATGACTCGACTAATGGCGTATGCAACTAAATTGCTTAAATGACTCTTTCCTTTTATGCATTTATACCTTAATTAGGTTTAGATCGACTCGTGTTACAGATAGAGTCGGAACCCAAGTCGAACTCGGGCTGAGTCGAGTCAATATTAAGTGGCAAGGGCAATTATGGCATGTTAGATGAGGGAATAAAATCCCTCATCTAAGCTGCCGTGCGACTCATCTAGGAGTCGCACAAAGCAGCGCATAGGGAGAGGGGGAGAAGGAGAAAGGGGGAGAGATCTTGGTCGATCCGTGTTTCGCATCGTCGCTGAAAGATTCAAGGTCGTCAATGTCTGATCTTTCATCTTCCTCAAGCAAAGGTGAGTGGTTGGATTTGATGGATTGGGGGGGGGGGGAGTAGCCGAACCCCTAGGATTTGCTAGGCTTCGTTTTCTCATGAGTTTTCGACGATTCTTGGTTTCGGGTTTGTGTATTCGTTGTTTTGCATTGATTCTTATTGGATCATCATGATTTCTCGTCGATTCCTTGAGTAACAGGGCTGCTGAACCAAGGAAAAAGGGGAAAGGTCATGCCAAAATTATCTCCAATTTATTGACGGAAGTAGAGCCCTCGGATGATCTTAATTTCATGAATAGTGTGTTCATAGTCGTCGATTTCAAGTATTGATGGAACTCATCTTCCCTAAGGCCTATAGGTTCGGCCGAGCAACCTCAAAGTTCCATGACCAAGGCTTGGCCGAGTATATGGGGAGGGGTAAATTGGTCAATATGTAATTAGGATATAGCGGAGACAATAAATTTGGGTTGGGGTTAAACCTCCTCTTCCCTTTCTACCCTAAGATGCATGGTTGAGCAAGGTTCACCTTTCTCAAGGCTCAGCCAAGCCTAGAGGGAGGGAGAGGGTGAGCTTTTAGATGGTAAATTTCATAGTTAGAGTGTTCAACCAATAGAGACATGATGACACTTAGGAAAAACTCTAACTATAGCAAGCAAATTTATTGATACATGTAATTGTAGGAATGATAGCATAGTGTCCATCCTTAGATCATTCCTCTTTAATTTTTGAAATGATGTGATATTTTTACCATGCTTAATATTTCATGCATTGTTGAATTCATTGTTATCTTACCATGCTAGCTAAGTTGTTTCATATTTAATTTAATTCTAAATGCAGTATATGAATGTTTATCGTTGAATATCGTAGTTATACATAGTAGTTGTGTGAATTATATGTACCTTTCTGTATTTTATATATGCTGTCCGAAAATATTCTTGGGTGGAATTCCAAGTTCGGTTCATAAAATTCTTCACCCAAGGTAGCGTATGACACTAGATAACTTGTAGAACATGGCAAGGTGCATATTAGATATGGAAACTTAACTAGGAAATGACATAACTTCTAGGATTCATTGTATTCATTTTTGGAAACCTAGAATTATTAGGCGTACACATTTTCGGAAGGGTAACATTAAATTGTTGACCCTACAGGCTGGATTAGGGCCGGATGCGGGCAGCTGCCCGAAGTGTATATAAGAAAACCCTAGGACATCTTGATTGTGTGATGTGCTTGAGATGGTCTGCCGAGAAGCATGGGTGGTCGAAAATGACCAATACTTGACTCGGCCAGTGATTGGGTCTTGAGATGCACCAGCGGACCCGCTAGGTGTCAGACCCCAGTTGGGTGGAACTAGCTATCCCTACCCCAGACAGTGTCCGGAGACTAGTAGACCATCCTAGTCGATGGTCCGGGATTTCTTGACTTCATCTTGATATGGTGTGGCCCGAGCGGCCAGTGTGATTCTACCTTGTATGGTAGGGCCGAGTATAGTCGGGATTTCTATATTCTAAGTAGGCCTTAAGGGCCGGATGCCAAGTGGCTTAATTAGGCCGTTATGGCAGGTTTCTCTCATATATGATCTATACAAAACAACTCACGGAGTCGGTAGTCATATTAAAAGTATCTTACCTCCCTGTCTATATATTATTGTTGCCTTATATGTTTATACATGCCTAATGGAGGATTATGTGGAGGTTCGAAAGAACTGTTCACTGAGTCCCAAGTGGACTCATGGTTTGTTTCTTTTTGTTTTGCAGAGTACGATCAGTGAGTTGAGGCTTATCGTCATGGTGCAGCTGGAGGGCAGGCGGTGGTGCCAATCTCGTAGCGGTGCTATAAATGCGGTCGAGTCAGGCACTTCAAGAAGGACTATCCGAAAAGAGTTGGCTAGAAGTCCAAGCAGTCAAAAGGAAAGGCATTAAAGGAACAAGTAGGAAAAGAGGTCTAGGCATTGAAGGAACAAGCTGAGAAAGGAAAAATGGAAGCTGAGGAAGCACGGAAAGAGGCAACACTTGCAAACAATAGAGTTGAGGAGATGAAAAAAAGTCAAGATAGGATGTCGTCTCAGATTAAAACAATGATAATGATGTTATCGAAACTGCAAAATACCCCTAAGGTAAGAATTTCTTTCATTTGTTCCAGCTCAACACTCACATATCAGCTCTTTAATTGCATGCTTGTATGATATTTTTTTGAAAAATAGAAAACATGTTATTGAATTGAAGTAGATAAATTCAATACTAATGTACCGTGCGTGACTAAGCCAATGACATGTTATGAATGATCATCAGATAGTTCAGATTCTATATCCATGAAGAGAGCAAACCTTGGGTTTTTCTTATAATATGTAGGCCCAACCCAAGCACCTTATTTTCCAAGGAAAAAAATTGCTCACTTCCAAAAAGAAGTATCACAGGAGCCAATAGCATCAATTTTTTCTGTATCTTTCTAGGCCACAAGTCATGTCAATCAGAATTCACGTAGGCCCAATTTATTTTGTAGTGCAGAAAAAGTTAAACAAATTCATGTTTGCAAGACTATCCACATATCTGTTCTAACATATTTGGGTTTAACTTACAAAGATGATATCAGTGTTTTTCATAATTTAATTATTTTAACAAAATTATCACAATCTTTTTTAAACCCATTGGGTCAATAAAAAAACTAGTTGGGTTGATACAAATGACCCACTTGAGAATTTCATTCCCGGATTGATGGTCTGGTAGGGATTTGAACAATGGTATAAATGAAGCATTATTTTGGTAGGGATTTTTTCGATACGTGGTCTGTTCATGTATGTCTCCATATGGTTGGATGTTCAACATTCTTTTGAAAGTTTCAAACTTGTCTCAGCAAATACCAGTAGACAAACATAGAACCTACCCAGGCCCACGACTTAAATTTGGAACAATAGTGAGGGTATTAACGGTGTTATAAGGTGGACTGTGCTAGCATGTAAACCATAGTTTACTGATACTTTAATGCTTAGTTTAAGGTCACATATGCTGAACAGGTATCCATGTAGACAAATTCTGTATTTTGTCTATTGGCATACAAACTATTATCTTTTCCAATTATGGTTTGGTTTGGACCAATTATTTATATTTGGCTACTAATTTATATGTCCTTAACTATTTTGTATAAGTAATTTATGTAAATTATTCAATCCTGCAAGCATATATCCATTTACTCGAGATCCTATTACCATCTCCAGCATCATATAATTGTGTTTTTCTGTGTTCATTTATCCTTTAATTTTATGATATTTATAAGAAAACTAATTAGCTATAGTATGTAGGGCAATTTCTAAGCTCAGCAATAAATATTCTTCAGTCTGGCTGTCATCTCAAAGTTCAAATTGTGCTTCTAACTAGTATATTCAAGTCAATTGGTTTGCAGCTGGGTCTAGTGAGATTATAAACATGGCTAACAAATTCTAAGAACACCATAATGGCATAATATTTAATAATCTTCTTACCTTTGAACTAGATTCAGCTAGTGAATGACAAGGAGAGAAATGACCAGCAAAAAAACTAGCTTAGCCATGGTCATTGTTCTTTCCAATATCACAAAGAGAGAAGAAAAAAGAGATGTTGAGAGAATAGAGTGGTAGCAGATCATATATAGCTTTTGATCTCATGATAATTAAGATTGTTTATTTATCACTTAAGTTGTTAGAAAATAACCTCTTTGCTTGTAAGAGTACATTTTACTCTTCTTAAATCCTTTATTTGTATGCTCCTTGTGCATTAAGATATCATTTCTAAATTAGTTTGATTCTTTGATGTAATGGTTTTGACTTGTGTTCTTACTTTCATTCTTTTGCAGGAGAAAAAGAAGGAGAAGTGAGACGTACCTACTAGAACTTCTTTTTATTAGAGCAGTGTTTGTTTTTTTTGGGGTATGAACTATATTGTGTACCTTTTGGCGTACGAACTATCTTGTGTATCTACTTTAACTTTTTAATGGATATTAGATACCTTGGAGTATGTTGTGTTGGTGAACAATGTTGTTTTTGATGTATTTGGATTAATGTTAAACTTATTTTGTATTGTTGATGGTTGGATTTCTAGGTGGTTGTATACCTGCTAAGTTGTAGGTTTTGTAATTAGCATGTGAATTATTATATTAATGAATAATTAATTATTAAATTTTGTGTGTTTGTGACAAATTTATTCATTACAAATTCTTGAAGTTGTGGCAAAGTTATCATATATTGTGGCAAAATCATCACTGATATTGTGGCAATAATCCAAATCAAAAATGGTGTTAGTGGCAAATTCATTTTAACCTTTAATGACAAAGGATCAAGCATGTAGTGGTAAAAAAATTTGTAGCAAATTTGATATATAATGGCAAAATGTAACACAATATTAGCGATAAATTTCATATATTTTTGCCACGAAAAGAGTTCTAAAAAGAGTAGAATATGACAAACATTTATTAATAAGTGGCAATGAATTTTTGCCATAAAAGATACGTAACATCAACAAGCTCCGTTTGTCATAATAGAGTGGAGGTAGTTTGACTTTTTCATTTACCACTAAAGAAATTACAATTCATGGCAATCTGTTAAATCTTGCCACAAAAGCCAAAAATAACTTTTAGCGGCGGACCTAACGTGACAAACGGGTGGCGAGCACTTTTTTGCCACTGAATCATCTTTTTGCCACTATATATCACTACTGTGACAAAAACAGCTTGTTACTAATTCCAATTTTTTTTGTAGTCAAGATGATTAGAGTGGTTGATGCTCGAAGTTGAAGACATTGCTTGCTACAAACTATGGAGGCTAAAGTGTTGGGTTTTGAAGTGCTGAAAGGCTCATATGAAAATGATCCAGACTTTGGCATCATATGGAAGGATTGTTTGAAAGGAACCCTTGGTGAGTTCTTTCAGCGAGAAGGTTTTCTATTCAAGAAAAATATATTATGTGTTCCTCAATGTTCCCTAAGAGAATCCATTATACGAGAAGCACATGGAGGAGGTCTTGCTGGTCACTTCGGGCAAGACAGGATGCTAGCAACTGTTCAAGAAAATTTTTATCGGCCTAAGATGACACGAGATGTATCCAAGCTTGTGGAGAGTTGTATCATATGTCATAAAGCTAAAGTCATGGGCAGAATGCAGGTTTATAAAGTCCATTTCCTTTGCCAAACTCACCATGGGAAGATGTTAGTATGGACTTCGTGGTTGGGCTACCATGGACTCAAAGGAACAAGGATTCTATCATAGTTGTTGTTGATCGTTTTTCTAAAACGACTCATTTTGTTCCTTGCAGTAAAGCTATGGATGCCTCACATGTTGCTGATCTCTATTTTAGAGAAATTGTAAGGCTTCACAAGATTTCAAAGACAATTATCTCTAATGGCGATGTGAAGTTCATGAGTCACTTTTGGCAAACTCTTTGGAGGAAATTGGGAACAAAGTTATAATTTAGCACCACATGCCATCCACAAACTGATGGTCAGATTGAGGTTGTTAACCGAACCTTGGGAAATCTTTTAAGGAGCCCGATCAAGAAAAATATTAGAGAGTGGGATTTGTTATTGGCACATGCGGAGTTTGCATATAACCGTTCAACAAGTCAAACCACTAGTCGGAGTCCATTCGAAGTTGTCTATGGCATAAATCCTATTAGCCCTCTGGATTTTACTCCACTTAACTCAACATACTAGTTTAGTGGAGATGCTGAAGAAAAAGTTAAGTTCATCAAGAAATTACATGATCAGGTTCGTCTAGAGATTTCAAGACAAAATGAGAAGTACAAGGCACTAGCTAACAAGCATTGCAAGTTTGTTCAATTCAATGAGGGTGATACGGTTTGGATTCATCTCCGTAAAGGTCATTTTCCTCTTGGGAAGTATGCAAAGCTTAAACCTAGAGCTGATGGTCCGTTTAAAATTTTGAAGCAGATTGGTGAGAATGCTTACAATATTGAATTGCCAACTGATTATGCGGTTTCAGATATATTCAATGTTTCTGATCTCTCTCTATACCATGAAGATAATGGGATTTCAGACTCGAGGACGAGTCTTTCTCAACCAAAGAAGTTGAAACCCAATAGTCAAACTACTCAAATTTGGCCCAACTTGACGAAATAAACTAGAATAATCTAGAAATCTAAAAATGTCGAGTTATATATGGTTGGAAAACTCTGGAATTCTAGTTTTTAATGCTTCAAACCATTTGTCTTTTCGACTTCTCTAGAGAAATTTATGATCAATTTACTGAAGGCTGGTCCCAGTGACAGATTCATCCGAATTTAGTCATATTGGGTTATTCTATGAGCCTTTTGACCTTTCATATGCTTATTATTAATTGCAAGTATTAAGGCACGTTTGGTATATTGTATAGTACTAGTCTGTATTGACTAATTTGTATAGTACTAACCTGTATTGTACTATTATTATATAGTATTTAGTGCACATATGTACTAACCTGTATAGTACTAGTCTGTATGGATTAGTCTGTATTGACTAACTTGTATAATATAATATAATATAATATAATATAATATAATATAATATATAATAATATACACTATAATATTATATTATATGCAATATATTATAATAATATAATATAATATAGCATAATATAATATAATATAATATAATATAATATAATATAATATAATATAAAAATTATATAATGTATTTTATCATTAAAAATATTTCATAAATTTAAATTATTTTTTAATATTTTTTATATATTTTTAATATTTTTTCATTTTTGGCCGAAGGTAAAATGAATATCAAAAATATTGAAAATTCTAGTGCAGACTAATGAAGAGCTTTGGGAGTGTATTACTAATACAACTTATGACAGCTTATAAGGTATTATTTTTAGTGCAGGTATTAGTTAATACTCTTCCCAAATACTATATAGTATTATCCTAATACTATACAGGATGCTTATACGGGGTACCAAACGGGCCCTAAGTGTATTTAATATTTCAATTTCCTATGCTTGGGGGGATGTTCCAAGATCTCTATAATTACCTAAGATGTACTAAAAAAAAGGACAGAGATTTTGATATTTCCTTTATAAAGTGAGCTTTTCTTCCTTTGTTTGTTATGTATCTCTTTGGATAATTCCTTTAAGTGATGAACTCTCTTTACTCTGTATCTCTTGGGGTGTATTACTAAGAGTGGTGAGTGTTTCATATGCCCCGTATCTTCAAGGTGGATTCCTTGAAGTGGTGAGCATCCTATCTATTAAAATCGTGATCTTTGCGCTCTCTTTGTTCACCTAAATTTTTCGGCATCAAACATAGTGTAAGTTATACAGTCTCATTATACATATCTACACCAAAGACTGTATAATAATAGTATAATACAGGCTACTACAATATGGGTCTATTTGGTACATTTTATAGTACTAGCTTGTATAGTACTAGTATGTATTGACTAACTTGGATAATACTAGTATGTTGTCACGCCCCAAATGCAGGGTCACGCGACCGGCCAGGGTATACTTACCTATACCCCGCAGCCTAACTCATGCACATGCCAACATCATAAACAACAAAGTAAATAACAGCTTTTAATAATAAAAGAACCATAACATATTTTCATTTTAAAACAGCAAGGTTTTAAATATATATCTCTAGTGCGGAAATAAATCGAAGAGCAACAGTTCTTTTAATAAATAAAACTGAAGAAAACGTGAATGTCCCCACGGGACTACAACTCCAAATACCAAAATAAAAATGCATGACAACCTATTACAAACTCGACTATGAACCCTACCTAGGACTGCTATGAGATCCAACGGCTCCTCTGCCCTCCAGTGACGCCAAGTGCATCCAGCGATGCCAAGTGCATCCAACCCACCTCATCGGTCATGCTCTGCAAAACAGAAATCACACGACAACGGGTGAGTTCAAAGAACTCAGCGAGTGGTTTTATCCACCCTCACAAGTAAATACAGAGATAACATAAATAAATTATATCTCCAAAAAAAATCATGTCACAAATGTGTAACTAGCTACTAGGCCAACAGGCCACCCATGCCCACGACATCTAACTCGCAAAAAGGTGCATCAGGCCGAAGCCCTACCATGCCCGAAGGCAACATCACTAACAAAATGTGCATCAGGTCGAAGTCCTACCATGCCCAAAGGCAACATCACCATCAAGAGATGCATTGGGTCGAATCCCTACCATGCCTAAACGCAACCTCACATACTAGGATAATCGGGAAAGGCCCTTCGAACTTATCCTGTAGGTTGGGAATTGACATCCAACCATCCGGGCGTAGCCCGTAACCCGGCTCCTAAATGAGCTGCTCCGCCATTCCCAAGGATATGGCGCATCAAGACCTAAATCAAGATTCTCCTACGGTGTCCTAGGGGTGTCCTCATTATAAAGTGTATCAACACTCTAAACCCGACCTCTACCCCTTAGACCCGTAACGTCATGAACCCGTGTGGTTTTATTTCATGAATACCTTGTAAGTTAGTTCATAACAGATTATGCTCACTCTTAAACCACCCAATTTTAATTATAGAATTAAATTTTAGATCATCTCAATTAGGATTTTATTTTTGGTTACTGTTCTGCCCATAATTACTTTGTCTGACCCAAATCTAGTCTCTAAAGTGTGTCATATGTTTTCAAACTATATTTTCTGGTCGAAACGATAGATTACACGACTATGTTCAGAGATCTAAGCACATAATAACAAAGAAATAAAAAATCAGCCCAAATTCAACAATCAGCATATAAATTTCAGAAAGCTAAAATTTTCAGCACATCAAGGAATAAAATCCGAATTTTGCATAATTAAATCCTCAAATTCCTAACATCACATATTCAAGTCATCATGCCAATAATGCATACAATCTCATAATTTTTATTAAATAAAAACTAGCATATATAACAAGACTTCCTTAATCAAGAATCAAGGAAATTAATTACTCTATAGCCTCAAGAACATCCAAAACTACAAGATGAGATTGCATCCAAGACTCATAAGATTAAATCAAGATTCATAAGACTAAAACTCACAAATCTTCCAATAAACATATGCCCCATGTTACAAGATCAAAATTTCAAGTCTAAGCATGGCATGTAAACCAAGAAAATCTCAAGAACACAAAATAACATCATCAAGATCAAGAATCTTTAAGGCATCTTCAAGAAAATTCGAAGAAAACCCGATTAGGAGGGATAAAACCACTCACCTAATTAAGGAAGGGTTTGGAGACGAGGATCCAATCGACAGCTTCCAATTTTGACTTCGAAATCCGGTGGCTCAACCCCAAAGAAGAGAAAGCAAGGTGACGGCTCACTCTAAGCCGCCGGCTTGGAGAGAGGGAGAGAGGGGAAGAAGAGGGTGGCTCGGCTCCCCATGGCTTGGCTCGAAAGGGAAATAAGAGAGGAAGAGGGGAGGAAGTAGGCAGCTCGGCTCGGCTCCTCTTGGCTCGGCTCCAAAGGGAAGGAAGGAAGAGAGAAAGAGGAAGAGAAAGCAGGCGGCTCGGCTTGGCTCTGGGTGGTGGCGGCTCCAAGGAGAAAAGGAAAAGGGGCTGGCGGCTTGACTTGGCTTGGCTTGACGGCTGGCTTCCTTTCTCAACTTTTTAGGTGGCTCCAAAATAGGAGCCACAAGCCATGAGGGAGGATTTTATACTCTCTCCTCAACCCTAACCCCTTAAACCCTTAATCCACAACCCGCATCCACCTTAAGCCAAAATCAAAACCCGCTAACTCGATAGACTTAATTAATTTAATTAAACTTATTCAAATAAATCACAAGCAATTAATTAATTACACCCACATGAACATAATTAACAATTATGCACACACAACATCAAATTAAATAATGTCAACCACTCAAGCCTAATTTCATAAATTCAAAAATTCATATCCTACTTACTCGAGCTCGCAAGCTCGCTCCGGACCATAAGTTGACTCGGCTCGACCACAAACTAGTCCGCTAGCTTGGCAAACACATATAAGGAGAAAGAAAAAAATTATAATAAACTTAAATATCTATGATACACTACAAAAAAATAGGGTATCACCAATGAACTAAATTCATTGGTGATAGGAGAAAATTCGTTGGTAATATTATTACCAACGGATTGTCCGTTGGTAAATTCGTTGGTGTTGACCCTGCTAGGTATTACCAACGGATATTACTATATCTGTTGGTAATACCAACGTCTATTATAATTCGTTGGTAATACCAGTGTCTATTATAATTCATTGGTAATACCAACAACTAATAATATCCGTTGGTAATACCAACAGATACACTTCTGTTGGTATTACCAACGGATTTCACTAACGGATATACATCCGTTGGTATTACCAACAAACATCCCTTTGGTAATACCAACTAATTTCTATTGGTAATACCAACGGGGATATCCGTTGATAATACATTTTATAACCAAATATCTTGTATACCCATATCTAATTCCATAACCAAAATTCATTTTCCTGTATACAATACTTAAGAAACCAATCACACATCAAATTTCTCATTATCCAATCACACATATTTGTATACAACCACTCAAGAGAACATAAACTCATATTTTCATAATCAAAACCAAATAATGTTGTCATTTTCATAACCAAAACCACTAGTATCAAGCATCTATAATCGAGTATATAGTGTATCAAACAAGTACAAAAATACTTATCATACAATACTAAAAGTCAAGTCTTCCCTAACAAAAGTTAAAATTTCATAACAAAATTAACATATAATAATATGAAAAATAATGTAGAGGAACCGGTTCGAAAAATCCTTATATTATACAAAAGAAAGAAAAATAACTAGCTTTGGATATCTTTAAAATGACTTGTAGATCGGTTGGCATTCCACATGGATGTATTCTTGTTCTTGAATGCCCTCTTACCTTTGCACTTCCTACATGCATTGCAGCAACTTTTCATGTAATTATCCATCAACTTTAGTATTCTTTGAATTCATCGCATGCATCATTGGTGATGGGCTGTTGTGGTTTGAGCATGTGATTGGGTCCCGAGAGTTCCCTGATCCTCACCAGCTTCAGCCAAAAAGTTGGATGAGGTTTTTGGTATCTTGCAAAATATCCACGTTTTCAACAATGCCAGTAGTGCAATTAATTTGTAGTAGTGAGGATTCCAATCTTGTTGGATCAAGTTATGCATCACTTGATGTAGAATGATTAAAGAAAATTATCTTTTCTGCTCATCTGCAATTCTTACATATAAGAAGTGTAACCTCCTCCAAGGAAAACCCAGGCTTGAATATTGAGGCTGTTGAAAGGGAAGGGCAACACCCAAAGCAAATGCTATAAAGAAGAAAAAAAGAGTGATTCATGTTAGTATGTTAGAAATAATAATTTTGATTCATGATTCAAATGCTTTACTCAAACAATTTTTCAACGTAAAGAAGAATTTATGAGTTTTCATATTCATAAAATATAAATGATATAATGATATGCAACTAATAACAACTCAACTATGGTTCAAAAGTAGAGGTTCATGAACTCACCGGTATACTTATTAATTAGTAAGCCATCACAGCTAACAAGAACTGGTATCCATTTTCTTAATTTTTTAGATATTGTTTCCTGCTAAAAACATAGTTTGTCTTAATTTTTTAGATGGACAAGAGCATTAGTAATCATAATACAAAAGGTCAACCCTTTATCAGCAATAACCCGATTTGTTAACCACTAACATTCTATTTACACAGTGAATTTTTTGTTACTATGACATAGAAATATAACAAAAAAAAGCAAGCATATTAGCAACTATTTCCTTCAAGAGAATACAAGTAATTGGAATTCTAAAAGAAATGGATCGAACTGAGCAAATTTTTGAAATTGTAAAAGCAGATAGCTCAATAGAATAAATAGGATATTTTTCAAATGATGACCATTGATCAAGAACTATGTCTACTATGTTTCGGTGACTTTAAATTGCCTTATGTTCCCAGACACATAATTAAGGATTTGCAAAAAAAAATTATTGTACTTGAACTATAGCTCATAAATTGCCAAACTGGAATACCAATGATAATATTCTAATTAATAGTAAAAACCTAGAAAATTAATTTAGCTATCGGTGGTAGGATAACTTTGAGTTGAGTGTGAAATCACTGCATTTTTTGAGTGTTATGTTGTAGATTAAATTCAGCTTACTTTGTGGATTAATAACACACAATACTCACATCCACACATCATATATACCATATGTACTAATTCCCTCATTGATCAAGCACGTATTCAAGACATATTCGTCGCTTTCTAATTGAAGGTCAATCTGAAAAGTATTTAGCAAGCTCCAAATAACTATTTATTTCACATACTTTATTATTACACTCATCAAATTCTCTTGAACATGGAGCAAGCATTCATATAATAACATCTTTATTTGATGTAATACATATCGACCAGCTGGCTCAGTGCAACCAAGTTAGCACTTGATTAAACTTTGACTAGATTTATTAGGGGGTTGCCTCTGTTTCCTCTTTCAGGCCAGAACACCAGTTGAGAATCCCTAGTTTGAATCATCTAATTCTAGGAAGCCTATTTCTTATATGTCAGATGCACTAAGGATTTTGACTTAAGTGTTCAATCTTCAAGCATAGATTTTTGAAAATAATGCTCTAGTTTAAGAGTACGTGCATTTGAGAAACAAATGAAGTTTCAATATTTCTCTCAAAGATCCATGTCATCCATTCTCTCAACATTTAGCTTTTGGTCAGATTCCACCTAACTTTGATCCTAATTTATGCCTATGAAGCTGCTACATGGGATGATGTTATGTTTACACTTCTAATATTCTTGTTGATTTAATAATGAAAAGCAACACATTCAAACTACAATACCTAGCAAAGTACTGGTTAGTGGTTCTTACTGCAGTGCCTTTATCGCCTCTTGCTCCCACTCCGGCAACACCGCCCTCATCGACACCACCACTGGTCGGCGCACCTCTTATTCAGCCATCTGGTCCTCTGTTGCTGCCATCGCCACTCACTCCCCACCTCTTTGCCTCTGCAAGCCATAAGTCGTCCTCATCCTCTCGCCCAACTCCATCCACTTTATCATCATCACCCTCGTTGTCATGTCTCTCGGCGCCACCTCACTGCGAAAAGGGTGAGGTGGAAGAAGAACATACCACGAAAGGCGATAGGATATCCACCACACTTATAGACAGAAATATTAGGGTACTCCACAAGAAGCTTATGACATTGAGGACACATGACAAGCCTGGACATGGTTGTTCAACAGCCCTCACTATCTGGTCCCATGAACTTGATAGAAATCTTATGATGAAAATGATGCATCCTTTAACATTTATCCTCTCTTGCACACCTGTTGAATGCTAGAATTCTTGGAGTCTCAGATTATGGAAGATCACGACAGTGAACATGGTCTGAAGATTTTTTTTTTTCATGAAGACTAATATATAGAAAAGACTAAAATTCTATGTTTGAATGATTCTGCTACATGCAATCAAAATATTAAAAAATGAATATACTTTCAGATAAATCAAATCAAGCGGATCCATTTATAAATTTGGCAAGAAAAGTGAAAAAGGGGATAAATGAAGATGATACAAATCATAGGTTACTATTCCCTTCTTATACAAGCACCAAGCAAAATCCATCATCATAGAGCAAATGAAGGAAGAAAGGAAGGAAAGGAAAAAAGACAGCAGCTCTAATTCATGGGGAAAAAAATATACCGACTCACTGAATTACCAATCTGCTTCATTATCTATCAAACATTGAAGTTCTTTATAGGAAAAAGAAACCCATCGGATACCCTAAAAAGTTTAAAACAATTACCACTTGAATAAAGAATAAAAGAAAAATAACTAATCCTCCACACAACTGATTAACATAAGAAATAATGGGATTGCAAAAAATACCCAAATCAAGAACAGAAGAAAAAATAAAAGAAGGAAATAATTACCTTTGTAATTAAAATGCATGGATGCCTCTATTTCTTCGTTGTTGTTCTTCCCCCTTTTCTCTACCCTTTCTTTAGAGAAGTACACGATTCGGATCAAAACAACTCCAACCTTTACTTAAACAAAAAGAATGCTTAGGTCACACAATCTCAAAGGAGAGAAGGAAAAGCGACACCAAATCAACAAGATGATCGATGTTGATTTGATGAGATGATCAACATCGACGAGATGATCGCCACGGAGCCGAACACGACGAGTATCGATGTTGCTGTAACTGCCACGATGCTATACTCGCCGAGAAAAAAGGGGAGTCATTTGAGGGTTCTGTCGGCTGAGAAAATGGGGGAAGATATGTACGAGGCTTTCATCGGCGGAGAAAAAAGGGGAGAAATCACGCGAGGTTTTTGTCGGCTAAGAAAAAATGGGAGAGAGTCACATAGGAATTTGGGGGGAAAGTATTTTGGTTGGCTGACAAATAAGAGGGAAAGAGAAAAAATAAAGATTTAATAAAATTATAAGCTGAATTATCAACGGATTATATATCCGTCGATAATTTTGTCGGCATTACCAACATAATAGATCTATTGGTAATAAATCTGTTGATGAAAGTATATTTTCTTGTAGTGATATTAAACCTGTATTGTACTATTATTATAAAGTATTTTGTGCATAAATGTACTAGCTTATATAGTACTAGTTTGTATTACTAACTTGTATAATATAATATAATATAAAAATTATATAATATATTTTATCATTAAAAATATTTCATAAATTAAATTTTTTTAATATATTTTTAATTTTTGTTCGGAGGTAAAATGAGTATCCAAAATATTAAAAGTTCTAGTGTAGGCTAATAAAGAGTTTTGGGAGTGTATTACTAATACAACTTATGAGGTACTATTTTTAGTGCATGTATTAGTTAATACCCTTTTCAAATACTGTATAATATTAAAATAATACTAGGATAATACTATACAGGAGTCTTATATAAGGTACCAAACGGGTCCTATAAGTTAGCTAATATAGGCTAGTACTATACAGGTTAATATAATATAACGTGCCAAATGGGCCCTTACTGAATTTGTGAAAATCCCCCGCGATGTGCTTAGATAGTGAACTGAATTTGATTAAAATCGAATAACTATAAATCTTTTATATTAGCATTGCTCTTAGTTTGTGCTTTAGTTTATTAATTCACTATTCACTCTGTGCTTGAATTATTGAAATTGCCATTAACGTTAACTTAAGGAATTAAAATTGACATTTAGTTTTGTATTATGTTTTACTTTATTCAACTCCGCTGGAATGCATAAAGCCACGAACATTAAGTACTATCTTTTGAAGATAATAATTTTAAATACTAGTAATACAACATCATCATAGAAATAGTGGAGTTTGCAATTTAAAATTACAAAAATTGCAAGTGATTCATAAAGATGACAACAAGTTGGCTACTTGTATTTTTTTTTCACTTCAAACTAATCAAATCTAATTAGCTACACATGCAAACCCAACTCAAGTGCTTATTATCCTTTCCGAACTTAACTAAATAGGTTTAATTTTTATTATGAATTGATTTAAGATTTCATGTATAAATTTGTAATATATTTGCAAATAAGGGTAAGTATATTGCGAAATAAAAATGATAAATGTTTGTTAAAAAATTTGGGATAATTTTCTGCAGGATCTATAAAATTCGAACTCGGCGAGGAAAACAGAAAATCAAATCCAATAATAATAATACAGGAAAAATAAAGGGGTTAACGTGGTTCGAACTCGGCGGAGTGCCGATCCTACGTCCACATGGAGAAGAGGATACTGCTTTATTAAATCCAGAAAAAAACTTTTACAATAAGAGTGCAATAATCTAAATCCCCTTCAGAATATCGCAAACTATCTTAAATTAATTGAATCTAAAATTGATACGTAATAAAGATACTGTCTCTGCAAGATCTGTCTTGAAACTGAACTCCTGCTGATGTATGTCAAAAACTGAGAAGGGGCACTCCTTAGGAAAAGGGTCGTAGCAGCACTCTTAATTTTTTGGATCTCTGAAACTCTCACATGGGGATTTTCTCTTGGTGTGAGATTTTCTTAGAATTGCATATTAGGCTCCTATTTATAACAGAGGGGGAGAGCCGATTCATGCCTAGTTTAGTGGAAAAAAAATCTCCAAGGAATTTGCTGCTCCGTCTGATTTAATCGGATGCCTGAAATGCTTCTTCTGATCAAAGAAACTTACAAAATGCTAGGTGGCTTCACGTGATGTCTCCACCTTTTTCTCCCTTTGACTAGTCAAAAGCAATATTTAATTTCCACATCATCAATTTAAAAACTTCTGAAATTATCATCAATTTGAAAACTTTTACGTGTACTGCTGCAACATTGGCATGAGTATCTTGAGAATATGGTGGGCTGGGCTCCCAGGCCCATGATTATAAAATTATGGTTTATTTTGATCGAGTCCGGTTCAACATGGTTCAATCAAATTGGCAAATCGGTTCAAGCATATCTTGATTAAATCAACTCCGATTTGGATCCGGTCAGACTTGTTGGATTCTGTTCGGACCCAATTTAAGTCAATCTCTAACAATTCCTCCTTTGATGAAAATTGGGGCCGATGCGTCCTCCTCTCCCACAAGGCCCGTATAGGGCCTACGTCGAATCAGTGTTCAAGTGGGCCGAGTCAGCTTCCTGCTTGGCCTTAGGAACCCACATAGTCCTCCGAGTCTCCTCCTTCATTGTGTATCTCTGAGAAGGGATTTCCCTGAAAGCAAAATTTATACCTGACCCGGTGTCTAATTTTGCTGTGTTTTGCCTCAGAATCTAAACTACTTCACGAAAGATAGATTCGTCCACCTTGTACAAATTATTCGACGTTCTTAGAGCCTTCAATACCATCGTGGCTCCATCCTGTACCTCCAAGACTCCTCCTGCAGAGGATGTCGTATAGCCCCTAGTGTCAAGAACTCCAAGAGACACTAGATTCCTTCCTAGCTTCGGGACATGGCGAACATTTGCTAGGATCTTTGTCGAGCCATCATGCAATTTTAATTTCACTGTTCCGAATCCGACAACTTTGCAAGGAACGTTGTTGCCGACACGAATTACTCCACCATTTGTGCACCGATAATCCACAAAGGTCGTCCGGTGTGGAGTCATATGATAGGAACACCCAGAATCCAGGAATCACTCATTAATGCTACTAGTGGTTGATCTGTTCGTCTGCTGACCTGGATTGCATATTGCATGATCAGACATATCAGAAGAAAATGAAGAGGAATTTTGACCTGAGGTGTGTTGTCGCCGACGAGACTGCCGTTGCCCACGGCGTGTATTAGCAGTGCGTGTGCCATCTGTCACGACCAGTACCTCAACTTTCTCAAAATCTATGTAAGAGGCCTCCACATGTGCGTCTTGACCCTATTATTGCTGCTGTAATTTTTTCTTAAGACTGCGACATTCTGACTTGATGTGACCTCGTTTCTTACAATAATAATAAGTGACATTTGATTTGTTACCTCCTCCTGCTTCATTAGAGTAGAGAGCTTCTCCTTTCCCTCCACCAAAGGAATTTGATGTAAGATGTGTGTCCATGAGCTCCTTAGACACAAGAGCAGTGATTACTTGTTCTGGAGTAATAGTAGTCTTTCCAAAAAGCATAGTTTCACGAAAATTTTTAAAAGAAGTAGGAAGTGAACATAAAAGGAATAAAACCTTATCTTCCTCTTCAATTTTGACACCCATATTCTCCAGGTCCAAGATGATTGTCTGAAAAGTATTGATATGCTCTTTGACCGATGTGTCTTCTGTCATACATAGGAAATGTAGTTTTTGCTTCAAAGTCATCTTACCAGTGAGAGTTTTGTCCTAATACAAGGATGCGAGTTTGTCCCAAATACCTTTAGCTATCTTTTGGGATGCAATTTCTCGAAGTGCTTCATTTGACAGGCTTAGGTACAAAACTGCAATTGCCTTTTGCTCCTTATATTCTTTCTCCTCCTCGGTCCCCTGCTGTCGTACCCCGGCCCAGACCCGAGACGCGACGGCGACTCGAACACCGCGCAGCGGAAGGAAAAGCCACGAATCATAACATATAATAAAACAACAACATAAAAACCAATAATTACAATCTATAAGTCCGATCGAATACAATTATCAAAATATAAAATAAATCTACAAATTACAGCTCCAAAATAACAATGACAATGATTAGCATATAAGGCGACAAAATAAAATAAAATACGAAAATAGTCGCCATCAGAGCTCCACATCTACGACTAACTACTAGCTGACTAAAAACTATCTACACCTCGATCTACAAATCGACTGCTCACCCCTGCAAGTCTGAAGCAAAAACAACGGAGATCAGCGAGTGCTGAGTAGGAGAATCACAATATGATCAACAAGCATCAAGTGTCAACTCAACAATGCATAATAACATAGCCTAAGATGCAGTCAAAGGCAATAAATACAACAAATACTCCTCACCTACTCCTAAACAACATAAACTGAATCATCGAGCGTGTGGATCATTGGGTAAAACCCCCGCACTCTACCACCTATAGAGTGGCATCAACCGTCTGCTCCAACGGTGACGCGACTACCCCCACCAAGCAGGTAGCCCGACGGACGGCATATCCGACATCCCCGCGACTACCCCTACCAAGCAGGTAGCCCAACGGACGTCGTATCCGACATCCCCACACCCGAAGGTGCCCAAAGTGATTAGTCAATATCCATACCCTCTCCCATCCCTGGGGGGGTTACCACATTGAAATGGTCCTGGACCGAAGTCCTCTCCAAGGTAGTAGCCTCTAGATCGACAACGACCATGCAACTCGACTCCAAGAGTGCAACAAGGTATATCACCATGATCAACAATATAACAACAACTCCAAGTGATTATGACATGATCAACATGATAAGAACATGCTAAACAAGTAAACAATGCCAAATATAACACATGATACAATGCACCCGATGACTAATCCAAGGCACCAAAGGATTAACATAACATACTATAATCAAGAATAAACACCAATAAAATGCAACACATGCAATTTCTCTACATGGAATGTCCAACAATAATGTGCAACAGGAGTTCAATAAATTTCAGAAAACAAACCAAACAACGAAAGTAAAAGTATTTCCGAAATTTATCTCCGACGATAAATCAACAACAAACATGGAACAACAGACTTGCAGGCTCAACTCATGCTCAAGCCACTCTCCAAACACCTATGCTCAACCCACTCTCCAAACACAATTATTTCACACCAATCAATCAACTAAATTCTCATACTAATAATTTAATATTATTTAAACACATCGACAACCTCAACAACTAATAACCTGAAAGAATATCCTAACAATATTTACTCAGAAAACCAACCCCACCATTGCGTTCAGCACGCAAAAATAATCAATATTGCTATTCACCTCAACTGCAACTGACAACTCGGGGTCCACCAACTAAATTAATTTCAAACACAACTATCAATTACATACTCAACAACAGCAAAATACCAAAAAATATAAAAATCATATCAAACGATCTCCAATCTAAAATCTGATACCACCATCACATTCATCATGCGAAAATGATCAAGATTTTTATTCACCTCAACTTCAACCGATAACTCGGGGTCCACCAAATAAATAAATTTCAAACACAGCTATATCAATAACTTACTAAACAACATCAAAATACCAAAATATGCCAAAATCATATCAAATGATCTCCAATCTGAAATCTGACACCACCATCGCGTTCAGCATGTGGAAATGGTCAAGATTTCTATTCACCTCAACTTCAACTGACAACTCGGGGCCCACCAACTAAATTAATTTCAAACACAACAATATCACTAACTTACTAAACATCATCAAAATACCAAAATATATTAAAATCATATCAAACGATCTCCAATCTGAAATCCGACACCACCAACGCATTCAGCACGCGAAAATGATCAAGATTTCTATTCACCTCAACTTCAACTGACAACTTGGGGCCCACCAACTAAATTAACTTCAAACACAACTATATCACTAACTTACTAAACATCATAAAAATACCGAAATATATCAAAATCATATCAAACGATCTCCAATCTGAAATCCGACACCATCATCGCGTTCAGCATGTGAAAATGATCAATATTTCTATTCACCTCAACTTCAACCGATAACTCGGGGCCCACCAAATAAATAAATTTCAAACACAACTATATCAATAACTTACTAAACAACATCAAAATATCGAAATATATTAAAATCATATCAAACGATCTCCAATTTAAAATCTGACACCACCATCGCGTTCATAATGTGAAATTGATCAAGATTTCTATTCACCTTAACTTCAACTGACAACTCGGGGCCCACCAACTAAATTAATTTCAAACATAACTATATCACTAACTTACTAAACATCATCAAAATACCGAAATATATCAAAATCATATCAAACGATCTCCAATATGAAATTTGATACCACCATCACATTCAGCACGCGATAATGATCAAGATTTGTATTCACCTCAACTTCAACCGACAACTCGGGGCCCACCAAATAAATAAATTTCAAACACAGCTATATCAATAACTTACTAAACAACATCAAAATACCAAAATATATCAAAATTATATCAAACGATCTCCAATCTGAAATCCGACACCACCATCGCGTTTAGCACACGAAAATAATCAAGATTTCTATTCACCTCAACTTCAACTGATAACTCGAGATCCACCAAATAAATTAATTTCAAACACAACTATATCACTAACTTACTAAACAAACATCAATACTAAAATATATCAAAATCATACCAAATAATCTCTAATCTAAAATCTGAAACCACCATCGCGTCCATCGCGTTCAGCACGTGAAAATAATCAAGATTTCTATTCACCTCAACTTCAACCGATAACTCAAGACCCACCAAATAATTTAATTCAAACACAATTATCACTCACTAACTAAACAATAGTAAAATACCTTAAAATATAAAGATTATACCAAACGATCTCCAATCTAAAATCCGATACAACCATTGCGTTCAGCATATGAAAATCTACAACTTTGATATTCACCTCAACTCGATCCGACAACTCTATAATCAACTTCAAAAATACCCTAATAATTTATAAATCAATCATATTTCATAAGATACAGCTCTCTTCTCTAAACTATTTATCCCTCTTCACCTACTCGTCTCCCTCTCCACCCGACTCCTGCCCGATGCCGCCTTCCCCTCTTCGCTCGGATCCACGCCGGTCGGCCCTCCTAGCCGCCGACGATCACCCCGGCCGGCCTGGCCGGCCTCTCCCGCCACTCCCGACACCGATAGGACACCTCTCTCTCTCTCTCTCTCTCTCTCTCTCTCTCTCTCTCTCTCTCTCTCTCCTTTCACCCGCGGACCCCCTCCTCTCTCCCTCTCGGCCACTGCCTACCCATCGCCGACCGGCGACTCCACGGCCCCCGCCCTCTCCTCGACCCTCCGGCCCCGCCCAGTCCCACGATCGATCGAGCGATGGCCTGGATGGCCCACCTTGGCAGCGCTCGGACTGCTCGTCGCCCAGTCCCACGATTTCTTGGCCTGACTGGCCGCCTAGCAGCCCGCAACCCTCACGCGATCACCCGCTGCATGCGACTTTCGCACGCGATCAGCCCGGGGGTACGGCGCAAGAACCTCCCCCTTGTCTTCTGTCGTCGGATTCGTCGAAAATAACAAACGGAAATGAAGCAACGGAGAGGATGAGATCTCCTACCTCGAGCTCCACCGGCGACACGCGCCGACTCCTCCTCCGCCTGCAGCATCTCCTTCCTCCTCTTCTTCTCTTCTCAACCTCAACTCACAGCTTCCCTTTTTTAAAACTCCTCAACATCAACACCACCTCTCCTCCACCTGCCACCTGCCACCTCTACACCCATCTATTTTTATTTTATTCCATTTTAAAAAAAAAATACCCGGACATAACACCTACATCTTATCCTTACCAAGAATAGCATCATGTATTTTCTCCATAGTTAAGATCGCTTTCATCTTCATTGACCAAAGTGCATAGTTGATATTGCGATCTAACTTCTCAATATCAAATTGGGTACTCACCATGGTTGGGAAGTAGGCTCTGATACCAACTGTTAGGAAATTTAAGATAATTTCCTGCAGGATCTACAAAACTCGAACCCGGCGAGGAAAATAGAAAATCAAATCCAATAATAATAATGCAGGAAAAACAAAAGACACAAGGGGGTTAACGTGGTTCGGACTCGGCGGGGTGCCGATCCTACGTCCACAGGGAGAAGAGGATATTGCTTTATTAAATTCAGAAAAAAACTTTTACAATAAGAGTGCAATAATCTAAATCCCCTTCAGAATACTGCAAACTGTCTTAAATTAATTGAATCTGAAACTGATATGGAGTAGAGGCACTGTCTTTGCAAGATCTGCCTTGAAACTGAACTCCTGCTGCTGTATGTCAGAAATTGAGAAGGGGCACTCTTTAGGAAAAGGGTCGTAGCAGCACTCTTAATTTTTTGGATCTCTGAAACTCTCACATGGGGATTTTCTCTTTGTGTGGGATTTTCTTAGAACTGCATATTAGGCCCCTATTTATAATAGATTGGGAGAGTCGATCCATGCCTACTCCGTCTGATTTAATCGGATGGCTGAAATGCTTCTTCTGATTAAAGAAACTTGCAAAATGTTTGGTGGCTTCACGTGATGCCTCCACCTTTTTCTCCATTTGACTAGTCAAAATCAATATTTGATTTTCACATCATCAATTTAAAAACTTCTGAGTTATCATCAATTTGAAAACTTTTATGTGTGCTGCTGCAACATTGGCATGAGTATCTTGAGAATATGGTGGGCTGGGCTCCTAGGCCCATGATTATAAAATTATGATTTATTTTGATCGAGTCCGATTCAATATGGTTCAATCAAATTGGCAAATCGGTTCAAGCATATCTTGATTAAATCAACTCCGATTTGAATTCGGTCGAACTTGTTGAATTCTGTTCGGACCCAATTTGAGTCAATCTCTAACAATGTTCACGTACATCAAATCTAAAAAGTTAATTAGGGTTCTTATATTTCAACATTATCATCATCAAGAACTAACTTCTAATGAGGCAGTCATCATAGATAACAACCGCGAATATAAAACTAGACAAATTGTGAAACATCGTATCTTAATGTCGCTTTGCTCTAGCATTTAGGGTGCCTCTTCCAATTGATGCTGCCCACCAATCCTCAATGATTGACATATTATAGAATGTCATTTTCTAAGATAATATTTGATTGGATGAAATAGATGAAGAATAAAATAATATTCTTTATGTCTGACTTATTCCCTTATTTGATTTCAACTTATTGACAACGGATAGATGGGGCCATAAGGAATACTATTCCTCATGGATGGGGAATATTATTTCTTATCTCAACCCAAGGAATAATATTATATATTTATTTCTTATGATATTTTTTAATATTGTCCTTAAATATTTTTAATATTATGTAAGAATATAAAAATTAAATTATTAAATTAATTTTAATAATTACATATCTTAAATAGATAATTATTATATTATTATTAAACATTATTTTAATAATTATTTTTTAAAAGATTCAATTAATTTTTATTAAAATAAATAATAGTTTTTATTATTTTAAATTAATAAATTATTTTATATTAATCCATTAATTATTATATTTTTATTAAATTAAATAAATTATAATATAATTTATTATATTATTAGAAGAGTATTTGATTCATTTTATTTTCAATTCTTTGTCCATAATTTCTTATGCTAAGTAGATAAAGTAATACTATTTCTTATTTGTTCCATATGTCAATCGAATAAAATAGATATTATTCCTTATCTATTTTATTCCTTATTAATTTTTTATTCGTTCTTTATTTTTATTCTTTACCGTTTCATTTCATCCAATCAAACACACCGTAGATCTCAACACATACTACTTGGCTCCCGTGAGATGATGGTAAACTCATACGCAAAGTATCTTGATCCTTGTAATCTCCTATGAGCAAAACCGTGGGCAAGTGAGGATATCAATAGCAATTTTGGAATTCAATGACATGATATCTGAATTTATTTCTCTTATTTAAACAAATTAAAATTCGGCACTAGGTAGTATTACTATTTTATTTAAATCCAAACTAAATCTATTATGTATTATGTACTCGAATCCGATTTAAGTCCGTCAAATAATTTAGTGCATCACTTCTTGTGTCACCTCCCTCTAATTGTTTCATGTACAAGTCAGTGCTTTCTAGAGATCTGAAGTGCAAACCTCAGTTCGTGATCCCCAGAGGACCAATTATATCTCTTCACTTGCAGTGGAACTGTCCTTAATAATGTCTCCTAGTCCTAGGGCTGCAAGAACATCAATATTTTAAGATAACTAGATACTTTCAAGCATGCATTTCATTGGAACACTTGTCTTTGCTTTGTCTTTCTTCTATTACACTATGATTAAACAACTATACTCAAAAATCCATGCCTTGTTGCTATCAGTTCATGTGCCCCAAGACAGAGGGTTCTGTTTTGGTTGAAAGGGTTCTATTTTACTTTCTGCTTTCAAGAAATTATTAATTAATTATGGATTGCATAGATTATGCGGTGAGCATCGTGAGACTGGAAAAAGCAAGCATTGGATTCCTCTCCCTTAGATTCTGTGAAGCTGACACTGCGCCATATTAGATTTGACTACTGTTAGGACTTCTCCTTTTTAAGGTTTTTATTGGAGATGCATGCAGATGCAGCAGTGGTGGTGTCCACTATAGAGTTTTTATCTTTTTACCTAAATTCAACTTGACTTTAATGTTTTCGATCGTAAATTTTTAATTCAGAGATTAGATCTGAGTTTTTTTTAAAATTATTTTATGAATAATTCATAACTTTTTAACTCAAAACGGATAAGCAGAAACCATTACTCTATTATTTTCACTCTTTACTTCGTCGAGCATGCTAATTTTTTTCTTAGGTAATCTACCAAATACGTCTTTGATTTTTTTAAAAAAAATCCAACTTCAAATTTATATTTTTACAAAGATATTAATAGTAAAATATAAAAATGATTTAGGTATATAATGTTTTTTTAGCACATTAGTATTTATAATATTATATATTGGACCAAACTAATTCCTCGGGTCCGTTTGATAGGCTCATGAAGCATCACTCGGCCCGTCCATTCAGAGACTCGGATCATGCTGGGCTGGTTCTAGTCCGGCTCGGGGGCTCCACCTAAGAACCCCGAGGGTATTGAGGTTGAAGATGAAAATAATGAGAAAACTCAGCATGAAGAGCCTTCATCCTCAACTTTACCTCAAGGTGAAGAAGAAGAAGAAGAAGAAGCTCTACCACCTCTCTCAAAAGGATACCGGTTGATAAGAGATCATCCAATTGAGCAAGTCATTGGAGAACCATCAATGAGAGTGGTAACGCACTTTAAACTCAAAAATATTTGTCAATACGTAGCTTTCATATCTCAAGTAGAGCCTAAAACATTAAGGAAGCCATAGAAGATAAATTTTAGGTAATTATCATGCAAGAGGAACTAAATCAATTTGTTAGGAATGATGTTTGGAATTTAGTACCTATACCTAGTGGACAAATCGTAATTGAGACTAAATGGGTGTTTAGAAACAAGTTAGATGAATGAGGTTTAGTCATTAGAAACAAAGCTAGGTTAGTGGCCCAAGGGTAGATTACAATGAAACTTATGCTCCCGTAGCTAGATTAGAAGCAATTCACATGCTTTTAGCTTATGCAAGTTTTAAAGACTTTAAACTTTTTCAAATGGATGACAAAAGTGCATTTTTGAATGGTTTTATTGATGAAGTTTATGTTGAGCAATCCCCCGATTTTAAAAGTTTTGAGTTTTTAAATCATGTTTTTAAACTTAAAAATGCTTTGTACGATTTTAGAAAAGCCCCTAGGGCTTGGTATGAAAGGTTTTCCACCTTTTTGATTGATAAAGATTTTAGCATTGGTAAAGCTGATGTCTCTCTTTATTAAAAATGATGAAAATGATATTTTGCTTGTATAAATTTATGTGGATGACATTATATTTGGAGTTACTAATGAATTATTTTGTGAGTGGTTTGCAAAGTGCATGCAAGAGGAGTTTTGAGATGAGCATGATGGGGGAACTCTCCTTCATGCCCGGTCTCCAAATGAAGCAAACCAACAAAGGGATATTCATTAATCAAGCCAAGTACACAAAGGAGCTCATCAAAAGATTTGGGATGAATGAAGCCAAACTAGATAGCTTCTACACTAATGAGCACATCCATTAAGCTTGATAAAGATGAAGATGGTGTAAAGGTAGATGAAAAATAATATCGAGGTATGATCAGTAACCTTCTTTATTTAATCGCAAGTAGACCTGATATCATGTTTAGTGTTTATGAATGTGCTAGGTTTCAATGTTGCCCTAAAATGTCTCACTTAAGTGCGGTCAAACGCATATTGAGATATTTGAAAGGCACGATTGAAATAGGAGTATGATATCCATGTAATGCATCTTTCGATCTAATTGGTTTTTCGGATGCTAATTTTATCAGGTGTAAAGTAGACAAAAAAAAGTACTAGTGGGTGTTGTTAATTCCTAGGGATGAGTCCGTTTTCTTGGTTTTTCAAGAAACAAAACTCGATTGTGCTTTCAACTATCGAAGAGTAATACATCGTCGCGGCTAGTTGTTGTGCACAAGTCCTTTGGATGAAGCAAACCATTTTAGACTATGAACTTAGATATTCATGTATACCTATACATTGTGACAACACTAGTGCAATCAACTTAACTAAAAATTTGGTTTTACACTCTAGGACGAAACACATTGATCTAAGGCACAATTTTCTTAGAGATAATGTAGCTAAGGGTAATATATCTTTAGAATTCGTATCCACCGACAAACAACTTGCGGATATATTTACAAAATCCTTGAATGAAGAGAGTTTCACAAACCTAAGGATGCAATTAGGATTTTGGACTTTGCCGAATGCTTAAGTTTTTAAAATTTGCATGCTTTTTGAAAAATCGTGTTTTATATGGTATCATCACACTTATGTAATGCCTTGTAGTGGGACTTTGCGACTTATCGATGTTTGCCTTCTATAGACTTACATTGGTGGAAATGACTATAGTGGTAGATGATACTTGGCTTTATGGTTTTCTCGGATTTCTTGATAAACTCATTAATAGTACCTTAATTTTTGTTCTTTTTAATTGATGTCAAAAGGGGGAGAAAAGACAAGATCACATTTGTTTTATGGTGCATATAGATAGGGGGAGCTATAAGCTTGATATGCATATTGATAAGGGAAGTATAGGTTAACTTATGTTAGTAATTTATATGACTTATCAAAAAACTCACAAATGTACACTTTAAAATTGATAAATTTCATATTTTGTTTGCAATCATCAAAAAGGGAGAGATTGTTGGCCCAAGGGTTGCCCCTAGGCTTCAATCTCTATTTTTTTTATAACAAACTTGAAACTAATACATTTGTCAAGTTTTGAGTTCAGGTTGAGGTTACGATATGTGCGCGAAGTTCGTTCAGAGAAATACAAAAAATCGACAAAAATAGCTCCGAAAATGAGAGAGTAGAAAATCTAGAGTTAGGATTAGATTTTATATAATATGACTCTAGAAATATATCCCAAGCCTAATTGTAATGATATCCACTACTACAAATATGTTATTCAGCAATGGCTATTAGCAACGGTGATCAGCAACGGTCACTCAAGCCATTGCAATTTCGAACAACATTCTTAATTACGGCCGCTCAGGCCATTGTAGATGTAATATATCTACAACGGCTTTGTTACGACTGCTCGAGCCATTGCAGATATATTATCATATTAGTAACAGCTTAGTTACAGCTACTGCATCCGTCACTCTTTAGCCGATCACACGCTCGCGACGCGAAAATAAAATACTTATCAGCAACGGCGTACTAACGGACGAGTGAGTCGTTACCGATGATGTTACTTATCAGCAATGGCTTTCTAACGGATGAGTGAGCCATTACTAATAATTTTATTTAACTCGACCCCGATCGCGCCCGCCCCTTCCTCCTTCTTCTTCCTTACTGCTGCCGCCGTCGCTGATCTCCGCCCGCCCGCCGCCGCCCGCCTTCGTCGCCCGCCACCGCCCGCTATCGTCGCCTGCTCCAGGTAACTTCAGCACCCCCTATTTATTGTAGAACCGGCCGAAACCCTAGGTTTAGGGTTTTGGCCGGCGGTCGACGGCCGGAGCATTGTCCAGTGTTGGACACTAGACTTCGGGGCCGAAAAATTGAGTTAATATTTAGGGTTTTTTTAAACCATATTTTTTTTTCTTTTATAAAATCCTAATTATAGATTAATTAAATGTTTTTATGGTAAATTTAGATGTTTAGATTAATTAAATCTTAGATGTTAAGATTAATTAAATGTTTAGGTTAATTTAGATGTTTAGATTAGATTAGATTAATTTAGATTACTGTTAATCTTTAGATTAAATTAGATTAATTTTATTGTTAATCTTTAGATTTAGATTAATTAGAATCGTCCACTTCGGACTCGTGCCGGAATCGTCGACTTTGGACTCGCGTCGGAATAGTCCACTTTGGACTTGTGCCGGAATCTTCCACTGTGGACTCGAACCGGCATCGAAACATTTAGAAAATAATCATCCATCTGATGAGTTGATACATTTCACGTACGCATCAAGGAGTCGGATATGATTTAGCAAAATCTTAGATCCGTTCGGGGGTTGTATGTTCGTGTAAAAGAAGTAGATGATCTTTTATACGACATACAACCATTGAATTATCCCTGATTGGATAATTTGGGAATATAGTTATTTTTATTGCACTTAGTTTTTTATTTTAACTGTTAACTCATTAATTCTTAAATTTTGGCTATTGTGTCTCTCTTGTTCTTCGATGCGTGCCCATATGATATGCGTATTCGGAGAACTATAGGGACATGCTGCCAAAATTTAGAATGAAGTTAGCGGTTAACAGAAATACTTAGTGCAATATGAATAACATGAATCCCGAATGGAACAGGACCATCTCACCTAAAGGCATTAACTGAAGAAATTATCATTGATTGACAGAATCATATCGGGCGATCGAAGTTGGATGCACTGACGTCTTGATCATGGAGCATTAACGAATGAGTTTCGATTAGGTGTAACTTACTTCCTAAATTTTGCCTATTCGAATCAAAAATTCGTTAGCGTCGGTGATAAAATCCGATATCTGTGCCGCATTTGCTTGAATGCACAATTTTTGGATCGTGAAACTGTCACTTTGCATATGTATAGCAAAGGGTGCACCAAGATGTTTTCTATGGACTTGTCACGGGGAGTCACGTGATGTCAGGACGTCGAGCAATCCTATCGTTCAGACACATGGTGAATCTTCCTCTGCTGGTGTTTCTTTATCCAGTCCATCTAATCCCTATAGATCTATGATACTTGATAGTCTTGGGGGGTCAATTCTAGCTGAATGATAATGTCGATCGACCAATTACTGCGACGTCAGTGCCACCAGATACTATAGGTGTTGATATCATAGAAGTACAACCTGCGGTAGAGATTGAATTATCGAATAAAGAAGCCGCAGAATTTTACGAGATATTGAAAACTATCGATGAACCTTTGTATGAGAATTGTCCCAAATACACTAGGTTTTCGGCAATGACACAACTCCTGAACATCAAGGCCGATTGTAATATCAGTGGGGTTGCGTTTGATCGGATTGCGGGATTGATTAATAGAATATTGTCTACTGAAAACAAGTTTGAGCCAACTTTTTATAAGACTAAAAAGTTGATGAGAAAATTAGGGCTTGGGTACGAAAAAATACATGCGCGCTAAAATAACTGCATTTTATATTATAAAGAAAGTTGGATAAATGCATGTATGTCAACATCCTTGTTACAAGGAGAAGAAATCTATCCGATAGAAAAATATCACGTTTAAGGTGCTTTGGTATTTTCCTCTAACACCGAGGCTTCAAAGATTATTCATGTCAGAGAGGACGGCCCCCTACATGAGTTGGCATGCAAGAAGTTGTGATGATACAATAATGACTCATCCATCCGACAGTGAAGCATGTAAACATTTGGATACATGTTATCCTTCATTTGCTAGGGATACTAGAAATATTAGATTGGGATTGTGCATGGATGGTTTTATTCCGTTTGGTCATTCTGCAACTCCTTATTCAGTTTGGCCAGTGTTGCTAACAGTTTATAATTTGCAGCCGTCAATGTGTATGAAAGATGAATTTATTTATTTTTCGATGATTATTTCGGGTCCTAAGGGTCCGCGAAAAGAAATTGACGTGTTTCTCAGACCCCTAATAGATGAATTGAAAATATTATGGACTGAGGGAGCTGTCACTTATGATTGTCATTGGAAGCAAAACTTCAATTTAAAGGCCACGGTCTTGTGGACAATCAATGATTTCCCGGCCTACGGCATGTTGTCTGGTTGGAGCATTCACGTCCGACTCTCTTATATGTATTGTATGGAACACTCTAAATCATTCAGTCTTCAGAAGGACGAAAAATCTTATTCTTTGACTATCATCGTCAATTCCTACCGGCTAACCATCAGTATCGAATGAATCATAATAAATTTACTAAGGGCAGAGTCGAAAGAGATGAGCCACCACCGATGTTGTCCGGTGAACAAATATTAGCACGTGTTTCAGCACTTCCAGAGATAGTGTTTGGTCGGAATAAAAGAGTATCAGGCTTTGGTCAAACACATAATTGGGTGAAAAAAAGTATCTTTTAGGAATTGTCGTATTGGAGTTCATTATTGATTCGACATAATTTGGACGTCATGCACATTGAGAAAAATGTGTTTGATAATATTTTTAACACTTTGATGGATGTTCTCAGGAAAACTAAAGATAATGTCAAGGCCTGACATGATATGAAAATACTTTGAAAGAGACCAGAGTTGGAGTTACAAGAGGTCAACAAATGATATCTGAAGCCGAAGGCCCCGTATGTGTTAAATAAACAACATATAAAAGATGTTTGTCTATGGACCAAAGAACTTAGATTACCCGATGGATATGCCTCAAACTTATCTCGATGTGTGAACGTCAATGATTGTAAAATATTAGGGATGAAGAGTCATGATTGTCATGTATTCATGCAGAGATTGCTTCTGATCGCATTTCGAGATTTTCTACCTGATAATATTTGGGGTTCATTGACTGAATTAAGTATGTTTTTTAGAAATATTTTTGTGAATGTCCTTCGAGTCGAAGATATGTCAGCACTTGAAAGTAATATTGTTGAAATTATATGCAAGCTGGAGCAGTTTTTCCCTCTTGCCTTTTTTGACTCGATGGAGCATCTACCGATACACTTGGCATACGAGGCATGAGTTGGTGGCCCCGTTCAATACCGGTGGATGTACTTATTTGAAAGATACATGAATCGTTTGAAAAAAAGTAAAGAACACCGCAGCTGTTGAAGGATCAATATCTGAATCATATATCATCCAAGAAATTTCAACATTCTACTCATTTTACTTTGAATTGATAGTGCAGACAAGATTTGATCATCTTCCACGTAACGACGACGAGGGAGTTCAACATTCAGATGGACGTTTAAATATATTCTGTCACTCTGGTCGTGCTTTTGGTTCTCGTTCGTCTCGACACTTAAGCGACGAAGTTGAATATGTTGATGATGATGATTATGAAGTTGAGGAAGCTGGAGAAGAAAAAAATATGAAGAATATGAAGAAGATGGTGAAGAAGAAGAATTTGAAGACTATTACTTAGATGATGATGAATAATTGTAAAGTATATCTTCTATTAAATCTATCTCTACTATATATATAATCTAATTATATGCTTATTCGGCAAATATGGTGGGTCGTGGTTATCGTCGAACGAGAGCTTCGGAGTCTCCGATCGGTCAGACTCCAGCACTTCCTCCTGTCGATGATACTCCTACCGTTGATCCTCATGCCGCCGAGGCTAGTTCATCGAGATGTAGGCAGCTACGTAGGCCGAACAAGTGGCAGCCTCCGCCAGCCACGGAGTCACGTAGACTCATTAGTGTGATTGGGGAGCGGTAATGTATCATGAATTATGAATTATTACAAATTCATTATATCATAATATAATATTGAACTTTATTTTTGTTGTGCATGTTCGAGTAGGAGGATGTGCTGAGGACCATATCTTCTATGATTCGACGATACATGCATGGGGCAAGGCCCATGTGGTCGCACGTGCCCCGTGAGGACGTCGACATGCTATGGCATGAGTTTGAGGCACGTATTAAATTTTTTTTATATACATAATGATTAATATTGGTAAGTATTAATGGGACCCCGATTGGATATATGGGACCAGCTCGTGGCATTATGGTCGACGGATCGATGGCAAGAGGTTCCTAGGACTGCGGCTAGAAACCGCATGTCCGGGGGAGGAGCGCGTTTCACTGGCGGCTCAATATCATTTGTAGTGCACGCTCGTCGTATGGTAAATATTATACCTTAAATTAAATTATATATTTTATTTGTTACTCTGTGTAATAAATAATGTATTTGTTTTGTAAATGTAGACGATGGTGATAGATGATAGGACTGTCCAGTGACCCTCCCCGATGGAGATGTTTGAGCGGACTCACCGTCGAGGACATGGGGCGGGGGAGTACATCGACACCCACGCTGCAATCATTATGGTAAGTATATTTGTTTAAATTATTCATTATTTATTTATAATTTAAGTTTTAGGAAAATATGAAACAAAAAATCAAACTCGAGTAGGAGACCTACACTTAGACGGTGACGCAGCGCGGGGGCACCCCCGAGGACTTTGACGCAAGAGCATGGGTCGAGGCTGCAGGTGGCTGGGACAACGGCCGTGTATACGGCTTTGCAGGCAGTGGTCATGCGTGAGCCGTGCTCGGGCCACTTGGGGCACCAACCCCTCCTGTTGCTGGTGAGCGACCGTCCACCTCCAGGACTAATTATGATCAGAGCAGCAGGATAAGGACACTGGAGGAGACGGTCGCGCGTCAGAGTGAGATGATAGAGCGTCAAAGTCAGATGATGGTGGAGATGCATGCTATGCTACGCAACATCTTAGCTTATATCGGAGTAGGCATCTCTTCAGCATCATCAGATCCATCGTCCTTGAGCTAGTCCACGCCGGTGTACACCCAAGCACTCCAGACCCCTCCATATTATGATCCAAACCTTCCTCCACCGTCGTCGTGAGGTTTATTATTTTGTTTGGATATTGATACGATAGTTTTGAATTTAAATAGTTTTTATATGATTGTAGATAATTATAAATATAAGTATAATTGTTTTGATTTATATCTGGTTGTATCTGTGATGTGTATGTGAATGGATGTGTGTATGAGTGTGTGAGTTATGTATCAGGTTAAATGTATTAATGTATTAATGGAAATTAGAAATTTTAAAAATTTTCATTTACAAGTTAATATCATCAACAACGGCTTTTTCACGGTTGTCCGTGGGAAAGCCGTTACTGAAAGTGTATTGTATTTTATGGGCCACAACCTCAAAGTCATTGCTGATGACCTCCATTGCTGATAGCTTTCAGCAATGGCTCAACAACGGTTGGAGTCGTTGCTGATGCTTGTTATTCCAATAGTGATACAAGTCAAAACTTGGTAACGAAATCCGAAAATGAAGCACACAAGAAGTAAACTTCAAAATCCCGCTTCAGCGCAGATTCAGTCGACCGACTAGTCGATCGGCAGAAGCAAAAACCTCGCAGCGCATAAATTTGGTCGACCAATTGGTCGATCGCTATAAGCCGTAAAAGGGCAGTAGGGTATTTTGTCGATCGTCTGGTTGACTGAATGGTGCCCAAAATTGGCAGAGCGCTGCGATCGCTCAGGCAATCAATCAGTCGATCGACCAACGATCGACCGATAAGCGATCGGGTGTCTCCCAACGGGCAGAAAAACATCCGTTGGGTGGAGCTGCCAAGTGAGGGGTTGTAAATACCCCTCACCAACCCTCTTAAACTCTCTTTTACTGTTCATTAAAGTCTTCAAAGAGAAATTAGTGCCTTATAAGCTTGATTTGCTTGTGCTTGCTTCATCGATCGACGATCTCTCTCAAGCGCTCGTCTCGCCTCGACTCCAGCTTTGATTCGATCTCATCATCTTGTGGAGTTGGAGGCATTGAAGGCTTTAGAAGGAGCTCTTTGTTGTGGTCTACTCTTTAGCTCCTTTTGTTGTGTTTTTACTTGTTATTAAACTTGATTCTCATTGTAAGCTTGGTAGGTGTGCTAGGTTAAACACCTTAGGGTTTCCGTTGTAGAATTGTATTTTGCTTAGGTGAATAGGTTTGAGGCATTCTCAAAGGGTTGAGAAGTGAGTCCTCGATTGTATTCAAAGGGAAACACATTGTTTATAACGGATTAGTTAGAAATCCTTGGTGTGGAGCCAAGGTAGTGGAGTAGGCGATTGGCCGAACCACTATAATCTTTCGACTTTATATTGCCTTGTTTTTGGTGCATATAATTGCTTTTCATACTCGCTATCGAATATCATTTAGTCGCACTTAATTTAGGTTGAAGTTGGAATTGATTTAAAAGAAATTGAATAGAGATTAAAAGTAACCCAATACTATTCAACCCTCCTTCTAGTGTGGGTATTTGAACAATAGTAGGGAATACACCAAAGCGATAGATCGTCAATCACAAGGTTACCATGATAACCTCTTGTCCAAGGATTGATTGCTCCCACTATCACCTGAGGAACAACCTATTGACACTCATGTAAGGATTCCATTTAGTGTTCCTCGAGCGAGTTCGTTCAGTGGACTCATTCTCTAGTGAGCACCTGCACTTGTACATTAATGACTCCTCAAAGGTAACTGTGAGATCGGTTACCCCTATCAAATCGGGTCATATACCAAGTGCACTAGTCTTGACGGAATCATTAATCCCCTACTCGGTGATCCTACGACTAGGATGTTTAGAACTGGGGCCTCTGGATTCTAAGTCTCACTGGCATGATCTCATCATGGCCTTATGTCACGCCCCAACTCAGGGTCCCGTGACCGGTCAAGGTATACGTGCCTATACCCCGAAGCCTAACCCATGCACATGCCAAAACAAATAGTGTAGCGGAAAGAAAACAACAAGTTTTATTTTAAAGGAAAAGTGAATCAATAACAAGTTTATATTACTAACTCAGAAGTAAAGAAAATGCGGAAATACGATTAGGTTCAACAGTTCAAAAGTTCAGTCAAATAAAACCTGAAATAATAACATAAATACCCTCAGGCTACAACGCCAAAACAAGCTAATAAAAGTGCATGACACTACCAAAAGAAAAACTTGACTACGACCCTAACTAGTACTGCTCTGAGATCCAACGGCTCCTCTGCCCTCCAGCGACGCCAAGTGCCTCCAACCCACCTCACCGGTCAAGCTCTGTAAAACAGAAATCACACTACAATGGGTGAGTTCAAAGAACTCAGCGAGCGGCTTTATCCGCCCTCATAAATAAACACAGAGATAACATAAATAAATTCTATATCTAAAAAGGCCACGTCGCAAAAATGTGACTAGCTACCCGGCCCGAAGGCCATCCATGCCCACGGGATCTATCTCTTCAAAAAGGTGCATCGAGCCGAAACCCTACCATACCCGAAGGCAACGTCACCTAAAAAAATGTACATCAGTCGAGCCCTACCATGCCCAAAGGCAACCTCACCATTACAGAGGTGCATCGGGTCGAAGCCCTACCATGCCCAAAGGCAACATCACCATCAATGAGGTGCACCGGGTCGAATCCTTACCATACCTAAAAGCAACATCACTGTCAAGAGGTGCATCGGGTCGAATCCCTACCATGCCCAAAGGCAACATCGCCATCAAGAGGTGCATCGGGTCAAATCCCTACCATGCCCAAAGGCAACATCACCATAATAGATGCATCGGGTCGAATCCCTACAATGCCTAAAGGAAACAGCGCACATATAAGGATAATCGGGAAAGACCCTCCGAACTTATCCTGCAGGTTGGGAATTGACATCCAACCACATGGGCGTAGCCCGTAACCCAGCTCCTAAATGAGCCGCTCCGCCATTCCCAAGGATTTGGCGCATCAAGACCTAAGTCAAGATTCTCCTATGGTGTCCTAAGGGTGTCCTCACTATGAAGCGTCTCAACACTTCAAACCCGACCCTTACCCCTTAGACCTGCAACGTCATGAACCCGTGTGGTTTTATTTCATGCATATATTGTAAGTTGGTTCATAACAGATTATGCTTACCCTTATACCCAATTTTAATTATAGAATTAAAATCTAGATCATCTCAATTAGGATTTTGTTTTAGAGTTTTATTTTAGAATTTTGTTCTGCCCAGAAGTGCTATGTATACCCCGAATCTACTCTTCAAAGTGTGTCCTATATTTCCAAACTATGTTTTCTGATCAAAACTATAGGTTACACGACTATAATCAAAGATCTAATCACATAATAACAGAGAAATTAAAAATCAGCACAGATTCAATAAACAGCACATAAATTTCAAAAAGTTGAAATTTCCAGCACAACATGAAATAAAATCCGAATTTTGCAGAATTAAATTCCTAAGTTTCTAACATCACAGATTCATGTCATCAAGCCAATCATGCATACAATCTCATAATTTTTATTCAACAAAAACTAGCATATATATCAAGAATATCTAAACCAAGAATCAAGGAAATTAAATTAATTCTTTAGCATCAAGAACCTCTAGAACTCCAAGATGAGGTTTGCACCCAAGATTCACAAGATTTAATTATAAAATCACAGATCTTCCCTTAAACATAAATTCTATGATTGAGATCAAAATTTAAGATCTAAGCATGACATAGAAACCCAGAAAATCTCAAGAACACAAAAGGACATTATCAAAATCAAGAATCCTCAAGACGGCTTCAAGAAAATTCGAAGAAAACCCGAATAGGAGGGATAAAACCACTCACCTTGATTAGGAAAATGATTTAGAGAAGAACTTCCAAGCGGCAATATCCAAATCCGGCCTCAAAGGGGGCGGCTCGACTCAACAAGGGAGAAAGAGGGGCGGCGGCTCCACTCAAGCCGACGACTCCAAGAAGAGGGAAGGAAGGAGGGGCAGTGGCTCCTCCTTAAGCCGGTTGTTCCAAGATGGGGAAAGAGAGAGGGGAAGAGGGGAGGATGGCTCGGCGGTTTGGGCTGTCGGCTGGCTCTTCCTCTCACAATTGTGTGGCTCCAAAAATTGGAGCCACAACCTAGGGGAGGGGTTTTTATAATTCCTCCTCAACCCTAACCCTTCTAACTTAAGCCCAACCCGCATCCACTTAAGCCAAGACCAACTCGCTAACCCGATAAACTTAATTAAATTAATTTAGGCTTGATTAAACACACAACTAAGTCATAAGCATCTAATTAAATGCATCCACATAGGCATAATTGATATTTATCCAAACACCACAATAATTAAAAATAATTCTAATCACTCAAACCTAATTTCATAAATTCATAAATTTATATTCTACTTACCTGAGCTTGCAAGCTCGCTCCGGACCATGAGTCGACTCGGCTCGACCATGAACTAGTCCGCTAGGCTGGCAAACACACGCAACAGAAAAAAAAAAAATTAAATATCTAGGATATTACAATCCTCCCTCCTTAAAGAAAATACGTCCTCGAATTTCAGAAAAGAATAAGAACCCATCGCATCATCAAATAATGAAGGATAACACTCCCTCATATGAGACTGTTGAATCCACCTCTACTGCCATAGGCTCGATCACATGAGACTCATCCCGAATATACCTCTTCAGCATAGACACATGGAATACTGGATGTACTCGATCCATACTGGGAGGTAGGGCCAACTCATAGGCCACGGCTCCCTTGCGTCTGAGAATAGAAAATGACCCAATGAACCTAGGGCTTAGCTTTTCTTTCTTACCAAACCTCACTACCCCTTTCATAGGGGACACCTTGAGGAACACCATGTCCCCCTCAGCAAACTCTACCTCCTTGGCCTTTCCATCCGCATACATCTTTTGGCGACTCTGAGCTGCCAACAGCCTCTCTCTGATTTACTTCACTTTTTCCACAGCCTCCTCCACCAGATCAGGTCCCATCATAAGGGAATCTCCTATCTCAAACCTGCCTACAGGTGACCTGCATCTCCGCCCATATAATGCTCAAAGGGGGCCATCCCAATGCTACTGTGGTAGCTGTTATTATAAGCACACTCAATCAAAGGTAGGTGTCTCTCCCAACTGCCCTCCAGGTCTAAGACACATTCCCTCAACATATCCTCCAGCGTTTGAATAGTTCGCTCTGACTGACCATTCGTCTGAGGGTGAAATGCAGTACTGAACTGAACTTGAGTGCCCAACGCCTCTTGGAAGGATCGCTAAAATCGAGCCATGAACTGAGTGCCCCGATCTGAGATAATCATAACTGGAATTCCATGATAAGCAACTATCCGATCCAAAAACAACCTCGCACACTGTTCAGCTAAAAAGGTCATCCTGACTGGTATGAAGTGCGATGACTTGGTTAGGTGATCCACCACTACTCAGATAGAATCATTTCCTTTTTCGGACTTTGGCAACCCAGTCACGAAATCCATGGTTATCTTCTCCTATTTTCACTCCCATACCCCTAAGTTCTGGAGCAACCCTGTCGGCTTCAAATGCTCAGCCTTCACCTTCTGACACACTAAGCACTTAGACACAAACTCGACCACTTCTCTTTTCATAACTTTCCACCAATAATTCTGCCTGAGATCTCGGTACATCTTCGTGGCTCCCAAATGCATAGTATAGGTGGATCGATGAGCCATCTCTAGCACCTACCTGCGAACCTCGACCATATCTGGTACCATAATCCGGTTCTTAAACCTCAGGACGCCCTCCGAGTCCACATTGAACCCATTATCTGCATCTTCTCTCCTGGTCAGGTCCTTAGTGAGTGCACAAAAAAACATCCTCCTCATGCGTTGCCCGCAACATGTCAACCAACGCCGACTGCACTCTCAAGTAGGCCACTAGCACACCTGATTTTGACACTGCCAAGACTTCTCCTCCATCCAAACATAAGCCCAACTCCTAAGCCAACGGCCTCCTCCTGATCGCCAAATGTGCTAAGCTGCTCATAGATTTCCTGCTCAAAGCATCTGCCACCATGTTAGCCTTCCCCGGATGGTACATGATTGTGCAATCATAGTCCTTCAACAGCTCCAGCCATCTTCTCTGTCTTAGGTTCAACTCCTTCTAGGTGAGCAAATACTGGAGACTTTTGTGGTCAGTGTATATCTCACAAGCCTCGCCATAAAGGTAGTGACGCCACAACTTCAATGCAAACACCACCGCTGCCAGCTCAAGATCATGAGTTGGGTAATTCTTCTCATGAACCTTCAACTGCCTGGAAGCATAGACTATCACTTTGCCATTCTGCATCAGCACGCAACCCAAACTGACTCGGGAGGCATCACAATAAACAACAAAACCTCCTGACCCCGAGGGTACTGCTAAAACTGGTGCCGATGTCAAGCGGTCTTTGAGCTTCAGAAAGCTCTCCTCGCACCTACTTCACATTCGAACTTGACCTTCTTCTGGATCAGGCGGTTCAATGACGCTGCAATCTGGAGAAATTCTCCATAAACTTTCGTAGTAACCTGCCAACCCCAGAAAACTGCGAATCTCTGAGATATTGGTCGACCTCTTCCAGTTCTAAATTACCTCTATCTTTGCAGGGTCCACCTTTATTCCTTTCTTGGACACCACATGACCAAGAAACCCTACGCTCTCTAGCCAGAACTCGCACTTGGAGAATTTGGCATACAACCTGCGCTCCATGAGAGTTTTTAGAACTACCCTCAAGTGCTCAACATGCTCCTCCCTGCTCCTGGAATAAATCAAAATGTCATCAATGAACACAATCACAAACTTATCTAGGTATTCCTTGAACACTCGGTTCATCAGGTCCATAAATGCTACAAGTGCATTAGTCAGCCCGAATGACATCACCAGAAACTCAAAGTACCCATACCTTGACCTGAAAGCAGTCTTAGGGACGTCACTTTCCCGAATCCTCAACTGATGATACCCTGACCGCGGGTCAATCTTAGAAAACCACTGCGCTCCCTGAAGCTGATCAAACAAGTCATCAATCCTAGGCAACGGGTATCGATTCTTCACTGTTACCTTGTTAAGCTGTCGGTAATTAATGCACATCTGCATGGACCATCCTTCTTCTTTACAAAGAGCACTGGAGCACCCCAAGGCGAAACACTGGGGCGAATGAAACTCAGATCAAGCAGCTCCTGCAGCTGGGACTTCAACTCCCTCAACTCAACTGGTGTCATCCGATACGGAAGAATGGAGATCGGCTTCACCCCTAGCTATAAATCGATACAAAATTCGATCTCTCTCTCTAGAGATAATCCTGGCAACTCCTCAGGAAATACATCATAAAACCCGCATACAACAGGTGTCCTCCCGATGTCTCTGGCCGCACCTCCACCTTCCTCTGCCACTGACACAAAGGCCAAAAATGATTGACACCCGCCAAAAGTAACTTCCGGGTCTTAAGAGCTGATATCGCCGTCAATGGCTCACCCCTTCCCTCACCCTGGAAGGTAAACTGGGGCATCCCGGGCTTACTGAAGGTCACAGTCTTAGCCCTGCAATCAACTGAAGCGAAATGGTCCGCCGCCCAGTCCATGCCCAATATCACATCAAGCTCCAACATCGACAGGAGTGTCAAATCGGCCATCAGCACATGCCCACAAATGACTACCTTGCAGCCTCGAAAGACTGTCTATGTCATCACAGAAACGCCCGTAGGCGTAGACACCACAAGGGATATCCCTGACAACTTAGCAGCAACCAAGGCAGACACAAAAGAATTCATAGCACCTTGACCGAACAAGACATATGCAATAGTTGAACATACAACAAGGTTACCTAATACTACTTCCCTGAACGCCTCAGCGCCCTCTTAGTTCATAGCGAACACCCGTGCAACGGGCCTCTCTGAGCCACCAGCTCGCTGGCCTCCTCCCTGAGTCTGACCCCTCCGAGCTACGGAACCCACTGACATCGGTGCCTTTCCTTTGGTCTGATCAGGCTACTAGCTACCTCTTCCAAGACAATCCATCCTGAAGTGCCCAACCTGTCCGCACCCAAAATATGCCTCAGAACGAAACCGCTCTTTTGTCGCACATAACCATGACCCTTAAGCATAAGGTCGCTCTACACTCATAATTTATATTTCCTGAAATCTAAGAGAAAGATCCTCCAATCAATCCAAAATTTCATCTATAGGGGAAATTTACTTTCAGCCAACCCTTGCAGATCCCTTCTGCAGAACTCTATCAACTGCCCCCCCTAGGATCCCTAGGGCCACCCTAACCATACTGCACCATAAATATTTAACTATATGATGAGACCCAATGAATCATTCAAGATACTAAACAATCATTGCAAGGATCTCTAATCCAGGCACCCATACAAAGGTAGCCCCCCCAAATGGTGCACTCTCTAACACAGGGTCATTCACGACCTCCAGCAGTGCTACCCTGGGACTGTCCTAGCTCCTCCTCCCTATGGAGTGCCTCAGTCAGCTCAGCCACTCGGGCCTGCAGCAACACAACTATGGGATATGGTCCCACTTCCTCCCGGGCTTGCGGTGGTCTCCCTCGACCCCGGCCCCGGCCTCGGCCTCGGCTTCGGCGCTCAGTGGAGTTGCTATCACTACAACTCCTTGCGGCATCAAAGGCCTCCATTGATCTGGAAATACCAGGAAAAAAAAATTCAAGATTAAGCAACTGAATCCACCCACTATTTTGCAAACTAAACCATAGGTCGTCCTAAGGTGCAGACTTAGCCCATTGATCTCATAACATACCCCTACCGTATACTGACACGCTAGCAATGCCCTATACGGTGACAAATCTAGCTCGTAGTCGGACTGAACCACATGCTCTGATATCAACTTTGTCACGCCCTAACTTAGGGTCCCGTGACCGGCCAAGGTATACGTGCCTATACCCCGAAGCCTAACTCATGCACATGCCAAAACAAATAGTATAGCGGAAAAAAAATAACAAGTTTTATTTTAAAGGAAAAGTGAATCAATAACAAGTTTAGATTAATAACTCAGAAGTAAAGAAAATGCGGAAATACAATTAGGTTCAACAGTTCAAAAGTTCAATCAAATAAAACCTGAAATAATAACATAAATGCCCTCAAGCTACAACGCCAAAACAAGCTAATACAATGTGCATAACACCACCAAAAGAAAAACTCGACTACGACCCTAACTAGGACTGCTATGAGATCCAACGGCTCCTCTGTCCTCCAGCGACGCCAAGTGCCTCCAACCCACCTCATCGGTCAGGCTCTGCAAAACAAAAATCAAACGACAATGGGTGAGTTCAAAGAACTCAGTGAGCGGCTTTATCCGCCCTCACAAATAAATACAGAGTTAACATAAAATAAATTCTATCTCTAAAAAGGCCAAGTCGCAAAAATATGACTAGCTACCAGGTCTGAAGGCCATCCATGCCCACAACATCTATCTCTTCAAAGAGGTGCATCAAGCCGAAGCCCTATCACGCCCGAAGGCAACGTCACCTCAAAAAATATGCATCAGGTTGAACCCTACCATGCTCAAAGGCAACATCACCATCACAAAGGTGCATTGGGGTCGAAGCCCTACCATGCCCAAAGGCAACATCACCATCAATGAGGTGCATTGGGTCGAATTCCTACCATACCTAAAGGCAACATCACCGTCAAGAGGTGCATTGGGTCAAATCCCTACCATCCCCAAAGGCAACATCACTATCAAGAGGTGCATCGGGTCGAATCCCTACCATATCTAAAAGCAACATCACCATCAAGAGGTGCATTAGGTCGAATCTCTACCATGCCCAAAGGCAACATCACCATCAAGAGGTGTATCGGGTCGAATCCCTATCACACATAAAGACAAAATCACCATCAAGAGGTGCATCGGGTTGAATCCCTTCCATGCCCAAAGGCAATATCACCATCAAGAGGTGCATCGGGTGGAATCCCTACCATGCATAAAAGTAATCGCGCACATATAAGGATAATCGGGAAAGACCCTCCGAACTTATCCTGCAGGTTGGGAATTGACATCCAACCACATGGGCGTAGCCCGTAACCCGGCTCCTAAATGAGCCGCTCTGTCATTCCCAAGGATTTGGCGCATCAAGACCTAAGTCAAGATTCTCCTATGGTGTCCTAAGGGTGTCCTCACTATGAAGCGTCTTAACACTTCAAACTCGACCCTTACCCCTTAGACCCGCAACGTCATGAACGCGTGTGGTTTTATTTCATGTATACATTGTAAGTTGATTCATAACAGATTATGCTCATCCTTAGATCCAATTTTAATTATAGAATTAAAATCCAGATCCTCTCAATTATGGTTTTGTTTTAGAGTTTTATTTTAGGGTTTTGTTCTGCCCAGAAGTATTGTGTATACCCCGAATCTACTCTTTAAAGTGTGTCATATATTTCCAAACTATATTTTTTGGTCAAAACGATAGGTTACACGACTATAATCAGAGATCTAATCAAATAATAACAGAGAAATAAAAAATCAGCCCAGATTCAATAAACAACAAATAAATTTCAGAAAGCTGAAATTTCCAGCACAACATGAAATAAAATCCGAATTTTACAGAATTAAGTTCCTAAATTTTTAACATCACAGATTCATGTCATCAAGCCAATCATGAATACAATTTCATAATTTTTATTTAATAAAAACTAGCATATATATATATCAAGAATCCCTAAACCAAGAATCAATGAAATTAAATTAATTCTTTAGCATCAAAAACCTCTAGAACTCCAAGATGAGGTTTGCACCCAAGATTCACAAGATTTAATTATAAAATCACAGATCTTCCCTTAAACATAAATTCTATGATTGAGATCAAAATTTAAGATCTAAGCATGACATAGAAATCCAGAAAATCTCAAGAACACAAAAGGATATTATCAAAATCAAGAATCCTCAAGGCGGCTTCAAGAAAATTCGTAGAAAACCCAAATAGGGGGGATAAAACCACTCACCTTGATTAGGAAAATGATTTAGAGAAGAATTTCCAAATGGCGATATCCAAATCCGGCCTCAAATGGGGCAGCTCGACTCAACTAGGGAGAAAGAGGGGCGGCGGCTCCACTCAAGCCGACGGCTCCAATAAGAGGAAGGAAGGAGGGGCGGCGGCTCCTCCTCAAGTCGGCTGCTCCAAGATGGGGAAAGAGAGAGGGGAAGAGGGGAGGATGGCTCGGCGGCTAGGCTTGACGGCGGCGGCTTGGGCTGTCGGCTGGCTCCTCCTCTCATAATCGTGTGGCTCCAAAAATTGGAGCCACAATCTAGGGGAGGGGTTTTTATAATTCCTCCTCAACCCTAACCCTTCTAACTTAAGCCCAACCCATATCCACTTAAACCTAGACCAACTCGCTAACCCGATAAACTTAATTAAATTAATTTAGGCTTGATTAAACACACAATTAAATCATAAGCATCTAATTAAATGCACCCACATAGGCATAATTCATAATTATCCAGACACCACAATAATTAAAAATAATTCCAATCACTCAAACCTAATTTCATAAATTCATAAATCTATATTCTACTTTCTCGAGCTCGCAAGCTCGCTTCGGACCATGAGTCGATTTGGCTCAACCACGAATTAGTCCGCTAGGCTGGCAAACACACGCAACAGAAAAAAAATAAATAAATATCTAGGATATTACACCTTAGAATCATTTACCCGAGTTCATGGGGTTCATCATAATCTTATAAATAACTAAAGATGCAGCATATGACAAAAACAGTTACCTCGTTATATTTTTTTACCCTTGAATAGTCCCTAAACACATCGACATGCGATTGACTTAAGAGCACTATTCCTATCATGCCATATCCGCAGACGATGTTTTTCCATACAAATTTTTTGACCTTCTCAGTCGCGATTGAGGCTAAGGGTTCAGCCTCTATCTATTTGGTGAAGTAGTCGATCGCTACTACAAAATATTTTACTTGTCCTCGTGCTGGAGGGAATGTGCCAAGGAGGTCAATGCTCCACCTGTGAAATGACCAGCTGACTTTCAAGCTATGCAGCGGCTCGGGATACTTTCGTTGAGGAGCATCATCGACTTGAACATTGTCGGGTAAGTGGTTTGGTCGCCCATGCCGTTGTAGGACTGGAGCATGGTCGGCATGCTCGACGAAGGGTCCCGAGTCGATGGTGGGGGGAGGAGCGATCTTTGTGGCCTTTGTCTCCTCCTCTTCTCTTTGATGATAGGTTTGGGAGACATCGTCTCGGAAGACAAAGGTCAGCCTCCTGAATCTCTCCAAATGGTTGTCTTCATCGTGCTCCGAGTGACGGTGCTCGCGCTCGACCAGGTTTTGCTCCTTCAGTTGCTTCAAAGTCGCGATCTGGGTTGTTAAGCTTTGGTTGTGCGCTTGGAGGTTAACGATTATACGACACAGTTCTTCTAGAGTGAGGTCGGTGGGTACCAGAGCGTCACTCCTCATTGTGTTAGCATTTCTAGGTAGCGAGGGAATGTGGGTGCTAGGATGTTGTCTATGTACTAGTCCAGTCCACAACCCCCGAGCTTGGTCGGAGTCCAAGGACTTTGTGTCGAGCTTTAAGTAGTATGTCAGCTACTGGTCTTTGTTGGATTCATAGACATTGGCTGGATTCTGGGAGTATATCAGCTTCTTGTCGAGTTGTCCTAGGTACCGAGGTGAGTGCCGAGCTACTACGGAGGTCGAGCTCTATCTTTGAGCAGATTGTGGAGGGTGTGTGCCCATCGTTGTCTTTATTCTGCTGGGGCAGATCAGGTCGACGTATCTTTGTCGTGTCGCTTTGTGTTCATTCTGTTTCCGCTCCTAGTGCGGCGGCTACAAGTGTAAAATTGGGTGTCTTTGAGAGCTCAAGAGTGATAGCTGGAGTGCTGAGGCATAAAGTAGTGAGGGCTCTGAGACTGGAAATAGTAGCGTTGAGGCCGGAAGTAGCGGTGCTAAGGTCGAGGACCGCACTTGGGGTCTAGTCGAGCTCACCGAGGAGCGTAAGGCAATACCTCGCTTGGGGTCCATAAGGGCTTCGAGGTCGAAAGTAGTAAGGGCTCTGAGACCGAAAGTAGTGGCACTGAAGCCGAGTATGGGCTGTGAGGCCGGAAGTAGCGGCATTAAGGCCGAGTATGGACTATGAGGACGAAAGTAGTAGCGTTGAGGCCGAGTAATGACTTTGAGGACGAAAGTAGCGGCGCTGAAGCTGAGGAACGCGCTTGGGGTCGGGTCAAGCTCATCAAGGAGCGTAAGGCAAGACCTCGCTCGAGTTTCGTAAGAGCTTTGAGGCCGAAAGTAGTGGCGCTGAAACTGAGTATAGGCTCTGAGGTCGAAAGTAGCAGCGTTGAGGTCGAGTAAGGGATTTGAGGCCGGAAGTAGCGGCACTGAGTCCGGAAGTAGCGATGCTGATGGCGGAAGTAGCGGCATTGAGGTCGAGGATCGCACTTCGGGTCGAGTCGAGTTCGTCGAGGAGCGTAAGGTCGTGCTTAGAGTCCGTAAGGGCTCTGAGGTCGAAAGTAGCGGTATTGGGGTTGAGTATGGGCTTTGAAATTGGAAGTAGTGGCGCTGAGATCGAGTAAGGGCTCTGAGGCCAGAAGTTGCGACGCTGAGGCCGAGTAAGGGTTATGAGGTCGAAAGTAGCGGCACAAAGGCTGACTAAGTGGTTTAAGGCCGAAAGCAGTAGTGCTGAGGCCGAGGACCGTGCTTGGGGTCAAGCCGAGCTCGCCGAGGAGCATAAGGCAAGACCACGCTCGGGGTCCGTAAGGGCTTTGAGGTGTATCAAAAGGTCGGGTCGCCGAGGCCCTTGCAACCATTCTGCGACGGCCTTTGCAATCGTTGTGCACGACTTTTAGGCGATGACTAAATGTGTCGTCGCAGACTATTTGCGATGAGATCTTCTATGACAGACTTTTGTGACGATCATTTGCGATCGCAGAAGGCCTTTGGTGACAGTTTCACGACCACAGGGGCCGTTGCAGAAGACTATTTTTCTGATAGTGACATGGGCAAGGATAATTGTGATGGTAGTGGCAAGAATCACAAACTGCAATGACAAGAATTGCACTATTCGTGCAACAGAGAAGGCAAAATTATAGGTAAGGAGACAAAAAATTGTGTCATGAACAAGATCAAGAATTATAGATCGCGGATGAGATGAGAGTACACGTGAGCAATATCGTATCTAATTTAGCAAATTGATAAAATTGGTAAATACAATTTTATCATCATAAATTACTAATAGTATTTTGAGAAATAAGAGAATATATAAATAAAATTCAAACATTATTTCTTATTTCTAAAAGAAATATGAGGAAAATATTTTTATATATATATATATATATATATATATATATATATATATATTGTTGCTTCAATTATATATCGCGTTATAATTAAAAAAATTGAGGACCCGACTCCTCTCTTTGGCCCCAATATGGTTCCATCATGACTCACAAAAGAAATTTATATGAATCTCATGCTGCACTCAAAATGGGTGCTTGCCCAAGCAAACTAGGTAAACCTAACGTAGAAAATGAGTGAACTTGGATTAAAGTTGATGAAGTTACCCAAATGAATGAATTCAGCGAGAAAATGAACCTAGATAGAAAGTTTTTTTAGAGAGAAAGCAAACTTGTATTATCAGGGATTATGAGAAATACAATTGTAGAAGACACTACTAGAAACTTCGTCTTCAGCAACGGCTATCAGCGACGGCCGCTCAAGCCGTTGCTATTTGCAACGGCATTCTTACGGCCGCTCGAGCCGTTGCAGAAAACTGTATCTGCAACAGTATTCTAAAGGAAAACCGAGCCGTTGCTGATTATTTTAATTATCAGCAACGGCTTTCGGACGGAAAGGCGAGCCATTGCTGATATTTTAATTTTCAGCAACGGCTTTCTAACGGATAAGTGAGCCGTTGCTGATGATAACTTATCAGCAACGGCTTTCTAACGGGCGAGTGAGCCGTTGCTGATAAGTTTATATAGGGCACCAGTCGCGCCCGACCCTTCTTCCTCCCGCTGCTGCCGCCGCCGCTCCTGCCGACGCCACTCGCCGCCGCTGCCGCTGCTGCCGACGCCGACGCCGACGACGCCCACCGCTGCTTCTGACTTGTTCAGGTATGTCTCCTCCCTGCAGCCGTCTCTTCCCTGCGGCCGGCGGGAATCACCCGACCGAAACCCTATTTCTAGGGTTTCGGCCGGCGGCGGTCGGCCGATGGCCGTCGCCGGACCTTCTGCAGTGGCCGGACAGTGTGTCCGGCCACTGTACGCCGGCGCCGGAGGGTGGACTCCGGCGCCGGAATTTATAATTTATATATATAATTTATATTATGTTATAATTGTTAATTAATTATTTTATAATTGTTAATTAATTGTTTAGATTAATTATTTAATTTGTTAGATTAATTATTACGGTTTAGATTAATTTCGAACGCGCGCCGGAATCGTCCACTTCGGACGCGTGCCGGAATCGTGCAATTCGGACTCGCGCCGGAATCGTCCACTTCGGACTCGCGCCAGAATCGTCCACTTCGGACGCGCCCCGAAATCGTCCAATATGGACTCGAACTGTCTCGAAACATTTAGAAAATAATCATCCTCCGACGAGTTGATATGTTTCACGTACGCATCGACGATCGGATATGATTTAGCAAAACCTTAGATCCGTTCGGGAATTGTATGTTCGTGTAAAAGAAGTAGATGATCTTTTATATGACGTACAATTCTTGAATTGTCCCTGATTGGACAATTTGGGAATATAGTTATTTGTACTGCACTTACGTTTTTATTTTAACTGTTAACTAATTATTCTAAATTTCGGCAACATCTCTCTTGTTCTCCGATACGCGCCCAGATGATATGCGTATTCGGAGAACTGTAGGGAGATGCTGTCGAAATTTAGAATAATTAGTTAACAGTTAAAATAAAAACGTAAGTGCAGTACGAATAACATAAATCCCGAATGGAATAGGACAATCTCACCTAAAGACATTAACCAAAGAAATTGTCATTGATTGACAGAATCATGTCGGCTGATCGAAGTTGGATGTACCGACGTCTTGATCGTGGAGCTTTAACGAATGAGTTTCGATTAGGCGTAACGTACTTCCTCAATTTCGCCTATTCGAATCGAAATTTCGTTAGCATGGGTGATCAAATCCGATGTCTGTGCCGCATTTGTTCAAATGGACGATTTTTCGATCGGGAGACTGTCACTCTGCATCTATATACCAAAGGATTTGCACCAAGATATTTTCTATGGACTTGTCACGGGGAGTCACGCGAAGTCGGGACGTCGAGCAATCCTGTCGTTCAGACATATGGTGAATCTTCCTCTGCTGGTGCTTCTTCATCCAGTCAATGTAGGGGGTCAAATCCCTATAGAACTATGATACTTGATAGTCTTGGGGGTCAATTCCACCTGAATGATAATGTTGATCGGCCAGATCTTCAGACATCAGTCCCACCAGATACTACAGCGGTTGATATCACAGAAGTAGGGGCTGCGGTAGAGATTGAATTACCGAATAAAGAAGCTGCAGAATTTTACGAGATGTTGAAAGCTGCCGATGAACCTTTGTATGAGAATTGTTCTAAATACACTAGGTTTTCAGCAATGACACAGCTCTTAAGCATCAAGGCCGATTGTAATATCAGCGGAGTTGCGTATGATCGGATTGCTGGATTGATTAATGGAATGCTGCCTACTGATAACAAGTTTGAGCCTACTTTTTATAAGACTAAAAAGCTAATGAGAAAATTGGGGCTTGGGTACGAAAAAATACACGCGTGCCAAAATAACTGCATTTTATATTATAAAGAAAATGTGCAGTTGGATAAATGCCCTGTATGTCAACACCCTCGTTACAAGGAGAAGAAATCGGTCCGACAGAAAAATATCCCGTTTAAGGTGCTTCGGTATTTTCCACTAACACCGAGGCTTCAAAGGTTATTCATGTCGGAAAAGACAGCCCCCTACATGAGTTGGCATGCAAGAAGTCGTGATGATACAGTAATGACTCATCCATCTGACAGTGAAGCATGGAAACATTTGGATACATGTTATCCTTCATTTGCTAGGGATACTAGAAATATCAGATTGGGATTGTGCACAGATGGTTTTAATCCGTTTGGACATTCTGCAACTCCTTATTCAGTTTGGCCAGTGCTGCTGACAGTTTATAATTTGCCACCGTCAATGTGCATGAAAGATGAATTTATTTATCTTTCGATGATTATTCCGGGTCCTAAGGGTCCGCGAAAAGAAATTGATATATTTCTCAGACCCTTGATAGATGAATTGAAAACATTGTGGACTGAGGGAGCTGTCACTTATGATTGTCATCGGAAGCAAAACTTCAATTTAAAGGCCGCGGTCTTGTGGATAATCAATGATTTCCCGGCGTACGGCATGTTGTCGGGTTGGAGCACTCACGGCCGACTCTCTTGTCCGTATTGTATGGAACACTCTAAATCAATCAGTCTTCAGAACGGACAAAAAATCTTATTCTTTGATTATCATCGTCGATTCCTACCGGTTAATCACCAGTATCGAAGGAATCGTAATAAATTTACTAAGGGCAGAGTCGAAAGAGATGGGCCACCACCGATGTTGTCTGGTGAACAAATGTTAGCACGTGTTTCAGCACTTCCAGATATAGTATTTGGTCGCAATGAAAGAGTGTCAGGTTTTGGCCAAACACACAACTGGGTGAAAAAAAGTATCTTTTGGGAATTGCCCTATTGGAGTTCATTATTGATTCGACATAATTTAGATGTCATGCACATTGAAAAAAATGTGTTTGATAATATTTTCAACACTGTGATGGATAGTTCTGGAAAAACTAAAGATAATGTCAAAGCCCGACATGATCTGAAAATACTTTGTAAAAGACCAGAGTTGGAGTTGCAAGAGGTCAACGGACGATATCTGAAACCGAAGGCCCTATATGTGTTAAATAAACAACAGATCAAAGATGTTTGTCAATAGGTAAAAGAACTCAGATTACCCGATGGATATGCTTCAAACTTATCTCGATGTGTGAACGTCGATGATTGCAAAATATCAGGGATGAAGAGCCATGATTGTCATGTATTCATGCAGAGATTACTTCCGATCACATTTCGAGATCTTCTACCTGATAATATTTGGGGTCCGTTGACTGAATTAAGTATGTTTTTTAGAAGCATCTGTGCAAATGTCCTTCGAGTCGAAGATATGTCAACACTTGAAAATAATATTGTTGAAATCATATGCAAGCTGGAGCAGTTTTTCCCTCCTGCATTTTTTGACTCGATGGAGCATCTACCGATACACTTGGCATACGAGGCACGAGTTGGTGGCCCCGTTCAATATCGTTGGATGTACTTATTTGAAAGATACATGAATCGTCTGAAGAAAAAAGTAAAGAACACCGCAGCTGTTGAAGGATCAATATCTGAATCGTATATCATCCAAGAAATTTCAACATTCTGCTCATTTTACTTTGAATCGACAGTACATATAAGATTTGATCGTCTTCCACGTAACGACGACGGGGGTGTTCGACATTCAGATGGACGTTTAAATATATTTTGTCACTCTGGTCGTGCTTTTGGTTCTCGTCCATCTCGACACTTAAGCGATGAAGAGTATCATTTGGCACACTTGTATGTATTACTCAATTGTCCAGAGATTGAACAATTCATTGAAATATTTGACATTGAGATGGTGCAAAAATACTCTATTCACAACGATCAAGAATTGGAGAGATTACGGAATCGTGATTTCCCTACTTGGATTCAGACTTACAGCAAAGATCACAGAGCTGAAATAGATGAAAGAATATTTGAGTTTGTTAGTGGACCGTCGCGACTTGTGTTGTGCTATAGCGGATATTTTGTTAACGGGTATAAATTTCACACACTTGAATATTCATCTACAAAAAAGACGATGAATGCTAGGGTCTGCGTGAAAGGGACAACCTATGTTGAATGTGATATGGATTTTTATGGACTGGTGGAAGAAGTGATAGAGTTGCACTACTTCGGCTTGAAATCAGTGATCCTATTTAGATGTCATTGGTTCGATACAACAGAAAGGGGCATGAAAGTTCATCCAAAATACAAACTTATTGAGGTCAATTACAAATCGAAATTGGCAGCAAATGAGCCTTTTATATTGGCATCACAAGCTGAACAAGTATATTACGCGAAGTATCCGGCTCGAAATAAAGATAGAGCGGATTGGCGTGTAGTCTGTAAGACAAAAGGTAGAGGAAAAATTGATCCGATAGTAGGAGAAAATGATCCTCCTGGTTTCTATCAAGAAGATGATCTTCCTGCTGTGGATCGTATTATTCCAATACTCGAGGATGCAGACACAACGTCAATTCAATTAGAAGTTGAATATGCTGATGATGACGATCATGAAATTGAGGAAGCTGGAGATGAAGAAGATGAAGAAGAGGAAGAAGAGGAAGAAGAAGAAGAATTCGAAGACTATTATTCAGATGATGAAGAATAATTGTAAAGTATATATTTTATTAAATATATCTCTACTATTTATACAATAATCTGATTATATGTCTGTTCGACAGATATGTCTGGTCGTGGTTATCGACGCTGGAGAGTTTCGGAGTCTCCGATCGGTGAGACTCCAGCACTTACTCATGCTGCTGATCCACCTGTTGCTGATCCTCATTCCGATGATACTGCCGAGGCTAGTACATCTAGACGTAGGCGGCCACGCGGGCCGAACAGGTGGCAGCCTCCACCAGCCACAGAGTCACGTAGATTGATTAGCGTGATTGGGGAGCGGTAATATATCATGAATTATGAATCATTACAAATTCATTATATCATAATTTAATATTAAAATTTATTTTTGTTGTGCAGGTTCGAGCAAGAAGAAGTGCCGAGGAGCATTTCTTCTACTATTCGACGATACATGCACGGGGCATGGCCTACGTGGTCTCACGTGCCTAGCGAGCACGTCGACATGTTATGGCGCAAGTTTGAGGCACGTATTATTATTATTTTTTACATGCATGATGATATATTAATATTGGTACTGATATTATTATGATGTCATATGCAAAGCTTAAATGTGTCAAGCTGAAATTTTTAACCTTGAAAGGTATGATCTTTTCAAATTCTTCAAAGCTTTTTAAAATTCTTGAGAGTAAGTCTTCCATTATTATAAATAGGTAGGATAACAAAGGGTCACCCTGCCCAAGTCCTTTAAAACTTTTGAAACTTCTAAATATCTCTCCATTCATTCTACAATAGAAATTCACATCCTCCACACACCCCTTCAGCCAATTCAGAACCTCCACTGGAAAACCCATTGCCTTCATCACACTGTATATTGCTCCCCAATTTGCTCTACCATAAGCTTTCGCCAAATCTATTTTGACAATGAAGAAAGGCTTTTTTGCTTTTGACTTACTTATTGATTTCAACATTTCTGCTGCTAAGAAAATGTTGTCCTGAATTTGTCTTTTGGAGATGAAAGCTGCTTGCTCTTTGCTTATCAAATTTCTCAGAACAAGCCTCATCTTGTTTGCTATGATTTTTGTAGTAATCTTATATAGTACATTGCATAATGTTATAGGTTTAAAGCCAGATATCATCTTTGCTTTCTCCTTTTTTGGAATCATCACTAGCATAGTATCTTTCCAATCCTTTGGCATTCTATTTGTTCTGAAAAATTCTTTACTTCCCTGACAACATCACCTTTCACTATTTCCCAGTTGTGAAGATAAAACTCCAGGATGTATCCATCAACAATCAGTTCCTCAATCTGAATTCTTATCCTTCTTCTCTTCACTGTATTGTGGAAATACTTTGGGTTTCTATCTCCTCCTTCAACCCATTTTAATCTTGATTTAGACCACCATTTGATTTGTAGTTGCTTACTAAAGCCAACACTTTATTTGTAGCACTTCTCATTCTCCCCACCTCTGAATCAGATAAGCATCCCAATTCATCATTCATTTCTAAGTCTTTTAGTTTCTCTTTGGTCTTCTCCAATTTTTTTTTCTAAATTTCCCACTTTCTCTTTACTCCATCTTCTCAATTCCTTTTTCAACTTCTCCGATTTCTCTTCTAGGTTTAATTCTTTTCCTTTCTCATTATTCCTTGAGTCATCCACCACCTGCATTAAGTCAGGATATTCAAACCAATAATGTTCGAAAACAAATGGGGCAGTTCCATTTATCTTTCTTCTGTCCACAATCCAATTCACAACTATAGGACTATGATCAAAATTAATCATCTGCATATGATCCACCTTTATTCCCATCTTCCAGTCTACCCATTTTGTATTATAGAGTGCTCTATCCAATCTTGCTAACACCCTCTCATGACCTTTTCTTTTATTCGACCATGTGAACTGAGGTCCTGTGAAACTTGCTTCAATCAATCCAGCTTGTTTAACTACAAATGGTCTTCCTCCCCTTTTCTCATTTGCTTTAGTAATGCAGTTAGTATCACCCACTACTACCAAAGGCAAATCAGACATTTCAACATCACTTAGAATCCTCCATAACCGACTTCTTTTTTTTCTCATTTGTGCTAGCATAAATACTTGATATCATGAACATTCTCCCATTATCACTTGAAGAGACGGCCGAAATGCCGAAACCCTATTTCTATCGGCCGCAACGGGAAGAGACGGCAGGCGGAGGGCACATACCTGACAATGTCGGTAGCATCGGGAGGAGTCGTCGGCGTCGGCAGCAGCGGCGAGAGGCGAGGAGAGGAGCGGCGGCGGCAGCAGCGGGAGGAAGAAGGGGGGCGGGCGCGATCTGCGACCTATATAAACTTATCAGCAATGGCTCACTCGCCCGTTAGAAAGCCGTTGCTGATAAGTTATCATCAGCAATGGCTCACTTGTCCGTTAGCAAGCCGTTGCTAATAAGTTATCATCTGCAACGGCTCACTTGTCCGTTAGAAAACCGTTGCTGATAATTAACATTATCAGCAACGGCTCGCATGTCCGTTAGAAAGCCGTTTGCAGATACAACATATTTGCAACGGCTCGAGCGGCCGTAAGAATGCCGTTGCAAATAGCAACGGCTTGAGCGGCCGTTGCTGATAGCCGTTGCTGAAGACCAAGTTTCTAGTAGTGTAAGTTCGAGGACCTTTTCCTCGAGTTATTTGTGGTTCTAGTGGTCAGCCTTTCCTCTTCATTAATTTGCTCCTAGTCCTTGATGATGCCCCGTAGCTGTTTCGAAGATCTAATTAATCCAGTGGTACATGGTCCACCTCATTATGCTTACGAAGTTATGCGGAAGCTCCAGGCCTTCTTTAATGATACTAGAAAATTCGGTGTTATTGAGCCAATAGACCTTCAGGCGAAACAGCTTGACGAAGTGTGTATCTTGGTTCATAGACTTGAGGAGCAGGGGTGTGTGATCTGAAAGTCTTCTTGAGCCTCCCACGACCTTAAGGTTGGGTAGTTTGCTAATTGTGTTGGGACTGATAAGATTACACGATCATGCTTTGCCAAGGCCGGAGGCGATTGGTTGTTTATCCATGTGTATGTGGTGCTGGAGATTGATAATTCTAGGAGTTCACTATCAACTATGAATTTGGAAAAGCATCTTGAGTTTCTAGTTGCACCATGATAATTTCGTCTCTCATTATTATCTTTGGTAAGGTTAAAGTCTACTCCCAAAATTTGGAGATCGAAGGTACCTTCTAGAATTTGATATAGACTCGTGTGGAAGTATGACTTTGTATGTGATTTGGTGGTCCGTAGACTCCAATGAAATTAACTATCATTCCCGACTGAATAGATAGTAAAAAAACTGAAATGGAAAGTTGATAGATCTAACATAAAAGTGAGTGAATCTAGACATGAGCTGCACTCAAATTTTGTCCAATGCTCACAAACCCTGATCTATGACAAAAACAAATCAGCCAAAAAGAAGGCAAGTGGAAATTAAAAAGGAGGGCAGAGCATCTCTTCTTTTGGCACAGCCGTGTTGGTGCTGCAAATTTCCCTTCCTCATGGGCCATGCTCATGTCTTATAGCATGGCCATGGTAGCTTAAAGGACATGATTGTTAGTTTAGCAGTCCACTTGAGTGGACAGTGATTGCTCCTCGCCTCCTCTCTCTTTTCTTCACCCTCATCATCAATCTACAATCAATTTATGAATATCGGACCGAATCGACCGGTTCTATAAATTAAGGATGGATTTTGGATTCAATTTGAGTTTAGTCGTTTACTCAAATCTAATACAAAACAAATCAAGTAAACTTATTTTCATTGCAATTTTTTAACTGGATCAAATTGATTAAATTGATTAGAGGATCACAATTCTAAGGCTCGATTTTGTTGTATAATTAGGTTCTAATGAAAATATTAGTGACAAGATATTCAAGTCTTTTTAGCACACATGAGGGTTAAATATCCGAATCAAAATTAATTAAGATTCATTGTATTAGTTAATACATAAAATTATTAATTTTGAATTAATCTGAGAACTTATCATATATATTATGCAAATTCCTTATCATTCCTTAAGCATCCACATGCTTCTCATACGATCCAGGGCCGGCTCTACTCTTTGTCCACGAAGGTCATTGTCTTATGCTCCCCAAAATTTTAGATCTCCAAGTACTTAAATAAATGATTGAATATTATATTTATTTTATTAAAAATTAAAACCTCAAAAAAATTATTTAATCTTTTATAATCATCTTTCTCTCATTTTCATTAATTAGTCCACTATTATTTTATTAATTTCTCACTTTTTCATATTTTCTCCCAATCAATATAATTTTTTACTTATTTTTTCGTAATACCTAATTACTTAATTCGTTCTGATTTTAGTTCCGAATACTCGATGTGTTGGACCTAGAACCCAAATCGGTTTTAACCCGTTTCTTAAGTTTTGTCCTGGACCCTCCCTAAATTTAATGCGGGTCTACCCGCAATCTACCCGATCGGATAGATTTCAACTAGTTTCGAGTCAACTCAATACTCATGCACATCCCTAATACATACAAATATTCAATTAAGTGACAACGCTCATGTCATCTTCAATTAAGATCAACGGTGCATGAGCGATTCATCCATTAGGCCCAAAAAATCTCATCTTAAGATTTTACTTTATACCATAATATTTTTTGAGCCGTCCTTGATACGATCATGTGCTCCTTGCATACCCATATACTCCTAATGCATCAACGCACTTCTCATGGCCCTCATGCATGCACTTGTGTATCCGTCGTATGCTCACATGCTCCTCATGCGCGCATGCACGTCACAAGCGTTTTGTGTGCATGTCCTTGGTGTGTAGATCAGTAGATCTCAAGTTGCATCCATACAATGCTCCAAGCACCACAAAAACGGGTTAGGCTATCATCCATATTGCAAGGGGGCAAAATGAAAGAAAAGTTAAGCAAGGGGGTAAACTGAAATTTATCCATTTGTTTATGTGAATCCCCCTCTGATCCTGACTCAGCCCAATAGGCCATGGTACTGCTTGACGTGGGTCCCTCGTGGGCCCAATGTTTCCTCCAAATAACTACCAGTGGTAGACGTGCAAGGGGGGTTCAATTAAAGTTTCGATGGCGAACATGGGCCTAAAGGCTTCACGGACAAGGATCAGAGCACGCGCCTACAGTCCGGGGCTTTCCTGAGGGCGACACGTCAAACATGTTGCCCGAGGACGGCAGTGCCGCAGTACGTGTCACTGCAGAGTTAGTCAGAACCCTGTCTTCGGCCATGTAACCGACAGCCTATCAGCGTCCGGCACCAACGAAGACCAAGGGGGAGTGGGGATCGCGTCACCGCTAAGTGACTCCATTTGGACTCCTCACCCCCGACGTGGGATCGCCAGCGAGCAGAATCTCCACTCCCTGAATGCGGTAACCTGACGTCGAGTTAATTCTGCCCGGGAAGTGTAGATCCGCACGCGAACTGGTTCTGCTCCGTTGGATCGGATCTCAAACCCGTCACGATCTTTCTCGCACAGTGAAACGTATGCGGGATGGCGTGAGGCGCCGCTCGTTTAATTTCCAATGCTTTGGCTGGTACAAGTAATAGAGAGGAAGAAGAGTACTATAAAACGAGCTCCCTTACTTCACTGTAGTTAACACTGAATACTTCCCCCACATCGCATTACTTGCGACGAGGGCGATTGGAGTAGGAGAACGTAGTCGCGTTCGTGACCGAAGTGATCTATTGCTTGCAACGTCGGAGTAGGAGATCTCAGTCGTGATCGAGGAGGAAGCAACCCTAGCTCTTCGATTCGGAGCTGAGATCGCATTTTGAATTTGCTGATTTTTTCTTGCCTTTTACCCTCTTTGGATTGGGTTCTTTTCTTAAGCTCGATGTGAGAGCGCGCCAGATCTAGGATGGCAGATCTGGGCGAGGACTTCGTGGGTGAGGCCGCGGGGAGGAATGCGACGCCCACGGCGCAGCCGGCTCCGGCGGTTCTGTCGTCTTCCGCGTCGTTCAAAGGTGAGGGAAAGGCTGCGCCGGCCCTTAGGCGGAGGGCATCGATGAAACCCAACTTGGAGGTGGAGGAATTCATTAATCTGCTCCATGGATCTGATCCGGTGAAGGTCGAGCTCAGTAGGCTCGAGAATGAAGTTAGAGGTGAGAGTGCGGACCTCTTTTTTCACCTTTTTCTCCATTTTTTTCAAAGATTATTTGGTTTCTAGTTTTTTGCTTTGGAGTTTGTTTATCATTTTTACGGAGCATGCAGATAAAGATCGGGAATTGACGGAGGCACAAGCTGAGATCAAAGCGCTGCGGCTGTCCGAGCGTGCAAGGGAGAAGGCAGTTGAAGAGGTGAGTTAATGTACCCACCTCAGTTGCGGTTTATTTCCCATATTTCCATTGGCGTTTTCTTTGATACGTTTTGGGTCTCATTTTCTGATGGTTCCTTGTCAGAAACAGTATCAATTGAATGGTATTTTCAATTTTAATTTCTTTTGCTACTGTTGAAGTGAGGAATCGGTGCATACTAGAATATCCCGTTGGTGTCATGTCATACTTTATTATCGAGCAAAATATCTTCAGTTGTTGTGTAAATCTATACTAGTTAGCAAATAGCAAATCAAATTTCTGCATTACCTGCTTAGTTGTATTTTATATGTCTGTACCTTCCTAGAATTGTAGTTCTTCATTGTTCCAATATTTCATAGTGTTGAGATGTATTAAAAATTGACAAATTTCTAGCATTATCTAAACTTTTCAAGTTTTCAACATAAAGCTGCTCCCAGATTATATGTTCATTTGAAATTGGATTGCGTAGCTTCAAATTTGGCATTCAATGATTCAATGAATACCATGAAGTCGTGCCATATTCATTTTTTAAACTATCCAGTATTAGAATTTTGTTTATGCATTTTTGAAACCTCTTAAAGATAGGGCAGAAATTCTATCTTTGCCTTCTGTTGTTGATTTTTTAATTTTCAGTTTGTTTCCTTAATTGTTTGTATTTGAATCTATATGAAAAAAAAGATACTAAGCCCAGTGATAATATCAATGCATTTCAGCTGACAGAAGAATGGACAAAGATGGACGAGAAGCTCAAGCTCACTGAATCACTCTTAGAAAATAGGGTAATTAGAAATTCTCCAAATCTCCTTTTACTGCATTTTTCGTATATGGTCATTTTATTCTGAGGCAGTGGTTAATGAGAAAGTGACTGCAGAATCTTGAAATTAAGAAGATAAATGATGAGAAGAAAGCAGCTTTGGCTGCCCAATTTGCAGCAGAGGCAACACTTAGAAGAGTCCATGCAGCTCAAAAAGATGATGACATGCCTCCAATTGAAGCCATTCTTGCACCCCTGGAGGCAGAGTTGAAATTAGCACGTCAAGAGGTATTCTTTTGAAATCTTGTTGCAGCAAAATCTTATGATAACATTTTCGTGGAAAAAACAATTTGTTAAAAGATTAACAAATTGGAAGCTTACAACCCTCAGTTGGAATTTTGCGGGTGGATTTAACTACCTTCCTGAAATAGTTTCCAAAGTTATTCTGGTGTTTGTTTGTTACATTATCCCCTATATGTTATACCAGGTATTCTGATATTGCGAGATAAGTAGTGGTTTGTTATTTCAAGATAACACCTTAATCTGCTCTAGATATTAGCAGAATCAAGAGCTAGGAAACCCATTCTTATGTTGCATGATACCACTATAATTTTTCTTGTTTGCAGATTGCAAAGCTACAGGATGACAACAGGGCATTAGATCGTCTTACCAAGTCAAAGGAAGCAGCACTACTTGAAGCTGAACGAACAGTACAAATTGCATTAGCAAAGGCTTCTCTGGTAGATGATCTACAAAATAAGAATCAGGAGTTGATGAAACAGATCGAAATCTGTCAGGTTAGGAAACGAGAACATTCTTTTTTTCTAGTTATGGGCTTGGGACAGAATTTGAAGGCTCTGAGATATCAAAAGTCTAAAACTTTTCACTCTGCCCCTTTCTTTCTTTCTTTAGGAGGAGAACAAGATCTTGGATAAAATGCATCGACAAAAAGTTGCTGAGGTCGAAAAGCTTAGCCAGACTGTGCGAGAACTAGAAGAGGCTGTTCTTGCTGGTGGTGCAGCTGCAAATGCCGTTAGGGATTACCAGCGGAAAGTTCAGGAGATGAGTGTAATGTTTTGAGATTTACTGTGATGTAGCATAGAACTTTTTTTCTTTTATTTGAACTACTTGGAGTTGTTAGAGTACAGAAATGTTTTGTTCTCATTATATTGTCATCTATTGGCTCAGGAAGAGATGAAAACTCTTGACCGTGAACTTTCTCGAGCAAAGGTAACAGCTAATAGGGTTGCAGTGGTAGTGGCAAATGAATGGAAAGATGCAAATGACAAAGTAATGCCTGTTAAACAGTGGCTTGAGGAACGAAGGTTCATGCAGGTTAGTTTTTCAATTATTTTATTTATTTATTTTAAAGTGACGATATATTGATGAATATTTTTAATTCCTACATTATGGTGCTCCTTTCATAAAATTCCAGTGCTTGTTCCTGTTTTATGGTAAATGTTGCCTCAGCATATATTTGTTTGCAGGGTGAAATGCAACAACTTCGAGACAAGCTTGCTATAGCAGAACGAGCTGCAAGATCTGAAGCTCTATTGAAAGTATAATGCTTTACCTTCACTTCTTTGAAATATTAATATATTATGCTCCATGTGCTGCCTTCTATAGCAAGGTACTTATTCAAATGATAAAGGCAGATAAGTTTCCAATCTTCTTGACATTTCAGGAGAAGTTTCACTTACGGCTCAAGGTTTTAGAAGATGGATTGAGAATGTCGGCAAGTGGTACTACCCGCAACAATATAGAGGGGAAGAATGCAGGCAATGGTCCTTCACGTCGCCAGTCCCTTGGTGGATCCGAGAATATTCCAAAGAGTGCTAATGGGTACCTATCAAGGAGATCATCTTTTCAGATGAGATCTTCTATTTCTAGTATCACAGTACTGAAACATGCCAAAGGGACATCTAAGTCATTTGATGGTGGCACTAGATCATTGGACCGTAGCAAAGTCCTTCTGAATGGAGCAGGTTTATCTATGAACAAATCTTCGGATGCAACTGAAGATATTGTCTCACATAATAGTTGGAAAGAAAGTCCAGATGTGAAAATCAATGAATTCCGTAGTACTGACTCAGATGATTGTGTCTCTGGACTATTGTATGACATGTTGCAGAAGGAGGTTATTGCTTTGAGGAAAGCATGTCATGAGAAGGACCAAAGCTTAAAAGACAAGGATGATGCAATTGAGGTAAATGTCCTTATATCCTTGTAATAAAGCCTTGCTACCATTCTAAACTCATGTAATTCTTACAATGGACCTTCAAAATCAGATGCTGGCCAAGAAAGTTGATACATTGACTAAAGCAATGGAAGTGGAAGCAAAAAAGATGAGAAGAGAAGTAGCTGTCATGGAGAAAGAGGTTGCTGCTATGAAAATAGAGAAAGAACAAGATAACAAGTCTAAGCGACTTGGTGGTTCCAAAGGTTCGGCGACTAGTTCTCAGTTGCTACCTGGAAGGTACAACAGCTCTGTCTCCTTAGTATATGGCATTTTAGATCAACAAAATTCTTCCTACTCCATGTCAATCCTTTTGATGATTTTGGTTTATATTTGATTTTTCTAACTGCTTCTGAATAGGGGATCAATATTTCATTAGACTAAAACAAGACTAAGTTATCTAATCTAAGTTTGTTCCAAAAAAGTAAAATATGATTAACATGTGCCCTTTACAAAATTGGCATGCATATGAAATATGCATTTATCTTGATTAATAATGGCTGCATAGGCGCATATTTTATTGTTAAAATGATAAGTTCAACCCATTAATATTTTTAATTAATATGCAATCATTAGTGTCAGGTTATTTGGTTATTTAAGTAATATTCTTCTCCATTTCTTTATAATATGTATCAACATATTGGATCTATATTTCAGGTAGCTATCAACACTAACTTGTTATAAGCTTCACAATGCAAGCTACTAATTTTGTGTTAATAAAGAATACAGGCTTCTAGCAATTTCATGTAGTCGATAAATTGTAATTTATTGACTATTAGTAGTGATTATTTTAGCTGTCTCAGTATGTTTTTTAATTACTTCAGATTAGCCATTAACTATTGTAAATTATCTCGATAGTCCATCGCAAATCCAACATTGACCAATGACTACATAGAGTGGGAAGGAAAGAAATACATGCATAACTAACTAGATGATGTGTTGAAGCAAGATCTTCTTGTTGAAATGAATCTCATTATTGTTTTCATGTTTAGGAACTGTGTGATATTGCAGTTACATAACACTTGTCTTGCAAATTCAGGACTGCCCCTCGAAGTGGTTTGATGCGCAACTTATGACGAGGAGATTAAAAATGTGAAGATATCTGAGACAGATTCTGCATCAGGCTTCTCTTTCCTCATTTGTATCCCTTCTTATTTTCGCTGTTGATTTTGACTGATACCAGCACCAGAAGGCCCTGCAACACTTAGTTAGGGATCTCATCTAAAAGAGATCTGTTTGCAGCCTGACTTCCACTCTAGTCGGCCACTAAGTGATGCTTGGGTTTGCTAACACGATATGACATGTCATTTTGGTAGGACAATCTTATTTGTTTGTATAGCCTGTATCCATGTTTTCAGCATTGTTGTAAGTTACTGCAGTATTGTGTTTTCTTTTTTCTTCTTTTACTTCTTTTCCAAGGTTGTTGATATAGTGTAATTCCATATTTGTGTGTTACACCGTAATTGGTTGCTTTTAGATTTATGTATTATACACTCTAATTGCCTGCTCATATTTGTGGTATACACTAATTGATCAAATTAGAGCATGGCATCTGTTTGGCAACATTTTTCCTAAATTGCGATGCTCGAGTTCAGCTGATGACTGGCATCTTGCAATTACAAGCTTCCCAAAAAGAACTTGTCTTTCCAAATTTCAGTTTGATTCATGAATATTGACTCTTGTCATGGTTATTTTAATTATTTGTTTTAAACAACAAAAACTTCAAATGGATCAGAATTCACTTAAGCAGAGAGCCGGCTAAAGTTTCATCCTCATTGTTTGAATTATCTTTATTCAAACATTCAAAATATTCAACATTACAAAAGTCACTCAACTCATTTACATTCGTTATTCTTCTACCCTCTATATTCCAGTTTACTTTCAAATCACTCTCTACTGCTTTCCAGCTAACATATGAGCTGCACAGCTCAAATTCCTTCCAACATGCTGCCACTTCACTCTCCGGGGAGCTTCAAATTTTCCTTTCAGAATCTTTACTGCCCTAAGGTAATATAAGATAACCACACCTCTGAATCCTTCCTTTCTTACATTATCCAATCCAAACCAAATAACCTTTAATTCTACTTACAAAGGATCAGCTGAGTTTTTTTGTTATACAACCTGCCAATTGATAACATCCATCCCTAACTATTAGCATAGCATATCCTGCCTTAAAATCCTCTTTCCAAGCCACATCACGATATATTTTAAATCCATCATCAATTGTTGTTTGGTCATTTTTGCTCATGGTTTCACAACCAATTTTTCTCTCCATCACTGAATCTTGTCTGCTACTGTGGTCCATGGTCTCATTACAAGCTTTAATGAATATTACATTCATGCTCCAAACCTTTTCATTGTATTTTGATCTATTTCTATTTTTTCAAATCAACCAAAGATAGTTTGTAATAAAAGCTACCAACTTTTCAGCTCCAGATCTTTTCATTATATTTTGATCTATTTTTGTTTTTTCAAATCAACCAAAGAGAGTTTGCAATAAAAGCTATCAAATTTTCAGCCGATTCAAAATCATAACCTTTCCTTTCATTCATCCATCCATCATTCTTCCAACTCTCCTAATGTTTGAAACGAATTCCAAATTTGTTTCCAGTAAAACTCCAATATTCATCGGCAAAAGAACATTTGAAAAATATATGATCTATGTCATCTTCATTACTTTTACAAACATGACATTTATCTATCTCACCTTTATTTATAAGTGCAAACCATTTACTTGTAAGGGGAGCCTTCCCGTACTAGTTTCCAAATAAGTCTTTACTCTAGAAGAAATTCTCATATTCCATAATCTTCTCCAATTGAAATCATGTCCTTTTTCCCATTCTTCCTTGCCTAAAGCAATAAGCTTTTTTTTTACTATTAACGGCCCATTATAACTCTCCCCACACTCATTTATCCTCATCTCGCTCAATATCGACTTGTATGTCCTCAATCCTTTCTTTTAAACTCCTGCCAAACAGACTATCTAAAAGCTTTGTCTTCAACCCATCTCCACTCATCAAACTGTTGACCAATACAAACTTAGGGAGTTTTGCTACATTCACAAATGCAGACCACAAATCTATTGGCAATTCACTAATCCATGGGTGTGTTTAGATTCTAGCTTTCAGTTCAGTCCATTTCCATCACATACCCTTAAGCCTTCTCTTATACTTTTCATACTATTTAACACCGCTCTTCGTGTCTAAGATATTTTTTGTTCCATTTCTGAAGACCATGGATGAAAACTCCTATATTTAACACTGTATAGTGAAATCCATGTTTCCTTTTCCCCATTCAACAAAGGAAGGATCCTTTTAGCTAACAATGCCTTCTTCATAATATGTAAGTCTCTTATTCTAAGTCATCCTTCACTTTTGCTAGCAATGATTCTGTCTCAACTTATAAATTTTGCTGCATTTCCTTTATAGTCAGATGCCCAAAAAAAATTTCCTGGCAAATTTTGTGATCTTGCTTATGTTCTTGTACTTATCCATGATGTCATCATAGAATGCACAAACATTAAACATATCACATTTTCCTTCCTAAGATATACAATTCTTAGCCCAAAATCTATCCTTTTAGCAACTTTCCCTACCATCCTCTCTTGTAGATTGTTGTTTGGTCTTTTTGGCACTATGTAAGTTCCAAGATATTGCATAGGATACTTACCCTCTTTCATACTCAACGCTTATTGTTAGGAAAATAAATTTTCTGACTTACTTTCGTTTATCTTTTGTCATGTTAAATTGCAGTACAACATGATTCCTTATTCCTTTTAATCACAACAATGATATCATCGACATAACTTATGTGATATAGTTTAAAATCACCTATTTTGAAATCTCTAATCTTCTTCATCTCTACATACTTATTAAGCGAAGTAGACAGCCGTTGATGTTGCTCCATAACGATGAATAGGTAGGGAGAGAGAGGATCTCCCTGCCTAATGCCTCTAAAACTTGCAAACTCCCTTGCAGCTTGTCCATTTATTCTACAATACATTTTTTATCCATCCTATCATCTTTTTCAGAAACCCCATCAACTTCATGATACTATATAATCGCTTCCAACTTCTCCTATTATATAATCTAATTTAATTATGATGTAAGGATCCTTTGATTTTTGATTTGTGAACAAAACTCACAATTTCAGTAACTATTAGAATATTATCTGGGATTTACCTTTTTGGTACAAATGTAGCTTGCTCTGGGCTTAACAACTTCTCCAAAAAAGGTCTTATCCTGTTAACCAGAAGTTTTCAAATCAACAATTTTACTTGGCTTTTCCTTTTTCGGAATCATTACTAGCAAGGTATCCTTCCATTCTTTTGGTATTCTGATAAAATTTATCAAATTTATTTTTCATACTACCTTTAACTGTATCCCAACATTTAATGTAAAATTCTAGGACAAAACTAGGGGTAAGCATGGACCGGTTAACCGATCCATTAGCAAATTTATTAACCGGTTCATTAACTTCGGTTTTTCAAAACCATTAATCATAAACTGGTCCATTAACTTCGCTTAATCGTTATTTTGGTTTCAATTTTTCTGGTTCGGTTAACCGATAATTTGTGGTTAATCAATAAAAAATTTTAACCTACAAACAAAATAATATTATGCAAACAAATACCGAATTCTCATTGAGAAAAAAGAAAAAAAAAGTGAAATCACTTGAACCAAGATAATGCGCTGCAATTTTTTTTTTTTGATTTTTTTAAATTTTTTATAATTTTTATTATATATATATTTTTATATTTATATTTTTTATATATTTTATATATTTTTATAATTTTATGTAATTTTTTATAATTTAAAAATCATTATATATATATATATATATAAAATTAAAAATTAATAAATTATATCGAACCAGTCGGTTAACCGAAACCGGTGGACTTTTTACATCTCGAACCGAAACCGAAATCTAAACCGAAAACTGATTTTTCCAAAAATATAAACCGAAACCGAAAATATCGATTTAGTTTCGGACCGATTTTTCGGTTAATCAAAAAATCATTTTTTTTTCCTCACCCCTAGATAAAACCATATAGTCCTAGACTTTTTCCTCTTCCCCGCCCCATAGCTTCATGCCAAATTTCCATGAGCTCAAACTCTTTAACTAAACTGATACTACCTTCCTTTGAGATTCAGCTCCATTCATACTTTTGTCACAACTGCATGTTTGTATCATTCTCCTGATTTTATTTCTATAATTCCTCGTACTATTGAGCAAAACTATTTGCCATCATTTTAGAATCATTCACTATTTGATTACCAACTTCTAGCTTATTTACAAAGTTATTTCTTCTTCTCATCTTCACCAAGTTATGGAAATATTTCATATTTTATTCCCTCCTTCAATCCATTTTGTCCTAGAATTCGACCACCATTTAATTTGAATTTGTCTATTTAATGCCACTACTTTGTTTGTCAGAATTCTCATGCATTCCCGTTCCTCATCAAAAATTACACCCACTGCATCCTTTGTTCTAACATCTTTATCCTATTGAGTGTCTCTTTCAAATTTTTCTCCAAACTTCCGATCTTCTCTTTATTCGAAACCTCCAAACCTTTTTAACATTTTCTAATTTCATCCTCATACTATTAGTGTCTTCATTAACAATCTCATATAATTCTGGTATTCAAACTAAGAATGTTCAAATGTAAAATTTATGTTAGTTGTCTTTATAGTGAGTATGCATACAATTTATCAAAATGGGTCCACGATCAAAATCAAGCCTATGCAAATGCTCAAAATTTTCACCTATAATTCTAAGATAGTCTGTTTGCATCACAAAGAGTTCTATCCAACCTAGCCAATATCCTTGTACTTTCCTTTCTATTATTTGTCCATGTAAATGCAAGACCCTTAAATCTAGCATCAACTAAGCCATTCTTTTTCATGAAAAATTTAAAGCCATTAATAGCCTGATTTTGGCAGAAAAATTTACCCTCTCTTTTTTCACTAGCATTTACTATCAAATTCATGTCTCCCATTACTAACCAAGTAATATCAGACAACACTAACTCTCCCTGCATTCTCCACAATATTTGTCTAATCTTTATATTAGTATTTGCATAGGTTCCCGACAACAAAAAAATCTTGCCATTGTTCATTTGTATCAATACATTTATTGATTACCCATATTTGTACAATAGATTTCCCTCCACTAGACATGCTTACACTTAAAACAGTAACTCCATCCCAATTCCTCTTTCTCCTATTTAGAAAACTTTGTGCTTCCACCTCTATCAAATGAGTCTGAACTAATAAGATAATATAGATAACCTCTATATTCTTTTCATACAAAAGTGTCAAAAGATGATCTATTGCATTTCTTTCTGAAGCCTCTCTAATGTTCCACGAAATCAATTTCAGCTTATACCATCTTTATGTCATGCCCCAAACTCTAGGTCATATGACTGGCTAGGAATATCACACGTACCACGAAGTTTAACCATACCACGACACAAATGATCCATGCAAGGCATATATATTTATATATAATACTCAACCATTTTCAAAACATTAACATAACAAACGAGACTAAATGGAAATCCTGGAGACTCAAATCAATATAACTAAGTAACTCCAAGATGTAATACATGACATCATTGCAAGATTCAAACACTAACACCAAATCCTACTACTACGACTTGGGGGACGCCTCACTGAGCTTGCATCGTCAGCCGAACCAACCAGGTACTACGTACCTCTAACCAGAACATGCACACACAAGCAGGAGGGCGTGAGTTTATAAATCCAGTGAGTGGCCCTACTCGAACCATCTCAACAAAAATCATAAAGTCACAACAATACAGTAAACAGAATATTATCTCAACAACAAAATATATCAGAATGTGCAATAAGATGTAAATAATTTCACCAACCATAATGCAATAGGACATGTCCACAAGTGTATCACAATTCAAACAATGTCATGCCATGTTAGCCCCTCTAGTCATTATCAGGATCTCGAGACGTTGTCTGATCAGGACGCGTGCTAGTCGCTATCAGCCCCTCTAGCATCCCTCCAACAAAATGGTTGGGACACGCGCACTAGCTGCTAACAAAATGGTTGGGAGCATCCCTCCAACAAACCCACATAGAGTCGGTCGTCGGTGTGACCTCCTGACGAGCTCCTCAGCCCACCACCACCTCTTAGGGTGATCAATCCCGTCATTGGTGGGGCTCTCATCTCTCACCCAGTGTCGCCTCTTCGAGGCATCCCCCATCATCAATTGGGCTCAGATATCTTGCCCAGAACCATCTCTTCGGGGCAACCCCCACATTGGTTGGGCTCACATACCTCACCTAGTGTCGTCTCTTCGAGGCATCCCCCATCATCGGTTGGGCTCCTCATACACGACTATACCAATCACATCACATCACATCACAACATAATCAAAGATTATATATATATATATATAGTTCTTGCCTGAGGATCGGAGTAATCTGGTCTAGTTCGGTGTCTATCCTGGTCAGGTTCAATGCCAGGGTGTGGTGGGGTGGGATGGGGTGGGGGGGACCTGCAAAAGACACTCCGACGCTCAAGTCAGTGGGACTCAAAGGTGAAGGTAATAAAATTAGAACTTAGGGTTACCTGAGGCGTGTCGTGTCCGTATTTATTGCAAGTGGAGGTGATGATGTTGCATCGCAATCTCGCGGGGATATTGCTCAGAATGAGTTGAGCCTGATTCTGATGATGGCGGGTTTGTAATGGCGTATTCCATGCGATAAGGAATGACATGTACGCCCTTATATGGCCGGGTGGAGCCGTCCAGTTTGGCTTAAGTCTAGTTCAAGAGTGTGGCCGGGTGGAGCCCCCGGGCGGAGCCATTTGGTTCGGCTCAAGGTAAGTTGTGGGGCACTGCTGGGTTTAATCCGACCGGGCCTAATAGTTCTAGTGTTATATATATTTTTTGTTGCACCCCGGCACTATACCCGGCCACACATGCCATCATATAATCATGTAAAGAGAACAAATATCTATAGTTTCCAACAATTCAAATATGGTACGCTAAGCATAAAAACTTCAAGAAATCAGCCCCCTTGGGGTCTCAATTCAAATACAGAGGAATTCAACCATACTATGCCTCTTGGAGGCTAAAACAATGCATGAACATCAAATTCCAATATGTCGTCTTGGTTGAGGCATTTTATCGAACACCTAGTGTTCCATTCAATCCCTACCATTCTATACATCTCATGACAGCCTCTTTCCTAAGGAGATTTCAGTCCATGGCATCGAGAAATACAGCCCACACGGCCTCCTCTATCCTTGCTATGACCGGGGGTTCTAACTATTCCGAGGAAACATGATTTAACCACAAATTAAACTTACATCTAACTTGAATAACCATAAAAAACATCAAGAAAACAACACCTTTTTACCTATAAACATCACCAAATTCCAGCCATAGCAATACATATGTAAAACTGAAAATTTCAGCATGATTACTACTTGAATTCATCCACTAACCATCTCAATCAAAAGCAAGTTAAAACACCAAAAAATCAAAAATCAAACAATCATTGAAAACTCACTTTGAAATTTCACAAGAATTCATCAAACAATCTGAAACAACATCATTGAAACTGATTCAATCGATCACCAAAGTTCAAGCCATCAATAGGGCATGAAACTGGCCACAAATCAAACCTACTTCTGCCCTAAAGAGCTGATCAACAAATGGGAGGCACAACCTCCAAATCACAACTCAAATTGCAAAAACAACGTTCATCGAAAATGGAAAATCTGAAATTTTATAAATGAATCTTCACAAGACTTTCGCAACGTTCATCGAAAATGGAAAATCTGAAATTTCATAAATGAATCTTCACAAGACAAGACCCGGCCAACCATATGGTGGCAAGCCACCATGGCGCCAGCCCAAGCCACTCAACTCGATTGAAACTCTCATTAATGACTAAGAAACGACTCCGACGAACAACAATCTCTCGCACTGGATCTCGTTCTCCAAAATGCCACCCCTTCCTTCTCCTTGGGTATCCCTAAAATGAACTGTCCAAGCTAGACCTCCACCATTCAGATTAAGAAACAAGGAGTCTTTGACATGATCACCAAAAATCAATCCCATCAGATCCTGGATGGTGTCCCGATCGCTCGACTGGATGATACAAGTCGTTGCATGAAGAAAACCTGGAACAAGGCTTCAGTTTTTCCATCACAATCACAGATCCTACCGTCAAAAGACAATCTACACCCATCATAATCCAGAACATGAAGTCTACAACTCACTAACCAAATTTCAGCAAGATCAGACTACGAATGCCCCTCTGATCGCGATGTTTGATGAGGTTTGTCGCTGTAGGAACTCCTACCGAGAATACTCTTCCTTCTTCTCACTGGGATGTGTGTAGGTGAGTTCTCTTCCCCTCTTTTTTTTTTAATTTTTTTTACTTAACGCCAAATTACCTCCTTGCTCGTTACTCAATTCCGCACCCAATCTAGCCCACAGGCTTGACCAAACCACACCCAAGGTAGACACAGACTCGACTCAATCAAGAAATTAAAATTTCCTACTTTACTATTATCATATTCCTCGTGCAAAAGTCGTACCTCTGATTGCGTTCTCCGGCGATCCACTCGGCTCGCTCTAGTGCGCAACCCGAGTCTCCGGCTGAAACCAAAAATAAAACTCGGGTATTACACTTTACTTTTATCAACAATACCCTGCCCATCTGGGTCTCCATTTTTCCCCATGGGATTTGTGTCCTTCGAAAATCTTTTTTTTTAAGCTTCACATGCTTATACCATAGGTATGTTGACTAAATTTTCGGTATTCTTTAGGACTTTTCTATTTTTAGGTCCATTCTTAATCTCATTCCTTGATTGTTCTGGATCCACTCCTTCCTCCAAAGGATCCTCCTTGGCAAATTCATTCTCCAAAATATTTACAGAAGAATCAACTATTTTCTCTCTTAACATATCTAAGTATTTTCATTTTTTTCCATATCATCCTCCACCATCAACTTTTCCTTGTTTTCCTTGTTTCCCACCATGGAAGTATCACCCACATCCATCTCATTTGGTTTGTTCTCTTTGATATCTTTTCCCCTCTTTTCAACCACATTTCCATACTATGATATTTTTAGTCAAACGGGTGTCATTTTGCTTTTCTTTCACTATATTCTCCTCTTTATTAACACTCTTGTCCACCTCCATGCACTCCTTCCTTAAATCCTCGTTGTTTACTATTGTCATAGATTTCCCAGCTTCTTCCCCATCCTTATTATTTTTGCCCTCCTCAAAAGTAGGATTATCTAAAACATGCTCAAGCCATTGCTTATATATATATATTCCATCCTGAAATTACTTCTCTTCCTCCTTTACATCTGAGTCCAAGGGCCTAGCACTTTGTCCTCCTTTTCATTTATTATATTTTTATTTTTCTTCTCAACTTCACTATTGTTTACTGAGCAAACCCCCTCATTACGTCCAACTCTACCGGATTTAAAACAAATTAGTGACAAAATCTTATAAACAACTATCTGAAAAAAATAGCTCCCTTTAGTTTCTACACAAAAGCCTTGTTCCACAGGCTTCCTTAAGTCAAGTAGAACACATACATATACCAAATTTTCGTATTTGACCTAAGAGGGTATACTCATCAATTTTTATAGGCTTTCCAATAACTACAACCAATCGAGGGATAATATTGTGATATAAGAACTAAAAGGGTAAACCAGGTAATTGAATCCACACATGTATCACATTAATATTCTCCTTCATCGGCTAGAAATTATCTTTCCAGGGTATGATTGAAAGAACTTGACCCTTAATAAACCAAGGCCCACCAGAGAAGATTGCCCAATTATCCTCCTCACATGCAAATTTAAAAGCAAAAAACTCTGCTAGCTAGATCCACTATATTGCATTCAGATTTTATCTTTCATAGTTTCGGTAAAATATTTTTAACAAGATCAAAAGATGGAGTTTTACCGAAAAACTTATTGTAGAGGATTAGCTTGTAGCATTTCCTTGCTTCTTCTATGTCTGCATCTTCAATCATGACTTTTCATTTTGAATTCTCTTGTATTTTAGCAATCTTCCCTGAAAATTCCTTTGGGAATCTCCAATTATCCTTCCTATTTGATAGCTTGATCCTTTTTCAAGTTCCTCTCCCCCTTGACGCCATCAACGCTACTCTTCTTGGTAGATTTAATTGCCTCAACATCCACTCCTCCATTCTCAAATCTTTCTTCAACTGGATCGGGAGGTTTTTTGGGTTTTGAAAATGGAGTCGAGAACGTGTAATCACCTCCTCTTTCCGCCATTTCTGTAAGACCCGAATTTTTTTTCCTAATATAGAATTCTATTTTAGGTGCAGTGTACCGGATCGAAGGTTACCCGGGTTGAGCCGTGGAATTCTCCTCGAGTAGAAGGTATAGCCTGACCCATGGAAATATGAAGTTAAATTGGTTCAGTGGTTATTTCCTTTCTTGCTTATGATATCTTATTAAGTCGAGTTCGACTCATGAGTGCGGATAGGATCGGAGTTCGAATCGGACTTGGATCGAACCAGGTATAAGTCGAGTTAAATCAGGGGCAAATGGGTCATTGGATGAGGGGAATAAAACCCCTCACCCAAGCCACCCGTGCGGCTCAAAGAGGGAGCCGCACGCAGCCCATCAAGAGGGGGAAAGAGAGAGAGGAGGAGATCTTGTCGGCGCCGACTTCGCGACGGCGTGCGAGGAGATCGAAATCTCGTTTCTTCAAGATTTCTTCGCGATTCAATTCGAGGTGAGTGGTTAGATAGAAGTTGAGGGGAGGCGGGTGGCCGGCCCCATAGATTTGGAAATTGGGATTCTTCTTCGCGAGTTTTGCCGATCGAGTTGTTTTCTCTATGTTAGATTCTTAGATCCTTGTATATGCTGTGATTTCATGGTTTTATACGTGTCGATTCTTGTTTTAAGGGGCTAGCCGAGTCAAGGAAAAAGGGGAAAGGTCATGCCGAAATTTTCCCCAATTTCCTCGCTCGTCTTGCAACTTGCGTATCGACTTGTATTCGCTTTGTTTTTGCTTTTGGATTGACACTCGAGTGGACGTCGCAGCCATGTCCACCACCCCTAAGGGGTTCGGTCAAGCAAGGACATTATTCTGCTCGATTTGGCTGAGTAGTAGAAAAGGGGAAAAGGAGTTAGGCTATTTTTTTATTGGTTTGTCGGATCTCCTACTATATCGCCTAAACTTGCACCTTTATGGTTAAATGTTAGATGTAAAATTAAGTTTATATTTACTGATTCTACTGATAAGAATGCATAAATTCCAGTCTCTTCCCACATGAGTGGTTCGGCCGAGCAAGGGTTACCTTGCTCAAGCTTCGGCCGATCAAGGGAAAGGGGGAGGAAACGAATGATTTTGTGTAGTTGTTCCTATCCCTCCATTTAACGTGTATTCATGTTCATGCTAAAGTAGATCCATATTCATGTTATCAATTGTTGGGTTAGATCTATATTATCTTTTTCGGAAATGTTCTTGCCAATGCTTACATGGTATATGTAGTCAAGAAAGGTTTCATTAAATTGCTCATATTATGTTTAATTGTTGTCATGCTAGTGTATGTTCCAGATTGATTTAAAACCACTACATTACTTACTTTCTAATTCGGTTCTTCATGATGTTATCATCTATAATTAAATTGGTAAGTGATGTGAAAATGGTAGGTCGAGTGCCTACCCAGTCGGCGAGTTCGCTCGCTCTAGGAAGAATGGTTAGATGACTTAGTATCATTTAACTTAGATACCGGACACATACACTAGGTGTTTCAAATAAGGAAACAAGAAGACCCTAAGGTAGGGGTTGGACATGGGCAATCCCTGGAATGCAAAACACAACATTTTGGCACAGCCGGTTTGGGTTGTGGTTGATGGTCTATCGAGAAGTGTCACTAGCCGAATGGGAAGCACACGACTCAGCGGTTCATAGGGTCTTGAGATTGCACCAGCAAGCCCGCTAGGTGTTAGACCCGGGTGGCGGAGGGTCTTGAGATTTCGTCAGTAGGCCACGCTGATGGTAGACCTGAGTGGGTTGGGACTAGCTATCCCTAACCCCAAAGGATCACTAAAACTAGTGGCCATCCTAGTTGACAGATCCGAAGTGTAAAATTCTCTAAATGATGAGCCAATAGGGGCTGATTTGAGTAGGCCGATCGGTCGAGTCAAGTAGAGAAAGGATTGTACCTTCCATATATATACTGTAGGCCTTTATTGGTCGAACTTGCATCGTGGATATGGGCCCGAGAGGCCGGTTCATCCACTCATCCAATTTGGCACACTGATTATTTATGGAATGTGATTTGATAACTTCCTTATATATGTGATTGTCGAGGTTTTAAGTGGAGGTTCGAAAGAACCGCTCACTGAGTTCCTCGTGAACTCATGGTTTTCCTTTCTTGTTGTTTTGTAGAGCCTGACCAGTGAGGTACGGCTTGGTGGCATGGCGTGCAGCAAAGTAGGCGTGGATGCAGATCTCATAGCTAGCAGGATTTTGTCGTAGTCGTGTCTGTTAGTGTCTGATGTATGCACTGGGTTTCTTTTGTTAAAACTTGAATGTTTATTTGGAAAAACTTTCGGTTGTTTTATTTGAAACTTATGGTGTTTTAAAACTTGGTGTTATCAAACTGGTTTGAACTTTTAATAAAAGTTATTATTGTTGATTTTGGTCGATACTTGATGTGTTCTGTTTATGTGTTCATTTGAGAATTGTTCATCAATGCATATGGTAGGCTTCGGGATACTGACTCGTACCTTTGCCGGTCATGCGTACCCTGAGTTGGGGCGTGACAAAGTTGGTATCAGAGCGTCAGGTTTGGTCTTGACTACGACTAGGAAATGGGTACCGCACGAGGTATATGCTAGCATGTCTATGTGCGGTAGAGTTATGCTATGAGATCAAACAACCACGACTGCACTCAGCGCACCATGCGGTTAGAAACTTGTAATTCAGTTAAATGAATAGGATAATATTGATATTATGATTCTTTTATTGATAGTGTAATGGAGGCGCGGAATGCTGCTCTGAGTGGTAGTGGTAGAAATTCCATAGAACGCTGAGGCCGAGGTTGAGGTCGCGGCCGTGATAGAGAGCAGTCTGAGGTGGAGGGCCAGGATTCGGCAGTTGTGCAACTTCAGGCACAAGTAGCTTTTTTGACGGAAGCGCTCCGCAGGGAGCAACTCAGCCGGTACCCGCAGCCCCTATGGTACTGGAGGTGGTTGAGCAGGCAGCACCGCAGGTCAAGGACCCAGGAGCACCCACATACTCCGATTTTGTCAAGTTCACGCCGCCAGTATTCACCGGTACATGCCCGAAGGTGGAAGTCTTCGAGTTTCTGGGGGACTGTCAAGAGCTGTGTTTAGAGTTGGGATGTTCCTCAGAGGTGGCGGCGCGCATGGTAGGCCTACAGCTAAGGGGACCTTCTAAAGATTGGCTGCACACCTGGAGGGGCCGTAGAGTAGCACATGCACCACCTCCCACCTGGGAGGAATTAAAAGCAGCTGTTGAGGAGCAGTATTTGCCTATGAGTGTCCGCGATAAGCGGGCACAGAAGTCTTGAGCTGCTGCGCCAGACTGGAGGGGTGACAGTAGTTGAGTATGAAATAGAATTCACCCGGCTCTCTAGGTACCACCCAACTTTAGAGGCTACCAAGACCACTAGAGTGAAGAGGTTCGTGGAGGGTCTGAGACCTCAGATGGGTAGGCTTATCCACTACACCAAGGACTCCACATTTGCACGGGTGGTGGATGAGGCCCTCTGAAAGGAAGCCCTGGTGTCTTTCGAGAAGAAGGAAGGGCCATTTCTGGTGTCAACGCCTACGGGCGAAGCAATCTTAGCCAACTTAGTTTTTCAAGGCTGCGAAGTGCTCATCTGCGGTCATGCGTTGAGGGCAGATTTGATGCTTCTGCCCACGCTTGAGCTCGATGTCATACTCAGCATGGATTGGCTGGTAGAGCACTTTGCGATGTTGGATTGTAGGGGTAAGACAGTCATGTTGAGTAAGCTCGGGTTGCCACAGTTCACCTTCCAAGGGGAGGGAAAGGGAGAGCCGATTGGGGTCATCTCGGCCCTTAAGGCTCGTAAGCTGCTTCAAAGGACCTGTTAGTCCTTTCTGGCCTTTGTATCCGTGGCAGAGGAAAAGGGGGATGCGGCAAGGGACATCGGTGGTACCCAGGTAGTCTACGAGTTTCCCGACGTGTTTCCTGAGGAGCTACCGGGATTGCCGCCCAGGAGGGAAGTGGATTTCTGCATTGATTTACAGTCCGGGGTGAAGCCGATCTTCATCCCACCCTACCAGATGGCATCGGCCGAACTCAGGGAGCTAAAAGTACAACTTCATGAGATGTTGGACCTGGGTTTCATCCGGCCAAGTTGTTCGCGAAATGGCGATACTAGAGGGAGGATGACTAGTATATTTACTAATTCGATTAGCCTAAATTCGATTTTAATCGATTACTTAAATCGTTTAGGCAAGTTGCAATTATGCGATTAAATGCGGAAGCAAGATAAATCAATTAAGGCAAATAAGAATTCAATGCAAACATACAAGATTTATAGTGGTTCGGCCCCAATGCCTACTCCACTACCTAAGCACCCCGCTTCGGATTTCCAAACTAGGTTTTACTAGATTAATTGCTTGTTTCCCTTACAACGAGGACTTTTCATCGGAAAGTCTCCGTTCTCCAACGGAATGCACTTTCGCACCCGAAAGTATCCCACCTTCCTACCGAGAGCACTTTCCCGCCTCACTCTAAGGGACAACTACAACTAATCCTAGTAAGCTCTAAGTTTACACAAGTGGCTTTACTCCTTCTACACCAAGGATACCACTTCACACGATAAGACCTAACAGCTAGGTCTTCACAAACCCAAATCAAAGAAAACAAATACAATTAATAGTTAAAAGTTACAGTCAAAAGAGCTAAGAATGAAACCAATAGAAGAAGCTCTTTTGCAATCCTTCAATCCTTCAACTCGTCAGATAAATTCGTTGCAGTAGAGTTGAGGGAAGCAGAGCTTGTGCGCCTGTAGAAGAACTCGACAGAAGTCAGCGCGCGCTCCAAACAATCTCTTTGAAGGCTTTAATCTCCTTTTAAATGCTCAATAAAAATTTGTAGGAGTGAAGAAAGGTTCTTAAAAATGAGTAGAAGAGGTATATTTATACCTTACGAAGAAACGACAGCTTCAACGGATAGAAAACTATCCGTTGCATAGCGTCGGTTGAATGGTCGGTCGATCGATCTTTCGATCGCTCCATTCTTCTCTCTGGTCGATCGACCACCCAGACGTGAGATTACGTGATTTCTTTTTCGGTCGACCGATGCGATCTGCGTCTTCGGGTATCAGTTGGTCGGTCGACCGACGGGTCGACCGCCCAGACGTGAGATGACGTGATTTCTTTTTTGGTCGACCGACGCAATCTGCGTCTTCGGGTATGAGTAGGTCGGTCGACCACCCGAGCTACTGCCCATTTTGGGCTTCTATCGATTGACCACCCGGTCGACCGAAGTAGCTCTGCTATTTATTTACCTTCGATCGGTCGACCGAACCTAGGCTGAATGTTATTTCTTCAGCCTATTTCTTTCGCGCTTCGATTTCGGATTCCGGCTTTCAACGAGCATCATCTTGGAGGGCTTTAGACTTGATCTTTGGACTCGTCCAAGCGTCTTTAGTGCACTCGTCGATCTTCGAGAAATTTCTGCGACGAACCCAAGCACGATGATCAATGTCCTTTCGATTTTGTGATTTCTTTGATTTATCCGATCGAGGACATCGAACGCTGGTCGATATGGAACCTGAAAGATATTCTCAATAAAATCATCAGTCTCATGTTTGTTATCATCAAAACCATCAAAACCGAAATTAAGGCTAAGGTTGAAAACCTAAAGCCAACAATCTCCCCCTTTTTGATGATGACAAACATCCTTAAGAAAATATATAAATTAAAGCATAGAAGGATATCAACTAAGGGATTTCTCCCCCTATCAACATACATATCTATGAGATTAAACTCCCTCTATCTATATGCATGGATTTCCTATATTTTCCTCCCATTTACCTATATTTTTCTCCCAATTTTAACTATATATTTCTCCCCCTTTTGACTATACATTTCTCCCCCTTTTGACATCAATCAAAAAGGGCAAGAAGGGTCTATCTATTCAAAGGGATGAAAGACAAGTATTTTTTCATGAAGTTGAGACACTAAAGATTTTTCATGAAACATAACAATCTCAACCCTAGGGATGAAAAACAAGAATTTGATGACATGCTAAGTTCATATGTTCAAAAACTATATAGTTGAATGCCAAATTGAATCATCTATTTCCTCAAAGTAAATATTATTTCTTTTTCATGGCATTTTTAGATTTCATTCAAACTTTCAAAATACAAAGATATAGTTATTTTAAATCATGTATATCAAGTTTGAAGTGAAACTAATGTCATTTGTTCTAAATATGAACTTAGCATGTTTTCATTAATTTGAAATAAACATGAAAAACATGAAAATGCTAAGTCTCAATGTTTTGCTATCTACTCATGTTTTCTCAAACTTAGGCATCAAGACATTAAACATGAGATAATGTAAGTCTATGAATCAAGTTTGGGCTTAAGATGAAATTTTAATTCACTTTGTTGACTTAGGTCAACCTATACTTAAAGTTTTCAAAAATCAAGCTTTTAAGTTTATACAAAGTCATATTTTTGATGAAAAACTTTTGAAACCAATTTTTGGATGAAAATTTTTTGATACCAAAAATTAAATGGTCATTTGAAATGAATATATCATGTTTGAACTCAAAATGAATTTTCTAAGTTCATTTTTCATCCTATATTATTTTCAAATAAACAAATGGATCCTAGATATCATCCAAAATATCAAAATCATTTCTAAGAATGATTTTACTCAAGAAATTGTGTGAATGATATTAGAAATGGAATCCAAATGGTATACATGAGTTTTCATTGAAATTTTGAAGAAAAATCAAAGTATCGAAAGATTAGCGTTTCAAGAATGATGATACTTTGTGTTTTGAAATCCAACTTCAAAAATTCACTTTAAATCCAATTCTTGATGAAACTTTTTGAAATTTTTACTGATAAAACTAGATTTTTCAGTGAATGTGTAGTTTCAAGAATCATCTAAAAGGGATTTTTTTATATTTTCCTAGAAATAATTGAAATTGGTGATACCAATTATTAAACAAATGACAATTCCATAATTTTTCAGTTATTTTCAAAGAATGCTTAGTTTTCATTCAAACTTCTATGACACCACATAATGGTCATGTAAAGAGTATATGTCAAGTTTGAGATGAAAATTATATCCTTAAGTCAAGATATCAACCTAGCATGGTTTCATTCAAAACTAAACTAGTTTTTATGAAACTTGCTAAGTTTCAATCTTAACATTTACTCATGATTTTTCAAATTTAAACCTATGAATACTTAACATGAGTAAATCTAAATATGTTCCACAAATATGAATTGAAAATGAGACCTTTAAGTCAACTTGTTGACTTGAGTCAACATGGTTCAAAGAGAGGTAAACATGAATTAACCTCTATGTTATTTTATCTATATCCATATGAATTTTTCACTCTAAATGCATGGAAATATGTCATATCTATTTCTAAACATATTTATGAAGTTTGGACTTAAAATCAAGTGTCCAAGTCAATTTGTTGACTTGGGTCAAACCTTTTAAGCTTAAGTCCACTAATGTGATCTAGTTATTACATTTTCATCTACACATGAATTTTCAAGATTGAACACCAAGAGTCATATCATGTGTGTCTAAACACGTTTGTTTGATGTTTACTCAAAATGAGGTCTCTAATATAAGTTTTAACCTAGTGCAAGTTTCATTCAATATCATGAAATTGCCTAAGTTATCAAAACATTTTTCTACTCATGAAATTTCATACATATATCATGCAACATCAATCATGAGTATAGAGACATCATTAAATATGAAAATTCAATTATTTTTTAAAGATTTTTGCAAAATAAAATTCATACCTTTTTCTTAAAAAATTGTCCAACTTTTTCATTTTCTTTTAGATAGCATTGTCTTCATTTACATTCATAACTTGTAAGTAGACATCATTAGTATCATGATGAAATAATATGTCAACTAGCAAGTTAACATACTAACTATCAAGGGATCAATACAAAGTTTCATTTTAAAACCTTAACATATGCTAGATAGTAAAGATTCATTTTAAAGAAAGTTTACCATGATATCAAAATGAATCTAAGGGATCGAGATGTGAACCATTTGAGGCATTAAGGTCCCTAAACAAGTTTAACTAGTTTGGACTTAAAGGAATGTCTCTAATAATGGATATTTACCTAGAACAAGTTTCATTCAATGAAATTTTGTCTAAGTACTAAAGTTCTACCTACTCATGAGAAATCAAAGATTTTACATGTAATTACCATCATGAGTAAAGAGACATACTTAAGCTTAAACAATGAGGTATAACATTAGGATTTTGAATTAATTGAAGTTATACTTTATTCATGAAAATTTAGCCAAACTAATCTTTTTCTTCCTAATTAGCCTTCCTAAAATATTTATAACTTGCAAGTATACTTCTTAAGTAGACAATAAAACAAATTCTACATGCAAGCCATCAAACTAAATAGTGAAGAGAAAAACCAAATATCATTTTCAAAATTCAACTTCACTAAATAACATGGATTCATTTTTAAATAAATCTTCATGATAACAAAATAAATCAAGAGATCTCAAAATATGAAATTTTGAAAAATAAGATCTCCAATCCTTCCTATTGGTTGAAAACCGAAAGCCACAATGGGCCTACGATTTAGAACCGCAAGGTCGCTTAGGCCCATTACAGGCCACCTGGGTCTTCGAAGAGATCGGGAAATAAAAAATCAAAAATATTTTTGAAATATATTAAGAACAGGGAAAATCAATCAATTTTAAGCATGTATCATAACTCCAACTTAGATAAAGCAAAGGGATATAAGAGATGATACCAGAATAGTTTTGATGTCAACTTTACCTAAGACATCAAGGTGATTTGAAGTTGCAACCTCTTGGAGATTTTTCATTAAGATCCAAGGTCAACTTCAATCCTTCAATTTCTTTTCCCTTGTGTGGTTCCTCCCCCTACAAAAGAGCATGATACCTTTGGTACCCAAATAGCTTTGGGTCCTTGGGGGTTAGAGGGCTTAGGAATCCAAAGTGTCCTAGCAACACTTGGATTTCTCTTTAATGCACAATCATGGATGGCATGCCCAAATACACCACAACAAAAGCAATGTCCATGAAATTTTTTCATTTCATTTTTAACATGGACATGAGATTTAATTTTTGAATGCTTGTCATGTGAAACATGATGAGTATGAGCATTCTTAGAAAAAATATTTTTCTTTTGAGTATGAGGTTTAATGGTAGAGTGCTTAGCATGGGAATGATGATGAACATTGGCATTCTTTACCTAAGCATTTTTCATTCTAGTCTTCTTAGGAAATGAAGCATTTTTTAATTCATTTACTTTCTTATTCAAGAAAGTAATCTCACTTTTCATTTCATTCATGGATTTATGTAGTGCATGTAATTGAGATTTTAACATGCAATTCTCTTTTTCTAAATTGTTATTCTTGAGCTTCAAGTCCTTAAGCTCAAGTTCTACATTATCATGGCATGAATCAAATGAACTAGATTTTAATTTTTCATTTTCTAGTTTGGATTCATGCAAACGAGAATTAAGCATTACATTTTTATTTTTTAGCATTTTGTTTTTCTTATCTTTTCTAACTAGCAAGACATACATTTTTTGACATTCATCAACTAGTTCTTCATATGACATATTGAATGAACTAGATGAGCTAGTACTAACATTATTATTATTATGACTAGAAGGAGAAGAGTGTACCTCATCTTTGGTACTTATGAGGCAATCTTTTGAAGTAGCTTCATAGTCATTACTAGAGGGTGCTTCAAATGTGTGAGAGGTGGAGGTGGAAGCACTTGACCTCTTCCTTGCTTTGTTCTTCATACTTGGGCAATTTTTCTTCACATGCCCCTTCTCTTTGCAAGCATGACAGATTACTCTTCTTTTTCAGCTCTTAGTGCAACTTCTTTGACTAGAAGAGCTATGGGCATCAAAACCAAGATTAGTAGTAGGTGTGTGACCATTGTCATCACCACCTTCATCAAACGTGCCAATTTCTTCGGTTTTGGCATAATCATATAAAACATTTAACGAGGCTCATAAATCAAAAGCCGAAGAACAATGCATGATTTTTTCTAAGATGTCATTTGGTAATGTGCAAAGAATATAATTCATGGCATCTCCATTATACTTAAACATTCTCTTATCCATTTCACTCCAAGCATGCATATCATCCTTAGGTTCAATGAATTCCTAATGTAACATGTTAAAGACTCCAAACCCTTTAGTCTTTAAATAGGTGTACATCTTATATTTCTAAAGACCAAAGTTTGAGTCATCGAACCTAGGGGGTGTAGACGCTACCGACTCTGGAGCCATTTCAAGACCGAGACGAATTGTAGAAGGGATGGTGAAATCACAATCTACGACCCGCTCTGATACCAATTGTTGGCCAAATGGCGACACTAGAGGGGGGGTGAATAGTCTGTTTACTAATTCGATTAGCCTAAATCTAATTTTAATCGATTACTTAAATCATTTAGGCAAGTTGCAATTATGTGATTAAATGCGGAAGCAAGATAAATCAATTAAGGCAAATAAGAATTTAATGCAAACACACAAGATTTATAGTGGTTCGGCCCCAATGCCTACTCCACTACCTAAGCACTCCGCTTAGGATTTCCAAACTAGGTTTTACTAGATTAATTGATTGTTTCCCTTACAACAAGGACTTTTCACCGGAAAGTCTCCACTCTCCAAACGAAGACACTTCCACACCCGGAAGTATCCCGCCTTCCTACCGAGAGCACTTTCCCACCTCAACCTAAAGGACAACTAGAACTAATCCTAGTAAGCCTTAAGTTTACACAAGTGGTTTTACTCCTTCTACACCAAGGATACCACTTCACACGACAAGACCTAACAGCTAGGTCTTCACAAACCCAAATCAAAGAAAATAGATACAATATATTAACAGTTAAAAATTACAGATAAAAGAGCTAAGAATGAAACCAATAGAAGAAGCTATTTTGCAATCCTTCAACTCGTCAGATAAATTCGTTGCAGCAGAGTTGAGGGAAGCAGAGCTTGTGCGCTTGTAGAAGAACTCGACAGAAATCAGCGCGAGCTCCAAACAATCTCTTTGAAGACTTTAATCTCCTTTTAAATGCTCAATAAAAATCTGTAGGAGTAGAAGAGGTATATTTATACCTTACGAAGAAACGATGGCTTCAACAGATAGAAAACTATTTGTTGCAGAGCGCCGGTCGAATGGTTGATCGACCGACTGGTCGACCAATCTTTCGATCGCTCCATTCTTCTCTCTAGTCAGTCGACCGACGGGTCGACCACCCAGACGCGAGATCGTGCGATTTCTTCTTCCATCGACCCAACGGTCGACCGACGCGATCTGCGTCTTCGTGTATCAGTAGGTCGGTCGACCGACGGGTCGACCGCCCGAGCTACTGCCCATTTTGGGCTTCTATCGGTAGACCGCCTGGTCAATCAAAGTAGCGATGCTACTTTTTTACCTTCAGTCAGTCGACCGAACCTAGGCTGAATGTTATTTCTTCCGAGCTTCGATTCTGGGTTTCGGCTTTCAACAAGTATCATCTTGGAGGGCTTTAGACTTGATCTTTGAACTCGTCCAAGCGACTTTGGTGCACTCGTCGATCTTCGAAAAATTTCCGCGATGAACCAGAGCGCGACGATCAATGTCCTTCCGATTTTGCAATTTCTCCGATTTATCTGATCGAGGACATCGAACGTTGGTCGATATGGAACCTGAAAGATATTCTCAATGAAATCATTAGTCACATGTTTGTTATCATCAAAACTATCAAAATTGATATTAAGGCTAAGGTTGAAAACCTAAAGCCAACAAGAGTGTCTCACCGTGGGGTGCTCCGGTTCTCTTCGTGAAGAAGAAGGATGGGTCGAGGCGCATGTGCATCGACTATAGGCAGCTGAATAAAGTGACAGTCAAGAATCGTTACCCACTACCGAGGATAGACGATTTGTTTGACCAGCTGCAGGGGGTACGATAGTTTTCGAAGATAGACTTAAGGTCCGAATACTACCAGTTGAGAATCCGGGACAGCGATGTGCCTAAGACGGCCTTCAGGACTCGCTATGGGCACTATGAGTTCCTTGTGATGTCTTTTGGCCTGACCAATGCGCCTGCTACCTTCATGGCCCTGACGAACATGGTGTTTAAGGAGTATCTGGATAGTTTTGTGATCGTCTTCATTGACGACATCCTAGTGTACTCCAAGAGTGAGGAGGAACACTCTAAGCATTTTTTGGATGGTGCTAGAAACCCTCCAAGAACACCAGTTATTTGCCAAGTTCTCTAAGTGCGAATTCTAGTTGGAAAGTATGGGATTCTTGGGCCATGTGGTGTCCAAGGACAGGATAACGGTAGACCCGGCAAAGGTGGAAGCGGTGCAGAATTGGAAGCGGCCAACCAGCGTGATTGAGGTTCGTAGCTTTCTACGGTTGGCGGGGTACTATCGGAAATTCGTGGAGAACTTCTCCAGGATTACAGTACCTTTGACTCGATTAACCCAGAAAAAGATCAAATTTGATTGGGACAGCAAGTGTGAGGCGAGCTTTCAGAAGCTCAAGGAATGCTTGACATCAGCACCCGTATTGGCAGTACCTTCTGGCTCATGAGGGTTTGTGGTTTATTATGATGCCTCTTGGGTTGGCCTGGGCTGCGTCCTGATGTAGTTTGGCAGGGTCATAGCATATACATCTCGCCAGTTGAAGGTTCATGAAAGAAACTACCCGAGGCATGACCTAGAGCTAGTGGCGGTGGTTTTTGCTTTGAAGCTCTGGCGGCACTATCTGTACTGGGAGACTTGCGAGATCTATACAGATCACAAGAGCCTTCAGAACTTGCTTACCCAAAAGGAGCTGAACCTCAGGCATAGGAGGTGGCTAGAACTTTTAAAAGACTATGATTGCACCATTATGTGCCACCTGAGGAAAGCCAATGTGGTGGTGGACGCGCTCAGTAGAAAATGCATGGGCAGTTTGATTCATTTGGAAGCCAAGAGGAGGCCTTTAGCTTGAGAGCTGGTGTTGTGCCTAGATGAGGGTGTGACCTCATTAGTAACAGCTTCAGGTGCCTTGTTAGCACACTTGCGGGTACAATCCACTCTGGTGGGTATGTTGCGTACCGCGCAGGAAGATGACGTCTTTTGTGCGTTGACAAAAGATCTAGTACAGAGGGGCGATGCAGATAATGGGTTCAGAGTGGACTCAGAGGGTGTGCTAAGGTTCAGGGATCGAATTGTGGTACCGGATATGACAGAGGTGCGCAGGCAAGTTGTGGAGTGGGGTCATCGATCCACTTATACGATGCATCCAGGGGCCACCAAAATGTACCGAGATCTAAGGCTGCATTACTGGTGGAAGGGTATGAAAAGCGAGGTAGCAGAATTTATATCCAAGTGTCTGGTCTGCCAGTAGGTAAAGGCCGAACATCTGAAGTCCGCAGGGCTCTTGCAGAACCTCAAAGTGCTCGAGTGGAAGTGGGAGAAAATCACCATGGACTTGGTGACCGAATTGCCCAAGTCAAGAGGCGGCTTTGACTCTATTTGGGTGGTAGTGGACCGATTAACCAAGACCGCGCACTTCATTCCAGTGAAGACTACCTTTTCGGCGGAGCAATATGCCCAACTGTTTCTAGATAGGATTGTGGCTTACCACGGCACCCCAGTGATAATCATATGAAATCGGGGTACCTAGTTCACAGCCCGATTTTGGCAGTCTTTCCAAGAGGCCTTGGGCACTTAGGTGCGTTTCAGCACAACCTTTCATTCGTAGATAGACGGACAGCCTAAGCGAACCATCCAGACCTTGGAGGATATGTTGAGGGCCTGCGTTCTAGACCTAGCAGGTGGTTGGGAGAAACACATGTCGCTGATTGAGTTTGCCTACAACAATATCTATCACAGTAGCATTGGCATGGCACCCTTCGAGGCATTGTATGGGCGGCGATGTAGGTCCCCTGTGGGTTGGTTTAAGACTGGAGAGACTCTCCTGGTTGGTTCGGACTTGGTTGAGGAAGCGGTGAAAAATGTGCAGCCAATAAAACAAAGGTTGTTGGCGGCTCAGAGCCACCAGAAAATATATGCTGATAAGAAAGCCAGAGAGATGGAATTCGCTGAGGGTGACCTGGTATTTCTAAGGGTTTCTCCTATAAAAGGGGTACTTCGATTTGGAAAGAACGGAAAGTTGAGCTCTAGATTCATTGGGCCTTTCCCTATGCTCAAGCGAAGAGGTGCGATGGATTATGAATTGGCCTTGCCTCCTAGTCTGAGCAAAGTTCACCCAGTCTTCAATGTATCAATGCTCCGGAGATATGTGATGGATGAGTCTCATGTGATCGAGCTGGCTGTGGTTGAGGTAGACTCAGCGGTCTCATATGAGGAGAGGCCAGTACAGATAATTGACCGGCAAATCAAGAAGCTGAGGTCCAAGGAGATTTCCTTGGTAAAAGTTAGGTAGGAGCACCACTCCAGACAAGAGGCCACTTGGGAGGTAGACCAAGACATGAGAGAGCACTACACTTCCTTGTTTGAAGAGCCGATAAGTCCTAGTAACCCCACTAAATTCGAGGACGAATTTCTCTTAAGGGGGAAGGTTGTAAGATTCGAAAAAAAAATCCTAATATAAAATTCTATTTTTGGTGCAGCGCACCGGATCGGAGGTTAACCAGGTTGAGCCGTGGGATTTGCCTCGAGTAGAAGGTATAGCCCGACCCATGGAAAAATGAAGTTAAATTGGTTTAGTGGTTATTTCCTTTCATGCTTACGATGTCTTATTAAGTCGAGTTCGACTCATGAGTGCAGATAGGATCGGAGTCCGAATCGAACTCAGATCGAACCAGGTATAAGTCGAGTTAAGTCGGGGGCAAATGGGTCATTGGATGAGGGGAATAAAACCCCTCACCCAAGCCACCCGTGCAGTTCAAAGAGGGAGCCGCACGCAGCCCATCAAGAGGGGGAAAGGGAAAGATGAGGAGGAGATCTCGTCGGCGTCGAGTTCGCGACGACGCGCGAGGAGATCGGAATCTCGTTTCTTCAAGATTTCTTCGAGATTCAATTCGAGGTGAGTGGTTAGATAGAAGTTGAGGGGAGGCGGGTGGCCGGCCCCATAGATTTAAAAATCGGGATTTTTCTTCGCGAGTTTTGCCGATCGAGTTATTTTCTCTATGTTAGACTCTTAGATCCTTGTATATGCTATGATTTCATGGTTTTATATGTGTTGATTCTTGTTTTAAGGTGCTGGCCGAGTCGAGGAAAAAGGGGAAAGGTCATGCCGAAATTTTCCCCAATTTCCTCGCTCGTCTTGCAACTTGCGTATCGACTTGTATTCGATTTGTTTTTGCTTTTGGATTGACACTCGAGTGGACATCGCAGCCATGTCCACCACCCCTAAGGGGTTCGGCCGAGCAAGGACATTATTCTGCTCGAGTTGGCCGAGTAGTAGAAAGGGGGAAAAGGAGTTGGGCTATTTTTTTATTAGTTTGTCGGATCTTCTACTATATCGCCTTAACTTGCACCTTCATGGTTAAATGTTAGATGTAAAATTAAGTTTATATTTACTGATTCTACTGATAAAAATGCATAAATTCCAGCCTCTTCCCACATGAGTGGTTCGGCCGAGCAATGGTTACTTTGCTCAAGCTTCGGCCGATCAAGGGAAAGGGGGAGGAAACGAATGATTTTGTGTAGTTGTTGTTATCCCTCCATTTAACGTGTATTCATGTTCATGCTAATGTAAATCCATATTCATGTTATCAATTGTTGGGTTAGATCTATATTATCTTTTTTGTAAATGTTCTTATCGATGCTTACATGGTATATGTAGTCAACAAAGGTTTCATTAAATTGCTCATATTATGTTTAATTGTTGTCATGCTAGTGTATGTTCCATATTGATTTAAAACCACTACATACATTTACTTTCTAATTCGGTTCTTCACGATGTTATCATCTATAATTAAATTGGTAAGTGATGTGAAAATGGTAGGTCGAGTGCCTACACAGTCGGCGAGTTCGCTCACTCTGGGAAGAACTGTTAGATGACTTGTAATATCATTTAACTTAGATACCGGACACATACACTAGGTGTTTCAAATAAGGAAACAAGAAGACCCTAAGGTAGGGGTCGGACATGGGCAATGCCCGGAATGCAAAACACAACATTTTGGCACAGTCGGTTTGGGTTGTGGTTGATGGTCTACTGAGAAGTGTCACTAGCCGGATGGCAAGCACATGACTCAACGGTTCACAGGGTCTTGAGATTGCGCCAACGGGCCTGCTAGGTGTTAGACCCGGGTGGCGGAGGGTTTTGAGATTTCGTCAGTAGGCCACGCTGACGGTAGACCCGAGTGGGTTGAGACTAGTTATCCCTAACCCGGAGGATCATTGAAACTAGTGGTCATCCTAGTTGACGGATCCGGAGTGTAAAATTCTCTAAATGAGGAGCCCATAGGGGCTGATTTGAGTAGGCCGACCGACCGAGTCAAGTAGAGAAAGGATTGTACCTTCCATATATATACTGTAGGCCTTTATTGGTCGAACTTGCATCGTGGATATGGGCCCGAGAGGTCGATTCATCCACTCATCCAATTTGGCACACTGATTATTTATGGAATGTGATTTGATAACTTCCTTATATATGTGATTGTCGAGGTTTTAAGTGGAGGTTCGAAAGAATCGCTCACTGAGTTCCTCGTGAACTCATGATTTTCCTTTCTTGTTGTTTTGTAGAGCCCGACCGGTGAGGTACGGCTTGGTGGCATGGCGCGTAGCAGAGTAGGTGTGGACGTAGATCTCATAGCTAGCAAGATTTAGTCGTAGTCGTGTCTGTTAGTGTCTGATGTATGCATTGGGTTTCTTCTGTTAAAACTTGAATGTTTATTTGGAAAAACTTTCGGTTGTTTTATTTAAAACTTATGATGTTTTAAAACTTGGTGTTATCAAACTGGTTTGAACTTTTAATAAAAGTTATTATCGTTGGTTTTGGACGATACTTGATGTGTTCTGTTTATGTGTTCTTTTGAGAATTGTTCGTCAGTGCATATGGTAGGCTTCGGGGTACTGTCTCGTACCCTGGCCGGTCACGCGTACCCTGAGTTGGGGGGTGACAATTTCAAACTCTTCTTATGGTTATTTTAATTTTTAAAAATCTTAATTTAACCTCAAAATTGAAGAATTACTCTTTCAATTTAATCCAAAATCGTTAGCATAGGTGCTCATGTTGGAAAAAAAAATCATTGATTAGTTAACAACTGACTTTAATTCCAGGCTTGTTTAAATTTAACAGACACTAAGGGTATGTGCGGTAGAAAAGTAAAATTTTGAAGGTGAAAAAATATAAGGGTAATATTGTAGAAGTTAGCTGGTACTTTTGTAAATTTAAACTTTTTCTATATTTTAATCATATTAACTATCAATAGGTATAATTTAACCTCCTGAGTTTAATGCCTTTTTATGAAGAAAAAAGAAGTCTGCCTTTTTGGGTTTCCATGTCGAATTTTTGGGCTTAGTTACGTTAAGTTTGATTAGATTTGTTTCATATTGAATTTGGTTGAAAATACTTTTATCAAATAATAACGAAGCAAATCACAAAGAAAATGAGCATAAGGTAAAATTGCAAATTAAGGTAACATGTAACTCGAGTAAGAATCAAACCATTTCCACTACTAACGAACTCAAAAATAATTATTAAATTATTATAACACACGCTCCCATGTTCAAGCATCAAATTGAAAGTTCCAAACTTCTGATGGCCCCATCCAAGAGAACATGGTGGTACTTGGGTTCCTTGTGAGGAATGCACGATCATTGATCCATTGCCTTTTCTACCTAGTTTTTGAGTTCAACCTGACTTGAAGAGTGATTTTCTTTTAAAAAATAAAACTTCTAATGGGCAGTGGACCTTGCCATTATGTTCGAAATGTTGAAACATAGAATTTTCATTTATAACTCGACTCCATCCGATTATCGCACACCCCTTAAATAATTTTTCAAAGAAAGCACTATTCAATAACTTTTATATATATATAATACAAAATAATTTTCTCATCTACGATACATAATGACCAATAATAACACTACAATTTTATAAAATCGCACTCAAGAGTATAAGATTTACAAAAAAAATTCAAAACAATATGTAAAGTCCAAAACACTTCATCTTCAAAAACATACCAACGTACCTTAAGAAATCCGCAATAAATTATATTAAGAACTTTCTAAGTCTTCCTTCTCGATGTTACCCCTCCTTTTTCCATCTACAATCGCTCGCCATCTTGAAGTTGACTATCGCTACCAAGAAAATCTCGGCAGTCCCACCCAATTGGGCACCCTCCAATATCTTAGAGGGCCAGAAGGGCCCCTTGCCATGGCTACATTACACAATTCTAGCACATCTCTGGATGACAAACACACTCCTGGGCAAGGTACGACCACACATCACTTCGCATTGTGATGTTTTGTGGCGTTGTGGCACACACAACACCCCCGCCACATCATTACATGGAGCAAGAACATTGTCGTAAGGCTAGCAAGTAGCAACGGTGCCCGCCACAATAACGATATACATTCATCCAAAAGTTTTTCCGATCACGACGACAAGGAGAAAGAAAGATGAGAATCCTACTTCAAAACAACAATGAACTCCTCTCGTACAATGCTAGCCTTCAATCACTCGATTTCTCGTAGAATAAAAAATTAGGGGTACGCTTTATGCATTTTATGAAAAATATTGCAAAAACTTATTTTCACCCCTAATTTTAGAAAAAAAAAATCTCAATATTTAGAAATTTTCAAAAAAAAATAAAAAAATTAATAATTCAATATTCCAAATATAACAACCAATCCATACTCGAGTTTCAATAGGTCAAACCAGATTAGAATTACAATTATTTAAATATGATTATACTAAGTTTAGGTTAAATCAAGTAGGCACTGCCCCGATCTACTAAGCTTGAGGTTTGATCCACCAAATTAGGTCAAATCAAGTTAAGTCGGGTTGAAATTGAGATGTAATTTAGGTTGGGATAGGGCTTTATAAGTTGCATTGAATTGAATCAATTTGAAATATTTTTTATTATTATTTTAAAAGACAACAGAGGAGAGAAGAGAAGAAGCTTCCTATTAAATTATCTTCACCTCTACTGAATTATTTTTATTCAAAAATTCCTCAAAGAGTCTATTATAAACTTTGCCAAAATCTCTCCTTTCCGGCACAAAAACCTAAATTTGCATCAGAGTGTGCAATTACATTGTTAATTCTACTTAGAAAAAACCAACCTTTGACATTTAACAATTAACATCCTGCCAATCCTCCATATATTGTCAACAGATAAATCAGATTCCATGAAATATCAACTTCCCTTGTCAATATCTTTAACGGCATTGCTGCAATCAGAAGCTACCCACATTGAATTGAAGCTTTTTTTTCTTATATTATCGTCGTACCATGTTGCATTTAGTTCAACTTTCAAAGAATTGCATGCCTTGGTGATACTGCACCAATTATCTTCCAAGAATTCTGTTCATCGTATACAAAAACATGCTCCTACCTCCACTCCATTCCTCCCAGCAGCATCACACAAACGAAGACTTTTTGACAAAACTTGTTGTAATTCTTTCGTTGTTCAACATCACATAAACTTTATTGCTTAGGACTCTATTTTTATTCCTCCCTCTTGCAGCATAGTCATTGATCTCTTTCACAGCTTTTGCATACAAAGAGTACATCCCCTCCTTCTTCCCTTTATACTTTGCAATGCATTTGTTCTTCCATAGCAGCCAGAATGATATTGCTACAAAAGTAACCAAGTTCTCCCCAATGACTTTATCCACGTTATCAAATTCCTTAAGCCATCCTCCTAATTTTCAATTCTCCTGACTAATAAAATTGTACTTTCATTTTTCCTGAACAAAGTTCCAATAGTGAGAAGCAAACACACACTCCCTAAGAAGATGCCATAAATCATCCTCGCCAGCTTCACAAATATTATATTTTTCAGCCTCAACACCTGAGAATTTACCAAACCATTTCGAGGTAGGCAACCTATTCCACAACAACTTCCACAGGAACACCTTAACTCTCTCCGGGATTTTTAGCCTCCAAACTCTAGGCTAGTCAAATTTAAGCTCCCTTCAATGTTATCATTTTCTTTAGTAAAAGCATAAGCACTTTTGGTTAAAAGATTACCATTTAAAGTTGGAGCCCAAATCCACCTGTTAGTAGAGCCTCCTGAGTTAATAACAATATCATTGATTGAGTAGATTAGATCTTGCCCAAAATAATTTTTCAGAACTTCTTGATTCCACAGCCCTCCTCTCATGAGTTCACAAACATTCTGAAACTTGCTTAACTCAGGAACATTTAGAAAAGTAGACCACTTTTCAAATAGAATAGGAGAAAACCAAGGATCTTCCCATATTCTGATTAGTTTTCCATTTCCTACAACCATTCTTAATCTATCTTTTAAGTCAGACATGCTTCTTGCTATTGCTTTCCCAAACCAAGATAAATCCTTACCTTTACAATGCATCCAAGGATTTCATCTTCTACATCTCTCATTTAGTAAGGGACACCAACCATTCTTTTCTTTATTGAGAAGAGGGGAGAATTCTTCTAGCCATAGCTGCTTTCTTCATAGTCTGCAGTTCTCTTATTCTCAAACCCCCATTTCTTTTGCAATCAGTTACTATATTTCGGCTTACCATGTTAGTAGACCTCCTCTCTTTACTACTAGACCAAAAAAACTTTTTTTCAGCCATGGTAATCTCCTTAACAGCTTTATTGAGCTCACTACTGAATTTAACATTATGCACTTCCCAGCTTGAGACAATTGGTTACTAGCCCAGGAATCGATTCTACCTTTAACTTTTTTCACTAGCTTCATCTGATAGCTTTTCTCTAGTCTTTTAGGAGAGATATAAGACCCCGGATATTTAAAATGGTACTTTCCTTCCTTGATGTTCAGCAATTGGGATAACTTGCGCTTTGTCTCACTTTTGCATTTTTCAGGAAAAATTACTGCAGACTTCTTCAAGTTTAGTTTTTATCCTATTAAAGATAAATACTCATTTAACACAGCCATAAGGTTCTTGCAAGACCTCTGATTCCCTTTAATGAAAATTACTATATCATCGGCATAAAGTGTATGACTCACAGAAACATCTCCAATTTTGAATAGGGCTATCTTCTTGTTCTTTACAGCTTCATTCAACATCTGAGACAACAACTGTTCCATAATAATAAACATATAAGGGGATAAAGAGTCCCCTATAGCTTTCAAACATTCTAGATTTTTCTCCATTTATCTTGCAAGCATATTTTGTTGGGTGAAATGGCAACATTAGGGGGGTGAATAGTGTGTTAACTAAATCGATTTGTCTAATTCCAATTTTAATCATTTTCTTAAACTACTTAGGCAATTTATAATTCGACGACTAATTGCGGAAGCAATAAATAATAATGTAATCAATACAAATAATATTTCAATGCTTACACAGAGATTTATAGTGGTTCGGTCCAATGCCTACTCCACTACCTAAGCACCCTACTTAGGATTTCCAAACTTAGTTTACTAGATTAAATTATTTCCCTTTCAAAGAGGACTTTGACCCGAAGAGTCTCACTCTCAACCTAAGGTACTTCCAGACCCGGAAGTCTTCACCTTCTTACCGAGAGCACTCTTCCACCTCAACCTTAAGGGACAACTAAACTAATCTTAGTAAACTACATTTACAACGGTGGGTTAAAACCTTAACACCAAGGCAACCACCAACTCAATCGACCTAGCACTCTAGGTTTGTACAAGTTCAAATATAATGAATAAAAAATAAAATACAATAATAATTAGAGCAATAAATTAAACAATAAGTACTTAGCTCCAAAAGACACTCCCTAGTCCTCTCGATGCCTTGAGATGATGAATCAGTAAATCTTGAAGGCTAAATCAAGGATGTATCTTGGAAACTAGGGTTATCAAAAGGATGGCTCAAGAAAAGCTTTAGAATGATCAAGAATTGGCTCAATGGAAGCTTGGATCAATTGTTAAGGGGGCTTAAAGAAGATAGGTGATGGGTATTTATACCCTTCAACCGAACGGCTGGTCAACGGGCGGAAAACTAGTCGTTTTCGTCGTTCGGTCGCTTGTCGATCGATCGTCGATCGATCGACCGCCCAGCGATCATTGCCTCTCTGTGAATTAATCGCACTGTTCGATCGACCGACAGGTCGAGCGAATGAGTCGCGACTTCAGCGATCCGTAATCCGGTCGACCGACGCACGCGCTGCCAAATTTTCATCTCGGTCAGTCAACCAACCGGTCGACCAAAAACTGGACAGACAACTAGTTTGCTTGGTTTTCTTTGCTTGTTTGGGTTCCGTCTTCGCAAGTCTACTTATATAACATTTATTAACTTTAAGTCAATAACTTTAAAACATAAATATTATATAAGAATTATCTCTCATTTAGATTCAATAAAAATATCTAAAAAATCAAAATCCTTAAGAATCAAAATCTAGTTTTTGGGGTCTTGTACAAATTTTTCGAAAACGAAAATTTTCTAATCTCCCGGATCAAATATGGGTATTCTAAAGGCTTCCAAAAATTTCTTTAAAATACCTCGTTATCTAGTTTTGACCCAAGGAACAATTATCACCATTTTTTATGTCAAGTAAATGTCTAGAATATATAGCCCTCCAAGGAGCTCCCTAGGCTTAGTGATTTTCAGGGCGGTTCTGGGTATTCATGTTTTGGGGTTCGGGATTGGTTATTGGGTTCTTATGCATCATCATGAGGATTTACAACATATCTAGACACCCTAAACCTAAACTCTAACTTCCCGAGGAATTCGAGCGCGACGACCAACGTCCTTCTGATTTTTCAATTTCTTCGATATTTCTGATCGAGGACGTCGTGCGGTAACCGATATGGAACCTGAAAGATATCTCAATGAAATATTAGTTTCATATTTGTTATCATCAAAACCGATATTAAGACCAAGGTAGAAAACCTTAGGCCAAAATATTTGACTCCTCTCATACAGTCACCAATCCATCTTCTAACTTTTTCTGGGAACCCCATCTTCTCCATTATAATCAAAATAATATCTCATTTGGCCTTGGCGTACGCTTTTTCGAAATCAAGTTTTAGAATTAACAAAGGCTTATCTGATCTTGATTTGCTTACTGAGCTAACCACCTCATTTAGAATTAAAATGCAATCATGTATGTTCCTTCCTATAACAAATGCATACTGCTATTTGCTTATAATCTCCTTTAGAAAACCTATGAATCTGTTTACCATGACTTTTGCAAACACTTTGTATATCACGTTACAAAGTGCAATGGGCCTGAAGTCTTGTACGCTTGTTGGTTTTTCAATTTTATGAATCATCACCAGATTAGTGATTTTCCATTCTTCAGGGATTTTTTCAGAAGCTTATATATTCTATCGAATACCTCATTGACAGTTTCTTTTATACTTCCCCGACAATTAATATAAAACTCCAAAATAAATCCATCATTGCCTGGACTCTTACCTCATCCCAATGAATTAATTGCAAGCCAGATTTCTTCTTCACTAAAAGCTTTTTCAGGAGAACTTGCATCTCTGCTATTTATATTTGACCATGAGAGGGCCTCAATTGTAGACCTGGTAATATTATTATCAACGGGTCTACTCCTCATGTCCTCATACCACATAGCAAATTCCTCAGCAATACCACTACTATCAGTTATCACTCTGTCGTTTATCTCAATTATGTCCACTTGGTTTCTGCTTCTTCTCAATTTCACAAGATAGTGAAAAAAAATTGAATTTTTATCTCCTTCCTCCACCCATTTGACCTTAGTTAAAGCACCCACCTTTCTTGCTAATATCTCCATCTTCAAAATGTCTTCCTCGGAACACCAACCATTTGCATCTCTCAGCTCCGTCTCCCTCAACAGCTCTAAATTATTCCTTAGATTCTTCTCAATAACCCAACACTATTTTTGTTCCAATTCTTTAGAACCTCAGCCAAATGTTTTTGCTTTTTTTACAATTGATGATCCATCAAGTCTTTCTTCATCCCAGCTCTTTTTGATAATTTCAAACATTTCCTTGTATTCAAACCAGAAATGCTCAAAGATAAAAGGTTGCTCTTTGCTTCTCCCTCTTGTTTCCTTGTCACAAATGACCAATAATGGCCTATGGTTTGAATCCACCATTTGAAGATGTTTGACTTTGATAACTGCATTTTAATTCAACCAATTAGCATTATACAATACTCTATCCAATTTGGCTTGAATTCTAGCTTCCCCTCTCCTATTATTAACCCAGATGAACTGAGGACCACTATAATTAACTTCCAATAAGCCAATTTCCTCAATGAACATGTTAAAATCCTTCACTGCTTTGGAGAAATAAAATTCTCTACCTCAAGTTTCTCAGACTCAACCCTGATACAGTTCATGTCTCCTACTATTATCCAATGAATCTACTCAATATTTAGTTCTCTGAACATTTACCACAACAGCCCTCTTTTTTTGTAATTTGTGCTAGCATATAACCCAGACAGCAAAAACATTCCCTCATTCTCCTGATTGACAATGTAGTTTATACATTGATTATTTTTTAATACACATTTGGCATCAAATTTTTTAATTTTCCATAGCAGAATAATCCCACATGATCTTCCTGTACCTGCCATGATTTCACTCTTCTAGTTTCTTTTGTAACTAGAACAGAACACTTCAGCTTCCTCCTGAACCAAATGTGTCTCCTGAAATACAATTATATCTATATTGTATTGCTTTACAATAACCCATGGATATGCTAGAGCTTCTCTTTTTTGAGCCCCCCTAACATTCCAAGAGAGTATCTTCATGATGCACAAGGATTACAGCTTGACACCCCCTATCTGTTATGCCTGGATCATCATCATCCTTTAAGGCACTGCTCTCCTTAGAATTTTTTCTTCTTTTGTTTTTGACACCTTTGTATTCCATTGGAATACTGAAGAGATTTTTATCAGATGCTGACCATCTTCTGAATTTTGACCCCTCTTTCCTGTTACTTTTAGAAAACTTAGGACTGATACCAACCTCCAGGAAATCCTCTTCAGCATTCTCATTGTCCAATTTTTTAAAAAAAGACTCAGATAATTTTCCTACAAGCACATCAATATTATTATGTTCCTTTCCTTTTTCAATTTTCTCTCTAGAAGGGCCTTCCTTGGTACTTACAGCCTCGAACATGAATGAATCTGAGATCTTTGTTTTGCTGAATGTCTTATTATCAGAGATCTTTGATTTACTGAGTGTCTTACTATCATTGGTGATTAGCAGTAACTCTTCCTTCTTCTGAAACGTCAACTGCATAGCTGCTATTTTTCCATTAACTTGTTCATTATTCAACTGACCACCGCCTTTCTTTCTAACATTAGCACCTGCTATTTCTTTCCCTTTTCTCTCAAAGGAATTTAAATTGACCACTTCCATCTTATCCACCATCATACTACCACCAAAAAAATATATGATTTTTACCCTCTCTCCCCAATTCAGAATTTTTTAGCTCAGCTTCGAATGCAGGATTCTCCAACACCTTAAAAGGATTACCACTACTAGGCTTCTTGTTGTACTGGCTTGAACCACCCCTCTTCCTTCTTTGGACTTGTACCCAAGGTCCTAGTAGACTTTCATCCTCCAATTCACTATCCTTAGAAGATGAACCAATTGACTTATCTCCTTCACTTTTAACTGGTGCCCCAATTCTGCAAGCACCTTAGAAATGACCTACCAGACCACGTTTGAAGCAAATGATGGGGATGTTTTCATAAGCCACATACTGAAAGAAGTTGTCTCTATCAATATCCATCAAGAACCATTGTTGAATGGGTTTCATTATGTTCAACATCACACAACGCCCTGCAAACTTTCCCCTCGAGCCACTTTGGGTACAATTATTAATCTTTAAAAGCTTCCCAATAACAGCGGCTACTTGCGGCAAGATATTACTGTTGAGGAATTCATGGCAACCCTGGAAATTGTACCCAAATCGGTATCTCTTCAATCTTCTCCTTCAACGGTTGAAAATTATCCTTCCACTGTAGCAAAGATATAACTTGCCCTCTCAAGAACCAGCCCCCCCCCCCCTCGAAAATATCCAAGTAATCTTCCTCATTATCAAATTTAAATGCATAAAATCCCGCCGACAAATCAATCATATTGCATCTAGCTTTAATTTTCTAGATTTTCAGTAAAATTGATTTCACTAAATCAAATGGGGAAGTTCTTCCAAAGAACTTACCATACAGAGTTAGGTTACTCCCTTTTCGAGCTTCAGCCAGATCTAGTTCCGAGCTCTTAACTCTTCCATTAGCAGATTGTTGAATCTTATTCACCTTCTCCAAAAGCTCTTGCGACTCTCTCCAGTTTGAGCTCGGATCAGCAACTTTGAACATGCTTGCCCAAGAGGAAGGCAAACTCCGTGAGTTCCGCGATTTCCCATTCTTAGCAATGTTTTCCTCCAAATCTTCAATATGTTTTCCCTCCTTCCTAGCACCGGAGACAAACCTCCCATCCGTCTGATTCAGAGGTTCTTTCAGCCTCGAAATCAACACCGCTTTTTTGGTCAGCACAGTCGCATCTTTCGCCTCTGTCGCCTCTCTCTCCATTTTTTTATCTCAGGTTTAATTGATGTCGATCTGATATCAATTTGAGATTTGAGTTAAATCGCTTTACACCTTATTACATCGAATTGGACTGAATCAAATTCAGTTTGGCCCTACGTTGAGTCACTTCATTGAGTTTAATCAAATAAAGTTGAGTAAACATTGATTTGAAAAGAGACCTATTTGGATTCAAATTGGTCAAAATTCTTATCCAACACAGCAGTAGGTTAACGTTTATCCTTATCTTCAGAGCAAATTTATACACTATAAAAATTTAATAAAATAAAACATGTGTACTAAGCAATCAAGGGGATAAAATTTGAAGAGAATAATTTAACCCACTTTTCACCCCTACCACAATATCCTAAATTTCAATGCTTTGGAACATATTTGAAAATCGTGCAAATTACTCCATCAATTCCAATGATATAAACGAATTAACGGCATATATATCAAATTGAAGCAAAATATAGGTAAAATTGAGTATGGGTGTTCATGGATATCGGGTAGACTCGAAATTGATTGGATTTTATCTGATCGAGTAGGTTTTGAATAGACTCGAATTAAATTCGAGTAAGGTCTGAAACAAAAATTAAGAAATCGATTAAAATTAATTTTGGTTTCAGGTCCAAAAAATCGAGTACTCGAAATTTGTACCTTAAAACCTGATACAGGTTTCAACATGGTACTCTATCGAAACCTATTGAAATCTGTTCTAAAACCTATTAGAACATATGTTAGAATCTGTTGGATTCTGTTCTGGAACTTGTACTATAGAACTTTCATTTACAAGTTCTAACAGAGTACTCGGAACCGGAACCTATGATTCCGAGTATGATCTGGTTCTAGGTTCCAACAGGGTAGGGTTCGATTTCAAAACTTAGGAACCAATCCTATACAAGGTAGGGTTCCAGTATTATAAAAAATACATAATATCTGAACTTGCTCACTCGATTTAATTGAGATATATTGAGAGGGTTAACTTATGACAGATTAAATCTCACAACCAATTAACTTTTTTAATACAAATACCTTGCAAGTGCAACTAAAGAAGTCACCCGAAGCCAACTGTGAGCAGCACAGTTGATAGCAATATCTTATATGTTTTTTAAAAATTTAGGATTTGAACCGTAGTATGATCACGTATTGGATTTTTTATTTTTGTTATATAAAAAAATCACCCAAAACATTTTAAAAATAAATATGTTTGATATACTATGAAATTTCACTTTATTCTAACCAATTATAAATTGCAATGAAATTTCTATTGTGGCCATCATATAAGATTCATAAAATTCCAATGAAATTTGATGAGATTGAATTAGTAATTCTCAAGTTGGAGTCATCTAAGTCATTTCATTAGTGCATGGGAGACGAGACTTGTAACGTTGATTTATGTAATTTGGACCCGACTTCCTTGTAAAGTCAATATTCAAACATTTAGCAAGCAAGAATTCAAATCAAAGAAGCGCTGTTAATTACAAGTTTGAAATCAACAACGCCCTTTGAAATCTTGTAAACAAACTGGTGTTTTTGGCTTTCACTGTTTCTCTTTACTTTACCATAACAACAAACCTTCTAAGTATGGAATCTTGTCTTGCAATTCCTCTAATGCCAATAAGCCCAATTTTCTCTTACATGTGAACTATGCATTTTAATATTTTAATATGAATTATTATCAAGTCAACAAATCAAGCCAACGTGGCTCTTCATTCAAATAATATACTCATTTAAATAATAATATTTTATTATTATTTTAAAATTAATAATATATTATTTTTCAAACTATATTTTTTCGCACACCACGTGTTTTTTCACCCGTTTCCTCGGTCTCTATTATCCCATTTAGCTTTAATCTATCCCCACTTCTATTAGAAAATCAGCTTTGAATCTAACTTCATCCCAAAAGCTAGCTCATGAGGGGATGATTGTTCAATTTATTTAAAGGTTATTTAGACCACAACCTCAATCAATGTGAGACTTTAACACTCCCCCCCCCCCGCCTCACGCCCAGGATCCACATTTGGAGCGTGAAGTTCTGCAGTTAGCTCACTCTCAACCATAGGTTTGGCTCTGATATCATGTTAGAAAATCAGCCTTGAATCTAACTCTATCCCAAAATCTATAGGAGGGGAGGATTATCCAATCTATTTAAAGGTTATCTAGATCATAACCCCAACCAATATGAGATTTTAACAACTTTGGGCCCGTTTGGTTTGCTAAAAAACGGGGGACTGGACTGGACATCCGCCTATGTCCCCCGTTTGGTTTGCAAAAGAAGCTTCGGGACAAATATTTCTCCTTGTCCGGGACAGGATTTCCACCCATTTTGGTGTACCGAGAAATTTCTCGGTACACCGAAATCGGGCGGAGGACAAGGGCTGCAATTATCAAAATTACCCCTTCCTTTGATCGTAGAATCGTCGGATCGAGTCGAGGTGAATACCAAAGTTGTAAATTTTCGCGTGCTGAACGCGATGGTGGTGTCAAATTTTAGATTGGAAATCGTTTGGTATAATTTTTATATTTTTCGATATAATTAGTTGAACACTTATTAGTTAAACTAAAACTTCTTATTGTATTAAAGTATTTGATACTATATATTAATATATTTTTTACATATTAATTAATTTTAAAACTAATTTACAAGGATATTTTAGTCATTTGTCATATATAATACTTTGTTATAGCGAAACAAACGCAGGACAGAACGAAATATCGTGTCATGTTCTTGACGAAACAAACACGGTATAGCTATTGTTCCAGGACATCTGATGTCCTGTCCTTGTCCCTGTCTGGTGTCCTGTGATGAGCAATTTGCGAACCAAACGGGCCCTTTGAGTCCTTTCGTCTAGGGGTGTGCATGGGTATCGGATAGACTCGGAACCTACCCGGTCGAGTAGGTTCCGGGACGATTAGGGTTCGGGACAAATATTAAGAAATCGGTTAAAACTAATTTCAGTTTCGAGTCCAACGCATCGGGTACCTAGAACCAAATCGGAACCGATACCCTCGAACTTGTTCATTTACAAGTTCCACGGTACAAATTCCAACAGGGTATTTGAAACCTGTTAGAACATGTTAGAACTTGTTCTAAAATCTGTACTAGAACTTGTTGGAACCTGTTCTAAATCTTGTTGGAACGTATTCTGAAACTTATAAATGAACAAGTTTCAACAGGGTACTCGGAACCGAAACCTATGGTTTCGAGTAGGATCTGATTCTATATTCCAACAGGGTAGGGTCTGGTTCCAAAATTTAGAAACCGATCCTATACAGGATAAAGTCAGAGTAACATAAAAAATATAAGATATCCGGACCTACTCACCCCTACTTTCGTCATTGAAATCTTATTTCAACCATGTATTTCATTTTGTATTACAACACAATGAATAAAATTAGTAGTTGAACTTCAGCTTGACTTATCCAAATCCTTCAAGATCATTTATAGAGTCGCATATAAATATATGTTCTTATGTTTATCATAATTTCAGTTTTAAATATTTATTATTAATTAATTAACATTTAAAAGTTCATAATCAAAAATATTAATATCCACTAAATCAACTCCTCCTTTTTTTTAGAATTTTTTGTCTTTGAGCTCAAACAAGCTAGCTCCATCATATGGTCTGAATTTCATAAAATTGAAAGAAGAAACCAAACGGAAGCTAAATAAATTGTGTTTTTATTAATATATGACAATAAATCACACTTAGAAAGACATCTCATTTTTATCAAAATATTGCCCTAATTCCCAATTGCCATCAACCATTTGATACTGACAAAGGCTTCTTAACTCCCTTAAAATCCACAGTATCAACACACTCAAACCTTTCTCTGTATGCATTCAACTCTTTGAGCAAATTTGTGGCCTTCTCTTTCGTTGCCTCACTGCACCCAACCTGCAACAAAAGCAGAAGCTTCTGAAATGCCCCTCCTTGCAGCGCCTCCGTCGAACACCTCCTCGTCTCCTCTCCTCCACCCTCCTGCCTCCTGCACACCTTCCACAGCGCCGACACCGCGAACTCCGTCGCCATGTCTGACACCCGGAACATCTTCTTAATCAGCACCGGCACCGTCAGCGCGTGCTCCAACGCTGCCTCCCTCCCGTCCTCGTAGCTCAGCAGCCCGTCGAGCACCGCCAGTGCCTTCTCGCACATGCTTCTCTCGGCGTCCACCAGAGCCTCTACGAGCGCCGGCACCAGCCCCGTGCCGATGGCTCTCCGTGCGGCCCCCTCGTCGCGGTTGACCAAGTAGAAGAGAGAGACCAGCGAGGCCTTCGTCCCGCGAGAGGAGATGGGCTCTTTGACGAGCTTGGCCAGCGCTTCCACCAGCCCTTCGGCGTCGGCCATGGCGCCGGCTCGCGCCCCGCCGCCGGATGCGAGCAGCTCCCTCGCTAGCAGCGCCGCATTGAGCCTGGCGCTCAGATCGCCCTGCTTCAAGACCGACGCGAGGCAGCAGAGCGACTCCGGTGACCTGACGAAAGAAGCGGCGTCATCGTCATCGAGCGGTAAGAACATCGTCAGCGCCGCTAAGATCTCCTCCGGGACTCGGTATGTCGCCGAGCCGCGAGGAGACCGCTGCGCGCCGGCAAACGCGCAGAAAGCGGAAGCCAACGCCGCGCTCGAGCCGTTCGACAAAATGCACAGCCGATTCCGCTCGCTCTCCTTGGCCCACTTCTTGACGTTGGCCACCAGCTGCTCGCACCGGGCGGCGTCCCCGCGCCGGGTCGCGGCCGCGATCTCCGCCACGATGTCTTCAGCCTGGGCATTGGTCAGCGGAATCTTTGGCGTGGGAATCCTCTCGATCCCAAAGGATCGATTCGCGACACACCAATCCTGAATCATCTTCCGAATGGAATGGTTCGGGACGAGCTCCTCGTTCCTTATATCCCGGTTGGTGACCGGGCACACGTTGTTCCCCATTCCCAGCCACGCCTCGATGCTCTGCCGATCGTAGGTTATCCCGGTGGCCGCCGTCACCGGGTCTCTCATCAGCTCCAGCGATATTGGGCACCGGAAGTGGCTCGGAATGGACAGCTCGACACTCTTCGCAAGCTTACTATTCTTCGAGCCAGGTTTGCGCCTTCTCCAAGCTAATGCCATGAACAAGCTGAGGTAGAGAACGCAAATCGAAGGGAGAAAGGAGGAGAGTGAGGAGAGGTTTGGAAGTGTTGGCGGAGTTTAAATGCAGGCTTTGTATTTGAACATTGACCGTTGAAAGATTAAACGTTTAAACCGCGGAAAGGAAACGGTGCAGATAAATAAATAACGTAATAAAAGGGGTGACTTGGAAATTATGACCGGGTTGACCACCGGCTGAGTGGAGTCATCGCTTGGTGCTTGGGGATCGAACGCGCGATCACAAGTACAAAATTGTATACTTTCGTGATCACATTGGTATTGGACGCGATCTGGTTCATTTTCCGTATGTTTACACTTCAAGCTTTGATTTTTTTTTTCCAATTTAGGTACATTAATTAATGGTTTTTTATGTTGCTAATGATTCCGGTGATATTTTGCAAGTCTAAGAATAAGCGTGTGATTGGATGATTCGCGCGCTACTCACGCGTCGTATTGTTTGGCTTCTCATAATTATTGATGGGTGGAGAGAGAGAGGGGGGGGGGGGAGAGAGAGATTAGAGAATCACAAATTGATAAATGTATGTTTTTCTTTTGAAAGAAATAATTAAATTTCCATTACCTAATGGATGAATTTATTACAAGAATATAATCAAGGTCCCGAGGTTCTTGAGTCTATAATGACTTGTTTGGTTAGCGAAAAAGTTTGTTTTCATGATTTCGATTTCACTAAAATTAAAATTATTTACGAAAATATATTTGGTTCAGTATTTTTATGAAATTGAATCGAAATCAAAATAAAAATGAAATTAATTTTCTTAATAAAAATTAAAAATACTAGAATGTTAAATGACTCTTCTTTAATATGAGTCTCGTTTGCTGCCAATGGATAATTTGATTGTCTAAGCTCGATATATAATATTGGAATACTTATGCTTGAAAGCTTTGATGTTATGAATGATTGCCGACCATTTTCATGATGATAAAAGATTTTTCTCTAGGGAATCAATGATAAGACATAATTTGATTTTATAACAATTTGAGTTGGTTGAAGCCGAGTTGATAAAGAGTACGCTTCTAAAAGAGTCAATGCTTCTGCGTGAAGAGGAGATGTGCTTGTATTACGTTTGCTGCCACAAGTTTGCATTCACTAGTATTGGTTTGGATGACCACTCCAATTCCAACAATATTCTGCTTACATGAGTCATCACAGTTTGCTTTGAGTTGGTGTGACATCGGGGACTCCTTTTATAAGTATTTTGCTACTTAATTTGATGGCCCTCAGATCTATTTAGATGAGAATATATTTTAATGTATTAAATGATATGATTGATTAATATATTGTTTCGGGGAAAGTTGTCTAATCGTATGTAGTTTTTTATTAAAAAAAAATCATATAAACCAAATAGTAACAAAAATCCAACTCCTGAAGGAACTGAGATTAATATCCTTATCCAACAACAAGAGCTTGGAACATAGAACTCCACATGTAGAATCCAGTTAAAAATCATGGTGTAGAATTTGGCTCAATAGGAATCGAACCATTTTTAAAATTCGCATGTAAAGATTAAATGCTCAATAGTTTCCAAAAATTACTAACAGAAAATACAAGAAATCTGAAAAGAATATACCTAAAGCGGCAAGTCTCCATCTAATTAAAAGTCGCATATGTAAAATTCCATAAATAACTATATTTTTGGAGAAATCTGCAATTTCCATGGAGCCATCCACACATCAAAACCCACCATAAATAAAGGGGATTATTTGATCTCTAAAGAAACAAAAAATAGCATGCATGGTAATATTTCCTCGGATTTCATTTTTCCAAATTCATTTATCATCATAAGGCACATTGGGCAACTCTATATTTTTGATGGAACCCCATAGAATGTCAATGAAATAAGATTGGCCCATAGTATCATTCCAATCATGCATATTAAGTGAGATGTATAGAAAAGTCATCTTGTACAACGAGTGAGATGTTTAGAAAAGTATGCTCTAAAACAGGTGGTATATCAAATATCCATTGATCATTCATAACGAAAGTATGCTGGCCATTGTCGAGAATTTTGCTAAAATTGGGAATAAGGGCATTATAAGATTTAACAAATAGCCACCACAACCAAGTGCATTTTTTTGGATATGATGCATTGTTATGCGACAACAAAGGATGCTTATTTTTAACAATATGTACCTATAAAAAATGTTCATCCCTTAAGTATGCTTGGACGCTTGTTGCATTGAGAGCAATTCAATATCTAAACCTTTCATTTTTGAAAAATGTATCGGTTTCACATGAAATGATGTGCATGTTATTATGATGTGTGTTTTTAGACCAAAGAAAATTACTTATGGATGATTCAGTGTTGTTCGGGCATTGTTTGGGTAGCTAATTAACAGCTTGAGATACGAATTTTGCAACCAACAAATTTTTGTTGTTTATGTTCTCAAGTATGTAGTTATGAGCACTAGGTTGTACTTTAATAGGAGAAATTATTGCTCCAAGGTATTTAAATGAAAAAGTTCCTTTAGTCATCTCAAGATATTACAAATACTTGTGAGAATTAGATTTGGTACTCTAAGGGGTAACAAAATAATAGATTTTTTGAAATTTACTTTGTCTTGTGACAGTGTAATAATGTTGTAAGATGTCTTTCACACGATTAATGTTTTTTGTGTTTGCTCGAAAAGCAAGTAAAATATTATCCGCGACCAATTATGTGTTTTCTCCTCCTAGAGTGGATTGTTAATTATATATTTAAATTTAAGCTATATAATGTACTTGTAAAATATAATTTAAGAAATTATTATGGATTATATTTATGGGGAAATTTTGATGGGCTTCTTTGGGTTCGAAGAGGGTTTTAATATATGTTTTTAATTATAAATAAAAATTCAACTCGGTCCGATTTTAATTATAAAGAAATAAAACATTAGTACCTCCGTCCATTTGATCAGCCATTTTTAATTATTGAACTCCAACTAATCCAATTTGATTTTGTTACACTCATCCTAGGATCATCGCATTAATATGAATATCACCTAATAGAGCATGCAACGAGAACCCAGGATCATGCAACAAAAATAAATACAACAATAGTAATAGAGAATTATAAAAGGAATGAATCAATACAACTCTCAAAATTAAAACTAGCGTTAGAACGTTTCACTTCTATTCTATCTTACAAGACCTCCTTAGCAATATAGGAATCACCAACTCTAGAGGGATCACCAGAAGGCTGAGTAGGATATTAACACCAACTCCAGATATTAACTTATGTCATTAAACACTAATATATAACTCCCTTGATGTATCAAAGGATCATACACCAACACATAGTATACACTATGTCAAATAGCTATATACATTAACACTATGTACACTGAATGCAGAGGACAACTCATAACACTATACCTGTAACATAAATCATGTGTAAAAAGAACATAATACCACATGAATTATACCATACAAACTTTTAACACTAGTTACTAATCGAAAATAGAAAGTAGATAAGAACTTTGTGGGTTTCCCCATGATCTCGCACCCAAGATTGGTCCTCTCGCCCTGCTCGTAAAGGGAGAACGACTATCCAAAGATAATCTGTAGGCATTGCGCATATGCCCCCGCACCGAAGCGCATCCCTTCAATTATTGGTGTCCCCATCCATGAACTCCCTCGGGTCCAATAGGCCACAAAGTGTCTCTGTCCAATAACTTGATGGCTAAGGGCCGCAATAAGATCAACACATGATAATACGATGATAACTCGAGTAAACTACATAAATTTGTAGCACGACGTAGCATGACAATAATTTACATGTATCTCGAATTATTTGCACATTGTGTGACACTTGTAACTTATATGCATCAAATTAATAAACCACTAAATATTCATATGAAAACCCAGAACGAATGCATGCTAATTTATGATATCAACCCCATGTAGCATATGCAGCAATAACACTTAACAAAACTATTAAACTCTAATAGTGTGCATATACATCATGCTTCATAAATGCTATAACCTTGAGATAAATAACTCGTGTAGCATGTTATCAAGATGAGCATGCACAAAAAATAATAACAAAGAGTTTCAAAAAAAAATGGAAGCAGGTGTCAAAGAGAGTAGTTTAGTAAGGTAAAAACTCTGATCATGTAAATATCACATGAGTATCAGTAATCGAACTCGCTCTTGATTTCAACACTATCTTAATTAAACTCAAAAATTATTTATTCAATTAAATCCTCTAAAGTGAATTCACTCCCCATACTAACTATAATGTTATTAAATTAAATTATTTATTTAAGAGAAAATTGATGAATCTATCTCAAATTATAGGCTAATTAACACATCTATCACATATTTTTACTTAGATAGAATCTATCCCAAATTTTCAAATTCATATCATTTATATCCTAATGTTATATGTATGTTAATGTAACTGTTAATTACGGACGTGGCAATCTAATCGGCATAAAAAATATATTTACTTATTATTAATGTTTGCCACATGAGCAAATGTCAGCATATATTAATGAAATATTTTTTTGAAAAAAAACCTTAATTAAAACACGTCTTTCCCCTTCTAAATGATATTGTCTTTTCATACACTGAGGTTTATTTTAATTTCTTTTTCATATTGCCTTTTCATATAATAAGATTTATTTTATTTTTTTCATTAGTATATACCGACATTCAATGACATGCATGATAAATCTTAATAAAAAAACATTTTGATGCTGACTAGGTTACCATGTCAACAAAATAAAAAATATCTTAACACACATTTATCGGTAGGATATAATTGAAATGAATTTGAAAGTTTAGGATACATTAGTTGTAAATAAAAAAATGGAATAGATTTGTTACTTAGCTTATAGTGTGAGATAGATTCATCTATTTTCCATTTATTTAATTAAATATTATAGCTTTAGGGATAACACCCTTTAAAACACCATAATTAAATAACTCAAATTCCATATAAGAAGAAGCCACACAATTAACTCCAAAATATCGAGGCAAATAAAAATTATATATGATACACCAGTATTTGACTACCGAGAGCTTCCAAAATTAATTTAGATAGGAACTCTAATTTATTCATTTCAATTATTATTAAAATGAACATAACACTTCTCAAATTACACCAAGAGTAAATAAATCAGAACACTTATAGAAAAAAAGACCCCACCATTGGGGCGGGAGCATTGAAACAAATTAAACTCATATATAATATGTCATTGTTTCTGTTGGCCTAAGATTTTTAACTTTCATCTTAATATCAGTTTTGATGATAACAAATTCAGAACTAATGTTTCAATGAAAAATAATGTCATGTTCCAAAGTGGGTTGCACGTGACGTCCGTGACTGAAAGATCGACGTGAAATTAGAGAAAAACTCAAAGGACGTTGTTTGGTGCTCAAAAAGCATGGAGACATAGAGTCTAGGTTTAGGATGCTTTTAAAATGTTTGTAAATCCTCTAGATGTAATCATGATGATGAAACACTAACCCGAAACCAAAACCTGAAATCCCAAATCCAAAAAGTCAGCCTATACCTAAGTTTTGCCCGAACTTCGACTGCTCCTCAATCGATCGACGATCAACCGGCTGCTATTGGATTTTTTCAGTAGGGTTTGGCAGAGCTCGATTGGTCCTTGGTCGATCGAAGTTCGATCAATGATCGACCGACTACTACTAGATTTTTCCAATAGGGTTTGGCTGAAGATCGACCGACGAGCCCAACGAGTAATTTTTTAGTCATTTCGTACTGTTGAACTTGAAGCTTAACCCCTTGTTTCTCTAAATAACAGGGTTCAAAGCCTTCCTTTAAGCCTCTTATGATTATTGAGACATCTTGTAAAAAGTCAAAGCCTTCATTAAGCCATTTCTTTAGAGAAACTCTAGCTTGAGCCTCTTTCTCTTTGATTGAGCTTTATTCCTTCATGATTCATCATCAAAGGCATCAAGAGAAGCTAGTATCTTCACTTGAGAGCTAAGTTTGTGTTTGTTTAAGTTTTGCTCTCATTTACTTGTGCATTATTGGTTTGTTTTTATTGTATTTGAAGTGCTTGTGTAGACCTAGGGTGTAGGTTTTAGAATTGGATCATTGCCTTGGTGTTAAGGCATAAATCCACTCTTGTACACTAGATTTAGGTTGTTCTAGGAGAGTGAGGTGTGAATGTGCCTTCGGGGAGAAAGAGGAGACCTTCCAGTGAAAATTCTCATTGTTAAGGAACTTTAAATTAATATAGTGTAGTTTGGCTGAAATTCTAAGAGATGTGCTTAGGTAGTGAAGTAGGCATGATACCAAACAACTATAAATTATTGTGTTAGCATTGAAACTTATGTGTGCATGCTTACTTGATTTGAATTACATTGCTTCCACTTCATACTAATTGTGCATTTTCCTAATCAATTTAAGAAACGAATTAAAATTGGCGTTAGACTTAATTTTAGTAGAAATATACTATTTTCATCATAGGGGAACTATCAAAATTAATAAATAAGAAAACTATAACTTATTCATTTTAATAAATATTTAAAATGAATATAACAATAAATAAGACACCAAAACTAAATGAATTAGAACCTGTTTAGGGAAATGGACCCATCATTGGGTTCGGAACGTCAAGACGAATAAAATTCATATATAACATGTCAATATTTGGCCAATATAAGCTCTTGAAATTCAATAATAAATAAATTCATTTTTAAAACTAATTTAAAACGAATGTAACACTGTTACATAAATTTAAAACATCGTTACAGTACACTATTCAATGAAAATAATTAAGGACAAATATAATATTGCTATAAAAGTTTATAACATCGTTATAAGCATTTATAGTAAGTACTATTATATCAAGAATAATATTATTCTTTTAAAAATTTAATGTACCACTATCACATTGGATAAAACATTGTTATAAACTTTGTAACACTATTATAAACTATTATAAACTATTATAAACTATTATAACATTGATATAAGAATAAAATAGGCCTTATAAAATATTTTTTACAAAACGGATCCCAGCTCTTTAAATTTACAAAAAAAATCAATAATACTCAAAACCACTTTCTCCTCCTCATGTAATCGTCAACCCTAATTCATTCCCCTTTGCCATCACCGTCGGCCCTTTTCTCCCCAAACTACAGCCATACGCTCACGACCCTCGTCGAATCTACCCAACATTAGCTGCGACACAATCTGCCACCACCCAAAGAGGCGGCGGCTAGCCTTGAAACACCAAGCATAGCTACGGAATGTCTTTGGTTGGTCGAGGCCTGGCATCGCCCGTGGCATCACCGTAGCCTCGTGCTATTTGCGATGGCACCTGCCGCAGTCTGGTCGACCTAGCATCGCCCGCGATAGCATTACGGCCTGGCGCTGCTCATGATGGCTCCTCAACCTCTCGTCAATCGTGACGGTGCCTGTCATTGTCCGACAGCCAGTTGCTGCAGCAGGCCTAGTGCTGCTCACGGAATCACTTACCACATGCAACCCTGATTACAACTATACAACTCGAGAGTGACTCTTGTAACTTTAGAAAAACTCTAGAAATTTCTCCAATAACAATGAATTTGATTACTCATACTCATGTGTTTACACAATCTTGCCAAAGTAGGAGAATAATGGGGAGAATCCTATCTAGTTTGCACGGAAATCCTCCTTTTCCGACTTTCTCCTTCTCCACCATCTTCCTCGAACCATAACCGTTGTCCCCCAAACCTCTAAAAACAAATCATTATAGTTTTAAATAGACTTTTTTTTTCAAATAAAAATAACTTATATTACTCTAAGATAACCATGACCATTACGATCCCTTACTAAAATTTGTTCTAATTCAGGTGGTCGAACAAGTGACCAAACCTGAGAAGAACCACAACATCTAGCATAGTTTGCGGCCCAATTGGCTACTTTATTACACTCGCGATAAATAAACTTGAATTGTACAGAATTACAAGCAAATAACATATCAAAAATATCATGAACAAGAGCTTGTATTCTCCAATCCGAGCAGATACACTTAGCCAAACCATCCATTAGGATTTTAGAATCAAATTAAATAATTACATCTTTGAAATTCAACTACAAAACAAAGATGAAAGCTTCATTTACGGGTAAAGTTTCAGCATATAAAACAATATTTTTACCGTTAAAAATCTTGCAAACAATGTATAAACAAACATTCATATGGTTTCTAACAACTAAGCCAATACTGGTATTAATACTATCAACCGAGGCATGACAGTTAATTTTAATAACATTAAAAGGAGGAGCAAACCATTAGCAAAGCATAGGAGTTCTATGCTTTAAGTTACCCTCAGACTTTTGGGTATCCTTCATAGCCTTTAAAAAGGTAAGAATTTTTCTCATTAAGCACTGTAGGGAAAGCTGTCATGCCTGGTGCAACCACTCATTCCTAGAAAACTAAATAACCCACCAAGATACGGCAATTGACTTCCTGCTTAAGTGATTAACTGAATCATCACTAAGAAATAGGATGTTACTACCCAGCATCCTGGTGGAATTATCAAGAAGGGTAGGCTGAAGATATCTTTGGAGGAGATTAAAAATAGTAGTGGCATAATTACAATACCAGAAAAGGTGTTCGGGAGTTTCAGGATGAATCCCACAAAAAACACAATTATTGTTAGGAGAAATGCCAATAGAGTACAATCTTGCTTTGGTAAGAAGCTTACCATGATCAATCTTCCAAAGAAAAAACTTAATCTTATTAGGAATGTCAAGCTTCCAGATATCATCCCAATTAAAAAAGAATTATCTATAGGTAAGTTAAGGTTGATAAGGAAAGAGTAGGGTACATTAGTTGTAACATTTCCCCTAGTACTTTCCCTCCATACCCAAATATTATCACTGGGTTTTCGAGAAAATTCAAGTGTAGTAATTTATTCCCACAAGTTCTTATCAAACACAGTTAAACCAACAGAATGATTCCAATGTTGATTAACAATTAAATGACTAATATAAGTATTTAAGTTAAGCACATTGCAGTTAAATAAAGTAGGATTCAAGCAAATGGGGGTATCTAAACACTAGTTATCCATAAGGATAGAAGAATTCATACTAGAATTAATAACTATTTTAAAATCAAATTGTAAATGTTTAAAAACTTTAGGAAAAATCTCTAAGACCAAGAGCATTTGATAGGAGGAGAATGGTTTAGAGAGATACTTCAGTTTAACCAAACTAACTCAGTTACTATCATGGTTATTTAAATAGGCTTCAATTCTGTTGGCATGCAAGGAAAGGCTTTGAAGGTAAACATCATGGATACCAAGACCTCCCAAAGACTTAGGAAGGATAGTGGTATTCCAAGAAACCAGAAGCAGGCCATTCTTATCTCTCCTATTCTGCCTATCAATTATAGAATTCATCTTTTTCGTGTTCTTCTTAGAAAGTCAAGATACAGATATAGAATGAATACGGATAGAAGTAAGAACATAATTAATAAGAGTCAATTTCCCAGCTTGGGACAAGTAACTTGATTGCCAAGAACCAAGTTTAGAGTTCAATTGGTCAAAAAGAAAATCATGTGCATTTTCAGGAGCTCCCAACTTTTTTTAAAAGGAAAGAGACCATCTTGAATCAATAATTTATTACAAATATCAATTTTAATACTGGGAGGAGTATGCTTGGGGAAAAAAAGGTAGATTTTTGAAAATTAACTTTCTGTCCAGTAAGATGAATATAGTTTTAAAAATGGTTTTGAAACTTTTAATATTATTGTCATCAGCTTTGAAAGCAAGAAGAATATCATCAACAAACATTACATGGCTGATAATAAGAGAATTATTTTTCTTAAGATGAGTAATAATATTATCATTCACAGCCTTGTTAATAAGTAAAGTTAAAGTATGGGCAACAATGATATAAAGAAAAGGGGACAAGGGGGTCACCATGTCTAATACCTATATATGATTGAAAGAAATCGGAGAGACTATCATTTACCATGCATTCAAAGCAAGATGAAGAAATGCAAGACTTAATCCAGCTAATAAATAAAGGAGGATAAGCACATAATTCTAGCACAGAGATAATAGCATCCCAAGATAACGAATCATAAGCTTTTTCTAAATCTTACTTGACATGAATACAAGATTTCTTGCTTTTAGAACCAAATATTGCATGGGTCATTTCTTGAGTAATCAATATATTATCATGAATACTACGACCCTTAATAAAAGCATTCCTTCAGCCTATTAGCAATTAATTTGGTTAAAATCTTATAGGAAAGATTGCAAAGAGCAATAGGTCTGAAATCTTTAACCCTACTGGGATTTTGACATTTAGAAATAAAAGTTAAAATTATTTTATTCCAATCATGAGGGACGAAACCAGTAGAGTGAAAGTTTTGAAAATAATTAAATAAATCATCAAAGATAATATGCCAATGGCTCTTATAAAATTCTATAGTGAAACCATCAACTTCATGGATTTTACCATTGAGCATAAAATTAATTGTATCCCAAACCTCATTTTTAAAGAAAGGGGCAATAAGAAATTGATTAAAATCATTGGAAATAGTAGGATAAATGGGCCAGAGTTGAATATATAGTAAAATTACTAATAGAAGAACTAGTCTATAACTTTGGATAGAAATTAGAGAATTCCTTAAGAATATTTTTGTCATCAGTAATAATGGAGCCATTATCAGAATTAATAAAAGAAATGTGATTTACTCATCTACAGGAAGTAACCATGCGATGGAAATAGGCCATGTTTTTATCTCCATCAAGGTACCATTTTAATTTAGCTTTTGCCCACCATTTTAAGCTAATTTGTCTTTGAAGGACAGTAGCCTTATTGATAAGAGAGCTAAGGTGAGTTTGCTCAAAGGTAGACAAGTCATGGTTAGCTTCCTTAAGTTCCAGATTATAGATGAGACATTGGGTAATTTTCAGGTTTGATTTTAAATTACCAAGGAAATCTCTATTTCATTTAGACAGGGTTTGCCTAGTAGCAGAGAGTTGTAAATGAAGCTTGGACTGAGGATTGAGAATTTGGAAATGTTTAGACCAAGCTTGATTCACAATTTCCTTAGAATCAAAGTACTCAGTTCAAAAATTCTGAAATTTAAACAACGTGTTACCCTATTCATATCAAGATTAATGTTGATTTTAAGAGGATTAGAGAAGACTCTATCAAGCCTAATAAGAATTCTAGAATCTTCTTTTCTATTATTACACCAGGTAAATTTATGACCAGAAAAGCCTAAATCAATAAGGTTTGAGTGAGTGATAAAGTCTCTAAACTCTCTATTGTAGTGATTAATTCTAAAGGGTAAATCACCTTTTTATCCTCTTTAGCTAAAATACAGTTAAAATCACTCATTAAAAACCAAAGGTAAGATGACAAATCAATATTAGAGAGGTTATGCCAAAGAATTCTTCTCAAAATAGGATTAATGTTTGCATAAATAGAAGAGAGAATGAAAGGCATATAGTCATTAAAAGAAATAATAGCATGAATAACATCAGTCTGGATAGAAATTATCTTGGATTATACAATAGAAGAATCTCATGCCAAAATGATTCCTCCAGAGGCACCATTAGAGGGGGAGGAAACCCCTTGCCAATTCTTACCAAGCTTCTTAATAAAATTAATAGTCATCTCATTTGAAACATGAGTTTCTTGCAAAGAAACAAATTTAACATGGTAGTTTCTAATTAGAGAAAAAAATCTATCAATAAGAGGCTTTCTCACAACACCTCTAACATTCCAATTAATTAATTACATGAATAACTAAAGCAAGATTATTTGTTTGATCCATTTCCTTAAAGGAGGTATTAGATATAGAACCAGCCCTAGGTCTCTTACTGGAAGAGGGGGCAAAGGGTAAGGAAAAGCACTCATCCTCAATTTTAGATTTTGAAGAGGGTTTCTTTGGTTTTCCCTTCTTCACAATAGGTTGTTCTTGAGGAGAAGGCTGAGAGTTAAAGATAAGAGAAACCTCTTGAACCAAATGATCAAAGGATTTCTGAAGACTATCCTTAAACACAGGATTAGCTTTGTTGTCATTAACCCTAGGTATATCCATATGTTTGATATTAGCTAGGTTTTGACTAGGAGGCTAATTAAGAGACTTAGAAGGGGCAAACCCTTGCCTTTGGTAATATTAGTTCTATTATCCCTAATCACATTCTTTTGAACAGGGTTGGTCTTATGCGGTTCCTTTCTATTCCAGTTATGATTATCTTGGATTGAGTATGCCTTAAGAGGGCCAATATGGCCTTTATTTTGAGTTTTATTAAGACCCTCACTAAGATAGAAGTCAGAAGGTTGGTTAGCAGGTCTTTGACGACTGCACCTTCTAGTGACCTGAATCCAAGGTCCAAAGACAGGCTCCTTAAAGCAGTCTAGTTTAGGGGGAGGTTTGGGAAGCTCATTAATGGGAGGAGAATGAACCTCCAAAGGATTAGCATCAACAGTAGCATTGTATTACCTGAGATTTCCTAATATAAAATTTTATTTGGTTCGGTGAGCCGGATCGGGGACTAGCTGGGTTGAGTCGCGAAATCGTCGTGAGTAGAAGGTATAATTTAATTTGTTTGGGCTTGTAATTAATGCTTTTATGTTTTATAAGTTGAATTAACTCAAGTCGGGTTGGAACCGAGTTCGCAAGTCAAGTCGGTACTCAACTCGGGCACAGGTTGAGTCGAGTAAGAGAGCTTAAGTTGTGAGGGCATAGTTATCAAAAAAAAAGGAAAATAAAACCCTCTCCCATCAGCTACCATACGGCTCAAGGAGAGCCGCACGAAAATTGAGAAGGGTGAGAGAGAGAGAGAGAGGCGATCAGGGGGGCGCCGAAGTTCGTGGACGTCGCCGGAAGTCGTAACGTTGTCGATCTTCTTTCCCATCCTTCCACTAAGGCTAAGGTGAGTGGTTGAATATGGGAGTACGCAGAGGGGAAGGCTAGTGGTCAAACCCTTGTGGTTTTGATGGTGCCGACTTTTCGTGATGATTCTTCGTTGATTTCTCGTGGTGTTTGATTTTGTATCTCCCTCGAGATGTAGATGTTTGATCTTGAGGTTTTTCCGCGATGTTTTCTTGAAAATAGGTGCCAACCGAATAGAGGAAAAGACAGGAGGTCAAGCCAAAAAATTTCCCAAATTCCTCATGTGGTTTAAATGTGTAGATTTGATTCTTTGTATATGTTATATGTTCACATAGATCAAGGAAACTTAGAACATTGGAGAAGACTAATCTTCCTAACCCCTAGGGCAGGTTGCATGATTAAAGCCCTTGAGCTAGGGCTCGGCCGAGTGGGGAAGGGAAGGGTTTGGAGTTTTGGAAATAGTTTTCCTAGTGATCGACGTGTGAGGGTAAGATTCATAAAAAGAATAGAATTATATCTTGCTTATAGGCTATCTTTCTCGCATAGAAAACTTACTTTTTTGTTCCTACATTATCATGACCTTGCCGTAAAATTGAGCATTTAATTGATGGGATTAAATAGATAATTGTTGTGCTTTAATTGTTAAATTGTCTTATTCATAGTATGATATAATATAATAATTATTGCAATTATTCTCTTTGAGTAGTGCTAAAAATAGACGAGTAGATGCAACTTCTGACATGAATCGAGGTAGAGAAAAATCAGAAATTATAGTTTAGCACTACGGACTTAAAGCATGGTACAGAGCTCCTCTAGTAAATGACATAAATACTAGGGACTACATATGATACTTTTTGAACCTAGAGACATTAGGTGTTCACACCGAGGAAGGGTAACATTAGGTGATACAAGGCCTGGGGTAGGGTCGGGTACATGCGGAAGCCCGAGAGATGGGTAGAAACTAGTGTAGTACATTGTGTGTGTACTGTGCTTGAGATGGTCGGGCTTAGGGACGGCAATATTACCCATTTAGGTAGGTACCCGTGGGTATTTACCCATTTATGATGGGTATGGGGGTAGTTTCCTACCCGCGGGGATTTCACGGATAATTTTTTTACCCGTTTATTATATGGGGTGAGTACGAGTATTATAGTACCCATACCCTCGGGTACCCGTTATCCGTAAAAATTACTAAATTATAATATTATCCTCGGTACATATACTAAAAAAACCTAACCCAATTCAATACTCATATACTTTATGTTTTGAAATCTTATGATGATGTTGTTACCAAAATATTGTGTGTTTATCAAAATGAAGTTGTTATACTTGGAGTTGTTATCAAAATATTTGAAGAGTTAAAGTGTTATTAAAATATTATAATTTATATTTTTTAAAAGTGTCTGGGTACCCGCCTATACCCGCGGGTAATTAAATGGGTATCCATTTTTGATACCCACGAGAAATAAATGGGTAGCGAGTACTCGTTTATTTCGCGGGACAAGTAGCGGGTAGGCACCCCCCCGTACCCGTCCTGCCCCGTTGACATCCCTAGTCGGGCTGAGGGGTGTCATTAGCAGGCATGGCTATTACCCGACTCAGCGGGTGAATTTAGGTCTTGAGATTGCACCAATGGACCACGCTAGGTGTTAGACCCGAGTGGCGGGGGCCTTGAGATTCTATCAGTGGGCCACACTGACGGTAGACCCGAGTAATGGGTGGGATTGGCTATCCCTAACCCGATGGTGGGGCTCCATAAACTAGCTGACCATCCTAGTTGACAGACCCGGTGATTTAATCACTAAATGCGGTATTTATGTAAGAATATAACCTGTTGTGGCTAGTGTACATTCTTGTAGGATTGTGTGGGCTGGTATGATCGAGTGTAGTAGCGAGATGAAGGTCGGGTACGACCAAACTATTTATGCAGGGTAAGGTCCATAGTGGATGAGTGATACTTATTGTGTAGAGCCATAATTGGCTGGTTTATTTACTCACAGGGAATGGCCAATTGGCCGATTATTGTGATATGACCAATATAAATTTTATGCACATGTTTTATTGCTATATATGATATTATACTAGGGATTTAAGTGGATGTTCACAAGAACCACTCACTGAGTTCCTCGTGGACTCATGGCTTTATTTGTCTTTATTTTGCAGAGCCTGACCAGTGAGGTACGACTTGATGGCGTGGCGCGGTTGGATGGCAGGTGGTGTCGCAGATCTCGTAGTATGTTGTTTAGTGAGTCGTAGTCATGTAGAGAGTTGTTTTCATGCATTTGAGTCATGTTACTATGTCATTTGGAGTTGTAAACTTTGATTTTAAAAGTATCATTTATAATCCAGTGGATTTCTTTTGCTTTCATGTCAGTTATGTTACATTTATATTCTTGTGATGTAAATGCATGTATAAGCTTCGGGGTACAGACACCTACCTCGGCCGATCATGCGACCCTAATTTTGGGGCGTGACAAAGTGGTATCAGAGCATGTGGATAGGTTTTGACTACGACTAGGGTCGGGGTACCGTATGAGGCATAGCTAGCATGTCGACATACGGTATAGTTATGCTATGAGATCAGGCGGCCACGGTTGCACCTCAGCGTGTCATGCAGTTAGTAAATTAAAATAAAATTTTGAATAAGTTATTTGATATTAATGGTATCTTTTTCTTAAATGCTAGTGTGATGAAGACTCACAATGCTGCGTTGAGCGGTAGTGGCAGTAATTCCACAGAGCGTCAGGGCCGAGGCCGAGGACGAGGTCGGGGTCGGGGCCGTGGGAGAGAGCAGCTAGAGGAGGTGGGGCAGGATCACATAGATGCACAAGTGCAGGCTCAGGTGGCCCAGTTGACTAAGGCGCTCCATAGGAAGCAAGAGTTGAGGCAGCAGCAGCCGCAGTCGGTACTGGTGACACCAGTGGTACTGGAGGTGGCCGAACCATTCCAGCCAGCAGAGAGGGTTCCTAGCGTGGCCACATACACCTGACTTTGTTAAATTAAGGCCGCCAGAGTTTACTGGGACATATTAGCAGGTGGAGGTCACCAGTTTCCTTAGCGACTGCTATGAGTTGTGTGAGGAGCTCAGGTGTTCCTTGGAGACGGCTGCTCGTATGGTCGGGTTACAACTGAGAGAACCGGCCAAGGAGTAGTTGCATACCTTGAGAGATCGTAGGGGGCCAGGTGTGCCACCCCCTACTTGGACAAAGTTCAAGGCTACTATCGTGGAGCGGTACATACTGATGAGTGTCTACGATCGGCGGGCAAAGGAGTTTGAGCAGCTGCGACAGACAGGTGGCATGACGATGCTGGACTACAAGATGGAGTTTACTCGGCTCTTGAAGTACCACCCTGCCTTGGTGGCGACTAAGACCTCCAGGGTCAAGAGATTTGTCGAGGGACTAAGGGTGCAGATCAGCAAGCTCATCCATTACACTGAGGACACCTCCTTCGCTCAGGTAGTGCACGAGGCACTCCGGAAGGAGGCATTGGTGTCGTTCGAGAAACATGATGGGCCCCCAAAGAAGAAGTTATGGCCTTAGGGATCTGGAGGTCGGCCCTAGCATTCTGAGGGGACCGTCGCGGTGGCAGATCACCAGTCGATTAGGGGGCACAGCAGTAGTAGGGGCCGCAAAGGACCAGGGTCAGGGGCGACTCGGCAAGCAGGGTCAGGGAGTGCTCCACAGAAAATTGAGATGCTGCAGTGTGGTCGCTGTGACAGGAGGCACTGGGGGGCTTGCTACAGCCGCACGGATGCATGCTTCAGATGTGGGTAGGTTGGGCACTTCAAGAAAGATTGTCCGAACATAGGTGACCAGAGAACTGAGCAGTCCAAAGGGAAAGCACCGATGTCAGTTGGTTCTGTGGCTCATAAGGGTCAGACAAAGGGCAGGGGACAACAGACCAGTCTTTCTAAGAGGCCTTCTGCGAGGGTCTATGCTATGAACCCTGATGGCGCTGAGGCGTCCAAGGCGGTGGTAACATGTACTCTTATTGTTGGTTCATGCGTTGTTTGTTTGTTATTTGATCTGGGTGCCATGCACTCCTTTGTATCTTTTATTTTTGCTGCTAAGTTGCCGGGGAAACCTTCTTTGCTTGATGTGTCGTATGTTTTGTCGACGCCTATGGGCGATGCTATCTTATCTGAGACAATCTTCCGGGACTACGAAGTGCTCATTTATGGGCACGTGCTGAAGGCGAAGTTGATACTTCTGCCGATGCTTGAGCTTGATGTCATACTCGGCATGGATTGGCTAGCGGATCATTTTGCGTTAGTGGATTGCAGGGCTAAGACTGTCACTTTCAGCAAGCCCGATTTGTCGTAGTTTACCTTTCAGGGAGATGGAAGGGGGGACCCTATGGGGGTCATTTCAGCACTAAAGGCTCGCAAACTGCTTATGGACAGCTGTCAATCTTTCCTAGCCTTTGTATCTGTGACCGAGGAGGACAAAGGCACGACGGGGGGTGTGAGGGGAACACATGTGGTTTGTGAGTTCCCTGACGTATTCCCCAAGGAGTTGTCGGCCTTACTGCTAAGAAGAGAGATAGAGTTTTGCATCGACTTGCAGCCTAGGGTGAAGCCGATCTCTATTCCACCTTATCGGATGGCACCGGCTGAGCTGAGGGAGTTGAAAACACAATTGCAGGAACTGCTAGACTTGGATTTTACTCGCCCGAGTGTTTCTCCGTGGGGTGCTCCGGTATTCTTCGTGAAGAAGAAGGACGGATCCATGCGCATATGCATTGATTATCACCCTTACTTATTAATCTTGCTTTACATGATTTCACTATAACAAAAATTGAAGCATAAGTCTTTTTGAAAACGACATTGCTTTCAAATTTATTTAAATCCTAAATTTAAGAGAGGAACTTGGGTTGATTTTTGATGCTAATTCTATAACATCGACTCCAATGTAGAATCGGCATTAGTATAGAACTCGCGCCAAGATTTTTGGAAACGAATACCAATATTATTTTGCGCTAGTTTTTCCGTGGAAATTGATTTCCAAAATTAAAATCATTCTTAATCCAACATTGCTCATTTTTTTCGGAATCGTCGCTAGCCATTGTAAATAATCAACAAATGAATCATCTAATCATAACATTGCTTTTTCAATTCATCTAATCTTAAAATTTCATATTCGGTGTAAATAATACTATTATTTTGAAAGAAAAAAAAAATAAAAAGATTCATGTCAAGCACACTGTTCATCCGTAAATAAAATACAAATTAAATATAAAAATATCATTTCATACTCGGTGCATTAGATATTTAGTTATTTCTTTGCTTTCTAATTTAAGAATTAATTTTAATCCAGTGAACGAAAAGCATGGAAAACGGGAGTCTGTCCGGATCAATAAATTGTGTTGATTTAATTAGTAGAGTCAATTGATTGTGTTTGTTTCTAATCGGCCGTAGTCATGTTTGCTGGAATATATTGATTTGATATTTTCGCAGGTAAACGCAGGTCATGAATTGGGAACGTCGAGCTTTTGAAGAGGTCTTCCCAATGCAATTACCAACCGGATACTTCAAGTCTTCATATTTCAATCGCGCGTGAACCCGGTTCCTTGTCTTGATGTGGTGCAATTGACTCGGTCCATCCCGTCTGATGGGTTCAACGCGCCGGTTCATTTTAATAGACTTTGACGCTTGCGGCTTGTGGAATGGATTGAATTTTACTTAATTATCGGGTTGAGAGGGTAAAACAAGGCATTATTTCTTCATTTGAACGAGTAAAAGAATAGTTGACAAACTAAACAAGAGAGGAAAACTCTATTTTTGAAAAGTATAATTTCTCACATCACTTCCTTGCAATCAAACAAGGCCCTAATTATTTTATATGGTTTATATTATAATTTGACATCCCAAATACTAAATCATAAATTAAATACGATTTTAAAATAAAAAAATCACAACTATATTTTATAAAGTTTGGCCTTCTCCGTCCATGGAAAAAAGGCTATCCTAAACATCACGTTACAGAGCTTATAGCCTTATAGTATCTTTCCCAAATTGTCCATAAAAGATTTTCATAATTTTGCCATGACTTAGAAAAATTGTAGCTAATGATATTTTTTTTAATCATGATGTGTTATGAATGAAAGCATCGTGACAAATGATAATACATCAACTATGATACTTGTGTTTGCCGGATGTCTTTAGCTACAAAATTCTGACTATAACATCGTTGTTCATGTAGAAATATTCACTTAGCTTACTCGTGCCACCTATTTTCCTTTTTACCTCTCAATCTCTTATTCTTTCCTCTTGTTATATTACTGGACTATACTAGAAATATTAGGCCCGATCGAACTAGATCCAGCAGCACCCCATCTTTTTACCTAAATCAAATCACGCGGCCCCGCCTAGGGGGCTCCGCTCAAACAACACCCTTGAGTCATACTCAAGCTAGGTCAGACGGCATTATCCGGGAGACCCACCCGGCCATACATGGACTCTTATGTCCTTTCTTATCACAAATGACATATCATCATAGACCCGTTATCTTCGGAATTAGCCTCGACCTATTCTGGGCAGCAATCCTAGCGAGATTATCGGGCATCACGATCACCACCGCCTGCAATATATACAAACACGGCACACCTAGGTAATCCTGAGTTCCAATTCCATAAACCTCCACCTTGGAGTCACCCTAACTTGGGTGTTCAAGTATTTTTTGCAGCCCCCCCCCACCGGCGCTGAACCAGACGATGAGAGACGCCGAACAGAACCGGAAAACCCTGACTCTTAGGCAGAAAACATCTAACGCCCATCGTATGGCCGAGTAAAGCTTAACTCCCCCACAATGGTTGGAACCCGGAGCCAAGTGATCGTCGCCGCACGCCAACTGTAATGACCCAACGGCGACGATCGACCGCAATCTAGTGATGCTGAAACAGCGAGGAGCGACGCTCCGGTACCAGCCCCCATTCCCCCCGAATAGCCCCGACAGGGAGTAAATGAGTTAGAAGCACAAAACCAACAACCGGTGACACAAGTCGAGATAATAGCGCAACCTCAAGGGCAGCCCCCGGTTGAACGCGAATGCTGCAGCTCGAAGCATGGAGAGACCAACCACTAAGAAAGAAGAAGACCAATTTTAGTCCTTCGAGACAAGTCTCTAGTACTCCTCGACCAGAAAAGGATGCAACTCCCAAGACTTCAGAAGTTGAGGTGGCTCGTCACCTCGACGCAGGGCCCTTCGCCAACCATATCATGGCAACCCATCTCACACCAAGAAGTAAGCTACCCACTATCTTGACACCCTACGACGATACGGGTGTCCCCGCACTACACCTAACGGCATTTCGAACCATGTTGCTATATCACGGAGCGACCGACTTTGCGCTTTGTAGAGCATTTCCGATCTTATTGGAAAAACTAACATATTATGGTTCGCCTCCCTCCCGTCGAGATCAGTTCACTCCTTCAACGACCTTTCCCATGTCTTCCTTCAGCGATTCACCACATCGTGGGTATATCACAAAACAGGAGCAGCCCTACACTATATCAGGCAGGGGCAACATGAACCCCTAAGAGAATACCCGAATAGGTACCATGCCCTAACGTCTGACATCCCCAACCTCGACCCAGTGATCGAGCTTTTTTGCATCCAACACGGACTGAAACTCGGGCCTTTCGTCGATCAGATCGCCTTAATCGAGCCTAAAGACATAGCCAAATTTCAGGAAAAAAGTGGCGGGTTTCATAAAAATGAAAGATCAGTGAGAGACAAAAAAGATCGACTGGAAGAACCTCAAAGCCGTGATCGAGGACAAAAGGTCCAAAAAGGAGGATAGAATGACTGAAGACTGCAGCCAGCAGGGAAATAGCAGAGAGCCGACGTCACCACCTCGGCCAAGTGCTTGTTTCGAAAGACACTCCCCTCAACGCCAAGAAAGAAACTATCCTCTGAGACATCTATCACGTAAAGCTCATCAAATACCCCGCCAATGCAGGAAAACAAAAGTTGCCACCCAACGCCGGCATGAGCAAGAAATATGCATACCATGACACCTACGGACACACTATCGAGAAGTGTGTAATGCTCGAAGATCAGCTAGAAGATCTAGTCCGCACTAGGCACTTGGAAAATACCTTCGTCACAAGAAAGAGATGAGCCAGAGCAGGAGTCGCGACCCTCGACGGTAAAGTCGAACACCCCCCAAGATACCAAAAAGAGCACAGCCAAGCTAATGAACCCCGAGGGGTAATTGACTACATCGCCGGTGGATTCGCAGGAGGTGGAGAATCAAGCTTGGCCAGGAAAAGGTCTCTTGTCTTGGAGTATAACGGGCCTAGCAATGGCAGTCGATAACACTAAAAAATTAGTTATACTTGTGTGTTTTATTCATATTATTCATCTCTATTAGTCTAACACATGATACTTGCATGCTTAAAAAGTAAAAATGATTAGAATAAATAAAATTGAACTAAGAGGTCTTTTAGTCCTGAACATACTATTCACTAGAGGTGGCAAAAACGGGCCGACCAGCAAACTCTGCGGGCCAGAAATTCTCGGCCCAGCCCTATCCCAAGAACCATGGTAATATCATTCAATGAATCTGACTTCCATGGAACTGATCAGAACATACACGACCCGATCGTTATTTATGTAATTACAGGAAATTTAATCCTCAAAAAGGTCATTGTCAACCAAGGGAGCTCGGGGTGACATTCTTTTCTACTCCACCTTCGAAAGATGCAATTAACTAAAGCCCCACTCACACCTTGCAAAGAAGACCTAGTGGGATTCTCATGAGAGAGGGTCGATGTTAGTGGAGCCATATGGCTAAGGGCGGTTTCCAAGTTTTCATGTTTTGGGATTCGGGGATGGTTTTTGGGTTGCATCATCATGAGGATTTACAACAAAATCTAGACACCCTAAACCTAGACTCTATCTTCCCGACGAATTCGAGTGCGTCGACTAACGTCCTTTCGATTTCCCGATTTTTTCGATATTTTCGATCGAGGACATCGTGCGCTAACCGATATGGAACCTGGAAGAAACTCTTCATGAAATCATTAGCTCCATGTTTGTTATCATCAAAATCGAGATTAAGACCAATGTTGAAAATCTTAAGCCAACAATCTCCCCCTTTTTGATGATGACAAACATCCTTAAGAAAATATATATATTAAAGCACAAAGGATATCAACTAAGGGATTTCTCCCCCTATCAACATGCATATCTATATAATAGAACCTCCCCTTATCTATATGCATGGTTTTTTCTATATTTTCTTCCCCTTTACTTATATTTTTCTCTCCCTTTTGATATCAATCAAAAAGGGCAAGAAATGTCAACCTATAGTCAAACACTACTGAAAAAATGGGCATCAGCAACGGCTTGCAATGGCCCGGCCCGTTGAAAAGTAGCCGTGGCAAAAAAGCGTGTTGCTGATAATTTAGCAACGGCGCTGCAACGGCTGATTGGGCCGTTGCTAATAACATTATTATCAACAGCTTTGCCACGGTCACCGGGTCGTTGCTGATAATCTTATTAGCAACGGCCCGTGAGGCCGTGGCAAGACCGTTTGTGAAAGACTGTTACTAAGCCGTTGCTGATGTTATACAGCAACGGCTTACGATACACTTTTAGTAACGGCTTTCTCACAGACAACCGTGGAAAAGCTGTTGCTGATGACTAAAACTTGGAACATAAAAAAAAATTAAATTCCAAATTTCCATTAATACATTGATACAATCTGATACATAACTCACACACCCATACACCCATACACACATCCATTCACACATCACAAATACACCCAGATATATATCAAAATAATTATACTTATATTTACAATTATCCACAATCGTATAAAAACTATTCAAATGCAGAATTGAAGTATCAATATCCAAACAAAACAAAACTAAAATATATATAGTATCGAAGTAACAAAGTCAATATAATAAAAAAACAATAAATCTCACGATGACGATGGAGGATGATCTGGATCATATGGCGGAGTCTGGAGTGCCTAGGTGTACACCGGCGTGGATTGACTCGAGGACGATAGATCAGATGATGTTGCTCTGTGATGACTTGACAAGTTGCGTAGCATAACTTGCATATCTGCCATCGTATGACTCTGACGCTCCATCAACTCAGTCTGACGTACGACCCTCTCCTCCAGTGTCCTTATCCTGCTACTATGATCATCTCTGGACCTGGAGGTCGACGGTCGTTCACCAGCATGCGGAGAGGTCGGTGCCCCAAGTTCACCAGCATACTCGAGTTTAATTTTTTGTTTAATATTTTTCATAAAACTTAAATTATAAATATATAATGAATAATTTAAACAACTATACTTACCATAATAAATGCAGTGCGGTTGTCGACGTACTCCCCCGTCCCATGCACTCAACGGTGTGTCCGCTCAAACACCGCCATCGGGGAGGGTCACTGGACAGTCCTGTCGTCTAACACCGTCGTCTACATTTACAAAACAAATACATTAATCAATACACAGAGTAACAAATAAAATATAAAATTAAAATTAAGGTATACTTACCATACGGTTCGCGTGCACAGCAAATGCAACAAAGCCGCCAGTGTGACGCGCTCCTCCCCCCGACATGCGGTTTCTAGCCGCAGTCCTAGAAATCTCCAGCCATCGATCCGTCGACCATAATGCCACGAGTTGGTCCCATATATCTGGAGTAATCCAATCGGTACCATGTAAAGCGAGCCTGCAAAATAATAATATCAGTACCAATATTAATCATAATGCATGTATAAAAAAAATTAATACGTACCTCAAACTCGCATCATAGCATGTCGACGTGCTCACTGGGCACGTGAGACCACGTGGGTCATGCCCCGTGCATGTATCATCGAATAGTAGAAGAAATGCTCATTGGCACTTCTTCTTGCTCGAACCTGCACAACAAAAATAAAATTTAATATTATATTATGATATAATGAATTTGTAATGATTCATAATTCATGATATATTACCTCTCCCCAATCACGCTAATGAATCTACGTAACTTTGTGGGTGGTGGAGGATGCCACCTGTTCGGCCCGCGTGGCCGTCTGCGTCTGGATGTACTAGCCTCAGTTGTATCATCGGCAGGAGGATCAACAGTAGGAGGATCAACAGCATGAGTAAGTGCTGGAGTCTCACCAATCGGAGACTCCAAAGCTCTCCTACGACGATAACCATGACCAAACATATCTGTCGAATAGGTATATAATTAGATTATTATATATATATTAGAGATATATTTAATATAAGATATACTTTATAATTATTCCTCATCATCTGAGTAATAGTCTTCGAATTCTTCCTCTTCTTCATCTTCCTCATTTTTTTCATCTTCTTCATCTTCTTCATCAATTTCATGATCGTCATCATCAACATATTCAACTTCTAATTGAATTGACACTGTGTCTGCATCCTCAAATATTGGAATAATACGATCTACAGCAGGAGGATCATCTTCTTGATAGAAACCATCTGTCACATCATGTATCGGCTCATTTTCTCCTACTATCGGATCAATTTTTCCTCTACCTTTAGTCTTACAGACTACACGCCAATCTGCTCTATCTTTATTTCGAGCTGGATACTTCGCGTAATATACTTGTTCGGCTTGTGATGCTAAAATAAAAGGCTCATTTGCTGCCAATTTTGATTTGTAATTAACCTCAACAAGTTTGTATTTTGGATGAACTTTCATATCTTTTTTTGTTGTATCAAACCAATGACATCTAAATACTTGTGATGTTAAATTTGTTCGTTTCAGATTGGTTAATGCGATAATTTTGTTTAAATAATGTTAATTACTTGGATAGCTGCATATTAATTTATTATGATTAATTAGATAGTATGAGAACATGATCATTTATACTCGTAATTCCTTTTAACATATAATTTAAAACTTTGTTAGTACCTCCTACTTATTTTCTATGTATGAATTCAAATAATGGGTGTACTCGAAGAACTATAAGAAAGTGTTACTGAAACCTTGTATGAGTTTAAACATTAAAAGAAATGCATAATACAATTTGAATAACTTGATTCTCGAATGAAATAGAATTAGCCCACATATTCATAGTTGAGGGCGAAATGGCCTACACTAGAGGGGGGTGAATAGTATGTTTACTAATTCTATTAGCCTAAATTTAATTTTAAACATTTACTTAAGACGATTAGACAATATGCGATTATGCGATCGAATGCGGAAGCGATAATAAACAATTAAGCACAAATAAGAAAATAGTGCAAACACAAGTGATTTATAGTGGTTCGGCCTCAATGCCTACTCCACTACCTAAGCACCCCGCTTAGGATTTCCAAACTAAGTTTTACTAGATTAATTAGTTTCCTTACAACAATGACTTTTTACCGGAAAGACTCGCTCTCCAACGGAAGGCACTTCCACACCCGGAAGTATCATGCCTTCCTACCGAGAGCTCTTTCCCATCTTAACCTAAGAGACAACTAGAATTAATCCTAGTAACAACTAAGTTTACACAATTAGCTTTACTCTTATACCAAGATATCACTTCACACACAGCAAGACCTAACACCCTAGGTCTTCACACAAACAAATTAAACAGTTTGAATAACCGAGAAAAAACACAATCAAAAGAGCTAAGAATGTAAACCAATATTACAAGCTCTTTTTCAAGCCTATGAACCTTCAACTCGCCAAGAGATAAACTTGAGTTCACACCCGAGTTGAAGCAATAGCTTCTGTGCTTGAAGAAGATGTCGCGGAAAGAAACAGAGCACCGCTTGATCAATTGATGGAAGGCTTAGATCTTCCTTTTAATGGCTCAATAATCTCTATAAGAATGAGGAAGGAGATCAAATGAATCATACCTGGGTGTATTTATACCCAGGTGAAGAAACGGTGTTCAACAGATAGAAAACTATTCGTTATAGGCCGTCGGTCGAAGCGCCGATCGAAGCATTAGTCGATCGGTCATTCGACCGCTTCTGTTTACCCTGTGGTCGGTCGATCGATGGTCAACCGCCAGACGCAGATCACGCGATCCACGATCTTCGATCGACCCATCGGTCGATCGATGCGATCACGCGTCATGCTTATATGCAGGTCGGTCGACCGATTGGTCGACCGCCAGCTTCGGGTAGATTCTGCCTCCATTCGGTCGACCCGTCGGTCGACCGACGCAATCTTTCATCGCAGGTATCAGCAGGTCGGTTGACCGCCCGAGCTACTACCCATTTTGGGCTTCCATCGATCGACCGAAGTAGCTCTACTACCTTTTTACCTTCGGTCGGTCGACCGAACCTATGCTGAATGTTATTTCTTCAGCCTATTTCTTCCGCGCTTCGTTTCCGGATTCCGGCTTTCAACGAGCATCATCTTGGAGAGGTCCAAGCGACTTTGGTGCACTCGTCGATCTTCGAGAAACTTCCGCGACGAACCCGAGCGCGACGATCAATATCCTTCTGATTTCATAATTTCTCTGATTTATCCGATCGAGGACATCAAACGCTAGTCGATATGGAACCTGAAAGATATTCTCAATGAAATCATTAGTTCCATGTTTGTTATTATCAAAATCATCAAGATTGAGATTAAGGCTAAGGTTGAAAACCTACAATAGTTAATTAATAGATTGCGTGTATAACATAATCACATTGGACAATCATAGTTGGATATATCATCAACTCAATTTTGGAGCTCTAAGATATGAATTTATTATTGGTGTTCAAGAGTTTATCAATAAAAACAAACTCAAGTATGTTTGTTGTATTTGCATCAATTCTAAACTTTAGATTGAGAAACAGTAACATTGTGCATATACAAAAATGATTTACAATTGGGTAACAAGTTGAGTTTAACTTGAAGATCATAGTGAGGATATAACACCCCTATCAGTTGCTTATAACGACGGACCCATGAGTTGTAGTTGGTTCATCCTTATTGAATCAATTCTAAACTTTAGATTGAGAAACAGTAACATTGTGCATATACAAAAATGATTTACAATTGGGTAACAAGTTGAGTTTAACTTGAAGATCATAGTGAGGATATAACACTCCTATCAGTTGCTTATAACGACGGACCCATGAGTTGTAGTTGGTTCATCCTTATTGAAATATGACTTTTGATGCACTATGAGATTAATTCAATTATAGTGCTAATGTAATGCAATGAGAGCCCACAATTGGATTGATACTTGGAACATTCGTGTCAAACTCTTGTGAAGCAAAAGTAATGAAATATGAGTTTTGGGTTGAAATTCAATTATCAAATGATGAAGCAATAAAATTTTATGAACTTCTCAAAACTAGAAATAAATTGTTGTATAAAGATTGTAATAAATACTCTAAGTTATCAACAATTAGACACTTGTTACATATCAAGTTTGATAGTTATAAATACTTTTGATCATTTAGTTGAATTCATTTATAAAGTCTTGCATAAAGGTAACACTCTAGAGCAATGGCGGAGTCAATTAATAACACCCCCCCCCCCCCCCACACACACACACTCCCGAAATTGCCCCCCCCCCTCCCTCTCCCAATATATTTATGAATATATTACTGAATTTGTTCCCCTAGAAATATTTTTTTGCCTATGTAATTGCCCCCCATCCCCCCACAAAGTAATTTTCTGACTTGCTCTAGAGCCAACATTTTATAATCAAAGAAAATGACAAGCAAACTTGCAAAGATCCATATATACTAGACTTGACTTATTATCCAACTTGACATCATTTCCCATAAAAGAAAAAATCCCAATACTAAAAAAAAAACATATTTTTCAAAGTGCTTTAATATTCCCCACTTACAACGTGGTTAAAGGAGTTGCTTATGTTAACAAAATTACGGAGGACATGACAAATTATAGTAGAATTCTTGATTCTATTACAATGACATATCCCTTAGATATTAAAGCATGAATATACCTTGATAGATGATATCCTTACTTTGCAAGAGTCCATAAAAATATCATATTAGAACTATATGCTAATGGTTTCAATCCATTTAGTCATTTTTCAATTCCTTATTCAATTTACCTAGTTTTGATCACAATATACAATTTGTCATCATCAATGTATATTAAAAAGAATTTTATTTTTCTTCCTATGATTATCCCAAAATCACAAGGCCCTAGAAAAGAATTGGATTTTTTTTTCTTGGTGAATTAAACACTTTAGAGGTTGATAGAGTTGTCACTTTTGATATTCATCAAAAATAATATTTTGATTTGAAGGTTGTAGTATTGTAGGCTTGGCAAATTTCAGCCCAACACGATATCCTCGGCCCGATACAAATTGCCGAGTCTATAGTATTGTGGACAATCACTAACTTTCGTACATATTGTATGTTGAATGCTTTGAACATGCATGACAAACTCTCTTGCGCATATCACATGGAGCATAGTAGATCAGTTAGTCTATCAAAGGGCTAAAGGATTTCAAATTTTTATTGTCACCGTCATTTTTCTAGACAGACCACAAATATTGAAGGAATAAAAATAATTTTATAAGGGGCCTAATTGAGTGAGATGGGCCACCTCCTCTATTGTCCGGTGGTGAGATGTTGGTCTATGTTAATAATTCACATAAATTATCTTTGGTGAGGTAATAAAGATTATATAATCAAAGTCACGATCATTTACCCAATTTGAGATGTCCCCTATCTTTACCACCTGTCGGGTAGAAAAGTGACCTCTTAAACAGTTGGAGGTTAACACACGTGTGATTTTCACATCCACGAGGATCCATATGGAAGGGCGGCACCTTTGTTATGTCGGCATATATGAGTCCCTCCTCTCTTCCAAAAGAAGAGGATGAAACTTTTGCCAATAAAAAAATGCATGGTGATAGGAATAAAAAAAGATGAGAGGTACGTATCCTCTCTCGTGCAGGTATCCCCGCGAGGGCAAACAATAGATAGTTGAATAGAAATATATTTTGGAAGCTATCGTATTAGAGTTCGTTTTTAATTTATATAATTTAGACATTATACATATTGAAAGAAATATTTTTTAGTCAATAATTAATATCATAAATGAGAATGACAAAATCAAGAATATATCAACCTAAGAATGAACTTCAAAATAAATTACAAAATTTCAAAGTTGGAATTACTATACAAGAGGTGAATTGAAAGGTTTGGAAGTCGAAAGCCAAATATGTGTTTAATAAATAATAGATTAAAAAGTATGTTAATTTTTGACAATTGCATAATATATTAAGTGAATAATCATGACTATAATGTTTTTATATAGAGTTCCTTTCTATTATATTAAGTGAATAATCATGACTATATATTAACTAACATAAGTAATATCTAGAAAGATATTTGTGACAACATTATTTAGTTGAAGATATCGTTGAGCTTTAGAACAATATCATTTAAATTATTTGTGCTCTTCAACAAAAAATTTCCTATCTTTTTTAGACTTGGCAGATCATCCATTTAGTCATCTAGCTTATGAGACATAAGTTGGAGGCCTAGTGCAATATCGGTGGATGTTAAAAGTATATCCATCACTTGCAGAAGAAAATTAAGAATATGACTATTGTTGAAGGATCAATGCATAAAACCTACATTATTAAAGAGAATCAACATTATGTTCTTTTTAGTTCGGATTGACCATACAAACAAAGCTTGTCTTCCAAACAATGATGACGGAAAAATGCACGCTTTTGATGTTTGACTCCCAAGTTTTTGAACGTTGAATTGGGCATTGGGCTCTCGCCCACTAAGATACTTGAATGAACATGAGAATCGTTTTGCACAATTATATGAGTTATTGAATAATCTAGAAGTGATCAATCTTTTGTTGAGATATTTGACAAAGAAATAATTAAACAAATGCTTAACATCATAAGGGAGAATTCAAGGAAAATAATCGTGATTTCTCAACTTGATCTAATATTTTCAACTTATGTTACGATCTTGGTTTGATGATATCAAATAAGGTACTAATGTTCTATTGGGAAATAGTCTCAGGACTGAAGCCGATAAGCATGTGACGTCAGTGATCGAAAAGATTGAAAAAGATACGAAAAAATCAAAGAAGACGTTGTTTGTTGCTCGAAAGATAAAATATTTTGAAGATTAGTACTTTAAGGTCTAGAATTATTTATGTAACTATTTGATGCTTGGTGGTGATGTTAACACCAAAACCAAAGCATCGAAACCCAAGTTGAACCCAAGTTAAAACTAAAATTATCCTCTAAACAATTCTGATCGAAGGTTTAGTCAATGGGTCGGTCAATCAATAAAAGATGGTGGTTGTGATTACTCTTTTTTTCGGCTATTGTGCATTGCCAAACCTGAGCCTCTCTTCATGAAACCTTATATGTGTTTGTCTTCCCTTCGTTGACCCATCTCGAACACATTGAGTTAGTCTAAGAGATTAATGAACATTTATTAAGCCATTTGTTCTTGCTTGAACCTTATTATCAAAAGGTCCATTATCAAAAGGCATTAAAATGAGCTAGAAGCTTGTAAAAGAATTGCTAATTATTATTTGTTACATTCTTTCTCCCTTTTAGTTTGGGTTAATTATAAAATATATCCTTACTTTCTATGGTTTTCTCTAATCGATCCTCACTTTTCAATTTTTTCAACTATATACCTTAGCTTTTAATTTATTTCAAATTTATCTCACTGTGATCCCAATGTCAAAATTAGCCGTGCATGGGCCAGACCGGGCCTGAGCAGGCCCAGCCACCTCTGGGTCGTGCCAGGCACGGCCCGACATTTCAAAGGGGAGGCCCAGCCCGGGCCTGAGCCCGCCCCTTCGGGCTCGGACCGAGCTTGGGCCAGCACGAAATAATAAAAATATCTAATATTATGGTCAACAGTGAGATTTAAACTACCAACCTTAAGCCTTATATGTGAAGCACTAACCGTTGCACCAAGCCTCAACATGTGCTTTTATATATTTTTACACAATAAAGTAAAGTACGGCCCACGTGCCCAAGGGGTGAGCCCAGCCCGCTCCTTGCAGGCACAAACAAGGTGTGCCCGGCTCGGCCCGAAATTCTTTGGGCCGAGTCAGGCACGACCCAGAGTCGGGTCGGGCCCATGCTACCCACGAGCAGCCCAGTCCATTGCCCCCTCTACTTGGCGTAACGTGGGTCAGCAACCCAGTCAACTAATATCAAATTTTCCTCTGCTAATCTCCTCATCCCCAACCCCTCTCTTCGTGGTCGCATGCTTGCCTACATTTCTCCTCATCCCCGACATCGCCTGCCTCTCTTCGTGGTCGCATGCACGCTTGCAAATGCCCTCATCCCCGATGTCGCCTCTGGCATGGCTCTCTTCATTGTCGCTTGCTCGCCATAAATCCCATCCTTTGTGACAAAATTTTGCCATCGTGCGCTAACAACACCAACCAAACTGACGACGAGGAACAATGTTAGTGGCCCGCCCTTCTCCCAAAAGCGTCAGTAGTGGTTCGCCCCCTCCCAAATCATTGACGACGAGGAATTACAATCTGATATGAATGCTCACTGGGTTGCTAACCCATGTCAGCAGCATCAGGTCAGTATTCAAACGGTAATTTTGGCGCTGGAATCACGGTGGGATAAATTTGAAACAAATCGAAAGCTATGGTATATAATTGAGAAAATTAAAAAGTGAGAATAGATTAGGGAAAACCATAAAAAGTGGGGATATATTTTATAATTAACTCTTTTGATTTTAATTCTAAACTGGTTTTTTGTTGATTATAAGCTTTTGGCTAAATCTAGGGTGTAGGTCTAAAGTTAAGTAGTTGCCTAAGTGTTAATGCATAAATTCACTTCGTTTGCTGGATCAGAATAGTTGTCCTTGGAGCTTGAATTGTTTGAGGTTTCCTTGGTGACGAGGGTGGTGACCTTGGTGTATATATTCTCTTTAGTGAAACTATTTTAACTAGTAAGTTTGGTTGGGAATCCTAAGCATAGTAATTAGGTAATTGATGTAGGTAATATTGGTGAATCACTATAAATTTTATTGTGTTAAAATTGCTTTCCTATATCTTTGTGATGCGTTGCTCAAGACTAAGACTTCAAACTAGATTTGAGTAACTGAGCCCATAGCGATGTCTGTCGTTTCATTCATCTGATTTATCTTTTCCGAAATAGCTAAACTCATAAACTGAGCCCATTGCACTTTGGGCCTTTGTATTTTTGTAATTCCTGTTAGATTTAGTTAGATTAGATTTGAGTAATGAAAACTCTTTTAAGGTTAAATCATATTTTGGTTTTTAATTACTGTAAACTCTTCCAAAAATAAAAAAATTGAAAATATATAAGTATATATTGAACTAACTGGTCAAAATCAGCTTAATCCTAATTATTGACTATTGCCTAGTTATAGTGTTATACTAATTAGCTGGGCAGAGTTAGACTGGACTAATTAACTGTCTTTTAAGCCCAGCCACCTGAGTTAATTATATATATGACCATGACACAATTACTTTGTTATCATCTTCAATTTAATTGCATAATTATTATTTTAAAAGCTTGAGTTATAAATGATGAATTCCATTTTTATTTTTTATTTTCATAACAATATTCTATTTTTTTGTTGGATCTATAAAGATGTTGTAATTAAACCTTGTTTTTGATGTCATTTGTTGCTGGTTGATTATTAATTAGGTCTATTTTTTCCAACAACAAATTAATTGAAGATCTTGAGATAAAAAAGAAGTATAGAGGGTACTGAAAGTGACGTCAAATTAGAAGACTCTTCCGGTACGTTTGCTTCGTTGGATAGGATAAGATTAAATTGAATAATAAATGATGAAAAATTAGATAAGAATTTTTTTAATTCGATGTACATCAGATATAAATATATTTTTATTCACATTTTTTTTAATCTATGCACAAAATAAATAATGAATAATAATTTATCTCCAATTCTATCATTCATTATTCTACCAAGCAAACATGTGATTCAAGTATTTTATGAGGATGCATATCAAAATTTTGGTGTTGCTGCTTGATTTTGTTTTGTTTTGTTTTATTTATCCTTGCTCTTTTCTTATTTAATAATTTTGCATATTGCTTTATATTTTTTAAAATTAAAGTAGGGAATTACATTATAACAAACTTTAATTTTAATTTACTCATTGTTATTGGAATTTTACATATTTTTTTTTCATCAGCAATTTCCTGGAATTCAGATTCCGACGTGAGATTTATTTTTCCTCAAATCGGAATCACATTTCATAAAATTCAAAATTGCCCATGCCTTTTCACCGGAACATTGGAAATTAAATGAGTCGGATTCTATTTTCCTCCAAAAATTGTAGCTTTTTAATTGAAAAGACTTAACGTACGTCAAATTTTATAATACTCATCCTGCCCTGCTAAAATCTTTAACCCATTACAATTTTTTTTAAAAAAAATCAAAAAATAAGAAATAGATTTTTATAATAAAAATAGAATTTCGAGGTTTTAAAAAATTTTAGACCGAATATCTTTGAAATATAGAGACTTTTATCCAAAGTATATAATACTAAATTTAAATTAAAAAATATTTTGAAAATTGTTCATGCATGAGGATCGAAGTAGTCCGGTCCAATTCGGTTCAGTCTCTCTCCTGGTCAAGTGCAACTCCGACGAGGGACCTGCAAAAGACACTTCAACATTTAAGTTAGTGAGACTCCAATGTGGAGATAATGAAATTAGAATTTAGGTTACCTAAGGCGTATAGTGTCTGTATTTATTGCAGCTGAAGGTGATGACGTTGCCCGACAATCTCGTATGGATATTGCTCAGAATGGGTCGAGATTAATCGCGGAGATAGCGAGCTCATAATGTCTTTTCTCTCGCGATAGGAAGGACATAGATGTCCTTGTATGACCGGGTGGAGCCATTCGATCTGGCTCGAGTCGGGTTCAAGAGTGTAGGGCACTACTGAGCCTAATCTAGTGAGACCTAATAGTATTAGTCTAGTCCAAAAACACATCCAAAACTTTCCAAAAACATCACACACAAAAAAATCATTCACTAATTTTTTGTGATTTTAGAATGCATTTTCATGGTCAAATAATCACTTTCAAGAGTTTCACTTGAAACTCTTTAAATAGAAGTGAAACTCTTTAAATAGTTACATAATTTTAAATTTGACCATGAAAATGCATCAAAAATCTCTTAAAAAATCATATAAAAAAATTGTTTTGCCCATCCCTTGGGAACGGGCGTGCCGTGCCTGGCCCGACCAAAAAAATTTCGAGTCGGGTCAAGTACAATCCTTTTCGGGGTGGGTCCCGTGTCGCCCATGGGCGAACCCAGCCCATTGTCACCTTTAATTCGAGTCATGTCAACTTGAATTAAAATTTATTTGTATTATTTATCTTGGGTTCAGTTGATTTAGTTCTAGTTGTGGGCTAGGGTGTAGACCCGACAATTTTCAACTCGATCCGACACAATAAAATCGGGCTCGGGTCGATTCTTACCATGCACGGGTCCTTATCGGGCTGGCCCAATAAGACCTGAACAAATATCAATCGGGTCGGGCCAAACAGTGTAAGCCTTGTCCGGCTCGATAACTCGATAAAAAAATTTTATGCATTTTTGAAATATCGAGTTATCAGGCCCAAATCAGCCCGATAGCCCAATATGGGCACGATAACCCGATATGGGCCTGGTAACCCGGTTTCGATAGCTCGATTCGGACCTGATTCAAGCTTGATAATACGATTCGGACTTTATAGTTCGATTCTGAATTTTTGTTACCGTGTTAATAAGCTTGGCCGGTCGACCCCATTACTGTTTGTGTCATGTCGGATCTGGGGTTCCAGGCCCGAACTTTTTATCAGACCAAACATACTTTTTGTTTGGGCCGAACCAGACTGACCCAATATCTCTAGCCCAACACCAATTGTCGGGTCTGCTACGGTGGGGTTCATAGTATTTCTCTAATTCTCCTTTGGAAACTGATTGAGAGGAGAGGATGTCATCATCATGTCACAAGGACTACCACTAAATTAGTGTACTGTAAACCTATTCAATTAAGACACAAACTAATAATAGGACATATTTGGCATAAATGTTCACAGCTGACCCCTATTTGCAACTATTAGCTATTGGTAATTACTAATTGTTCATCTCAACAATTGAGTAATGCTAGTTTTTTTGTTTTGGGGTGATAAATAACATTCAATGAATCAACAAGTATTCTTCTAAAAATTGAAAATTCATCTCAAAAGTAAACAAAAACAAAAACAAAAACACCTAATACTTTATCATTTGATCCTTGTCACCTCTCAAATAATTAATTCACTAATTACCTTCTTAAATTCCACTCACACTTATGCTCAGAAGATGAGATGCAACTTCAGCACATACTTCTCTATATTTTATAATAAGGAAAAGATAGAAAAGCTGTCATGAGCACAAGAAAAAACACTGATTTTGATGAATAGGTACCCAGCCCTTGAATTAATTATTTGCCAAGAGGGGTACTTGCATGCACCAAATCCTTTAAAAAAAAAACAGGGAAGAAATTGGACCTCCTCTGACTTGGATATAATGGAGATTGAGCAGAGCCCGTAGGGGTGTAACCGAGCCGAGCTTCTCACTGCTCGAGCTCGGCTCGTCTAGAAAGTAATGAGCTCGAGCTCGGCTCAAGCTCGACTAAGCTCGATTAAGTAGTCGCTGTGGGGGAAGAGTGGAAGACGATGCGCTGTCGCTGTGGGAAGACGGTGAGTCGGGAGTCGCCGCCGATCGAATGGGGAGTGAGGAGTTGGGTGTCGCCGCCGATCGAATGGGGAGCGACCGAGCGAGGAGTCGGGAGGCGAAGAAGGTGTGGGAGTAGTCGAGTGTCACCGCCGATCGAATGGGGAGCAACCGAGCGAGGAGTCGGGAATTGCCACTGAGTCAGGAGGGGAAGAAGGTGTGGGAGTAGTCGGGTGTCGCCGTCGATCGAATGGGGAGCAACCGAGCGAGGAGTCGGGAGTAGCCGCCGATCGAATGGGGAGCGACCGAGCGAGGAGTCGGGAGGGGAAGAAGGTGTGGGAGTGGAGTAGTCAAGTGTCGCCGCCGATCGAATGGGGAGCAACCGAGCGAGGAGTCGGGAATTGCCGCCGAGTCAGGAGGGGAAGAAGGTGTGGGAGTAGTCGGGTGTCGCCGTCGATCGAATGGGGAGCAACCAAGCGAGGAGTCGGGAGTCTCCATCGAGTCGGGAGGGGAAGAAGGTGTGGGAGTTCAGTCGCCGCCGATCGAATGGGGAGCGAGGAGTCGGGAGTCGCCGCCGAGTCAAGAGGGGAAGAAGGTGCGAGAGTTCAGTCCCCGCCGATCGAATGGGGAGCGAGGAGTCGGGAGTCGCCGCCGAGTCGGGAGGGGAACTGGGGAAGTATAGCGATTAGGGATTAGGTATTTAGGCGGGCATCGAGAGCTAGGATTTATAATATATATTATATATATTATATAATATATATATATAGAAGGCTCGATTAGGCTCGCGAGCCGCTCGAGCCGAATATATATTAGCTCGAACTCGGCTCGAGCTCGATAAGTTCGAATCGAGTTCGAGTTTGTATCAAATCGATCGCGAGTATCACGAGTGGCTTGGCTCACTTACACCCCTAAGTAGAGGTTGATGGAAAGGAGGAGAGAGAGAGAGGAGATTGAGGAGATGGGCATGTGAATCTACAGTGTTTCCATTATTGTGAGGGCAAGGTACAATTAATGCACAGAGACAGAGGTGCAGTGCGTTTAGGTATGTGAATTTGAGTGCCAGCACCCAACCAACCACCAGATTTAGTGTTTCCAGTTCTGTGCACTGACAAACAGCATAATACACTGCACAACATGTAGCCTACCATCCACTAGACATACTGCATTTCTTTCTTTTTCATAAATAATAGAATAAAATGTGGAAATCTGCATCATTTCACATTGAGTTGGGATAATATTAATTTTGATTTTACATAACTATATTAGTATGTAATCTATTGAAGATTTATATGCAAAGTAATAGAGGAATTATGAATAAGCTAAATAAAAATGGGTCTAATTATAGTACACAAGTAATATTTATTCAATATAATATTTTAACTAACTGGTTAGTTTTTTTTCTCATTTTCTAATGTTTTAAAAAGATTCAGAGAAATTGAATCCACACATTTTTTTTTCTCATCTCTCTTTTCTCTTGATTACTTGGATGAATACATTCTCCACATCTAATTTGAGCATAATTATATTATTCTTAAAATTCATAGTCTAAACACTACAACACAATTAGTCTATAAAAACACATAATTAGAGATAAGCTAAATTTTTATTTTTAATTTTCACATTTAAAAAATTAATAGACACAAAATTTATTCTAAATTAATTTTTAAAGATCTATAGAAACAATAGAGTCATTACTTCTTAATCTTTAGAAATAAAAATAATAGTGTTACTTAATTGATCTATTTTTATAGATTTTTAGAGATTTTGTAATAAATTTTGTCTCTATTAATTTTTAAATGTGAAGATTTAAAAATAAAATTTTAATTTATTTCTATAGATTAATTGTGTTGTAGTGAAATGTAATATCTCGATTTTGTCTCATATTAAGAGTATATTAGATGTTGTGCCGATTTATAAAGTTTGATGAACCTAAAAAATTTATTAGTAAATTATTCTAGCGAGCGAATCCTAATAATAGATACACACTTTGGATAGAAATTGACTAGGTATTTAATTTAAGCAATACAAGTAATTTAATTTAAAAACTATTTTTTAATTAATTAAATTCGCCTTCAAAATTAATTAAATTAAAATTAACATAAATAATTTAGTATAATTAAAACCTAGATAGTTTAATATAATTAAAGGTAATCTAAATAATTAATTCTTTAGTTTAATTAAAATTAACCTAGGTAATTTTGATTTAATTTTAATTAAGCTGGTACAGCATAAAGAAAAAGCCTAAATACATGGAATCCCATTGTGGGCTCAATAATAATATTTATTAATTTCATAACTCATAAACTTCCACCCATTCTTTAAGTCAGCTCACTCTTAACTAGATGGATACTAAAAACCAATCGGGTGCGGGTATTACTCATTTTTTTCTCATCTTAGTCCACCGATTTATGATTTTTTTTATTGAGGCTATGATTAATGTTATTTTTTCTATACTCTATTTATTAACGGATCCAAATTAGATAAAAGGGTCCGCATGCGTGTTCGATTGGTGATGGTGGTAGGACAATGAGAAATTTAGAATCTTTACTATTGGTCATTCATTGTGCCGTAGCTTTCAGCGAACCCCATTAAATCCTCCCTCGTCCTATTGGATCGGGTTCAGCAACAACCCACCTTGGATTCCGACCGGAGTTAAGATTCGTCGGTCCGAATCTCATTGAATGGTCCGACCCTACTACTGGCCTACTGGGGTTCTTCTCTTGGTTCGTGTCTCGACTGAATTTAATTAGTTGATTGAACCGGAATCGGTCTTATACAAAATAAGATATGGGTGTCATAAAAAATATAATATTAATGAACAAGTTCCAACAAAATATTTGAAATTTGTATCCTATAGCCTGTCATTTACAGTCTTACAAGTTACAACAGGGTATGCGAAATCTATACTACACCATAAGTTTCGGGTAGAATTGTCTGATTTTAAATTCCAATATGATAGAGTTCGAGTCCAAAATTTAAGAATTGATCCTGTACAAAATAGAATTTGAATATCATAAAAAATATATATATAAAATATCCGAATATGCTCACCCACAAGGCAAAGGCACGTCTCTTCCTCTCCTTCCTTAGATCCATGCAACAAAAGATTCATCCCTTTCTCTTATGTTATCGCAAGTCCAAGGCAAGTCATGTGATTTGAGTCCTCCTGTTCCACCTCACTTGTCCCCCTCCCCCTACGGGCTACGGCACACCCTTTAATCCAACAAAAGGGTTCTCCATGCACCCTAACGTTATGCTTAATCTTCAGTAACCCATTTTTTAATCTTTCCCACGACGTCAGCATACATTTCATTAGGGCAATAGTCAAAGGGCCAAGCTCGGCTTGTGAATTTTTGATGGTCCTGGATGCGCTGGTGGAGGTTGTGCTTTATTTAGACCACTGCAGTTTTTCTTTTATTTTGAAATATAATAATAGTCTTTCAAATATACACCAGTTTTCATAGTGATCATTTAAAGAAAAAATCGATCAAAACTATCTCTCTAAAAATATGACTCGAGCAAATTATTAATCCCTGACTCGATCAAAATAGCTTATAAAATATATTAATCAAAAATATATTATCTCTAACATATAATTCAGATAATAATGAATGTCAATAAATATCAAAACTCGGCTATTTTGTTCGAGTCAAGAATGATTTTGCCCGAGTCATATTTTAGAGAGATCAGTTTGACCGATTTTTTTTTAGGAATTACTCGGAAAAATCGATTATATTTGAGAATTAAATCGTAAGTTATCCCATAATAATAAATATAATTATAAATGGATAAAATAAATAAAATAAAATGTATCCAAGAAGGATAAAAAATAGTAGCCTATGTGCGCCGCCGCATGGATCGAGAAGGGCAGCGGGTGCCAGTCACAGGCGAATCCAACCGAGGCCTGTGATTGGCTCTCGCGAGCTGTCCTGTGCCTGGGTGGGGCCCAGCTTGGCACACGGGCGGCTGCATGAGTTGTAACTTTATCCAGAAACAGCTGCTGCAAACTGTAAAAGTGCTAATATTTTTAATATTAATATTAATATTAATGCACGAATTTCGAGTCATGGAGGGTGGTAAATACTTATTTAATTGAGTGGTTTTATAAAAATTTGATAAACCACATGCCGGATTGCATCGGTAAACCAAAATGTCTTGGCCAAAAATACTAGAGGAAATTTGAATTGATATAATAATTTTCATGCTTCAATAGGAGCTCCAATTTAAGTCATTTTATTCTTTTTAACTATTTAGCTAATTCTTTCCTACTGTAGAGGTAGCAACGGGATGTGCTCGGACTGGCCTAGGCTCGGGCAGAGTAGGCCAATTGCCTATCAATCGAATCGTGCCAAGTATGGCCCGAATTTCCAAAGGGGTGGCTCAGCTTGGCACGAGTCCCACCCCTTTAGGCTCGTATTACGTCTCGCCTAGGTTCATTCGTAGACAATTGACATCACCTAGGAGAATTGCACCCAACAAGATTCACCAAAAAATTTAGAAATAAATTTCAACTCGCAATCGAACTAATTGTGCAACAAATGATTCTCAAAACAAAAGTTCAACAACTATTCTAAGACAACTAAAAGACAACTAATACACGTAGTGATGACGTCTCCTTCTCCAGGACTCTAGCTACCCAACAACGAACCACCATAATACCCGAGGATCTAAGGCAAAAACAATAATATCAACAGAAAGCTGAGTAGAAGTTTGAATATGTTAACAATAAAGATAGATAAATATGATATGATGCTACCACCGAATGCAACAATATACAACTCCCCAATAAAATGCAGCATATCAACAAAATACGCATGTTCACCTATCACCTAATGCAACACATAAACCAATCAACGACGTAGCTGACATGTGAATTTTCCCCCGCACTCCTGCACCTCACGAGTGACACCTCAAACCCGCTCTAGCAATAGGTGAGACAACCCAAAGGGATAGCATGTCTACGTTTCACACCTCAATGCTGCACACTAGCATCCTGTGTGAAAAATGTCGTGATCACAGGTGTCGCCGCCCATACACCTCGAACCAACAGTATAAATGTATAGGGACTTTGCTCGATAATAAATTAATATATGCAATATGTCAACACAACCCCACCATATGAAAACGTCATAACTAATCTACGATGCTAACAACACAAAATAACAACCGAATACAAATGCAACATGAGCAGATCATGATAGCAACATACATATGGTTCATGACAACTAGGATATATTCTACAATATTATGCACTATGATTAATATAAGGGTTAATAGACTAAAAATTCACAAGGTTTGTAGAAATTTTACGTTCTACCTGCGTTTTTAAATTTCGCCTGTAAATGCACAATATTTACTTCCGTTTATGCCATCTACCAAATCATCACGCCCCGTCTTAACTTAGTTGATGTGGAGGTAAACGGCGCTTGCGTGGTCCGACGGCGTCATACATGGCCTGCCATCCACGACTAAGATGGTGGGCTCCACATAAATGAAATAAAGTGTGGATGAAATTTTAAAACTATGGGCTCCACATAAATAAAATAAAATATGGATAAATGAAATGAAAATTTAAAACTGTGGGCTCCACAGTCTTGGCCAGTCCCAGCAGCTCCTCGCCACCTCCTAGGTCGTACTCCGCCACTTGGATTCATTCAGGTCATCATCATCGATGAAATATGTTGATAGAATTTGGATTTCAAAGCCTGCCAAATGATTCACCATCGATGAGGACGACTGAGACGAATCCACAATCGGAGCCATCACAACATGGGTGTACAAAGCCGAGCCACCATCCGGCTCAGTTGCAAGGCCTTTCGCTCTGGCCGCTTCCTCGCCGGCTTCAACACCCTTCGCCACAACCCTGACGCCACCCCGCTCTTCCGCGTCCCCTCCGTGTTCGCCAACGTCGGAGTATAACTCAGCTCCAGCCTCGGTAGTGAAGCACTCATTCGCCTTATCAACTCCTTCAGCTTTGCGTTGAAGGATCTTGTCGCCTCGTTGTACTCCTCGTTGCAGCCCCTGCGCCGAGGACATTGACCGCCCTCTCCAGCGGCAGGCACCCGATGGAGCCGAGCCTGAAGAACGTTATCTTCCGAGCCCCCAACCGATAGATCTCGGCTCCCCCGCGTAGCTTCTCAGCTTCTCCTGGTACTACTTGAAGAACTCCACCTCCTTCCACAAGGGTATCACATGCGGCAAGAATTTGTAAGATTTATAATTGATTAATGCTTTTAGTTCTAATGTGATTAATTATGTTATACAATAATTACTGCATGAAATATTAGGTAAATAATTACTTCTACGTACGCCATGATTGAGAGGTGACATGTGACAGTATGTAGTTGAGGAGATAAAGAAGAGGCTGGCAGAGCAGAATAAGCTTGAGGAAGGCGGGGATAGCAAGGGTGAAGTGAAGAAGATTAAGGCGGACAGGGTGATGAGGTTGATGGCGGTCTCGACGAACGTGGCAAACTTCTTCATTGCGCTGAGGAGAGGCTGAGGCGTCGGAGGAGAGGCTGAGGCCTTCTTGTGCAGCAACCACGGAAGCCCATGAGAACCGCGATGGCGACGTCGCACCCATCGCGGCTGTACAGATCTCCGCGACGCCTAGGAACACCGTCGACGCCTCCACCACCAAGGCGACGACCTCTAGTATGACCTCGGCCATCTCCGCCGCCTCCGCGGTAAACCCGGCCGGTTGCGGTTGCTTCTTCATCTCGCAGATGATCACCACCAACTTGCTCAACTACTTCCCCGCGTCGCGCTATGTGCGGTGGCAGAATGCGACTCCTCCAGGTGGCGGAGCACGACCTGAGAGGCGACGAGGAGCTGCTGGGACCGGCCAAGACAACGATGTCATGTATTTGGAGCCCACAATTTTAAATTTTCATTTCATTTATCCATACATTATTTTATTTACGTGGAGCCCACAATTTTAAAATTTCATCCACACTTTATTTCATTTATGTGGAGCCCACCGTCTTAGTTGTGGGTGGTAGGCCACGTATGACGCCGTCAAACCACGCATGCGCCGTTTACCTCCACGTCAGCTAAGTTGAGATGGAGCGTGATAGTTTGGTAGGTGGCATAAACGGAAGTAAAGATTGTGCATTTACAAATGAAATTTGAAAACACGAGTAGAACGTAAAATTTCTACAAACCTTGTGATTTTTTTGTGTATTATCCCTTAATATAATACTTTATAATCAAATAAACATTAATAAATGATAACTAAATTTAACTCATGCAATTATCGACATGACACGTCCAACAAAATAATGCAACATGAGATCAATATATTTCAGAAGCAAAACGAACAAGTAGAGAGGCAAGAGGTAAAATCATCATTTTACTCATTCAACATTCATCGGCTACAAGAGGAATCACACTGCAACCCAACACAACTACCTATACTATAAATCACCATTTAATACACTATTATTTTACATTACTTAAATATTTATCAAACTAAATAAATATTTTTTAATTACTGAAAAATACTGAAAAAGATACAAAAGACCTACCAAACGGAATCAAATCTAAAATTTGACACCACTATCACGTTTAGCACGTGAAAACCTACAATATTGGTATTTACCTAGCCTCCATCCGATTGACAACTCCAACTCATCAAAATAATTTATTTTCTAACACTTATGATTATCTATTAATAAAATATTAATAATTCGTAAAATAAACATCTCCTCTCCCGATCCCTACTCTCCTCATCTTCCCTCTTCCCGCACTCATTCCTCTACTCCACCTCAATCCACACTGGGCGACCAATCCATGCCGCCAGTGACCAGCCCTCCCGCGACCTCCGACGCTAATGGGACATCGACCGAACGCCGAGGACAATCATGGCAGTGCCTGCGGCATGTTGCCTTGTCGTGGGCAGCAGCCCGGCTGCCACAGCTCAGTGGTCGCTGAGGTGATGCGGTTTGGTGTCGCGGGCAGTGGTGTGGCTGTCGCGACTGTCGCCTCGCCCTCTCTAATCCTACTATCGTTGCCTATGAAAGGAGTGGGTGACGATGGAAAACAAAAGGAAGAGAGAAGAAGACTCCTATCTCAAATCGCTATCCAAATATCTGATTCTTCCTTTAGATTCCTCATCGTTGCACGTCGTCTCCTATCTTCGGCTCCAACTCATCAATCGTTGCAACGATGGGTGAGGGATTAGGAATTAGGGATTAGGGAGGAGATTATGGCTTATTATAAATTATTAGGCACTTTTGCAAAAAGATCCTTCAAGAAAAATATTTACAATAAATCCCTTATTAAAATCTAGGACATAACAGTTCGGGGCCATCCCAGTGCCACCCTCCCGTGTCGAGCTCGACGCGCACGCCTGGTGTGACCTGCGTGCCCAAGGGATGATCCCAGCCTGTCCCTTGGGTACTAATTAATGTGCCATGCCTGACTTAGTTAGAATTTTTTGGCCATGCCAAGCATAATTTTTTTCATGTCAGATTTGTGCCGCTGACAGACTCGATCCATTGACATCTCTACCCTAATATTCCTCTAATTTTTCCCGCCAGCTCACCAATTCATTCCTATAAGAATTGCTTTGCACGCTCCAAGGTTTTTCAAAGTGAACAATTGAAGAGAATTGGAGAGACTTTAGTAAGCTACAAGGTATATGTCAATAGGCTTTGCAGGTGTACTCTAATTCATGTAGCTTCTCAAACTCGTAACTCATTTTTTATCCTCAAGTTAATAGCATTTGTTTCAAGGACCAATACATAATTTAACTCTTTGACCATGAAATTTTTACCACATCAATTATGACAATTTAGATTATGAACTATATGATCCACATCAACATAGCATTCATATTCATACCACATCCTTAAATACACCATATAAATAATAATAAAATAATAAACTAAATCATATAATAAAAAATCATTATATATATATATATATATATGCTCATGTAACGTTCAAAATCCACGACACATCACATGCCCTATCTTCTATTAAGATTTAAGAATGAGGTATAAATATAATAGATTTATTAATATCTAAATTTGAATTCGATGCTGCAGCATTTATATATAAAAATCCCTAATATATATTCTTTAATCTAAACAGAACCTAACAGTGAAACGCGTAGAGAATTAAACCGCCCATGTCCGTTTGAAAGAGACGAAAGAGGCAGGTCGGCCACACGCGACGACCGATCGAAATCAGACGGCACTGCCGCACTCTGTCGCACATCAACGTGCGTGGGCCCCTACCTTCTTCACTGTCACCTCGCAACGGCTAGTTTCTTGCTGGCGTGGACGCAGCGTCACATCCCACGTCATCACCCCAGCCGCACTGCACTCCTCGTGACAGCTCACGAAGCACGTGCCGCCTGGTGCGGATCCCATGTCTCATCCATGCCATCAATCAGGCAGATTTGTAAACACCACGTTAGATATCCTCGGGGGGCCCAGTACGCGAAGCAATAGGACGGCCGTCTTGCCTACTTGACCACTCGGCCGAGATAGGGGATCCGCATTCAAAGCTCGGAACCAGAATTAACCAGATATATAAAAGGAAAACAAGTGGCCTCTGTCCTCAAAAATGTTGCAAAAAAGGTGCATCCTATTACTGCTGCTAAGGATACTTTTACCGGCATTTAAACCATGGAGTTGGCAATTAATGGCCATGAATGGATTCAGCATCTTCTTGCCTTGGACAACACAAGCCACAGATTGAGGGGACAAGTCCAAAAGCCAATTGAATTGATGAGGTCGCTCAACCTGCGCAACAGCTGTGTTCTTCTTCTTTGCGACATTAACTTCTCTTCCGCAGTTGCTTTTCCATGGCCGAATGGCTCGGGCCTCAGCTGGCACTATGTGCATGTGAGCAGATGAGGATGGGTCCTCATGCAGCATCACCAGCAACAGGCCACAAGAACAAGGAGTCGCAGATTGATTAAAATTATGTGATAAAATTTTAGGATTGGGTGAGGACAAGAACAAGGTGCCAGATATAGGACACAGCTAAGAGTTGGCTGAGGCCATGATTTTCATAATGCCAACTCAAGTAATAATTTCTAGGGTTTCTTTTCCAAGTGCAACTGTGAACTGTACCCCCTTTTTCTTGATAAATAGAGGGGCCTGTCATTTAATAAGCTGAATTTAGTGCAGTGGCACGATGGATGGATGCATGCATTTAGGGATTTAGATTTATAAACAAAGTTGAATAACATAGATTAGGTCAGTGTTCTTTCAATATTTATTTTTTATATAAATTGATCAAACCTAATTAAATCCAATCAAATGGGATTCACTCAAAATTCTAAAATCTAGACCAAATAACATGGATTTTTTTTATCAAGTGGAGGGCAATTTGCTAATGTAATCCCTTATTGGGAAAATATACATAATTTATTAGGATGTGCACATGATTTAGTCCACCTGACAAGTGGTAGGTAGGTCACACACATGCCCATATTCTATGCAAATTTGCATTGTGCATGTTATGAATCCACTAGCTATTCACAACACATTTGGTTAAATAGAAAAGAAAAGAAAAGAAAATGCCCACTCTCAATAAATCAATTAATTAAGCTCAAAATAGGAGATTTTTTTTTATCTAAGTGGAAAAATATTGTGCCCTAATTATGGAGTAAAGTTAGCACATCATATGTTATTGGAGAATAGAGAGAAAGCACTTGCAACACCAACAAGTAAATGACCAAACTAGTTGACAAGTGAAATCTATCAAATGCCCAACTCTCTTCTCTTACCTCAATTGGTGCCATATTTACATCAATTACTTAGGTAACAAAGATTCCACTCCATGCTTCATTTGGTAATGTCATAATTAAGTACCACTCCATGTGCAAAAAATAAATAATAATAATAGTAATCATTAAAAAACCAAAAATATATCTCTTGTTCATCCAATTCCCCAATGCAATTATACCTCTCTCTCTCTCTAAAATAAAAATGCCACCTTGTCCTCAGTTTTCCACTCCAATACCTTTATTTCCTCTTATCCCAAGAAACGAGAGAGAGAGAGATAAATCACCGAGACAGAGAAGGCAAGAGGAAGAGGAGCAAAGCTAGCTCAGGGCGGAGAGGAAAAGATGGCTTCTTCATCCTTCTTCCTCCTCCTGCTGTTGGGTTCAGCTCTGTTCATCTCCAATGGGGCGACTGCGTCGCTCCCGGAGCTGCCCAACCTCACCACCCTGTCCTTCGAGGAAGGCTACACGCAGCTCTTTGGTGACAACAATCTCATGCTTCACGGCGAAGGCCGCACTGTCCACCTGTCCCTCGACCAGCGAACTGGTGCGCCGCCGCGTCTCTTCCCTTATCTTGCTGCTTCCATCTCTGCGTCATTTTTTTGGGTCTTTTGTCCTCTAAAAAGAGCAGTTTTTGAACTGTGTTTGTGGGTTGTTTTTTAGGTGCTGGGTTTGCTTCGCAAGACCTTTATCTCCATGGTTTCTTCAGTGCCTCCATCAAGCTGCCCTCGGATTATGCCGCTGGAGTTGTTGTCGCCTTCTATGTATGCTTCCTTTCCCCCCTAATTGATGTCGCCGTTCTTCTACGTCTCATCGATGTTATTTTCTAAGAGGCATTTTCAGTAAAGCAAGCTCCTTTCATGATTTTAAAACGGCCACTCCTCAAGTTTTTGTGTGCAACCATCTGTTCGAAAGAAAACCCAAATGCCGCTAGTTTTTGTGGGGAAAATACCATTTTGGTATGGCTCTGCCTCCTTGACTTGAGACTTTGGTTGGAGTTAGTCTGTTCTTTAATTCCCATTTCTCGTTTTATTTTTCCTAAATAAAATCTAAGCTACTTAGAAATCAGCAGCACTTCAGTTCAAACTACGAATCCTTGTTTCTTCTTCTCTCTTTAACAGTTCGTGTCATTGTTTTCCTCAGCTAAGAAAAGTTTAACCTGGATCTTTCTATATGTTTAACTTTGTTTCTTTTGTAACTTTCTGCTTGGATATCTGTAACAAGTTTAGCAAGAAAGAAAGAAATGTCATTCTGATTGCACTCCCTCAAAAAAATGCATCTTTTGATGTGAATGTAGATGTCGAATGGAGATGTGTTCGAGAAGACACATGACGAATTAGACTTTGAGTTCTTGGGAAACATAAGAGGGAGGGAATGGAGGATCCAGACCAACGTTTATGGGAATGGGAGCACCGCGGTCGGAAGGGAAGAGAGATATGGGCTCTGGTTCGATCCCACGGAGGACTACCACCAGTACTCAATCCTGTGGAGCAATGAGAGGATCATGTAAGCTTAAATCCGTGTAGAATACTATTTAGTAGATAACTACTTTCTTCTTCTCAGCATATATTTTTCTAAGTGTTGTTTTCCAGCTTAGACTATGTGTAGAGTCGCATAAAGTAAATTTTCTATTGTGAATAGAACTAGTTGAATTAAATTTTGGTGCTTTTCTTCAAACTCATTTTTTATAAAAAATATCCTTTTAAGGTATTTTAAACTATTTTTCTAAATATTTTTTTGTACTTTATTATTTAACCTTACAAGTTTCAAGTTGGGGTTACAAGATGCTTACTTCCCAAAAAAATACCTTAATAACTTTGCTTTCTTGTGCAGAAAAGTTAAAACATTTGGGAAGAAAAAGACATCCATACTCATTCTTAATGACTTTTGAAATCATAGTCACATGCATCCTACTTTTTAGACAATAATAGATGTATAGCTTCATTGTTAATTGCAAAGATCTTCCTATCATAACATGATCTTGTCAACATGCTCATTACATTATTATGTAGTAAACACATAATATTCTATAACCTCCTTTCTCATTTTTCTCTCAACACCATAATGCTAGGAAATTGCTGGAGGAAAGAATGACATCTCTGTACATTGTACAGAAAGTTATATACAAGTTGATGTTTCTGGAACAAAAAGTTATACAAGTTATGGGTTGTAGCAATATGAGTAGGGCTGTAAATGAGGCAAGCCGCTCGCAAGCGGCTCGAGCTAGGCTCAATGTCATGATTTATGACATCTCTTGCATTTGATTCAAGGTATCAACTATATGGTTCAGGGTGGGGGTTGTAAGTAGTGGTATATCAGGCAATTAAGAATCTTTGGCATGGGGGTTATAAATAATGCCATAATGGGATATCAGACTATTAAGGACCTTTGGCACGGGACTTGTCCCCATTGACCGAGGGTTGTGCACTTCGACTAGCAGATCACATGGTTTTACATTTTGAAAGGTGTCTAGCTTTGGAGTTTCTTAAAGCATATAGCTTTTCATCCCTTGTTGATGTAGGATTAAGGTTCTCTAAACTTTTGTTTTAGAGGTGAAAATTAAAGATTGAAAAGACACAAAACTCTATCTTTTACATTTAGAATGAATGATTAAATTTACACAGTGCAGAGAATATATCCACAGTTATTCTTGTACTTTCTAAATGAAAGTCCACATCCATGACCATGTTCTTTGTAGATACAGAGTTTTACAGTTGTATAGAAAATTTTACTATATGACCATTGAACTTATAATTTTCTCTTCCTTTGGCAGATTTTACATTGACAACATTCCCATCAGGGAGGCAGTGAGGACCCAAGCCATGGGTGGGCATTTCCCTTCAAAGCCCATGTCCCTCTATGCCACAATTTGGGATGGCTCATCCTGGGCCACTTTAGGTGGCCGCTACAAGGTCAACTACAAATATGCACCTTACGTAGCCGAATTCGCCGACCTTGTCCTCCATGGGTGCGCCGTCAATCCTAGTGATCATAAAACAGTCTGCCAAGGATCTGATGCCATAGCCTATGACACCATCAGAATGTCAGCAGATCAACGGACAGCAATGGACAAGTTTCGAATGAAGCACATGACTTACTCCTACTGTCACGATCGAGTTCGCTATCCAACACCACCATCTGAGTGTACACTGGGCCCCGAGGCCAAGGGTTTCCTTGCATCAGGTGAAGCAAAGTTCAACTATCGCCGCCGCCGTGGCAAGCGATATGCCCGGAGTTCAGTGGATGCCATCCTTTGAGTCTGGTTGAGTGAATTTGGAATAAGTTTAGGTACTCTGGGCGAATTATTTTTTGTGTACCATGTATTTTGGTGCTGTATAGCAAATTTATTTGGGGGTAGAGGTTGTAATGTTGGGTAGATTCACATTGTTTAGAAGACATACATATGTATAACTTAGTCTGTCTTTGGAGTACTCTATTTTGCTCATCATAGTGTTCTTTCAATCTTTGCATCAGCATTCAATTCAGGACTTCTCTTATGTTTCTTAGGACTACCAAAATGTTTTTATTGGCTGTGCTAGATGGCACCTTCAAACCCTATTTAGGGTAAAACCAAATGTGTCATTTTTTATCATGCCTCCTTAGACAATGTGGTGGTTAGCTTCAATGTTCCCTTTGCCTTCTGGAAGCTCATAAGGCTTGAATGCCTTAATTGTGGGCAAAGTTGATGACCGAGTGTCCCAGTTATTGATCTTAGGCCCAGGAAATAAAGATAGCTCTTTAGATATTAGATTCTTTTAAATAGAAAAATAGAGAGCAATTTATCTTATTATGCATTGAACGCTAGGAGTTAGGTTATTTAGGGTGCATTTGATTGAATGGAGTAAATTCATAAAGAATAGAAATAGATAAGGAATAAAATAAATAATGAATAGTATTATTTTGTTTGATTGACATTATAAATAGGTTAAGAATATGATTATTTTGTTTGGTTAGCATAAGAAATAAAAGATAAATTATCAAAATATTATTTTTAATAAAATTTGATATATTTACTTTAAAATAATAAAATTCTGAAAAATAATATAAAATAATTTTTAAAATCTGAAATTAATATAAAATTATTTATTGAAAATAATATTTTATATTATATTTATTATAATTAATTTATTAATATTTTAAATATATCTATTATAAATATAATAAATATTTATTATATTTATTATAATTAATAAATGTAATAAGAATTAATTTTCAATTTAATAAAAAATTAAAACATCTCTTTGGCGCAGAAAGATCGAGCACCTCTCTCTGGCGCAAAGAGAGAGATCGAGCGACCTCTCTGCGCCAGAGATAGGTCTCTCGCTCGATCTCTCTCTGGCGCAGAGAGGTCGAGCGACATCTCTGTGCCAGAGAGAGGTCGAGCAGACCTCTATCCGGCAGACGAGGAAACACCGGCGTAAAATCGTGGGGCGACGGAGAAAATGCAGCCGACGAGAAAAGAAGATGGAGGAAAGAAAAATCTTACATGCAAGAAGTTGTCGCCGAGCGCCTAGCCGAAGAAGATCTCACGAAAGGAAGGAGGCGGGATGGTGGCATGACGGTATATATACGAGGTAATTTTTTCAATAATGATGGGTAAAATAATAAAAAGACATTCGGAATAGAGCAGGAAATAACATTCCTTGCATTGACTCCGAAAGTAGTATTTCCTCTCCATCAGTAATACTATTTTCCATCAATTTCGGGGGTCCCACTTATTTTAACTTAAGTTGGTGTAATCAAACAAAGAAATAAAGAAGGGGAATGAAATACTATTCCATTTCCTCCTCTATTTTCTTGGACCAAACACCATCTTATATGAATGAACTCAAACTCAGGTGGTTGAATTTAATTTGCATCAGACTAAGATGTGATAGAATGATCGGCCTATAATTATAAACATTTATTTTCTATTTTTTAAATATATAAATTGTAAGAAGAAGACACAATGGTATCTAATCTCAATGAATAATGTATCAAAAAAAGGTAAATAGATCAGCTGGCCTAAGTCCAGGCCTGTTCCCTTCTTTGGCATCACTAGTTTGCAGACTTAGTTCATAGATAGCTGTCACAGTTCTCAATGGCATTTATGACTGCAGCATACAATGGATTTGATGTTTTTTTAAGGATGTGCAGGGATACTAAATAGATCTAAAATTAATTAAAACCTATTTTATCGAATACATTCGAATATATCCAAAATAAATTCAAATAAAATTCGGATAATAAATTAAAAAATTAGTTAAATTCGGTTCCGATTTTGATTTCATCGTTCTAGGTACTTAGAATCAGAACTGAAATTGGTATATATATATATACACGACACAACAAAATTAGTACACAGTTGACATAGTTAGATATTATGTAATTTATTAGTTACCGAAGCCATGCTAGTGTCCAATATGTAGAATAGTTAGTGAGCATTTTGTTTCTCTTGATTTTATTATATATTTTTTATTATTATCAAATACACAACTATAGTAAGAGAATTCATGGTTAGGCTGCCTATTGAGGTAATGGTTGGAAGGATCCAGGTTTCGATAAAAGGATGGCATGAGGAATTTAATCATTTAGATTGATTTGCAATTATGCCATGGTTAGGTTTTATTTTTTCTCCCTTACGTGATTTGATCTGCAGTATTCAATCAATTAATCCTATCAACCAAAAGTGATGAAAACCATAGGAAGCGGAACCGGAAGCGAAACATATAATTTCAGATAGAGTTCGATTCTAAATTTTAACAGGGTAGGGTTTGAATTCAAAACCTGAGAATCGATTCCCTATAGGATTGGGTTCGAATATCATGAAAATTACAGAGTACTCGGACCCGCTCACCCCTAATTTTTTTTAACTAAAAAATTACTTATTTTATTACTTGGCTAAAGCCAAGCCAAAAAGATCATCAAACAAGTTGACCTCTAAAGGTCCAATAGATGACCAAATAAAAATCTTATTTGAAACCTTAGCCCTATTTGTTGTCCAATGATAATTTTGTTCGCCTCTCTGTAACAAAAATTTAAAGCCCACCAAATTACATTGAGTTTTAAGGTACAAAATATTAGAAATAGTACCATGTCACATGCATCTTTTTCGTTTAAGATACTTAGGGGTGTTCACGGGTGCGGTCGGATTTAGGGAAAAAATCGACCCGACCCGATCAAGTGTAACCGGGTCGGGTCGGATCAGGTTGAAAATTTTTCACCTCTCAAATCTAACCCAACCTAATTCTGGTCGGGTCGGGTCGGGTCGAGTAGTCGGGTTTACCCGTTTAGGTAAAAAATCAGTTTTTAACAATATTTTTTTTTAAAAAAATTAAATATAAATATTTTTTAATATAAATATTTTAAAAATAATTAATAAAATATAAATAATCAAGTCATCGGGTTTCAAATTCTAAAATCCGAGACCCGACCCGATTATGATCAGGTTTGGTCAAATTGTACCTGACCCGACCCGATTACCCGACTCGACCCAACCCAAATAGGTCGGGTCGGGTCGGGTTCTCGGGTTCATTGGGTCAACCGGGTTGACCCAATGAATAGCCCTAAAGATATCCACCATAAATTTTTGGTTCATTTCTAAAATAAATGGAGGCAAAGCATGAATTATCGAATATCCAAGGTCTTCTTTAATGGCTAGAGCCTCAAGCTGAAGAACGCCATCTCCCTCCACTGGCAGCTCCAGTGCATGCACCATCACTTTGGCGCAAAATAAGTCCAATACCACGTGTGGAATTTAAGAAGGAAGCCTCACATAAGAAAGTTCTAAGCAGGGAGAATCCATTTGATATAGGAGTTAATGTAGCTAGATGGGCCCTCAAACTGTGAGATTTTGAAGCAACTGTTGGTGGATGCCAAAATTTTGTTCATAAGGCAGAAAGTGATAGACGGCCTAACATCGTGCAACAAATTATTCCTAGCGTGCCAGATAAACTAATAGATGTTGATGATAAGAGTCGAGCTAAATGCAGTCGCCCATGAGCAAAGGGGGAGCAGGACAGCCAAACACCAGAGCTCCAAACAGCCCTATCAAAGAGGTCAAGACTAGTTTTAAGGCTTGAGATATTCCAAATAGGATTCACATAATGGTATTGAAAGAACAAGTGTCAGAAAAGGCATAAGCCAAAGGGAATAAGGCCAAGCCGCAAGAGTCTAGAACGTGTATGAGTGTGTTAATGAGTGTGTTAATGAGTCTAGAAGGTGTAGTGCTTAATTTCCATAAGGCTTTCCATAGATTAGGGCTAGATGACTGAGTTGAAGTTCATGGCTTCTAAGAAAGTAGTATGCCGACTTAGTGGTAACTCTACCTCACATATTCTTCTTCCAGACATATTTATCATTATTGGGTATCAAACACAAGTTAATCCTACAAATGGATTCGCCCAACATAGGACTAAACAAGTTATCACAAAGAGAAATATTCATGATTTATAATAAGCTCATCCACACATGAATCAAGATTTAAAAGCTCAACATGTAAAAAGGCGGGCTTCATCGAAAAAGACAAACAAAATAACCAATTGTCATGCATCATAACGTGGAAGATCCAGAATTAATAATTTTACCACAATCAGGAAATAATTTATCAAAAGCCATCCTAAATAATTTTCAACTCCACGAGCATTTTGCATCAAGATTGTGGTGCTTATAATAAAAATTATGGTATTTAGTGGATACTATGGCAACACAAGGGGAGGAAGTTTCACTGAGGTAATCAAGAACCTTTTTTGCTTGGAGGGATAGACATTTGCATGCCAGGTCTTGTAAGTCGAGACCACCAAGGGGTTTAGGGAGGGTGATAACATCCCAACTGATGAGATGTAAGTCCTGATTTTGGGAAGAGTTGGATCACATAAATTTTTTAGTAATTTGGTTTATTTTTTCAATGCAAGTTGGAGAGAACCAAGAAATTGCCATGGAGTGCAGAGGTATAAAGTTGAGGACATATTTCATAAGTACTATCCTACTAGCTTGGGAAAGGTAGGTAGATTGCCATGAGCTAAACTTAGCCTTGATTTGGTAGAGAATCATCTCACGAGCTTGTGGTCTTCTAGGAGCAACTAAAGCTCCAAGATATTTGAAAGGGGACTTGCTAATTTTCATAATCAGTGCGGAGAAAATGTTTCTAATTTTTTCCCTAGAGGTACTTCTAGAAAAAAGATTTCAAACTTAGTAAAGTTAAAAGATTGTCTTGTGAATAACTCATTGTTCAAAAATCCTCTTAATGGTGGAAAGGTTCTTACTATTGGTTCTAAAGGAGAGCAAAATATCACATGCAAACATGAGGTGACTAACTTGCAAGACATTCCTAAATTTGAAGGGTGTTAATTGTCTTTGTTGAATGGCAGAGTTGATCATATTGGTTAAGACCTAGGCACCAAGGGAATGGAGGTAAGGGGATAGGGGATCACCCTATCAGATACCCTTTAAGAGATAAAGAAAGGTGAGAGTTGATTATTAATGAGAAGTGAAGCTCACAGTCGACAAGCGTGCATAAATCCAGCTTGTGAAATTATTTGGGAACTGACAAGCACGCAAGGTGGAGATAATAGCATTTAAAGAGAGTTCGTCGTAGGTTTTTTCTAAGTCAATATGATAAGAATCTATAGATCTTTTTTCCTTTTGAATCAAATATGGAATAGACAATTTCTTACCCAATAAGGATATTGTCAAGTATACTTCCGTCCTTCATGAAGGCAAACAGTTCATGTGAAATCAAATTTGGAATGACCAACTTAACCCTATCAGCCAGGACCTTGGCTAAAATTCTATAGTTCGGATTAAATAGAGCAATAGGCCTAAAGTCTCTAATGGTAGAGGGGTTGCATCATTTGGGTATGAAAGTTAACATAATATTATTCTAATTAAAAGGCAAGAAAGCATAATCGAAAAAAGCATGAAGGCATTGCATGTAACTAGACGAAATGATATGCCAGTAATGCCTATAGAATTTTATTGTGAAGCCATCAATTCTTGGACTTTTACCATTTGGCATCAACTTTATAACATTCCAAACCTCAAAAGAAGTAAATGAGATAATCAAAGAATGAGCATAAGAATCCTTCGGAGTAGCATAATGAAGATTAAGAGTGATATCTATGAAATTTGTAGTAACAGATGACCATAAAGGTTTATAAGTATCAATGAAAGCATTCAAAATCAATTTTCATCTTGCACAACCACAACAGAACCATCAGCAAGAGTAAGAGATGCAATTTTGTTAATTCTATGTCTCATGGTAACAATACAATACGACAAAATTATGCAAAGTTAGTTTTACCATTTGAAATCCACTTTGATTTACACCATCATTTCATGATAATTTGCCTTCGCAAGGTATTTGCTTTATTATAAAGAGATCTTAATATTGTACAAATACCCACACTAGAAGGGGGGTTGAACAGTGTTGGGTTAATTTTACCTTCTATTCAATTTCTTTTAAATTAATTTCAACTTCAACCCAAGTTAAGTGCGACTAAATGATATGCGATATCGAGTATGGAAAGCAATTATAAGCACCAAAAAACAAGGCAATGCAGAGTCAAGAGATTATAGTGGTTCGATCAACCGCCTACTCCACTACCTTGGCTCAATATCAAGGATTTCTAACCAATCATTTATAGACAATGTGTTTCCCCACAACCGATGACTCGCTTCTCAACCCTTTGAGAATGCCTCAAACCTATTCACCTAGGCAAAACACAATTCTACAAAGGAAACCCTAAGGTGTTTAACCTAGCACACCTACCAAGCTTACAATGAAAATCAAGTTTAATAGCAAGTAAAAACACAACAAAAGGAGTTAAAGCGTAGACCACAACAAAGAGCTCGTTCCAAAGCCTTCAATGCCTCTAACTCCACAAGATGGTGAGATCAAGTTGAAGCCGAAATCGAGGCGAGACGAGCGCTAGAGAGGAATCGTCGATCGATGAAGCAAGCGCAAGCAAATCAAGCTTAGAAGGCACAAATCTCACTTAGGAAGCTTTAATGACCGGTAAAGAGATGTTAATGAAGGTTGGTGAGGGGTATTTATAACCCCTCACTCGGCAGTTCACTCCAACGGGCATTTTTCTGCCCGTTGGATGATGTCCGGTCGCTTGCTGGTCAATCGTCGGTTGATCGACTGATCGATCGCTCAGCGACTGCAGGGCTACTGTCTCTTTCTGGCCACATTCGGTCGACCGAATTGACTACTGCCAATTTTCTGCATTGTCCGATCGATCGAATAGGTCACTGCCAATTTTTGGCCACTGCAAGTAGAAAACCTGGGTTGAGGCTGTTTTTCTCAGTCATCTTCTTCGCGCTTCATTTTTGGGTTCCATTATCAAGTTTTGACTTGGATAATATTACAAATTGGCTTGGGTGAATTCCTAGAGATATATTATATAAAATCTAATCATAACTTTAGATTTTCTACTTGCTCGTTTTCGAAACTATTTTTGCCGATTCTTGTATTTCTCCGAACAAACTTCGCGCGCGTATCGTAACCTCAACCTAAACTCAAAACCTCACAAATATATTAAATACATATTTGTTATCATCAAAATAGAGATCAAAGCTTAGGAAGAATCCTTGGGCCAACACTTAAAGTTAATTCATCATCATTATTGAGACCAACTGTTGCCTCTAAAGTTCAAATGTAGGATTTTATTGGTGGCATCAATAAACATTCAAGCATACCAAGTTTATTTCTATTCCAATCAGAGAGTGCAAAGGGGGTGAATTTTAAAACTATTGAAAATTTACAACGAAGGTCGAGATGAGGTGGAACCTTATATATGCCAAGCACGATCAACCACATCAGTAGAGTCTGGGCATTTAACTCAAAAAATTTGGAATTTAAAAAGTTTATAATGAGCAAAATTCTGTGCAGAACTAATTAACATAGGACAATGATCAGACACACCATAAATTAAATGCTTGACAGAGGCTGGAACAAAAAAGTGCATCAAAGCGGCATTACAGAAAGCTCAATCAAGTCTTATTTGAATTTTAGTATGAGTGAACTGATTATTCCGCCAAGTAAATGGAGTTCTAGAGAACCCAAGATCAGCTAAGCCGTTGTTGTGAATATATTCACCAAAAGCCAAAATTGATTTGTGAAAATGAAAGGGAAGGCCCCTTTTTTTCTCGTTTCCATTAAGAATACATTTAAGGTCACCACAAAGAAGCCATTGGAAAGAAAGATCAAAAGATTCAAAACTATTCAAAAAAACTTCGCGAATGCATGGATTCATACGAGCATAAATATTTGAGAAAATGAAAGACCGAAGATTATCCATACAGACCACGATAAAAATACATTGAGCTTGCAAATATAATACATGAGCATTAAGTGCCAATGAGTTCCAAGCTAAAAGTAACCCACTGAAAGCCCCATCCGAGGGTTGGGCGTGGCGTCCAAACAATTTTATTAATTTGGAAGCCAGATTCATCAAAACGTGTCTCTTGCAAAGTAATAATAGAATGTGATCTCTTACTGGGCGGCAACAAGTGCCCCTTGCATTCCAACACAAGCAATTCATTTAGGAATGATGGCAAGGGAAGTAGAGGAAGAGGCTGAGGCATTAATCTCGACAGAACTAGATTGGAGAAAAATCTCGTCAAAGGCTTGAGGGCGTTTGGATTTCTTACGGCCAACGAGGAAAGAAATGGTGTTGGGAGGTCGAGGGGTATAAGGGGCTTTGCAAGCGAGGCGCTTAAGGTATTCGGGTGGTCATGGTTTGGGATAATAAAATATTATTTTTTAAACACATAAGCATGCCACGTCATTGATTTAACGGAGTTGATGATGAAAATCAGACGGTAGGATTCAATTGGCACTAGTAGAAATTATTTCTTCAGCAACGGTCATCAGCAACGGCCGCTCAAGCCGTTGCTATTTGCAACAGGATTCTTACGGCTGCTCAAGCCGTTGTAGATATGCTGTATCTGCAACGGTGTTGTAACAGATATGATAGCCGTTGCAGATATTAATTACCTTAGCAACGGCGTTCTATCGGACAAGTGAGCCATTGCTGATGATTAACTTATCAGCAACGACGTTCTAACGGTTGAGTGAGCCGTTGCTGATAAGTTTATATAGGGCACGCGATCGTGCCCACCCCCTTCTTCCTCTTCCTTTGCCCGCCGCCCGCTGCTCAAATCTGACGCCGCCGCCCCGTCCTCGACCTCCGGTTCTGACCGCCGCCTCTCGTTCGATTCGAGGTATTTCTCGCTGCCTCCGACCCTCTATTTATTAGATCCAGCAAAAACCCTTAAAATAGGGTTTTGGCCGATCGCCGACGGCCATCGGCTGGCGGCCGATGGTTTATCCAGTGTCCGGACACTGGACTCCGGCGTCATAAATTCTTATATAATATTATTTATATATATTTTAATTTTAAATTAATTATTTAGATTAATTGTTTAATTAATTATTTAATTTGTTAGATTAATTTTTAGGATTTAGATTAAGTGTTATGATTTTTAGATTAATTGTTAGAGTTTAGATTAATTTAGTTAGATTAATTTTATGTTTTAGATTAATAATTGTAGGTTAATTATTTAAGTCAGTTAAAATATTGTAGATTAATATTAATTAATTAGTTAAAATGTTAATTAGTCGATTCGGAGTAGTCCTTAGTGGACTCGCGTCAGAATCGTCCACAACATTCTGCGCCGGAATCGTCAATTTTGGACTCGCGCCGGAATCGTCCACTTTGGACTCACGGCGAAATCGTTCAATTCGGACTCCCGCCGGAATCGTCTAATTTGGACTCGTGTCAAAATTGTCCACTATGGACTCGAACTGACTCTAAACATTTAGAAAATAATCATCCATCTGACAAGTTGATATGTTTCACGTACGCATCGACGAGTCGGATATGATTTAGCAAAACCTTAGATCCGTTCGGGGGTTGTATGTTCGTGTAAAAGAAGTGAATGATCTTTTATACGACGTATAATCCTTGAATTGTCCCTGATTGGATAATTATTTGTATTGCACTTACATTTTTCTTTTAACTGTTAACTTATTCTAAATTTTGGTAGCATCTCTCTTGTTCTTCGATACGCGCCCAGATGATATGCGTATTCGAAGAACTGTAGGGAGATACTGTCAAAATTTAGAATGAAGTTAGCGGTTAAAAGAAATACTTAGTGCAATATGAATAACATAAATCTCGAATGGAATATGACAATCTCACCTAAAGGCATTAACCAAAGAAATTGTCATTGATTGACAGAATCATGTCGGCTGATCGAAGTTGGATGTATCGACGTCTTGATCGTGGAGCTTTAACGAATGAGTTTCGATTAGGCGTAATGTACTTCCTAAATTTCGCCTATTCGAATCGAAAATTCGTTAGCGTCGGTGATAAAATCCGATGTCCGTGCCGCATTTGCTTGAATGGACGATTTTTGGATCGGGAGACTATCACTCTGCATCTATATAACAAAGGATTTGCACCAAGATATTTTTTATGGACTTGTCACGAGGAGTCACGTGAAGTCGTGACGTCGAGCAATCCTGTCGTTCAGACATATGGTGAATCTTCTTCTGTTGGTGCTTCTTCATCCAGTCAATCTAATCCCTATAGAACTATGATACTTGATAGTCTTGGGGGTCAATTCCACCTGAATGATAATATTGATCGACCAGTTACTCAGATATCCGTTCCACCAGATACTACAACGGTTGATATCATAGAAGTACAAACTGCGGTAGAGATTGAATTGTCAAATAAAGAAGCTGCAGAAGTTTACGAGATGTTGAAAGCTACCTATGAATCTTTGTATGAGAATTGTCCTAAATACACTAGGTTTTCAGCAATGACACAACTCCTAAACATCAAGGCCGATTGTAATATCAGCGGGGTTGCGTATGATCGGATTGCAGGATTAATTAATGGAATACTGCCTACTGATAACAAGTTTGAGCCAACTTTTTATAAAACTAAAAAGCTGATGAGAAAATTGAGGCTTGGGTACGAAAAAATACACGCGTGTCAAAATAACTATATTTTATATTATAAAGCAAATGTGTAGTTGGATAAATGCCCTGTATGTCAACATCCTCGTTACAAGGAGAAAAAATCGGTCCGACAGAAAAATATATTGTTTAAGGTGCTTCGGTATTTTCCACTAACACCGAGGCTTTAAAGATTATTCATGTCGGAAAAGACGGCCCCCTACATGAGTTGGCATGTAAGAAGTTGTGATGATACAGTAATGAATTATCCATCCGATATTCTGCAACTCCTTATTCAGTTTGGCCAGTGCTGCTGACAGTTTATAATTTACCACCGTCAATGTGTATGAAAGATGAATTTATTTATCTTTTGATGATTATTCCGGGTCCTAAGGGTCCGCGAAAAGAAATTGACGTGTTTCTCAGACCCTTGATAGATGAATTGAAAACATTGTCGACTGAGGGAGCTGTCACTTATGATTGTCATCGGAAGCAAAACTTCAATTTAAAGGCCGCGATCTTGTGGACAATCAATGATTTCCCGGCATACGGCATGTTGTCTGGTTGGAGCACTCACGGCCGACTCTCTTGTCCGTATTGTATGGAACACTCTAAATCAACCAGTCTTCAGAACGGACGAAAAATCTCATTCTTTGATTGTCATCGTCGATTCCTACCGACTAACCATCAGTATCGAAGGAATCATAATAAATTTACTAAGGGCAGAGTCGAAAGAGATGGGCGCCCAGTGAGCACGTCGATATGCTATGGCGCGAGTTTGAGGCACGTATTAATATTTTTTTGTACATGTATGATGATTAATATTGGTACTGATATTATTGATTTGCAGGCTCACTTTACATGGGTCGAGGACCAGAGGCCCTTCATTTACACTACCTGGGAGGCCATTTCCCGGGCGAGGTACAACGGGCAACTGGGGCAGGCCCGATCCCAGGCGATGGCCCGAGCTGGGACCACTAACATCGCGGAGACTCGGGGATACGGCCCCGATTGGATTACTCCGGATATATGGGACTAGCTCGTGGCATTATGGTCGACGGATCGATGGCAGAAGATTTCTAGGACTGCGGCTAGAAACCGCATGTCGGCGGGAGGAGCGCGTCACACTGGCGGCTCTATTGCATTTGCGGTGCACGCGAACCGTATGGTAAGTATACCTTACTTTTAATTTTATATTTTATTTTGTTACTCTGTGTACTAATTAATGTATTTGTTTTGTAAATGTAGACGACGGTGTTGGACGACGGGACTGTCCAGCGACGCTCCCCGATGGCGGTGTTTGAGCGGACACACCGTTGAGTGCATGGGACGGGGGATTACATCAACAACCACGCTACATTTATTATGGTAAGTATATTTATTTAAATTATTCATTATATATTTATAATTTAAGTTTTATGAAAAATATTAAATAAAAAATTAAGCTCGAGTAGGAGACCTACAGTCAGACGATGATACAGCGTGGAGGCACCCCCGAGGACTTTGGCGTAGCAACGTGGATCGATGCTGCAGGTGGCTGGGACCACGACCGCGTATATGGTTTTACAGATAGTGATCATGCGCGAGCCGTGCTAGGGCCACTTGGGGCACCAACCCCTCCGGTCGTTGGTGAGCGGCCGTCCACCTCCAGGTCCAGTTATGATCATATTAGCAGGATAAGGACATTGGAGGAGATGGTCGCGCGTCAGACTGAGATGATGGAGCGTCAGAGTCAGATGATGGTGGAGATGTATGCTATGCTACGCAACATGTCAGGTTATCCTTCGGCATCATCTGATCCATCGTCCTCGAGTCAGTCCACGCCGGTGTAGAACTCCAGACCCCGCCATATGATCCAGATCATCCTCCATCGTCATTGTGAGATTTTTTTATATGTATATTGACTTTGTTACTTAGGTTTAATTTGTTTTGTTTGTATATTGATACTTCAATTTTGCATTTGAATAGTTTTTATACGATTGTGGATACAAATAAACATCTATATAATTGTTTTGATGTATATCTGGGTGTATTTGTGATGTGTGAATGAATGTATGTATGAGTGTGTGAGTTATGTATCAGATAATGTATCAATGTATTAATGAAAATTTAGAAATTTAAAATTTTCTCTGTTGCAGGAATTGGTCATCAGCAATGGCTTTCCCACGACCGTCCATGGGAAAGCCGTTACTAAAAGTGTATCGTAAGCCGTTGCTGATGTCATACAACAACGGCTTAGCAACGGTCTTTCACTAATGGCCTTACCACGGCCTCACGGGCCGTTGCTAATAATGTTATCAGTAACGGCCCCGTGTTCGTGGAAAAGCCATTGCTGATAATATTATTAGCAACGGCCCGAGCGGCCATTGCTGATTCGTTGCTAAATTATCAGCAACGTAATTTTTTCCCATGGCTCCGTTGCAATGGGTTGAACCGTTGCAAGCCGTTGTTGATGCCCATTTTTCCAGTAGTGTGGAACAAATTTGGAAGTACATGATTCAATCGAGACAAATAAAAGTACAAGCCACAAATGCGAAAAATTCCAAAGTACAAAATATATTCAGGTAATTTCCCTAACTTAAAAAAAATTAAATTTTCATGTTTACAACTATATTTACAAGTATCAAACAACAGTACGACATTAATGAACACAAGAAACATCAAATAAACGTCATATAATGTATCAAAATAATCTATACATCAATGCTTAACGAAAAATGTAACTGTCGGATAAATACAAAATAAGCTAGTTTGTAGATTAATGGAACGTACAAATTCAAATTTGTAAACCTAAACCTCTTTACACCAAAGTTAAAAACAGTATATAATTTATCACAAGAATTAACCAACTAATCACAACCAAGATATTTCATACATCAAAACAGTGTAGAGTTTAATAGTTGCATAGCTGCATACAATGCCTACCTTTTCATTTTCCCACTTTATCTAATAGGAATCTTTTTCATTCAATTTTACTGTAAATTGCAAAACATAATTAGAAAATTATACAGCATCACCTTTATCTTATTAAGAATGAGAGCTAAGAGACAGTAGACACTACTATATTTTAACTTTATGACTACACCACTTTTGAGAACGGTTGAAAAAGTATTTTCATACATCATTTATAAGAATAATTTTAAAAATTATTCACTTAGCCAATATATAGGAACAGTTTTCGATATTATTCCCTTAGTCGGTGTACTATGGAAACACACAAAAAACCATTCCTAAATCTAAAATCGTACCAAAATTTATGTTTAATACTTATTTATGTTTAGAAATAAATACACCACTGGAAGGTGAAGCTGTTGCTCTCCAATTTAAAGTTCAAAATAATATTCCACATATTGAATTTAATTCATAAGAATTGATTCAGATAGTGAAAAGAATCAAAAGGGCCTCGTGGTTCGTTGCAAGCTTAATATGTAATAAGAAATATTTAGCTTATAATACTTGTACTGATATTAAGTTTAAATTTATTCCAAGAGAATATATAACAAAGCAGCACACGAGAATATTTAGCTACTGTGTAAAAATGTACGTATGTATAAATGCAATCACTAATTAAAGACGTCTTCATGAATATATATATAAACATAAGCACTATTAATTTAATACCTTATATATATAGAGATATTAATTTTTTTTATATATAAAATTATTTAAGAATCGTTCTTAAACATAAGCACTATTAATCTAATACCTAAAATCTCTCTCTCTCTCTCTCTCTCCAAAAAAAAATTCTTGTGCCCCGCTCCCTTTTTTCCCCTCAGTCGACAAAAAGTAATCTCGCCCCTGCTGCCGACAAAAATCTCGTCGCTGGGATCCTCCGTTGCCCGCCCTTGCACCTTACTAGGTTCCTCTCTCGAAATATGAGGAGAGTTTTGGCGGCGGTGACACTGCCACATCGCGTCCTGTAGTCCTCCGCCGCCCTCTTCCTCCCTCTCTGCTCTCCCATCTCATCCTGCAGTCCTCCGTCGCCCTCTTCTTCCCTTTTCGCTCTCCCATCTCATCCCGCAGTCCTCTGTCGAACGGCACAACACCGGTCTATGGCTTCTTTGATTTTGGATCATGTGTAGGTCTTTCTTCAAACATCTTGAGCAAAAGGTGTTAAAATGATATGTGTCAATGAAAATAGTGATGTATGCAATCACATGCTCTGCACAAAAACATCTTCGCATATATTTATGTTGCTTCACAGGCTAAAACATAAAGAATTTTACTAATGCTATGAGTTTATCTTGAGTTTAATTGTCAATGCTTATTTGTGTTTTGCAGGTCGGCTACTCTGCGCCGACTCAGTCAGGGATTACCAAGGATATTGGTCTCTCTATATCTGAGGTTAGTCCTGAAACATCACTATTAATTGAGGCTGAGTTCATGATGTCATATTCATAAGCTCCGAACAATTTGGCTACAACTTATTTGTCTTAATTTTTATTCTTCGTACTCAATGTGCTCTTACATGAGAAATTAAATCAGAGACAAAAAAAGATGGAAAAAGATTACATGTGCAATTACTTTTGTAATATTTTCATTTTCTGGGGTTGTATGTAGTAAGTTAGGAGTAATGGAAATGGGTGGATTTGAGACATAAAAAAGAAACTAACAAAGAAACTATATCATTTATATTATTACACTGATACGATGACAACTAACAAAGAAACTATATCATAGCCAATGATCTTCCTTGTATCTTAAAGTTGATCTAACATTTTTATTTTTTTCACTATACTATATGTAAACTGTGTTTTCTTCTTGATCTAAGAATCAGTCATGTGGAATTATTTATCAAACTAAAATGTGTATATAATTTTTCCATTCATATCTCCTTGAAGTGGATCAATCCTGTTAAGTATCTCCACTAGATGTAAAGTGGTATAACTTATAGGCAATTTCTGTTTGCTTCTCAATTTTATAGTGAACCTTATCTTTGTATCTTCATTGACTTTTACAGTTTTACTGAAAATATCTTCAATGATATGACTCCTGCATTTATGATATGTTTGCTTCAATTTTTAGACAATGAACTTTTGTTAATCTATTTTTTGACAAAATTTGAGGAAAAAATTATGAAACTACACCAACATAAAACCAAATAAGTCCAACAAATATGCTAGTACAATTAAGTAGCATCAATGGTTCTTTTTTTTTGCTTTAGCTTAAGATCATGCAACTAATAAATATCATACTGATTAATTAAGCATAAGTTTGGTCATTGCAATTCAATTGCAGTGTTATTTATAGATTGATAGTTGTGTGTGCATATATATTCTGCAGACATTCTATATACTTTTCAGCCGACATAGAATTTAGTTCAGTATATATATATATTAATTACAGATCAGGTACACATGCAAGGTACTTTTGTTTGTGCATGTATACTTTTAAATTAGAGTTCTAATATCTTAAATATATTCTACCGTGGTATTTATATTTTTAATTATAGTATTGTAGTGAAATGTTAATTAGTCAATTTCTTATTTTTTTAAATCAAAGTTAACTTTGTAATGTTGTTAATAGGTTTCCCTAGCATTTGACTTGCTTGAAGAAATGGTGGGCCAATTGCCCATGTTTATTTGTGGAGAAGGTCTTATTATTGTGTGATAATGACAGGAATTTTCGAAGGAGCTATTGCTGGAATAGCTGTTGCAGGAGTTATTATACTAATATCAACAATATATCTATACATTCACCTTCAAAGGAGAAAGAAAGAAAGAAAAGTCTCATTGCTTTCGTCAACACCCGAAGGTATCTCTATGATAGAAGAATGCGACATTTTGTAATGTATTTACTTTTCTGCCAATTCTTCTAATTTATGAACTAGAACTTATTATGATGTTATGGTTTCTCATACGTCTAATTGTTACCAACCCGAATCCCAATTTGAGTCAACCCAAGGGCTGATTTAGGTGATGGGATTTGGGATAATTTCTTATGTCTAAAACAATAAGATGGAGAAAGACAATAATTGGCTTGATTTTGCAAGAGATACAAACTTAGGTGCCAAAAGATCCTTTTTGGTGTACAAACTTCTTTATTTATTGAGGCTATACAAACATCATGGACATTTCCAGCAGCTCCATGTCCAAGGTTTAAATCCTCGTACTAGTGCCAATGCCCATACCAGGTAGGTATGGTAGGATACCCTACTTTACAACATTTGGTGCAGCGTATGAGATTCTATCGAGTTATTTCTTGCTTGTGTTAGAGGTTTTAATCCATCAATTATCGCATTGAAGGTTGGAATATGCTAAGACTCATAGAAAAGCAATGTTGCACCTTTTCATTCCAGGAATAGTCAATCATCATTATGGATTGCCTAAGATCATTTTTCAATCTGAGCGGGTTAGTTTGATATCAACCAACTCAAAGTAAGAGAAATAAGTCAACACATGGATGATAGTGGTTATAGTTAATTGCAACATGTTTGAAATTTTGTACTATAACTTAACTGATTGCACTCTACAGAAATTGAAAATAATGGGACACTTTTGTGCTATTGCCTGTATTTTTTCCTTCATTCTAAAATGAATATTTTATTTTGACTTTCAAAATTTCCTTATCTTTGTATCTGTAGGAATGTTTCTATTTGATTCGTAAACCTTATCTTTGTATCTTCATTGACATTATTTATCAATTGATTCTCCGTTAGGTTTTTGTTCATTTTAGGATGAAACTTTATGTCTTCAATGCTTTACAAGATGAATGATCTTGTTGTATTGGTCTAAGCCATCTCTTGAGGTTCCAATGTTGTTTGATTTCTTTCAGATCACCACCAGAGCGACCAAGGAGCCCGCCAAGGAGGTCACCACCGCCAATAGTATTTTTGGTTCTTCCACTTTCACACATCATCCATAAAATTAGGTAATTTTAGTTTAATAGATGATTATGAAATCTTTTTTATCATTTTTAATTATTAATTGATTTGTGCAGGAAACTGATGATTTGGGAGATGAAAGATGAACTTCACAGAGGAGATGATCATCAAGAGAACTTGACTAATTTGGAAGGGAAAGATGTGGATTAATTTCACATGTAATAGTAATACTTCAATTGTGAATATTTTTTATTTTTGAATGGATTAATTTCACATAGAATTTTTATGAATGGAAATTGTTTTAGAATTAATTAATATTATGTTTTAGGAAATTTGATTTCAAATTGTACTCTTATATGAAATATTTTTAAATGCAGTTACATGAACACACTAAAACTGTTTTTAAAATAAAATAATATAGGAACACTTAAAGTTGTTCCTAAACATGAGTTATGGGTCTATACGAACGGTTTTGAACCATTCCTATCAAGCTATAGGAACGGTTTTGGAATCGTTCCCATAGGTTCAAGTTACAGGAACGATTTTGGAATCGTTCCCATAGGCTCAGGCTACAGGAACGATTTTTTTGACAGCGTGCCCATAGTTAGGAAAACCGTTCCTATAGCCTAGCGGAACGATAGATTTTAGTAGACATGGGAAAATCGTTCCCATAGGTCTATGGCCACGGTTTTTTATGTTTTGGAAATAGTTTTCGATCGTTCCAATAGATCAAAAATATTGTAGTGAGAGAGTAAAAAAAATCAATCCACAAAATTCACTAGATATATGTAGAAGTAAGAAATAACAATCAACTACTTATCAATCCACAAGATCCTCTAAACATCAGAAAGAACATTTACCTAATCCAAAAATCTTCCTTTCTCAGCGGAAGATAACTAGAGAAATGTTTGGATTTGGAGCACAAGAAAACCCCGTAATAGATGAACTAAACACTTTAAGATGAACACTTTAACATAGGGTTAAGTTAATGCTCTCCTCTCTCTTTTGCAGTTTTTTTCCATCCCTATCTCTCCTTAAAAACCGAAAGAACTCATCCTATAAATCTCACCCACTGCCCAATGCATCAGCGACGAATTCATTACTTTATCTTTTGCTATCTCTCTCATCCTCTCCTTTCTCAGTAGGCGTCGTCCAATATACCTATATTGAACATATCTTGCATCATGGCTGTGATCGGCAGAACTATGTTTGGATGTGATATTGCTATTCCTGGTGAGTGGAGATCGATTATGAGTGTGTATTGAATTAATTGTTGGACCAGATCTCTATTTTTTTAATTAAATGTAATGTTGTATATATTGACAAGGAGAATGATGTCGATGGACGACTACATGGAAAGCTCTTCCCGATTGTGTATCCGTGAAAACATGAGACGATGGAGAGCAAGTACGACAACCATATATGGGCTTCAATTGATCATGTCGTGATCTACCTGGTCGATCTCACGTCGACCTTCTTCCTACATGAATGTGACACCGATCAGTTGGTGGCTCACCATGCTCATCGGCAGTTGCTGTTTCATCGTCGGGGTCATCCTCAACGGGGTTTAGATACCTCTCTATGTATATGTCATGTGGTTCACTTGGTTCACTTGATTACTATTGTCTTCAATAAGAAGAATATTTTTATCTCTCTAATTACATTTTTGTTGTAAGTAATCATATGTTGAGATGAGAACGTTCTTTTTTTATATGCAATTATGTGTACTTGCATTAAAAATTGTGTTATGATATTAAGAGGGTGACATCTTGAGGACCATGTGAATGAGCCAAAGAAGTAAAAAAAAATCCTTTAAAATTATTAGTGTTGATTTTAATTATATATTTTTATTAATATTTTACTTTTTATGATTAATTAATGTGTATCATTAAATTTCATTTTAAATATTAATTATACTTTATAATTAAATTTCACATTAAATTTCATATAAAATTTATGAAGCATTATTTATGTAGTGAAGTCAATTTTTTTCCCATTAAAATATTAGTGTTGATTCAAAATTTATATTTTATTAATATTTTATTTTTTTATGATTATAAATTTTATATTTTATATTTATTATTTTAAACCTATATTTTTTGTGATAATTAATAGATTTACTAAATAATTATTGAATTTTTTTTAATATTAAAATATCACTTTTTCCCTTTTTAATGAAATCATGTATCATTAAATTTCATATTAAATCTTAATTACAATTTATAACTAAATTTCATATTAAATTTTATATTACATTTCATATTAAATTCTATTAAAACTTATGAAGAATTATTAATGTAGTGAAATCCATTTCCCCCCTTAAAAATATTAATGTTTATTTTAAATATTTATTTTATTAATATTTTAATCTTTTATGATTAAAATTTTTACATTTTCTTATATTTATTATTTTAAACCTATATTTTTGTGATAATTATAGATTTACTGAATAATTATTGAAAATATATTTTAATATTAATATTATTTTTTATATTAATTTTGTGCTCTTAAATTATCGCTTTTCCCCTTTTTAATGAAATCATGTAATTTAAATTTTGCTTATTTTAGAATCAGTTTTTTATACTTATGCAATTTGTGTGTTATCTTTTATGTGTACTTTTAGACATATTAATATTTTTCAATTTTATTTATATATTTTTTTTGTATTTTTATATTGTATTATTTGCTTTGAAATAGTTTTGACTTTTTATAAGAAAATATATTAGTATTTTAGTTATTTTATTTAAAAATTACCCTGAATATATGCAAATTAATTTTGAGAAATTATTATTATTATTATTATTATTATTATTATTATTATTATTATTATTATTATTATTATTATTATTATTATTATTATTATTTAATTTGAAAGCAGAAGTATATGTCAATTTAAGAGGTCTTTTATTTCGAATTTTTCCTCTTATCATCTCATGAAATCTTCATACATTTTTAGCTCCTGAACTTTATATCTAGATTTGACCATTTTCAAGTGGGAAACAAATTCAATTTGGAAATTTTTCTCAACTTCACATGAATTTTTTTAGTGTTTTTCATCTTATCATTTTTTGAAATCTTATTTGTTGTCTATGATTAATTAGTTATAGAATTAATAGTTCTCTTTATTCAACATATTATTATTGTTTGATTTTCTATATATATATATATGTGTGTGTCATACTTATATATTTATAAAAAATAATTAAATAATATTCAATTAAGAACTATTTCATTATGCATGCATACAAATTATGAATTTACTCAATTCTTAATTTATTAAATTATTATGAACTTTTGTATTTATTGTTAATGTCTACGAAAAATGTCATTACAATAATGATAAATTTTTGTTTGTATAATTATTATTTACTTTTATAAATCTTTATTGTATTTATTATGGGCTGATGTTATATTGTGATAATAGTGCATGTATCAAATAATAATAATATCTTTAATTTTTACTATAAAAATTAATATATTTTTTATATTTACTTTTTAATAATAAACTTATAATGATATTATATATTTGAATTAAATATTTTATACAATTTTAAGAAGTTATTAAATTTATTTTATCAATTTTTATCATATTATCTAATGATAATGTCATCAATTTTTTATTATAAAAAGATATAAATGTCTATAGTTGAAATTTTAAATAAATAAATAAATTATTAAATTTATTTTATTATTTATTATAAATAAATTTATTTGATTATTTATATTTATTAAAATAAGATTATATATATATATATATATTTGCGCGGGTCTCGACTAATTTATGTAATTATTTGATCTTTTCCCACTCGATCTCTCTCTCGCACCGCCGCCCGCCACCCGCATGCGCCGCCCCCGCCCGCCACCCACATGCGCTGCCCCTCGCCGGTACTCTCTCTCTCTCTCTCTCGTTTGAGCTCGGTGAACGAGGTGGCGTACAAGGCTACAAGGCACTGGCCGGTGGCAACAAGGGAGCGGCAATACTCTACCTTGGTGGCACATTCTCCATCAACCTCTACTGTTCTCCTGGTTCAACGCTCAATCTGTATGCTTTCTCTTCACCTCTTCCGATGTCCCTCTTTAATGTCTTTCTCGTTTGCTTATTCATTCGTTATGTTGTGCATCTGTTTGATCACGATGATCTGGTAATTGTTTGGGTGATTGATGATATTAGGGTTTTAGTAAGAAGGTTGAAGCATTGTCTTTTTGTTGTTCTTCTGCCTGGAATAATAGAGGAGGGCAATATAATAAACAAGGAATTGGGAGCCCCAGTTTTTGAACAAGAAACAACAACTTTTTTGCGATAGAATAGAGTTTGTGGCAGGGGAAATCCTAATTATACCCAAGCGTACTATTTCATGTACCGTTCTTCAGTGTTTGCATCCCAACTTAATTGTATGTACTTGTTTTTTTTTAAAAAAGAAAACAAGTATTTGAAATTTTAGATAATCTATATATGATTTTTCTTCTCCTTTGCAATTGAATTTAAGAAGAAAAAATTTGTAGCTCACGCTTTTGCTTCATAGGTCATGTTAGAAGGATTGGATGTGCCAAATAGGTAAGTAGACATAGCATTCGGCATGTTCTATTTAGGGAGATCGACTTTTTGAAAGGACATCCCATCTCATATATATTATTGATCAGTTATATATTCTAATTCCAAGTTCTCTTCTCTCTGCATAAATTCTTCCTAAGTTAGTTATATCAATTCATTTCCTCCCTCATCATCATGTTGATTTAATTCCTATTTCCTATAAATCATGGTTGGATTCTGGGATATGTATTAAGATGCTTAGTATTTATTTGCCCCATCTTATCTATTACGGGCATTCAGCTTATCATATTGCAGAGAAATTGGTTAAGGATATATTCTTGTAATTGCAAATAGTTTGTTTTGCTGGGAAGGACCTTAGAAGTAAATTGCCAAGAGAGAAGGACTCCAAGGCTATCCTTCTCTTTGTGGCATTTATCTGAAGAACAAAATCATGCAACACACAAGGCACAACCCAAAGTGGATTTTACCTCAATGATTCATAAACCGGATAAGTAAAGCTATCAACATGTTCCAAAATATTCAGCTTATTATGGGTTTCCCCATTGTATTTGTATGAGAGGAGTTTATAAGCTTACGGTGACAAAAATATTCAGTTTGTGAGAAAGTAGTAGAATCCTTGATTTGTTCAAACAACACATTATGTTCTATCTTGTGAAACCAATAATAAGTATATTATCTTTATCTTGTTCCGTGAGGTGGTTTTAAAATGTGTGATATGAGAATCTAGAAATATTGTTCTCTTATGTCTTTTTCTTTTGATTTTCTTCTATGTATGCTTGTTAGATTGTAATTTTGTATTTCTCTCCTATTGTTCTCTCCACCCGTAGGGGCACAATGCAGAAGGTTGATCCATGTGCTAATTTCACATGTTAAATATTGTGATGTCCACTTGTCCTATTATGGTAGAGTTGTGATTGTATTCTAAACACTAACCATGTTAGATCTTTAGAGTGTCTTGTGCGGAATTCTGCTTCAAATGGAACATGTGTTTATTTCTTCAATTTAAAGGATATTCTATTGACAGATTCGATGAAATCTTATGAACAATGTTGATTCATTTTCATTTAAAAATTGTAGACGTTTCTGGGTTGAGTGTCCGTGTCAACCTATCTGCAACCGAAATCCACAAACTGACTGATCAGATCATTGCTAAATCAAAGGAGGTTTACGATTCAGTTTCTTCAGTTCCCCATGAGAAAGTATACTCTCTGTTCATTGCATGTATGATTTTTTTACTATTCTAGATACTTTACCTAAACATTGGACAACAATAAGAGGAGCTGAATTTGTGGCTTCAGCTATAGTGTCGTCATTGCTCTTGGATAAGCAGCAAAAGCATCAAAAGTATCTCCAATTTCTTGTTTTGACCAAGTGCCATGAAGAACTCTGTTCCAATTAAGCAGAGTAAGTTTCAATGTTTAATTTATGATCTTGGATTCAATAGCTATTATATATCAACTGTTTCGTTGATTGTGGACTTCTTGCTTAGTGCTTGAAATGTGTCTAAATATATGGATTGGAGCAATTGTAACATTATCCCTCTCATTCATGTTGGCATGTATAATTTGTTTTGGATGTTACTTGAAAATTGTTTACTAGCAACATGGTGACTGTTTTGTACAATACAAGTTTTGTTTTGTTGTCCACTGGTGGTGGTCATTTTCGATTTATGATTGTTTTTTGTATTATTCTAATGTCTACAACAAGTTCAGTTTGGTTTTTGTAAGACCTGAGGTTTCCTAATATAAAATTTATTTTTGGTGCAGTCCACTGGATCGGAGTTAGTCGGTTCGAGTCGCAAAATCGCCGCGAGTAGAAGGTATAACTTAAGCTTTATGAAATTTTATTAGTTAAACGTTCCTTCCTTTTTCAACATAAGATGCCTTAGTATGAGTCGAGTTCAAATCGTGTATGTGGATTTAATCGGGTCTCAAATCGGACTCGGATTCGGTCTAAGTCTAGTAAGGGCTTAAGTGAGGAAGGGTTTTTTAGTCAAATAAATAAATAAATATAAAACTCCTCACCCCAGTCACCGTACGGCTCAAGAAGGAGCCGCACGCAGTCCGAGGTGAAGGGGGAGAAGAGGATTCCGAGTGGTGGCGCGAGAAATTGGTGTCGTCGCCGAAGATCGGAGTCGTCGTCGCCTAGATCGTCTTCCTTTTTGATCAAGGTGAGTGGTCGAACTTAGTTTAGTAGGGTAGGCGTGTGGCCGACCCTTAGAGATGATGAAATATTGTTTTTCTCGCACCGGATCTTGTGGATCTGAAGTTTCTCGAGGTTTATGGTTTTTTGATGCAAGTTGTAATTGTGCGATGAATTTTTTCCGCATCGTTTTCTTGGTTTTAGGGGCCGACCAACTGAGGGGGAAAGGGGAAAGGTCATGTCGAAATTTTCCCCAAATCCCTCGAGTGGCTTAAACCCCTTGGGTCGATCCCTTTTCATGTGTAGATAATTCGTGAAGTTAGATCTTACGATCTCATAGTCAAATTTTCCTTCCTTTCCCCTTCAAGAAGGTCCGGCCGAACAAGTACCCTTGTTTAGGGATCGGCCGAGTGAAGAGGAGAGTAGATTTGATACAACGTGTTGATTTCATCTCTTGGAAATTATGTTCATCGATTGAAATTATCGATTTAGCGATTGATGAATGAATTGTTGATGCTAGTAGATGAGATTTACAATTGTAGGAGAAAATCTTCTTGAATGTGCATATATGGCTAAGATTATATATGATATATGATTTGTAGAATTTCCTTCATCAAATTATTAATGCTAGTATTGAAACTACCATGATAGATTAATTGTTACCTTGCTGAAATTTATTGAATAAATGCAAATTTTAATTATTTTATTGTTGCAATTATGCGGTTATTCATGATAGTAGAGGTAGGTTAATTTCCTTATAACTTATGGGTTGTGACATGTATGTATTTGGACATTTCTACACTTATGACATGTAGTTCACACTTGAAATGTGGCATATGACGCTAGAGGACTATTAGGAAACTCTAGAGTGCTTGTTATTTAGATAAACTCGAATGTAGACAAGCTATGTCTCACACCTAGGGAACAACCAACGAGCAATAGTGTGCGAATGGTAAGGCCCGGAGAAAAGGGCTGAGCACGAGTGAATGCCTAGGATTTTAATAAGGAAACTTTAGGACATTTTGCTTGTGTGATATGATTGGGATGGTCAGCCGAGAAGCATGGATAGTCAGAACGACTAATGCTTGACTCGGCCAGTGATTTGGGTCTTGAGATTGCACCAGCGGGCCCGCTAGGTGTTAGACCCCAGTTGGGTGGGACTAGCTACCCCTAACTCGGTAAGTGTCCGGAGACTAGTAGACCATCATAGTCGACGGCTCGGTGTTTGCTCTGATTTACTTATGTGTTATGTAGGCCGTGCGGCCACAATACTTCTGTCATTGTGTGATAAGGCTGGTTAAAGCCGAACCATTGGTTCATGAGCAGGCCCTAGTGGCCGGGTGCTATTTTGTTTAGTTTTGCTGTTATGGCTGGTTATATGACTATATGTTCTATACAGGATGGCTCTTGGGGTTGGTTGTCATATCAGGACTAGATTAGATCCATAACTTTATATTTTTCTGACTTATATACATGTGATTATCAGGGATTTATGTGGAGGTTCGAAAAAACCGCTCATTGAGTCTCACGTGGACTCACAATTTTTTTCTCTTGTTTTGTAGAGCCCGACCAGTGAGGCGAGGCTTGGAGTCATGGTGCAACTGGAGGGCAGGAAGTGACATAGATCTCGTAGCAGCGTCCAGTAGTCGTAGTCGTAATGTCTAGGATTGTTTTCTTTACATACACTGGGAGTTGTTTATTTGAAAATATGTATTCGACTTTAATTCGAGCTGTTTTATTTTGTAGTTGATGTTTCGTAACTTTTTTAAAAATTGTGAACCTTTTTTAAAAATTAAATAAAAGCTACATTGTTATTTTTATTTACATGCTTCCGATTTCTTGTCAGTCAGTGTATGTGGCAGGCTTCAGGGTAGGACATAGACCCTGGCCGATCACGCGATCCTAAGTTGGGGCGTGATAGTTTTGCTCGTCGGATGCTGCCTGATGTGTTTTCCAAACTATTCTTCATCCCTTGAAGAGTTGCTTATCTCTGGGTTCTTTTTTTGGAGGGCCATTTATGCTTCATTGGTAGGACTACTTTCAAACTTGTTGTATTTTTTTATAGAAGCGGGGATTTGAATGCTTGATCTATGATCATTTTGATGATGGTAATGAACTTGAAGTTGAGGTGTGAATGTTATCATCTCTGAAGCAATTAATTTTAGCTGCAGGAATTGTCATGTTAATATGGTATTCTGTTTATGCTATATATAATGCATTTGAGCAGTTCCTGATATTCAGTACTTGTCTTTTTAATTAGATACAGTTCACTAAAAAAAATTCCTCGATACAATTTTTGTCTAAGCTTTTAGAACTACATAACTTTCCACTATCATTGCTAGTAAATTCTTAGATCAAACTCCTTGAACAATTTTGAATTTAGCAACTTGCATATTTAGTCTTGGAGACTTATAAGAACCTGGTTTATATTTCAAGAGATACCTTCCTCCTATTCTACTATGCATTTAAGAACCTGACCTTCCATCTTATAAAGTTTTTCCAACCTGCTAATTTAATTACTTTGCGGTGTCTAGACACTATAATAACTTTTGTAGAATACTAGTTTAAATTAATAGTTAATGTCACAATACATTATGTTTCAGCATATAGTTACAAGTGTATTTGATGTTTTTTCATTTTTACTTTCATGCATGATAGTCATCCCAAGTTACTCATTGGATGATTAAATTAGTTATTTTCATTCTTTGGTTCCTGAATAGATGTATGAAACTACCATTCTGCATTATAGTAGGCTAGGGATCTCTACATGGATAAAATATTTATACTCTATCTTGGAATGATATATTTTATTTGCACACGAGCAAAGTTTTGAGTTGATATGACACAATATGATTATGAAGTTTGTTAATCGTTTTTTATTATTAATTGATTTGTGTAGGAAAATGATGATTTAGGAGATGCAAGATAAACTTCACGGAGGAGATGATCATCAAGAGGGCTTAGACTAATTTGGAAGAGAAGATATAAATTAATTTCACATGTAATAGTAATACCTTAATTGTGAATATTTTTTATTTTTGAATGGATTAATTTCACATGGAACATTTATGAATGGAAATTGTTTTAGAATTAATCAATATCATGTTTTAGGAGATTTGATCTCAAATTCTAGTCTTATAAAATCTTTTTAAATGCAGTTACATGAACACACTAAAATTGTTCCTAAAATAAAAATAATACATGAACGCTTAAAACTGTACCTAAATATGAGTTAAAGGATCTATAGGAACAATTTTACATACGGGAATATTTTTTGAAACTGTTACTGTAAGCTATAGGAACGATTTTCGAATCATTCCCATAGGCTCAAGCTATAGGAACGATTTTGGAACCATACCCATAGCCCATAGGCTTGGAACCGTTCCTATAGCTTGAGCCTATGGGAACGATTCCAAAACCATTCCTGTAGGCCGAGCATTATAGGAACAGTTATTGAACCGTTCCAGCTATAAGCTTGAGCTTATAGGAACGGTTTTATATATAGGAACACTTTTTGGAACCGTTCTTATAAGCTTGGTCTATGGGAACAGTTTTTTTGGCAGCATGGTCGTAGTTATGAAAACCGTTCCTATAGCCTAGCGAAACGGCAGATTTTAGTACATATGGGGAAATCGTTCACATAGGTCTATGACCACGGTTTTTTATGTTTTGGGAATAATTTTCGACCGTTCCAACAGATCAAAAATGTTGTAGTGGATTATCGTACTAAGAAATATGAAATCATCTTTCATACACATTGAATGTGGCAAGTTGTACACTGTGATGAGCATCGACCAAACAAATGAAGTTGACAATTGACCAAATAGATTGAACTCATCAAAAATATTTCTAGGGTCACTTGCAAAAGAACGATAACACCGATCAAGATGTTTCCATGCTTCATTATTAGAAGGGTGAGTCATAATAGACGTCGGATCACGACTTATAACATATGTCACATCATATATTGAGCTATTTTTGAGACATAAACAACTGCTTCAATATGGGAATTATTAGAAAATATCGAAGAACATTAAACGGTATATCTTTCTGTCTACTAGAAAATTTATCTTTGTATCAAGGATGCTGACATGTTGGGAACTCAGTCAATTTTTCATATTCACGATAATACAAAATGTAGTTGTTTGACATACATGAATTTTCTAATACCCTAGACCAAGCCTTTTAATCATTTTTTCTCGTCTTATGGCTTGTCATCTATTTTGTTATCTTTATGCACCTTTGTGAAAAAAATTAACAAACTGATCATATGCTATCTTACATGCTACATTGTTATTTTTATTTACATGCTTCCGATTTCTTGTCAGTCAGTGTATGTGGCAGGCTTCAGGGTAGGACATAGACCCTGGCCGATCACGCGATCCTAAGTTGGGGCGTGATAGTTTTGCTCGTCGGATGCTGCCTGATGTGTTTTCCAAACTATTCTTCATCCCTTGAAGAGTTGCTTATCTCTGGGTTCTTTTTTTGGAGGGCCATTTATGCTTCATTGGTAGGACTACTTTCAAACTTGTTGTATTTTTTTATAGAAGCGGGGATTTGAATGCTTGATCTATGATCATTTTGATGATGGTAATGAACTTGAAGTTGAGGTGTGAATGTTATCATCTCTGAAGCAATTAATTTTAGCTGCAGGAATTGTCATGTTAATATGGTATTCTGTTTATGCTATATATAATGCATTTGAGCAGTTCCTGATATTCAGTACTTGTCTTTTTAATTAGATACAGTTCACTAAAAAAAATTCCTCGATACAATTTTTGTCTAAGCTTTTAGAACTACATAACTTTCCACTATCATTGCTAGTAAATTCTTAGATCAAACTCCTTGAACAATTTTGAATTTAGCAACTTGCATATTTAGTCTTGGAGACTTATAAGAACCTGGTTTATATTTCAAGAGATACCTTCCTCCTATTCTACTATGCATTTAAGAACCTGACCTTCCATCTTATAAAGTTTTTCCAACCTGCTAATTTAATTACTTTGCGGTGTCTAGACACTATAATAACTTTTGTAGAATACTAGTTTAAATTAATAGTTAATGTCACAATACATTATGTTTCAGCATATAGTTACAAGTGTATTTGATGTTTTTTCATTTTTACTTTCATGCATGATAGTCATCCCAAGTTACTCATTGGATGATTAAATTAGTTATTTTCATTCTTTGGTTCCTGAATAGATGTATGAAACTACCATTCTGCATTATAGTAGGCTAGGGATCTCTACATGGATAAAATATTTATACTCTATCTTGGAATGATATATTTTATTTGCACACGAGCAAAGTTTTGAGTTGATATGACACAATATGATTATGAAGTTTGTTAATCGTTTTTTATTATTAATTGATTTGTGTAGGAAAATGATGATTTAGGAGATGCAAGATAAACTTCACGGAGGAGATGATCATCAAGAGGACTTAGACTAATTTGGAAGAGAAGATATAAATTAATTTCACATGTAATAGTAATACCTTAATTGTGAATATTTTTTATTTTTGAATGGATTAATTTCACATGGAACATTTATGAATGGAAATTGTTTTAGAATTAATCAATATCATGTTTTAGGAGATTTGATCTCAAATTCTAGTCTTATAAAATCTTTTTAAATGCAGTTACATGAACACACTAAAATTGTTCCTAAAATAAAAATAATACATGAACGCTTAAAACTGTACCTAAATATGAGTTAAAGGATCTATAGGAACAATTTTACATACGGGAATATTTTTTGAAACTGTTACTGTAAGCTATAGGAACGATTTTCGAATCATTCCCATAGGCTCAAGCTATAGGAACGATTTTGGAACCATACCCATAGCCCATAGGCTTGGAACCGTTCCTATAGCTTGAGCCTATGGGAACGATTCCAAAACCATTCCTGTAGGCCGAGCATTATAGGAACAGTTATTGAACCGTTCCAGCTATAAGCTTGAGCTTATAGGAACGGTTTTATATATAGGAACACTTTTTGGAACCGTTCTTATAAGCTTGGTCTATGGGAACAGTTTTTTTGGCAGCATGGTCGTAGTTATGAAAACCGTTCCTATAGCCTAGCGAAACGGCAGATTTTAGTACATATGGGGAAATCGTTCACATAGGTCTATGACCACGGTTTTTTATGTTTTGGGAATAATTTTCGACCGTTCCAACAGATCAAAAATGTTGTAGTGGATTATCGTACTAAGAAATATGAAATCATCTTTCATACACATTGAATGTGGCAAGTTGTACACTGTGATGAGCATCGACCAAACAAATGAAGTTGACAATTGACCAAATAGATTGAACTCATCAAAAATATTTCTAGGGTCACTTGCAAAAGAACGATAACACCGATCAAGATGTTTCCATGCTTCATTATTAGAAGGGTGAGTCATAATAGACGTCGGATCACGACTTATAACATATGTCACATCATATATTGAGCTATTTTTGAGACATAAACAACTGCTTCAATATGGGAATTATTAGAAAATATCGAAGAACATTAAACGGTATATCTTTCTGTCTACTAGAAAATTTATCTTTGTATCAAGGATGCTGACATGTTGGGAACTCAGTCAATTTTTCATATTCACGATAATACAAAATGTAGTTGTTTGACATACATGAATTTTCTAATACCCTAGACCAAGCCTTTTAATCATTTTTTCTCGTCTTATGGCTTGTCATCTATTTTGTTATCTTTATGCACCTTTGTGAAAAAAATTAACAAACTGATCATATGCTATCTTACATGCTACATTGTTATTTTTATTTACATGCTTCCGATTTCTTGTCAGTCAGTGTATGTGGCAGGCTTCAGGGTAGGACATAGACCCTGGCCGATCACGCGATCCTAAGTTGGGGCGTGATAGTTTTGCTCGTCGGATGCTGCCTGATGTGTTTTCCAAACTATTCTTCATCCCTTGAAGAGTTGCTTATCTCTGGGTTCTTTTTTTGGAGGGCCATTTATGCTTCATTGGTAGGACTACTTTCAAACTTGTTGTATTTTTTTATAGAAGCGGGGATTTGAATGCTTGATCTATGATCATTTTGATGATGGTAATGAACTTGAAGTTGAGGTGTGAATGTTATCATCTCTGAAGCAATTAATTTTAGCTGCAGGAATTGTCATGTTAATATGGTATTCTGTTTATGCTATATATAATGCATTTGAGCAGTTCCTGATATTCAGTACTTGTCTTTTTAATTAGATACAGTTCACTAAAAAAAATTCCTCGATACAATTTTTGTCTAAGCTTTTAGAACTACATAACTTTCCACTATCATTGCTAGTAAATTCTTAGATCAAACTCCTTGAACAATTTTGAATTTAGCAACTTGCATATTTAGTCTTGGAGACTTATAAGAACCTGGTTTATATTTCAAGAGATACCTTCCTCCTATTCTACTATGCATTTAAGAACCTGACCTTCCATCTTATAAAGTTTTTCCAACCTGCTAATTTAATTACTTTGCGGTGTCTAGACACTATAATAACTTTTGTAGAATACTAGTTTAAATTAATAGTTAATGTCACAATACATTATGTTTCAGCATATAGTTACAAGTGTATTTGATGTTTTTTCATTTTTACTTTCATGCATGATAGTCATCCCAAGTTACTCATTGGATGATTAAATTAGTTATTTTCATTCTTTGGTTCCTGAATAGATGTATGAAACTACCATTCTGCATTATAGTAGGCTAGGGATCTCTACATGGATAAAATATTTATACTCTATCTTGGAATGATATATTTTATTTGCACACGAGCAAAGTTTTGAGTTGATATGACACAATATGATTATGAAGTTTGTTAATCGTTTTTTATTATTAATTGATTTGTGTAGGAAAATGATGATTTAGGAGATGCAAGATAAACTTCACGGAGGAGATGATCATCAAGAGGGCTTAGACTAATTTGGAAGAGAAGATATAAATTAATTTCACATGTAATAGTAATACCTTAATTGTGAATATTTTTTATTTTTGAATGGATTAATTTCACATGGAACATTTATGAATGGAAATTGTTTTAGAATTAATCAATATCATGTTTTAGGAGATTTGATCTCAAATTCTAGTCTTATAAAATCTTTTTAAATGCAGTTACATGAACACACTAAAATTGTTCCTAAAATAAAAATAATACATGAACGCTTAAAACTGTACCTAAATATGAGTTAAAGGATCTATAGGAACAATTTTACATACGGGAATATTTTTTGAAACTGTTACTGTAAGCTATAGGAACGATTTTCGAATCATTCCCATAGGCTCAAGCTATAGGAACGATTTTGGAACCATACCCATAGCCCATAGGCTTGGAACCGTTCCTATAGCTTGAGCCTATGGGAACGATTCCAAAACCATTCCTGTAGGCCGAGCATTATAGGAACAGTTATTGAACCGTTCCAGCTATAAGCTTGAGCTTATAGGAACGGTTTTATATATAGGAACACTTTTTGGAACCGTTCTTATAAGCTTGGTCTATGGGAACAGTTTTTTTGGCAGCATGGTCGTAGTTATGAAAACCGTTCCTATAGCCTAGCGAAACGGCAGATTTTAGTACATATGGGGAAATCGTTCACATAGGTCTATGACCACGGTTTTTTATGTTTTGGGAATAATTTTCGACCGTTCCAACAGATCAAAAATGTTGTAGTGGATTATCGTACTAAGAAATATGAAATCATCTTTCATACACATTGAATGTGGCAAGTTGTACACTGTGATGAGCATCGACCAAACAAATGAAGTTGACAATTGACCAAATAGATTGAACTCATCAAAAATATTTCTAGGGTCACTTGCAAAAGAACGATAACACCGATCAAGATGTTTCCATGCTTCATTATTAGAAGGGTGAGTCATAATAGACGTCGGATCACGACTTATAACATATGTCACATCATATATTGAGCTATTTTTGAGACATAAACAACTGCTTCAATATGGGAATTATTAGAAAATATCGAAGAACATTAAACGGTATATCTTTCTGTCTACTAGAAAATTTATCTTTGTATCAAGGATGCTGACATGTTGGGAACTCAGTCAATTTTTCATATTCACGATAATACAAAATGTAGTTGTTTGACATACATGAATTTTCTAATACCCTAGACCAAGCCTTTTAATCATTTTTTCTCGTCTTATGGCTTGTCATCTATTTTGTTATCTTTATGCACCTTTGTGAAAAAAATTAACAAACTGATCATATGCTATCTTACATGCTACATTGTTATTTTTATTTACATGCTTCCGATTTCTTGTCAGTCAGTGTATGTGGCAGGCTTCAGGGTAGGACATAGACCCTGGCCGATCACGCGATCCTAAGTTGGGGCGTGATAGTTTTGCTCGTCGGATGCTGCCTGATGTGTTTTCCAAACTATTCTTCATCCCTTGAAGAGTTGCTTATCTCTGGGTTCTTTTTTTGGAGGGCCATTTATGCTTCATTGGTAGGACTACTTTCAAACTTGTTGTATTTTTTTATAGAAGCGGGGATTTGAATGCTTGATCTATGATCATTTTGATGATGGTAATGAACTTGAAGTTGAGGTGTGAATGTTATCATCTCTGAAGCAATTAATTTTAGCTGCAGGAATTGTCATGTTAATATGGTATTCTGTTTATGCTATATATAATGCATTTGAGCAGTTCCTGATATTCAGTACTTGTCTTTTTAATTAGATACAGTTCACTAAAAAAAATTCCTCGATACAATTTTTGTCTAAGCTTTTAGAACTACATAACTTTCCACTATCATTGCTAGTAAATTCTTAGATCAAACTCCTTGAACAATTTTGAATTTAGCAACTTGCATATTTAGTCTTGGAGACTTATAAGAACCTGGTTTATATTTCAAGAGATACCTTCCTCCTATTCTACTATGCATTTAAGAACCTGACCTTCCATCTTATAAAGTTTTTCCAACCTGCTAATTTAATTACTTTGCGGTGTCTAGACACTATAATAACTTTTGTAGAATACTAGTTTAAATTAATAGTTAATGTCACAATACATTATGTTTCAACATATAGTTACAAGTGTATTTGATGTTTTTTCATTTTTACTTTCATGCATGATAGTCATCCCAAGTTACTCATTGGATGATTAAATTAGTTATTTTCATTCTTTGGTTCCTGAATAGATGTATGAAACTACCATTCTGCATTATAGTAGGCTAGGGATCTCTACATGGATAAAATATTTATACTCTATCTTGGAATGATATATTTTATTTGCACACGAGCAAAGTTTTGAGTTGATATGACACAATATGATTATGAAGTTTGTTAATCGTTTTTTATTATTAATTGATTTGTGTAGGAAAATGATGATTTAGGAGATGCAAGATAAACTTCACGGAGGAGATGATCATCAAGAGGGCTTAGACTAATTTGGAAGAGAAGATATAAATTAATTTCACATGTAATAGTAATACCTTAATTGTGAATATTTTTTATTTTTGAATGGATTAATTTCACATGGAACATTTATGAATGGAAATTGTTTTAGAATTAATCAATATCATGTTTTAGGAGATTTGATCTCAAATTCTAGTCTTATAAAATCTTTTTAAATGCAGTTACATGAACACACTAAAATTGTTCCTAAAATAAAAATAATACATGAACGCTTAAAACTGTACCTAAATATGAGTTAAAGGATCTATAGGAACAATTTTACATACGGGAATATTTTTTGAAACTGTTACTGTAAGCTATAGGAACGATTTTCGAATCATTCCCATAGGCTCAAGCTATAGGAACGATTTTGGAACCATACCCATAGCCCATAGGCTTGGAACCGTTCCTATAGCTTGAGCCTATGGGAACGATTCCAAAACCATTCCTGTAGGCCGAGCATTATAGGAACAGTTATTGAACCGTTCCAGCTATAAGCTTGAGCTTATAGGAACGGTTTTATATATAGGAACACTTTTTGGAACCGTTCTTATAAGCTTGGTCTATGGGAACAGTTTTTTTGGCAGCATGGTCGTAGTTATGAAAACCGTTCCTATAGCCTAGCGAAACGGCAGATTTTAGTACATATGGGGAAATCGTTCACATAGGTCTATGACCACGGTTTTTTATGTTTTGGGAATAATTTTCGACCGTTCCAACAGATCAAAAATGTTGTAGTGGATTATCGTACTAAGAAATATGAAATCATCTTTCATACACATTGAATGTGGCAAGTTGTACACTGTGATGAGCATCGACCAAACAAATGAAGTTGACAATTGACCAAATAGATTGAACTCATCAAAAATATTTCTAGGGTCACTTGCAAAAGAACGATAACACCGATCAAGATGTTTCCATGCTTCATTATTAGAAGGGTGAGTCATAATAGACGTCGGATCACGACTTATAACATATGTCACATCATATATTGAGCTATTTTTGAGACATAAACAACTGCTTCAATATGGGAATTATTAGAAAATATCGAAGAACATTAAACGGTATATCTTTCTGTCTACTAGAAAATTTATCTTTGTATCAAGGATGCTGACATGTTGGGAACTCAGTCAATTTTTCATATTCACGATAATACAAAATGTAGTTGTTTGACATACATGAATTTTCTAATACCCTAGACCAAGCCTTTTAATCATTTTTTCTCGTCTTATGGCTTGTCATCTATTTTGTTATCTTTATGCACCTTTGTGAAAAAAATTAACAAACTGATCATATGCTATCTTACATGCTACATTGTTATTTTTATTTACATGCTTCCGATTTCTTGTCAGTCAGTGTATGTGGCAGGCTTCAGGGTAGGACATAGACCCTGGCCGATCACGCGATCCTAAGTTGGGGCGTGATAGTTTTGCTCGTCGGATGCTGCCTGATGTGTTTTCCAAACTATTCTTCATCCCTTGAAGAGTTGCTTATCTCTGGGTTCTTTTTTTGGAGGGCCATTTATGCTTCATTGGTAGGACTACTTTCAAACTTGTTGTATTTTTTTATAGAAGCGGGGATTTGAATGCTTGATCTATGATCATTTTGATGATGGTAATGAACTTGAAGTTGAGGTGTGAATGTTATCATCTCTGAAGCAATTAATTTTAGCTGCAGGAATTGTCATGTTAATATGGTATTCTGTTTATGCTATATATAATGCATTTGAGCAGTTCCTGATATTCAGTACTTGTCTTTTTAATTAGATACAGTTCACTAAAAAAAATTCCTCGATACAATTTTTGTCTAAGCTTTTAGAACTACATAACTTTCCACTATCATTGCTAGTAAATTCTTAGATCAAACTCCTTGAACAATTTTGAATTTAGCAACTTGCATATTTAGTCTTGGAGACTTATAAGAACCTGGTTTATATTTCAAGAGATACCTTCCTCCTATTCTACCATGCATTTAAGAACCTGACCTTCCATCTTATAAAGTTTTTCCAACCTGCTAATTTAATTACTTTGCGGTGTCTAGACACTATAATAACTTTTGTAGAATACTAGTTTAAATTAATAGTTAATGTCACAATACATTATGTTTCAGCATATAGTTACAAGTGTATTTGATGTTTTTTCATTTTTACTTTCATGCATGATAGTCATCCCAAGTTACTCATTGGATGATTAAATTAGTTATTTTCATTCTTTGGTTCCTGAATAGATGTATGAAACTACCATTCTGCATTATAGTAGGCTAGGGATCTCTACATGGATAAAATATTTATACTCTATCTTGGAATGATATATTTTATTTGCACACGAGCAAAGTTTTGAGTTGATATGACACAATATGATTATGAAGTTTGTTAATCGTTTTTTATTATTAATTGATTTGTGTAGGAAAATGATGATTTAGGAGATGCAAGATAAACTTCACGGAGGAGATGATCATCAAGAGGGCTTAGACTAATTTGGAAGAGAAGATATAAATTAATTTCACATGTAATAGTAATACCTTAATTGTGAATATTTTTTATTTTTGAATGGATTAATTTCACATGGAACATTTATGAATGGAAATTGTTTTAGAATTAATCAATATCATGTTTTAGGAGATTTGATCTCAAATTCTAGTCTTATAAAATCTTTTTAAATGCAGTTACATGAACACACTAAAATTGTTCCTAAAATAAAAATAATACATGAACGCTTAAAACTGTACCTAAATATGAGTTAAAGGATCTATAGGAACAATTTTACATACGGGAATATTTTTTGAAACTGTTACTGTAAGCTATAGGAACGATTTTCGAATCATTCCCATAGGCTCAAGCTATAGGAACGATTTTGGAACCATACCCATAGCCCATAGGCTTGGAACCGTTCCTATAGCTTGAGCCTATGGGAACGATTCCAAAACCATTCCTGTAGGCCGAGCATTATAGGAACAGTTATTGAACCGTTCCAGCTATAAGCTTGAGCTTATAGGAACGGTTTTATATATAGGAACACTTTTTGGAACCGTTCTTATAAGCTTGGTCTATGGGAACAGTTTTTTTGGCAGCATGGTCGTAGTTATGAAAACCGTTCCTATAGCCTAGCGAAACGGCAGATTTTAGTACATATGGGGAAATCGTTCACATAGGTCTATGACCACGGTTTTTTATGTTTTGGGAATAATTTTCGACCGTTCCAACAGATCAAAAATGTTGTAGTGGATTATCGTACTAAGAAATATGAAATCATCTTTCATACACATTGAATGTGGCAAGTTGTACACTGTGATGAGCATCGACCAAACAAATGAAGTTGACAATTGACCAAATAGATTGAACTCATCAAAAATATTTCTAGGGTCACTTGCAAAAGAACGATAACACCGATCAAGATGTTTCCATGCTTCATTATTAGAAGGGTGAGTCATAATAGACGTCGGATCACGACTTATAACATATGTCACATCATATATTGAGCTATTTTTGAGACATAAACAACTGCTTCAATATGGGAATTATTAGAAAATATCGAAGAACATTAAACGGTATATCTTTCTGTCTACTAGAAAATTTATCTTTGTATCAAGGATGCTGACATGTTGGGAACTCAGTCAATTTTTCATATTCACGATAATACAAAATGTAGTTGTTTGACATACATGAATTTTCTAATACCCTAGACCAAGCCTTTTAATCATTTTTTCTCGTCTTATGGCTTGTCATCTATTTTGTTATCTTTATGCACCTTTGTGAAAAAAATTAACAAACTGATCATATGCTATCTTACATGCTACATTGTTATTTTTATTTACATGCTTCCAATTTCTTGTCAGTCAGTGTATGTGGCAGGCTTCAGGGTAGGACATAGACCCTGGCCGATCACGCGATCCTAAGTTGGGGCGTGATAGTTTTGCTCGTCGGATGCTGCCTGATGTGTTTTCCAAACTATTCTTCATCCCTTGAAGAGTTGCTTATCTCTGGGTTCTTTTTTTGGAGGGCCATTTATGCTTCATTGGTAGGACTACTTTCAAACTTGTTGTATTTTTTTATAGAAGCGGGGATTTGAATGCTTGATCTATGATCATTTTGATGATGGTAATGAACTTGAAGTTGAGGTGTGAATGTTATCATCTCTGAAGCAATTAATTTTAGCTGCAGGAATTGTCATGTTAATATGGTATTCTGTTTATGCTATATATAATGCATTTGAGCAGTTCCTGATATTCAGTACTTGTCTTTTTAATTAGATACAGTTCACTAAAAAAAATTCCTCGATACAATTTTTGTCTAAGCTTTTAGAACTACATAACTTTCCACTATCATTGCTAGTAAATTCTTAGATCAAACTCCTTGAACAATTTTGAATTTAGCAACTTGCATATTTAGTCTTGGAGACTTATAAGAACCTGGTTTATATTTCAAGAGATACCTTCCTCCTATTCTACTATGCATTTAAGAACCTGACCTTCCATCTTATAAAGTTTTTCCAACCTGCTAATTTAATTACTTTGCGGTGTCTAGACACTATAATAACTTTTGTAGAATACTAGTTTAAATTAATAGTTAATGTCACAATACATTATGTTTCAGCATATAGTTACAAGTGTATTTGATGTTTTTTCATTTTTACTTTCATGCATGATAGTCATCCCAAGTTACTCATTGGATGATTAAATTAGTTATTTTCATTCTTTGGTTCCTGAATAGATGTATGAAACTACCATTCTGCATTATAGTAGGCTAGGGATCTCTACATGGATAAAATATTTATACTCTATCTTGGAATGATATATTTTATTTGCACACGAGCAAAGTTTTGAGTTGATATGACACAATATGATTATGAAGTTTGTTAATCGTTTTTTATTATTAATTGATTTGTGTAGGAAAATGATGATTTAGGAGATGCAAGATAAACTTCACGGAGGAGATGATCATCAAGAGGACTTAGACTAATTTGGAAGAGAAGATATAAATTAATTTCACATGTAATAGTAATACCTTAATTGTGAATATTTTTTATTTTTGAATGGATTAATTTCACATGGAACATTTATGAATGGAAATTGTTTTAGAATTAATCAATATCATGTTTTAGGAGATTTGATCTCAAATTCTAGTCTTATAAAATCTTTTTAAATGCAGTTACATGAACACACTAAAATTGTTCCTAAAATAAAAATAATACATGAACGCTTAAAACTGTACCTAAATATGAGTTAAAGGATCTATAGGAACAATTTTACATACGGGAATATTTTTTGAAACTGTTACTGTAAGCTATAGGAACGATTTTCGAATCATTCCCATAGGCTCAAGCTATAGGAACGATTTTGGAACCATACCCATAGCCCATAGGCTTGGAACCGTTCCTATAGCTTGAGCCTATGGGAACGATTCCAAAACCATTCCTGTAGGCCGAGCATTATAGGAACAGTTATTGAACCGTTCCAGCTATAAGCTTGAGCTTATAGGAACGGTTTTATATATAGGAACACTTTTTGGAACCGTTCTTATAAGCTTGGTCTATGGGAACAGTTTTTTTGGCAGCATGGTCGTAGTTATGAAAACCGTTCCTATAGCCTAGCGAAACGGCAGATTTTAGTACATATGGGGAAATCGTTCACATAGGTCTATGACCACGGTTTTTTATGTTTTGGGAATAATTTTCGACCGTTCCAACAGATCAAAAATGTTGTAGTGGATTATCGTACTAAGAAATATGAAATCATCTTTCATACACATTGAATGTGGCAAGTTGTACACTGTGATGAGCATCGACCAAACAAATGAAGTTGACAATTGACCAAATAGATTGAACTCATCAAAAATATTTCTAGGGTCACTTGCAAAAGAACGATAACACCGATCAAGATGTTTCCATGCTTCATTATTAGAAGGGTGAGTCATAATAGACGTCGGATCACGACTTATAACATATGTCACATCATATATTGAGCTATTTTTGAGACATAAACAACTGCTTCAATATGGGAATTATTAGAAAATATCGAAGAACATTAAACGGTATATCTTTCTGTCTACTAGAAAATTTATCTTTGTATCAAGGATGCTGACATGTTGGGAACTCAGTCAATTTTTCATATTCACGATAATACAAAATGTAGTTGTTTGACATACATGAATTTTCTAATACCCTAGACCAAGCCTTTTAATCATTTTTTCTCGTCTTATGGCTTGTCATCTATTTTGTTATCTTTATGCACCTTTGTGAAAAAAATTAACAAACTGATCATATGCTATCTTACATGCTACATTGTTATTTTTATTTACATGCTTCCGATTTCTTGTCAGTCAGTGTATGTGGCAGGCTTCAGGGTAGGACATAGACCCTGGCCGATCACGCGATCCTAAGTTGGGGCGTGATAGTTTTGCTCGTCGGATGCTGCCTGATGTGTTTTCCAAACTATTCTTCATCCCTTGAAGAGTTGCTTATCTCTGGGTTCTTTTTTTGGAGGGCCATTTATGCTTCATTGGTAGGACTACTTTCAAACTTGTTGTATTTTTTTATAGAAGCGGGGATTTGAATGCTTGATCTATGATCATTTTGATGATGGTAATGAACTTGAAGTTGAGGTGTGAATGTTATCATCTCTGAAGCAATTAATTTTAGCTGCAGGAATTGTCATGTTAATATGGTATTCTGTTTATGCTATATATAATGCATTTGAGCAGTTCCTGATATTCAGTACTTGTCTTTTTAATTAGATACAGTTCACTAAAAAAAATTCCTCGATACAATTTTTGTCTAAGCTTTTAGAACTACATAACTTTCCACTATCATTGCTAGTAAATTCTTAGATCAAACTCCTTGAACAATTTTGAATTTAGCAACTTGCATATTTAGTCTTGGAGACTTATAAGAACCTGGTTTATATTTCAAGAGATACCTTCCTCCTATTCTACTATGCATTTAAGAACCTGACCTTCCATCTTATAAAGTTTTTCCAACCTGCTAATTTAATTACTTTGCGGTGTCTAGACACTATAATAACTTTTGTAGAATACTAGTTTAAATTAATAGTTAATGTCACAATACATTATGTTTCAGCATATAGTTACAAGTGTATTTGATGTTTTTTCATTTTTACTTTCATGCATGATAGTCATCCCAAGTTACTCATTGGATGATTAAATTAGTTATTTTCATTCTTTGGTTCCTGAATAGATGTATGAAACTACCATTCTGCATTATAGTAGGCTAGGGATCTCTACATGGATAAAATATTTATACTCTATCTTGGAATGATATATTTTATTTGCACACGAGCAAAGTTTTGAGTTGATATGACACAATATGATTATGAAGTTTGTTAATCGTTTTTTATTATTAATTGATTTGTGTAGGAAAATGATGATTTAGGAGATGCAAGATAAACTTCACGGAGGAGATGATCATCAAGAGGGCTTAGACTAATTTGGAAGAGAAGATATAAATTAATTTCACATGTAATAGTAATACCTTAATTGTGAATATTTTTTATTTTTGAATGGATTAATTTCACATGGAACATTTATGAATGGAAATTGTTTTAGAATTAATCAATATCATGTTTTAGGAGATTTGATCTCAAATTCTAGTCTTATAAAATCTTTTTAAATGCAGTTACATGAACACACTAAAATTGTTCCTAAAATAAAAATAATACATGAACGCTTAAAACTGTACCTAAATATGAGTTAAAGGATCTATAGGAACAATTTTACATACGGGAATATTTTTTGAAACTGTTACTGTAAGCTATAGGAACGATTTTCGAATCATTCCCATAGGCTCAAGCTATAGGAACGATTTTGGAACCATACCCATAGCCCATAGGCTTGGAACCGTTCCTATAGCTTGAGCCTATGGGAACGATTCCAAAACCATTCCTGTAGGCCGAGCATTATAGGAACAGTTATTGAACCGTTCCAGCTATAAGCTTGAGCTTATAGGAACGGTTTTATATATAGGAACACTTTTTGGAACCGTTCTTATAAGCTTGGTCTATGGGAACAGTTTTTTTGGCAGCATGGTCGTAGTTATGAAAACCGTTCCTATAGCCTAGCGAAACGGCAGATTTTAGTACATATGGGGAAATCGTTCACATAGGTCTATGACCACGGTTTTTTATGTTTTGGGAATAATTTTCGACCGTTCCAACAGATCAAAAATGTTGTAGTGGATTATCGTACTAAGAAATATGAAATCATCTTTCATACACATTGAATGTGGCAAGTTGTACACTGTGATGAGCATCGACCAAACAAATGAAGTTGACAATTGACCAAATAGATTGAACTCATCAAAAATATTTCTAGGGTCACTTGCAAAAGAACGATAACACCGATCAAGATGTTTCCATGCTTCATTATTAGAAGGGTGAGTCATAATAGACGTCGGATCACGACTTATAACATATGTCACATCATATATTGAGCTATTTTTGAGACATAAACAACTGCTTCAATATGGGAATTATTAGAAAATATCGAAGAACATTAAACGGTATATCTTTCTGTCTACTAGAAAATTTATCTTTGTATCAAGGATGCTGACATGTTGGGAACTCAGTCAATTTTTCATATTCACGATAATACAAAATGTAGTTGTTTGACATACATGAATTTTCTAATACCCTAGACCAAGCCTTTTAATCATTTTTTCTCGTCTTATGGCTTGTCATCTATTTTGTTATCTTTATGCACCTTTGTGAAAAAAATTAACAAACTGATCATATGCTATCTTACATGCTACATTGTTATTTTTATTTACATGCTTCCGATTTCTTGTCAGTCAGTGTATGTGGCAGGCTTCAGGGTAGGACATAGACCCTGGCCGATCACGCGATCCTAAGTTGGGGCGTGATAGTTTTGCTCGTCGGATGCTGCCTGATGTGTTTTCCAAACTATTCTTCATCCCTTGAAGAGTTGCTTATCTCTGGGTTCTTTTTTTGGAGGGCCATTTATGCTTCATTGGTAGGACTACTTTCAAACTTGTTGTATTTTTTTATAGAAGCGGGGATTTGAATGCTTGATCTATGATCATTTTGATGATGGTAATGAACTTGAAGTTGAGGTGTGAATGTTATCATCTCTGAAGCAATTAATTTTAGCTGCAGGAATTGTCATGTTAATATGGTATTCTGTTTATGCTATATATAATGCATTTGAGCAGTTCCTGATATTCAGTACTTGTCTTTTTAATTAGATACAGTTCACTAAAAAAAATTCCTCGATACAATTTTTGTCTAAGCTTTTAGAACTACATAACTTTCCACTATCATTGCTAGTAAATTCTTAGATCAAACTCCTTGAACAATTTTGAATTTAGCAACTTGCATATTTAGTCTTGGAGACTTATAAGAACCTGGTTTATATTTCAAGAGATACCTTCCTCCTATTCTACTATGCATTTAAGAACCTGACCTTCCATCTTATAAAGTTTTTCCAACCTGCTAATTTAATTACTTTGCGGTGTCTAGACACTATAATAACTTTTGTAGAATACTAGTTTAAATTAATAGTTAATGTCACAATACATTATGTTTCAGCATATAGTTACAAGTGTATTTGATGTTTTTTCATTTTTACTTTCATGCATGATAGTCATCCCAAGTTACTCATTGGATGATTAAATTAGTTATTTTCATTCTTTGGTTCCTGAATAGATGTATGAAACTACCATTCTGCATTATAGTAGGCTAGGGATCTCTACATGGATAAAATATTTATACTCTATCTTGGAATGATATATTTTATTTGCACACGAGCAAAGTTTTGAGTTGATATGACACAATATGATTATGAAGTTTGTTAATCGTTTTTTATTATTAATTGATTTGTGTAGGAAAATGATGATTTAGGAGATGCAAGATAAACTTCACGGAGGAGATGATCATCAAGAGGGCTTAGACTAATTTGGAAGAGAAGATATAAATTAATTTCACATGTAATAGTAATACCTTAATTGTGAATATTTTTTATTTTTGAATGGATTAATTTCACATGGAACATTTATGAATGGAAATTGTTTTAGAATTAATCAATATCATGTTTTAGGAGATTTGATCTCAAATTCTAGTCTTATAAAATCTTTTTAAATGCAGTTACATGAACACACTAAAATTGTTCCTAAAATAAAAATAATACATGAACGCTTAAAACTGTACCTAAATATGAGTTAAAGGATCTATAGGAACAATTTTACATACGGGAATATTTTTTGAAACTGTTACTGTAAGCTATAGGAACGATTTCCGAATCATTCCCATAGGCTCAAGCTATAGGAACGATTTTGGAACCATACCCATAGCCCATAGGCTTGGAACCGTTCCTATAGCTTGAGCCTATGGGAACGATTCCAAAACCATTCCTGTAGGCCGAGCATTATAGGAACAGTTATTGAACCGTTCCAGCTATAAGCTTGAGCTTATAGGAACGGTTTTATATATAGGAACACTTTTTGGAACCGTTCTTATAAGCTTGGTCTATGGGAACAGTTTTTTTGGCAGCATGGTCGTAGTTATGAAAACCGTTCCTATAGCCTAGCGAAACGGCAGATTTTAGTACATATGGGGAAATCGTTCACATAGGTCTATGACCACGGTTTTTTATGTTTTGGGAATAATTTTCGACCGTTCCAACAGATCAAAAATGTTGTAGTGGATTATCGTACTAAGAAATATGAAATCATCTTTCATACACATTGAATGTGGCAAGTTGTACACTGTGATGAGCATCGACCAAACAAATGAAGTTGACAATTGACCAAATAGATTGAACTCATCAAAAATATTTCTAGGGTCACTTGCAAAAGAACGATAACACCGATCAAGATGTTTCCATGCTTCATTATTAGAAGGGTGAGTCATAATAGTCGGATCACGACTTATAACATATGTCACATCATATATTGAGCTATTTTTGAGACATAAACAACTGCTTCAATATGGGAATTATTAGAAAATATCGAAGAACATTAAACGGTATATCTTTCTGTCTACTAGAAAATTTATCTTTGTATCAAGGATGCTGACATGTTGGGAACTCAGTCAATTTTTCATATTCACGATAATACAAAATGTAGTTGTTTGACATACATGAATTTTCTAATACCCTAGACCAAGCCTTTTAATCATTTTTTCTCGTCTTATGGCTTGTCATCTATTTTGTTATCTTTATGCACCTTTGTGAAAAAAATTAACAAACTGATCATATGCTATCTTAGTTACATTGCAGTCAAACTTAATATTTAATAATTGAGTTGTTTGCTGCCAACTTTGAATATTCATCACAATATTTGTACAATGGTTCATCCTGCAATTTTCAATAACTCATAAATTGTGATGCTTCTGAATTTGGTAACTTTATTTCAATTTCTGGTTGTGAAATTGACGACTCTATATCTACTGCTGCTTAGGTATTTGATAACGAATCTCCTAATTTTGTATGAGGCATTAATAACCTTTCGAGTTCACGGTCGTCATCCAAAACCATATTTCAATACAGTTGCTTAACTGATGTATGAATTATGGATGATGATCCAATATTAAACGATCGATCTCCTAATTCATACAATGTCATGCCTATGAATGACTGCTTATGTAAAATTCATCGATAATAACAAGGTGTGGATCCATTTATATATATGTTCAATGTCACTATGTCACTACTTGTCGGCCTAGATAAAATAAGTTGACACATCGACAACACATACATTTGATTTTGTTACCACTAACAACTTGTAGATTTGAATGGGTAAAGTTCAGAAATTCCTGAGGTCATTCTTGAATTCTTCAAGTAAACCTCAACGGTACATCCAACTACGATCTTTCGTCATAATTCTGTGATATATCACAATAATCACTTATTTCTAAATTTATTTTAAATTTTTCATAGGTGGGGTGGTCCTAGTCCATTCAGGAATTAAATTATTCTAGTTTCACTAAAATATTTTTTTTATATATTCAATTTCAAACGAAATCCCGACATCATTTCTCCATGCTTCTTCAAGTATGCATATCATCTGGACGTATTCTTGGGAAACAAGGGAAATGCTGCTAGAATTTTGCACTGAAGTTAATGTTAAAAAAACATTTAGCCGTAGCTAGAATATTTTTGTTCTCAAATTATTCAATTAGGAACAATTCAGAAATCCTAAATTATTTATTAGTTTTGTACTTCTTTTAGACAACAATACAATCTTCTAACAAAACCAATGTAGAATTAATATATTATGATTCAATAGTCGATAAATTAGTAACACTATCAACTCACGAGTCATAAATTTTTTTTTTGTTTAAACCCTATAATTAATCCCATAGTTTTACGATTTAATTAAATTACTGTATGAATATTAAACATGAGATTAATTAATGCTAACATGAAATTATAAAACATGTGATGAAATATGAATATATAAAAAGCTATTAATTAGACATAAAATTATTAAACATCATGTCAAACATGAATTTTAATTAGTTAATATTAAACATGAAATTAAACATATTAATTATTAAAAAAAATATATTAAACATTATATTACACAATTAATTGATTGATTAAACATGATATTAAGAAACAAACCTAGTCGACGTGGGTAAATCACGAGCATACTTTTTCTAACTCTCACTAAACACCTAAAATAAAACAATAATAATTAAATAAAGTTAATTATCAAAATATATTAAATGCTTTATATTATATATTATGAATATTATAAACTTTTTATTATAGTTTGTAAATATATAAATTTTTATATTATATTATATATTATAAAAAATCAATCAATTGATCGGAAGGAGGGGAGGACTCCATTGCTTGTCGTGGGCCGCCGATTGAGAGTTAGGATTTGAGCTGGAGAGAGAGAGAGAGCTTTGAAGCCCTAACCCTAATATGAGTGCTTCTGAGACCAAACCTAGGATGAGTCATTCTAAAGTCAAGTAGAGCAAGCTTAGAGTACTTTTGATATTTACCTAAATACGACTTATTTGAGGCTAAGTTAGATGGTCTGAAGGAAAATCCCAAGATGGGGAGTTTATGTGAAGCCCTCTGCCTATAAGACCAAGTCCGAACCTTTCGAAGTTGACTCAATTACTTTTGTGGCAAGCCGTAGTGAAGATGATTCCTAAATTGATTTTTTTGATATTGACACTCGAGACAAGTGATTTTGAGGTAGAGTCCAGTTCTTTACATGTTTGTGTTATTCTGGTCTCAACTTGACTCAAACCACTTGATAAATCATCGTCTACAACCATCAATTTAGTGGCTTAATTTATTGAAGACACCAACATAATCAAACAATCATTAATAACCTCACACCGGTAAAATAGGCTATCTATTTCGCGATTGGTATTTCTTTTCTAAAATTAGTAAGCTTACATAGAAAGTCAAATTTGATGTAAGCATCACATTCTCTATGTGTATTTTGCATATGCATGTGTTTCCTAAGAAGTCTATCTTTTGAGTCCAATCAAATGAAATGACTTAAATGGTAAGAACAAACTTGATCAAACACAATTGTTCATATTGAGCACAATGCTCATCATCATTTCTAAATATTCATACGATATTTGTTTCCATTCTATAAAATTCAATTTTTTCTTCCAACTTTGCTCTCTTTTTTTTTTTAAGAAAAAAAGGCTCCTTGGATTATGTCAGAATCTAGTTAGAAGAATCAGAGTTCTGCACATCTCTAGGAACGATACATTGAATATAGACGGAATACTTACATTATTTTTTATAGCATGCAGTACAAAAAAGGTAAGGAAGAACTAACAAATTATTACAATCCATTACACTAGAGCAAGTTAAAGACAAAGGAACTTCTTGATCATTCTTCTAGATGTGAATGTTAGACTCTGAAGAGCTGTAGTTAGTGTTGATCTTCAAAGCTTGCTTGACCATGTTATGAGCTTCCACATTCATACCCATGTTAGATGAATTTGTAGATTGTCAGATAATAGTGTAATATCAGAAATGAGGTTGCTTAAGGACCAAGGAGGCTTGAAACTTCTATTCAAGATATTTGTAAGCCTCAAGCAATCTGAAAACACTTTAATGTGTTTAATACCCAGGATTTTAGCAATAAGAATACTTATCTATAGAGCTCAACTTTCAGCTGCTAGAGGAGAAGCAGCTTTGTCATTGCTCATACCTTGAGTATTATCCTGTCATCTTTGTCAGTGAATAGAAAACCAAATCCAGCTGCATTGCTATCATTGCAAGCAGCATCAAAGAAAATGTTGAAACAATTGGATTGATTAGAGGAGTTTGTTTGTAGGACTTCCCTAGCATTAGCTTGATCTTCTGTTCTAGGTGGTCTCTCATCCACATTTGGATAGTTGAAGTGCCCCTTTGGGATACTGCATCATGAGGTAGTTTGGAGACAATGGTATCTAATAAGGCTCTCCATATAATATTTTTGAAGCAGCCATCATTCCTATTCCTCTAGATGTGCTATGTCACGCCCCGACTCAGGGTACGCGTGATCGGCCAAGGTACGGGTCAGTACCCCAAAGTCTGCCCTATGCACTGACCAACACTCATAGAAATATAATCAGAATAACATTGAAGTCATAAACGGAAGCAACAGTACCAACTTTATTAGCTGTTTGAAATCAATTTTATCAAACCAAGTTCGAAAACATCATAGGTTTTAAGATAACATCCAAAAGTTTTCAAGAAACATCACAACGTTTTACAAAAATAACACAGTGCATAAACATGACTCTACTAGACACGACTACGACTAACAAACTGCTAGCTATGAGATCTGCACCCACGCATGCTCTACTGCGTGCCATGCCTCCAAGTCGTACCTCACTAGTCGGGCTCTGCAAAATAACAATAAATAAATCGTGAGTTCACGAGGAACTCAGTGAGCGGTTCTTCCGAACATCCACTTAAAACCTCGACAAATAACACATATAAGGAATTTAAAATAAGATCACACCACATAAGTTAATCAATTGCCAAGATAGAAGAATGGATGAACCAGCCTCTCGGGCCCTTATCTATTTCAGTAGTTTGGCCACTAATAGCCCCAATTATAAATGGAAGGTTTGATTCTTCCCTCTATGAAACCAGGTCGGTCGGCCTATCCACAACCAGCTCATAAGGGCGTCTCAACCATGAACTATCATATCTCGGATCCGTCGATTAGGATGGACACTAGTCTCATGAATCCTCCGGGTTAGGGATAGTTAGTCCCACCCAACTCAGGTCTACCGTCAGCGTGGCCCACTGACAGAATCTCAAGACCCTCCGCCACTCGGGTCTAACACCTAGCGGGCTAGCTGGTGCAATCTCAAGACCCCATAAAACCGATGAGTAGTGTGGTAGCCGCTCGGCTATTGACACTGTTCAGTAGACCATCTCAACCACAACCGAATCAGGTTGTGCATACTTCCTCATGTTTTGCTTTCCGGGCGTTGCCCGTGTCCGACCCTACCCCCTCGGGTCGCATTATTTGGATGTTGAAATCCGCTGACTATCCCTAGATGTAGAACCTAGCAAGTGTACTTGTTTCTAAGTTGAATGTCACAACAAGGTACCAAGATATTTCTTTCTAATGTTGTTAGAACGTACTGAATATAGTTTAGTACGCGGCCTACCATTAATAACACCACTTACCAAATATATCACGAGCATCAATTTTCCTGTACCAGCCGAATATAAGAGGATAATTTCAATAATAAAACTGATAAGGGACATGCAATAAACATAGCAACATTTAGGCATAATATCTGAGAATTTAATAAACCTTCCCTTAGCATTATATGTCATAACAATCATCCCCATGTATGCAATAGCAAGAATATTTCCTTAATATGATAATATAGATCTATCACCAAGCATTTCATATGACAAGCGAGAAATCTCATAGCATGAATATGATTTAACATCAAACGAGAAAATATGAACAACTAATTAAATCATTCGATTTCCTCCCTTACCCTTGCTCGGCCGAAGCTTGAGCAAGGTAAGACCTTGCTCGGCCAGGCCTTCTAGGTGGAAAAGGGCTGGAATTCAGCAATAATTCACACGCATCGGCCTACTGATCTAATGTTTAACAAGAAGAAGATGATCCAAGGGTTGTGAGCCGCTCGAGGGAATTGGGAAAATTTTTGGCTTGACCTTTCCCCTTTTTTCCTATTCGGCCAGCCCTCAAATCCTACAAAACTCGATCATAAAATCAACAATCAAGACTACGCTATTCATCCGAAGTCCAAACACGAGAAAACCACGTCAATCGATGAGAAAACATCGCGTAAAACTCGATTTCTACATTCTTAGGGTCGGCCACCTGCCTCCCCTCTCTAAATCGACTAACCACTCACCTCTATTGGATCAAAAGACGAGATCGAAGAAGATGAACTCCGAGATCTCGGCGTCGATGCGAGCTCGACATCGATCTCCCTCTCCTTCCTTGGGCTGTGTGCGGCTCCTTCCTGGAGCCGCACGGCTGCTAGGATGAGGGGTTTTATTCCCCCTCACCACTTGACTAATTTACCCCTATCCAATAACTTGAACCTCCTCATACGACTCCACCTGACCGGGTCAATTCCCGACTCGAACCGTGAGCCCAACTCAACCCAACTCGAGTCAACAAACAAACTCACCCACCCAATACCAACATTAGGTTATAACTTAAATTAATTATACCTGCTATTCGAGGCGATCTCGCGACTCGGTCCGGCTAGCTCCCGACTCGATGGGCTGCACCACAAAAAATTTTATATTAGGAAACCGCGGGTATTACAACCTTCCCCCCTTAAGGAAAATTCATCCTCGAATTTAGTTGGGTTACAAGGACTTACCGACTCTTCAAATAAGGAAGGGTAGCTCTCCCTCATGTCCCGCTCTACCTTCCAAGTGGTGCTCCCACCTAACTTTTACCAAGGGAATTTCCTTGGACCTCAACTTCCTGATCTGCCGGTCAAGTATCTCCACTAGCATCTCCTCATACGAGATCACCGTGTCCACCTCAACCGCAGTCGGCTTGATTACATGGGACTCATCCCTCACATATCTCCGGAGCATTGACACATGGAAAATTGGGTGAACTCTGCTCAGACTAGGAGGCAAAACTAGTTCATAAGCCACTGCGCCTCTTCGCTTGAGGATAGGGAAAGACCCAATGAACCTAGGACTCAACTTTTCTTTCTTCCCAAATCGGAGCACCTCTTTCATAGGAGAAACCTTTAGGAATACTAAGTTGCCCTCAGCGAACTCCAACTCTCTAGCTTTCTTATCGGCATACATTTTCTGGTGACTCTGAGCCGCCAACAATCTTTCCTTTATCAGCTGCACCTTCTTCACCGCCTCCTTTACCAAGTTAGGACCAATCAGGAGAGTCTCTCCTGTCTCAAACCAGCCCACAGGAGACCTACACCGTCGCCCATATAACGCCTCGAAGGGAGCCATGCCAATGCTATTGTGATAGCTATTGTTGTAGGCAAACTCGATCAACTGCAGGTGTTTCTCCCAACTGCCCGCTAGGTCCAGAACGCAGGCCCTCATCATGTCTTCCAAGGTTTGGATGGTTCTCTCAGACTGTCCGTTGATGGAAAGCCATGCTGAAATGCACTTGGGTGCCCAAGGCTTCTTGGAAAGACTGCCAAAATCGAACTGTGAACTGGGTACCTCGATTTGATATGATCATCACTGGGGGTACCGTGGTAAGCCACGATTTTGTTTAGAAACAGTCGGGCATACTGCTCCGCAGAAAAGGTCGTCTTCACTGGAATGAAGTGCGCGGTCTTGGTTAACCGGTCCACTACCACCCAAATAGATCGAGTCAAAGTCGCCTTTTGACCTAGGCAACCCAGTCACCAGGTCCATGGTCATTTTCTCCCACTTCCACTCGGGCACTTCGAGGTTCTGCAGCAGCCCCGCGGGCTTCAGGTGTTCGGCCTTTACCTGCTGACAGACTAGACATTTGGATACAAACTCTGCTACCTTTCTTTTCATGCCCTTCCACCAGTAATTCTATCTTAAATCCCGATACATTTTGGTGGCCCCTAGATGCATCATATAAGTGGAACGATGACCTCACTCTAGGACTTGTCTGCGCACCTCTGCCATATCTAGCACCATAATTCGATCTTTGAATCTCAACACACCCTCTGAGTCCAATCTGAATTCATTCTCTGCATCGCCTCTCTACACTAAGTCCGTCGTCAGCGTACAAAAGGTGTCCTCTCCCTGCGCGGCACACAACATACCCACCAGTGTGTCACAAAGGCACATGAAGTTGTCACTGTCAAGGTTGTACCCCCATCTAGGCACAGCGCCAGCTCTCGAGCTAGAGGCCTCCGCTTGATTTCCAGATGAGCCAAATTGCCCATGGATTTTTTGCTTAGAGCATCTGCTACTACATTGGCTTTCCCCGGGTGGTACATAATGGTGCAGTCATAATCTTTTAGGAGCTCCAGCCACCTCCTCTGCTTGAGGTTTAGCTCCTTTTGGGTAAGCAAGTACTGGAGGCTCTTATGATCCGTATAGATCTCGCAAGTCTCCCCGTACAGATAGTGCCGCTAGAGCTTCAGTGCAAAAACCACCGTCGCTAGCTCTAGGTCGTGCGTCAGGTAGTTTCTTTCATGAACTTTCAGCTGGCGGGACGCATAGGCTATGACTCTGCCAAACTATATCAAAACGCAGCCTAGGCCAACTCGAGAGGTATCACAGTAGACTACAAACCCTCCTGAGCCGAAAGATACGACCAACACGGGTGCCAATGTCAAGCATTCCTTGAACTTCTAAAAGCTCGCTTCACACTTGTCGTCCCAAACAAATTTGACCTTTTTCTGAGTCAACCGAGTCAAAGGGGCTGCAATCCTGGAGAAGTTCTCTATGAACTTTCGGTAGTACCCGGCCAATCCAAGAAAACTGTGGATCTCAGTCACGCTGGTTGTCCGCCTCCAGTTCTGCACCGCCTCCACCTTTGCAGGGTCTACCCTTATCCCTTCCTTGGACACCACATGACCCAGGAACCCTACACTTCCTAACCAGAATTCACACTTGGAGAATTTAGCAAACAACCGATGCTCTCTGAGGGTTTCAGGACCATCCTCAAGTGCTCAGAGTGCTCCTCCTCACTCTTGGAGTATACTAAAATATTGTCAATGAAGACTATCACAAAACTATTCAGGTACTCCTTAAATACCTCGTTCATCAGGTCCATGAAAGCAATAGGTGAATTGGTCAGACTAAAAGACATCACTAGGAACTCGTAGTGGCTATAACGAGTCCTGAAGGCAGTCTTGGGCACATTGCAGTCCCAGATTCTCAACTGATGGTATCCGAACCTTAAGTCTATCTTCGAAAACCATCGTGCCCCTTGTAGTTGGTAAAACAAATTATCTATCCTCAGCAATGGGTAACAATTCTTGATTGTCACCTTGTTCAGCTGCCTATAGTCGATGCACATGCGCATCGACCGATCCTTCTTCTTCGTAGCCTTGAAAATTTGATTTGGCTAAGATTGCCTCGCCCGTAGGCGTTGATACTAGAAATGGCTCGTCGAGTAAAGAATGTGTCATAGGTAACTCAACAGCAAATTCGATAGATACAAACGAGTGTGTAGCACTCGGATCAAACAGAACATATGCAGCAGATTAACATACTAAAATAGTACCTGTCACTACTGCTCTAGATGCCTCTGCCCCATCGTGGTTTATGGCATAAACTCGGGCAGACGATTTCTCAGAGTTACTAGCCTGTGGTCCTCTACTCTGCATCTGACCTTTCTGTGCCACTGACCCCACTAACATCGGCACTTTTCCCTTTGACGGCTCAGCTCTCTGGCCACCTCTGTTAAGGCAATCCTTCCTAAAGTGTCCCACCTGCCCACATCTGAAACACGCATCTATGCGGCCATAGCAAGCTAGCCAGTGTTTCCGATTACAATGACCACAATGCGGCATGTCCGACTTTTGCGTAGCGCCCCCTAACTCTGCTTGTCTTACCGCCCCTGACCCTGAGCCTCTATGGCCCTGGCTACTGTTGTGCCCACGGCTCTACTGGTGATCTGTGGTGGTCACAGTCCCCTCCGAATGCCACGGCCAACCTCCTGACCCTTGAGACCGAAACTTTTTCTTGGGCGGCCCATCTTTCCTCTCGAATGGCACCAGTGCTTCCTTTTGGAGGGCCTTATCCACCACCCGTGCAAATGTGGAGTCTTCGGTGTAATGGATAAGCTTGCCTATCTGAGGTCTCAGACCCTCCACGAACCTCTTCACCCTGGCGGTCTCGGTAGCCACTAGAGTTGGGTGGTACCTAGAGAGCCGGGTGAACTCCATATCATACTCAACTACTGTCATACCTCCAGACTAGCGCAGCAGCTCAAAATCTCGTGCACGCTTATCGCGGACACTCATCGGCAAATACTGATCCTCAACAGCTGTCTTAAATTCTTCCCAGGTGGGAGGTGGTGCATGTGCTGCCTTACAGACCCTCTATGTATGCAACCAATATTTGGTAGGTGCCTTTAACTGCAGGCTAACCATGTGCGTCGCCGCCTCTGAGGAACATCCCAGCTCTATACACAGCTCGTGACAATCCCCTAGAAACTCGGTGACTTCCACTTGCTGGTCTGTACCGGTGAATACTGGCGGCCTGAACTTGATGAAATCTACGTATGTAGGTGCCCTCGGGTCCCTGACCTGAGATGCTACCCGCTCAGCCACCTTCGGTACCACAGGGGCCGCGGGTACCGGCTGGGGTGGTTGCTGCTGTTGCATCTGTTGTCTTAACTCCTGCTCCCTGTGGAGCGCTTCTGTTAGTTGACCTACCTGTGCCTGAAGTTGCACAACCGCCGAATCCTGGCCCTCTACCTCAGACTGCTCTCTGTCATGACCCCGACCCTGACCTCCGCCTCGCCCCCGGCCTCGGCCCCGACGTTCGATGGAATTGCTACCACTACCACTCAGAGCAGCATTTTGAGCAGCATCAAAGAAAATGTTGAAACAATTGGATTGATTAGAGGAGTTTGTTTGTAGGACTTCCCTAGCATTAGCTTGATCTTCTGTTCTGGGTGGTCTCTCATCCACATTTGGATAGTTGAAGTGCCCCTTTGGGATACTGCATTCATGAGGTAGTTTGGAGACAATGGTATGTAATAAGGCTCTCCATATATGATTTTTGAAGTAGTCATCATTCCTATTCCTCTAGATGTGCCATAAGCTAGCTATAATACTACCAATTAGAGCATCCTTGCAAGGTTTAGTCAGATTCATACCCTCTTCAAGCCACTTTCCATTGTGCAAGGAACCCCTTAGCTCAAATTTATAGCCCAGAATATTTTTAAAATCATTCCAGAATGCTTTGGCAAATTCACATTTAAAGAAAATGTGTTGAGAACTATCCTCATGCATGTTGCAGATAAAGCATTTGCTTTGCTCAATTTTTATAAATCTAGAGAGATAACAACCAGTAGGAAGCCTACCTAAAAGCAATTTCCAAGCAAAAGTTTTTGCCTTGGGGATGATTGAAGCATTCCAAAGTCATTTCCAGTTGTAATTGAAACGGTTGGTGGTACCTTCATTTTTCTTAACAAAATTGTAGGCAATCTTTGAATTGAGCTTGCCTTTTTCTTTGTAGGTCCATATCCACTTATCTTTCTCATAATTATTAGGTAAGTAGATATTTAGGATCCTTTCTTTAAGAGAGGAGCCAAAAATCTCTGAAATCAATCTGCTATTTCATTCTCTATCACTAGTCAGTTCTGAAACTGATTTAAAACTTTAGATTTTCTGAGTATTAATGTAGGTAGGCCACCAATTGAAAGGGAGGTTGCCAACCCAGGGGTCTCCTATAATGTCAGTATCATCCACATTGCCAATTCTCTTTGATAATCCCAATCATAGTTTCTAAATAGAGCTTTGGATACTTTTAAAGGTCCAAGATCCTGAATGAAACATCTCTCCAGGGGTGCAAATCCTTATATCTTGCTGATAATAATCTGGACCAGGGAAGCTCATTTTTGTTAAGCAAAGGCAAAATCTTTCGATCTTGAATAGAGGTCTTAATAATGGATAAGTCCCTAACACCTAGACCTTTATGCAACTTGCTAAATGTGATTCTTTTCTAATTCACCAAGTGAATTCCTTTCTTCTTAGTATTGAGGCTCCAAAGAAAACTTTTTAGCACCCTCTTATATTTTTCAATCACTTTGTCATTAACATGAGAAGTGACCAAGTGTGAATTGGTATTGAGTTCATAACTGAATTCAAAAGAAGAGTAACCTTGTCGACTTGTGATATGGTTCTATCAGCCCAACTTTTAATTTTATTCATACATTTGTCCATTATCAACTTTTGATTATTGGTATATAGTCTTTTTTTGTCAATAAATGTGCCTAGCTACTTCAAGGGCAGGGCCCTTTCCTTGATATTGAAAATTCTACAAATGTCAAGCTTGATATTTGATACTTGTGAGGCAGTTTCCAGGAAATATGATTTCAGATTTGCTTTTGTTGATTCTCTGATAGGTGGTATTGCAGTATTTCTCAAGAACTGATTTCAATTGAAGACATGAACTCTTGCAACATTCAACGGTGACCAAGATTTCAATTGAACTCTTGAAACATGAACTGATTTCCTTATCAACATGAACACAAAGAATAAATGAGAAACTTTACAGCCCCTACATTTAAAAGCCCATTGTCAACTGATTCCTTTATGAGCGATGAGAGTAGTTACTAAGGATGATAAATAGGTAAGGAGACAAGGGGTCTCCTTGCCTCCCTTATAGCTTTTAAATCCAAAAGAACTAATATTGTTGACACAACAATTGTACGAGGAAGATTTGAGGCAGGCTAAAATCCAACCTCTGATAGAATTTGGAAAATTCATCATAATCATAATTTCTTCCAAAGCTTCCCAAGAAACTCTATCGAAAGTCTTATCTAGGTCTAATTTGAGGATGAAGTAAGACTTCTTTCTTTTAGAGCTACTGATGATATTTAGAACTCCTAAAACCATGATGATATTATCATGTATTTGTCTTTTCTCCACAAAGACCACTTGCTGTTCTGATATAAGTTCCCTTATAAAAGGCTTAATTTTGTTTACTAGAACATTGGAGAGTATTTTGTAGGAAATATTGCACAAGACAATTGGCCTGAAATCAGATATAAGCCTAGGATTATTTTTCTTGGGAATGAATACTATATTGGTTTGCCCCCATGTGTCAAGAATGACTGCTTTACGATGGAAATCATTGAATGCTCTAACCAAAGAATCTTTAGCTGAATCCCAAAAATGAATGTAAAATTCTAATTAAGGTGAACCCATCAGGGCAGTGGCCTTTTCTCTCCCCATAATGTTTATAGCATTTTTGATTTCATGTATTGAAAATGGCTTTGGAAAGATCTTGAAAGCTGCAATTTGGATTTCTTCTCCAGCTAAGATTCTTAAATTGATGCCAGTCAAACTTTTGGATTTCATCATTTCTCCATAAGTCTCTATACCATTTGGCAAAGGCTTCTACTATTGATTTAGGTTGGTTTAAACATAAGCCATCCACCTCAATTTTTGTTATATAGCTTATTCTTTTTCTTAAACTTCACTAAGTTATGAAAATATGTAGTGTTCTTGTCATTGTGCTCCAGCTAGGTAGACCTTGCCTTGGACCACCATTTAACATGAATCTGTCTGCTTCGGGCCATGGACTTATTGATTAGACACTTCAGTCTAAGCTCATCCTGTTCATTACACTGGTTGTTAGCTTCTATCTTTTCCAGAACTTCAATTTCTTGCATGGTGGTATTGAGTGCCTTCTTAAGAGAATCCAAGTCCTTCTTACTCCACTGCTCAAGTTATTTACTTAGTTTTTGAGAACTTTGCTAAATGTTCCATTGCACAGTTGTTTTTATTGCAATTTTCCCAAGCATTTTTGATAATTTGATGAGCATCTTCATACTCCAACCAGTAAAGTTCAAAAGGAAATTTTCTCTTAGGAATAATAGAAAGGTTCTCAGGCCTAGTATTGATAAGAATTGGCCTATGGTCAGAGGTCAATCTGTTCAGATGATAAACCTAAGTTTTGCTGAATGTTGAGAGCCATTCTTCACTGGCGTAGGCTCTATCAAGCCTAGCAAGCACTTTTCTTGAACCCCCTTTTATTGTTTCACCAGGTGAATTTTGTCCCTATGAACTTCAAGTCTATAAGTCCAGTTGATGAGCAAATTTTTTTGAATGATTTTAAAGCATTACCAAAGATCAAGGGTCTGCCACCTAGCTTGTCTTCAAAATTGTCAATGCAATTAAAGTCCCCAGCAATTAGCCATGGAGTATCCTTTAAGTCAATACTACTGAGAAAATTCCATAATTGCATCCTTTCTTTTGCATTAGTACTTGCATATACCTTGGAAAAAAGCCAAGGTCTACATCCTTGTTTATTGATTGACATATGAAGGATTTGCTTACAACTATATAACATTTTGGCCTCAGAAAATTCAATTTTCCTTGCAAATAAAATTCCTCGGGCCCTTCCATTCTCAGGTATAAAAGAACCAGCCAATTTTTGTCCCAACTTCTTAATGCAATAATCTGAGTTCTCTTCACCAAGGTGTGTTTCCAACAACGGTATCATATCAAATTTGTGTTTTTTTTTTCAAAAAATGTGAGGTAGTCCCACCTAGAAACTTTGAGGCCACCTTTGATATTTCCACCGAGTAGCTTCATCCTTGATCAATTTTAAAATTTTGGTTTCCTAAACTGATTCCGCCAGTTTAGGATCATTAGAATGCTTTTTTTCTTAACTCTATTTTGTTTCAAATTGAGGGGAATGTTGTTTGAATGTACACTCGGACATAAATTTTCTAATTCTAGTGTCTTTGACAAGAGAGCTACACTCAAGTAATTGGTTTGATCCTTCACTGATTGAGTCTTCATTGAGTATCACCTTGTTGGCTGCAATTGAGAGGTATCAATCAATTTCTTGTGGAAATCATCCACTTTTTCCCCCCAAATTTATGAGAATTTTAATTGGGTATGTATGATTCGAAGACCTGATCCTTAGGGGAAATTACATCCAAGATTTTATTCCCTTTGTTTTTGAAAGGATTAAGACTTGCTCGAGCATTAACAAGGTTCATTTTGGAGTTGTTATCAGTAGGTGCATTCATATCATATGAATATGATGTTGTCATGTCACACTACAAGAAATGTAGTGATTTTCGATAAGTCATTAGAGTCGAAAAGGGGTCGAAAGTTTGTCGAAAATATTGATTTACCGATCAAATTTCGACTAATTTTTTAGGCTAAAATTTACGTCAGTAAAACCTTGGTCGAAATGGATACCGACAATTTATCGACAAAAAATATTGTCGGATACCAATGTTTTAATCGAAAAGTTGTTGATAGTTCCTCGGTAACTACCGACAAAAGTTTTGTCGGTAGCTCATCGGTAATTACCGACTATAAATACTATCGAAAAAGTGGTCGATAATTACCGACTACTTTCCTACCATATTCCATTCGAAAAGTGGTTGGTAATTTCCAACGACATGTCATTGAAATTTTGTCAAAAACTTAATATCGAAAAGGGGTGATCCAAGTGCACAAAGCAATTCCAATTTTTTTTCCTATTAATTATATGTGGAAAATTGGATATATAATTCATGAATTATAAGATTTTAAATTGCAGACTACTCCATGCACCTGTGAATTACAATTCTCCAGGTATAAATTAATTAATTGTCCTCAAAATAAAAGACTTCATTTTTTCTTGTCGTGAACACTAAAACAAGTGATAGAATATTATAGCTCTTCAATATACACAACTACAAAAAAAAGACTACATCATCTTGAGATAGAGAAAGAGAGATCTCAGAAAGAGAAGCAAGTGTGTCTCAGCACGAGTACAAAGAGAAGGAGTGGCCGCCGCCGGCACCGCCATGGCTGAGGCGCGACGACGATGACGACGATGAAGAAGACTCTCTGTCGATGCACCGACAGAGGTGGAGGAAGTCTTCGACGGAGCATGGCAACTTGAGCAGGCCCTGCGAGCGATAGTCGTAGGCCTCCTGCGCGGCCTCGAGGAGCCGCTTGAAGAGGGGGGGGGTGGTAGAGGTAGGAAATAGGGATGACAAACTTCCGGAAGCCACCCTCTTCCCCTTCGAGGCTGACGCGGACGGTGAGCGAGCCCTTCTTCACCTCCATCCACTTCTCATGCATCTCGTTCTCTAATCTAGATGCGCAAGACTCACCCGTTCGAGAACAGAGTTGACGTTTGAGCCACCTGCCTCCGGCAGCGCCTCCTCAGTCTCACTGAAATCGTCTCCGGCTCCACGGGAATCGTCGAGCCGTGACCGTCCTAGCTACCGCGGAGTCCAAAGCCGTCCCTGATGAGGGGCGTAACCGCAGAGCAGAGATCGGTGGCGTTCATAGGTTGGCATCGAGAGGAGGAAAGTAAAATTGTGAGATTAGGGATTTTGGAGGGTTACGGGGAGAAATAAATATATGGCGGAAGAAATTAAGAAGATGGGTCAACTAAAAAAATAGGGCGCAAACTATTTTGACGAGTGGGTGGGATAATAAAGAGGAATCCGCGCGGGAAAAATTTTTATCAACTAAAATTTGGACAAAAATTTGTCGATAACTTTTTAATCTTTATTTATAATTTTTCGACTCAGTTTTGGTTGAAAATTTCTATCGATAATTATTTTCGATGACGAAAGTCATCAGAACTTTAACGAAACTTTTTGACGATCGATTCTCGTCGGAAGTTGTGGTCGATAAGTTCAGTATAAAAATATGTCATTAATATTTCCGACAAACTTGCGACTAGAAAATCTGTTGGAAATTATTTCCGACCAAATTTTCGACGAAAATTCATCGATAATAATATGATAATTTTTTACTCATTTTGGTCGAAAAATTTTGTCGGTAACTCTTTCCGACGCTATTGGTCGTCGGAAATATAACGAAAATTTTCGACGACATCTTCTCGTCGAAAGTTGTGATCGATAAATCCAAAGTTTCTTGTAGTGTCACTCTCCTGCAAGCTCCCCAATTTTTCAAAGCCATTCGAAGATTTGACATCCATTTCAACTTTCTTTTTCTTCCATAGATATCTTCTTTCTATTTATGACTTGTCAAAGACCATATAAGTTAAGTTCAGGATTTTTGTTGATAAATGCATTTTTCTTAACAAGTTCTTTTCCCTGATTAGGAATGATAATTTTATCAAGATCATTAGCAGTGATAGGTGAAGTGTTGACCGTAGCTGATGCACATTGTTTAGTGCCCAATTTTCTCACAATTGTAGCATAATTTTGAAATATTCTCAAATGCAATCGCTTGCTAGAATCTACATTCAGCTCCATTGATCTAAAAGCCACTAGGTAGTCCTTGGAGAGATCCCACGGTATATTATATACCCGGACGAATTTAGCTCTTTGGCTCCTTAAGAAAACTTTGGTCTTAATAATATAATAAATATTAATATAAAATTTATAACAGTCTGCTCTGAGCTATTCCAATTTCCAAGGAAATTTTTGTGGCATGTGTTTCAAGTTTCAAACTCCTTAATTAGGCAGCATTCTCTAACAAACCTTGCATATCTCGTGTTGACCAAGTAAAATTGATTTGGATCAGCGTGCTGCGTGCGGGTTCGGAAACATTCCCCCGGTCCATCGAACCGCTGACCATTGACCATCGACCAATTCAATTACTTCCTCAACCTGCAACTAACCAATGTGCGCTTCAGCTCGAGTGTGGAACGTGAAACGTACGCGGCTCGGCCGACATCAAAGAATGTAAAACCTACCTTGTAGTCCACAAGTCTCAGTACGGTGGGACCCGATCGCTGGTGGTTACTTCCTCCAATTACAAGGCAGGTAGAGTTCAGTGCGACATCAAAGTTCATTCACCCTCCGACGCTGGTTGTACGCCACGTCGCACTTTCGTGACGTAAGTCGTGGCTAGACTCGATTAGAGAAGGTTTCGTGGCTGAGTCGGCCGTGAAATGTATTTTGGGCTGTTGTATCCTGCTCCTGCCAATCGTTTGCGGGTCCAAGCGGATCGTCGGGCCTGTGTGAGGCCACATCAGCCGTGATATGTTTCAGGGTAGGTTGCATGTCACTCCGCAACGAATCTTCCTAGCAGGATCCGAAGTATTCCACTAGTGTGTAGAGAGAGAGAGAGGAAGAGAAGAGCGAGTGGAGAGAGAGAGAGAGAGAGAGAGAGCGTGCACCACAAGCCACCTCTATTTCTCATCCTCTGCGAAACCCTAGTGTTCCCCTCTGCTTACGCACCCAGATCTCGACCTCTTTCATCCTTGAATTGCTTGCATCATTTGATTGGATTCTCAAGCCATTCTTCTCCCTTCGGTTTGATCTACTCCGTTTGACAAATCTTGTTTCAATCCCTTATCTAGTGTTTTATTGCGTGTGATCGAGTAAATTGTGTGTGAAGATTTAGTAGCAGTTAGCTGCATTGTCTTGAATTCTGATCTCCGATCTGTTCCAAAGCAGGATCGGAGCTTGTATTTGATTATTCAACTTCTGTTTTGGAGCTTCTTTGATTGGTTTTCGGAGGGATTTCGTGGCTAAATAGGTGGGATCCGGGGTTATGTTGCTGAATTAAGAGTCCCTAGTGATGGCAGCAGTGTCGGGTAACGCGGTGGTGGTGCCGGTGGAGCCAATGCAGTTCCCTGTGAGCGGCGGCAGCAGTAACGAGGTGCCGAGGCAGTGGTATATGGATGAGAGGGATGGGTTCATCTCATGGCTGCGGGGTGAGTTCGCGGCGGCCAATGCTATAATCGATCTGTTGATGAATCACCTCAGGGTCACTGGCGAGCCGGGGGAGTACGACCAAGTCGCTGGGTGTATCCACCAGCGGCGATTCCACTGGAACCACATCCTACACATGCAGCAGTACTTCCCGGTGGCTGATGTCAGCTACGCGCTTCAACAAGTGGAGTGGAGGCAACGTCAGCAGACGCCTCAGAGGCATTCCTACAGCGTGAAGGAGAAGGACGGTAGAAAGTCCGGATTTGGGCATAGGTATGGGCATCGGTATGATGGGGTTCGAGAGAGTTATTTATCTCCGGTTTCAGCTATGGCTGTGTCTGATGATGGCATTGCTGATAAGAGTGAAGGAAGACTGGACACATTCAAGGATGGAAACCTTAAAAGAGATGCCCAGACTTCGCAGCCTAAGGATTTATCGGTCAATGCTGAGAAGGATGGTGAGAATTGGCTTTGTTTTGGAGTCTGTCGTGCTACATATATTCTGTCCTTTTAGTTACGTGATATAATCTATGCTTGTATTTTGGAAAAGACAGAATGTTTTGCCGATAGCAAATGATTTTATAACTAGAATGGATAGTCCATTAATGCATTCTCAATTTGCCATTTTTAGCTTGTCTATAGCATCTTTAAGCCATGATTTTCATGTCTCAAATTAGTAATATCTAACATGATTTATATTGTGTCCAAAACTGCTGTGCTAATCCTATGCGTCAATGTAAAAGATGCTTACATACTTGAGAACACTCAAGGTCAACTGCAATTATGTCTTGTAGTAATTCCACGCATAAACTGATGCGTAATATATATTTCAGGAATATGCGATGCTCATACCTCCAACACAAACATCAGCATGAAGGGCGGAGAGAACTCAGTTGAGACCAATCATATGAAGTTGGATGTTGCTACTGTGGGTGATAGTCAGGTCTCAGAGTGTAGAGGTATGGTTTTGCTATTTAGTCACATCTTATTATTTCTTCAGAAAACGACTGGACAAAAACAATGTTTGCATGGATGGCTCTAGATTTTTAGTGCGTGGATTCTGTATCTCCTGCATTTCATAAGGAAAGAAGTATAAACTGTGGACGATGTGCAGTGGTGCTCTTTGCATGATGGCAAATATATATGGTAAATTAAAGTCATTGCAGGCACTCTGAGATGCATGATGATTGCAAGCAGTCCAGGTTGTGAGAGGATTTTGTCCATTTTAGGTTTCATTTCCTTATCATCAAGGAATTTCACACATATGGAGTGGTTATGTTTATAATTGAATAAAATAGTTCTGAGGGTATTGTATCTATTGAGGGACATAGATATAAATATATAATCTCATAGGGATTTATGGATGAATGTAGCTTTTGCTATTATGTTTATAAATGTATATACGAGTAAAGAGGGGCTACTCATCTCATCTCATTCTTTTCCTTACAATCTGCACATCTTACATAATAGGAGGTCAGGAGTTTGAATTGTGTTAGTAATTATGAAAACAAGTCCCAATTAAACTATGTCAGCTCATATATTTAGCTTGGGCTAGTCTATGACACGCAGGCACGGCAGTCCCACGGAGTGTCCGTGCTTCCTAGCTCACCCATGCATGAAGGGAAGTGGTAGGAATATAAATGTATAGATTGGTATCATTCCTAATAACTTAAGCTTTTGGAAAAGTTGATTACCTAATTAGATTTAACACTTATATTCTCTTCTAGCCTTGGTCCTTTGCTTTCTATGCCTCACTCTTTAATTGATAAAGGTTGAACTAAACTTGGCCTGATCTTTATATAGGACAGCAATATTCCTAGGAATATACTTCAACTATGTGTGTGCCAGTTGACAAATGAAAAAAAATGTTCTTTCCTTTCTTTATTCTCTAAGCTATATTTTTAAACATACCATTTCGGTTGATAGTAATGCCTACCAGAACATGGCGTATCTCACCTATCATATGCGGTTGTTTTCCATGTTGAATATAAGTAATCATCTGTTCTGCCATTTGTCTTCTTTGTTACCATTTGTTGTTGTTAAAGTCCCACATTGGTTAAAATATGGCCCGCCAAGATAGTCTTTAAATAGTTTGGGCAATCCTCTCCTCAAGAGCTAGCTTTTGGGGTGAGTTAGGCCCACTAATTTCTTAACATGGTATTAGAGCCAATTCTGTGGTTGATATTGTGCCACCCGCAGATGTCCAGTCCCGTAAAACTCCACACTCCAGATGTCCAATCCTGGGCGTGAGGAGGATGTGTTAAAGTCCCACATTGGTTAAAATATGGCCAAGATAGTCTTTAAATAGTTTGGGCAATCCTCTTCCCATGAGCTAGCTTTTGGGATGGAGTTAGACCCATTAATTTCTTAAGACTAATACTTGCAGAAAATTAGAGAAAACAACCAACATCATTGAGGAATGAATAAAAAATTAACAAATTGATGATGTCAAAGTGATGTTGGTAGACCTTTTTAATACGATTGCAAGTTAAAGACTAATACTTTCTGTTATTCTACTAAGTTAGCTTCCTCTAGGAGTTGAATTTGAAGTCAAAAGAAGGCTAATGCCATCAATTACCAATCAATATAAAGCTTTGTTTTAGTTTTAGGGAGTCTTGGTTCTTGAACCCTTGTGCTTGGACTGTCCGGATAATATAATTGCTGATAGTTGAAATGATTTAGTGCAAGATGAATTTCACTAAGTATAATTTGATCTTTGGGTTTGAAAGGGGTTTTGGTTGTTTTGCTCTCTCTAAGAACTACCAGCAAAACATGATCATATATTTTTGCTCTCTAAGAACCGAGTGCACGAAGCAATCGCACTTTTAATATATAATTAGTAATGATTAAGAATTAAAAATTTTGAGAAATAATTATGTCCTACCATAGATATATCTCTTATTGGGTGGCTTTGGTGTAACGGTAAACTTGCATCTGACTTGGAGGTCATGAGTTCAAGCCACGAAAATAACCTCTCTGGAAAACATGCGGAATGCTACGTACATCAACCCTTCCCTCCCCAGAGCCCACTTTTCAAAAGTGGGATTACTTCGTCCCTTCCCTTATTATAGGGACTTTTGTCTGATCTGTCCCTAGAGGGTCTTAAATAGTGAAAGGGTTCATTTACAGTCAACACTTATTTTCCATATTCAAGTAGACCCGTTGTTGGATGCTTTCGGTATTAAAGGGACTTTGTCTTATCTGTCCTCAAAGTGTCTTAAACAGTGAAAGGGTTCATTTACAGTCAACACATATTTTCCATATTCAAATAGAATGTAATTCAAACTTGATCTATCAAAGGCTCGATCAGGTGTTGAAATCTTTTCTAAATATGATATCTCCAACAATCGTATCTAGTTAGGTCTTATCTAATTTTTATACTAAGCGAGATGCTTGATTGACGTAAACATATTATCACAGTGATAATCTGATTGCAGAAAATGGGTTTCTAGGCTGAAGGTCTTTATCTCCCCTTCTACTATATATCAGTGTTTAAAGTATTGCCTCATACGGGACACTATGGGGGGTACAGTACTGGACTGACAGTGAACTGGAATGGTAAATGTTCTTATGAAAAAATGTTATATGTAAAATAATGTTAAACATTAAATATAATATATTTGCATTCATTCCCTTCTTTAAATAAATATACATCAAAGATAACCAGTTCTCCTTTATTATTAATTTTTTATTGGTCCTAGCAGTTTGGTACAGTATGCTACGGTACCCATAACAGTTTGCTTGAGGACCGAGCTATGTATCATTGTATCTTGTTCCTCTCTCCGGGTTTGGTACAGTACTGTGTGATACTTATATAAGCCCTCTCTGAAGACTGCTACATTGTTCCTTGCTATATATCTTTTTCCTATTTTTTCTCATGGTACTATTCTAGAAGCAGTCTCCTTTTGTTTCTATTTAATTATCTTTCTCTATTTCAAATAATTAAAAGAAATCTTATAACGAAAACTGACATTTAATTTGATTTGATTTAACTGATTCATCCTAAATATATCATCATAATTGGAACATTTAGTTTTTTTGGTTGACCGTGTTGTTCAATTTTGCTAAATGTTTTCATCATGCTACTATTCTTGGAAATTAATGAATTCTTATTGTGTGCTATGTGATCTGTTGTTATTTTGCTTTATTAGCAGTATCTGTTACTATTATCATTATCATTGTCTTTACCTTGTTTAAATTGTTGTTATATAGTTTCAATTTAAATTGTTTTTTCTTTGCATTGATTCAATATATTGGTGATTTGAAATGACTTTGCGACAGATGGTGCAAATATGACATCAAATCAAGACGGAAGTCAGAAAGTCATACCAACACCAAAAGAATTTTTAGCCAAAGAATTAAATGATGTCATGATGGTATGCTCTTCTATACAAGAAAATAAATCTTACTTAATCCAATAGCTATCCATAATTGTAATGGTGTGAATCAAGTGTCATTTTATTAAGGATTCTATAGCCTAGCTATTAAGCTTGAAAGCAAAACTTTGTAGGTTAATGTTGTTGAAGGACTTAAGCTTTATGAGGAATTGCTAGATATCTCAGAGGTCAGCAGACTTATTTCATTAGCTAATGAAATGAGAGCTTCTGGCCATAGAGGAGAACTATCAGGCAAGCTGAACTATTACTGGTTTACTTATCTCTTGCAGGATTAGCTATTATTTTTCAAATCTTGTTTCGACATTTGTTTGTGGATATATTCTTGTCTATGATTCAAATTGAACTGAATGAGTTTTTTTCTCTTAAGTTTTTTCTCTTCTGATTTACAGTACTATGGTATTATGATTGACGGGATTGGTTTACCTATGATATGTGAGATGTTGCAGTCAATCTTAATAAATTCTGTGAAACTGTGCTTGTAGTGCTGAATTATATGGGTCTTGCAGTTACTTCACCTGCTTTTACTAAGAGTTGTATAATGCTTTATTCTCAGCATATAATTGTTTCTGCAAAAATTTAAAGGGCACAAGTTGTTGTCAATGTTTTCTGCTCAGCATACTTATCATGGATGGTGCCTACTTTAACGATTACTGCAATGTTGTCTTGTTTGTCTTACTTGCACAACCAAATTCTATAAATTGACAATCCCTTGGTGGGAACAATTTTAGGGATCAACATGAAGGAGCACTCTCCAGGCGTATTTATGCCAATGTAGGTTTAAACTATAAGACCTATGGAGTGTTCAGTCATTCTCATCTGCCATTGACAACAATTAGTGCAAAAGCTAATAAAAATATTAGAATGACATTCGTAATTTAATAGGAATATATTATACTATGCTTTCTTGTCTCCAAGTAAAAATTACTGATGGTAGATTAAGCATGTAGTTTGTTATTAAGGTTGCTAAGATATAAATTAAGTTATTTCCCAACAACTTAAGGTTTTAGAAAAAACGGTCACATAATCCAAACTTAACACGGTATTTGACTCAGGTCATGGGTTCAAGGGTTCATGACTTATCTCTAATTTATTTTTTACTAATTACCTATGTGTGGGCTTATTTTTAAGGAGACCTGTCTTCTGCTTTCTTATGATTCAGTCCAGGATTCGAGCCTAATTTGGCTTGACCATACTTGGGATGTTAAAGAATAAACCGGTCTCTTTCCTCACATCTCAAGCTTTTGGTAGAATGGGTCACCCAATCCAAAGTTAATGAAGGTTAAAACAATAGGCAAATGCATGTGAAGAATCACAGGGTCCTTTTATTTCCTCTATAGCACTATAGCAGATGATTCTGTCATGTCTTCTGAACTACTTTATCATTTTATGTTTAGAAAGTTGCCCTTAGTAGGATGAAACATTTTCTGGATATTAGTTGTTAAAGAAACCTTCTTCAAAGGAAAAAATTGAAAACATTTTTATGCTTCAAGAAGTGTTTTGAAATGATACCAATTTATCTCCTACATTTTACATGCTTGGAATAAACGAAAAGCAGGACAAACACTCGTAACGTTGAAAAGACCAATGAAGGGACATGGAAGAGAAATGATTCAGCTTGGCATTCCAGTTACTGAGGGACCTTTAGAAGATGAATTTACAATTATGACCTCTGGAGGTATTTGCTATTTTGGTTTATAGTTTTAGACTTTTAGTTTGTTTTCTTTAAATCTAAAAAAATTTCATGGTACATAAATGCAAAAAAATTCAGAGAGAAAGATAGAGGCCATTCCTAGTCTACTGTTGGATGTCTTTGATCGCTTCATTCAACTGCGAGTTTTGCCAGCTAAACCTGATTTTTGCATTATTGACTTCTTTAATGAGGTAAGGGAATTATATAAAAAATTCATCATTTGAAGCTTGCTTAAGTTAGCTGACACATGTGCTTATATAAAGGGGGATCATTCACAACCTTATACCTGGCCAACTTGGTATGGTAGACCAGTTTGTAATTTATTCTTAACCGAGTGTGATGTCGTATTTGGCCGAGTTGTGGCATCAGATCACAAAGGAGATTACAATGGTTCTCTGAAGCTCTCTAACAATGCAGGGTATGCTTTTGTTCACCAAACTTCCTATCTTACTAGTCCTGAGGTTTTGTAGTTATTTGAGACATAGCAAGTATGTGTTTTCTGCAAGTTAAGAAAATAGTGCATTACTTATCTTGCTTATTTGTATAAAATCTTTTTTCAACCAAATCTTTATTTGGTGTATTAACTTCTGAAATAGGAAAAAAAAGACATGAAAATCTTTACTGTCTTGGTATGAATGATCATAATTGGAGCATGCTTAAATAACAGTTTCGAGTAGCTCACTATTATTCTCAAATTGCATCTTTTTCTTTCACTGAAGAAACTAATTTCTTTAGCCTATCATTATCTTATGGTAATAAGGTGACAACTCAATCTGTTTAACAATGAACACATGGCAAGTTCAGATTCTAGGTCTCATACAATAAGCATAACTAATGTTTTGTGAGGCAAGTGGTATCTGATAAACATAAACTTCGGTTTCTGTTTGCTTGGTAAATATATATTTTCTAAAGATTTATGTTCTGGTTTCTCTTGCCACATATTTTGCAAATTAATTTTCTCCTTTTTAGATTGCATTTAACAATTAATGTTGTCAGGGGTTGGTAGGACTCAGAATCATCAACCAGTTGTCATTTGATTGACCTCTCTCGTGTGTCTGTATTAGTTGGAGATAAAAAAATATTAGAGTGAAGGAAAATACAATTCTTATGCAGTCTTATTATTATTAACTGATGTTATTATTCCTTGACAGTAGCCTGTTAGGTATGAAAATTGTGACAGCCAACTCCCAAAAAACCAAAACACTTTTTAATATCAAACTGGAGAATGCAATTATAAGTAGATTCTTTTCATAAACCATATTCTTAATTGCAAATAACCCGTGTAGCATTGTGTGTACATCAACAACAACAAGATGTAAAATCCCAATGGATCTTTTCCCATCATTGAGTCTACATAAGGCCAAATCTCTAATTATACCAAGGGCATTTAAATCACTTTTATGCTTTCGTGCAAAGTTTTCTAGCTCGTACTTTTCACCTCCTTCCATTGATCAAAACCTAATAATGAGATTTCTAATTCTCCTTTATATGTACCCATATCATCTCATTTTGTTTTCTCTCATTTATCCTATTGGGGCTATACCTAGTTGTCCACGAATACAATATTTCTTATTCTATCTATTCTAGTAATTCCACTCATCCATCCCATCATTCTTTTTTTACCACACTAACTGTGTATGTTGTTTCTTAATTGCTCAACATTAGCTTAATTAAATATTTTCTTATAGTTTTATAACAAAGCATTCTTGCTTCTTAGTATTTAACTTGGAAACTTGTAGTTGAACTAAGTCCCTGTTAGGAATGAGATCTTAATCCTATTACCAAAAAACTAGGGAAAATGATTTTTAATTTTAATATGAATGTATGCTCATCAAACTAGCATGGGGCCAGCTATAGAAAATGTTCATGCATACAACTGGTATATAACTTGGATAAATGAGAGTTCATTATTTTAATATTGTTAAATGAACACATAGCCTCTTTGCTATGCAAGGTAAGGCTACATTCACCCTCCCCAACCCCATATTTTGCAGGGTCCCTCCCAGGTTTTAGATGAACATATAGATAAATCCAGAAATTCACATTTTTTAAATATTTTAATTTTCAAAACTAAAATAAATTAGATATCATGGAAACCTCTTAATTTTTTTTTCAACTGATGCATTAGAAGCTTGAAAAGTATAATTTTCATTTATGGGCTTTTCAAAAATTAGGTTATCTTATAGAAATTTGATCTTCAATTTAGAGCCTCTGAGATTTTGACGTGACAACCAGGTTGTAGTTAATGTCTCTCTGTCTGTATGGAAAAGAGATGTGGACCAAAAGCAAATAATACATTCTTCTAGGAAAATATATAAAGAACTCAATATAAATTCATGCATTTACAATCTTCTATTGGCATTACTTGCTCACTTCAGAAGGGAATGCTATTATTACTTGAATTTCTCAGAAGTTTAAACTGTCTCTCCATAACCAGGATTTTGTTAATTCAACTGTGAATCAATCAAATGTTTATTTTTGCAACCACTATAGAATTTTATATCTTATTCTTCCTCTACTCCAGGTCTCTTCTTGTGATGCAAGGGAAAAGTGCAGATATAGCAAAACGTGCTATACCGGCCCTTCGCAAGCAGCGTATAATTTTAACTTTTGGAAAATCTCGACCAAAGAAGATTCTTCCACCTGAAGTTTCAGTCTCCACTTCATCTGCTGCGCATCCAGCCTCAGCTGCATCATCAGTTAGGCCACCGAACTACTCTCGCCATCCATCAGCTCGTAAGCAATATGGGGTCATCCCTGCTACCTCTATCATTCAAGCCCCGCCAATCCGTCCTCAAAACATGCCTCCTCCAAATGGAGTCCAGCCGTTATTCGTGGCAGCTCCAGCTCTGCCTTATCCACCACCTATCACGATGCCTCCGGCAACAGCTGGGTGGACAGTGGCAGCTCCTCCAAGGCATCCACCTGCTCCTCGGCTCCCTGTTCCCGGTACCGGAGTCTTCCTCCCTCCTGGGTCTGTTCCTTTGCCTCCAACTCAGCAGGTGCCAGAAGTTGCTATCTCAGCTGAAGTGAACCATGCTCCACATACATTTACTTCGCCTGAGAACTGTGGTGCAGAGAAGCCAGATTGTAATAGTGATGCTTCTCCGAAGGCATCCCCACAGAACAAAACAGATTTGACTGGGCATAATCTGGAGAGCAATGGGTGCCTGACCACTGGGACTGACCACTCTAACGGAGAACAGCAAAATGCTGTTGCTAAGAAGCCAGTGAACAATCTGACTGCAAATGATGCTAATTAGAGGAGGAACACAGGGAAGAGGGAGAAGTTTTTTGCGCAATAGCAGGATAGTCAGGGAAACTGTGAAAGAGTTTCTGAGCAAATGTAAAGAACGGCAGAGATTGCTAAGCCATCTCTTCTCCTTTTGCACACAAACATTGGTAGCAAAAACTTATTTAATTTTTGTAGGGTCTCTACCGTCTCTTATACTAGTTTCATCTTCAACTGTCGTTAAACTTGCACCAGTGACTCCAATTTCTGCTAGAAAATACACTTTTAAGATTATGATACCATCTTGATCTTACACTGGGATGCAGTTTCTTCACGGGATGTCTGCAGCTTTCTCCTCTCCAGGCACACAGGGAACAACTCATTTGGATCTGCTGAGTCTTGAGTCTTTTAGTTATGAAGTCTGTTCATCAGACTCAAGGGACTAAACAGGTTGGAAGCTTAGTTGCCCTTAAAATTCAATTCGTCCTGGCTAACGCATAACCCTAATTGTTTATATCAATACTTTGTCAAATGGAGAAATAATGCATATCATTTGTTGATTATGCAGTAATTTTTCTAAACTCGGATATGAATTTCTAAAATTCTTCGAGACCGAATATAATCTTAGAAATTCTTGAAATCAGAATCATTTTTTTTTTTCAATATATTACCCATGAAATGTTTCAAAATGAAAGTAGTTATTTGATCATAAAAATGTATCTCAAAATTTTTAAAAAATCATTAAAAAAAATTTGATTTATTTTTATATCATGTACTTTGAGATTTTTTGTATTTATGATATGTATTTTTATGTCTCAATTATAACTTATATTTCTGAATTTGTTTTAATTGAATCCTATCTTTGTATTTATGATATGTATTTTTATGTCTCAATTATAACTTATATTTTTGAATTTGTTTTAATTGAATCCTATCGTGTAATTTTCTTTAGCAGTTCTGTTAAACTGGATGTTGCTTGTCGACGTGTATAAAAAAATATTTTTTAATATTAATTTTTTATAAATTGAAAATTTAAGTTAAAGGGTCCATCTCTCTCTCCCCGATCAAATGGTGGATTATCTCGGCGCCGACGCACCACCAGTGGAGCCAAAACACCATATACTGTTACCGCGCCACTACGACCACCTCCACTGGCATATGGTTGGGCGACAACCCCTTCAAGTACTAAGTCTACCGCCATGACCACCACCGTGTTGCAGGCCGGCATACTAATAAGTCCAAATTGCCTCGGCCAGACTCTCAAGTTTGAAAAGCTGCTCTTTTCCCGTCCAACCTTGGAGCAGCTTCAGACCGTGAGTGTCATGTTCTACACGCTCTTCTAGTTTGTGTTGGGCGTGAAGACTGACTTGAGCATGATCCCCAAGGTAGGCAAGAAGGCGGTGAGCGTCGCGGTGGTCGGCACTCTGCTTCCTTATCTCTCCGTCTACCTTGTTGCCTCCGCGCGCCTTGAAGAACAGGCTGCCTTCTAATTTTGCAAAAATATCCTTTCTCCACTACATCTCCAACAAATGGAGCTTGACATTGTACGTCGTAGTCTCTTGCTTCCTTAGTGAGCTGAACCTCCTTGCCTCCAAGGTCGGTCGCCTCGCCATGTGTGCTGCTCTCATCGCTGCTATCTTTTGGCCGATGGCTGCATGCGCACGTTAATGCTGAGCAGCAGGGCCGACAACCCTCTAAGCGAGATCCTCGGACCGATGTCCGTCATTGGTGTGGCGGGAATCATCTTGTTGGTGATGAAGCCGCTCGTGGTCATGATCGTGCAGCGCACGCCGGAGGGGGCGCTCTTGGACGAGGCGAGCGTCGTGTCGGTGCTGCTAATGGCGTTTGCGTGCGGGTTCATGTGCATGATGATCGGGTTCGACTTCATCATCAGACGGGATGGTGTTGCCGGGCGGAGCCCCGCTGGGGACGACGCTGGTGGAACGGGTCGATCGCTTTGTGGTCGGGTTGCTAACGCCGATGATCATAGCCCATGCCGGGATGCAAATTGACTTCACAACAATGGTAGACGTGAGGCAATGGGGGATGTTGGAATTGTTTCTGCTATTGCTAGTAGCTTCCAAGTTCGTGGGGGTGATTCTTCCGTGCATCTTCACCACCATGTCGCGCCACGATGTCCTCTCTCTGGGGATCATAATGATCAACAAGGGCATTCAAGAAATAGGATATGCTACGCAGTGGAAGGTAGAACATGTTCGTTGTGCGCGCAAATTTACCAATTGCCAAATTCTACTCCTTATTTCTCTACTTATAACTAATTAAATCAATCACAACTTAATTTTAATGTATATATTTTATGTGATTGCAGAAGGTGGACACGTAGCTCTTCACCGTCGTTGTTATCTCCATCGTCATCATTTGCGGCGGCACCACGCCCATGGTTAGGCGCATGGTTATGTCCCACCTCTCTCTCTCTCTCTTTCTCTCATTGGCGGCGGCGGGGCGGATCCGGGTGGTGAAGAGGTAGGTGACATAGGTGATGCCACCTGAGACGATGGAGTTTGCAGTCTCCTGCACCGATTCCGTATCGGAGATGGAGATCGGGAGGTAATTCGGGGCGGCAACGCAGGCAAATCTCGGTGAGGAATCGCGGCGGTAGGAGGACTCGCTTTCGCCGACAGCATCGTTCTGGGGCTCCAAGGGATGAAGACAGCTTCGGCATAGGAAGGCGGGTCGATGAAGGTGGAGGAGGAAGGTGAGGCACTGCCGGGAGATGGGGAAGCGAGAGAGGAGGGCGTGGAGGTGGTGCCTGTTGTGACAGAGTAGGAAAGGGAGAGGCTCTCCATGTCTTCAGTCGCTGGCGGTGAGTCCAGGCCCATAATCGCAGCAGCTTTATATGAGAAAAATAATCCGATAGAACGAAAAATATGGAGAAAGAGGACGAGGAGGTGGGGGTGAAAGGGGAAATGATACACCAGCTATCAAGGGAAAGCAAGGAGGAGCTGGTGGACCTGGTGGTGGAAGAGGATACGGTGGTACACTAAAAAAAATTATATGGCCAATCTGCTCATATAAATTTCTATGGACTGAGTTGATATAGGCTTTCAACGATCGAATATGAATAGAAAGGAAATCGATATGTTCATATCCATTCACTTTGTATTCATATTCAGTCGCTGAATATATTCATTCTCTTTCTATCTATATCCAGTCGCATAAAGTCCATATCCACTCGTTCATAAGTTTTCTATGAGCAGGCTGCCCATAGAAGTTGCACTCGTGGTACACTGGCGGTCAAGGGAAGGCACGTGGTATGAGGCAAAGGGACCGTGGAGAGAGAGAGAGAGGTGGGTGGGATCCTTTAACTTAAGTTTTTAATTTATAAAGATTTAATATTAAAAAAATATTTTTTTTACGCGTCAGCAAGCCACATCATCGGTTTAACGGAACTGCTTACGGAAATTAGACGATAGAATTTAATTGAAATAAATTCGAAAGTAAATAATTCAATTGAGATAAATAAAAGTACATACCACAAATATGAAAAATCTCAAAGTACAGAAATATTCACTAATTTAGAATTTTTGTGATATTTAAAAATTTTAGGATGCATTTTTATGGTAAATAATTATTTTTAAGAGTTTTATTTTTTGACCTTGAAAATGCATTCTAGAATTCTAAAAAAATCACAAAAGATTTCATTCATTATCATTAAAATGCATTCTAAAATTCTCAAAAAATTACAAAAAAAATTATGAATATTTATTTTTGTGATTTTTTAAAAATTTTAGAATGTATTTTTATGATAAAAAAATGAAACTCTTGAAATACTTCAGAAGTTTCAAGTGAAATTTTTGAAAGTCATCATTTCATCATTTCATCATTTTCAAACTCTTGGAGAGTTCCAGTAAATCTATATTGAGGATTTTTTTTTTTCCGCAAATTTTGAAGATCATATTTAGTTTTGAGAAATTTTAAAAATTTGTATTTGAATTTAATTAAGTGGCGTTTGATGCATTATTTTTTAGATTACCAAGCAATCTATATTACCTTTCAGATAGATTGCCACTAAAAAGATTATCAATAATATAAAATATAGTGTTTAGTATGCACAAGTAATATTATGATAACATTGCTAGAATTCACATAGACATGTTTAGTATAACAAATACATTACCAGTAATGAGATATATTTTTCCAAAATACTTTTTTCACAAATATATTATAATATGTAATATATTACATATATAATAATATATATACAATATAATATAATATATATAATATAATATATTATAATATATTATAATATATTATATTATATTATATTACATAATAAATATAATATAATATTATAGTGTAATATTATTATATTATTATATAATATAATATAATATTATTATATTATATTATATTATATATAATATTAAAATAATATAATATAATATTATATAATATAATATAATATAATATAATATAATATTGTAATATTCGTTGTTGATTTTATTAATTTGCTGGTCTTTTGGTGATGCTAAACCGAATTCTTTTCTCCATATTTACCTTGAACTTGGTCATCCTCAGATTACCATAGAAAAACGACATGTTTCAGAAACTGATGGCAAGTCACATCATCTTTCCTACTTCCTATTTATATAAACTCTTCATTTGCAGCTGAAGTTGGTCATTGGCTAATGCCTCTACTTCCAGCACTAACTTCAAAGCCAAGAGAGACAAGAACGCCAACATAAATTTGTTCTTTAATCCTACATGTCTCTCCTTCCTACTCGTCATTCGAGTGGTCTCCACTTCTTATCCTCTCGCATCACTCTTTCTTGAGCAGTTAATACCTAAGACTTGGTTGGCTGAAGAAGTCTAGATTTACATGTATGCATGTTTATGATACAATATCATCATAAAAAAAACTGCATCCATTCGACAGAAGCAATCACCTTCAAAAGTTTGCTGCCAAATCAAATTCTTAGGCAGCAGGGAAAGGGGCAGAGTCTGACTTCATTGATGGTGACCTAATAACCCCTCCAAACAACCTCCTTATTGGGAGGTTGGCCTCTCCATATTGGCATGGCAATCAAGAAAGGATGAGACACACACAAAATTAAAAACCCATATCTTCTTATCTCAGGAGCTCGTTGCAGTGTCTATTCATTCTTTTTCTCCAGTTGACATCAAGATCATTGCATGCCAACCTACAGCCTGAGTCCACCAAAATATGCCACAAGTAAACATAAAATTTATGCGAAAGAAGAACTACCAAGGCTGAGGTTAACATCTCCTCTGCCATTACTTAAGTCTTTTTTTGAAATAATTGATTGAGTTTAAAATATTTATAGATATAAAGAAACTACAATCAACAACAGAAGAATTTGACTTACAATAGTAGTAGTATTAGTATAAGCAAAACACCATGCCATTTAAGCCATTTTCTTCCCTTTTTGAGCTCGGTCATCAGTTCCTGAGGAAGACTAAAAATAACACAACTCCAAAGTCCAAACCCTCTTCTCAAAGAAACTCTCTCCTCGTCCCATCTTATCAATTTTGCTTTTCCACCACCTTTTACTTCAATGTTCCTTTCCTAGTATATATTGGTGGTGCCTGCTTGAGTGTGCCGTGCACCTGAACCCTGGTCCCGGGAACTTTTGCACAATTGAGGCACACCTTTCCTCTTCCATTTATAACAAGCTTCAAAAGGAAGAAGAAGAGAGAAGAAAACCCGACTTGGAGGCAAAGGAAAGAGCAAATGGAATTCTTTTCCGTATAAGAGGTGACCTTAAGCACGGCTGTTCTAGAGGCAGGAGGCCATAGTAGGAAAGTTGGCATCTTTACCCCTCGCCCCTTCACCTTCTCCTTCTTCCCCCCCCGAAAGATCGGAGCGCAATTGGAAGCGGAAATGATGAGTTTGGAGGCGATTCCGACCGTCGGCTCCAACTTCAGTGATTTGGTCAGAGAGCTTAAGGTTCATATCTAACTCATTAATCTTTGGCTTTGGTTCTTGCTTTGTGAAAAGATCTCATCTTGCTGAGGTACTGCTGGGTTTTCTGCCGTCACAGTGCAGTAGTTTGTAATTTGGGGTTTAACTCTGCTGATAGATTACTTCTTTTTGGTCTTTACAGTTTGAAAAATCGTTCTTCTGACTGGTTGCGAAGTATCTGGTCCTACAAATAGGAGAAATAGAAATTTTGCATATTAATATTTTCGTTGTTCCTTCTTCATCGATTTTGATTATATATCTTTCCCCCCTGTATCTTATCTGTGTTCGGAATTTGTCGGAGCAGCAAATATGGACAGAAATTGGGGAAAGCAAAGAAGACAAGCATTGCATGATGTTGGAATTAGAGAGAGAGTGCATGCTTATATACCAGAGGAAGATTGAAGAAGCCAGCAGTTCTAGGGCTTACCTCCATCAGTCAGTGGCAGCAAAAGAAGCAGAGGTCGCGGCCCTTATCGCTGCCCTTGGCGAACAAAACCTCCAGCTAAAGGTGACTTTTTTCTTTGTTCTTTTACATACACAATTCAGTAGCCTACTCTCTGAAACCAAAATTCTAGTAGTTAAAAGCTGTAATGAATGATCAACATGTTTGGTATATTACATATAATTTTTGCAAACCATTCTACCAGGCTATTATGAGGTTGTTGAAGCTAATTAGAAAATTATATATTCCTACCAAATTTAACCAATCAATTTCTGGGAAGTATGTATAAATTTTATTTATTCCTTAGACAAAAAGTGCCTTTTCCTTAACGTTGAAAATAGGCTTTTTCTCTGCCCTTTTCTTCTTTGAATGGTGATTTTATGACTTAAGTTCATAGCAGTTGACTGTTATGTAGATGGACAAGAGGCTATCATTGAAGGAGCAACTTGCTTCAGTCAACCCTCTTTTGGAAGATTTAAGGAAAAAGAGAGAGGAACGGCTGAAACAATTTGCTGATATACAGTCGCAGATTCAGAAAATTAATGCAGAGATTGCAGATGACCAATGCCATTCTCAAGCTAATGCTGTTAAGGTGGAAGAAGCTGACTTGTCAATAAGAAAACTCACTGAGTACCAATTGCAGTTACAGAGCCTCCAGAAGGATAAGGTATGTTGCCTGGTTATACAAGGAAGTTTGCGTCCTAATATGTAACTAATACTGTCTAAGCTACCAATTTGTATAGAATACTCCTCCATGACTACTTATCATGTTTTGCTAATATAATTATGACATGTTTAAAATTCTCTTAACTCCATTGACTAATACTGTCCTAACATGTTTTGCTTGGCACTTGATTCAGTGAAATTTGCGAAGGTGGATAGTTCTTGACAGTTAGAAACAGGGGCGGCCCAAGGGTTATCGGGGCCTAAGGCAAAACTTAAAAATGAGACCTTTTATTTATTTAATAAATTAAATTAATATATATTTTTATATAAAATTTATTTTTTTAAGCTTTTTGAGATGAGTGTTTGAGGATGTCGGACATTGCTTTTATCTAGACTTGTGAACGATCGATCATTGGAGGCTTAGTCATTTAGAGCCGACGGATAGAGTAGACGAAGAGTTCGAAGATGGGGCAAAAATTTCATTCGGGTAATCTGCAATTACTTCAAACCTGATACATCTAATGGCCCCCACGAATCATGACCCCCACATATCAATTCCGCCGAGGAACGAATTCTTCGGCGGAATTCAATTATCTGAAAATTGTCGGATAATACATATCTTTTGTTTGTCTCTTTGCATGTTTTAATTTCTCATTTTTCATTTCCTAAAAATTAAAAGTTCTCTAAAAGAGGACTATAACTTATGAACTAATAAGAAGATTTTTTTTTTTACAAAATAAGAAGGTTAAATTGAGCCTATTTAATTTCATCAAATAGAAATTAATTGATTATGCACACAAACTCACTATCGAAAATAATTAATAAATAATAAAATAGCCCAAGGATAATTAATGCAACACAAATAATAATTAAACCTCAAATTAATTAATTAACCAAACCATATAATATCACACTCATCAAAACCATCCACTACACTCATTTATTTGCAATAACCTTTAACATCTAATCTCATGCATGCATCAAATTATAAGCATAAATTGCTCATCCACGTGGGGCCTAAGGCAATGGCCTTATTGGCCTAGCGGATGAGCCGGCCCTGGTTAGAAAAGCACTAAAAGAAAGTACAGTTTAGATTGTATGTTGCAAAAAATTGAACTTAATCCGTATCACATTTTAAAACCCTTAGTTCTTCCCAGTCTTTCTTCTATTAAGTTCTACAACTTAACTTCCCCAAAATATCTGTTCAATTCACTTGCAAATCTAAATTGGGACATAATTCATTCTTTTCCCTTGTGCCAGAAGGGTCGATGTGCACATGTATATCCAAGCGTAGGTATGAAGTAGACATACACTTGATGGACCAAAATTCTCTTCATTCTCTACTGAAAGACAATTTTTAGTTGAATATCATGTATAATCTGATATTCTGTAACTTTATAAGTTATTTTTGGTCTTCTATTCTAGCTACAAGTAACATTATATTTCTCCAAACTACAGTTTTGTTGTGTGTTACTAGCTTTGGCCTAAATTGTAAACTTATATCTTTTCTGCTGATTATTTTATCCTTAGATGAGTTTCACTTTGAAGGTTGTCTTTTTAAAAATCTATTATTGTAGCAGAACTTTGTTATGCATTTGATACATTATTGTGGCATAATTTGAGACTCTTTGTTGCAGCACTTCAGAATTTATTTTGCTTTTTCATTACTGGGGAACTGGTATATCAATTCCTAAAGTTAATTTTGCGTCTGACCGCTGCTTTTATGATGTTAGCATCCAAAAGTAGTGGGTGAAACTTTTAAATTGTAAATAATATTATATTGATCTAATTATAAGCTCTATATTTTCCAGTCTGACCGCCTTCATAAAGTTTTGGAGTGTGTAAACGAGGTGCATTCTTTATGTGGTGTGCTTGGAGTGGACTTTGGGAAGACAGTGGATTCAGTGCACCCCAGTCTGCATCATGCTGATGGAAGAAATTTTACAAACATAAGTGATTCAACCATTGAGGACTTATCGCAAGTCATCCTGAAGCTAAAAACTGAAAAGAAGATACGAACTGCAGAGGTTAATAAAGTCTTGGGAGCATAATTTTGAATGATCCATGCCAAATGCTTTACATTTCATTTTTGCCTCTTGTAGTTGCTAGAAGTGTCAGAGTCACTCTTGGAACTTTGGAATCTGATGGAGACACCTGATGAAGAGAGGAAACACTTTGGAGAAGTAATATGCATTCTTGGATCACCAGAAAATGACATTGGATTGCCCGGTGTACTCTCACTAGAAACAATTAAGGAGGTTAGAATTGTTAAAGCTTCACTGACTGTAAATACCAACAAACAAGAAATTAATTATATTAGTATTTGTCAACAGATGGAAGCTGAGGTTGAGAGACTCACAAACCTTAAAGCTGCAAGAATGAAAGAACTTGTTTTAAAAAAGAGGACTGAACTTGAAGAGATATGCAGAGATGCACATATTGAACCTGACATGAACACAACAGCGGAGAAGGTCAGCGCATTGATAGATTCTGGTACGCATATGGTCCACATATCTCAGGTGATATTAAGAGAAGTGAAGAACATATAGAACAATTCTTCTTGATAACTCAATTCTTTTGTATCTCCAGGTATTGTGGATTCTTCTGGGCTTCTTGCTACCATTGAGATGCAAATTCTAGAAGCTAAAGAAGAATCGAGGATCAGGAAAGAAATAATGGACAGAATAAACAAATGGCTTGCAGCATGTGAGGAAGAGAATTGGCTTGAAGAATATGACCAAGTAAATTGTCTCTGTTATTCTTACATGCAATTATGGTATTAAAAAATAAGTGCTTGTTTTAGCTCTTGCTTTTCACTCATTTTGCATAAATTTATATAGTAGTCTAATCTGATTTTTTCCTTATTTCTCATTAATTTCAATTTGTTTTTGAGAGCTATATAAAACCCTCAAACCCCCTTTTTCCCTCCCTATAACAATCTTATACTCCAATCTCTCTCAGAACTCTCTCATCCTCTCAAATCTCTTCAAACCTCCCTGATTCTTTCAAAATAAGAAAAAGAAAAAAATTGTACCATCCGGTACAATCCAGTGTGTACAAAACTATATTGTATGTTGGTACGGAACAACACCGAAATGTACCCCTATATGGTACGAGATTTTAAAACTTGGTTGAGTAATGACATTTTTTGGGGGGTATAGGATGAGAACAGATATAGTGCTGGAAGAGGTGCACACTTGAATCTAAAACGTGCAGAGAAAGCACGGGTGACTGTCAGCAAAATTCCAGGTATATTTCATTGGACTCCACTGGCAGTTCCATCATCTAACTTATTTAATTGTATGACCTTGATTCTAGATATGGTTGACAAATTGATGAACAAAATATTTGTCTGGGAGAAAGATAGAAGTATGCCTTTCTTATATGATGGGGTGAGAATTTTGTTTCTTCAACTGGTGAAATTTTTTAATATCTAGTGGTGATCATTTCTTTGACACACCATTCTGATGCTACCTATTATAGGTACCATTGGTGTCTATATTGGAAGAATACAAGCTTTTAAGGCTACAAAAGGAAGAGTTGAAAAGGCGATATCGAGTAAATTTCAAGTTATTGTTAACCAGCTCTTTTTGATCTTTTTCTCTTAGTCATATTTATTTGAATATGCTATACTATTTCTTTACAGGATCAGAAGAAACTTCATAATCTATTTCCCTCGGGGAAGGAAGCAGTTTATGGGTCGAAACCTAATCCAAGAAGGAGCAACAGTTTTAACAGGAAGACAAATGAAAATGGCACCATGACTCCCACTCGCCAGCGTGTTTATGCCGGAAGTCCAACCACTGAGTTGCTCATGCAACGTTCATATTCAGGCGATTATGATGGATACTTAAAGGAGATGAGGCGATTGTCTTCCACATCATTGAACTTCGCTTCAATTTCGAAAGAGGATACAATGTCTTCAATCACATCTCATACCAGTTCAGAACCTGGGTCTCCACCTCTCAATTAACTTTCAGGTTTCGAAGATCACATGGTTTATGCCCTTCATTATTTATCTCGTTTTACATTTGACAATCTAATTTAGTTCAAAATTGGGAGTGAAACTTAATTGCATGCATTCAATAAAGCTTGCCAATTTTACAATCCTTGCTCAAGCATTGTGAGACCTGTGGTCAGACCTATCAAGTTAGTCAACTTCCCCATCAGGCTTAGTTGTGTCAATTGCATGAGAATATGTACCTACTTTTATGCCTTGTTTGGATAGATAATATGGTACAGGAGAAAAGAAGCAAATAAGGGATTCTCTTCACTTGTTTGGATATAGGAGAAGGTTTCTCTTCATTTTCTCATAGTTTTGGGGAGAAACATTTGCTGAAATGGATTGAAAAGTCTTCTATTCGCTTCATAACTTTCGTTCATTCTTGGACCTAACTCCATCCCAAAAGCTAGCTCAATGAGGGAGGATTGCTCAATCTATTTAAAGGTTATCTAGACCGCAACCTCAAGCAACGTGGGACTTTAACACACCTCCTCACGCCCAAGATTGTAACTTCCTTCTTTTATATTACTATCCAAACAAGGAAAGAAATGTTGTCTTCTCTTCTCTTCTATCCAAACAAGGCCTTATACTTTTGTGAGGGGCTCATGTAGGAAAGAACAACCAATGGATTTTGTGTAGCCGCTATAAGGTTGGTAGTCACGCGTGAACAATTAAGATTCAATTCTTAATTATAACTTGGTTTTGACAAAGAGTCAAGCCACAAGTGAGGAAGATTGTGACACCTAATTTTAATCTCATGTTGGGAGTGGTAGGGTAATAGTTAGGGGCGAACATAGAGGGGGAGTTGGTGGGTGCTGCCGCTCCCCCTAAAAGCACCCCCCTCCCCGTAGAAACTTAATTCTTCGCTGCATTTGTTTACTTGATTCCCTTTGTCTTTAATGGTTTGATGGGTTTACCACCATAACTTGAACTTACACATTTTTCAGCTAGTGTCAAGTAAAAGGGACCGCCCAAGTCGTGACATTGCAATTTTTGTTATTGGCTAGTTTTTTCTCATGGACAATGATTTTTTTTTTTTTTTTGCAGGAAGGAAAATGACTGGCTTGAGTTCAATATTCAAGAGTTGTAACAATAAGTTAATGTACACCATTGCTGTGATTTGTAGTTCTAGCAAAGGGATTAAATGTATGTTAAAAACATTTGGTAGGTAATTTTCAACAATAGACTTCATGATATTGATTCAGTCAGAATGTAGATAAAGGAATTGATTTGCTGGTTTTGATAGATTTTTCTTTTAAAACTGAACTTGTTCATGATCTTGAGAAGCATCAGATAGATGCAGATTATTTAGTGTTGTTGTCTGTTGGGTTATTTAAAATGTAAAGAAGTTAATTTTTTTTTTAAACTTTTTTTAACCTGTGGATATCATGGTTGTGAAAATGACTTGGGTTATTTTTCTATTAATGTGAAATTTTTTGGGTTCGCAAAAAATCTAAAACATGAGTAGATATATATCTTTTTATTTATTTATTTTTTAAAATAAAAATGAGTTTGACTGAATCCTTTTCAAATTTTAAAATAAAAAAATTGACAACACATATACCCAAATAAATTTGGGTTAGGGAAAAAGAAATAGATGTTACTTGCATTTGTTCTAATCAAAAGAGAAATCTTCTTTTTTCTCACAAGTGACTCGAACAAAAAAGAAGATTAATCATATTCATGTTACTGATGGATGGTGATAAAATTCAGAACTACCAAATGTTAAAGTTGGGACATGGAAAGCGTGGAAGACGATGTGTTTGATGAAAATGAAATGAATTTGAATTAATCAAAAGAACAATTCAAAAATTACATAAGGTCCCACGCATCTTTGTTACATGTGAAAAGTCTAAAAGTCCTTATTTGTATCTTTGTATTATTACATCTAAATCAAGTCATATAGTCCTTATTTGTATCTTTGTATTATTACATCTAAATCAAGTCATATTTGTAATTGTACTTCCTTCTTTCTTTATAGATAAATTATACTGACCTTCCCTCTATTTATAATTTTATCTTATAATCCCCCTGAGTTTTGTAAAAGATTATACAAACCTCTCTTATTACGAAATAAGATTACACAAATCTTTCCTAAGTTTTGTAAAATATTACACAAACTTTCCCTAAAACAATTACTCAAATATTACTCAGGGGAGGTGATTGTAATCTGGACAAATAGAGGGAGATCAGTATAATTTCACTAAACCTTAGAGGAAGTCAGTGTAATTTACCCTTCCTTTATTAATATCTGATTCAGAAACACACATTTCCTCCTCTTTGAATACTATATCTGATTTTGAGTTCTTGAGCAAGATCATCTTTAAGTTGCAAGTTGGGAGGGATGAACGGATGAGATCAGGCTGTTGTGATGCTGGAGTGGGAGTCCTTTAAGCTGATCTTTACCTACTACATGAGTTGGTGCAACAATCCCTTCTTAATACTTCTCCCTCACATAGTAGCAATTCACCTCCAAGTGTTTTGTCTGTTCATGAAACACAAGATTTGTCGTAATATGCAACGAGCTTTGATTGTCGCAATATATAAACTGGAACATGGAGTTTGCAATTCAATCCTAATTCTGTAAGCAAGTTTATAATACATACAATTTCAACTATTACACTTGAGAGTGCTCTAAATTCACACTTAGCACTTGAGCGACTCACAGTGGTTTATTTTTTACATTTTCAATTTATTAGTGATGCTCCCAACTTTACAAAATGACCTATAACCGACCTTCATGAAAAACTACAAGTGGCCCAGTCAACATCTGAATATCATGCAAGTGTGAGGTTAATTCTTGCAGGATAAAATAAGCCAAGGCCTAAGAGTTTTGTTTAGATATTTTAGAACTCTCTAATACCAGCATGATAGTGTGATAACTTGGGTTTTTGCATGAACTGGCTTAGTGTACGAATAGTGTGTGCAATGTTAGGTCTAGTTATAGTTGTATACAACAATTTGCCTATCGGTCTTTTGTAAAGAGTGACTTCTTCAATGAATGGATCGGCTTCTATGGTATCATGGTCAAATTTTTGATTTTGTTGCATTGGTGTAGTTTTGGATTTACAATTTTTAAAGTTAATCTCTTTCAACAGATCATTGATATACTTCCTTTGACTCAAGTGTATTCCTTCTTTTGTTTTTTGTACTTCCAATCCCATAAAACATTACAACTCACCGAGATCCTTGGTTTTGAACTCTCGGTCAAGATATTCTTTTAATGCATTCATTTCCTCCAAATCAATACATATAAGTATTAGGTTATCAACATAAACCAATTCTATTACTACTTTTCCTCCTTGAGCTAAAATACTTGAAGACAGTTTTGCATACCACTGTCTACCCGTTTTCTTAAGTCCATAGATGGACTTCAGCAACCTACATACACTATTGTCTTAAATTTTATCGTATCCTTCTGGCTTTGACATATATACTCACTCATTTAGGTCTCTATGGAGATAGGCATTGTTGATGTCTAATCGATATAAGAGTCATTCTTTAGCTGATGTCACTACTAGCAAAGTCCTCATTGTTTCCATTTTAGAAACGGGTGCAAATGTCTCATAGTAATCTATTCCTTCTACCTAAGTGAATTCCTTCGCAACCAGTCTCGATTTATGTCTTTCAACACTTCCATCTGGTTTGAATTTGATTCTATAAACTCATTTGCATCAAAGTCTCATGGTAATCTATTCCTTCTACCTGAGTGAAGACCTTTGCAACCAGCCTTGATTTATGTCTTTCAACACTTCCATCCGGTTTGAATTTGATTCTATAAACTCATTTGCATCCTATGATAACTTTTCCTAGAGGTAAATCACAAAGTGTCCATATATTGTTGTGTTCAAAGACTATCAACTCATCTTGCATTTGAATTTTACCCAAATAGTATAATTGAAGTCTCTAGGGTCTTGATGTAAATCAATTATGGTGAGGAAAGTTTTGTGGTGCATGGGTATATAGTTACGTCAGAATTGAACTTGCGTGATTTTCTTGAACCTCTGGGTGATGTGATTGTATTTGTTTGGTTCATGTTCTACTATAGATTCATGCGTAGGTTCATGTTCTACTATAGATTCAAATTGTATTTGTTTGGGTGACGAAGAATTGAAGATAAGATGCTAAATGAGCTTTTATTGTTTGAAATAATTTAAGAATTCGATCTTTTATTTTTTATTAGTAAGTTAATTATCTAAATATATCCTGAACTTTGCACTTTTTTCAAATTTATCCAAAATTTTCATTTCACCAAATTGTGTCATTTTTTTTTGCCAAACACCAAATTGTATCATGTACTATTGAATTTGTATCAATTTTATCCCCCCATCAAGTATCCATCAACAACTCCATTAAGATATTGATGACATGACTTTTTGACGTGAATTAAAATTATATTTTTTAAAAAATAAAAAATCATATCGATTTATATTCAAATAATATAAAATATTCTCATATAAATATTATTTTATATTTAAAAAATCAACATAGATGATGTGGAATCCCGGCGTCGTAAATGAACATGTGCCACATCATGCATGTTGAATTTTTTAAATATAAAATAATATTTATATGAGAATATTTTATATTATTTGAATATAAACTGACATAATTTTTTTAAAAAATATTATTTTAATCTATGTTAAAAAAATATTTTTTAAAAACTGACATCATCTTAACGGAGCTGTTGATGGATACTTGACGGGGGATAAAATTGATATAAATCCAATAGTACATGATACAATTTGGTGAAATTAAAAATTTTGGATAAATTTGAGAAAAATATATAAAGTTCAGGATATATTTAGGTAATTACATTTATTAGTAATAGTAATCCATTATTTTCTTTGACTTCGACCACCATTTTATTTTCAGCTGCCTACTCAAAGCTATCATTTTCTTTGACGACATTCTCATATAGGTTTGTTCTTCTTCGGTAATATTCTCTGACTCATCGTTTGTTTTCGACAACTTTAATTTTTGATTTGTTTCTTCAATATTTCTTTCCAGATTACCCACTGCATCTTTATTTCATTTCATCAAAATTGCCTTCAAATTCTCCATATTTTCCATCATATTAATATCATCTCCCTCTTTCATCTCCCAATATTCACTCACCAGCTTTTTTAACTCCGAATATTCCAACCGCAAGCGCTGAAACATGAATTTTTTTATATTCCTTTTTCTACCGTTCTTGCAATCTTCACACATTGTTATTGGTGACCTATGATCAGAATCTCTCATTCTTAAGTGCTCCACCTTAACTTTTTCAATTTAACTAAGTTGCATTAAAAAGGTCTTGTCAAGTTTGGCCAAAATTCTCTAGTCTTTTTCTTTTATTTGACCAAATAATGATAAGCCCCGTGAAACCAACATCTATCAGCCCTGCCTTATTTATAAGGTTTCTAAAATCAACAACTGACTGCTTATCAGTAAAAAGTCTCCCCTCTCTTTTCTCTATTATATTAGTAATGCAATTAATATCCTCAACCAAAATCCAAAGGATATCAAGTAAACACAACTCTTCTAGTTTTTTCTATCAGTCCTTGCATATATACAAGAAATAAAGAAATATTTATCATTCATCGTATCCATAGCATCATTAAACGACTAGATTCCCAACACTTCCTATTGTTTTGCCCTCCCAAACTCTTGCTTTATTTTTCGAAAATTTTACTTTGCATCTTTCTCCTCTAAATGAGTTTCCTAAATCAAAATAATATTTACTTTATTTATATTCACATGTGACCAAAAGTAGTCACTAACTTCTTTCTTCTTATTTCCTCTAATATTGAGCTTCATTTATTTCATTACCACTTCAATTTTTCTCTTCCTTTTGAATCTCTTTCGTCACCTAAAGCATTTGTCTTATTCAAGAACCTTTTTTTCTTCATTTTTATATTTTTTAATCCTATTGGCACTGTCACGCCCCAATTGCAGGGTCACGTGACCGACCAGGGTATACGTACCTATACCCCGCAGTCTAACTCATGCACATGCCAACATCATAAACAACAAGTAAATAACATGTTTTAATAATAAAAGAATCAAAATAGATTTTCATTTCAAAACAACAAGATTTTAAATACATATCTCAAGTGCGGAAATAAATCGAAGAGCAACGGTTCTTTTAATAAATAAAACTAAATAAAATGTGAATGTCCCCACGGGACTACAACTCCAAATATCAAAATAAAAGTGCATGACAACCTACTACAGACTCGACTACAACTCCTAACTAGGATTGCTATGAGATCATGTGGCTCCTTTGCCCTCCAGCTGCACCAAGTGCTTCAGCTCATCTCACCGGTCAGGCTCTGCAAAACAAAACAAAACAACGACAACGGGTGAGTTCAAAGAACTCAGTGAGCAGCTTTACCAACCCCTACAAATCAATATCACAGAGATAACAATAATATATCTATCTCTACAGAGGCAATGTCACAAAGGTGTGACTAGCTACTAGACCAACAGGCCACCCATGCCCACAATATCTAACCCTCCAAAGAAGTGCATCAGGTCGAAACCCACAATGCCCAAAGGCAACAACACATACCAAAGAAGTGAATCAGGCCGAAGCCCACCATGTCGAAGGCAATAACACATACTAGAGAAGTGCATCGGACCAAAGCCCACCATGCCGAAGGCAACAACACATACTAGAGAAGTGCATCGGGTCGAAGCCCACCATGCCGAAGACAACAGCACATACTAAAATATTCGGGAAAAGCTCTCCGAACTTATCCTGCAGGTTAGGAATTTTGACGTCCAACCACCCGGGCGTAGCCCGAACCCCGGCTCCTAATTGAGTCACTCTGTCATTCCCAATGATATGGTGCATCAAGACCTAAGTCAAGATTCTCCTACAGTGTCCTAGGGGTGTCCACATTATGAAGCGTCTCAACACTCCAAATCCGACCCCTATCCCTTAGACCTATAATGTCATGAACCCGTGTGATTTTATTTCATGAATACCTTGTAAGTTAGTTCATAACAGATTATGCTCACTATAAAACCCAATTTTAATTATAGAATTAAAATTTAGATCATCTCAATTAGGGTTTTATTTTAGGATTTTATTTTTGGTTACTGTTCTGCCCAGAATTGTTGTGCCTGACCCGAATCTAGTCTCCAAAGTATGTCCTATGTTTCCATACTATATTTTCGGGTCGAAACGATAGGTTACACGACTATGTTCAGATATATAAGCACATAATAACAGAGAAATCAAAAATCAGTCCAGATTCTACAAACAACATATAGATTTCAGAAAGCTGAAATTTTCAGCACATCAAGGAATAAAATTCAAATTTTACAGAATTAAATCCCCAAATTTCTAACATCACATATTCAAGCCATCATGCCAATCATGCATACAATCTCATAATTTTTACTAAATAAAAACTAGCATATATAACTAGAATTCCTTAATCAAGAATCAAGCATTAAGATCAAGAACCTCCTTCTCAAGAATCCTTAATTAGTCATTATCAAGATCTTAATCCTACCACATGATTTCTACCCAAAACCACAAATTTAATCCTAAGCATGCAATCCATAAATCAATAAACCAAATTGGGAGAATAAATCATGATTTGCATATCAAGAATATATGGCAAGAACTCGAAAAAAATCCAAGAACAAGGCATAAATACCGAGCCATCACGAACGACTTCAAAAATCTGATTAAAATCCCGAAGAGATAGGGTAAACCACTCACCTTAATTTGGAAAAATATTAGGAAAGAAATCCTGGACGACGGCCCTCGAATTCGGCTTCAAAAGGCCGACGGCTCAACCCAAAAAATAGCTCAAAGGGGCAGCTCACTCCAAGCCGTCGGCTTGGAGAGAGGGAGAAAGGGGAAGGAGAGGGGCTGGTTCGGCTGGCTCCTCTCGGCTTGGCTCCAAAGGGAAAGAAGAGAGTGAGAGGGGAGGAAGCAGGTGGCTCGGCTTGGCTCGGCTCCAAAGAGAAAGAAGAGAGGAGATGAGAGGAAGAAAAGCAAGCAGCTCGGCTTGGATCTGGGTGGCGGTTCCAAGGACAAAGGGAAAGGGGGCTGGCGGCTTGGCTTGGCTTGGCGGCGGGCTCCCTTTCTCAACTTTTTTGGCTCCAAAATAGGAGCCACAAACCATGAGAGAGGTTTTTATACACCCTCATCAACCCTAATCCTTTAAACTCTTAATTCATAATTCGCATCCACCTTAAGCTAAAACCAAAACTCGCTAATCTAATAGACGTAAATAATTTAATTAATCTCATTCTAATAAATCATAAATAATTAATTAAATACTCATATGAACATAATTAGCAATTATGCACACACAACACCAAATTAAATACTCTCAACTACCCAAACCTAAAAATTCATAAATTCATACATTTATATTCTACTTACCTGAGTTCGCAAGCTTGCTCCGGACCATGAGTTGACTCGGCTCGACCACGAACTAGTCCGTTAGGTTGGCAAACACACGCAACAGGAAAAGATAATAAATTAAATATCTAGAATATTACAAGCACATTCACCAAATTTTGATTTGAGTTTGTACCTCCCCTTTCTTTAAAATTCTATACATTTAAAAAAATTTGGATTCATACCGTCTTTTAAAAAATCATCTTTTGCAAAACTGTTATTTAAAATTCTCGGAAGAGAATTATTTAGTTTCTCAAATAAGATTTACATGCTCATTTCATTCTACAAGGGAAAATGGTCAAATTTACCCCTGAAGTATTGGAAAATGTGCAAATTTGTTCCTTAACTATATTTTTGACCAAAATTGTCCTCGACATTACATAATTGGATCAATTTTGCTCTTTTTCTTAACGAAAGTCCACGTCAACAAACGAAAGTCAATGTGGCAAGTGAAGCTCGACCGCATAAGATGTCACGGTGAAAAATGACACGTGATAATTATGTACTAACAAGGATAATTTTGATCCAAAACATATTTAAGAAATAAATTTGCACTTTTTTCAATATTTTAATGGCAAATTTGCACATTTTTCAATACTAAAAGGGTAAATTTAATCTTTTTTTCTTTTATATATTATTATCATTAGTGTGGTTCTAACTAACACTAGAATGATGTTGATATCATCTTTACCAAAATCAAAAAAATATAAGCTTGATAATTATACTTTGTGTTATAAAAATGATATTTTTTCTTAATTATTTACTCAAATATATGAATTATCAACTATAGTCACTTGCCACGTTGGCTTCTATTTGCTGACATGGACTTCCGTTAAGAAGAATGGCAAAATTAATCCAATTATATAATGATGAGAGTAATTTTGGTCAAAAATATAGTTAAGAGATAAATTTGCACCATTTTCAATATCTTAGGGGCAAATTTAACCTTTTTCCCTTGCAATTAACTTTTCTCATTTTTTTCATCGGAATTTGCCTTAGCTTCAAAAACCACTTTTTTTTCCTTTCCCTTGTTTCTTTCTAAAACCTCAACATCCATTCTATCAACATTATTCTCATTTGAAGACAAAACATTGTTGTAAAATATTTTACTAGAAAATCTTTTTTCTTCTGCCTCTTCCCATTTTTGTTCTCTTCTCAAAAAAGAATTATAACTTAATTGCCCATTACCATTTTTCTCTTTTTCTTTAGTAACAGTATCCTTCTTTTCTTGCTTACTAATTTCACCTTTCTCTTCAAAAGCAGGGTTGTCTAACAAAAGAATTGTTAAGGTAACCTTCACCCTTATTATTACCTCTGCTCATATTCTTCATCCTTTTATAAACACGTATCCATGGTCCAAATAGACCTTCCTCCCTTCTTTCATACAAGTGCTTTTCCAAAAAATTTATCATACCGGATGAGTTTGCATTCATACATTGTCTACTCCGAATCATCTTCCGCAACTCTTCCCTTCTTGCCATTCTAAACAATCTCGCCCAAGAGTTTAATTGATCTTTTTACTTTTGAGTATCTTCTCTTCAGGAATTATGCTCCCTTCAATTTTCCCACGACCGTCTCTTGGATCCTCAATCGAGTTGAAAAAGAAGTTCCCGCTTGTAGAAGTTTGCTTAGAAACTTAAGATCAACTAGATCAGGTGGCTTTTTCGGTCTTGGGCTAAGTGTGACCAAGATCGCCCTATTCTCCTTTGACTCACTCATTTTTTGTTCGAACCTATATATATATATATATATATATATAAACAAGTAACAACTCTTTTTCGCCCAAATTCCTTCCACTCCCTCAATTTTTTTACCTTTCTTTTTACTCACTTATATTTTTATTTTTATATGCTTAATTTCAAAATTTTCAACTTTAATTTTCACATGAAACTACTTTAATTTCCTCCAATTTTATTTTCAAAATTAATTTCCACATTAAATTAATTTTGAATTTTATTAATGGTAAATTTTATTTGCCCTTCAATTAATCAATCTTGCTTAACTTTTAAATTTTTGAATTAAATTAATTACAATTTTAAAATTAATTTACATATTAAATTAATTTTGAATTTTATTTTCCTTTCAATTAATTCATACTAAATTTTATAAATTTTTGAAATTAATTAATTACAAATGTTGAAAATTATTTATGAAATTTTGATTATTATTATTTTAACAAATTAAATCTTAGTTTCGAATTTTACTATGCATGTTTAATTTTGAATTTTATTAATTCTCATTTAATTATAATCAAATTAATTATGTCAGCTTAATTTTCAAATTTTATATATTATATTATGCATATTTAATTTTGAATTTTATTTTTTCCTCCATAATTATGTATGATTAATTAGAAATTTTTCGAGCATTAAATTAAACAGGTTTCAGTTCTAATTAAGTATGCTTAATTTTTAAATTTTCAATTATATTTAAATTAATTAGACATAATTTCAAAGTAACACGATTAATTTTTAAAATTTTAAATCCTTTTAATTATGTATAATAGATTTCTAAATTTATTAATTATTAAAATACATATTAATTTCAAATCTTATTAATTAATGGAAATTAATTTTTAAATTTTTAAATTAAAATTTTCATATTTTCACGTACAGTGAATTAAGAAAATTTTATTTTTAATTAATTATTCTTATTTTCCAAATTTTCATATAAAACTATTTTATTTTTTTTCAATTTAATTTCTAAATTTTATTAATGATAAATTTTATTTTGCTTCCATAATTATGCATGATTAATTTTAATTTTACAAATTCATTTAATTAAGCATGCTTGATTTTCAATTAATCATATTTAATTTTTAAAATTTTAAATTTAATTAATTTCAAATGTGAATAATTATTTATAAAAATTTGAATTTTGTTATGCCCGCTTAACTAAACATGCTTAATTTTGAATTTTATTAATTTTTATTTGATCAGAATCAAATTAATTATGTTTATTTAATTTTCAAATGTTATATATTATATTATGCAGGTTTAATTTTAAATTTTATTTTTCCTCCGTATTTTTGTATGATTAATTGGAAACTTTTCGAGTTTATTAAATTAAACAGGTTTCACTTTCAATTAAGTATTGACTTTTATTCTTAAAAATATAATTCTTTTATAATATGATAATAATACGATAATTTATTTCTGAAAATCTAGGTATATAAATATTTTAAATTTTAAATTTTAATTTGAATTATTAAAATATTAAATTATTTTTACAAATTTAAGTTAAAATTTAAATTAAAAATTATTTTTTTAAAATTTTAAAAATTAGTTTTAAATCTAAATTTTTATAATTTCAAATTAAAATTATATTAAAAAATATGATCAATATCAAAAAAAAAATAGATAGGCTATTCTATTTATATATAATAATATATAAAAATATAAAAATTTAATTTCAAACTTTTTATTTTTAAAATCATGAATTATGTAATAATATATTAAAATATAAATTTTAATTTTAAAATTTTTTTACTTTTAAAATCACATTTTAACCGTGCTTTAACCGTGATTTGGACGAGTACTGCAGCTAGTTGTCAATTAATTTGCTAAACTTGGCTTGAGTTAAATTTGAATTTAGATAAGATTAATATTTAATTAATTAAATTTGAATAAAAATAAATATAATTAAATGAATTAAATCGATCAGCGCAGTTGCTTAGTTGACTTAGTCTGAGTGACGAGGATAAAATCTGTACCTATGCACTTATATAAGACAATTATGAATAACACATGCGATGATAATATATTATATATTATCTAAAAATTTAGTATTCGATTTTTAGGATGATTATCTATTATAATTTTCTATCGCTAAAAATTTAAAAATTATACATTTATATAAATGCATTCGCCGTTATTTTTTATAAATAAAAAAATATTTTGTGTCTTTTTATTCCCCATTGTAATCTCACTCGCAATTCACGAAAGAACCCTAGACCCGAGAGGACGGTCCCTCCCCTCTCTTTATCCGAGGTTAGTCTCCATGCCATCTTTTACCTCTTTTCGTTGCGTTTGCAAGTGAAAGCAATATTTTTTATCGACGCCAAGCTGCAGATTTTTTGCTATTTCCACAAGATCTTAATATCTTATACTAGAATTTACCTTTTTGCTACCATTCAGGTTTGAAGGATCTGAAGCCGTAACCCTAGAAAAGCAGGTTGCTAGGATTCGCTTTTTTTGTGATTTTATCCTGATTTTGATCTTTTCCGTGGTTTTGTGATCGGCCTTTGTCGTTGGTCTTTCTTGAAAGGTGTTGCCTTTCTGTTGCGTTTTGTTTATTTTGCTGGCATTGCTGCATTTCTGATGCATTTGGTTGTTCCGTGAAAGGGGGTTTGATGGCATTGGTGAAATGAAGGCAATGTGACCGAGATCTATTGAAAAATTCCATTTTTTTCGCCCATTCGGCCTTTTCCGCAATGGATGACGATGGTGGGTTAGGTATCCAGAATTGGGGTTACTATGAGCAGCCTTCGAAGGGAAACCTTGGGCTGCGGCTCATGTCCTCTGTGGTGGAGTGCAATGCCAAGCCTCTCTTCTCAAATGGCGGGTTCATTCGTCGGCACTGCAGCGTTCCTGAACAATCTGTTCCAATGGACTTTGTGAGAGATGGATGGATTCACCAAAGCAACGACAACTTTAGGAACTTCCACACTTTGCCGGTGAGCCATCAACACCACTCCAGTTACAGTATCCTCCCTGATCCCCCAACCGTCCACAATGTCCAGATGCTGCAGCATCTGGAGCCTCAGACTGAGGATGACAAGATTTTAATGGTCGAAGAGGCCATTGTTAAAAATGAGTCTCCTTTGAAGAAGAGGCCCAGAGGCCGTCTGCAGAAATCCCCAAAGCCGAAGAAACCTAAGAAAGTCACAGCATCGAGTGATGAGGCTCGCAATGGCTCAGTTTCACATGGGAAAGCTGTAAGGAAGAGCACAATCATGGTCATAAATGGTATTGATTTTGATGTCTCGAGGATTCCCACCCCAGTCTGCTCTTGTACAGGAAAGCCCCAGCCTTGCTACCGGTGGGGCGTTGGAGGATGGCAGTCAGCTTGCTGCACGACCAATATATCAATGCATCCCCTTCCAATGAGCACCAAGAGGCGGGGGGTGCGCATTGCTGGTCGGAAGATGAGTCAGGGTGCATTTAAGAAGGTGCTGGAGAAGCTTGCTGGAGAAGGGTATAACCTTTCGAATCCTATTGACTTGAGGACATTCTGGGCCAAGCATGGTACAAACAAGTTTGTGACAATCAAATGAAAACATAGAATGTAGGATGGCTTTTATCAGTCTCCATCTTTCCATTTGATGTTTGCTTACCTGTTGTATATTAATCTTTGTCTTGCAAAGTTCCTGATAGTTCGTCTGCAATTTCTGTATCAGCAACTTTAATTAACACTCTTTTTGAAGCTCAGACACTCAGGTAACATTTGGTACCATGTCTTTACCAACTTCTAATCAAAATATTGTAGTTTTAAACAAAACAATGCTGCCTACAGTAGATGGCTTTCTCACCTAAATTATAGAAAGCTTTCTTTGTTTCTTACTATTTATGATCTAGCTCCTTCCATGAATGTTTTTGCAGAGTGTTTTTTGGTGGTTAAATGGCTGTATCACATCATGAAGTTTTATGTTTGTCTTTTAGGTACTAAAATGGTTAGGCAGAATAAGTGATGACCAGATAGGAATTACATAGTGGCTTTAAAGTGGTTGTGGTTTGTCTTGTCATAATTTGTTGCCAAGATGCTTGATATCTATGAGTTTTTTTTCTTTATACCATTCAGTTTGAAAAAAAATAATCTTAAAATGGATTATTAAAATAGTGGCAAAATTTTGTGCATTAATTCAAATTTCCTGCACTAAGATGAAGAGTCTTAACTGTTTTTGTGTCTACATTCCTAAGTTTTTCAAATTTCAACTATTATAGATGAACACAGCTCATAAGTTTTGAATTATGATTTACTGATGGATGAAGACCTTAACTTTTGTTGCATCTAAAGTGTGGTTTATGAAGTTCCAATGTTTGACAATATTCAAGTGTCAGTTTTAAATTCTTTTTGAACAGCTTTTGTAGTCTCAGTGGATACCAATTTGCTATAACAGTTTCTAATTAAAAAAATATTCTAACGGTACTTCAATGAAATAATGACTTATGATCAGTATATTTAGTTATTGGGATGTCAGAGATCTTGTTTTGGCCATAATGGCCACCCATATTGAAACAAAAAGCAACAGTAGGAAAGTTTCAGTCTGGGATGCTCTTGTCAGATATTAATCATAATTAAACCCTGTTTGAATCAGCATATTCTGCTTATGTCCTAATATTTGTAAGTTCCATTGACAAAAATTGGCTCCATTGATGTGGATTGGTTATCTACTGATGTTAACATGGAAAGCCCAAAGTTGCTTTTATGGGATCTTTAACAGACACAGGTCATATGCATTAATTTTATATCTAAGAAATTTCAACTGTCTTGCTCATAGATAAAGTTACAGAGTTGCCAAGTTGCCTTGTTTATATGGTTGAGCATTCTTACTTTGGTGATGTATGAAATGTTGAAAAACTACTATCCAGTCGCAATTGTATTTTTAGGCAGTATTTTGCATGTTTAGCTTGGGTTCTGGCTGGGAATTGGAAGTGGGCATGCCATATTTAACCGAGTTTTACTTCCATTTTGTTTCTTAAATGTTTAGGTTGATGCCTTTTTTTTCCTCTTAGCATGTACTTCTGGCTCTGATATGAAGGCATTGATCTGGCTTAAGTTCTTGCACCTTGTCTTATATTTTCCTTTTACCCAGACCCCCTTCTTTCTTTTTAGTTTTTACTTACCCTGATGTTGTTTCCTGGTTACTGGAATTTTGAGTGCCATTGATGTAGTTGGACTATAAACAAAAGTATCATATTAGCTGATTTACTTGTGCTTGTAATTTTTATTTGGCAATTATCAAGATCGGATTATGTGGATAGAAATATACATTGGTTTTGTTTTGGGCTCCAAATAGTTAAATACGTTGTTATTTTGATTAAAATATATAGTGACAATTGATATTATTATTTTTTCGGTCTGTATCTGGTAATAGATTAATGTTATTTTATTTTTATTCTTTTAACTTGTACGTGAATGATATGCATGCGTATAGTTGTATAAGTTTATGATTATCATTATAATTAATAAGGCATATAATTAGATTTATATATACTACAATCAATAATTGAACTAATTTGGTTTCAAATTTTCAATTAATATGTAATTATTGTGGAATTATATGCATATATTTACGAGATTATATTTTATTTGATTATATTACAAGCAATTGTGGAATTATGGTTAAATTGGCAATATAGATAGTCCTGGGGTGTAATCCTCAATTTTCTTTTCTAATAAAATTATAAAAATATCCCTTCATCAAACCCTAGCTTTCATCTATCTTTTTGCTAACTCCCCCACCTCCTCTCCTTTCACTCCTACACCATCTACCCCACTCTAACGATGTTATTTGTTCTGACTTTTTGACTTTGCTAATGCCTTCGTCGACTCCCTCTCCCGTCAACGTAAAATTTTCTCTTTTTTTTCCTACCCAAAAGAGTGAGAGTTATTTGTTGTTCCGACTTTGTTGCGTTCATGTGCTCAAGATTATTAATTTGCTAAACTCAATTAGACTTTGCTCATTTCACTGAACTCAGTTGGAGCACCATGGGTATCACGTCATTATATTATTATAATTATTCAAATTTATTTGGAGGGTATATTAGTAGAGGGTTATTATAGCAAATATGATAATATGACTTACCAATAAGATTACATATGCATACCAAATACTACAATGCAACATTACTAGTAGTTTAAAAGATGGCAATATTTTATCTAAGTGAAAATTTGCATTGCCCAGTAATCTTAGTTGGTAATGCACCAAATTCAATGAAATTTTCTTTGCACTGCGAGTTGTATATTATCGAAATGTCTTGTCCTATTGTTATCTTATTCATTTGTCACGTGCTCTCCTAAGTGATATCCATCTTAAAGAAGAATAACCTTTTGTAGGGCAATGATCGACAAATAACAACAAAGCTCAAGAAAATAGAAGGATAACACACACAATTTACGTGGTTTGGGACAACGATGTGTCGTCCAGAATGAGAAGATCTTCAATATTCACCAATTCCCAAGTACAAAGAGAGGAAAACCCTATCCCTCAAAATATTCACCAATCTCACACTTAACTTATGCAAATATTTTCTCCAACCCTATAAATACAAAATAATCATAAACAAATCGGATTACAACATAACGGATTAGATAGTTCGTACCGCGGAACGCGAAGCCCCCCGCACCCCGCATAAGACCTAACGGCCCTCCGCCCTGACTCATATAAGAAATTCAAGACACATCTAACACCTTTGGAGGGGCACAGCAAAATTGGCATAACCTAATTTAGCCAATTTAAATCCGATTTATATACAGAGTGAAGCTGACGCTAGTAATTTTAACTCTATCAAAGAAACAAAACCTGTACAATAAAAAAATAAGATTAATGCTCCTCTTACTTATCATATATATATATATATATATATATATATATATATATATATATATATATATATATATATATATATATATATATATAAAAGACTACATCGATCGACCAAGAGATCATAAAAGTAAACAAAGACAATTAATATAAGAATTATAATTCATTATTCTCAAAACAAATATAAGAAATTGGATCCATCATTTTTTGGCCAGAGCTGAAGTTGAGATAAGAACGACGAAGGCCATGCACACAGCAGCCATGAGAATGCAGCCTGTGGAGGCATGCACCAAATTTAAGGCCTTGTTCACATCCGTCACCAGCGGATCATCTTGCAAACCTGCAGCCTTAAAAACCTTGTTGAAAGCCCTCTTTAGATCCACCGTGAGGCCAAATCCTGCACCGGCGCCTGAGGCGAGCAATAAGGCGAACACCTGCACATTAATTAATCATCATTGATCAATTTAAATTCATCCAATATATAAAACCTATTTAAACTTATATTCTTATCACTTTTCACTTCATATATATATATATATATATATATATTTAATTACCAGATCAGCGAAGATGTAGAGTCGCAAGGCTTTTCTGCTAATAATCTTTTTCCCTTTGGTGATGCTCAAAGCTGAGATTGGAATTTGTATGAGCGCGTAAGCGCATCCAATTATTGCTACCGAGAACAGATATCTGCAGTAATTAATCAAACAAAGCAACACATCAGATATATAAACTCAGTCACACTCACACATAAATTAAGTTACAGCATCGTTTGCTTTGATCATGATGAGAATTAAAAAGAATGAAGAAATAACTGATAATTAACCTGTACGCGAGTACATCTTTGAATCGCAATTTTGATTTCCCAGTTTCGCTCTCAGGATCAGGCACTGTGACAGTGGTTGTGGCCAAAATTATGAGGGCAACCAGGCTGAAGAAGAACACAAAGATCCTTAAAGCGAGAGCAGCAAACTGGGCACCCTTGCTTGAGGCCATCTTTGGTAGCTTAGTTCAGTTTGCTCATGCTTTTATACTGCAGGAATGCAGGCTACTTGATGGGTTAAATTAGTCACCATTAATTAAGTATATAGTGCATTGGTATGTTCACTACTAAGTTTGGCTTGAGCCTGCAGGTTTGGCTCTTTGCTCTCGAGATAATTAATTAGGGAAGAATATTAATTACTTGGTATATATATATGTTGACATTTGACAAAGTCTTAATACCAGTAGACTGATCCTAAATCGGACAGGAGATTTATTTCCATGCACGTTGAATCCTCATTATTAATTAACTCAAACCAAAACTTAGCTGAACTTGGGATTTACTATACTCCAATTCCATACTTTTTCAAAAGTATAGAACATTATAAGACGATAATATTGTGCTTCTTTTAGACACAATAAACGATTGGAACACGTAAAATTCAATGAACTCAAATAAATTATGCATTAAACACGTAATATTGGTCACATTCAAAAATCAATATATTGAGTTTTGTTTTTTGAAAAAGTTTGGTACTTAGTAAAACGCAAAGTTTTACATCTTTTAGCGCAATAGATGATTTAAACACATAATATCTAGATCTGAATCCAATTATAGTACGCATTAATTAGTTACATAATTTTATACATTTTTGAAATTGATCCAGTTCCATACTTTTGAAAAAGTACAAAAAATTATAAAATATTTATTGTGCTTCTTTTAGGAGCAACAAATGATTGGAATGCATAATTAAATTATGCATTAAACACTTGCATAATCTCATTACATTCAAAGATCGATAGAGTTCCAAACTTCTTCAAAAGACTAGAATTTTATCGATTTTTGAATATAATGAATATTGCGTGTTAAATGCATAATTTAATTCACTTCATTGAGTATTATGTGTTTCAATTGTCAGTTGCGTGAAAAGAGACAAAACTTTGTCGTTTTACTACGCTCTAAACTTTTTCAAAAGTTTGGAACACGATCGATTGATTTTTGAATGTAATGAATATTATGTGTTTAATGCATAATTTAATTGGGTTCATTTAATATTATGTGTTCCAATCGTTTGTTGCGTACATTTGAAAAAGCACAATATTGTTGTTTTATAATATTTCATACTTTTGAAAATGTATAGAACCAGAGATTAGTAAAAGTCAAACCGAGTTCAGGTGAGTTAATTTCAGTTTGGATTGATATTTTTGGATTTTCTATTGAACAAGATCTAGGTTAAGTTGGGTTTTGATTTGAGCGATATTCTTAAAATTTATCTAATGAACTAACTCAATATTCAAAGGGAAACCAAAAAGTAAGGGCATTCTTGGAATTATGAAAAATCACTATGGATCCGAGAATTTTTGAGTCCATATTATGGCTTTGGGAATTTCCTGGGAATTTCCTAAATCCATGTTATGGATTCTGGAAATTACTCGTATGCATTTGCAACTCATCTTGTGTTCCTTGTCCCTAGCAATTGCATTAAGTTGTTGCTCTCAGCACCATTCCATATTTAGCTCAAAGGCTTTCAATCATGACAAGATTTGCATATTTCAAATTAGGCTTTGAGGCATTCGACTAACTAAAGATTCAAATAAGTCCATCAGTCGTGACATAAATGTTTAGTATTATCTCATCGGCAAATAATTCAAATAACTATGATAAGCAAATCTTAATTAAGTGTCCTTTTTTCCTTCTATTCTCCACAGCCGATAACAAATGATGGAGCATCCACCTTTGTAATTATCGCACCCCTTCTAAAGTCATTCCCATCAAGATGAATATCACCTAGGAGTACATGGTGATGGCGATAGGAGCACTATGAAGCACAGAATATCAAAGGATTGAAAGAACACTAGTAGTGAAAACATATACAATATTTTTATACCAGAAATAAACATACAAGAATAAAAATCGACATAACACTAAGGAAGAAAATTGGTATCGAGCATGTTGCCTCTAATCTATCTAACAAAACCTCCTCTACTATCGGCTCGTAGTTACGAATCTTAATCAATTGCAAAAGAAGTGAGTGAAAGATTGAGTAGGATAATATCAATATGTCAAGCACACTAAGATACAATATAATATTTAATGCTCACTATTTTCTATTCTTGCATGTTCAAGGACAAAATTGTCTCACTCATTTAATTAAGCTTCGACTAGGCAATGGATTCACACAATTGATTCAATCTAGAATGAGATAATGGATCCAAGTATAAAATCCCTCACATAAATCCACAAATTAACAACATGAACTTGCAATGGTATGGTTTGATTCTTAGTGAAGATCTAGCTACCACCTTCACTTACAACTACATGGTGGATATGATGCAAAATTGGATAAGGATCTACCACCACGTACCAATTATAACTAAAAATAAAAATCATTTTCCAAAAATTAGAGCATTAGCACTGCCTACAACTACGAATGGAAGATGCCTTCCCAAAACTTGGAACATGAGCACCTCCTACAACTATGAATGTTTAATGGTTTAGGATTTAGTCTTTAAACGATGTATTTAGACATGTTTTGTATTTATAGATATTGTGTATTTAAAAATGTATAGTATAGTTAGGGCAATACCGAATGAAATAGTTGGGGCATCTCGTATAATAATGGTAGGCATAAAAGATTGCATTCTAACCCACATGAAATAATTGATGCGTACTTGAGAAGATCCACCTTGGTCTAGTCTGCCTACTCGTATTCACTCGCTTGACGCAAAAGTAAATCATATGTAAGATTTGTGCATCTAAAGGTCTGCCCCAATCACTTATGTGCATATTAAATAGTTCCATTCATAAATTGTTCTTCAAACATCAATAAATAATATTGCATAACTTGGGCAATAGTATTGCACAAGGTTTTGTATAGTTTCAAACCAAATGGTGTCCAACTAAATGGTAGAGGACATCTCTTATAACCCTAATAGACCTAAAAAATTATTTTCCAACTCAAATGAAACTATTTGGTATGGACTTAGTTAATAAATATCCAACTTGGTTCAGTAAGCCTACTTGTCCCTACTCACTCGACGCAAAAGCAATTTATACATAGAATCCTTTTGCATCTTCGTGTTATCCTAAGGTTTTCGACCTTGATATCAATATTCGTTGTGTGCTTGATTGAGAAATAATTTCAGGTTCCATGTTGATAAGGAGGTGACGTTTGTGATCAGAAAGATCGAAGTGAAATCGAAAATTCAAGTGGTGTTGCTTGTTGCTCGGATCTTTGAAAAGACTTTGAAGAATATATAGGTTTAAAGGTTTAGGATAATCATATTGTCTTTGGGTTGCTTGTTGATGATGATTAAAACCAAGCTCAAAACCTCGAAACTCGAACTGCTTTGAAACTGCACAATATGCAATTCCAATAGGCTAATTGGTCGATCAACGAGTCTAGCGGCTCTTTTTTTAGTTGTTGTGGCTACTTTTTCCCGGGCCTATCTTTTTTGCGATCCTATAAATACTTGTCTTGAGCCTTCCTTTACCTCTTATGAAACTTATTGAGCCATCCTTGAACCTTAATTGGTTGAGAATTCTTGAGTCATCTTTGATATTTACCCTAGCTTTGAAGTTCACTCTCTTGATTAAGCCTTAAACCTTGAATAATTCATTAACAAATGGATCAAGAGGAAGTGAACTAATATGTTCTTGTTTACTATTTACTTTCATTTATTTATAATTTTTGTGTTGTTTTTATTGCTTGTCAAGCTTGTTATAGACATGGGGTGTAGGTCTTAGAATTTGAGCGGTTGTCTTGGTATAAATGCATAAGTCCATTAAGGTTTACTAGTTTAGTTAATTTTCCTTGGAGCTTGAGGGTGTTGGAGGTGATTTCGGGGTTGGTTGTAGTCTTAGCTTGTAAATCCTCTTAGATAAAACTATCTACTTAGTAAACTTGGTTGAAATTCTAAACATAGAGCTTAAATAGTGGATGTAGACTTGATTAGAAGTCAAACCACTATAAATTATGTGTTAGCATTTTTTGTCTGTGAATTGTTATATTTGCTTCGTTTGTGAAGTTAAATTGTCACTTGCACTTAAGAATCGAAAATTTGACATGCTAATTAGGTTAATTCCCCCCACCCCCCACCAAAAAAACTAGTGTCATTTCTTCTCACACTCTAGATCCACCCTAATCACTTTATACATGCATATTAGAGCTCAATGCCCTATAGAACTATGTTTGGCAAGATTTTGTATGGTTTTAGATCAAACGATGCCCAACCAAATAGTAGGGAGCATCTTTTATAACCTTGGTAAACCTTAAAAAAAAAATCTAACCCATATGAAATTATATGCTACCATAGTCAAGATCATCCACATTGGCCTAGTCTTCTTGCTCATCCTCACTACAAGAAACTATTGAAATACTAGCGTCATTTCTATTTAACTTACCGACACTAATGCATGTATAAACACCAAAAAAAGTTGTTAGTATTGCGACCAATATGCAAGCACAAATAAATTTACATCCCAACACCTACTACCGATATATAAATTTATAAATTTGAAATTGATATCGGTGCCAAAACTAGCACCAGTATTTATTTGAATTCAATTTACATGTTAGCTCCAAACTAGCATTTGTATGCTTATTGATATGAATTATATTTATAATGATATATTATATATAAGGCTAAAATATCTCTTAATTTGATTTTACCAAGTCTAATCAATTTTACTATTATCGCATGCAAATATCACGTGTTCGGCAAATAAGGATAAATAATATAAATAAGAAATAAAGAGAACAATGCTAACACCACGATTTATAGTGGTTCGGCTCAACTCAATTCTACATCCACTACCTAAGCACTACGCTCAAGATTTCAACCAAATTCACTAAAACAAACCCTTTACGCCTAATCGGCAAGACTACTAAGTAATGATAAGACTTATCTGGTCTCAACACGAGTACAATAAAATGATAACAAAAAATACACAATAATAAAACAATATGAGATAAAATTTAATGTTCAAAGCATGAATCCTCTTCTTGTCGCCTAGTGTTGCTTGAGGAATCCTTCAAGGATAACGTACTTGAGGTTCAAGGTTTTTAACATGCAAGGTTTTAGAGATGGATCAATGAGGCTCCAAGAACTAGGGTTTACACTTTTTTGATCTCCCAAAGATGCAAGGATCACTCAATGTAGTTTGGGGCACCAAGAACTTATGTATGAAGGCTTGGTATGGAGTATTTATAAGTTTCCCCATGTTAAGGCTCGAGTAAGCAGTTGTCTCAATGGCTATAAAACTAGCCGTTATAGCATTGGTCAAAGGTTTTATGAAGTTCGGTCACACGAAACTCACTTTAAAAATCTAGAATCAATTGATCAAGTTTGATCAAACTTTGGTCAATCGAAGATTGACTGAGGATTAGTCGAAATTCAACTTCATGGTAGATTGTGAATTTCTTGGGTTTTAGGTTTCAATTTCACCGGTTCGAAGTGCAAACATCCATAAGACCTGCCTCAACAACATACAAGAGACCACAAAACAAGATTATGAAACTCTTCGCATTCTCGACAACATTCGTCTAGCTTTTAAATTATGTATTTCGTATCGCTTTCGTATCACATTAGCTTTTTTCATCATCAAATTTAATTTGTAATCTTTCACTTCAAAACATCATTATTGACTTGTTTGTTATCTTTAAAACCTTAATGAAGAATGTTCACGCGCGAGAGTAAAATCTCAGTCAATATTCTCTCTCTTTTGATGATGATAAACACAAAAGAAAAACATAAGCTCATTTAAGCAAACATGATGTGCATGCAAACTTTAATGATAAAAACTTTCCCAAATAACATGCATAAATAATTTTTCTCCCCTTTTGATTTATTAAATTTAATTATATCAAAGTTCTTATTTTTATGTTTTTCTATCCCTTCAATGTTTTATCCCCTCTTGGCATCACTCATAAAGGTAAAGTACAAGAGGGCAATCATATGTGAAAAACATCATAGATGTTAATTTTATTTCAAAAAACCAATTTTGAATATCACTTGATGAATACCAATTATTGGGAATCCATTTGATGGGAATTCATGAATACCAATTGATGGAAATAAAGAAACATCAGTTGAGCACATATACCAATTTTGAATACCAATATTCAAATATTAATTTCTTTAGGATTATCAAGGCATTTTCATAATCATGAAACCATACTGATGAGTGCCAATCTAAATTCATCAAGATAGGCAAAAATTCATATAAAATTACTCGATAAAGTAATCTAAAATTTAAACATTCAAATTGGACTCAAACATAAGTGCATAGATTAAAAAAAAAAAATCTTTATTTTTCTAAAAATCTTTCAATGGGCCATGGCATTTCCGTTAATATCTAATTTTCCATAAATTCAATCAAATCTTTGTGACATTCAAAATATGATTATGCTAAACATATATTTGGAATTTGAGCTAAAAATAATGCCTCTAAGTCAATGTTGGTACGCTAGCACAAACTCACCAAAAATAAGTATTGTATCATAATTTTCACTAAGTATCAATGATCACGAATCAAACAACCTTTCATCAAACATGATTACACATTCATTCAACTGCGTATAAAATATATGATAGCACAATTTTTTAGGTAAAATCATGAGTTTTTGTGAAATTGAAACGCATAGCGCGAATTTTATCTTTTATCATTAATTTTTTAAAATTTTCTTTCAATAGCCTAGCTTTTATCAAAATCAACGTGGTAGCACTATCGAGCAAAAGGCAAGTCTAGGAACTCAAATAGGCAAAGCGATACGATGTGTATCACATGTGTATCGCAAAAGCCCAAGAGTATCAAGTTCATTCACAAACATATTAACCAAGTTTTACAAATGAATGCTGGAGATCTATAAGCATATGGAACATTAACATGCAAGATCCTTAAGTACCCTTCCTTTTGGTAGGAAATCGATGGCCAACAATATTAACTATATAGATAGCACGCCAAGGTCTTATCATTAAATAATGATTTCACCGCTTACCCACATCAATGAACAACTAATAAATACAAAATATTTAAATTACATATCAAAATTATTTCATTAAAAAATAATTCTTAATAAAGGACAGGTGAAGTGCTTTGTTTTTATTAAAAATGGCAATAGAAGAAATTGATAAAAAAAATTAGAAGATAAGATCACAATTGATAATAAAAAATAAATAAATAAAGTTTATGTACAAAATCCATAAATTTCAACATTGGACTATTTTTTATATAAAAACTTATATATAGCTAAAAGAAATCTATATATAAACAAGCAAGTTATCCTTATAATTAATATAATCATAACAACCAAAGTAAATTACTATATAGGGGATCTTAGACCCAATTTTCATGAGTATCATATTAAACCTTTAACACTTTAACATGTATAACAAACCAAGGATGATCTACCATTGGATATCAGAAAATTACCTCACACAAGAGCCAGACTAGTTGTTGATTCATTGATTATTTCAAACTAGATGTTAAATGAGTATGAATTGAAGTCTCTAAGTAGTGTTAACAAAAAATAATCTTCCCATGTGAGCAGCAGTCATCAAGTAAACACAAGCCTACATGACAAGAATTTTCTAAAACCATAGAAGCAACCATGTAGATAAAACAAATCACATCATAATAAAAACACTTGTATGTGAATGTTTCGAGATTAAGATTGATTGCAACTCCTTCAAATATTAGTTCTTTTGGTCAAATATCAATGACTAAATATGCTCCCAACTACTCTTTGCACAAAATCTCGACAGAATGTAGTTAAAAATGGCTAACATTTCACAGGGCCTCAATAATAATCACATCATATACAACACGAGATGGTCAAGAGGCATCACCAGAGTGCATGCCAACTACATTCTGGCTTAGGACAAATAAAACAAGTTAGATTACAACAGACAACTCCGACCTAGAAGGCTGTCGGCTCCTACTGTCACACACGAGACAACCTCAGTAAGTAGCAAACTGATGGAATGTGATTTCACGCTTCTTGAATTCACCAAGGCTTTCTCGCACACATTTAGCTAGCTTAGCTTAGCATGCTGCAAGTCTGGCACACCACATATACACATCAGTGGATGATGTCTCTGGAGCAGATAATGCAGCCACCATAAATAAAGAATTCAAGATGATATTGGTTCATAAGGAAAGGAAAGCCATGGGTGTTTAAGTGCCTCTGATGCACTTGGCCGCTTCTTTGGGTTCACTTCAAGAAGATAAGAAACAAATTCAATAAAGCCTTGATCACCCATTGGCAGTCGGTAACGTAATGATGTCTTCTTTGGAATCAAATATTCTAGTCTATTGGTTTCCTGGAAAAGAAGTGTACATGAAAATCCATTTGTAAATTAATGTTGCAGAGCATGCAAAATAAAATTTATGTCGTCAGGGAAAATCAACCTAAAGTCAAAAAGTACTCAAGTGCTTGATAAGCACAAAATTAAGGTGGATCATGTTAAGAAAACAATAATGGAATTCAATAATATATCAAGTTTAGTTGATAAAAGATGCGGCCAACAAGCATATGAAATAGCTTTTCCAAGTTCCAAAATGTGAAAGCTAAATGTGCAGTGAGAATATGTGTACGTCCGTATATGCAATAGCTTTTTTCTGCAATGCAAACATTGAATTACAACCATCCAATGGGAAACTAATATAATAATATGATACACCCTTAAATAAACATGATTAGATACACGTGTGAACATGGTTTAAAATCTCGATATTGGTACCGTACCGACACACGGGTATGGTACAGTACTGAAAATGGTACTGATTTTTTTTAAGCTGGATAACATAGTTTTGAACTAAAGTGTTAAATTTCACTTTGATCTTCAAAATTGAAGTCTAAAATCTTGTTTAATGCTATAAAACATCATACTTGACCAAGAAATGATGAAAAACATCCATAAAATTCTTAACTTAAGTAGTCAAGTACATCAAGGTTTGCAAGTGGAATACAAGGTTTCAAATATAATTCAAAATGCGGACGAATGACGTCCGTCGTAGAAATTAGCCATCTCTACGGGACCAACACGATTAAGGTCGATTCTGTAGGTCTCAAATGCCCACATCTGGAATACCACATTGACATGAAAGTTTCTTTAGTGGGGACCAAGCACTAGTCCCTAATTCTTGTATTTGCAAAGTCATGTGAGTAGATACTAGAGACAGAGTAAGTTGAGTCTAAAACCTCTTGCAAGCTACTCAAGATACATGATGGTAATCTTGCAAGGTTGTTGGTCCCCCTTCTGGGTTTGGTTGATGCTGATCTTTGACCCTCTTCTCGTAAATTTTGGTTGTTCCTTTCCTCCAACCATCATGGTCGGTATTTTGCGTACAATGGTCTATGTAGAGTTCATTCGTCCAAAGATCAACAAGTGCTGGTGTTGATGGTACTATGGTGTCTTCTCCACCAGCTCTCATCATCTCCTCATCTTGTGTGCAACTACTGTTATGGACGAAGGCGTCTTCTTCTACAATTGCATCCAAAGGATCCACCACTAATTGTTTCCTTTGTCTTTTGCACCCCTCGATGGCGACGATGCAACATTCTTCTTTCCCTTTGATTGGAAAGATGATTGCGGTTCTTAATGTGATTGGAAAGATGGAGAATCGAACTCATATTGACGTCTCGATTGAGAACGCATTCGTTGAGAGGAGAAAGCAAGCAAGGCTCATGTCCCTCTCAAAATTGTTGGCTATTTGTCTTATTAGCTCTCCGACTCAATTGCATCAAAAACAATTGTTGAAGGTCGAGGTGGATCGCCTAGTTCATCAAGAAAAGCCTGATCATTTTCCATGGCGCTCCACAAGTCCATCATCGGGTCTAACTCGCTTTGGACGAAATCAACATCGAAAGGATCTATCTGCAATTCTGCATACCACCGTCTCTCTCTCTTCAGTTTGTATCGCCCGCATAGGAAGCCGCAAGTTGTAATGAACAAACACCAGGTTCTCTAATCGAGTGTATGAAAGGTGGTTCCGCGGCTTCGTATATATGAGCGAGAAAGTTGACCAATTCCTCTCGCATCCACTTGATAATGTTGTTTGCGATAGGATTTTTATGACAATCCTCCGAAGATTTGAAGCATCACATGAAAATTGCAACCACCATAGTCTGCAATGCACATTGAATATTAGAAATGAGATTTTATCTTTAATAAATAACTTGGAAAAGAAAAAATAAAAAAATTTCTGCATGGATCCATCTTGCCTCAATTTCTCAAATGGATCACTGAAGTTTCCACTTTTATCTCAGAAAAATCTTGATTCCGAAATAGCATGTGCAGCTTCTAAGTTCGTTGCTGACATACGTTAAGGGTGTATTTATACTCATATGCGGGATTTAAATAATAACCTATAAAAATAAAAATAAAATCGAATTAGGATAATAATTTAAAATTAAATATTTACGAAATATTTAAAATAAATAAAAATAAATATCTGCTAAATGTAAATCACCCATATTTGATTATCCCATCTCCCGTAAATAATATCAATTAATGGCTTAAATTTGTTTGGGGCAATCAAGAGCCTCTTTATTTCTTCTTGTTCTTGATGGATGTAATGAACATGGCTCATTTGTGGCGTCTTTTCCATGTCCACCCGTCGTAGAATATTTTACAAAGGTTCTACGACAATGACAATGATGATTTCAGTGATGCAATCCCAAAAGAGCAGGTTAAGCATGTTCTTCTCGGTTTCTTTTCCATCTGGTCTCGTGGCATATCTGGATGATAACCAATTTTGGCTTTTAAACATTATCTTCAAACCAACTTTTCCTTGTTGGAGAGACCTTAATGCAATGAAATTTATTGCAAATCGAGTCACTCCTAGTCGAAGAATTTCACCTAAAAACGAATTATAATTTAATAATTATTAATAATTAATTATGATGAACTAAATAATAAACAGAAAATATTTTTTAAAAAAAAAAACTTACCTTCTATAAATTGCTTCATAAGGGCATGGACCCATGTGTGATTGTTAATAAATCGGATGATCTATTGCACTTTTTTAACCGTCGACTTCACCACTGGCATATCACTAATATCCTTCATTATAAAATCGGTACAATGTGTTGCACATGGAGTCCAAAATATGTGCCCTTTTGAAGTTAGCGTCGTTGTCAATTAAACTTGCACGATGTTGTGGACCAATCTCCTCGAGCACTTCTGTCATCAACTTTAAAATGTAGATTGCATCATGGTGCTCATTTGAAGAATTCACTAATTTATGATACACCACCTTCCTATTGCAATAAATTAGGAAGTTGATGATGCTCATCCGGGTTGGCCCAGTCCAACTATCACACATCAATGTGCAGTCGCGATCCTCCCATTGTCTCTTGAAATCGTCTATCCACTCGTTGACCTCTGCCTCAAGTTAAGATCTTGAAATTTTGTAAGGAGTTGGAGGGGCAATACCTAAGCCGACCTTTTATTGTAGATATCATAGATCCATAGTAGGGATTATTGGCTGCTTTGGCTAGAATCTGATTAAAGTGTAACCATTTGGAGATTGTTCTCCCCAACTCCCACTTCATGGTCTTGCTCCAAGCATCCTCAATGCGCGATTGCTTCGATGATTGAGAAGGATATGCCCTAGGATCAAAGTCAGTTAAATGAACCGAAGATTTTCTACTGTCGATTTGTCTAAGGTTTGAGAAGAAGCCCTAGATGCCTCCACCTCTGCTCTTGGTTGAAGGTGCTCTCATGCTGGAACTTTGGCCAATATGAGGACCAAAATGAATTGAACCACTTCGGTTCATTGCTCCCACAGTCGAAGATGAGTCGACGCTGCTAGTGACACTTCTGCCACTATCGCTGCCATACTCAAATTGAGATTCGGGATAATATATGTGATCTCGCTCGAATGCTTGTTGCTCCAATGAAGCACGGATAGCAGCTGCAAGCTCTGAATCCTCCTCGGCATCACCACCACGACCCTCATATTAGTAATGATGCACGTCTTGGCGCACATCTTCTGTAGCTCTTCGTTCGAACTCGTCTTTGTTCAACATCTTGAACACGTTGCTCTCGCTTGTTGTCGAGCAATTCCTTGAAGAGCTTTAGGACCCCTACCAGTACACTGTTGCATTTGGCCACGTCGAGATATCCTCCGGCCAAATGCTGCTTCAACCGAGTGATACCTCCACCACGAGAAATGAAATCACATTGGAGGAATTGCCAATGGTGCTTCTTCTCCAACTGGCGAGTGTGCTGCCATGTGACATCGAATTGAGATTTTGGCGTCATTTCAGTAGTGTTTCGGTGTGGAGATGAAGAAAAAAAGAGAATTTGAGAGGGTTTGAGAGAGATTGAGAGTTGAAAGAGTTTGGGGATGCGTGGGTGTGAAATAGGGTGTTTGGGGTGTTTATATAGCCCCAAAAACCCCCAAAACTTAACATTTCAAAGTTCAGGCTATCCTAGACACTGGCGCCACGGTTTGCTGCATAGACCAGGAATCAATTCCTGAGGAAGCCCTGCTATTTGGAACCGTTGGAAAAAAGTACCCAAAACTAGTTGTACCGCCCAGCTTGTATCGACCGGTAGCAGATGTACCGAATACTGGTTTTTGGAAAAGAACCAGGTGCGTATCACCCGTACCAAGTGGTATGATACAAATCTTTAAACGTTGAATGTGAATATGATTGGGTATATGATTAGATTGATAAGTGATAGTTGCATTTTTCATTTTCCTGTTGTATCATTGCGCACATGTAAACCTTCATTCTTTGAAGTTGCTAATACACTTTGAGCTATTCTCCATCTCTCTTCTTCCCTCCCAATCTCCTCGGAGTTCCTCTCCGTAAACCCTATATCCATTCTAAATCATATCATCTGGTATCAGAGCCAGCGACCTTCGCTGTGTTGACAGCGGGTAACCATGGTGGAAGGCACCTTGACGAGATCGCAAGTGACAGCTAGGGATATGGAAGATTCCATGAGAAGCCTAGTTCAAACAACAAAAGAGGAACCGGAAAATAATCCATTGCAGAACTGCAAGGATCTATCGGAGGCCTCAGAGTATAGATGGGTAAACCAATCTTCTTCTTCACCAGTTGCAGGTCCATCAAAACCGAATGCCAATAAAGGGAAGTTTGACCAATTGGGGGATCATACTTCATATCCACTGCTATCCAAGCAAACAAAGTTAGATCTACTCAGATTTGATGGTATTGGGTGGATTTACAAATGTCAAAGGTATTTCTCTCTTGATAGAACTCCTGAACATAGTAAGGTGATAATTGCAAGCCTAGGACTAGAGGGCGAGGCCTTAAATTGGCATCAAACTTTTGAACAGTGATGCAATTCCTTGGCAAATTTATGCCAAGGCAATTGAGGACAGATTTGGGAATAATCAAGATGACCCTTTGAGCAAATTTATGCCAAGGCAATTGAGGACAGATATGGGAATAATTAAGATGACCCATTGACTGAATTAGCTAAGTTTAAACATGTTTCTGGTGAGTTAGCAGCTCATATTGGGGCCTTTGAAAATTTGGTGCTTCGACGTGGTTTAACGGAAAACCAGAAAATAAGTATGTTCTTACCTGGTCTTCAAGAAGAGTTAGCAGGTTGGGTGCAGCTTTTTAAACCACATACCTTACAAGACACCATAGTCTTAGCCAAAGTCCAAGAAAAGAATTATCAGTACCTTGCTAAACTTGCTAAACTGATAAATTCAAAAGACCTATACTACTCAGAAGTTATACCCACCTCTGTTACCTACTCCAAATGTGAACCAAGGACCACCGATGAACATTAAACATACAACTTTACCTCCTATTCCACTCCAAAGTAAACCACCAAATACCAGCAACACCTCCTGCGGAAATTGATGAACATAGGGCTAAAAACTTATGTTTCTTGTGTCATGGTAAGTTCACACCCAATCATGACTGTCCAATGAAGAAGCATAGGAAATTGTATATAATTGAGACAGTGGAAGAGGTGAGTAAGGAGGAAGAGTTTGAAGTTGTAGTGGATGGAGCTGAGGCATTTCAGATTTCCTTGAATGCTGTGCAAGGTAATACAAGCTGTCAAACTATGAGAATAATGGCACAATGTGGAAAGCAAGTGTTGAATGTGTTTAGATTCAGGGAGCACTCACAATTTCATGGATGAAAAGTTGGCTGCGAAAATGAAGTTTGTAAGGTGCGATGGTAGTCATTTAATGTGTGATGGAGTTTGTAAGGCATTAGAATGGAATATGCAGGGAATAGGCTGTAAAGCTGATGTGTTAACATTGCCACTCTCTGGTTGTGATCTGGTGTTGGGAGTTCAATGGCTACGAACTCTTGGCAAGATTATATGGGATTTTGATGAATTGACAATGGAATTCTTCTTTGGAGGTCAGCCTTATAAGTTGCAAGGAGTAAAGGATAAAGCATTTACACTCACCTCCTCCAAACAATTGCAACATACCTTACTGCAGGAATCACCACAATTATTTTTTATTCAGTTATCTTCTGTAAATGGGTCATCTTGTCAGGAATTACATCAGCTTGTCGCATTGAAGGGTTTAACTTCTGAAGTTCCGGTTGATCTCCAACAATTGCTGGATGAATGTTGGGATGTGTTTGCACTTTGCAGAACCAAAACACTTACCATCTAGCAGACCTGGCTTTGACCACCGAATACCATTGAAGGAAGGAAGGAACCCAGTTAACCAGTGGCCTTACAGATATCCGACATTACAGAAAGGTGTACTGGAGAAACTGGTGGTGTATGAGATGTTGGAAGCTGGAGTGATTCAACATAGCAATTCTCCTATTGCTTCACCTGTGATACTAGTAAAGAAAAAAGATGGAACTTGGCGGCTTTGCATTGACTACAGGACTTTAAATGACATCACCATAAAAGATAAAGTTTTCCATGCCCATTATTGAAGAGTTATTGGATGAATTACATGGCTCCAAGTACTTTTCCAAAATAGATTTGCGGTCGGGCTTTTGGCAAATTCGCATGGCAGAAGAAGACATTTATAAATAGCCTTTAAAACACACTTGGACATTTTGAATTTTTAGTAATGACATTTGGCCTTACTAATGCTCCATCAACTTTTCAAAGCACCATGAATTCTGTTTTTCAACAATTCTTGAGGAAATTTGTCCTCGTTTTCTTCGATGATATCCTCATCTATAGTCCTACTTGGAAGTTACATCTGGATCATCTAAGACAAGTGTTGCAAATACTGAGAAATGCTGAAAATGCAAAGCTTGGCAAGTGTTTATTTGCTGCATTGGAGATTGAATATTTGGGACATATAGTATCAGCTGTAGGGGTAGCTACTGATCCTAAGAAGGTGGAATCTGTGCGGAATTATCTTGTTCCATCTAATATCAAGGAACTAAGGAAGTTTTTGGGTTTAACATGTTACTACAGACAGTTTATTTGCAATTATGGTAAAATTGCAGCTCCCTTGATAGCATTACTGAAGACAAATGCTTTCGAATGGAACCAATCTAATGAGGAAGCTTTTCAAGTTCTCAAAGTTGCCATGGTTGATGCCCCTGTATTAGCTCTACCGGATTTCTCAAAGGAGTTCATTATTGAGAGTTTGAAACTGATGCTTCTGGAACTGGTATTAGTGCTACTCTAATGCAGAGAGGCCATCCGATTGCTTTCATTAGCAAATCATTATCCCAAGCACCAGCTTATGTCAATTTATGAACGAGAATTGCTGGCCATAGTTTTTGCAGTTGAAAAATGGCAGCAATACCTTCCGGGCAGGCATTTTATTATCAGCAAAGTCTGAAGTACTTGCTGCAGCAAAAACTGTCGACTTCCTTTCAGCATTACTGGTTATCCAAGTTGCTTGGTCTGGATTATGAGATTGTCTACAAAAGGGGCAGTGATACCAGTGTTATTAATGGCGGATGGCAGCTCATGGCGGAAAGCAAAAAAATCCGCCATATAGATATGGTGGATGGCGTTGCGGCCAATGGCGGAAGCATGGCGGCCGTGTGTGTGTGTGTATATATATATATATACATACATACATATAACTACAACTAAGCAGTAAGCACTAATAAGAACATCAACATTTTCAGAAATTTTTAAAAAAAAAGTTGAATGAGAAGCTCTCATTCAAATGATCAAATGAAAACTGAAATGAAAGAAACAGAAGAAGAAAAAAAAAAAAAAAACATAAGTAGAAAAATGAAACTGAAATGATCAAATGAAAGAAAAAAAACAGGAGAAAAAAATATACCCACTGAAGTAAAAAAAGAATGAACAAAACAGCAGAAGTAAAAAAACAGAAATGAATAAAATGAAAGAAAGAAAAAAAACAGAAGTATAGAACTAAAAAACAGAAGAGAAACAGGAAAAAACAAAAGTATGAAAGAAAGAAACAGAAAGAAAAAAAACAGACGTGAAAAAATAGAATTGAACAGAAGTAAAAAAAATAGAAGCCGCAAATAAGAAAGAAAGAAAAAAAACATAAGTAAAAAAGAAAAGTAGAAAACAGAAGAGAAAGAAGAAAAAAAAAAGAAAACAAGAAAAAAAAAACAGAAACAAGAAAAAAGAAAAGAAAACAGAAGTAAAATCGAAAGAAACCGAAAAAAAAATCTGCACATATGTATGGGAGAGAAAAGAGAGAGCAAATAACCTAAAAAACAAGAAAAAATTAATGATATGAAGAAGAGAAGTGAATGGGAGAGAAATACCTTAAAAAACAGTAAAAACTGCTATTTTGCCCGCCGGAACTCCTTGCCGGAGCTCATCGCCAGAGTGGAGCAGCCGCTGGTGGAAAATTTTTCAAATGGGAGCAGCCGCCATCCATATTAAGAAGTTTAGGGTTTTAATTTTAACCCTTCTAAAAAAATTACACAAACACCCTTACTTTAAAAAAAAATTAAAAAAAATAGGGTGAAGTAACGCCATTTCCACCATGGCGCCATGGCGGATGGCGGGCGCCACACAGTGCCACACAGAAACCATGTTGCAGTTTCTGTGTGGAGGATTTAGCAAAATCCGCCACACCATGGCCGCTATTTGACAACTATGAGTGATACAAAGCTGCTGATGCCCTATCTCACTTGCAAGGATCTGAAGTATTATGTATGGCTTTATCAGTGATATCTAATGACTTCATGGATTCCTTAAAGCAGCATTGGCAACAAGATGAGAAGCTACATTCAGTTATGCAGGAACTCACGGTTAATCCTGCATCTCACCCACATTACACTTGGTCCAATCAACAATTGAGGCGCAAGGGGAAGTTGGTAATAGGAAAGGACGAGCAATTGCAAAAGTTGATATTGAACTGGCTGCATTCTTCAGAGATTGGAGCATGGTTTAAAAAATCGGCCGAAACGGTACGGTAAGCCCGGTATTTACCGGTTTTTGGGGATTCTGGTATTTAAAAATACCGGGTATATATGGTATACCGGGCGGTATATGGCGGTATTTCGCCATATATGTATATGTAAGGGCGGTATATGTATCATACCGCCCGGTATGACGCGATATCGGGTTTTTTTTTTAAGAGTTAGATATAACTCTAATAATACATAATTGATGAATAAATGCTTAATATCAATATTCAAATGTCAAATACATGAATACAATGTTTAAAAGCTATTTGGTACTGTATTAGGATTTTTCACATATACAAGAGAATTACATTAGAATTAATATAGGACGACACAATCCCACAACCCAAAGGGTCTAAAAAATTTCCGAATACTCTGTGTAGCGCAACATAAGACGTAGTGCAACATCAACTAAGATGATGAATATCATGTGTCGCCCTATATTAATCTAATGTAATTCTCTTGTATCTGTGAAAAATCCTAATACAGTACCAAATAGCTTTTAAACATTGTATTCATGTATTTGACATTTGAATATTAATTTTAAGCATTTATTCATCAATTATGTATTATTAGAGTTATATCTAACTCTTTTAATAAAATTTTTATAAAAAAAATTAAAAAAAAAAACGGTATAGTGTTTTCCGTACCGGACCGTACCGAGTGTCGGTACGGTGCAGTACGGTACGGAACCGGTTTCGGCCAGGTACCGAAATCGGTACCGAAACCGAGATTTTAAACCATGGGTTGGAGGCCATTCAGGTGTGGAGGTCACATATAAAAGGCTGAAGAGCATATTCTATTGGAAAAAGATGTGCAATACTATAAGGCATTTCATTCAGCAATGTGATGTTTGCCAAAAGAACAAATATGAGACAGTAGCATCACCCGGACTCCTTCAACCACTGCCTATACAGAATATAACTTGGAGGAGCATATCAATGGATTTTATTGATGGATTACCAAATTCTGGTGGTAAGGAAGTTATATGGATCGACGTTGACATATTGTCTAAGTATGGACATTTCATTGCCCTTAAACACCCATAATCTGCTTCTAGTGTTGCTCAAGCATTTTTAGATGACATCTACAAGTTACATGATCTCCCTAATGATATAATAAGTGATAGAGATCCTGTTTTTCTCAGTCAATTCTGGAACATATTCTAGGAGTAGAATTGCATTACTCCTCTGCTTATCACCCCCAGTCAGATGGGCAGACCGAGGTTTGAACCGTTGTTTACAGACCTATTTAAGATCCATGACAAGTGATTATTAACTGGAGTCAATGGTTACCCCTAGCGGAATGGTGGTATAAGTATAACACTACTTTTCACTCTTCTGCAAACACCACTCCATATGAGATTTTATATGGACAAGCTCCTCCAATTCACCTCCCATATCTTCCTGGAGAATCAGTTAATGAAATTGTTGATAGAAGCCTGATTGCAAGAGAAGAAGCCATAAATGTGTTAGAGCATCATCTACAGAGAGCTCAGAATAGAATGAAACAAATTGCCGACAAAAAAAGATCTGACCGCAGTTTCAAAGTTGGAGATTGGGTATATTTACATATTCAACATTATTGTCAGCACTCCTTACGGGATAGGAGCAATGTTAAGTTGTCTCCAAGATATTCAGGACCTTATCACTTATCAGATATTGGAAAGAGTAGGCCTTATTGCTTACAAGCTAAATTTGCCCAGCTCTTCCCAGATTCACCCTACAGTGCATGTTTCACTGCTGAAACAGTGTTATGCTCTTCCAGCTGCTGTACCAACTGCCCCACGTCCAGCTCAGATTTTGGATCGACGACTTGTTAAGCAAGGACACAAGCTAGTGGTAAAGGTGTTGGTCCAATGGCAAGGGCAGACTGCAGAAAATGCTACCTGGGAGTTTTTGATGACTTGAGGATGACGTTTCCAGATCTTTGTTCTTGAGGCCAAGAACTTCGAGGTTTATCAGTTACTGGGCGGTTGTTCATTCTTTGAAAATTGCTAATACACTCTGAGCTATTCTCCATCTCTCTTCTTCCCTCTCAAATGTCCTCGAAATTCCTCTCTGTAAACCCTATCTATATCTACGCAAGGATACAGAACATGATAAAATTTCACATAGAAAGCTGTAATGAAAAATAGAAAGTTGTTTTTTTCCTAACTGTAATGGATGTTTATCATTTTTATAGAAGCTGAGGTACTAGATAAAAGCAGAAGATAACAGATTCTTTATTTTTAGAAATAGATCAGATATGAAAGATACCAAACCTGATTCCTTTCATACAACATGTGGCTCTTTGTGAAATATTTGTATGTACCATGTCCCTTTGCAAGCATCCCTTGGTCAATAGGACCAATTATTCCAATCACACGTGCCAGTAGAGTTGCAGGAGAGTCATTTTGGAAAAGAACCTGTAGAAAAGCAAATCAAATTGTTCTGAAATGTTTGGTGGCAGCAGATTAAAGAGTACTTATCAATAAAAATCTAGTTAACTTTGATAGGAAGAAACTGGATATGTTAAAAGTGACAAGCTTTTGAAAAAATAAAAGTAGCAAAGCGACGAGATAAGATGAAGGCCCTTCTCTGGCAACATAATTCAAATGTCATATAAGAAGGATGGCCGAGAGAAAAGATGAAGAACCCTTCTTTTTTAAGCAAAGCCATTTAGAAAAAATAGCAAACTGAACAAAAGAGTGATACTTGCAGAAACAGTAACCTCCAAAGAAGATGGGGCCATGCAACAAAGCACGTTACTTGAAGTAAAATTACTGCAAAAATGATACCTTCCATGAAATTCTAGTTCTTTTCTCTAAACCAACAATCTTCTAATTATAGATGGGCTACATATCTTGTGACAGAGCTTTAGTTCATTCTTGTTACAATAAAGCCCTCTTTTGGTCTTAAAAAAAACATACTAAGATAGGCATGAAAATCATGTTTAGGAATATCCGAAAGTGTGGAAGACAGTGTTATTAATAGCGGATGGCGGCTCATGGCGGAAAGCCAAAAATCCGCCATACAAATATGGCGGATGGCGTTGCGGCCAATGGTGGAAGCATGGCGGCTGAAAATATTATATTTATATATATATATATATATATATATATAACAACTAAGAAGTAAGCATTAATAAGTAATAACATATATCAAGAACAATAAAATTAGAAACATTATAGGAAATAAAATTCACCAAATGTAACATAATTAAAGTAAATAAAATTCAAGAATATACTATAGAACAAATGAAAAGTAAAATAAAACAGAAAGAAACATAAAAAAAATATGACTAGAACTATGGGTTGAAATTAAAAAACAAAAGAATAGAACAAAACACAACTACAAGCAAAAACACAAGTAAAATAAAAAAAGAAATAGAAAAAATATGAAGGGCTGTCGGCTGAAATAAAAAAAAAAAGAATAGAACAGAAAACAAGTAAAAAAAGAAAGAAACAGAAAAAATTCCTTTGTTGAGTGTGTAAATACCTAAAAAAACAAGAAAACTTAAATGAAGTGAGGGAGAGAATTGAATGGGAGAGAAATACATAAAAGAAATGACAAAAACTGCTATCTTTTATGATCTTTAGCTCTCTTGAGTCGCCGGAATTCATTGCCGGAGTGGAGCAGCCGCAGGTAGGAGGATTCTATGTTTAGAGTCCAAAGCAGACGCCAACCTTTAGGCCTTAAGGATTAGGGTTTTTTATCCTTAACCCTTTTCAAAAAATTACAAAAATGCTCTTCCTTTAAGAAAAAAACATGTAAAATGCACCATTGCCGCTAGGGGTGAGCATGGACCGGTTAACCGGTCCATTAGCAAAAAAAAAAACCGGTCCATTAACTTCGGTTTTTCAAAATCATTAACCGTAAACCGGTCCATTAACTTCGGTTAACCGCTATTTCGGTTTCGGTTTTTTCGGTTCGGTTAACCGATAATTTTCGGTTAACCAATAAATTTTTTTAACCTACAAACATAATAATATTATGCAAATCATGGAGAAAAATCTAAATAAATAGCGAATTCTCATTGAGAAAAAAGAAAAAAAAAAGTGAAACCATTGAACCAAGATAATGTTCTACAAAAACTAATATTTTTATATTTTTTTTAATTTTTTTAAATATTTTAAATATTTTTTTGATTTTTTAAATATTTTTAATATTTTTTAAATTTTTAAATTTTTTTATAATTTTTCATAATTTATAAATCATTATTATTATTTTATATATATATATATAATTAAAAATTAATAAATTATATCCAACCAGTCGGTTAACCGAAACCGGTGGACTTTTTACCTCTCGGACCGAAACCGAAACCGAAAACCGATTTTTCCAAAAAAAAAAACCGAAACCGAAAAAACCGGTTCGGTTAACCGGAAAAACCGGTTCGGTTTTTTTTGCTCACCCCTAATTGCCGCAATGGCGCCATGGCGGATTGCGGGCGCCATAAAACGCCACACAAAAACCGTGGCGTTGCGGTTTCCGCGTGGCGGTTTCTCTAAAATCCGCCACGCCATGGCAGAAATTTGACAACACTGGTGGAAGACGAAAGAAGTGATAAAAACTGAGGGCAGAAATAAGATTAATAGACAGAAGGGTACATGTTTGAACTTTGTGCAACATAATCCTAGCAGATGTGTCCACAGGAAGAAACTTAATACAAAGGAATTAGGTTTCTCTCTAAAATCTAGATACTAAAAGCCTATATTTGACTTTGATGAGAATATAAATCAGCAATATGTGACCAATGCAATTCAGGTTGAGGTATGCAGCAGATCCCATCAAATGCATCATTGAGAAACATAAAGCTGTAAAGCATTGTGTTGGCCAAGGAAATCACCCTTTCTCATAAATGACTAGCCTAAAGGCCCTAAACTTGCACAATAATACATTACTATTTGCTACAAACTTATAATGGGACCTCCCAGGCATAATTTGGAAATAATTAGAAGCTGAAGGACTAACCTAAAAATAGACAACTTAATTACTTGGTTTTAAAAACATGTTCAAGAAGAAAGCTACAGAAAAGTGATTGGACAAATATGATGTTTGAAAGAAGAAACCATGGGTTATCATCTTCACAGTCCTATAGAAAACTTACATTTCCTGTGCAAAGTTCAGCCAAGATGCATCCCAGTGACCATATGTCTATCTTTTTATCATATGGGAGACCCAAAATAACCTCAGGTGCTCGATAAGATCGTGATTGTACATAAGAGCATAAATGGTCTGTTTCAAAACAGCTACTACCAAGGTCAATGACCTTTACTTCACATCTACTGTAGCTCTTTACCAATATATTCTCAGGCTTCAAATCGCAATGAATTAGACCAAGGCCATGCAAAAACTGAAGTGCTTCCAGGCACTGAATTGTAATTGACTGCAAATATTACGCAAATCTTAGATTAGTAGTTTTAATCTGACAGAAATAGTAAAGTCACATTGCATAGTCAATAATAGATATTGCACAATGTAACCTGCAGCCTAGGCATTGTGAAATAAACCTCCCCTCCAGATTCTCTATTGAACTTGTGGAATTCATATAAGTTGGCCTTGAGGAGTTCACAGACTATCAACAAGTGTTCCTACACAACTCAAAAGTAACGATCATCAAAACCAACAAAAAACAATTTTACTTCTATCGAACACACAATATAAAAGAAATTGACAGAAGTTATAAAATTCAAAAATACTCTAATATAGAGATAATACATAGGGGTGAGCAAACTTCACCGATTCACCGAAACCGAACCGAAACCGACCGAACCGAAACCGATTTAACCGAACCGAATTAACCGAATTAATTTCGGTTCGGTTTTCGGTTAAAGAAATTTTTGGGTTCGGTTTTCGGTTCGGTTCGGTAAATTAACCGACGGTTCGGTTAATTTACCGAATTAACTGAATATATATATGTATATATATATGTATATGTATATATATATATAATAACAGATGTATTAGATCTTGTCATTTGTCTTGGTGGTTAAGTGTTAAGTTTAGCATTTCCGCCGGCCCGGGTTCGAATCTCATGTTGTGTAATAATATTTATTTAACATTCGATATATATATAATAGGTGTTAGTTATATATAAATTGATAGTAATGTTTGCTAAGATGGTTAGAAGGGTAAAAATAAAAATTAATTCTCAATTGGCCGAGTTCGAGTCCACCTGCATGCTTTGAAATATTTTTTTTTTATCTTTTCGGTTAACCGAACCGAATTAACCGAATTTTTTCGGTTCGGTAAACGGTTAAATTTTTTTCTATGGTTCGGTTCAGTTAACCGAATTTTCGGTTCGGTTTTTAACCGAACCGAACCGATGCTCACCCCTAATAATACAAACTTAAGCAGTCCAAGTTTTTAGCCTGATTAGTCAAGATTAAGAACTCATTTCAATTGTCCACATTAGATCAGCTCAATACTTCCAGATTACTATAAGAAGTTTTAAGGATAAGAGTAAAAAAGGTATGCTGTTTTTTGTTTAAGGATAAGAAATGCAAATTCTAATAGTTAAAGCATTTGTACAATCTCAGATTGACAGCAAACTTCAAATAATATAGGCTAATCGCTAAGAACATGTCTCTTCACTTTTGAGATTAAGCTGCTTAGCAAAAAAAAATGGTGACAAATGTTCATCCCTATATGGCAATTCAACCTTACAGTAATTTACCATGAACTGTCCAAATATTCTATCTCTGGAGTCTGGACAGTCAAATGTGTACAACGACCATGTTGGATGCTATCAATGTTTATACATGGTTCTTTTACTTACCTTCTTTTTATTCTCAATTTAGACCATCTACAAAGTCAGATATGAATATAAATTAAATTTTGAATTTCATTTGTCTATGACAAGTATTTCAATTATGAGAATGTTTAGTTTTTATGAGAATTTTACTTGTTTCCCTTATTTATGTTACTAAACTGATCCAATCTGTGTTTCTGAATTTCAGAAAATCTAAGTTAGCTATGAATATTGTTTCTTACTTAAAAATTAAGGTTAAACTGTTTTTACATTTCTTTTATGGGAAAAAAAGATGTTCAGGCCGACCTAAATTTGTTCCCAGAAATATCAAACATGCACTTCAACATCCAATACAAGTTAGGACATAAGTATCGCATATACTCCTGTGACAATTCTCACTAAGTACTGCACCCTAGATTAAACCATGCTGAGAATAACATAAGGTTTAAGGCCAAAGCTCTAACGGCAGAAGAAATCATATATTGTGCTCGAGGAATGGCTATGAAGCACCAAATAAAGTCTCTAAACATATATTCTCAGACTTCTCTCTATTTCTCTCAAGTATTCATCTTTTACTGCCTTCCATATTCAATCAAATTTGAAGATCAAGGAATAACAGAACATGTAGTCAGATATTAAAAAATTTATCCTCCAATTTGAGAACTCTATATCAAAACAAACATTCAAGTCTCTGAAATCACGACCTAAGAATCTTTTAAAGGTATTGTTAAAAGAGTCTGATGATAATTCATATATGGATTTAGTATTCTTGAAGCAAATATGTCAATAGAGTTCGCCGATACCCAAGTGATCCAGCACTATTGCCATATGTAGAAAGGCATAACTAGAGCTTGATTATGGAGAGAAGTAATAATCTCCTTGATAAATTTGATTGAATGACAAACTTTTTGAAAAGCTTAAGCTGTTAGAAAAGAGACCAATCTATGCATTTATATTCTTAATACTCCCCCTCACTTGTTGACGGATAAACTTGAGCAGACTGACCCAAGCCCAACAAGTTGAACTTAATTCAAATGGGATTTTTCGGAGGAAAAAAAAAAAATACTGAGGGGGCCTTCATTGAGGGGGGGCTTCATATGTTGCTCTCGTACCATGTTAAATTTGATTGAATGACCAACTTTCCCAAAACCTTAAGTTGTTAAGAAAAAGACCAACTTATGTGTTTATATTTAACACTCCTGAAATTCACTAGGAGAAGAGAACTTTGATCTTGATGAACTTGTTGACGAGAGAACCCAATCTCGAAGGTAGAGGAGAGAATAGAAAATTTCATATCAAACTGAAAGCTTTCATCTCATTACAAGGCCATTATATCATCTCATTACAAGGCCATTATATAGGCCCTCACTTGAAATTGTATGGAGAAATTATCTATTAGCAGTATGTATTCCAACTTGACTAACAAGGAGAAATTATCTCCTATTTATTCTCAACTAAACTAAACTAACTAGGAGAAGAAAAAAAGTCCATAACATTACTCAATCCTACGAGAAATATCCATCACAATTTAACATAACATTACTCAATCAACTCTATCAATACCTACGAGAAATACCCATAACAAAATACTCATAATAATACCCATAACACACAGTTCTCCCAAACTAAATATAAACATAAGAAACTAAGACGATCGAGTTCTAAAGTTCAGTTACATACTAGGAACATTAGTTTCAGACAAAGCAAATTTCAGTTCAATCAGTATAAAGGAAGTAAGATGACAACTAGAGAAAGCAAGTTTCTGAACAACCAAAGAAACCACCTGAACCTACAAGAGAAATCTTGCAATTAAAAATAAAGAAAATCATAAGAATTTCAGACTCAAAAATTCCTTGTATTAAGATTCAAGGATCACCCTGATCTTAGGCAAAGGCAGAATAGCAGGTTCCAATCTGATAATGGCTGGAGGTATAATCTCAAAACTATAACAAAAATCAAGTAAAGGCAAGAAAACAGGATTTGATTGGATCAAAAGGAAATGCCAGGGATGATTTAACGGCTGGGTTGACCATGAGACTGTATGAAGTACATTATAAGCCTATGCAGAGCTCACTGAAGAAATTCCCGAATGACATGATGATGGGGAATTTCAAGTAAATAAGTTAGTACATAAAGAAATAATCTTGAAAAAATAAATCCCATTATTATCTAAGATAACTAAGTCTGTCTAACGTACAAATATTGATGTACATAAATAAGTAACTAAGGAATAATCTCATATTCAGATTAGCCATTTTAAATCAGATATAAGGTTCTTGATGTACATAAATAAGAAACTAAGGCATAATCTCATCTTGAGACTAGCCATTTTAAATCAGATATTAGGTCTTAATGGCCTTAACTTTGACATATCAGTCTTGTCCTATAAACAATTATTCAGCATTATCGTGACACTAAGTTTCCAAACTTTTCCGCAATGTTCTCTAGTATGATAGTGACATGATAACATTTTTCTACAGAACCACAATGAAAATTTCTCTTTCAAGCAATTGAAATATTTCCAAAACAGATAAGAAAGAAGTTTCAATTCCTTAACAGTTCATATAAAAACAGAAAAACAAAGTCAAAAAAACTCAAATTATAATGGCAATCTAAAAGAAACTGTAAAAATGTAAGAATATACACTCACCCGATAGTAGAAATAATCATACAGACGTAGAATATGATACTTGTCAGCAGGATCATTCTTGTTGACAAATTTTAGAAGCTTGATTTCATCAAGGCTCTGATCAAAGAAATCTTTGTTGTTCTTGATAATTTTCACACACACATCCATGCCAGTGTGCAAGTCATGTGCCTGAATAGCTTTGCTAAATGCGGCAGAACCTAAGTACTCAGTAACATGATAACGTCCGGCAATGACCGAATTCAGAACCACATGGAAATTTTTCTCTTCCTCAAAGCCAGTTCTGGTGTGTGACGAGAAAAGGGAAAATAAAATATCAGAACAGAAAAGCATATAAGGAAGTCAAAGGTCAAAGTACTCTCTTTGAAACAAGAAAGAAAACCAAAGAAAACTTGTGTTTTGTTAAGCAGACACAGAAGATTATTCATTATTGAAAGGAAACGAGGATAGAGGGAGAAAAACACATGAAAACTAAACCTAGTTATTAATCAGAATCTGGAAAACAACGACAATCAAGATAAACATGCCTGTTTTTCCTATGGACTATCTTAAGATAGAAAGTCTCAAATTCCTCTTCCTGAGCTTTTATCTGTCTTATTTGCTCCTGCAGTGCTGCTACTTCTTCATCTTCCAAAGTTGCTCCAGGGTCTTCTTCCCTTATTTCTTGTGTTTGACAATGTACTTTACTAGTACTCTCTGTTTCAGTATAACCATAGTGTGATGCTGACGATGAACTTGAGTTCCTTGATCTAGCAACATCAGAAGCCTTCTCATCTCTGGAGCTCCTTATAGGAGAAGAATCACTGCTTTTTCTCTTCCAAGTGGCAAGCGTATCCTGCACAATGGTGCCATTTGCACGTTCATTGGCATCATTACCAACTATAGTATCGGCTTTGGCTGAACATAAAATTTTGCCAGAGTCAGCCTCCAGCATTTTCTTAGATCTCAAAGGGGGCTGGAACGAAAAGACACCATCAGTGTCCACTCCTGAGAGGTTTATATCCTTTTCGTATGCCAACATGTAATTATTATGTTTGTTTCCCCTTGCCTTTTCCCTCTTTGACCTATTCAAGTCACTGTCAGTTGTATCATTTTGAGGATATTTTCTGCCACTTGCACTGACATCATGATCAGGAAAGAATTCTATGTCCCCTTCACTACTTCCTCCAATCAAGCTCTCACGAATTTCACTGCCCATGTCAGCAGCATCACTATTTATGCCCACACCAATTGACCTAACTGAACCATGCTGATCGTCTTCTACATGAGTAGTCTCCTGACAACTTCGTTCAACCCTTCTTGGGCCTTTACCATTCTCTAGCATCATTAGTTCATTACTTTGTGTTACAAATCCTTGCCAAACAGGTTCTGAATGCATCAAACTTAGTTCTTCAGCATCCATTAACTGCCCATCATAGTGAGCTATTAGATCATTCTCATCTGTTCTGTCATACATTTCAAGCATCTTATGACCCATTGGCCCTTCTGCAGGAGCAACTTGTTCAACATTTTTTGTCTGGAAATACTGCTCCCCAGACAAATATGAATCTTCCTCTGCAAAAGAATGGTCATCATCATCGTCGTCCTTTCTCGGAGACCGGTCATGATGATCAGGCATACCTGCATGACCTGTTCCTTTTTCGTTATCACTTGGATAATCAATTTCATGTGCCAGGAACCAGGTTTCATCTTCAATGGGCTGTCGTGTGTACCCAACATCATCATCTTCTTCATACTCATCAGAATCCCAATACTCATTTGGATAGTTGACAGATTCATCACCAAGAGTAGCAAAACCAGAAACCAAATCAGAGGTGTCCTCAGCAATACCTTGACTTACAGAAAGCCAACTGCTTCCAATTGTTCGCCTACCACCTGTAATAGAATCTTAGAATTATAGAAACATTATCTTATCATTGCAAAAACATGTATAATTCAGTTACATACCAAAGGACCTAAAAGTATAGCAACAAAATGTCTTAAAGCATTCATGAATCAGACCTTAAAGATGCCAATAATAAATATTAGTTTAATATCAAGAGGATCAGATACTTCATCTGATGGAAGTTGCTGGGCCACAGAAAGCAAGCCCAATAGGATTGGACAAGACAACTCGCTCTTAACCAAATAAATCAGGATCTACACTGTTTTCAACCAATTGACTCTGCTCTTCCATCCTTCTAACAAAACCGATAAGATAACTTAATCAGATTTCAAACGGAGTATTAAAGTAACCTAGCAAAACACCGAAGAAGAAAGTCATCTACCTCTTCAGAGACCCAAATGAATGCTTAAAAAGAGGATTTATGAAATGTTTTTGGCAGCATCCTTTAAGTTATAAATACTTTATATCAAGTTATGTGCTTTATGTTTAACCAACTCGACCAGTTTCTGATAACTAATTAAGAGGATGAGACATTACTAATCAGCATGAGGTGAGAAGACACTCTACAACAAATGAATCACTTCTTAAATAGATTAGGAATCAAATGCTCATTCTAATTAAATACTTTAAAGGAAAGATAATGTGTTCAAATGAATCTTCAGTGTTAAGTAAATGATATTGTGTCAAAAATTGGTTAATGAAGCTGCATATCTGTATGGAGTCCTTTACTTCACTGCTTATAAAGTATGTAGTAATACGCAATAGCACTACTTATACGGTCACATAGCACATATGTCTCTTGCATGCCTACAAATGCAGCCCAGATATCCAGTTTGAACCAGTCAATTATAAAGTTTTATTCTGATCTTAAGAGTATGAATAAATAACATATGCCTCTTCTTAATAAGCTTTTGGAAAAATTAGTCAACTAATTAAATTTAACATGATGACAAAGCATGAGGTCTTGATTCCATATCCTACCAATGTCTTGATTCCTTAAGCTTTCAAGCAACTATCTATACTATCTTCTTTTTCGTTAATATAATAATTTCAACTGTTTTTTAACTATAGATTGTATGTTCATTTGCATATGCACTATGCAAGTGCCCGATTGAATATTGTTTGAATATGTTTTCTAAGACTATGTTAAATATGTAGGTTCTTATGTACATTCTTAGAAACTGTTAAAAGCAAATAGTTTATGTTCATTTGAACATTGGTTCAATGGCTTGCCCTAAACTTTGTAGCTTCAGAAACATGATAACATAAGTACAGGCTTATAGTGCAAAATTTAGGCTCATATGTTCACCAAAATTTAGCCCAGGAAACATTGGATTCAGATACAACTTCAGCTTATTCTTAACTTAATCCAAATGTAAACTTGTAGACCATAGCTATCAAACATCAGGATCATACTTATTTTTCTTACTCTTCCTGCAATTATAGTACTTAGCATATTATCTTAGTCAGATGCAATTTTGTTTGCATTTAACTGTGCCCTATTATACTCACTGAATTTTACCGCCCAAAAGTTACAACACTTAGAATGATTGAAAAAAATTTCATTGCCCAATTAGTAACTTAGAAGCTCAAATCGGAATAGGAATAAACAAGGAATAGGAATAGATAAAGAATGAAATAGAAAATGAATAGTATTACGTCGTTTGGTTGACATTATAAATAGACAAAGGATTGAGAGGAAAATGACTAAAATACCCTTATAACAATATAGTAAATTATATTATAATTTATTCTAATTAGTAACAACATAATACAAATATGTGTTAATGTAAAATAATTTATTAATTTTAAAATAATAAAAATTATTTTTTTTATTTTCATAAAAATAATTGAATCTTTATAAAATAATAATTATAAAATAATATTTAATTATAAAATAATAATAATCTATTTAAGATATGTAATTATTAAAATTAATTTTTATATTCTTATGTAATATTATAAATATTGAAGGACAATATTAGAAAATGTCCATGGGAAATAGTATTCCTTGGGTTAAGGTAAGGAATAGTTCCTCATCCATGGAAAATAATATTCCTTATATACCTTATGACCCACCTATTTCTTATCAACTAGTTGCAACCAAACAAGAGAATAAGTAGACCATAAGGAATAGTATTCCATCTCTATTCCATCCAACCAAACACTACATTTGTAGCTTCCAACAAGTGAAAGGGGAACCCCAAACAAAACAGCGTTATTAATAGCAGATGGCGGCTCATGGTGGAAAGCCAAAAATCCGCCATACAAATATGGCGGATGGCGTTGCGGCAAATGGCGGAAGCATGGCGGCTGAAAATATTATATATATATATAACAACTAAGCAGTAAGAATTAATAAGTAATAACATATATCAAGAACAATAAAATTAGAAACATTATAGGAAATAAAATTCACCAAATGTAACATAATTAAAGTAAATAAAATTCAAGAATATACTATAGAACAAATGAAAAGTAAAATAAAAAAGAAAGAAACATAAAAAAAAATATGACTAGAATTGTCGGTTGAAATTAAAAAATAAAAGAATAGAACAAACCACAACTACAAGCAAAAACACAAGTAAAATTTAAAAAAAGAAATAGAAAAAATATGAAGGGCTATCGGCTGAAATGAAAAAAAAGAATAGAACATAAAACAAGTAAAAAAAGAAAGAAACAGAAAAAATTCCTTTGTTGAGTGTGTAAATACCTAAAACCCAAGAAAACTTAAATGAAGTGAGGGAGAGAATTGAATGGGAGAGAAATACATAAAAGAAACGACAAAAACTGCTATCTTTTATGCTCTTTAGCTCTCTTCAGTCGCCGGAGTGGAGCAGCCGCAGGTAGGAGGGTTCTATGTTTGGAGTCCAGAGGCAACCGCCAACCTTTAGGCCTTAAGGATTAGGGTTTTTTATCCTTAACCCTTTTCAGAAAATTACAAAAACACCATTCCTTTAAGAAAAAAACATGTAAAAGGTGTCATTTCCGCCATTGGCGCCATTTCCGCCATGGTGCCATGGCGGATTGCGGGCGCCATAAAATGCCACGCAAAAACCGTGGCGTTGCGGTTTCTGCGTGGCGGTTTCTCTAAAATCCGCCACGCCATGGCGGAAATTTGACAACACTAAAACAAAATCAAAGGAAAATTGCAATATAATAATCATATTTATGCTTTATGGCAAGGAAAGTGGATAGCTATTGTATCTTCATCTATCGTCTATACAAAGTGTAGGAACGTAATACTGAGCTGATATCATCTCCATGAGATCCAACAGAAAGTGCAATAAAATCACTCAGCAACAACATACCTGAAGAGCTGATCTCCTGCCCAACAGGTACATCAAGGTAAGACCCTATCATAAATGCATTATCGGCACTCAATAACTTCATTCCTGATACATGATGTTCAGCCTTTTCCTCCAACTGAACATTGGCTAACTTGTCTTCAGATTTAAGCCGTACAGGAGGCAACCTTGGTAGTTCTTCCCTGTGATTTTCACCAATAACTGGTAAATCAAGATTCTTAGAAATTTTTGGTTCTGCAATTTCTTGAGACTTCCCAGAGGAGCATGACCTGCTCATATCGTCTGTATGTTCTTTTGTTGATTCCCTAATGTCATAGCTAATGACTTTGTGCTTTAAATCCTTTCTTTCACTCGAAGGTCCATCATAGCTAGATGAGGCAGTGTCCATAGGAAATGGAAAAACTGTCTTCACAGAACATCCCTTAAAAGAGTCATCATTTTTCACCCACAGGTCATTGAGAACATGTTCTTGAGAATAAGCACTTCTATTCTTATGAGTGCTAGCTTGGCTGGCCTCTGGCTTCACTGGAACCTCAGTTTTGTGTTTGTCCTTACCACAAGAAACCCTTTGCTCCACCAGCTGATCAGATTCAGTACCAGCAGCACGATCTCTCTTCTCTAACACACAAGTACCATGTTGATGCTTTGATTCTTCTGATATCAAGAGTTCAGTGAAGTTGTTGATAATGCTGCCAGTATCTTTTGAAACTGAATTGGAATAATTGCCAGTAGAACTAAAATTCCAAGGGTTAAGGTCAAGTGAACCACTTTCCCCGCCCTGACCAAAACCAAAATCTTTTTGGTTGTTGCATTCATTTTTAATCCTCCCTACCTCAATCTCCTTGACAATGAACTCTTTAGAACTCTCCGCACTCTGTGTACTTGTACTTTGCTGCCGCGCACTACTAATTTCTCCAACAGTTCTTCCCACTTCTGCCTTCTCTTTGGCAAGGTGATTCTGAAGGAAGCCATTTAAGTCTGGCCGCACATTCAGCTCCCCCCGCAAAGCAGCCTCGGCATTTGTAAACCGATTCTTCCTCAAGAACTCCAAAACCACATCCACCGAGTCCACCATCTCCTAGAAAAGACGAACCAGCTAGAGTGGTATAGAGGAAGCTCCAGAAAATCCTGCAAATCAAACCAAGAAAATAGCAGAAAAGATTTTTTTTTTCCTCCCTTCTCTTTTGCTCGAAACTAACAAACGCAACCTTTCACCGAAGAAGAACATGTCAATAATACATGGCAGGCAAACCCCTAGCCCTAGACCTAGCTTTGGGGAACCATATGTTTTTATGAAAAAACAAGGCCGGCAAATACCGCAGCCAATCCACCTCAGGGATCGGAGTCAGGGAACAAACCCTAGCGGCCCATTACGAACCCTATAGTCCAGGACCAAATCCAAGGGCGAGGGGAAGAAACAAAATGATGCCTTTGAGAGGATACAGGATGAGCGACGAAGAAACTCACGGATCAAGCGAGCGTCAGACTCGCAGCGGAGACAGGGCGCGTCCGTGCGAGCTCCGGCAGCGGCGCTGAGCGGAAGGGAGGCTTTCCCGCAGCGTAGTGTAGCGGAATCCGGCGACATTAGGAGCGGCGGCGGAGGCGGAGGAGGAGGACGAGGAGGGAGAAGAGACCGTGGGAGGACGGCATTTGGGACCGGGACGAGTTGATTCGATTCGATTCCTTGCGCTAATTGCCAACAGCAGCAGCAAAAGCAACCAAACATTAATCCCAAGATTAGTAATTATATATTTCTCGTTGCCGGCATCTAAAATATTTTCTTTAGAAAATTAATTATATTATTTTTCTTGGAGAATTTTTATAGTTTGAAAGAAGATTTATCGGATTAATTATAATATCTTTTTCAATGGAATTTATTCTTTTCGCAAATAATTAATACAACGGCAATAAACCTTCAAAATATTTACTAATAAAGAGAGTTATATTTTAAATATATGTATAATTAACTTCGTTAGCTTCCTAAATCAAGCGAGGGAATAATTGATTAACTAGTAATATTAATTAGTTACTGCTGCATCATACTTGTACATTATTTTCTAATATGATGCATTTAGCTTAAGCTCTTGCTACAAACCGGGCCCACCTTCATTTTGACCAGGACCACTTCAAATTAAATTGGCATCCAACATGCACCGAATCCCTCTTATGTAAGTAGTTCCATGAATGGGAATAGCAAACACGATTCATTAAATGCATAGGACATGACTTGGAAGGAAGACGAAGATGTAAATTTACACGATTAATAGTACTTTTATTGATTCCTTTTGGAGCCCAATTTTTACCATTCGATTCCTTCTTTTTTTCAAAGTAAATTTCTCGGTTGATCAATCTTCAGAAAAAACCCAATTGTTTCCATCATTAGAGAACCACTTCAAAAGTCAAAATCTTCTTGTCAGATGAAAGACCTTTTAGGAAAATATTTTACTCAATTTTTGTTGTTTGCTAGCAAGAAAAAAGAAACTTCCTCAATGAAAAAATGTTTCAATCAAAAAAAAAAAAGTTAGTGTAAATTGAAGAGAGAAGAGAAAATCATTTTCTAAAAAGAAAATATTTCATTTTATATTGTAAATATACTATACTATATTATATCATAAAGTATTTATAAATATATTTAGTGTAATATAATATATAATTTAAATAGAGTAAATATTTTATTGAAAAAACATATAATATTATAACTCTATATTTTTACTAATAAAAATATTTTTTCAATTATAATTAATATTTTTACAAATAAATTAAATATATAAAATAGTAAATTTAACAATTTGATACATTAAGATATTATTTTACAACACTATATTTAATAGTATAGAGAAAATTGATGAATCGATTTCAAACTATAGGCCAATTAATAAATTTATCCCACCTTTTTATTTACATTTAATCTATCTCGAACTTTCAAATTCAAATCAATTAAATCCTATCATTAGATATCAATTAATGTAACTATTAATTGCTATGTCACAATCTAGTTAACATCCAAAAAATATATATTTTAATGATTTTTTAATAATTAAAGTCTAATCCACGTTGTTGTCAAGGATTGGGCTAGCCATGCCGACCCCCTAGACCTCAATATACCTTAGCATTCCAGAGAGCCCCACCCTCTCCATCAGATGGACATTCTCATCGAATTGGAGGTGCTCATCGCATAAGAGGTGGAATGTTGGGGTGCGGGAGTGGCTCCCCACCTCCACAACCCTCTGCGGAGGGGACTCCACCTCCACGACAATGAGGGCTTCATCTCTCTCCTTCCTTTTTTTCGAGGAGGCCATGGGAGGGAATGAAGAATGACTATTTGTCCTCGAGGATCCCTTCAAGGGAGGGAGGCTTCAAGGAGGCACGTCCTTAGCTTCCCCTTTATCTGCCTCAACTTCATCTGAATGACAGCAAGGTCCACATTTGGGGTCATGTTATATGCAAAACAGATCAAAAAGAGTTCGAAAGCAATAAGCTAAAGTGAAGAAGGCAAGTGGTCAGACCACAAAAAATATCCTAAGACGATGAACTTACTCATGTCTCTAACAACCTCTGACTCGCTATGGTTTGGGATGATAATATTACCCGTACCCGCGAATATTTACTTGACACGGATCAGGTATGGAAAACATATTATACCCACAAGTACGGGTATGGGTATAAATTTTTACCCATTTAATAAATGAATACGCGTATGGATACTATACTATCCACACCCATGGATACCTGCTACCCACCAATATATATGAAAAATTAATTTTATAATTTTATATATTAATATCTAATGAAAAGTTTTAAAATAAATTTAAATATAATATATTTTTAGGGATATCAATTTTCAACTTTAGTTGAAAGTACTTTGATTTTAAATTTAATGTTGCATAAATGGTTATTGTTATTTCTTAAGATAATTTTATGATTTAGAATTTAATTGTTACATAGTTTATTTTATAGATTAATGTTTCTCAATCAAACTATTAATAGTGGTGAAATGAGAATCATTAATGGTGTACTATTATAATAAAATGAAAACTCTTATCATATATTAAATGGGTATATATGGATATCCGCGGGTATCAATTACACGCGATGGTAAGGGTGATGAATACTCGTCGTGGGTGCGGGTACAAGAGATGAGTTTAGTAAACGGGTGCAGATGGGGGTGTGACACTATCCGCCCCAAACCCACCCCGTTGACATCCCTTGCTATGGTCCCATCCTAGTAGTTCCCGACACAAGAAAGGGGTAGAGGGGTCGCACTGGTCCAAGAACTTTGTTATGACTCTCTCTCTCTCTCTCTCTCTCTCTCTCTCTCTCTCTCTCTCTCTCTCTCTCTCTCTCTCTCTGGGCGAGAAGCAATCATCTTCCAACATTAGAATGCTTGTTGGGTTGGGTCTCTAGTATAGCGAAAACCTCTTGTTGGCGATGGACAAATTCCTTGGGCGGTGTATAATCCGCATATTACAACCATGCTCGGGAGCTATGCACCAAACTAATTCCTTGGGCCCGTCTGGTGAGGCACCCACAATGCGCAGCTCGGCCTAGCCACCCAGGACCCAATCTGTGTCGGGTCGGCCCAAGTCAGGCCCGGGGGCTCCGCCCAATCATCCCGAGGGAAATTTCATCCTTACCCTATACTCGAAGATTCAAACATGATCACAACACAATTAAGATGCACACTTCGGCAATTAACTCATTCAAGACATATCCCCGCGATGATTGAGGAGAAATCCCCATCGAATACATCTCACCAAAGACATGTCTTACGTATCCTCTCGAATTTAATTCTTTACAAATACATCTCGAATATGTCCTCACATGAGTGTTGCAGTGTCTTTGCAAGTCCCCCAAGAGCTGCATTCGATTGGGAGCCTGGAGGACTTGCAGTGTTTCTGATCTTAAACGAGAACATTAGGATAATATACATATGTGTTAGTGTTCTTTCACTCTAATGAAGTACCAGAGAGGTTGTTGTTCCCGAGAAATTTGATTGAAGATGAATTAAAGACAATTGTTATTTATAACTTGAGACATTGATCAATAAACCAAATCAATATATGTTTAATCGTAATTTTGAAGGTTCGGCCAAAGCTTCTCACACAAGTTGGCCAGTGAACTCAAGCTGGAAAGGAACTGAAGAACTCGTTCTGTAATGTTGTTACAGCTTAAATCTGATCGGCAACAAACAATGACATAGATATTTAACAACTAAAGAATTAAAGATAATACAAGTGAAAGATGTGCTTATTAAAAAGGGGTGTTTGTTAGTCCTATTTTCGATTTTTGTTTTCATCCGAAATCAAAAACGGGCTCGAAACATTATTTGTTGACGACAACATGGGCGGGTTTCGGTTCGTGTGAAAGACCCAAATACACACAAGTGCGAAAACTACTTCCACGTTTTCGGGACCCTTTTGGGATAAAAGTTTCGTGAAACATGAAAATTGGATATGTCAAATAAACATGTTTCCACCAAAAAAAAATTGAAACAAAAAAATCGAAACTCGAAAACCGATTTCAGTTTTCGCGAAACAAGAACTAGGAAAAAAATCTCACAAACAAACACTACGATCTTAATAAACTCTTGTATTTTGCAAACTCTAATGGTGTAGTATCCAAAATCTTACAATTTTAGTGTCCTATTGAAGAGAAATGCCAAATGACAAGAATAGAAAAACACATGACGAAATAATGACTTTTTCTTCATAAAATAGGAAAAAATTTACTTGAATTTGAAAACGTATGTACGCACTTACAAATCAATTATTTTAGTGAGGCCAATAAATTTTAAAGGAATTGGACCCCGAAAAAAGTTGTCTTGCAACCTCCAATTAGTTAGAATTCAAAATAATTTAAAAAAAAAAAATTGCACATTTTCTTATGTTTTGGAATAAAACAACATTAAGTATGGATTTTAGTGCGAGTCCATAAAATCTTATAGACTAAAACTTATGCTTTACTACGACAATGAACAAATAGAAACTCTATTTGATCTTCTGAATTGCTCTTGAATGCTCTTATAAAAAAAAATGTTAAATTTTCACGCACATTGCTTGAGGATATGATCAGGATATCTTTAAATGGCTTGGGCAGTCCTCTCCATTGAGCTAGCTTTTGGAGTAGAGTTAGGTCCACTAATTTCTTACAAGATATCAGAGTTTATCATGTGGTTGATATTGTATCACCCGCAGATGTTCAGTCTTGCAAACTTCACGCTCTAGATGTCCAATCCTAGGCGTGAGGGAGTGTGTTAAAGTCTCACATTGGTTAAAAATATAGTCAAGATAACATTTAAAATAGTTCGGGTAGTCCTCTCCATTGAGCTGACTTTTGAAATGAAGTTAAGTTTACTAATTTATTAACAAAAAATAAAGAATATTGTGATGTTTAGTGTTTAGGAGGCCTACGTAACAAAACCAAATGTTTTTATGAGAATCATGATTTGATTTGAAGGACCGCAACCTAAAACTTTACCCTATGATGACAAAATAAATGATCATATCCAAGTGAGTACTCAATATCATCTCTAGTGATTTATCTTACAACCTTACCCCAACTCCCAATGTAACCAAAAATTCTGCCAGTGATCTATCTAGGACTAACCTGGGACCAAAATGATGACTTTCCATATTAACAAAATAACCATCAATTGGATTTATTCGCTTCAGTAGTTATTTCTTGCCACTCAACCCTACTATAAGCTTTGAACTCATGAATTTGGTTGTGCCTCTCACTCATGTGATTTATTGATTTTTTTTTGTATTTTGGTGTTTTTATTGTAGCTATGCAGTTAAAGAAGAAGATATTTGATCAAATTAGATTTGTAAACTTAACACACATTAACATGAGCCTCCTTGACAAGATTATGGTTGCTAAAGTGGATGCTCTGAACATAGTTCTTGTATACAGTTACTAGATAATTGAGTTTATACTACAACACTATGAGACATTGGCTAAACCAATATGATAGACCCTTAATTATGAACAAAAGCCACTGTGACATACACATAGTTAAAGAGATAAACTCAAGAAAATTATAAAGGCTATCCTTAATGAAATCCTACCAATACTCTTGAACATTAAAGACACAATACCAGTATCCATTATGTTTATCTTCTTTCATAGTTATATGTACTGAAGTAGTAAATTAACTAAGGACACTTGGGACCTCCTCCCATGGTCTTCCGGTTATTAGCATTCGCCGATGCAAAATTCTCCACAATAATCACAGAACATGAAACAAACACAAACTCAATCACTACTAGAAACATGTTAATTAGCAATGGCCATCAGCAACGACCGCCCAAGCTGTTGCAATGACTAACGGCTTTCTTACGATCGCTCGGACTGTTGCAGATGTGATATATCTGCAACGGCTTCCTTACGGCCGCTAGGGTCGTTGTTAACAAGTAGATGATACGAATGCGATGAACAAATAAAATAACTTATCAGGAACGACATTACAAATGCCACATGGGCCGTTGCTAATGGTATTATCACATTAGCAACGACATACTTACGGCTTTTGAACCCATTGTTAACAAGTAGATTGCGCGCTTGCGGCGCAAAAATGAAATACTTATCTGCAATGGTCTTTCAAATGCCGCTAAGCCATTGTTGATGATATTACTTATTAGTAACGGCTTTGCAACGGTTAAGTGAGTCGTCGCTGATGAATTTATATAACTCGTGATCGCGCCCGACACCCCCTTTCTTCCCTGCTGCTATTGTTTCTTCGACGCCGTCGACGCCAATCAATGCCGAGCTTGCCCACCGATGCCTCTCGTCGACACCATCGCTGCGCCCTCCGCCTTTAGGTATTCTCAAAGCTCCCCGACCCCTTTTCTTCTCCTTACTAGGGCTGATCGAAACCCTAAATCTTAGGGTTTCGGTCGATCGTCGACTGTCAGACCTATGTCCAGTGTCCGACATTGGACACTAGACGCCAACACAAGAGTCCACTGAACCACGGTGCCGAAATATTATTTTAGGGTTTTGATTTAGGATTTAATATTTTGATTAATTAGATTAATGTTTTAATTTAGGGTTAAATGTTTTGATTAATGTTTTGATTTAGGGTTAATTAGATTAATATTTTGATTAATGTTTAATTAATCTAGGTAAAATGTTTAATTAAACCTAGGTTAAATGTTAATGGTTAATTTGTTAATGTCTAATTAATCTATTTTTTTAATGTTAATTAGTTTTAAATTTAGTTTTAGACTATATCCGTTAATTAATCATTAATTTTAGTTTAGATTAATTGTATTAATTAGAATAATTAGAATCATCCACTTTGGACTCACGCCGAAATCGTCCACTTTGGACTCGTGCCAGATTCGTCCACTGTTGACTCGAACTGACATCCAAAAATTTAGAAAATGATCATCCATCCGACGAGTTGATATGTTTCGCATACGCATCGACGAGTCAGATATGATTTAGCAAAACTTTAGATCCGTTCAGGAGTTGTATGTTCGTGTAAAAAAAGGTAGATGATATTTTATACGACGTACAACGTACCCTTGAATTGTCCATAATTGGACAATTTGATAACATATTATTTGTATTGCACTTAGTTTTTTCTTTTAACCGTTAACTCATTCTTAAATTTTAGTTATTGCATCTCTCTTGTTCTCTTATACGCGCCAGATGATATGCATATTCGGAGAATTGTAGAGTGATACTGCCGAAATTTAGAATGAAATTAGCGATTAAAAGAAATACTTAGTGCAATATGAATAACATGAATCCCGAATGGAATATGACCATCTCACCTAAAGACATTAACTGAAAAAATTATCATTGATTGACAGAATCATGTCGGGCGATCGAAGTTGGATGTACCAACATCTTGATCGTGGAGCTTTAACGAATGAGTTTTGATTAGGCGTAACTTTGTAATATCTCAAATATTTAAATTTATTATTTTTCCTTTTATGTATATTTGCCAGCCTAGCGGACTAGTTCGTGGTCGAGTCGAGTCGACTCATGGTCCAGAGCGAGCTTGCGAGCTCGGGTAAGTATAATATAAATTTATAAATTTTTAGGCTTGGTAGTTGATAGTATTTAATTTGGTGTTGTGTGCGCATAATTGCTAATTATGTTCATATGACTATTTAATTAATTGTTTGTAATTTATTAGAATGAGATTAATTAAATTATTTAAGTCTATTGGGTTAACTGATTTTGGTTTTGGCTTAAGGTGGATGCGGGTTGTGAATTAATGGTTTAAGGGGTTAGGGTTGAGGAGGATGTATAAACCATCCCTCTCATGACTTGTGACTCCTATTTTGGAGTCACCTAAAAAGTTGAGAAAGGAGCCGTTGCCCCTCTTTCTCCCTTGTTGAGTCGAGCCGCCCCCTTTTGAGGCCGGATTTGGATATCGCCGCTTGGAAGTTTTTCTTTAAATCATTTTTTTAATCAAGGTGAGTGGTTTTATCCCTCCTATTTGGGTTTTCTTCGAGTTTTCTTGAAGCCGCCTTGAGGATTTTTTATTTTGATAATGTCCTTTTGTGTTTTTGAGATTTTTTGGGATTTCTATGTCATGCTTAGATCCTAAATTTTGATCTCATATCATGGAATTTATGTTTAAGGGAAGATCTGTGGTTTTATAATTAAATATTAAAAATTTTGGGTGTAAACCTCATCTTGGAGTTCTAGATGTTCTTGATGCTAAAGAATTAATTTAACTTCCTTGATTCTTGGTTTAGGGATTATTGATATATATGTTAGTTTTTATTAAATAAAAATTATGAGATTGTATGCATGATTGGTTTGATGATATGAATCTGTGATGTTAGAAATTTAGGAATTTAATTCTGCAAAATTCGGATTTTTATTTCATGTTGTGTTAGAAATTTTAGCTTTCTGAAATTTATGTGTTGTTTATTGAATCTGGGCTGATTTTTGATTTCTCTGTTATTATGTGATTTGATCTTTGATTATAGTCGTGTAACCTATCGTTTTGACCAGAAAATATAGTTTGGAAACGTAGAACACACTTTGAAGACTAGATTCGGGTCAGACACAGCACTTAGGGTAGAACAGTAACCTAAAACAAAACCCTAATTGAGATGATCTAGATTTTAATTCTATAATTAAAATGGGGTCCAAGGGTGAACATAATCTGTTATGAACCAACTTACAATGTATGCATGAAATAAAATCACACGAGTTCATGACGTTACAGGTCTAAGGGGTAAAGGTCGGGTTTGAAGTGTGGAGACGCTTCATAGTGAGGACACCCTTAGGACACCGTAAGAGAATCTTGACTTAGGTCTTGATGCGTCATATTCTTGGGAATGGCGGAGCGGCTCATTTAGGAGTCAGGTTACAGGCTACGCCCGTGTGATTGGATGTCAATTCCCAACCCGCAGGATAAGTTCGGAGGGTCTTTCCCGATTATCCTGATATGTGCGATGTGTCATATCCTTGGGAATGGCGGAGCGGCTCATTTAGGAGCTGGGTTATGGGCTACGCCCGTGTGGTTGGATGTCAATTCCCAACCTGCAGGATAAGTTTGGAGGTCATTTCCTGATTATCCTGATATGTGCGATGCGCCATATCCTTGGGAATGGCGGAGCGGCTCATTTAGGAGCCGGGTTACGGGCTACGCCCGTGTGGTTGGATATCAATTCTCAACCTGCATGATAAGTTCGGAGGGCATTTCTCGATTACCCTGATATGTGCGCGGTTACCTTTAGGCATGGTAGGGATTTGACCTGATGCACCTCTTGATGGTGATTTTGCCTTTGGGCATGGTAGGGCTTCGACCCGATGCACCTCTTGACGGTGATGTTGCCTCTAGGTATGGTAGGGATTCGACCCGATGCACCTCATTGATGGTGATGTTGTCTTTGGGCATGGTAGGGCTTCGACCCGATGCACCTCATTGATGGTGATGTTGCCTTTGGGAATGGTAGGGCTTGACCTGATGCATATTTTTAGGTGACGTTGCCTTCGAGCATGGTAGGGCTTCGGCCTGATGCACCTCTTTGAAGAGTTAAATGTCGTGGGCATGGATGGCCTTTGGGCCTGGTAGCTAGTCATATTTTTGGTGATGTGGCCTTTTTAGAGATAGAATTTATTTATATTATCTCTGTGTTTATTTGTGAGGGCAAATAAAACCACTCACTGAGTTCTTTGAACTCACCCGTTGTCGTTGTTTTGTTTTGTTTTGCAGAGCCTGACCGGTGAGGTGGGATGGAGCACTTGGCGCAGCTGGAGGGCAGAGAAGCCACATGATCTCATAACAGTCCTAGTTAGGGGTTGTAGTCGAGTCCGCAGTAGGTTGTCATGCACTTTTATTTTGGTATTTGGAGTTGTAGTCCCGTAGGGACATTCTCATTTTTTTCAATTTTATTTATTAAAAGAACTATTGCTCTTCGATTTATTTCCGCACTTGAGATATGTATTTAAAACTTTGTTGTTTTGAAATGAAAATCTGTTTTGGTTCTTTTATTATTAAAAGCTGTTATTTACTCGTTGTTTATGATGTTGGCATGTGCATGGGTTAAGCTTCGGCGTATAGGCACGTATACCCTGGCCGGTCACGTGACCCTGAGTTGGGGCGTGACAAACTTACTTCCTAAATTTTGTGTAGCTATTTGAATCGGAGATTCGTTAGCGTCGGTGATAAAATCTGATGTCTGTGCCACATTTGCTTAAATGAACAATTTTTTGATCGGGAAACGATTTACTCTGCATCTGCGTAGCAAAGGATTTGCACCAAGATATTTTCTATGGACTTGTCACGAGGAGTCACGTGAAGTTGGGACGTCGAGCAATCCTGTCGTTCAGACACGTGGTGAATCTTCCTCTGCTGATGTTTTTTCATCCAGTCCACCTAGTCCTTATAGAACTATGATACTTGATAGTCTTGGGGGGTCAATTCCAACTGAATGATAATATCGATCGGTCAGTTATCGAGACGTCAGTGTCATCAGATACTACGGGTGTTGATGTCATAGAAGTACAACATATGGTAGAGATTGAATTACCGAATAAAGAAGATGCAAAATTTTACGAGATGTTGAAAACTGCTGATGAACCTTTGTATGAGAATTGTCCTTAATCCATAGATAAACCAACCGTTAATGTGAGAAAGAGGAGGAGGATTTGATAGGAGAAACCACCCCATATAGAGAAATCACCCCGTGGGCGGCTTACGCAAGCAATATGACAACAACGGGTAGTAGAGCGAAAAAATTTTATATGGGCAACTGCCCATAGAAATTTCTAAGAACGAGTAGATATGAGTTTTGACTAAATGAACATGAATAATAAGAGAATGGATATGGTTAAATGAATATGAATTCAAATTCATTCATTTTTTACCCATGTTTACTCGTTCATATATTTTTTATGGACGACCCCACCTATAAAAGTTGCACTCTAATAGAGCATGCTTGCAAAATCATGCGGTTGGCAGCTTGCGGGATCGTGCACAACATCGAGTATGAACAAGCGGAAGTATTGTGGCTACGTGCAAGCACATTGAGAGAGGGGGATTGTGAGAGGGAAGGGTTTGGGTGGCGAAATTTCAACACAACTACTATAGGAGCATTGAGAGAGGGAAAGGTTTGGGCAGTAGAACGAGGAAGGTTTTGGAATATTGGTCGGCCGAAAAAAATGGAAGATGAAATTAAAAAAGTTGGGTTTGTTAAGTTAGTTGTCAACTAAATAAATTTATAGTTATCAACAAATAATATATCCGTTAGTTTGTCGATAATACCAACAAAATTACTTTGCTACTAATTTATTCGTTGGTGAAAGTTAAATTTCTTGTATTGAATTATTATATATTAATGTGATTTAGAAAAATGAATTCATTAATTTGTGTGTTAATTAGTTGTTCCTTTTTTGGGTTAGATGGAGAACCACTTAAATAGATACATATATATATATATATATATAGCTGCTAAATCAAATGAGCTGGAGAAATTGTCACAGTGGAAGACTCTAACCGGGGACTCAATAAATTGCATCACCATCATAAATTGCATAAAGCTCTGCTATATTTATATAGGTAATAGCAAAAGCTACAGCTTATTTAAGCACTTCTTCCTCTTCAGTTGACAACTCTGCAGTTCTTGCGTATCTCCCCAGCAGAACCAGTGAGGGGACTTATGTTGCCCATCTTGGTCATGGCGCAGGCGAAATCCCCAAAGAAAGCCTGGTTGTCGTTACTGTAGGTCACCACCAAGTCCTTGGTCGCCGCCTTCCCCTCGTCGCTGGAGAACAAACCCTGGTCCGACGACAGGAGCCCCTTCTGGATCAGCAAGTTCTTGAAGTAGTGGTTGTCGAACGCGTAGGTGGAGTTGCGGTCGAGCGCGGCGGTCGCGTTCCCGTCGCTGGACGACGAGCACAGGCTCACCAAGTCCGCCGCCATGCTCGCGTCCAGCGTCGGGTCGACGGAGCTCGTCGCCGAGAAGTTGAACAGGCGGCTCGCGAACAGCGCGCACCGTGCTAGGCCGATCGTGTGCCCGCCTGCGTCATTTCGGAGACCGAATCAATCACCGGCACTGGGTTTCACTTCAGTATATATATTAAAGATCAGTTTGGTCGTCGAACCTGACAAGGCGACGACGTCGGTGGTGTTGAGGCCGACAGCAGCAAACTTCGCTATGATCGAGTGGTTGGGTTCAAATGGAGAAGGAAGGTTACTGTTAGCTCCTGTTTGGTTTGCCACCAAGCCATCTCTTCTTCCGAGGGGGACTCTCCATGAAGGGCCACCGCTCTGCATTCATGCATAACGATATATATTCTTCTAAGTTAATGACATGCATGCATGCAAACAAGCTAGAACGCAGTGTGTGAATTAGGGTTTACCAAGAGAACCGAGTCTCTTGCTGCAATGGCAAGTATATCTGCACAAGACACCGTTCCACTGCATTCATTCTCCACAGCAGTCTTAATGGTGTCGATAACATCAAATCCTCTTACAGAGTTCATATTTGGGAAGGCAAACTTCTCACCATCACTCCCATCCAGAAGAATTGAACCATCACATCCCTGCAGAATCAATAAATAATTAGGAATATTACATTAAAAAATTGAGCTTAAATAGTTAAAATATCAAACTCACATTCACAAAGCAATCATGGAAATGAAGCCTGAGCAGGGAAGCCGCCATCCTCGTATCATTCTGAAGTGCATTGACAACCTCACGCCGCACCACCTTGTACACATTGGGGCAGCTCGCAGCATAGAAATTAATACTCAACTGCGACCTGCTCACTTCCACGCTCAGACTCAACACCATCAAAACCACAAACAACTTAATCCCCTTCATCTTCTCTAGCTAGCTCGCAATTAATCAACGACCGCCGACGCCGATGTGATTTGTTCGACTCCTCATCTTGCGTGCTCACAATTTATAGGACGAGTTCGAACCCAATTTGGCCAATTAATTAATAAGCAGAGATTGGGTCGAAAGGCGGCTCGTTGGGCGCGAACGTAAGCTCGCACAATCCAATTAATTAAGTGGTGCATGAACTGGTGCTGCAATTATCCATAGTAGTCTAACTTGTGAGTGGCGTGGAAAAAGATACATGTTGGGCTGCTTTTAATGGATTTTGCAGCGGCAGCACGTGCCAAATGTGCTTGGAATAGTTGAGGGATGCACATTTGGGTGTGTAGATAAAGATTGAAGGTGTTTGCACTGTATTGAAGTGGAACTTTTTTGTTGTATTTTAGCGAAAAAATCAACGTAAAGAAGTTTTGTTAATTATATTGTGGGCTATGCAATTGATTAATTATGTTTGAATCACGTGAGTTATACTTTTTGTATATATTTGTAATTGTGGGTAAGGTTGTATACGCACTTATATTGCTTCTTTCACTTTGCACTGATGTAGTCGAGGAACGTATTGTGGTAAGATATTTATGCTACATTAATTAATTATACCTCTGTCTATTTATTTAAGTGCGATTAAATTAATGTAACGTATGTGTGCCAATATCCAGCGATTTTACTTTTATTCCAAAAAAATAGAATCTTTATTCATTTTTTTCTAAATTAAAAAATAAATATTCATATACCCAGATTATCTTCCGCAAATAATTTTCAACCGATTCGGCTAATTTTAAACAGGTTAGGAAAATTTATTCTAAATTCACAATAAAATCACAAAAAATCTATTATTCATAGGTAAATCACTTTCATAATTTGTATCAGCAAAATAATTTTTTGAGTTGAAAATTAATTATTTGCATCATTTTCAACTGATTTGACCAATTTTAAATAGGTTCAGAAAATCCATCATAAATTCACAATAAAATCACAAAAAATCTATTATTCATAGGTAAATCACTTTTATAACTTATATCGGCAAAATAAGTTTTTTAGAGTTGAAAATTAATCAATTTTTTTCACCATTTTTCAACTGATTCGACCAATTTTAGACTAGTTCAGCCAATTTCGAATCAGTTGAAAATGATGAAAAAAAATTAATTTTCAACTCAAAAAAATTTATTTTGCTAATATAAGTTATGAAAGTAATTTACCTATGAATAATAATTTTTTTATGATTTTTTTATGAATTTATGATAAATTTTTTTGAACATGTTTAAAATTGATCGAACGAGATGAAAATAGTTTGGGGAGAGGGATAATATGAGTATATAAGTATTTACTTTCTGGTTTAAGAATTGCTTTTGAGAATAAATGGAGGTTTTATTCTCTTCTAAAAATATCGTTGTACCAATATCCATACAGCATTGATGATCATTGAGATGCACTAATGGTGATATTTTGATTAAATTGCAAATTTATTCTCTATCCAATATCCATATGGTATAGATCAAATTGGAATTTATTCTCTATCCAATTGGATTAGTGCATTTAGATGCACTAGTGATAATATTAATTTGATTGAATGAAAGCTTAAATTGACGTAGGTCCTCTAAAGATTGATGTTCATTAATTCTCGGGTTCACCTTAGGAAGCTGCACTGTAGGTAAATACTGCTATTTTGACCGAGTGACTAGTTCATGAAAACCAACATCAGTTAATAATATGTGCTTTCAGACTATAAACCATTTTCATGGAAAGCAAATAATATATACAAGGTAAAATCATTTTGTATCATATATTTTTATAAAAGTAAGAACACAAATTAAAGTTAAGGGCATTGGCAATAAAAAGATTTGAAGGGATCCCCGAGTATTAAAGTATAAAATTTACTACAATGTCGCTTTGGCCGAGTGGTTAAGGCGTGTGCCTGCTAAGTACATGGGGTTTCCCAGCGAGAGTTTGAATCTCTCAGGCGACGTTATTTTATTTGGATCTCAGAAATCAAATCCTTATTGAAAGGAAAAAGTATAACTTAACAGCAACGTCGATTTGGCCGAGTGGTTAAGGCGCGTGCCTTCGACGATTTTTTCAATATAAATTTAAGTATATAGAAGGAGATAGAGAAAAATAATGCATGGGCTTTTTGCTGTTAGGAATTTATATCCATATTCAAGTAAAATTAAAACGAAAAGTTTTATTAACACAATCGTAGTTGTTGAAGATGCTTTTGTTGCATTAAAAAAAATCATCAAATGGTAAGCGATTAATCAAAATACGTACTGTCCATTTCTAGAAAAGAAATACATTTGAAAAATTAAAAGGAAAATAAACAAAACAAATCATACTGATCGTGACGTGATTTCCAGTCCATTCCATTGGAAGTAGAAAGCTTTCGTCAATATTCCCGAACGTGAAGAATATTAATTATACCATGTTCCAATAGAAATACTATATATAAAAATAAATGCATACATAAGAATTATGTTCCCTTAACCACGGACCGGTCCAAAATCATCTTTATTTAACCGCCGTCCATTGCATCTCATCTCACCATGATATGTCATCTATAAATATATATAAGTATATATAGATAATTAAACCCATAGCATCAAATAGGAGCAAAATTCTTTCTTATTAATTAACGCTATTTGACTTTCCATAAAAAAAAAAGCATATAAATAAGATTAGATAATTCTAAAAATAAAAGACCTAAACCTACTAATTAACACAAAATATTGACCTTATTTGACAATGAATAATTGTATGTTGGATGAGCAAATTTCTTGTTTACTTACCTGATTCAATGGCACAAAATATACCTGGGTGAAAAATATATGTCAATGTACTTTTTACTCGGCCAGAATTTCGAATTCGCTTTGTCTACAAACAAGAAAGCTATAAGTAATGCAACTATGAATCTCATAGAGAATTTGATCCTGGCTCAGGAAGAACGTTGGCGGCATGCTTAACACATGCAAGTCGAACGAGAAGTGGTGTTGCCAGGATCGAACTCTCCATGAGATTCATAGTTGCAGATTCAAAATTCTCTTTCATTCTAATGCATAACTTGTATCCATGCGCTTCATATTAGCCTGGAGTTCGCTCCCAGCAATATAGTCATCCCTACCTTATCACGTCAATCCCACAAGTCTCTTATTCATTATCGTTCGATCACGATGGGGAGCAAGTCAAAATAGAAAAACTTACATTGAGTTTAGGGATAATCAGGCTTGAACTGATGACTTCCACAACGTCAAGGTGACACTCTATCGCTGAGTTATATCCCTTCCCGATCCCATTGAGAAATAAAACTAAACTAATCCTAAGGCAAATGGTCGAGAAACTCAACGCCACTATTCATGAACAACTTGAAGCCGGGGCCTTCTTTTCGCACTATTATAGATAATCAAATAATGAGAAAAATTGGATTCAATTGTCAACTGCTCCTATCGGAAATAGGATTGACTACGATGACAATAATTCGGTCAATTGCACTTTTAGGGGTTAATCGAAATCGAAACCGATTTTCAAACCCGCTAATTGAATCCGAAATCAAAATCGATCAGTTTCAAAAACTTATATTCGAAACCAAAATCGATTCAATTTCGATTATCCGCGGATAATTAAAATTGAATTTTTCGATTCAGATAGAACCAGCTATCCGTTTATTAATCGATTAACCGATAGTAAACAAATAACTTAATCGATTAGTAAATGAATAACCAGTTCAAAGATTTAACGGATAATGAATTATGGGTAAATAGGTAAATGGATAAAGATAACGAGTTTCGAGTTTATATTTAATATAAATGATATTACTATCGATTTCCAATATCGATTAATAGTAAAAAACCGATTAATCACAACCCGATAATCGAAATCGAATCAATTTTAAATATTTTTTTATTTTTATTATGCGAAATCGAAATCTAAACATAACCTCAAATTCACCGTCCAAAATCGGAGTCATCCAATTGATAGCGACTCAATGTTGTAGAATGCATTATTTATATTAAATGTAATAATATTTAGCAAATGCATGGCATGGGGTCCAATCCAATGAAAGAAGACGTGGGACGAGCAAGCACGTCGCATGCAACAATGTCAATTGTCGATTAAATCACCCGGTTATCTCGGGGAATACCACCATCCCTCTTCTTCCCTAACGTCGCCCTCTGCCCTCACCTTCCTTCCCTCCCTCTCTCTCTCCCTCAGGCAACCTCTTCCCCTCAATTTGTTCCCTTTCCAGCCTTTGCAGCTTCGAAGCCATTGGAGAACTGCATCGAATCTCGGTTAGAATCGCATTTCCTTTCTCTTTTTTTTGCTTTGTTTAATTCGACATTCATACGCCGGAGCTCCATTTCCTAAAAGATCGAGACTTGCTGTTGAAAGACTCCATTTTTAATGGAACAATTTGCAATCTTTTTTCTTGTTTAATCAGGACGACGTTTCATTTGTTGGGGCAGCGTCGACCGATTCATGTGAAAGGGGCTTTTGAGGGAGCTGGGTCGGGATTCTGCGGTCCTGCGAGAGATCGACCATGTTGTGCTGCGGCGGCGACGAGGAGGAGAGTTATGGCCCCCCTGCGAGCCAGCATGCTGCGCCACCCAACCGCAATTCTCCTGGTATATATATATATATATATATATATTGCCCTCTTTCATTTATTTGGGGCATTTGATCTCAATGCACAATCACAACCCTTGTTTCTGAACAAAAACATTGAGATCTTGCAAGAAGCAAGATATTGGAGTATTCTATTTTCTTCTTTAAGAGGAAAGGAGGGATATTAGTCCCGCCCAATTACTGATTTACAACGAGTTGGAAATGAGGTTTATTAGGCAGTTAAATTAATCTCTCCACATACAACATATTCCTAAACCCAAACACAGTATCAAAATCTGTTGATTTCCCTTCAAAGATTTTCTTGTTTCGAGCTATCAAAATCTCATCCACTCCAGCAAAAGTCCACACTTCTCAAGGGCAAGCTCTCTTTAATTTCGATGGGAACCATTGATCAAGAGCATCATTGAAGTCTCTGGTGTGGGGCTGGATGGCTAAATTGAGCTTATGGCATCCCTTTACTGTAATGGTACATTTGAGGAAGAGGCGTTCATGATCTTCAATGTTGTGGTCGCAAAAGATGCAATTTGATTGTTGGACCAAACCAGGTTTGTGGAGGAAGGCCCGTACTTTTAGTTTCCACTTCAATGCAATCCATCTGAATAGTCTTGTGCTAGGGAAGGAGTGGGCCTTCCAGATCAGCCACCACCTTGAATAGCTTATGACTTTGAAATTTACAATCTTAGTGAGGGCTGAGACCAAGAACAGTCCGGATAAGGAGAGAGACCAGCAAACTTAGTCATTTGATGATATTGGAGTATTCTCTTTGTTCATCCATTTCAATGTAGAATTAATTTTTTGTGAGGTATTGATTTAGTTATATGACAATAAATCTAAGGTCAAATTCTAAAGAATATGTACTCTTGAATATTTGGCTTATTGGAATTTGTGATTTAATCCAAATTTTGGGTGATTACTTTTCCAGTAAGATTTGATTAATTTACCTATTGAATGCAGGTCAAAATAAAGACCCAAGAGGGCGAGCAGGGACGAGAAATGGAGCTCCACCTAAGGTCTTGCCGATTGAGACACCTGCTATATCATTGTCTGAACTGAATCAGCTGACCAACAACTTCAGCGATAAGGCTTTGGTTGGAGAAGGATCTTATGGAAGGGTTTTTTGTGCCACTCTCAAAACAGGAGAACAAGCTGCAATAAAGAAGCTTGATCCAAGTGCCTCCACGGAGCCAGATCCTGATTTCGCTGCTCAGGTCACTTTGATTTCTCACTGTTGTTACCACTAGAGGCCGACAATCTATTTTCATTTTAACTGATTCCTCATTGTTATTATTTTCTCATGCAGTTATCGATGGTTTCAAGACTCAAGAATGAATTCTTTGCTGAGTTGTTGGGCTATTGCTTGGAAGCAGATAATAGAATACTGGTGTATCAGTTTGCAACCTTGGGTTCTTTGCATGATATTCTACATGGTAAATTCTTTTAAGATCATTAAATTCCAATGTTCAGATTGGATGCGATGTTTCTTCAACCTCTAACCTTGATGCTAGGATTCATTGTCTTGGGACAGGGAAAAAAGGTGTACAAGGTGCTGAACCTGGTCCAGTTCTTAGCTGGAGCGAAAGAGTGAAGATTGCTTATGGTGCAGCAAGAGGTCTTGAGTATCTTCATGAGAAAGTTCAACCTTCAATCGTACATAGGGATGTTCGATCGAGTAATGTTCTTCTGTTCGACGATTATGCTGCAAAAATTGCTGATTTTAATCTCACCAATCAATCTCCAGATACTGCAGCACGTCTACATTCTACCAGAGTTTTAGGAACTTTTGGGTATCATGCTCCAGAGTAAGATTTCATACTTTGCCTTAATTCATTTAAAACCTTAACCTGAACTAGATGAAAAGCAAAAACATCAATTGGAGACAGCTGACATAATATAGATATGATCAAAAATCTACTTCAATTCACATTTAACCTCAGGCAAATTATGGATCACCTACATGTGGTTCGACCCATTTACAAATTGCTTGCATCTGGTGAAGAAATGTTACTATGCCACTTGTTAACAAAGTTAACACTTCACTTATTTATGCTTCTGAATTATGTATTTGAGGCAGTTGTTTGAATCTCTTATGATAAGCAAATGGAACAAGTTCTTGTTAATGGTAAAAAGGGGCTCTGAATGTAGGGACCGTTCTCATTTCACCCGATGGATTCAAATTGTTTCAGAGGTATATGCAAAAAACAAAATTTTTGAAAGAAAAGTTGTAATCTAACACGAAAAGATACTTTACCTATCTATTGTTTTGAAGTCTCAAACTATACCGCCTTGTAGACTTGTACCATAACGGTGCCAGGGATCGAGTTCGGGACTAGCATAAAACGGTTTGATTATATTAGACTTAAACTATGAAGATTTTTTTCTTTTATTAGTATTATTTCTTTTAAGAGATAAAAAAATATAGGAGAGAGAGGGGCCCCAAGAATTCTAACGTTACGACAAAGTAAGTAGGAAAGGAGCAAGATAAATGGGTTACCTTAAATCACAAGTGGACATATAGTGACAAAAATATATAGCAAACTTGAATTTTGATTTAGTCATGTGTGGAAAATATATGCTAATGGGATTTGTAAAATGCTAACTTTGTTAACTGAAGTAAAACTTCCCGAACCTCAAATAGCCAACTCGAAATTGAACACTAATTTACCCTTTAACCTTACTTTTCAACCCTTCAATTGGTGCGGGTTTGTTGTAGAACTGAACTCATTTCATTTTTCTACTTAACTCTTCTTCAGGTATGCCATGACCGGGCAATTGACACAAAAAAGTGATGTTTATAGCTTTGGTGTTATTCTTTTAGAGCTATTAACGGGTAGAAAGCCAGTAGATCACACAATGCCTAAAGGACAACAGAGTCTTGTCACTTGGGTAAGCTCATCTCTTCTCAATCCAGCACTTCCATTAACAACAAAAGCTGAAAATAACTTCATATTCACTCACTATGCAAACCCTGAAACAGGCAACCCCAAGGTTAAGCGAAGACAAAGTTAAACAGTGTGTCGATCCAAAGCTAAACGAAGATTATCCTCCAAAAGCTGTTGCTAAGGTATGTGCGACTCATTTGCTCTAATCTAGTAATCTACAACTCAGGAGTGGGGCTTATTTTTGCATTCAATTTAGTGATTGTTTTTATATGATTCAGTTGGCAGCAGTTGCAGCACTATGTGTGCAATATGAAGCTGATTTTAGACCTAATATGACCATTGTTGTCAAGGCTCTTCAGCCACTCCTGAATGTAAAACCAGGGCCCGACCAACATAATTGAACATGGAACTTCTCCATTTTAGTGTCCCTTTATTTCTACATGTTTTATCTCAGTCAAACTTGTAACTGGAATTAGTGATAATGTCAGCATTTGTTGTAGTTGAGGCGATATATTTAAATGAACTAGAATATTAATTTGTTGTGGAACCAAGAACCTACGTTGCATGGAGAATGTTCCATTGGTACAGCTTGTATTGAAATCTTATTCCTTCACTAAACAAACTTGTTTCACATGTCTAATGATGTTTATAAAGGTGTGAGTGGGACATGAAGTCTTGGATTTCTGGATTGAATTTGGATATTAATCATTGAACAAATTTGGAATTGGAATGATTTTTTTTTATAGTTTTTCACCGCAAAAATGCAAGTATTCAAAACAGAGCCTCAAGTGCCTGAAGGCTTTTCACACAACTACAACAATAGTTACAACTGTTATAGCTTTATAGACCTTGTCAAATAGTTTTTTTTGCCGTGCGTAATGTGGAAAAGGTGTTTTGTTATGGAAGGTGAATAGTATGTTATCTTAAATTCTAATTTTTATATATACAATACCAAAAGAGATTGTGACCAAATATAAGCAACGAACTATAATATTTCAATATATACTCAGTGTGCAATATGATGAGCATGATCAAAATAAAAGCAAACTAAGAAGATGATTTAGAGTGGTTCAGCGCAATTAAAGTCTACGTCCACTACCTAAACAGTACGTTTAAGATTTCACACAAATTCTACTAAAAATATTTATTATCCTCCAGAAAAGGTATAACAAAGTCTTATTCCTCAACCTAGAGGGTGCACTCTACATCAATTATAAGGAAACCAACACAATATTGAAAACTAGGTATGTCTTCCACACCCTTACAAGTTACAACTACATACTAAGTAAATCAAGAAAAATATACATAAAAAAACTAAAAGGAGTCTAAGACTTGTAAGCAAATACACTAGATAAGTCTTTGTTGTGTCCAATTTCTTTGACACCCGAAGATGATGATTCATTGAGTTTGTGAGGGACGGGCAAAGAACTAGGTACAAGATGCGAAATATATAGCTCAAAACCTTTCAAGCACCAAGAAAATCACTTAATAAGGTTCACCAAGGTGCCAAGACTTGTCTAGGAAGGATTTTAGAGGCTTAAATAGGGTTCAAGTTGAAACATATAATAAATGGGCAGCGCTTGCAACGATCGAAAAACTAGTCATTAGATAGTTGTTCGATGTTTGGTCCAACTTCGGCGAAAAGACTATTGTTCAATTTTTCCTTAGGGCAAACTAAGTTTGATCTATATTTGATCAATCGACCTTCGGTCGGATTTCGATCGAATAGGCTACTGTTCATTTTTGCTAAAATAGTTGTTTTAGGTCCAAATAGGATGTTAAGGTTTGGTGGATGATTAGATACATCAACCTAAGATACCCAAAGGTTACATTTGGAAATCTAACCCTAACTCTTATCGTTTACATGCCAATGCTCCAAGTTGCGATAAACATTTTTATTTAGCTTTTTTCATTTTCGATTTAGAACTTCGCAAGTATGTTGTCGCCAAACCTGAAATATTTTTCGAAATTGGAAATTAATAAAATTTTAAATTAGAAATTAAACATGCATAATTAAATATAGTTGAAATTTTGGAAATTAAGCCATGGAAGTTTCAAATTAAACATGACTTAAATAGAGTAGAAAATTTGGAAATTAATTATTCTTAATAGGAAATTAAGTGTGCTTAATTAAGTAGATTTGATAAAAATTAAAAATTAATAAAATTCTAAATTCTAAATTAAACATGACTTAAACAGAGACGAAAAATTGGAAATTAATTATTCTTAATTGGAAATTAATTCTTCTTAATTGGAAATTAAGTCGGCTTAATTAAATGAATTTCAAAAAAAATAAAAATTAATAAATTAAATTGAAAACTCGAAATTACCACCCAACGTTAATCCTAAAATCCAGCATTGCCCTTCTCTTCCATAAACTCTTCTCCATGCAAGGCACCACCATATATGCCACCACCAACATCTTAGCCGCCACAACCGCTAGACTCAACCACTATCACCACCGCCAATCGCCATCACCACGCCGTCCCAGCCACGAGCACACATTCATCTTCTTCCAAATTGAAGCGAAATGCTTCAAAATTGAAGCACAACTTCGGTTGAAGCAAAGGGGCTTCACATTAAATTAATATGCTTCGTAATCGAAGCACAATAGCTCCGATAAAGGACAAGGAAAAGGCGAGGAAGAAGAAGAACCAGGAGGCAACAGAAGAGCTGACGACGAGAGCGGCAAAGATGGGCTAACGACAAGAGCGACGGAGACGGTTTGACGGGAAGAACGACAAAGAGGTAAAGTGACAATCTACTTTGTCAAATGGGGTATGTTATATTATCGGTAAATTAAAGGTGATAATATATATTGTGATAATGTGGATGATTAGATTAAATTACATAGGCAAATTGGAGCTTTTGACGATAGATAGGAGTTCATAGTGACCAGTAAATCAAAATTTACCACACTAGAACTAATAAGTACATCGAAGCTGACGTTAGTAAATCAGACCTTAAATTGGTATGACAATTTGTCATTATCGCGATAGATCTAACTCGCAGAGGACCATATATAGCATGTTTATCATAACATTGTTGGTTTATCTATAATGGATTGAAACTAACAATGGTAAATTTGTGGAAGATTAAAGCTCATGGTAATAGATTAAATCATTTGACAACAAATGAGAGAATCTAATTTTTTAAGGGAAAATCATACTTTTAATCCTCATAGTTTACTCGAATTTTGGTATTAGTCCTTACAGTTTAAAATTTTAACTTTAGTACTCACACTATATTTTCATTTAGGAGTTGGTCAATGCCCTCACTTGATGCATAAACGATGTTATACAAAGCTGGCGTAGCTAACAGTTGCTAACTGAACATTAATTACTTATGTGGACAAGTTAAACGACGATCCTTTAAAACACACTAAAAGTATGATGACTAATTCAAGTAAACTATGAGGACTAAAAATATGACTTTCCTATATTTGAAGAAGAATGACCGAGAAGAAAAAATTTGTAATTGAATAGATTTTGATCTCCCCTTCATCTCTCTCTTTTGGGATTTGTAGTTACATGTTTTTTTTCATTTTGATCTCCCCTTCCTTAGGTCACTCGTTATTAGTGACAGCTGCAAATCCCAAAAGCCGTGTAATTTTCAAAATTGAGTTAACTCATTTTACATTACACTTGTTGCAATATTTTTTTTTCAAAATTGAGTTAACTCATTTTACATTACAAGAAAACATCATTTTTTATTTTCCCTCATAAACCATATAGAAAAGGAAATGGAATCATTTGTTAAATCGACTTTTATTCTTATTTAAGTATATTCCTTTAGTCATCCATTTTCCTTCACACCAATCATCAAAGTATTTAAAACTTAAGCCTTAATTGTTTGGTTGACACAAGTTCCCTCCCATGAAGTAAATAAAAAAGACCTTATTCAGTTGACACACTTCTTACAAAATATAGAAATTGTAACTTTTTGCAAATGACAACAAATAAGTTGCATTGTATTTGTAATAAAAATACAATTTTATTCTTGTATTTGTATTGAACGTTGAATTTATACTTTATGTTTTCAATATTTTGATATTAGATAATTTTATCAGTTTTTTGATCTATTTATTTTAATTTCAATTGATTTTTTGGACAAAAAATGTAATTTTATACATTAATTATAAATAGAAATTATTTCTTTTCAAATATACTAAATTATATATGAAAACATTATATTATTGCATATACATGCTAAAACTTTTATTTAAATAAAAAATATTTTTTCTATATATACTAATATATAAATATATATGAGAGAAATATAAATATTAATTTACGAAAGAAGAGTATATTGATCATTTACTGTATACTTCTATAATACCTGTGCTAATTTTATTTAATTTTGAATTTCAATGGGAAGCTCGGGATGCACGTCGGAGCGGGCCGAGTGAATCGCCGGAGGGCGTGATCAAAGATAGAGGTGGCAATGGGCCGTGCCTGTGCCGGCCCGGCCCAAAAATTAAGTTTTTAAAATTTTAAATGTTTAAATTTTAATTTTAAAAATTAATGGTTATAGGTGAGTTTTGAATTTGGACCTCTAATTTTATTTGAGACAGCTTAACCATTGTACTAAGCTTTATTATATATTTTTTAACACATTTTTTATATATAACATTGTAACGGAGTACAAATTAATAAAAATATTTTTAAAAATATAATTAAAATTTTATTTATCTTTAATACAAAAATATTCATCCAATGATAAAACAATTTTTTTTAATATTATAATAGATCGCACCGTAAAAAGCAGCCTACGCACCTTATATAGCTAAATTTGTACTCCTCAATGATTAACTATAGAAGGATCAGGTCTACGTAGTTCTTTTTACATTTTTAATCACTCGTAGTCCCGGTGATTTAACTTGTACTTGGACCAGCAGCACCAGCTTCGCTTGTTTGAGCTTCCTCCTCTCCTGATGATGAAGTGTCGTGTCCTCCCTTATCTTGTAATCTATCTTCAGCATCCAACCAGTCTTTTAAGCAAATGCACATTTCAATTATTTCTGCACTTATTCGGCTCCTTCTTTCGTTGAGAATTTTATTTCCTACACTAAAACAAGACTCAGAAGATACTGTAGACACAGAAATAGTTAGTGTATCACATGCCGTGATGGAAATAATAGGATACATATTTTTATATTTTTTCCACCATGCTAAAATCTCATTATCGTCTATTTCATCAGAATGATTATGATCTAGAAAAAAAAGTAATTCATTAAAATTAGTAGATTTAGTTTTTTTTATCCTACGACCAAGTTGAGAATTAATACTATTTCCACTATCATCTCTTAATCTAGAAGAAGAAGATGTTATCTTATTTGTAATTGTATCACCAAATTTTGAAACGTAAAATACAAACATAGAATTCAATAAATTCGAATTTTTTTAAAAAAATTCTTCAACATTATCTAATTCCATATTCTTGTAATAATCATCTAACAACATATTTAAACCATCAATTTTCATTTTAGGATCTAAACATATTGCTAAACAAAATAAAGTAGGTATATCTGATTAATACTATTTAAATTTAGATTCCATTAAAGAAATAATTTATGCAAATAAAGGATGATGTCTATATGAAGAAAATACTTCACTAATACGAACTATATGTGAAAGAGTTAAATTACATGTAGATAATAAACACCAAAAAGTTATTCGGTAGCTTTATTAAAAAGCTCTAAAATTTGAGTAATATGCCCAACAACTAACCAATCATTATCATTAATGGGATCACCAGACATATTTTCATTATAAAATATTGTAAGGATATCTTGATATCTTGTAGTAGACATAAGCATATGATATATTGAATTGCATCTAATAATAACATCACCATTAAATTTTTTAAATGATTTATTAAAATATGGGTAAATTACACTAACGTCCCCTGAGGTTTAGTGAAATTACACTGACATCCCCTCTATTTGTAATTTTATCTTGTAACCCCCTTGAGTTTTGTAAAAAATTACACAAACCTCCCCTAAAAAAAATTACTCAAACATTACTCAGGGGAGGTGATTGTAACATGGACAAATAGAGGGGGATCAGTGTAATTTCACTAAATCTCAGGGGAGGTGATTGACATAATTTTTTAAATTCTTGTGTTCTTGCTTTTGAAAAACGCATATATCTAATAACATGCATCTCTTATTTTTTCTACATGTATATTTACTAGTTTTAAATCATCTTGTACACATAAATTAAGAACATGATAAACACAACGAACATGAAATAATTCACCATCTAATATTGGCTTAAATAACGGAAGTGTGTGGATATTCAAAAAATTTAAAACTAATTATTTTTTTTTGCAAAATAATTTTTTCATCAATCCAATGCGCAGTTACACAAATGTAAGAATTAGTAGTACGTTGACTAAACCAAACATCAGATGTTAAAGAAATTTTTGATTTATTATTTTGAAAACTAGTCATTATATTTTCTCTATATATAAAAAATAATATTAAAATGTCACTTTTCATTGTATTTCGAGTATTTTTTTTAATATTTTGATTGTAAAGTATTTTGAATCCAACTAGAAAATCTTGGTTGATCAATAAAACTAAAAGGCGATTCACTTTGAACAATTAATTTTGCAAGTTCTCGACGTTGAAAATCATGATCATACGAAAAAGTCGTTAAACCAGAAGAAGATAAATTAAGAATTTATTGAGCTTGTGCAACCTTATTGTCATGACCCTTTGCATGACGTAATAGATGACCAGTTCCTCTTGTTATTGAAGCCGAAAGAATTTTTTGATATTTTTTGCACCGGGCTGTTGTTATGGTGCCATCAGCTTCAATAATTTTCTCAAAATATTCCCATACCATACTTTTTTTTTCTACCTGATGGACATAAATTAATAGATGGACTTATCTCTATGTTTTGATTTTGTTGAGTGGTAAGGGTGGTAGGAGTAGCATGAGGCATTTCTTCTAACATATTTGATCGAGTTTGTGGAGTATAACCTGAAAAATCTCTGTCTGCCATTAGTAAAAATTAAAAGTATAAAAAATATAAATATTATACTGATCAATGAAATAAATTTAAGAGATTAAAAAAAATTGACAACAATCTTGAATCATTGTCTCCTCGATGAACTTAAAATGTTGTTGAGAATGATTGTAAATGAACTTAGATTGTTGAGAGTAAGAGAGTTGAGAGTTGAGAGTAGAGAGTTGAGAGTTGAGAGTAGAGAGTTGAGAGAAAGAGTTGAATATGAAGATAGAAGAAATGAAGAAGAAGATGGGTATTTATAGAAAATTTAATATATATTTTTTAACGTTATCGGTCGGCCCGAGCCAAGTTTGGCTCGGGCCGACCTAGGTCTGGCTGCGCCAGGCCTACCCCGTGCTTGCCCAGAGCAAGGCATGCGGGCCGTGCCTAGCATGGGCCGCGTGCCCAGGAGGCGAGCCTGACCCATCTCCTGGGCATAGCCGTGTCGGGCCCGTTGCCACCTCTAATCAATGGTATGGCCCTTATGCGTGAGAATTTATCTTAAATTAAGAAGAGCATGACTTTGGGTTCGAGTCTGGTCCAGGAACCACTCGGGACGCGATTTGGTTGAGCCTGAAAGCCAGCTTAAGTCCAATTCAAGTTAAGGGGTGTTGTAGTAATTTGGATATAGTGAAATAAAAAATATAAAACATATGTTTAGGCGATCGTACAACTCCAAGAGAGGAGTCGCACGTGCCCCAAGAAGGAGGAGAACTTGTGCCGGAAAGGGAAGACCAGATTCCGTCGTCGCGAGGCTTTATCGTGGTCGTCTTCTCCTTCATCGTCGACCCTAGGTGAGTGGTTATGGGTGTTTCTCCATTATCTTTAGCCAAGTATGTTTAGATGAGGCAGTTTCTAAAATTTCTCCAAAAGTTCTGTTTTGATTAAGTTTGATCCAAAATTTTGAGTTTTCTTCGGAGGGTGCGCCTCCTAGTGTGTTCGGCTGATGTAGGGCAACTTTGGGATGGATTTAGGGTTGATCATATACCCATGATGTTGTTGATATTGTAGACTCAAGGTTGTTTGTGAATGTTTCAGACGATTCTTGTTTTCTGTGGGTTGTTGGTCCGAAAATCATCTTGTTTGAAGGGTGTACCTTCCCTTAGGATTCAGTTAGGTTAGGGCAGTGGTAGAGTAGGTTAGGGTTGTCCTTATACCTGTGAGATTCCTGGACCTATAGTGCTTGGATGAACATTTCTAAAATTTTACTAAAACTTACCGAAAACATGATGCTTGTGAAGCGATTTGGGGCTATTTGGGCATGGTGTCTTTCCCCTACAAGGGTCGGTCAAGTAGGGAAGATTTAGGGAGTTTAGGGGGCTGGTTGAGTTCCCTTCTCCGTTATGTGGATTCCGATGTTCGTTTAATTGGGCATCATGCAAAGTTTTGTAGTCAATTTTCCTCCAATCGAATGTGTATGCTGAAAATTTCGAGGAAGGAGTAGGGGATGTTAAGGCCGGGTTCCCCCATGATGGATGGCAAGTTGGATTCTTGGTCTTGGGTGTGTTGTTCAATAGTCAATGAAGGGGTTTGTAAGCTGAAATTGGCATTGTTGTAGCTGAAATCTTAAATGTTGAATGATGCTGAAACGCTAAGGTTGAACTATGTATAGTTGTAGCCGAGTTATGGTGGTGATCTATTTCTGTAATTTCCAGTTAGGAAGCTTACCATGTAGCTGAAAATTTCATATTAGTAGTTCATCGTGTTGCTGAAGATTTTCAGCCTAGTACATGGATGTTGTCATTGAAATCTCCGGGTTGAGAACGACGTGTTGATATAGTCGGATTTGATTCTGCTGTCGCTGAAACGATTCTGATTTCTAAATGCTTGCTTGTGTTTGGGATGAGGCGTTTATAACCGGATACATGATGAAATGATTGCTGAAATTTCAAGTATGCTGAAATTTTAGGCTGGCTAAAATTTCAAGCTTGCTCGAATTTCTGGATGATGAAAATTACAGGCTGGTTGTAGGTCGCGAGTGACCAGTTACACGTCAGCGTCGTAGGCTGAGTTGCGCCCTAGGAGGGGCTGCCATGAGTCTTCGTTGGGCATAGTTGTAGTCGCCCGCCAAGTGTTCGGTGAAATACCCCATTTACAGTGTGTGTGCTATAATTTTACAATTGTTAGATGAAATTATCAAATCTGAAACTTTGTGATACCTCATTTGGGGTAGAGTGGTGTGCGGCCGAGAGTTTGGGGCCCGAGGGAGGGTCGAGTAGGGTGTGTTTGTAAGGGCGCCCGGTGTGTTCGGTTGAATGCCACAAACACCCGAGTTGGGTTTCTTGTGATCTTATCTACATGATTTCATCATGTAGTGATTGTACTTGTGATTGATTGATGGTCGGGTCGAGAAGTGCGTTAGTATACAAAGCTAATGTCTGACTCCACGAGTATGGCTTTTGGACCGAGAAACTCGTCAGATAGCCACCCTAACGATCAACCCGGAGTGGCATTGGTTGGAGAGATATTCTCAATTAAATGGGCCTCCGAGGCTAGTCGGTCATCCTAGCTCGGGAGGCCCGGGGCGGGAAGCTCACTAGAGGATTATCCTAGCGACTGACCAGTGTGATTGCTTATTATATTGCTCACTTTAGTATTGATGATGTTGGCTTGCATGTGCGCAAGAAGCATTTACTTGGTTATCGAATTGCTTATGTTTATTACGTCATAGGGGTGTTCACGAGTCGGGTTTAGGGAAAAAATCGATCCGACCCGACCAAGTGTAATCGGGTCGGGTTGGGTTGAAAAATTTTCACCTCTCAAACCCAACCCAACCCGACCTAGTTCGGGTCGAGTCGGGTCAAGTAGTCCGTTTAGGTAAAAAAAGAGTTTTGGTCACACCCCAAATTCAGGGTCACGTGACCGGTCAGGGTATACGTGTCTATACCCCGTAACCTAACTCATGCACATGACAACTCACAAAAGATAGCGGAAAGAAACAACAATTTTTATTTATAAAGAGAAGCATAAACAAATTTTATTTAACAATATAGTTATTAGGGTTAATAGACGAATCTAGCCCAAACTATAGCACCTTTCACAAATCTACCTCAAACTTTTATTTGTATCAATTATATATCAAACTATCAAATTGATACCAATTCTAGCCCAACGTCAGATGCCCGTCAATTTCATCGTTAGATGATGATGTGGCATCTGACTCAGCATATTAAAAAATATTTTTTTTTAATCGTATTACCACATCAGCAGATCATAAAAAAAGGGTTAATTGACGAATCTAGCCTAAACTACGACCATTTTCACGAATCTAGCACAAAATTTTATTTGTATCAATTACATCGCAAACTATCAAATTAATATCAATTCTAGCCCGATGTCAAATGCCCGTCAATTTCACCGTTAGGTGCTGACGTGACATCTGACTCAGCATATTAAAAATTAATTTTTTAATAATCATGTTGCCACGTCAGCATTTAATTAAAAATATTTATTTTTTTAAAAAAATATTTTTAACTTACCGCCTATGCCAAGTCAGCTATTAATATATATATATTTTTAAAAAAACCCTAATCAAATCCAGCCCTAATCCCTAATACCCGACTAAAATTTGTCCCCGCTTGATTCTTGACTTTCATATGTCTTAACAATCAATGTCATTTCACTCTTCATCCAACTAACGTATATTCTCCAAGGGCAACCAACCTCGCACATTGCTTCCATTTTCTTTGTGCATGTTCTACACCATTTGATATTATAACCATTCACAATAGCATAGTTTTGAACAACCTCTTTAAAGTGGGCAGCCGACTCAAATTTCATTCCAAGTTTAAGCTTAACATCGCTCACACGACAATATGGATTATGGACTTTGTGGCGAACCTTTTTCCTCACATATACAAAATCAGGGTTAAAAAATATTTTTTAATAGCTGATGTGGCATATGCTGTAAGTTAAAAATATTTTTTTAAAAAATAAATAAATATTTTTAATTAAATGCTGATGTGGCAACGCGATTATTAAAAAAAAATATTTAATATGCTGAGTCAGATGTCACATCAGCACGTAACAGTGAAATTGATAGGCATCTGACATCGGGCTAGAATTGATATCAATTTGATAGTTTGAGATGTAATTAATACAAATAAAAGTTTGGGCTAGATTTGTGAAAATGATCATGGTTTTGGCTAGATTCGTCAATTAACTATCTTTTTTTATGATCTGCTGACGTGGCAATGCGATTAAAAAATAATTTTTAATATGTTGAGTCAGATGTCACATCAACACCTAACGGTGAAATTGACGGGCATCTGACGTCAGGCTAGAATTGATATCAATTTGATAGTTTGGAATATAATTGATATAAATAAAATTTTGTGCTAGATTTGTGAAATGTGCTATAGTTTGGGCTAGATTCGTCTATTAACCCTAGTTTTTATCAAAAAGCTCAACTGCGGAATAAAATGAATCAAAGAGCAACAATACCGATATTTAAATAAAATTTGAATAAAACATGAATGTCCTCACGGGTAGGGGTGTAAGTGAGCCAAGCCGCTCGCGAGCTACTCGTGATCGATTCGGTACCGACTCGAACTCGATTAGAACTTATCGAGCTCGAGCCGAGCCGAGCCGAGCCGAACAGGAGAGCGAGCCGAGTTCGAGCTAATATATACTCGGCTCGAGCGGCTCGCGAGCCTAATCGAGCCGGCTGTATATATATATAATATAATATATATTATAAATCAGATCCGGTACTTTACCATTAATTACTCCATTACCCGATTACTCGATTACCCGATTACCCGATATTATACTCAAAACCCTAGCTCTCTGCTCAACTCTCAAAGTCTCTAGTGCTCGATGCCTCGATGCGCCGAGTCCGCTGTCCGCCGACGCCCGCTGCCCGCCTAATCCCTAATTCACGACTCCCGACTCCTCGTCATCCTCGCTCCCCATTCGATCGGCGGCGAGTAGTGGTGCGGCGACGGCGACTGAACTCCCACATCTTCTTCCCCTCCCGAATCGACGGCGACTCCCGAGTCCCGACTCCTCGCTCCCCATTCGATCGGCGGCGAGTAGTAGTGCGGCGACGGCGACTGAACTCCCACATCTTCTTCCCCTCCCGAATCGACGGAGACTCCCGAGTCCCGACTCCTCGCTCCCCATTCGATCGGCGGCGACTGAACTCCCACGCCTTCTTCCCTTCCCGACTCGACGGCGACGCCCAACTCCTCGCTCGGTCGCTCCCCATTCAATCGACGGCGACTCCCGACTCACCGTCTTCCCACAGCGACTTAGAAGCTAGGTAATCAACCTTCTGAAAATTCAGGTAAGTGTATCAGAATTTACATCCATGAAGAAGAAAGAATCAAGCTCCTCATAAGTGTTTACAGATCTACTAGTAGCCGCTCCTCATAAGTGTTTACATAAGTGTTTACAGAAGAAAAAATTTGCCTAAAAATTTACACTAGAAAGTTAAAGAATTATCAGACTTGGTGGTTTACTTTGTATCTGCCGCAGCTAGTAATCCTAGTATATTATCAGACTTAGAAGCTAGATTTATCAGATATATTATCAGACTTAGAAGCTAGATTTATCAGATTTATCCTCCTAGATTTACAGTATCAAATACATTGCTGGTATGGTTTTGACAAGAAATATTGGTAATTAGATGTTTCATTGATCTAATCATGTTATATTTATCAGATTTATACATTGCTGGATGTTTCATTTGATTCATTTTCTTAACTGCATGAGAATCATGAAAATATTGTGATATTGAATCAATTATTTTAGATATGTCTAGTACACCAGAAGTTTCCTCTGCGCCACATGAAGAGCAACCAATAGAGGTAAATATGTCTAATACAGTGGATGAGTCACATGATGATGTGAACCCTAACCCAACTGAAACACCTGTTGAAGTCGAAGGCAGTGATGTTAATAATGATGTTGATCATTTTGATAAAAAGAAAAGAGCGAAGACATCTTCTGTTTGGCTCGAGTTTAAGGAAGAAATGATTGATGGTAAAAAGAAAGCTCGATGTGTTCATTGTAAAGATATTCTTACTGTAAGTGTGAGTGGGAGTACAACTCATTTCCAACGACATTTGAAAAAATGTATGCATCGGAAGAGACATAATATGCAACAACAATTGATAAATTTTCCCACAGCAAATTCATCCATTGACACAATTGCTATGGGTTCTGCACTTACAGATGGTAGATTTGATATGAAGAAGATGAGGGAGGGAATTGCTCATTGGATACTAATGCATGAGCACCCATTTTCTATCGTTGGGGAGGAAGGCTTTAATATGATGCAAAAGCGGGGAATGATTGAGTGGGAGAAGGTGTCACACACGACCATAAAAAAAGATTGTGTGCAAGTGTACGAGGCCGAAAAGAAAAAGTTGAAGGAACAATTGAAGGATGTCAACAAGATTAGCTTGACAACAGATTTGTGGAGATCAACTAACCAGAAGATCGGATATATGGTTCTCACCGGACACTTTGTGGATGTAAATTGGAGATTGCAGAAGCGTGTCCTCAATTTTGTTCACATACCTCCGCCTCATCGTGGGGTAGAAATTGCAGATACAATTTATAAGTGCTTGAAGGAATGGGGAATTGAGAACAAAGTCTACACACTTTCAGTGGATAATGCATCAAACAATGATTCTGCGATCCGAATTTTGAAGGACACTTTTTCTAGAAGTACAAAGTTATTATGTGGAGGAAAATTATTTCATGTTCGGTGTTGCGCACATATATTGAATCTCATGGTTCAAGATGGCCTTTCAGAGATCAAGCACATAATTGAGGACATTCACGATAGTGTTAGTTATGTTAATCAAAGTGAGGCTAGGCTTCAAACTTTCTCAGAGATTGTGCATCAACTCCAATTACCTAATAGGAGACTCATTTTGGAATGCAAAACACGTTGGAACTCAACATACGAGATGTTGGCTACTGCAATTAAGTTCAAGGAAGCATTTCCGAGATTTAGAGATCGTGAGCCTAACTATGATTCTTGTCCAACTGAAGAAGATTGGGAGAAAGTTGAGAAAGTAGCTGCAGTTCTGGAAGTCTTTACTAAGGTAACTAACATCATTTCTGGCAGTGATTATCCAACTTCTAACTTATTTCTTAATGAAGTGCGCCAAGTGAAGGTATTGTTGGATAAGAAGTCACAAGAAGAAGATGATTTTATTCGTGTAATGACAAGAAGGATGAAGGAAAAGTTTGAGAAATATTGGGGCGAGTGTAACTTGTTGATGGCGATAGCTTCGGTTTTGGATCCAAGGGGCAAGATGAGAATTATTCATTTTTCCTTCACTCAGATGTATTCTGAACAAGCTGCCCGTGAAAACATAACAAAGGTTCGAGAGGCTTTATTTGAGCTTTATGGAGAATATGAGGTGCAGTATTATAGTGAGCAAGAAGGAAATGAAACTTCATCATTTTGTTCTGATATTGGTAATTCAATTGGTCAAACTTCTAAAACAATGGGTTGGGATGAGTATACAAGATATGTTAAATCAGTGGAGATATGTCCAACTCAAAGATCAGATCTTGATAGATATCTTGAAGATGGTTGCCATATTCATGAAGGAGATCCACTTTCTTTTGATACTTTAAATTGGTGGAAGAGGGAGAGTGGAAAATATCGCATTTTATCTAGAATGGCCCGTGACATCCTTGCCATTCCGATCACTACTGTGGCTTCAGAAGCCACTTTTAGTGCCGGCACTAGGGTCATTGATCCTTATCGTTCCTCGTTGTCTCCGGAAATAGTGCAAGTGTTGTTGTGTGGTGGTGATTGGTGCCGCCATCTTCATGGAGTGAAGAAGAAGACCAAGGTTAGTAATGTTTTTCTCTTTAATTTTCTAATAAGAAGAAAACTGAAACAAAACCATATTCCATACATGTGGCAGGATTAAAAAAAACAAACTTATGAGGACAGCAAGGAAATCATATATACGGTTGCATTTTAAAGATGTGCAGGCCATGCACATATTTTGGCCCCATATAACATTCAGTTTTGTAGTAAATGAAATGGTTGCAACTTGCAAGAACCACACACTGGTATAGTGCCAAACAATAACTACAAGCTGTAGTATCATCTCATAATCTACATCAAATCAAATTAGTTTTGATTTGTTTCATGTTCTAAACCAAAATTGGTAATGATCAAGTGCAGGTCAAATTTGATCAAGACTTTTCTTTTACTTGGACGGATTGAATCAGACTGACTAGACTTGGAATTGGTTTTTCCAACCATTAAAACTTAGATTTCCCCAGGTCCTACTGCTTTTTCTTTTCGTCATGACACTTATTATTGTTTTCCCAGAAGAAAAACGTTTCATACCTTAAGACATTGATTTCCGCATGTCCTCTTTTTACCAAATAAACGGTTATGGTGGAATATGCCCTCAAGACCTTCTGCGAACAAGTATCTTACTAGCAGAGTAAGCTGGAAGTTGCTACCATTGTGAATGTGAGCTCTGCAGTCTTAGCTTTACTTCGGTTAGAACTTACCTCGAAGTAACCAGCAAGATGGGATAGATTTACATGTTTTTGTTTGATAGAGTTTGATGGATTTTTTAATTTGAGTCATACTAATAATCCAAGAAGTAAATTTTAATCTTTAAAATTAAATATTTTTCCAGTCTCCTAGATCAAACCTGACAAATAAATTGGATCAGGCTAGGCTGGTTGAGCTTAACTATGTTGGATTCAACCAGATTCTGTTGAATTAGCTTCAAGTTGGATCTCATCCAATTAGGTTGTGATAATATTAAATTTTGATTAAATTAGATAAGTTGGATTGGGTTTGGATCACATTCAGATCCATCACACCATAATTATATTATTTTAAATAGGGTTCAACTTAATTGGGTTAGCTTTAAAATGATACTACAGCTTGTTAGATTTCAATAATAATATTTAAAATCATTATTTTGGTTTCATACCAGGATAGTCAAGCTGTAGTATCATCTCATAATCTGCATTGCTAGTTAGTATATCTACTACAGTAACTATTTGCCCTATCATTGAAGTATTCTTCTATTTGTTCATTAATGCTATGAGTTTGTCATTCTGTACTAAATAAAAAAAAACCCTTGCAATTTTCCAGGGCATGTTCCATCATTGTTATAGTTAGCTAATGTAATGTATTTTTGTACTTTTGGTTTGTTAGGCGGAGAAGAAATCTATAGAAATTATTCTTCCGTGATCTAAGTGGTGGAGTGTCGGGCTTGTCTCGTGCAGTCGTGCATAGTAACTTAGTAAGTGCTTTTTGTGCTATACTGCTATTGCATATAATTCCTTTCCTTATATGTTTGTCTTTTTAAAAGAATTTCATTCTTGATATTAAAGTGCTATTTCATTTTTTGCAGGTGATGGATTTGGACTGCTATGGACAGTTATGGAGTATGAACTATTATGGACTTGTGTATTTTTGAATCGTGTAACTGTTATGGAGTATCTACAAATATTTACATTAGTGATTGATGGTTGGATTGGTTGTTTATGTTGAGTGTCTATTATGGATTTACTAGTTTAGTTGAGTATGTATTTGAAGTTTTGAACCTCTTTCCATGTTGATTTACTAGTTCTTTTTATTGTTGTCTCTTATGTTTCCATGTTGATTTACTAGTTGAGTATGTTTTCATGTTGAGTGTCTGTTATGTTGATTTACTAGTTGAGTATGGATTTAATCTTGTTATTCTTGTTATTGAGTACTGTTATGGAGTATCTAATGTTATTGAGTACTGTTATGGAGTACTCAATAACATTAATACTGCTGTGTAAAGTAGTCGGTGTGAGATTTATCTGCCGGCAATATATTCCATTGTGAAGGTGTGTATTGGTACTGTTCAGCAGTAATTGCCTTCAATTCCTAGTCATTGCACCACCATGCAATGTTCATTCTGAGTGTGCTGTCATTGCACCATCACTGTAGAATTAACTTATATTGAGTACTGTTATGGAGTATCTACTAATGTTATTCTTGTTCAATTTTAATCTTGTATGATGAGAATTTGGAGAAGCTACTGTAAGATAATTATAGTTGATATTTTGTTATACAGGATTCATTTGGCTACACTTTGGCTATAAAACAAAAGGTGTAGATAACTGCTTAATCGAGCTTACTCGAGCTCGAGCTCGATCGAGCTCATTCACGAGTTTAATCAAGATTGATCTCGAGTCGAGCTCGATCGAGCTCACGAACGAGCTCGGCTCGGCTCGACTCGGGAAAAAATTCGAGCCACACGAGCCGAGCTCGGGTGACTTGAATGTAGCTCGAGCCGAGCTTGAGCTGATAGAGCAAAGCTCGATCGAGCTCGAGCCGAGCTTGAGCTCATTATTTTTCAGACGAGCCGAGCTCGAGCAGTCACAAGCTCGGCTCGGCTCGGCTCGATTACACCCCTACTCACGGGACTATAACTCCAAAATACCAAAACACAAGTGCATGATAAACTACTACAGACTCGACTACGACCCCTAACTAGGACTGTTATGAGATCATGTAGCTCCTCTACCCTCCAGCCGCGCCTAGTGCTCTAGCCTACCTCACCGGTCAGGCTCTACAAAACAAAGACAATGACAACAGATGAGTTCAAAGAACTCAGTGAGCGATTCTACCAACCCCCGCGAAAGAAAACAACACAGATCAGATGCATAAAGCAAAACCCTGACTCAAGCAGGAGAGGTCACAAGGGAGTGACCAGATACATGTCATCTGGCCACTACCTGCCCAAAGACATCCAACACCCAAATGGTGAAGATCAACAGGCTTAAACCTACCATGCCCTATGGCAACAACACATACTAGGATAATCGGGAAGACCCTCCGAACTTGCTCCACGAGATACGAATGGACAATCGGGATTCGCCCATCCGAACTTGCCCATTTAAGATATCACAGGGGTAATCGGGTAGGCCCTCCGAACTTACCCCTTTGGGATATCATAGAAATAATTGGGTAGACCCTCCGAACTTATCCCACGAGGCCAAACCAGAACAATCGAGACTTGCTCAACCGAACTTATTCCACAGATTGGGAATTAGCCATCCAATCTTCTGGGCCTAGCCCGCAATGCGGCTCCTCAATGAGCCTCTCCGCCGTTCATAAAGATATGACGCAACATGACCTAAGTCAAGTCTCTCCTACGGTGTCTTAGGGGTGTCCTTATTGGAAAGCGTTTCAACACTCCAATACCCGACCCCAACTCCTAAACCCGTAATGTCATAACTCGTGAGGTTTTATTTCATGCATAAACTTTACTTGTTGGTTCATAACAAATTATGTTGACCCTTTGCCCCATTTAATTATGCAATTAAAATTTGGATCGCCAATATTAGGGTTTTGTTTTGTTTATTGTTATGCCCAAAACTGATGTATCTAACCCGAATATGGTCTCCAAAGTGTGTCCTATATTTTTAAAATATGTTTTCTGGTCGAAACGATAGATTACATGACTATGTTCAAAGAAATACATACACCACATCAAGTATTTTAAAAACAACACAGATTCATCATCTCAGCATGAAATTCCAGCAACATTAAGTTTTTCAACATAGCATGAAAATAAATCCAAAATTAATAGAAATTAGGTCCTTAATTATCATTAATACAGAACACTAATCTTGAGATAAATTCCTCAATTTCATGCTTATTAAAACAAGACTAACAAGCACCAACAATACCATAAACAAGAACACACATCGTGATCAACAACCCATCTTTCAAGAACCCTCATGGCATCAATATTAAGATCTTAATTTTATAAACATGATTTATATCCAAAAAAAATCTCAGATTAATTACAAGGCATGCTTGAACATGTAGGAACTCAATTTAATAAGCAATTAAAGGCACGGATCTCAAGAACACCAAAAACTTTCACTTAGGCATTTCACCGAACACCTTGAGGGCACCCTCGTCTCCACCTTGGCCGAGCACCCCTAGGGTCATCCTAGGGCTGCCGAACCCCGTAGGGAAGAGTTTAGGGCCTCCTCCAACACGGCAATCAAAAAGATCGGTGAAAACTCGAGAGATCGACCGAATACAAATCAAACATCTTTGCCTTCAAGAAAGGCTTCAAGAATTCGTAGAAAACTCGAGAAAGAGGGGTAAAACCACTCACTTAAATAGGAAGGAAATTTAGAGAAGAAATCCCGATCGACGGCCTCCGAATCTGGCTCCAAAAGGTGGCGGCTCGGCTCCACCAAGAGAGAGGGGGGGTGGCGGCTCCTCCTCAAGCCGTCGGCTCCAAGAAGAGGAAGAAGAGGCGCCGGCTTCAAGAAGGCTTGGCTTCCAATAGAGGGGAAAGAAGAGGGGAAGGGGCTTGGCTTCAGGCGGCGGCTAGGCTTGGCGGCTCCAAGACAAGAAGGGGAGGGGCGGCTAGCTCCTCCCTTCAAAGGTCCAATAACTTCGGTTTTTCAAAACCATTAACCGTAAATCGATCCATTAACTGCGGTTAACCGCTATTTCGGTTTCAGTTTTTTCGGTTCGGTTAACCGATAATTTCCGGTTAACCAATAAAATTTTTTAACCTACAAATATAATAATATTATGCAAATCATGAAGAAAAATCCAAACAAATACCGAATTCTCATTGAGAAAAAAAAAAGTGAAACCACTTGAACCAAGATAATGTTCTACAAAAACTAATATTTTACTTTATTTTTAAAATATTTTTTTTATAATTTTTTATAATTTATAAATTATTATTTAATATATATTATTAAAAATTAATAAATTATATCAAACTGGTCAGTTAACCGAAACCGGTGGACTTTTTACCTCTCGGACCGAAACCGAAATCGAAAATTGACTTTTCCAAAAAAAACCAAAATCGAAAAAACCGGTTCGATTAACCGAAAAAACTAATTCGATTTCGGACAAGTTTTTTGGTTAACCAAAAAATCGGTTTTTTTTTCTCACCCCTAAATACAAGCAACAAACACATGCACATCCACATGCAACATAATTAAATTAATTAGCTATACAATTATAATCATAATTCAACTCACCCGAGCTCGCAAACTCACATTAGACCATGAGTCAACTCGACTCGACCTCGGACTAGCCCGCTAGGCTGACAAATACAAACATAGATAGAAAACTAAAATTAATATCTAGGATATTACAATTTTAACAATATTTTTTTTAAAAAAATAAAATAAAAACTATTAAAATAAATATTTTTTAATATAAATATTTTAAAAATGATTAAAAAATATAAATAATCGGGTCATCGGGTTTCAAATTCTAAAACCTGAGACCCGACCCGATTATGGTAGGGTTTGGTCAAATTGTACCCGACTTGACCTGACCCAACCCAAATAGGTTAGGTCGGGTCGGGTCAACCCAATAAACAACCCTATTACGTCCTATGTCCATTTATTATATGCTTGGCTTAGCAAGGGCTTGGTCTGGGTCACTCACTGAGTTCTTGTGAACTCGTCACTTTCTTTCTATTTGTTGAGGCTTTGATTAGTAGAGGTACGCGAGTACCTGGATGATGTTGCTGGAGATACAAGCTCACCAAGCCGACCCATGTTGTAGTCGTAGGAGAGTTCATGAGTAGTCATGAGTCCTGTTGTGCATATTATGGTTGAACCCCTTCGGGGATATTTATTTCATACCGTGATTTGATTGTTCATGCAATTTGTGCGTTTAGTTAAGTAAGATGTATCTTTTCATTGTATGTCATACAAAGTGTTTGTGTCATGCCCCAAACTCGGGGTGGCATGACCGGTTGGGAATATGCTCACGTACCTCGAAGCCTCACAACCAAACAGACGTATGAAAAGAACACAATTGAAATGCATATATAAATGTGAATTCAAAGGTTAATACTCCAACATAACGACATCAATTCATGACACAGATGCAAATGTCTCACAAGAGACTACCAGTACTACAGAAATAATCGGATGTAAAATAAAAGAAACATGACTCCATGACTCTTTAAGTACGATTGGGAAATCTTCCTGTTGAGCTTACGCCACCAACTGCATCAGGCTTCATGAGCCATACCTGAACCTGCACACATAAGCAGGAGGGCATGAGTACATAACTCAGTGAGTGGTAGGTTGTTACTCGCCTTCAAGCAATTAGTAAAGCCACAAGAGCACGTAATTAAGTAGAGATCAATAATGTGTATGTAAAGATATCCCAACATCAAGTCATGACTCAATAGCAAAATAAACACAGTGTAACATCATAGAGAATCATACCATCTACTCATGCATAATAAGTATAATAAGCACAATAAGTCCAATAAGCAAAATAAGCATAATAGCCCAAACAGCATAATAAGCATAACAAGCCCATCCAAGCTTCACCTTCGGAACCCCTGCACTAGTCGCCACTTGCCCCTCTAGTCGAGGTCCATCACAAGTCGAGAATTTCCTTCCGGCAAATGCCACACGATATGGTAATTGTCAAAGTGGCCTCCTGACATATCACCCGACCTAGATCCATCTCTTCGGGCTCCATGCCGTCACCGGATGGGCTTCTGGAGCCATCTCTTTGGGACATTTCACATCACCGGTCGAAACCTCATATTCCCAACATCGTATCTTCGGGCATTTCCCGTCACCGAGTGGGTTTTCGAAGCCGTCTCATTAGAACTTTTTCCCCGTCAACGGTCGGTGTCTCAATTCATGGAACAATACAATAAAATAAAGAGTAAATTACACTGACGTCCCCTGAGATTCAGTGAAATTACACCGACCTCTCCTCTATTTGTCCAAGTTGTGGGCGAAATGACGATACTATAGGGGGGGGGGGGGGGGGGGGTAAATAATGTGTTTACTATACGATTCGTCTAAATTTAATTTTAAACGATTAAATGCGGAAGCTTATAAATGATTAAGCAATTTAAGCACAACAAAATGAAAGCAATGCAAACACGCAATTTATAGTGGTTCGGCCCCAATGCCCACTCCACTACCTAAGCACCCTGCTTAGGATTTCCAAACTAAGTTTTACTAGATTAATTAGTTTCCCTTACACAGAGGACTTTTCACCGAAGAGACGCACTCTCGATCTAAGGCACTTACACACCCGGAAGTCACCGCCTTCTTATCGAGAGTCCTCTTCCACCTCAACCCTAAGGGACAACTAAAACTAATCCTAATAAACACTAAGTTTACAAAAGTGGCTTTACACCTAACACTAGGTAACCACTTATACATAGAAGACCAAACACCCGGTCTTCTACAGACGCACAAATTAAACACATTTTAAATAACAATAAAAGTTACAATGAAAAGAGCCAAGGATAAAACCAATAATGAATGCTCTTTTCAAGCCTTGTAGCCTCCAACTCGTCAGAAGACATGCTTTGAGTAGAAGCCGAGTTGAGGAGCAGAGTGTGCGCAAGAAGTTGTCGCCTGAAGAATCGAGCGCAAGCAATTTATCTTTTGGAAGGCTTTGATCTATCTTATGGATGCTCAATGATAACTGTAGGAATGAGAGAAGAAGTTAAAATGAATCATACGAGGGTATATTTATACCCTCATGAAGAAATAGTTGTTCAACGGATAGAAAACTATCCATTACAGACCGCCGGTCGAATAGTCGGTCGATCGACTGGTCGACCGATCCTTTGACCGCTTGTATTCTCCCTGTGGGCGGTCGACCGATGGGTCAATCGCTTGACTCAAAAATTGCGATCCCGATCTTCGGTCGACCCATCGGTCGACCGACGTGATCTGCGTCTTCGGCTATTCGCAGGTCGGTCGACCGCCAAGCCTACTACCCTTTTTGCGCTTCGGTCGGTCGATCGACAGACGCAAGAAGCTTGTGATTTCTCTTTTGGTCGACTGATGCAAGCTGCGTCTGCAGCTAGCCTCAGTCTGGTCGACCGATCGATCGACCGCTAGGGCTACTGCCCATTTCTTACCCTATTCGGTCGATCGCTCGATCGACCGAATTTAGGCCGAGATTGTTTTCTTCAGCCTTTTTCTTTCGCGCTTCGTTTTTGGGTTTCGGGTTTCAACGAGCATCTTGTCGGATAGCTTTCCATGTGATCTTTGAGCTCGTCCGATGCAACTTTGGTGCACTCGTCGATCTTCGATAAACTTCCACGACGAACCCAAGCGCGACGATCAATGTCCTTCCGATTTTTTATTTCTTTTGATATTTTCGATCTAGGACATCGAACGCTAATTATATGGAACCTAAAGGATATTCTCAATGAAATTATTAGTCTCATGTTTGTTATCATCAAAACCGAGATTAAGGTTAAGGTTGAAAACCTAAAGCCAACACAGGTGACACTCACCTCCCCTGTAACTAACGATGTTAAACGAAGTCCGTTAGTAATATGATTTCTCCCCTATGCCCCTTGCTAAAAAGCATTAAAATGCATGCATAAAATAATTGAATAAAAATTTTCAAAAAAAAATTTAAAAAAAAATTATGTTATTATTTAATATTGTTCACGAAATTGATGTTAGTTAAATGTGAAAATTAAAATGTTAAGCACTCATGAGGTGAAAATATGAGAGAATGAGAGTTAAATGACATAAGAGTATTTTTGACATTTAAAAACCGTAAATATTTCAAAAATATCATTAGTAAGTATATGCAGTGCACATGACAAATACTCCACTAACAGTTTTCGTTAGCATGGGGGGTCTGTGTAATCTTTTATAAAATTCAGGGGGGTCACAAGACAAAATTACAAATAGAAGAAAGATCGGTGTAATTTCACTAAACCTCGGGGGAGGTAAGTATAATTTACCCTAAAATAAATTTATAAATCACATCATTATGAGCTATCGTTCTCATAACATCAATATATGTCAAGTATATCATAATGGGAAAACATAAACATCAAAATAATTCATTTCTCAAGTATACTCAATGCAACACCCAACACTTAGCCAAATTTTCTGCACTGCTCAAATGTTAACGAATTCATTTTTGTCAACTCTACCAAATCACTAGTTTTAAGTGATATGACTATGAAACTCACAGAATATCAAGCCTGCACATTAGGAAATTTAGGGTAATTTCTTGTAGGATCTACAAAACTCGAACCCGACGAGAGAAACGAAAAACCAAATTCGATAATAATAATGCAGAAAAACAAAAGACACAAGGGGGTTAACGTGGTTCGGACTCGGTGGGGTGCTGATCCTACGTCCACAGGGAGAAGATGAGATTACTTTATTAAATCCAGAAAAGAACTTTACAATAAGGGTGCAATAATCTAAATCCTCTTCAGAATACAGCAAACTGTCTTAAATTAATTGAACATTAAACTGGTACAAAGTAGATGCACTGTCTCTACAAGATCTGTTTAAAAACTGAACTCCTGCTGCTGTATGTCGGAGACTAAGAAGAGGCACTCCTTGGAAAACGGTTGTAACAACACTCTTATTTTTTTGGATCTTTGAAAACTCTCATATGGGGGGATCACTACAACACAATTGACCTATAGAGACACAAAATTAGAGACAAATTATATTTTTATTTCTAAATCTTTACATTTAGAGACTAATAGACACAAATTTTATTCCTAATTTATCTCTAAAGATCTATAGAAACAATAACAACAGAATCACTTAATTGATTTGACTCTAAGCTATAGAAACATCATCAACAGAGTCACTTAATTGATTTGACTCTAAAGCTATTTTTAGAGACTAATTAGGAACAAATTTTATTTTTATTAGTTTGTAAATATGAAGATTTAGAAATAAAAATTTAATTTGTTTCTAATTATGTGTCTCTATAGGTCGATTGTGTTGTAGTAGATTTTCTCTTGGTGTGAGATGTCTCGAACCTTTTATTCAGCCTCCTTTTATAGTGAAAAGAAGTCGACTTATTCTACCGAGGTTTGAGGCAAAAAATACTCTGATGCGTTGGATTTAATCCTACGACTATAATTTAATTTTTGACCAAAAATGAGGAGTTAACTGAACAAGGCAAATGACAGCCATTAGAATAATCTTGATCTGCTTGCAAGGTCATCTCTCTCCTTCCTTATCTACTTTGACTGGCTTTTTGATAAAGACTTTGATATCGAGTGGCATCATCAAATTAAACCAATTAAAGATTGAGTTGTGCTCCACGTGATGAATGCCGACATTCCACATTTTTCTCCTTTGACAAGTCAAACCTCAAAACAAGGTTAATGAGTTACAATGCTGCCAATTTAATCACATGAGAAATTGGTCAAAATAGCTGTGTTGCTTGCCAATGTGTGTGGACCAGCCCAAGCCAATGTTAGACGGGGCTCGGTGCAATTGCCTGGCCCGCATGGGCTGGGCCGAGCCCAGTGAGGAGTCTCTGTTTGATTCTCTTTGGATTCATTCATAACTTGATCAAATAAACTTCGATTTGGGTCTGATCTGACTTGTTGGTTTCGGTTCGGACCCAATTTGAGTCAACCCCTAACACTACATATCACACAATCTAACCACAAAGTTTTATATCATTTGGACAACTAATCGATCACGAAACGGCGTGACGAACTTGCCATCCTGAAATTTTTGCATTCACTAGCAGATTTTTCTATTTGAGTTGTTATCTTAGAAAATTCATAACCAAGTCAACTCTTATTCTTTTTCCCTCAAACCAGATTTGTATGGTTGTGCACATACTCCACAAAGATTTCCAAAGTTTCACTCTCATAGAACAAGGATTCATTCTCCGAACAACTCGTCAAACTTTCAACTTATCACAAATTCTACTTTGTGCAGTTTTGAGTAACTCTCAAACTAATTTTATAAACCCAGTCTCTTCAATTCGAAATTCGATGAAATTTGGTGTCAATGCTGTCTGAGTATCCTACTATCTATTCCCAAGTGTTTGTACCGAACGGACGACTTTTCGACCTCCGAATTAGGTGTCAATTATGCATAAAAATATAAATTTTGTGCAATTTCTGCACTTGCTATCTATCTCCTCTTGACCACCAAACGGATACAACCAAGATATTGCATTGTCTAGTTCTAAAACCAATCTTAGTAAATATAATTCACAGCCATAACAGCGGTAGCTAGGTAAGTTTGAAATTTACAACAATACATCTAGCATCTTATTGTGAACTACCGCTTATACAAGAACCCATAAGAAAGGATCTCACTTTACACCCACCCTTTTAACATTCTATGTACAAGAAACACTCCAAAATCAGAAATAAACTAAATAAATTTTCATATACTACCATCCCTTAGGTAGTGTTTGGTTGGATGAAATAGAGGAAGAATGGAATACTATTTCCTATGTCCCACTTATTCTCTTATTTGGTTGCAACTTAGATAGTGTTTGGTTGGATGGAATAGAGGGGGAATAGAATACTATTCCTATGCCCCACTTATTTTCTTGTTTGGTTGCAACTCATGACAAGAAATAAATAGATCATAGGAATAGATAAAGAATATTATTCCCTATGCATGAGGAATACTATTCTTTACCTCAACCCAAGGAATAATATTACTTGTCTATTCCTTATGATATTTTCCTATATTGTCCTTCAATATTTATAATATTACATAATAATATAAAAAATTAAATTATTAAAATAATTTTAATAATTATTTATCTTAAATAGATAATTATTATTTCATTATTAAATATATTTTAATAATTATTTTTTTAAGATTTAGTTTTTTATGAAAATAAATAAATAACAGTTTTTATTATTTTAAATTAATATATTATTTTACATTAATTCATATTTTTATTATGATGTTATTAGTTAAAATAAATTATAACATAAATTATTATATTTTTAGAAGGACATTTTGATTATTTTTCTATATTATCATTCAATATGAATATAAAAATTAAATTGTTAAATTATGTTTAATAATTATATATCTTAAATAGATAATTATTATTTTATTATTAAATAATATTTTAATAATTATTTTTTGAAGATTCGATTATTTTTTATTAAAATAGAATACATAATAGTATTTTATTATTTTAAGTTAATAAATTATTTTATATTGATTCATATTTTTATTATATTATTATTAATTAGAATATACTATAATATAATTTATTATATTTTTAGGAGGGCATTTTAGTCATTTTCTCTTAATTTATTGTATATTTTTCGTGTTAAGTAAACAAAGTAAATATAGTATTTATTGTTTATCTTAAATAGATAATTATTATTTTATTATTAAATATTATTTTAATAATTATTTTTTAAGATTTAGTTTTTTATGAAAATAAATAAATAATAGTTTTTATTATTTTAAATTAATATATTATTTTACATTAATCATTATGTTGTTATTAGCTAAAATAAATTATAATATAATTTATTATATTTTTAGAAAGATATTTTGATCATTTTTCTATATTATCATTCAATATTTATAAAATGAATATAAAAATTAAACTGTTAAATTATTTTTAATAATTACATATCTTAAATAGATAATTATTATTTTATTATTAAATAATATTTTAAGAGTTACTTTTTGAAGATTCAATTATTTTTTTATGAAAATAAAATAAATAATAGTATTTTTATTATTTTAAGTTAATAAATTTTTTTATATTGATCTATATTTTTATTATATTATTATTAATTATAATATAATTTATTATATTTTTAGGAGGAAATTTTAGTCATTTACTCTCAATTTATTGTATATTCTCTGTATTAAGTAAACAAAGTAAATATATTCAGTTTTATTAAGAATGATATTTTGGTCATTTAACTTTCTATTCCTTGTCTATTCCTTATGCTAACCAAACAGAGTAATTCTATTTTTGATCTATTTTACAATGTCAACCAAACAAGATAATAATATTTCATTCATTGTCTAATTCTATTTCTCATCTATTTCATTCCTTGTCTATTTCTATTATTTATGAATTCACTCCATCTAACCAAACACACTCTTAGAGAGTTAGGCCTACGTAAGGGTGCTCTCAATCGGTTCTTACCGGCAAGGATAATTTCAATCACAATAATACCCTTACAAAAAAATTCAACGATTAAAGTATGACATGAATCAAAATTTCAACATCTAATACATTCCCAAGCCGTCAGCCCCTAGTTCCTAGGGCTGCCCTAACTAAACCCTATGAATCAAGCACCAATCCTCTTCAAGAATATTCAATAACAGAGAGAATTCAATCTACAACCATAGGAAAAATATTTCCATGACAACCATCCCCTTTCTCTACAAGTCGCCTACTCCAAGTTGAGGGGCAGACCTTCCCTTCCCAAGGAAGGGTTGCCACAAGCCAATCCATCCACAAAACCATCCTCTCACTTTCCCTACGCATTCATATCATTAACAACAAGCAAAATAAACCACAAGGAGAGGAGAAAATTTCATATTTAAGCAAGCTTACTCAACCTTGATCATGACAATGGAAAAACCAATCCAAGGGAGAGGGAGGAAAGAAACCACTCACAGAAGAAAAGGAACCCCAAGAGGAAGAGAAGACCTTCAAATTTGGCGACGATCGGCTCCGGCGATCTCGAGAATTCCGGCCACAAAGTTTCATCGTCGTCTCCCCCCCCCCCTTGCCTCGGGGTCCATGCGGCTCCTATCGTACGGTCACATATCCCCCCGCCCCCCTATTACATTTTTAACCAAAATACCCTTACACCTACGTGAACCATACATGAGCCTATGCTCATTTGATTCAAGTTCCGATCAGACCCCCGAACTCGTCTCGAGTCCAACTCACATCTGACATCCAAGCCAACTTAAACAAAATAATTTTGCTTGCGTGTAAGAGTCGTACCTCAATTCGCGCCTTCCGACGATTCACTCAGTCCGCTCCGACGTGCATCCAAATTTTCCTGCTTAAACCACAATAAATCAAAATTGGTATTAAATTTTGGTTAGGCTTCGAGGTACAATGTGTATTCCCGGTTGGTCACGTGACCCTGAGTCTGGGGCGTCACAACTTCCTTTGAAGTACTTATGTTAATTAAATATATTGTGAAAAAATAATTTATAGAAAGTACATGCACTTCAAATGATATTATTTAGCTTAGCCACGAAATCTCAAAAGCACATTTAAAGAAAATAGAAATAAAATACATTATATTTTAAAATATGTATTAAAATATAATACAATTGAGGTTCAATCTTTTAAAGTTAACAAATTTAGATTTATGCTTTTCAAGGTCTTAATAATTGTGGCATGTTGTTATCCAATCATATGCGAACCTACGTAGGAACAAAGGGGGGCAATGGGTTCTTTTATTTTTTTGAAAAATATATATGCACTATAACATAATCAATCTTTAAATACACATAATTAGAGATAAATTAATTTTTTATTTTTAAATCTTCATATTTAGAGACTAATAAATATAAAATTTGTTCCTAATTAATCTCTAAAAATAATTTTAGAGTCGGATCAATTAAGTGATTCTGTTGATGGTATTTTTATAGCTTACAATCAAATTAATTAAGTGACTCTGTTGTTATTATTGTTATTTCTATAAAACTTTAGAGACTAATTAAAAATAAATTTTGTGTATATTAGTCTCTAAATGTGAAGATTCAGAAATAAAAAATATAATTTGTCTCTAATTTTGTATCTCTATAGGTCAATTGTGTTATAGTGATGATATTTACATAATAATTTAATGAATGATATTAAAATATAATAAAGAGAGTTTTGAAATACAAAATATAATATTTTATATTTTTATAGGTCAATTATGTTATAACAAATGATATTACAAAATATAACTTGTCACCATTTATATGTATTTGAAATACCACTATAAATTATTATGATATCCTTGGACCAAATAGCCTATACAATGAACTTGATATGGCCATTGGTATATAATCTAAACATATTATGGTCTCATTGGATATTATGAAATATGATGTCTTTATAGAGTAAAACATTTAAATGAGAGCTAATTATCTTGACAAAGAATACTATTATGAAAATATTTATCTACTAGTGTAATTCAATCATTTTTGACACGTCTGAGTCAAGCTTCAATTCCTTTAAGTTATTAGTCGTGTTTGTCTCAGAGCATGATAGAAAAGCTTCATGGATGGGATGTTGGGTGAAATGGCACACTAGAGGGGGTAAATAGTGTGTTAATATATTAATTTGTCTAACTTCGATTTTAATTATTTCTTGATTAGTTAGACTAAGCACAATATTTATAGTATGCAGAAGCAATAAATACAGAGCAATAAGCACAAGCAACTGACAATGCTAACATAATTATTTATAGTGGTTTGACCCCAATATTTACTCCACTACCTAAGTACCCCGCTTAAGATTTTTAAACTAGGTTTACTAGATTAAATCGGTTCCCTTACAAGAGGACTTTGACATGAAGAGACTCACTCTCAATCTAAGGCACTTCCACACCCGGAAGTCTCTGTCTTCTTATCGAGAGTTCTCTTCCACCTGAACCCTATGGGATACCTCAACTAATCCTAGCAAACTGAGTTTACACCGATGGAATTAAGCCTCAAACACAAAGGCAACCAACCAATTTTAAGACCTAATAATCCTAGGTCTTCACAAGCACAAATCCAAAGAAAATAGTATTCAAATAACAATTAAAATTACAATGAAAAGTCCAAGCCTTCAAGCCTTCAACTTGCCACTAAATGAGCTTGAGTCGTAGCAGAGTTGAGGAGCAGTTGGCACTTGAAGAAGAATGTTGATGGAAGAGCAGAGCGCGCTGTAATCGATCATTTAGAAGGCTCAAAACTCTCTTTTAATGCTCAATAAAATCTGTAAGAGGGATTAAAGGAGTTAGATGAGGGATATTTATAACCTCTCAAAAAAATGGCAACTCAACGGGCTAAAAACTAGTCGTTACAACCGTTCGGACGCTTGTTCGATCGATCGTCGATCGATCAACTGCTCGCCTAAACACTCTGTTCAGTCGATCGATAGGTCAACCGAATGAGTCGCGAGACTTGCGATCCATAATCCGATCGACCGATCGATCGACCGACGCATGAGCTACAGTCATAATTCTTTTTCTCTGCAATTCGATCGATCGATCGGTCGACCGAAGACCCTACTGCCAGTTTTTGGTAGTTTTCAATCGACCGAACCTAGACTGGACTGGGCAGTTTGGTTTTGTTTGTTCGTTTTCTGGTTCCGTCTTCGCTAAGTCACTTATATAACATTTATTAACTTTAAGTTAATAACTTTAAAACATAAATGTTATATAAGGATTACCCTCCATTTGGATTCGATAAAAATATCTAAAAAATCAAAATTCTTAAGAATCAAAATCTAGTTTTTGGGGTCTAGTACAAATTTTTGAAAACAGAACTTTTCTAATTTTTCGAGTCAAATAAGGGTAGGCTAAAGACTTTCAAAAATTTCTAAAAAATACATCGTTATCTAATTTTAACTAAAGGAACAATTACCATCATTTTTATGTCAAGAAACTATCTAAGTCATATAACCCTCCAAGGAGCTCCCTAAGCTTAGTGAATTCAGGGCGATTTCCATATTTTTATGCTTTGGGTTTCGGGGTTTGATTTTAGGATTCTTTGCATCATAAGGAGGATATACAATATATCTAGACACTCTAAACCTAAACTCTAACTTCTTGAAGAATCTCGAGCGCCGACGAGCGTCCTTGCTGATTTCTCCGATATATTTGATTTTTTCGATCGAGGACGTCGAACGCTAACCGATATGGAACCTGAAAGATTTCTCAATAAACCATTAGTTCTATGTTTGTTATCATCAAAATCAAGATTAAGCCCAAAATTGAAAACCTTAAGCCAACATAGGAGACCACTAATTATCCTTCAAAATCGCAACAATTTCAAAATAATTGATTTTACCTACTTTTGTCGGGGGAGACACTTAATTATTCATTCAAATATCTTATTATTTTACCTCTTAAAAATCTACTATCATAGTTTATTTTTCATTATAATGAATTCATCTTCTACATTGTACACATTCATACACCAAATAAATATAAGATCACCATGCTTCATCATAACTCAAATAAAATGGTAACAAAATAACATGAAAAAGTTTTAGAACTCATCATGACAGTATACCGTAAACCATCACACAATTGTATATCTAACAATTAAAATATTGAAAACTTATCAAGGAAATAAAAACTCTTACCATTTGACAAATCAATGATCTTTACATTGGGAAACTAAAACTAAAAGTTTCATACAAATCAATGATATTTATACAACTAATGTCTAAACAAATCAATGGCATTTGTTATGGTTCGAAGAATACTTAAATTTGCTTTCTCAGATATATTTTAGGGTATTCCAGTTTGAGTTAACATACCGATTGGTTGGTGCCTAAAATGACCAGCGAAAACATATAGGTAAGTAGTGCAAATTAATTAGGGGAAAATAAGGAAACATGTGTTATATTCTAGAAATAAAAAAGATCGATTTGTAAATAATTAAACTTGGAGGGTTTTTTTGCAAATTGTCTAATTGCATATTTAATTAGCCATAATCCATCCATAAATCTTGTATTTGTAGCCATCGATGAAGGAGTAGAGGAGGATATTGGTGCGAATCTTGGCCGGCGATCAGAGCGGAGGATCTTCAAATCAAGTAGGATTATTTTCCCTAATTTCTTTATACTTATTTGGGGTATTAATTCATGTATTTGGAGGAGATGGGACTATTTTTCTTGGAATTTTATGGATCTTTGGTGTTCTTGGAGCTTTTCGATCTAAGGTGTTCGATTGTAAATTTTTTTTAGTGTTTTTCATTCAATTTAATTATTGCTTTTCTGCTAGAAATTTATAGAGCACTCAAATTCTGGCGGTAGCGACCGATGGCGGTGTTGCCACGCCGTCTAGGGCGTGCAATGGCGGATGGCGGCGCTGCCACGCCTAGGCAGGTGTCGTAGGGCCCCGCGAGCACTTGAGGTGCCCAAGCAGGATGCCTCGGCATCCGATCTGGGACCGCCTCAACATCGATGACTGCAGGGCGAGGTGCCTCACACTACTATAATTATAGGCGTCATCAAACAAATCGAACCATTTTCGATTTGTCGGTGAAGCCTATCACTAACGGGTGACACCGTCGCCAATGATCGTGTCTAATGCCTCGGTCGCTAATAAAGTTGTGACGGTTGTAGCGGTCGTCACTAACATTATTAGTGATGACCGCAAACACCATCGCTGTAATTTTGTTAGTGACGGCTGCAACGCCCATCATTGATACATTATTTCTAAATCATGCAATTAATCTAATTACAATCAAGGAAATGCTATAGTTACAAATATGGGAAGCCTACTTGGAGGCAACCAAACATGTCCTAAATGTGTAAATAGAAAATCAATCAAAATGCATAACCAAAATGGACCATCACAGTTGTGGTGGAAGCTGCGAAGACTTGGGCGACAATGTTTGGTGCGGCTGTGTCGATCTGTAACTACATCGGCTATGTCGAAGGAGGTAACTAAACTCAAGTGAGATGCAAGCTGCACCAAGACTGTTTGCATCGTCGACTTCATTTATCTCTGGTTGTCCATCATCTGTCAATGATCGTCAAACATCTGTCTCTCATCCTCAATGACGGCTCTCTATTGCGCAAGCTCTGCCTCCAAGGCGGCAAATCAAACATTGTCCTCCATCCGAGATGTGGAGGGTCGCTCACTAGCAATGAAAGGTAGGGATGGCAATGACACCCATTTAAGCGGGTATCTGTGGGTATTTACCCGCTTATGACGAATATTGGGGGTTAATATTCTATTTGTGGAGATGTCGTGGGTAATTTTTTCTACCTGTTTAACATATGGAGCGAGTATGATTATCATAGTACCTGTATCCACGAATACCCCGCTACCCGCAAATATATGTGTAATTACAAATACGTTTCATTAATAAAAACATTTCTTTTGATAAACTAATCTATCATATACTTGTGCATGATGAAAATGCTTGTGCGAGTTGATAACTCTTGACATAAAGAACTCATTGGAGTTTGAATATGTTTTATATGTTGATGCAGTCTTTGTTATATTTTAAAGTTTAACATGTTGATTTTTTTTATAAAAAAAAATCTTAGAGCTTATGTTGTTGATGGTATTATCTTGTTATTGTGAGTTTGAATTTCAATAAAATATTTTAATTTATATTTTTTAAAATTTCATGGATACCCGCAAATATCCGCGGGGATTCATTCTCTCGTGGTGGGTACCTTTTTTCTGATGCGGGGAATTAAACAGATACAGGTATATATCATATATCCTTCACGTGGTAGATAGTGGGGAGGCACCCTCATACCCCCCCCTCCCCCCCGGGTTGACATCCATAATGGGATGGGTTAGTGGCCCCAACACAACCCGTGAATGACCACTGTCTCTAAGGCCATACACGAGGTCGTGGTCCTAGCCACCAGCGGCCTAGCCCCACGTTGTAGAGTCAAAGTCATCCTGCGGCGATCCTCCTCATTGGGTGACAATCCTTGTGTACGTCTCCTACAAGTATATGTACCACTATCACAATGCCCCTCCTATAGGCGTAGTCCACCATCCCTCGTCGTTGACGGTGAGTACACTCAAACACCTCCATCGTGCGAGGGTGATGGACAGTGTCGTCCTCATTGATACACATCTAAATCACAACAAATGCTAGTACTACATGATTTTTGGTCTTACTAGACGACGCTTGTGTACCATAAATGATATGAAGCCGACGGTGTGGTGTGCCCCCCGAGCCCTCATCCCCAGACATACGATTTTTGGTCGCAGTCTGGGATACCTCCTACCACTATATTGCCTTTTATGTTCTTCTGTTGTGAGGTGTTTGCAGCATTCTATTTTTAGGATTTATGATGTCGTTAACTTTATAAAGTTCATTCACTAGAGTAGTTTCAATTTTTGCAGGGTGAGATCCTCATTTTTGTCTTCTTAAGTGCTGTCAATTTTCATTCGCCTTTTGTTTTACGAAAATAGTGGAAGGAAAGCTGGTAAGTCATTCCCTTCTTGGCTTACTGTCTTGTTTGGCAACAAATTATAAGAAATAAAGATAGGCAAGGAGTGAAATTGACAACAAACAATATTTTCTATTTTGGTTTACCTTAGAAATAAACTAGCAATAATCATCGTGAATAGACAAAGAATAAAAAAAAATCAATATTTTTTGTTAATAATATTGGATATTTATACTCAAAATAATATATTATATTATAATAATAGCAAATATAATAAAAATGAATCAATTTTGAAAATTAAATATTGTTTTTAAAATACAACAAAATATAAATAAATCTTGAATTAACTAAAAAAATTATTAATTTTTAAACAATATAATTAAAATATCATGAATTTGTTCCTCATGTAATTATCATAATTCTTGTAGAGTAGATTGAAAAAAAAATTCAGAAATATATTAGAAATGGTATCAACCAAAACAAATAAAATTTTCCTCCGTTAACATTTATCTATTGTAAACATTAAACATCATACTATTTTATTCTTCATTTAATTATATCCAATTAAATAGTCACTTAGCTGCACGAAATTGTGACTAATAGTACCTCCTACCATGTTTACTAATAGATTCACGAGTTCCACTAAAAAAATAAGAGTGTTGCTATATTCTTCTAAAAATATGCCTAATAATATTTTTAACCACTCACAATGACATGCGTTGTAATTTCATCAATAATTATGTACATTTTATTAAATATTAGTATTAGAAAGATTATTAGGCACGTTAATTAAAAGAATTTAATATTTTTTTTTAAATAAATATTTTTCATCCACTAACATTTATTTATTATTGCAATAATTCTACCAAAAATGACAGCCCAAAAAAGGTTTACTATTTTTATCGGATCCAGATAAAATAATTTCCAAAATTTCGGATGCCCAAATTCAAATTCTCCCGCCCGTTGAGCAAAACCCTGACAAGCTCGTTTCAATCGATCGCAGTCTCGCAGACGGACGCCAACATTTAATTGAAAATTTTGCCACGATTCCACTTCCCGCCCATTTCCCACCTCAATATTTAATATTAGCCCTTCCTCCCCTCGCACCCCATCGCCATCATTTTCCCGCTCGCCTTTGACTCTCACCCCCCCCCCTCTCCAAAACCCTAGTGAAAACCTCTCATTCGCGCCCACCAATATCGCACCATGACTCGGCGTTCTACTCGCTCTACCGAATCGCCGGCGATGCGAACGACCGCAGAGGAGAAACGCGCGCGGCGGGCCAAAAGGCCCGCGGATAGCCCGGTGGGGGCAGATGCCGGGACCGCCGCCGCGGCTTCTGCCAGATGGACAAGATCGCAAAACAAACGCGCGAGGGAAGCCGCCGCGGATCCTCCACTTGACGAGCATTCGGCGGCTCTGGAAGCCGCGAAGGTGGCCCCTCTCTTCGACTGCTCCACGGAGGCTGGCTCCAGTGGGTGCGATGAACAAGGATCGGGTTTAGCTGCAGAGCAGGAGGAAGTGGAGAAGGAGTGCTCAAAGCCCTCGCCGAAGAAGAGGGTGGGGTGCAGCAAAAAATTAAAGAAGGACGGCGGGGGGGAGACCTGCTTTGTTGGGGATTCGGTTCCAGAGGAGGAAGCCAAGCAGAGATGGCCTGAACGGTACCAGAGGAAGGTACGCTGAGGGAGATACAATAAATACTAATGAAAAAGATGGAGCTTTATGTAATTGACTGATGTTTGTTGCCTCTTCTCTGTTTTTTGATTGTGGCTTAAAGGGGAATTGTGCATCTGGAAGTGTTAAAAGGTGACGATATGCGATTGCATAATTCTTAATAGTGCATTCTCATTTTCATCATATATTGTGCCATTAAATGTGGGTTGTTTCTCTTTGAATTAGAGTGGATGATGAGCCGCTTCTGCGAGCTCGGTGTCATTATCTGCAGGCTAAGGTTGAAGGCGTTACCTACAATCTTTATGACGATGCCTACGTCAAAGTGAGTCCCATGGCATTTTCTTGATTCTTTTCTGTTTTCTTGAATTCATTGATCTAGTTTATGTTATATTCAATTAATTCTTTATGTTAAATTAGTTTGTTATTCAATTAATTTGTTATGTTAAATTTGACAAGCATACTTTTCATAGATATTATTTTCACATAATCATTTTTAGTCGTAAGGTCTGTTTTATTTTTAGGCAGGTGATGGGGAGCCTGACTACATTGGTCGTATAGTTGAATTTTTTGAAACAACTGGCAATGAATTATATTTTACGGCACAATGGTTTTTTAGAGCAGAAGACACTGTAAGTAATTATAAACTTCTGTCTCAGTTAAAGTTCGCTCAGCGCTGATGTATTGTTTTTCTATTCAGGTTATTAAGGACCACGCTCATTGTCATGGTGCAAAAGTTGTGCATGATTCAAAGAGAGTTTTTTTATCAGAGGAAAAGAATGACAATCTTTTAGATTGCATTGTCAGTAAGATAAATATCCAACGTGTTACTCCAAATGTTAGTTTCGTATATTCTTTATTCATTCCTTCCTGTAATGTCTGCAAAGTAGATTTCATATTACTTACTCAATTTTCATGCTATTTTGGTAGATCGATTTGAAGGCTAAAGAAAAATGTATCCCTTCTTGTGATCTTTACTATGACATGTCATACTCATTGGCTTATTCAACATTTGCAAACATATCAACTGGTAATGTCACTGTTCTTGATTTGAAAACGCTGTACTGTTATTTATTATAAATGCAATTGCTAACTACTTTTATTTGCACCCTTAGAAAATTCAAAGGCTGGGAGTGAGTCATCCTCTACCATATCTTCAGAAGATGTTAGTAATCATGCATGTGGCAAGGCTGGATCTGATTCTGACACACAATCTGGTCAAAAGAAAGTGATTAGATTGCTTGACCTTTATTCGGGATGTGGTGCAATGTCCACTGGTCTTTGCTTAGGAGCTAATTTGTCTGGCATAAATCTTCAAACAGTGAGTGTATTTTGGAAGAAGAGTATTGACTTCTTGTGTAATGTTGTTTTGTGCTAATGACCTTTTCTTGTTGTGCAGTGCTGGGCAGTTGATTTGAATCAGTATGCTTGCCAAAGTTTGAAGTTAAACCATCCAAAGACAGAGGTATTCCATGATGTTAAATTTCATGTAAAAGTTTGAAGTTTAATGTATTTCTTGATTGATTAAAATTTTAATGTTTTAACTCGCTTCTCTTGTTTCTAGTTGTTTGGAAATATTGTTAATGTTTTAAAGCTAACAGAAAAAAAATCATATAATAGGTTAGAAATGAAAAAGCTGAAGATTTTTTGGCTCTTTTGATTGAGTGGGAGAAATTGTGCAAAAAGTATCGTGTGATTGGAAATCAGAGCTTGCTCGAAGAAAGTGATTCTGATGATGTAGATGATGAAGTGCTAGATAATTTGGATCTAGAGAAAGGTGAATTTGAGGTAGGAAAATTGGTTGGTATTTGCTATGGTGATCCTAGTGACATTGGTAAAGTTGGATTGAAATTTAAGGTATGTGTTCATTGAAATTTAAATTGTATACAATATTGCTGTTATTTTTTTAACTATTATTTTGAATGTCAAACATTTAATTTAATTTTGGATCTGTGATTTAACGCCATGGCAATGATTTAATTTTGCTAGCTTCTTCTATATAGGTTCGTTGGAAGGGATATGATCCTAGCTATGATACGTGGGAGCCTATTGATGGATTAAGGTACTTCACCTATCTTGATCATTTTTTATTCCTGGTTGTTGCCTAATTAGAAATGATACACCAGCAATTGTCAAGAGAAGGTTAAGGAGTTTGTGAGGCATGGCTACAAAAAGAATATTTTGCCATTACCAGTATGTATATTTTCATTATTCTTTCATTAGTGCTTTATCCTGATATCTTATCAATCCTTTTTATGTATGTAACTATGCTTTCCAATTATTTGATGTTACATTACTTTAGGGGCAAGCTGATATGATTTGTGGTGGACCTCCATGCCAAGGAATAAGTGGATTTAATCGATTTCGAAATAAAAATGCTCCCTTGGAGGATCCTAAAAATCAACAAATGGTCGTGTATATGGATATTGTTGAATTCCTTAAGCCTAAATATGTTCTCATGGAGAATGTTGTTGACATACTCAAGTTTGCTCAAGGATTTTTGGGAAGATATGCTTTGAGTAGGTTGGTTTCTTTGAATTATCAAGCAAGGCTTGGTATGATGGCTGCTGGATGTTATGGCCTGCCTCAATTTCGTATGAGGGTATTCCTTTGGGGTGCACGTCCAAACGAGGTATGTTCTTTTCTTGGGAAAAAGCATCTTTTGTTGTGTGTTATACATAGTGCTTATAACTTTATTTGTTTTATAGATCTTGCCTCAGTTTCCACTACCAACTCATGATGTTGTGGTTCGTGGAGGTGCTCCAAATGAGTTTGAGGTATTAACCATGATTGATGAAAATGACATTATTTTCTTTCTTCTCATTTCTTTCTTGTTTCCTTGTAGCAAAACATTGTTGCATATGATGAATATCAACGTCCACAGCTTGAGAAGGCACTACATTTGGAGGATGCTATATCGGACCTTCCTTTGGTGTGTATTAATAATTGAATGTGTATATTTAAAATGCTTATTCACATTACTAACTAATATTGACCACATTTTCTCCATTAAAATGAAGATCACTAATTATGAAGATAGGGATGAGATGCCATATGGCAAACCAGCGAAGACAGATTTCCAACATTTTATTCGTATGACAAGAAGTGGTTGGTTATAATCCTTTTTTTGTCCTTTTCGTATATTGGGATTTAACATGATTGATTATAGCTTCAGCAATCTTGTACTAAAACTGAATTTTTGTTGATGTGTAGAACTTGTGAATTTTAGTTCTAATGGGTGGAAAGCTATGGAAAAGCATCAACTATTCGATCATAAACCATTACAATTAAATGAAGATGATTATCAGCGGGTTTGTAGAATACCGAAGAAAAAGGTTTGCTCAATGAGCCTACTAAATTATCGTCTCTTTCTTGCTTGGTTAGCTCCTAAAAAACTAATGTTAACCTTATATTGACAGTTATTTTTTTTTATTGTAGGGTGCAAATTTCAGAGATTTGCCTGGTGTTATTGTTGGTCATGATAACATTGTTGAGTGGGACCCAAACATTGAGAGGGTTTTATTGCCATCTGGGAAACCTTTGGTTTGTTAATATAAATCATTATTCACTTGAGTGTCAATCTTTTCTTTATGCTTTGTTTAATGATGAAAATATTTGTTGCAGGTTCCTGATTATGCAATGTCTTTCATTAAGGGGAGGTCACCAAAGTATGCTATAATCAACCTTCCAATTATGCACAATCTTTTTTATTTAAAATTCTGAACTTATGAATTCGCTGCTGTTATAGGCCTTTTGGAAGGCTATGGTGGGATGAAACAGTTCCAACTGTTGTAACAAGGGCAGAGCCTCACAATCAGGTACTGTTATCTGATTTGGGCTAATTACTGCTCATTGTCAATTACATTATTCGTGTTTATAGGTTACCTACCCTAATGGCTGCTCATTCAATTATAGTTTGTTTGCTTCATTGGATTGAATAGGATACCATAGGATAATAAATGAAAGGTAGAATTGATTAGGATATTTATATCCAATGTTTTATTGGATATAATATCAATATTGTTTTAATCTTATTTTTTTTTTCAATTCAAAAATAAACAAACAATGGTTAACAATCCATATCTTATCTTATCCGGTTATCCCCTTCTTTGTGAAGCAAACAAACCCTAGGAGATCAGAGAAGGTATTTATATTAATTGAGGAAACTTTGCACTTCCTGTTGCCTCTTGTGCAACTTCCCAAAGCATCTCAGCAAAATAACATAGTTGTATGATTGCCATAGCACTTTGTTTCCCTTGTCAACAAGTTATATGGTTCTTTCTAAACTAGTTGAAAGTACCCAAAGCACTCAATAGAAATATACTTTGTCAAAAATGAATAATATGGTCTTCTTTTTTTTCAAAGGATACATATAAAATTGATAATAATCTAAAAAAGGTATGATATTTCAATACTTTGTTCGACAAAAAATATACTTTCATATATCATCATGAATTAGGCAATACTATCCTATTTTCTTTACTTATATATTCATCACATATTTTATCCCCTTTATCTTATGAAACAAACATGCTCTTACTTTTTTACTATGCTATTTTCTCTACTTATAAATTCATCACATATTTTATCCCTTTTATCTTATGAAACAAACACGCTCTTACTTATTTCTCATTCGTGCTTACAGATTATTATCCACCCGGAGCAAGATAGAGTGCTTTCAATACGCGAGAATGCAAGACTTCAAGGCTTTCCAGACTTTTATAAACTTCAAGGGCCTGTAAAGGAAAGGTAAATTTTTCTATCAATAATTTAAATTTACTCATGTAATTGTAATGATTGCGTGTAGTGTTGTAGTACTGTAACTTTTATACAACACTACAACTTGAAATGTTTGGATGTCTGGCTTCCACATTTTCTAGAAACAGTGGGATGAGTTCCATGAAATCTTACTTGAAATTGTAAAGTAATAGTTTTTAATAGTGCACTATATACAATAGACTTTAGCATAGCGTGTTATTCGGTGCTATCTGTGCTATAGCGCATAGTAGAAAAAAGTGCCATACACTAAAGTATGCTGAAGGGATTTTGTCTTTTAAGCCTTAGCCTCCTTTGGAAGGACAAGGATTTTTTTTGGAAGGCAAGTTGGTAGAAATTTTAAAAAATGATAGGAGAAATATATATACTGTGTATCGTGCTTTGGAAGCCTTAGCCTCCTATGTGAGATTATTTTAAAAAATATATATACTGAGATTATTTTTTAAAATTATAATTATAGGTGTTGGTATCCTAATTTATTCATTGTTTGTTTCTTTCTAACTTGTAATTTGGTCGAACATTTTTTGGTACCTTATTGCTTCATTTCAATAAAGTGTGTGCTTGTGCGTCGTCGTGCTTTTTGCTCACAACAATGATTCCAGATTATTTTGTGAGATTATTTTTAAAAATATATAATATATACGCGCAATGTGCTTTTTTTGCTCACAGTTATGATCCCGATAGATCGATCTGATATTAAAAAACTTATTCTTTGTAATTTGGTCTCACATTTTTTGGAATTTTTACTTTTATGCCTTATCAGAATTTCTTTACTTGATTTTTTGTTTCAGATATATACAAGTTGGAAATGCAGTGGCTGTTCCAGTTGCTAGAGCGTTGGGATATGCTTTGGGCTTGGCGTTTCAGGGTCATAGTGGTCATGAGCCTCTGATGCATCTTCCCAAAAAGTTTCCTTTACATGATCCTTTGTTGTCTTCTACGGCTGTTGATATTGCAGAAAGTGTTCGGTAGATTTCGAGATTGCTTGGTGTAACGGTTATATTTAGTGTTGTATCATTCTTGGCATCAATTCTTAACATTTGCTTCTAGGAGAGAGTGTTGGAAGGGCTATGGTGTTTATTGGATGGATATCTAATTATTGTTGAATATGATTCTTGGCATCAATTTTGAACATTTGCTTTCAAGAGAGTATTGGAGAAAGAGCTATGGTGTTTTTATTGAATGAATGTCTCGACTTAGTTGTCACATGTTGATTGCGTAGCAGAATTTTTAACTTGATGTAGAACAGTCTTGATTCTCCGCCAACTCACTTTTGCCTGTACCATAATGCTGCAGTACACTTGGGGAGCAATCCTTGAACTTTTAACTAGCCCATTTTGCACCAATGCAGTCTTGCTTGTAGCTCCGCAGGGAGTTGCTCGCTGCTCGTCAAGACAACACAAGCACATGGTTTTTGTTCGTGTCTTGACTCTTGAGCCCGACACGATTTGCCATATCTACTTTGAAGCAACCTCATGTTGAAGTTTTAAATATATGCCAGCCGGTACCTTGGGATTGTCATCCATATCTGCCTTAACATATGCCACCTGCTACCTTAGGATTATCATCCATATCATCTCAACATTTGTCATTTTGATAGTTAGTGGCCTCGGAATATTACTAATGAAACTCATTATCACCTTCAAGGCTACTATTATCACCTTGAAGGCTATATTTCCCTAACAAATCTAAAATCATTCATAGTCTTCAATCCTTGTCCTAGCCGCTTCTTCAATCCAAGACACATCGCTACACAAGTAATTACGAGAAAAATGAGTAAAATACTTTTCTAAGAATATAATATATTTTATTATAATTTATTCTATCGAATAATAACATAATAAAAATTAATTTTTAAATAATAAGAAAGTATTATTTATTTTATCCTATGATGCACCGACACCGACACGGACATGGGACACGACACAGACACGGACACGGGGACACACCAACTTCAAGATTTTATAGAACACGGACACGAACATGGCATATATAGCTAAACATAAAAAATTATAATTTTAAAAAAACCCACAATTCATAATTTCATATCAATATATATCATGAAATTTCCATTGATGTCAAATTTTAAATAAATTTTCAGTATGAACAAAATACTTACTACTTCTAACTTCTAAGTCTTTCGAAAAGCATGAGACACAACCTCACGTAAACAAAAAAAGAAAGCTAATCTAGGAAGCAATCAAAACAACATAAAACAATATAATAATAAAATAATAATTACATAATTAACATATGTAATTATTAAAATTAATTTAATATTATATTCTTATGTAATGTTTCTGTTTGAAGTCGGAGTGACGAGATCCAGTCCTGTGCATCTCTTGGTCGGGTGTAACTCCGGCGAGGGGTGGGGGCACTCAAGTTAGGATGTGATCGAGGTGGAGGTAATAGATATTACCTAAGGCGTGTCGTGTTTGTATATATTGTTGGATGAGAAAAGATTGGTTTGTGAGCATGGGCGCTTATGGGCCTAATCCGATCGGACCCAAAGTGTTAGTCTACCTTCCGACGCCGGTTTGGTCACCATCATGTGCTGGTCATAAGACCTCTTGCTTGACTCTTTGTAATCTGGGATGAATGCGATGGTTGCCCGAAAGAGGAAAGTGTCTTTTTGCGTGCCTGCCACATGTATGGTCAACATCGTCGACAAGAGAGTAATAATGAGAGTTTGGTTAGCCACCTTTTTGGTGGTTAACCGAAACCGAAACCGAGTAAAAAACACACTAATCGAAACCGTTCGATTCTAAAAACAATATCTAAAACCGAAACCAATACCCGTCGGATAACCGAAATCGGGTTTTGGATATACAGGTAAAAACGAGTTTTGGGCAGTGGGTTTATGGTTTTTGGGTTAAGAATATATATAATCAGATAGACGGGTAGCGGGTTTAGGATTTTTGGGTTAAGAATATATAATAGGTGATTACTAGTTCCAGTTACCTGTTAACTGTGGATAATCAGTAATTGAAATCGAAATATATAACCGATTTCGGTTACCAATTATCGATGACCCGATAACCAAAACCGAACCGATTAAATTCGATCTTTGGATTTTACTAACCGAAATCGAAACCGAACCATAAATTAACTATATATCAGAAATCAGATTTTGCGGTTCGATTAACTGGTTCCAATTGCCATCACTAAGCATCGAGGGTTACCATTCCTTCGAGGGCCAACTTTGACTTAGTGGTGAATGGATTGTAGATTGTCGTGGGTGAGCATTGTCGGGTGTAAGAGGGAGGCAGGAGTTGAGAGGCCAACCGTGAGTCCGTACTAACGGGCTTACGTCAGGGGTGCTTTATCTTTTACTTGAGGGAGGCGTTAAGCAGATTTGGGTGTAGCCTTCATGGCTGGTTGGAACCTTGCACTCGTTTTCTCATTGGTAGGTTTGCACCGTCGGGGTTTCCAATTCTCGCCTTCTCGTCCTTCCTTCCTTCCATCCTTCCATTATCCTCCTTAGCTGAGCTGGAGAGGAATTTGGACAAGATGACCATTCTCCTAGTGAGTCGCTGTACCTCTTTGATGTTGTGCGGGCTTCGCATCTCTTGGATGACTCGACATTTATTCGGATTGACTTCGATCCCTCGGTTTGTCAACATTAAGCCGAGGAATTTGCCATCATGGACCCTGAAGGCACACTTCTCATGTTTAGTCTCATGTTGTAGCGCCCGTGGTGACTGAAGACCTTGATGAGATCATCGCAGTGGTTCCCAACAGTTGGTGTTTTGGCAACTATGTCGTCGTCATACACCTCCATGTTTCAGCCGATCTAGTTCTCAAAGACTTTGTTCATTAGGCGCTGATATGTGGCCCTTGCACTTTTGAGCTTGAAAGGCATTACTTTGTAGAAGAAGTTGGCGTGTTCGGTGATGAAGGCTATCTTCTCTTCATCCTCTGAGTGCATTCGGGTCTGGTTGTAGCCTAAATAGGCATCCATGAAGCTCATATATTGATAACCCAAGGAGCCGTCGACAAGTTTGTCTATGCTCGATAATAGATAGGAGTCCTTTGGATATGCTTTATTGAGGTCGGTGAAGTCGACGCACATCTGCCATTTTCCTGAATGTTTCTTAACCATCACAACGTTTGCAAGCCATATGGTGAATTTGATTTCTCTGATAAATCCTACCTTCAACAGCTTTACAGTTTCCTCGAGGGATGTTTGCTGGTGCTCGATTCCGAGCTTTCTCTTTTTCTGGGCCACGAGTTTAACCCAGGGATTGATGACCAATATGTGATAGATGACTTGTAGAGTGCCGAGTTGAGCTTTGAGCTTGGTAGGGAGGTGTGCTCCCATGTAGGTTACTTGATCAGGGGAGGCCCCGACCTGTATAGGTTCTAGATCATCACCGGGCATGGGACCCTCTTGGACATCTCCTATGGGGTCCAATTATGAAATTCGAGATTGGTGTTCTGCAAGAAGAATCGGTACTGCTGGCGAAGGCAGAGTGTATAGCATCTCATTTGATTCGGCTGGCCTGTGTTTTAGGCATTCATTGTAACATATGCAAGCTTCTTTCTGGTCCGCATGCACCACTTCTACCCTTTCCTCAGAGATGAGGAATTTGATGGTGAGGCGGGGAGTCGGTACCACGGCTCATAGACTATTCAAGGACGATTGACCCAAGATCATGCGATAGGGGCTTGAGCATTGGACGACGAGAAATTATACATTCACCGTCTTTGTTTTCGGCGGGGAGCCGAACGTCATCGCTAGCCTTAAGTAGCCTATAACATCATCTTGCTCTCCTTAGAAGCTGATGAGTTTTTGCTCATGTGCATCTTTTTGAGTGTTGGGTAGAACACGACGTCGACTGAACTCCCCTTGTATAACAGGACTTTCCTAACAAAAAAATCACTAGCGATTAGAGAAATAACGACATGGTTATGTAAATTTCTGTCAGTCCCCTAGATGCCAGTTTCATAAAAAGATATTACCCGGGTAGGCACGTGTGACCTGCGTGGATGAGTTGCATCATCGATTGTCATGGCGGCCTGGACTGACTCTGCTTTGGCTGAGCTCGTCTCGCCCCTCAAGCGAATCCACCTGCTATGTACTCGATGACTCTGTAGTATTTTCGGTATGGGGCCGCTCGGTCCCGTGGTCATCATAATTGTTTATCGTGCGGCGGAGCGGTTACGTCCTGCTCGAACTTCGGCATTGGTGGGCGAGGTGGCGGCTTCGTCCGCGTCGAACGTAGTGGTCGAGGTGGCCTTCTCTAGTCAGGCGCTTGATTTGATCTTAGAGTACTATGCACTCTCTTCAGTAGTGTGTCCGTAAGTTCGGTGGAATTCACACCTCTTGCTCTTGTCGACTTTGGATGATGGTTTCGACCTCTTTGGACCGCTAGGGGGTCTAAGGAGCAGTAGATGGTAGACCTCCTAGGGAATGGTCTCTTGTTTGGTGTTGAGGGGAGTGTACTTGTCGAACCTGGGAACAAGCTTGGAGGGCGATCTCCTTCTTTTGCTATGGCCCCGGTCGTGACGGTCCCTGTCCTTACCCCCTATCGAGCCTTTTGCCCTTCTTGTAATCGATGGCATATTTGGCAGTTTGCATGTCGGCATTTCTGGACTCTTGGAGCTCCTTCATCTCTATATAACTCATAGCCTTCTCTTGGAACTCGGTCATGTCTTTCGGCTTTGCCAGAGTGATTTGGTTTGCAAAGCGTTCGAGCTTCAACCCATTTTTGATAGAAAAAAACTCGATTTAGGGTTCGAGATTCGGGATCTTTGTGACCGTGGCCTGGAATCTTTGTATGTAGTCCCTTATAGGCTCATGTTTCCCTTGCTTGACGTAGTGGAGGGCGTCCTCAGCTTTGGAGTAGATCTGGGACAAGGAGAATCGGCTAGCGAAAGCGCGGTAGAGTTTCGTGAAGGGGTGTATGGAGTTCGATGGAAGGGAGGAGAACCATAGTAGCACGACCTTTTCTAGGTAGGTCGGGAAGGCTTTGCAAAGGACTGGGTCAGTCGCTTCGTTGAGGATCATCATGGACCTGAACATCATCTGGTGTGTAGCCAGGTTGCCCATACCATCGTAGGGCTTCATCGTGGTTGGCATACATAATCTGGGTGGAAGGCATGCCACCATGATGTGTTCAGCGAATGATCCCGAGTCGACGGGAAGATGATTAGTAACCTCTGTGACCTTGAGGACTTTCTCCTTTCTCAGGTGAGGCATGCTGGAGATCTCGTCTCGGAGGATAGAAATTGGCCTCCTCCTCTCTGAGTGATTGCTTTCTTCGTGCTCTGAGCGGCGACACTCGTAACCGACTGGGTGTTGTTCCTAGGACCGCGTTAGTATCTCGACCTGGGCTCCTAACCGTTGGTTCTCCGCCTCAAGGTGGGGGATTGGTTGGTGTCGGAGCATCGCTTCTCATTGTTTCAGCGTCTCCAAGTAGCGGGGGTGCGTCGCCACTATGGTGTTGCCTGCGTGCGACGGCGTTCGCCTGACTCATGGTAGCAACCATTGCGGGCATGTGAGATTTACTCGGTCCCATGGTGGTCGCCAAATATTTTTGCCTGAAGTCGGAGCGATGAGATCCAATCTGGTGCATTTCCTGGTCAGGTGTAACTACGACACAAGGAGAGGGGGGAGGGGCTATAAAAAACACTCCGATGCTCAAGTCAGTATGTGATCGAGGTGGAGGTAATAGAAATTAGACTCTTTGTTACCTTATACCTTAGACACTCCAATGCTTGGTAATCTCGTTAGGATGTTACTCGAAATGGGTCGAAGCTAATCCCGGAGATGTCGGGCTGTTGATGACGAATCCCTCATAATTAATGAGGACACAAATATCCTTGTATGGCCGGATGGAGTCCCCGGGCTAAGCCGTCTGACTTGATTTGAGTTTGGTTTGTGAGCATGGATGCTTCTGAGCCTAATTCGGCCGGGCCCAAAGTGTTAATCTAGTCCATTTAATATTATAAATATTGAAGGATAACAATAGAAAATATTTATGGGGAATAGTATTCCTTGAGTTTAGGTAAGGAACAATATTCCCCATACATGGAGAATAATATCCGTTAACAAGGGAATATCTTGGCCACACTACAACAAACCATTAAAATACCGATGCCAAACTAGTATAACATTTGCGCGGCTGTGTCAGCCAAAATATTAAAATGGGCATCTGCACAGGCGACGAAATGTAGTTGGTAACTACGAGAGCCATTTCTGACATACTGCAGTTTGCTGGGCGCTAGAATGTCTGACATACCGGTGCCTCTGGCAGGCGTCGTGAAAAAAAAAACTAAAATTTTGCATACTAGCGCCGGTATGATGATTTTTTTTTTAAAAAAGAAAATCACGCCGGCTTGGCTTGTAGCTCGACTCGACGGTCTTGAATTCCGCAACCAACGCCAGCAGAATTCAAAATGGCAGCTGGTTGTAGAATTTGATATATATATAATAGTTTATTACTACTATTATATAGGGGCGAGTTCGGGCCAGTACGAGCCGAGATTTGGTATGTGCCAGTCCCGTCTTGGTTTTGAGTCAGGACGCAAATATGCGTCCCGGTCCCAAATATGAAACATCCTGATTTTGTCCCGTCCTGAATTTTTTGGGACAGAACCGAGATGGGACCAAAACGTCCCGAATTTATTCATGTTGTTCTTTCCTACAAATGAAAACAATATCTCTATTAAATAATTAATAGTGCATTGCATTATGTTGTCCCAAAAAAATTAATATTAATTATATCATAAACAGGATTGGGCGGAGACAATTAGGGGTGTTCACGGGTTGGGTCGGGTTTAGTGAAAAAATTGATTCGACCCGACCAAGTGTAATCAGGCCGGGTTGAAAATTTTTCACCTCTCAAACCCGATTTAGTTCGGGTTGGGTAGTTGGGTTTACCCGTTTAGGTAAAAAATGAGTTTTTAACAATATTTTTTTATTTTTTTAAAAATAATTAAAATAAATATTTTTTAATATAAATATTTTAAAAATAATTAAAAAATGTAAATAATTGGGTCATTGAAAATATGTTTCTAAAACCCGAGACCCGACCCGATTATTGTTGGCTTTAGGTTTTTAACCTTAGCCTTAATCTCGATCTTGATGGTTTTGATGATAACAAATATGAAACTAATGATTTCATTGAGAATATGTTTCAGGTTCCATATCGACTAGCGTTCGATGTCCTCGATCGGATAAATCGCAAAAATTGCAAAATTGGAAGGACATTGATCGTCGCGCTCGGGTTCGTCGCGGAAGTTTCCCGAAGATCGACAAGTGAACCAAAGTCACTTGGACGAGTCCAATGATCAAGTCAAAAGCTCTCTAAGATGATGCTTGTTGAAAGTCGGAACCCGAAAATGAAGCGTGGAAGAAATAGGCTGAAGAAATAACATTCAGCCTAGGTTCGATCGACTGACCTAAGGTAAAAAGGTAACAGAGCTACTTCGATCGACCGAGCGATCGACCGATGGAAGCCCAAAATGGGCAGTAGCTCGGGCGATCGACCCGTCGGTCGACCGACCTGCTGATTCCTGCGACACAAGATCGTGTTGGTCGACCGACGGGTCGACCGAATGGTGAAAGAATCGGGCTGAGGCTGGCGGTCTACCAATCGGTTGACCGACCCGCATATGAGCCGCGATGCAATACCGCGTCGGTCGACCGACGGGTCGACCGAAGATCGCGGATTGCGCGATCTGCGTCTGGCGGTCGACCAATCGCTCGATCGACCACAGGGTAAACAGAAGCGGTCGAATGACCGATCGACCGATGCTTCGACTGGCGCTTCGACCGACGGCTTGTAACGGATAGTTTTCTATCCGTTGAACGTCGTTTCTTCACCTGGGTATAAATACACCCAGGTATTATTCATTTGATTCTTCTTCCTTGATTCCCACAGTGATTATTGAGCATCTAAAAGGAAGATTCAAGCCTTCCAAATGATTGATTGAAGCACGCCTATTCCTCTGTGGAGTTCATTCTTCAAGCACCAACTGCGGGCTCAACTCGAGTTCTGATCAAGCTCATCCTTGACGAGTTGAAGGAGCCAAAGGCTTGCAAAGGAGCTTTTATTATTGGTTTATCCTTAAGCTCTTTTGATTGTAAATCTTTTCTGTTATTTAAACTATTTTATCTGTGCGTGTGAAGACCAGGTGGTTGGTCTTGTGTGTGAAGTGGTATCCTTGGTATAGAAGGAGTAAAACCATTTGTGTAATTAAACGTAGTTGTTACTAGGATTAGTTTAGTTGTCCATTAGGGTTGGGGTGGGATAAGTGCTCTCGACAAGAAGACGAAGACTTCCAGGTGTGGAAGTACCTTAGGTCGAGAGTGAGACTTTCCGGTGAAAAGTCCTCGTGTATAAGGGAAACTCAAATTAATCTAGTTAAATTAGTTTAGGTTGTGGAGTAGGCATTGGGGCCGAACCACTATAAATATTGTGTTTGCATTGCTTGATTATTTTTATTGCTTTATTTTCTTATCGCTTCCGCATTTAGTAATTGAATCGCAAATTGCCTAAACTAATCTAAAAATTGATCAAAAGTGGATTTATGCTAATTGAATTAGCAAACACACTATTCACCCCCTCTAGTGTAGGCCATTTCGCCCACAATTATGGTCAGGTTTTGTCAAATTGTACCCGACCCGCCCCAACCCAACCCAAATAGGTCGGGTCGGGTCGGGTTCTCATGTTCATTGGGTTGGGTCGACCCAATGAACAACCCTAGAGACAATCTCGATTTTTTTACACTGCGCCGATCCCGTCTCGTCCCGATTTTGAACCGAAACATGATTTTTTCCGAACTTTTGGATCGGGCCGGACTGAGACGGCCCAAGACATCCCAAGCCGTGCTCACCCCTAGTATTATATATATGCGATATTTTATTTAATTAACATATACATTAATTAATTATTTTTTTAACCATAAAAAAATTGATGACATAAATAAATTTTTTAGCTTCGACATAAAAAAATTGATGACATAAAAAATAGGGTTAATTAATGAATATATCCCGACTTTTATCGAAATTCTCAAATCTATCATGATTTTTCATTTGTTTCAAATGCAAGCTTCAACTCTCAATTCGTTTCAATTGTATCACACCGTTAGACTCGGGTTAAGTTTTCTGTTAAACCGCTGACCTATCATCGATGACGTGTCAACCTAAGTCCAGTCAGCCATTAATTTAATATAAAAAATAGATAAGCTGACTTGTATTAGTAAGTACAGTATTTTAGTTACCTATTAAATTACTGTACTTACTAATACACGTCATGTTATCTATTTTTTTATATATTAAATTAATGATTGACTGGACTTAGGTTGACACGTCATCGATGCCAAGTCAGCAGTTTAACGAAAAACTTAACCCGAGTCTGACGGTGTGATACAATTGAAACGAATCGAGAGTTGAAGCCTGCATTTGAAATAGATGAAAAATCGTGATAGATTTGAGAATTTTGATAAAAGTCGTGATATATTCATTAATTAATCCTAAAAAATATAACATAAATAAATTATAATCTAACATTTAGAAAAATATTCAATTTTGACAATATTAAATTCTTGACGGCTTCCACGACTTCAATAACCTGATTTTTTTTTCGATAAATAATTAGAAAGAAAAGAGAAGAAATAAGAAAGAAATAGAGAAGAAGAAAGAATAGAGGAGGACAAAAAAGAAAGAAGAGAGGAGAAATGATAGAAGTAGGGGTGGAAATATGCCAAACGACATGTGAGGGGCCTGTGCCCTGGCCTGACATCTTAAAAAAAAAACGAAGCCTAGGCTTATTTTTAGGCATGTTTTTCTTATCAGGCCAGGCCCGAGCTTCCTATAAGGCCTATTGAGCCTGTTAAGATAGTATATATAATATATAATAAATATATAATATTATTAGTTTATTATATATTTACATTATATATAATAAAATATATATTTTAATTTAATAAACAACAACGGTTGTTGTTATGTTTAAATTTATTGTTATCATTTTTATATTGGAATTTAGAAGTAGATTTTATAAACATGTTTCAGATTTTAGCAGTCTTTATAAATAAGCCATAGGCCAAGCCAGGCTTAGGAAAAAAAAATAGCCTATAACAAGTCATAGGCCAGACTCAGCCTATTTTTTTACTATACAGGCTTGGCCTGGCTGTTTTCACCCCTAGGTAGAAGAGAGCTAGAAAAATAGATGTGAAGTGGCGGAGAAAGAAAAAAAGAGGGGTATAGATGTATATATATAAGTTAAAAACAATAAAATATTAATAGGAGGTGAGAGATTTCTCGCCTCCTGCCCAAGCAAGCTCGCCTGCCCAGATGGTGCAGACGCGTCCGTGTACACATGTGGGCAGACGCGGGCTCGCATACCCGTGCACCTGCGTACCTACGCACCTGCGCGAGGGCACGTGGGTGTTCGTCCCTGCGAGCTTTTGTGCTCGCATACCTAGGCGAGCGGGAATATCGACGCCAAATGCGTCGGTATGCTGGCGTCGAAAATTTTCGGCGCCTGTAACCCCCATGTACTTTCGCTAGCTGTTGGGTGCTGGTTGCCCTACTATAATTTTTTTACCTATTCATTCCGACGCCATGGCGTCGGAACTTTTCCGCCGGTATTAAGATGATTTGTTGTAGTGCCGTAAGAAATAATATTTTATTTTCCATATATTCCGTCCAACTGAACAATCCGCTTGAGGAGTTTGGGGCCTTTAATTAAGCTCAAACTCTACAAAAACCGGTCCAACAACTAAAATGTAGTTGTTGGAAAATGATAAAACAATTGCCAATATTTGGAAAAAAAATGTCATTTAGCTTGAATGGTACACATATTGCATGGAAAAAAATTGCCAATATTTGGGAAAAAAATGTCAACCCGCTTCAGTACAATATTTCATGGTACACATATTGCACAGTTTAAAATGTTATTTAGCTTGCATGGTAAAAATATTGTACTGAACTGTGTACAAGTTCTATCAAGGCTTGTACAAGAGGAACAACCAGTTTATTATGTGATATATATATTTATATACCGCACATATGATATGCTGGTACGGTGGTACCAATTTCCGATAAATGTCAATTATAACAAGCGGGAAGGTTAAATATTTAAACCAGGGTCCCCTATTCAACGTCTTCTGCCATTGATAAATAGCAAGTTCTATAGGAAAAAGTTTTACTTAGTATGCCTTTGCTTTTCCAATGACAAACAAAGTAAGGAGAATGGATCTCTTGTATTGAATCAGTTGGACCACATGTTCATTGGATTAGTTAGTCCAACTAGTCGAATTGATCTAAATAGAAAATCTAAAAATTGGTTTACCATGAATTGATTTTGAATGGCTCACACTACTAGAAATATAAATTTCACCGACAGCTTCGCCTGTTGCTGAACCGCCAGTGATGCGTATCACTAACGACAAATACCATCACAATAATTCGTCGCAGAAGTGTGCACCACTAATATGTTGCATGCAACAGCCGACGAGACTATCGCAAATAACTTAGTGTCGGTCACTAGAGCCGTCACGTACTGATATGTAATCATCAGCGACCCGCTAGACCCGTCGCTGATACGTTATCATCAACTACCGTAGCAACCGTTGGTAATGCGTCACTGAACAAGCCTCACTTACCCGTAGCTAAAGATTATCAGCAACCATGGTAACCCATACTGCCCAGGCCATCAATCATTTTACGATACGCTTTCAACAATGACTTACTGAACGTAAAAAAAATAAAAAATAAAAAATAAAAAATTCTTGTTTACATCGATTTATACACAAATCAAATACACAAAATTTGAATTTAAAACATCACACCATACACAAAATATGAATCAATTTATACATAAATATTATATATATCGTCAGATATAATCAAAATACAAGAATCAAGCCAAAAATGTAGGCCATGCATCAAGTATTAAAATTAAACTATATAAAGTAAATTCAAGTATCAAGTATATCTAGTATCAAATGTAATCAACTAAATCAAGTATACTATGTATATATCAAATGTAATCAAAATACACTACAAAAAATGTCACAGATGCGGTGGAGGCTATGGAGGCTCAGACGGCGGAGTCTGGAGTGGCTGGGTCGGGAGTGGTGTCAATTGGGTCGAGGATGACAACTCAGACGCCAGAAGTATCTAAATGCCGGAGTGAGCCGCAATCCGCGTCAGGAGCACTTACATATTCTCCATCATCTATCTTTGATGTGTGAGCTTTGACTCCAGGGCTGCTATCCGGCTCTCATCCCGCGTCCGGGGTGTGGAGATTGCTCATCAACAACAGGCGGGGTTGGTGCCCCAAGTGGCTACAACACGGCTCGCGCATGACCACTGTCTCCAAAATCATAAACACGATCGTGCTCCCAGCCACCTACAACAGCAACCCACACTACCGGGTTAAAGTCACCCTGCAACAATCCTCTGTGCTGAGTGACAGTCCTCGTGTATGTCTCATACACGAGTTTGTTTTTTTGTTTCATAATTTTTCTTAACTACATATATAAATTATAAATAAAAATTGCGCAAACTAAGTATACTTACCACGATGATCGCGACCCTCATGTCAACGTACTCCCCTATCCAATGTCGCCGACAATGAGTTCACTTGATTACTAATTAGCAAAAATTAGTATTCAACCCATTTTTGAGTTATTGGTCAAAGTTCGGATGATCCTCGGTCGACCGAACATCGATCGGAATGTTAGTGGAAATTCTAGTTGATGGCAAATGGCCACACTATTGGGGGAGGGTGAATAGTATGTTTAATAATTTTACCCTAATGCTGATTTTAATCGTTTCTTGAATACCTTAGGCAATTCAGAAGTTAAGATAATTGCGTGGGGAAGAAAATGATAAGAGCAACACAAAAAGGCAATGCTAACACAAGCATTTATAGGTTCGGGACCCTTTCCTACTCCACTACCTAATTAAGCACCCCGCTTAGGATTTCAAACCTAAATTCACTAGATATTAAAATTCCTTTACAATGAGAACTTCTCAATGAAAAGTCTCCGCCTTCTCCCTTAAGGCACTTTCCCACCTCACTATCCTAAGGACTTTAAGCCTAGTTTACAATGGTAGATTTATGCCTTTACACCAAGGCAACCACTCAAACTCAACCTATCTAGCAAGCTAAGTTTCCACAAACCTTAAATTGAATGAAAAAGAACAATAAATATAATTTAAATGGAGCAATATATAAGAACACACATACTTAGCTCCAAACAAGTAGTCCTAGCTCTTATTGATGCCTCAAGATGATGAATCAATCAAGTGTAATGCTCAATCAAGAATAAAGTTGTCAAAAACTAAGGTTTGAGAGAAACTAGCTCAAACATAGCTTTGTAATATCAAAGGATGGCTCAAGGAACTCTAGGGGGAGTGTGGAAGGCAAGGAACCCAAGTATATATAGAAAATAAGGGTTAAAAATTAGGTTCAACCGCACTCAACGGCTCAAAAAAGAGCCATTGGTGATTTTTATCGATCTTGGGATGATCTTGGGTCGATCGAACATCAGCCCAAATTCGTTCGAAATTCAACATTTCGGCCATTTTCAATTTTTTAAAGCCTTTTTAGCATTTCAGGTTTTCGGGTATCGATTTTGAGTTTTGGTGGTTTCTTTTGTATCATAAAGAGGATATACAAGAATTCTAAATACCCTAAATCTATACTCTAACTTTCTAACGAATTTTGAGCATCGACGAACGTCCTTCTGATTTTTGCCGATTTCGTCATTTTTTTGATCGCAAATGTTGTGCACAATCCAACTTGGAATATGAAATTATTAATTAATGAAAATATAAGTTCAATATTTATTATCATCAAAATCGAGATTAAGACCAAGGTTGAAAACCTTAGGCCAACACGAGTAGCTTTTCGGTCGATGATCGACCAAAATGCCCAATAGATCTTTTTAGATACGTTGAATGGCTATAAACCACCCCATACCTCCTCCACCACTATAAAAGGTCATGTTTTCAGGTGGTTGAGGCTCATCATTGTTCATTGCTCAATTCTACAAGTCTTGATGCTTTAAAGAGTGATTCCAAAGTGTAAAATCCTATTTCTCATCTCTCAAATGTTGGCCTTCACACTTCAAGCCTTTCAAGCCAAAGTTCATCATCGTCTTGAGGCATTGGAGTGCCAGGAGGCTGTTGGAAGGAGCTCATTCAAGTTTGATTTAATTTTATAGATCCTTTAATTGTTGTTCATTTACTCATACTTGTGCTCAAATTGATTATGTTTGCATTTTTCAGCAACTCAACTCAAACTAGTTCATAATTGCCTCATTGCTCACGTAAATCGAAAAGAATCGAATTGAACGTAGAAATGAGTTTACACACTATTCACCCTCTCTAGTGTGAATACTTCACTTACATTTGGTATCAAAGCTTGGTAGTAGGACTAGATTTAACCATCTACCCTACTAATCAAAATGATCGCCGAATCCACATTAGCCCAATGGACCTCTACCCATGCCCCTTCACTCTTTGATAGCAACAACTATGCCTCTTGGAAGATTATAATGAATATCTTCCTTCAATCCCAAGGATTGGAAGTGTGGAGAATGATTCAAGTGGACTATAAGCAACCCACTAAAATGGATGAGTGGAACCAAGATGAGATGAAACTCTTTAATGCTAATGCCAAGGTCATGAATGCTTTGCATTGTGGTCTTTCAATTAATGTGTTTAATGAGATTTTCACATATAAGTCCGCTTTTGAAATTTGCAATGTCTTAAAGACTACACATGAGGGTACTTCCCAAGTTAAGGAATCCAAGATTAATCTACTCATGCATTATTTTGAAATGTTTAGAATGCTTACATATGAAACCATTGATGAAATGTATGCTAGATTTCAAAATATTACTAATGGTTTATGTAATCTTGATAAAGACATTAGAGAATAGGAGGAGGTAAGGAAGCTCCTCCAATCTCTTCCCAAAGCATGGGCGCCAAAGGTGATCGCCATCACGAAAGCCAAGTACTTGGCAACCATGAAGATCACTGAACTCATTAGATCTCTAATGACTCATGAGATCCACACGAGGGCACACAAGGTGGAAGATGCCTCCAATGGCAAGAGCATTGCCTTAAAAACATCACACCGGGAAGAAAAAACCGCTTCATCGGAAGAGGATCTTGAAGAACATGAAGAGATGACCATGAGTGCAAGAAAATTCATGAGGTAAATGAAGGGTGGCATGAGGAGAAGCAAGGGGGTTACACTTGCTTTAATTGCAACAAGTCGGGACACTTGAGAAAGGATTGCCCCCAACTCAAGATGACTTCAACCTCCTCTCCCTACAAGAGGACAAGACCAAGAAGAAAAAGAAGACTTTGATGGATTCATGAGATGAGAGTGAGTCATCGTCAAGTGAGGAGGACACAAAGAATGAGAAAGTGAACCTTTGCCTCATGGCAAATGACGATGACATAATTTTTACTTTTGGTGACTTTCCTTATACACAACAAGAATTAGAATTAGAGTTTGAGCAAATGCATGATGCCGTTAGAAAAAGGTTTAAAGAATTAAAAATGGAAAACAAATCCGTAGAGGAAGAAAATGATGATTTACTACTTTGATGCAATAGTTTTAAAAGGGAGGTAGAAACTTAACTAATGTCAAAGTTTGCTTAGAAAAGGAAAATAATGACCTACAAAATGCAAATGATAAATTAGAAAATGAAAACACGTTTCTTGTGCACACAAGTAGAACATTTAAATGATATCATGCTTTCTTTGAAAAAAAAATTATGTATTCCGAATCTGAAAATGATCGATAGCACTTCAAAAATCCATGCCAAAGATAGATCATGCTAAAAATACTAGGAGAACTTCACATGCTTATTCACATTTCCATGCACATTCCCATAGCTCCACCAAGTTTAATGTTTATTGCTTGCTTTTGTTGTGGAATCTATGGTCATATGGTTGGAAATTGTGCACTTAAGAGTACACTGAAAAGAAAAGAACATCAAACTCCCAAGTAGTTGAACACAGATGCAATTACATGACACAAAAAGGACTCGACCCTACGACTGCGACACAAGGGATGACTCGCCGAGCTTGCATCGCTAGCCGTCTATTGTAGATACTCACGTACCTCTACTCAGAACTTGCACACACAAACAGGAGGGCATGAGTTTTCAGAACTTAGTGAGTGGCTAAAGCTGAGTCCTCTCAGGAAAGACAATATATCACCAAAATCAATATGGTAAGTAGGTAAAGTATTCATGATATACAAATCAAACCTTAACTCATCAGAGTACTACATCGGATATGAACATAATATAACAAAACATGTTCTCACAAGTACCTATATATATAAACCATGTTACATAGCCCCTCTAAATGCAGCTCGTAGTGACTGGACATGCACTTTAGCTGCTATCATGTAGCTCCTCAAGCTGACGCTAGCTACTAACATGTAGCCCCTCCAGTCGTCGCAAGTCGCTACCACGTAGCCCCTCTAGCTGTAGCCCGAACTACTTGGTCCCACAAGCTAGCCGCTACCATCTTATCCTCATAGCCCCTCTAGCCGTCGCTAGCCGCTACCACATAGCCCCTATAGCTGACGCTAGCTGCTACCATCTCATCCTCGTAGCCCATCTAGTCATCGCTCTACCACGTAGCCCGTATAGTCGATGCTAGCCACTACTATCTCATCCTAATAGCTCCTCTAGTCGTTGCTAGCTGCTACCACAAAGCCCCTCTAGTCGATGCTAGCTGCTACCCGAATGGTTGGGAACACCCTCCAACCAAAGCATATCCATAATCTCTTCATATAACCGGTGTATGGTGCAAAAATAATATCACATACATGCACCAACAAATACATATCGCACCAACATAATATACAACCATACAGGCTCCCATCAATCACGCATATTCGTCAATCACATATATATACTTCGACAATTTAAACATGACATGATATGCATAGAAATCATAAAGAAACAGCCCCCCTTGGGGCCCCAACAACAATCATAGAGACAATTTATCAAATTATTTGACTTAGCAGCCAAAACAGTGCCTAATAGTCAAATATCAGCCTATTGCCTTGAATGAGGCACTATATCGAACACTTTGAGGGTAGCTCAACCCTTACTACCCTACCCATCTCATGGCAGCACTTATTAAGGGTAAACTCAGTTTGGGGACATCAAGGATCGTAGCCCGCACAACCCATTATCCGGGTTATGACCAAAGGTATGATCAATCTTAGTTGTCAAGTAGTTAGACTAAAATTGCAGATTACACAGATTACACATAGCCATATTGTCAAGCATGAATACCCCTTAAATTCCAATTTATTCTTCGCTAAAAATAGATACCGAGATTGACCATATATCCCACACGTCATCCTCGAAGTTCTACTTGACTCGAACAACGATTCACCCTCAAAACACCATGTCAAATTTACCTACACAAATTTAGAACAGTCACGAGCATTTCTAGACCGGCCACCCAATTCACCTCCAAACCTTGAGATATTGTCCTAAGGGTCGGCCTACTCAACCCTTGGGGTATGATTTAATCGTGCACATGGTGTTGAGGCATTTCGTTGAACACCTTATGGGCACTTCACCTAGCTGCACCTCCCTCTCTACTAACACCATGGATTCATGTCATTTTCCTCAAACTATGACCACCTCCGACTACCCTACATAATCACCATCACTTAGGGCCAAATGCCCTACAAGATTTCTCCTCTACTAGGGTCGCATACTCCAAAACTCCAAACCAAAGCAAGGAAAGATGCATAGATTCATCACAACAACTATGATTACAAAAAATCTCAGATTTCTACTCGAATTTCAAGCAAGAAGGGGCTGCCCTAAGGAGAGGCAATGCCCTAAGGGTTAATGCCACTCACCTAGATTGAAATTCCCATCAAAACCTAAGCAAGGACTTCGACGATCTCCGACGAACAATGATCTCTTGTGTCAGATCTTGTTCTCCAAAATGTCACCCCGTCCCAAGGAAGAATTTAGTCTACGAGCATTGAGAAATTTAGTCCACACAACCCCCTCATCCTCGCTACGACCGAGGGTTCAAACCATTCTGGGAAAGCATGATTTTAAACCACTAAAGTGCAAATTTTCAAATTTGACGACCTCTACACTTAGCCATTATTTAAAGCATGATCACTACCTAAATTTTTAAACTTTTCTCAGTCATAACTAGACATCGAGTCTGACTACACATCCCACCATTCTTCCCCCAAGTCCTATATAAAGTTAGTGAGAGCTCGACCTCTACACATCATGTCAAGTCACTCAAAAAGGTTAGGACAGCCGTGTACACTCTTATGCCAGACATTCAATCCATTGTTCAAACTTCACATTTCATCCCTAAGGGTCGGCTAATTCAACCAAATTCGTCAATTAACACAGAATTTTAGTATGCCCATCTCATTGGGGCATTTCACCAAACACTTGGTGGGCTGTCCAAACTGCGCCCAACCAAGGCCGAGTGGCAGCTCCTAAGAGGGTAAAATTTTAGCTCACAATGTCGGAGGAAATCGCGCCACTCGCGCCCTCCAACCAAAACACGAGTTTGAGAACTCAACACCACACCAACCCCAAGAGATTTGCAGCCGCATGGTTGCACTCATTCAGTCATAACAATCCCTATAGCTGGCCACGAAATTGAGTGAGAATTCGACCAAGAATCGAACCTACAACTACCTTGAATAATCACAAGATGAACAACAAAAACCAGAAGCAAATCATTCATAAGCACCACCAAAACTCAGTCACAATCGCGCATAAACCTGTCAGAAAATTTTAGCACGAATTCACCGGGAACTTGGCCTTCAACATCTTGATTGAATGCGAGATGAAATGACATCAAACCAGAAATCAGACATCCCCGGTCACCTTGGTAATTTTGGCCAAAACAGCCCTTACTTTGAATACGAAAAATTCAGCAAAATCCACCAACAATTGGTGAGAAATGACAATGAAAACTTGCGTGAAAATAATTAAATTCGAAACCAAAATCATTGTCAACAAAGGCAACATATTCGGCCAAAAACCAATCTTAAATTTCTGCCCTACAAGGCCGAATCCCTAAGGGAGAAAATTAAACACCAATGAGCCATAACCCATGATATTTCACACCCAAAAGCAGGAAAATTCCAAAATTTGCACAAATAAGCTAACCAGGACATCTCTGGTCATCCCTATGGTGGCAAACCACAAAGGTGCTGCTGGCCAAGCCATTCACCTCCAAGGAAGAAATCACTTAGACCCTACGTCGAGACTCCGACGAACCACCATCAGAACACCGCCTCCTTCTCTCGACTTGCTGTGCACGCGGCTCTCTTGAGGTGTGCGTGCATTGGTGTCCCAGCCGGCCCTTTAGAGATGATGAGCATATAAATATAAATCTGTCTCTCAAGGTGCAAAAGACAAGTATGCCCCAAACTAAAAATAACTCAAGTTTGCCTCCTAAATGAGTCCGAAACTCGCTCAAATCACACCAAACGACTCATGAAACCTGACTCGTTCAAACATGCCTAAATTAAACTAATTTACTTAATTAATTATGCGCGCGAATCTTACTTCAGACCACAATCTATCCAACTCGCTTCGACACGCAACCCGAGTCTCCTACTGAAACCAAAATTAAAACACAGGCATTACAATCCCCCCTTATTAAAATTTCGTCATCAAATTTTAGGATAAGCTAAGAGACTCACCAAATCACAGAACATGTATTGGAGCTAGTTGCGCATATCTCTCTCCACCCTCTAGGTGGACTCCTACCCCCGAGTGGTGCGTAGTTGAGCTGGGGCTATGCCAACTCAATTGTTCGACTCCTAACCTCTGCCATACAGGGCACCACAATTCTATCTCTGAATCTCAGGACATCCTCACTGTCCACTCTGAACCCATCATCAGCCTCTCATCTCTCTGCTGAGTCTCTAGTCAGAGTACAAAAGACATCCTCACTCAAAGCTAGCCCGAGCAAATCTTACAAAGTGAACTAAACTCGCAAGTGCGCCACCACGCAGCCCGAGTCATACATTGACAATATTACTCTATCGTTTAGACAACAACGAGCTTCCTTGCCAAGGGCCCAATGTCAGACTCCCCCGCAACTTCCTAATCAAGGTGTCGACCACATCGTTTGCCTTTCCTAGGTGGTACATAATCTTTTGTGTCGTAGATTTAGGTCTTTCCATATCAGCAGATACTAAAGGCTCTTATGATCAGTATAAATCTCACAAGCATACTCCCTAGCAGGGTTCACCTAAACTCTAATAGGGAAAACACAGACAACCGACGTCTCCTCGACTTTCTTGGCCTCCTCCGCATGTACAGTCACGAAGGCTAGATATATCTGGCAGCCTTAGTCGAGTAATTCATAGGCTCTAAGGACAAATATGATCATCAAGATATCACCCTTTCCTTCTCCCCTTAGAAGGTATTTTGTGGCAGCTCGTGCTTACTGAGGATAACAGCCTTCGCCCCATCGTCCACCGAGGCATGCTACGTGGACAACCAATCTATCACCAGAAACACAATCTACCCAAGTGACTGTAACAAATTCAGACTCTACAGTTGTCTACACACTAGCACCCCTCACAATCTCGGGGAACCCTCTCCGTCAGGAGAGTATCGCCCGTAGGCGCTGAGACCACCAAGGGTGCCTTAAGAATCTGCGGTCCATGGTTCTCACAACTAGCGGAACCGACTCTACAACCATCAGAACTACCGGTGTTGGGAAAATTGGCGGCTCTGTTGTCCCTAGTACCTCAGCTCTCACTCACGTTAGAGCTCCTCAACCAGTTCCTCGACCAAAGCCTCAAGCAGGGCTATCCTCGGATCCTGCCACCAACCTTTAGCCCTAAGGCCATGATCTCTTCGTCAAATCGCGAGGTTGCTTCCAACCTCGCTCGATGTAGTGTAACTACATGTTTCCATCGTCTGAGAACAATATAGTGTTGGCCCAAGGGTTGCCCGTAGGCTTCGATCTCTATTTTGATGATAACAAACATGAAACTAATATATTTGTGAAGTTTTTGAGTTCGGGTTGAGGTTACAATACGCGCGCAAAGTTCATTTAGAGAAATACAAAAATCGCTTTTGGCTTCGAAAACGAGCGAGTAGAAAATCTAGAGTTAGGATTAGATTTTATGTAATATTTCTCTAAGAATTTTATTCCAAGCCAATTTGTAACGTTATACAAGTCAAAATTTGGTAACGGAACCCAGAGACGAAGTGCGCAAGAAGATGGCTGAAAAAAATAGCCTCAGCCCAGATTTGGATGATCGCCGGGTCGACTGGCAAAAGCAAAATACTGGCAATAAGCAGCAGCTCAGCATTCAGTCGATCGCCCGAAGCCGTAAAAGAACAGAGGGAATTCGGTCGACCAGTCACGTCGACCAAATGTGGCCAGAAAGTGGCAGTAGGCCTGCGGTCGCTGGGCGATCGATCAGTCGATCGACCGACGATCGTTTGACAAGCGACCGAACGACGTCCAACGAGCAAAAAAATGCCCGTTGGAGTGAACTACCGTGTGAGGGGTTATAAATACTCCTCACCTACCTCTCTTAATCCCTCTTAACAACTCTTAAAAGCTTCGTAAGTGTGATTTGAGCCTTCTAAAGTTGATTTGCTTGCGCTTGCTTCTCCGATCGACGATTTCTCTCAATCGCTCATCTTCCCTCGACTCCGGCTTCGATTCGACCTCATCGTCTTGTGGAGTTGGAGGCGTTGAAGGCTTGGAAAGGAGTTCTTTGTCGTGGTTTATTCTTTAGCTCATTTATTATAATTTTACATGTTATTTGAACTTGATTCTTCATTGTAAGCTTGTTAGGTGTGCTAGGTTAAACACCTTAGAATTTCCTTTGTAGAATTATATTTTTGCCCAGGTGAATAGGTTTGAGGTGTTCTCAAAGGGTTGAGAAGCGAATCATCGGTTGTATTCAAAGAGAAACACAAAGTCTATAAAGGATTTGGTAAAAACATTGGTGTGGAGCCAAGCAGGGGTGAGCATTGGGCGGGTCGGGTTTTGACCCGACCCGATTAACCCGAACCCAAAATTTTAGGGTATTTTTCAATCCGACCCTACCCAAAATTTAATTCAAGGCCTGACCCGATTAACCCGAAAAAATCGGGGCTCGACCTGAATTACCCAATTAACCCACCCCTAGTAGAGAGAGAGCGAGCTATTTCATGGAAGAGAACAGGGACGAGAAGCTGATCATCGCCGTCGACCTCCAGATCGCGAAGTCGCTGGGCGGGATCGAGGATATGACCGATGACATCCTCCAAGTCTTCTCCGCCTTCGACAGTCGCTTCTCCCTCGACAAGCTCTCATCCGACTGCCCAAAGGCAGAGAAGCAGCGACAGAAGCTCCTGCCAACGTCCGTGAGGTGCACGACACTTGGCCGTAGCTGGATCGCACCATCCGCACCCTCGATCGCAGGATTTCGTGCTTCATCGCGTCCGACTAGCTCATCTGGTCGATGCTGTAGCCTTCCTTGAGTGTGTTGATGACCTTGTCGCCACCATCCACGACCTCAACTCTCTTGTTTCCCCTGCCGACAAGCCCCTCCTCGACCGAGCCGAGGACCTCCTCCATCTTAAACGGGTTGGGTCAGGTTAAACAAGGTTTTCACTCGAACCCAACTCGACCCGAAAAAGCATACGAAATTTATAAAAATACAACCCGACCCGACCCGTAAAAGCATACGAAATTTATAAAAATACAACCCGACCCGATCCATTAACCCGAATTGAATTTTTGGGTCGGGTTTTTTGGGCCGGTTCGGGTTTTGCTCACCCCTAGAGCCAAGGTAGTGGAGTAGGCGGTTGGTCGAACCACTATAATTACTTGTCTTTGCATTGCTTATTTGATTGTGGTTATTTGCTAATTATTACTCATCAAGCATCGTAATGTAGTGGCATGTTGACTTGGTTGCATCTGGAATCGAATCAAACAAAATCGAATTTAACGTAGTTTTAACCCAATGCTATTCAACCCCCCCTTCTAGGTTGGGTATTTGTTCAACATTTGATATCAGAGCAAGGTTGTATGATTAAATTTAATCATCTACCCTATAATTTAGAATGTCCAACGATATCCAACTAGCTCAAAGGTCCTCTACTCATACTCCACCACTATTTGATGGAAACAACTATGCCTATTGGAAAATTCGTATGAATAGCTTCCTTCAATCACTTGGCATGGATGTATGGATGATGTTCCAAGTAGAGTATAAGCAACCCACTAAGGACATGGATGAGTAGAGTCCGAAAGAAATTAGACTCTTTAATGCAAATGCCAAGGCCATCAATGCACTATATTGTGGCCCATCTATTAATGAGTTTAATAGAATTTCTACTTGTATGTCGGCCTATGAACTTTGGAGTGTCATAGGGACCACACATGAAGGTACCTCACAAGTTAAGGAATCTAAGATAAACCTCCTCATGCATGATTATGAAATATTTAAAATGCTATCGCATGAATTAATTGATTCCATGTATGCTAGATTTCAAAATATTACAAATGTCTTAGTTAACCTTGGTAGAGACATCAAGGAAGAGGAGAAGGTAATTAAGGAAGCTCCTCCGCTCTCTTCCTAAAGCTTGGGAACCAAAAGTGATTGCAATCATGGAAGCAAAGGACTTGGGGACATTGAAGCTCACCAAGCTTATTGGGTCTCTCATGACACATGAGACTCATATGAAGCAATACAAGGAGGAAGATGCCCCCAAAGGCAAGATCATTTCCTTAAAAGCATCACACCGGATTGAAGAACCTCTATCATCCGAGGAGGAGATGGACGACTTTGAAGAAATGACAATGATGACAAGTAGGTTCATGAACTTCATGAGGGGAGTTATGTATGAGAAAAGGCAAAGGAGGTTACACATGCTTCAATTGCAACAAAATCGAGCACCTAAGAAAGGATTTCCCACTCCTCAAGATGGGTTCCACCTCCTACCCAACAAGAAGGACAAGTACAAGAAGAAAAAGAAGGCGATGATGGCTTCATGGGATGAGAGTGAAACCTCATCAAGTGAAGAGGAGATCAAGAGTGAGAAGGCAAACCTTTGCCTCATGGCAAATGACAATGAGGTAAAATTTATTTTTGGCGATCTTTCATTTATGCAAGAAGAGCAAGAAAATGAGTTTGGTCAAATGCATGATGAGTTCAATGCTATTAGGAAAAAGTTTAAAGAACTTAAAAAGGATAATAAATCTTTAGAGCTTGAAAATGATAAATTAATACTTTCATGCAACGCCCTAAGGAAAGAAGTAGATACTCTTAAGGAAGAAAAATATACCTTAGATAATGTCAAGAAAAACTTAGAAAATGAAAACAAAAAATTAGAAAATGAAAATAAGTTCCTAAGTGATCAAGTAAAATACTTGAATGATAGCATGCTTAACTTAAAAAAGGAATTATACATGCTAAATGAGAAAATGACAACCTTACAAAATGTCATGCTTAAGGTTGTAAATGCTAGAAAAACCACAAACAATCATGCTCATGCACACTTCCTTGCCCATACACATAGCACAAGAAAATTTAATGGAAGTTGCTTTTCATGTGGTATTTTTGGCCATATGGCTAGAGATTGTGCACTTAAAAGGAATCCCCATGCTAGATTCACTTGAGTTCCTAAGATGACTAATACTCAAGGACCCAAAAATATTTGGGTACCTAAAATTGTCTCTTCTCCTTTTGTAGATGGAGAAGCATCATCAAGCAAGTAGAAGCACATGAATTTTGGATAACGGTTGCTCAATATACATGACATGTGATATTAATCTTTTTGCAATCCTATCAAGCAAGGATGATGGACATGTGACCTTTGGAGACAATGCCAATGGTAAGATTGTTGGCATTGGTGATATAGGTATACTTTCCTACCCATGCATTAAAAATGTCTTACTAGTTGATGGGTTAAAACATAATTTGATTAGTATATCTCAATTATCTGATAATGGTTATGTAGTTATTTTTGAAGCATCTAAACGCATCATTAGAAGTGCACCATTTAATGATATTGTGTTTATTGGAAATAGACAATAAAATGTATACACACTAGTTTTAAATGTTTTGCCTAATCCTCATGTTAGATACTTAGTTGTCATGAAAAATGATTCTTGGTTGTGGCATAGAAGGCTAGGACATGCTAGCATGAGTCTCATCCAAGAAATAACAAAAAAGGACTTAGTTAAAGGTATACCTAAGATAAAATTTGAAAAGGACAAATTTTGTGATGTAACCTAATATGGAAAAAAGTTAGGTCATCGATCATTTCATAGCATTAATCAAGTTAGTACATCTAGAATACTAGAATTTGTGCACATGAATATCTTTGGTCCTTGTGATGTGGCAAGTCTAGGTGGAAAATTAATTATATTGCTATGTTTTAGTTGATGATTTCTCGAGATTTACATGGGTTTTCTTCTTAGCTAAGAAAAATAAAACTTTTGATTCCTTTAAAAAATTTGCTAGGAGAGTCATAAATGAAAAATGAATTTCGATTTTGAAAATTAGAAGTGACAATGGAGGAGAATTTAAAAATAAAAATTTTGTTGGTGAAATGGCCACACTAGAGGGGGGGGGTGAATAGTGTGTTTACTAATATTTTTGCCTAATTCTGATTTTAATCGTTTACTTGATTACTTAGGCAATTAACAAATTGAATAACAAGCGGAAGCAAAGTAAATATGCTAATTAAGCAAACACAAGTAGAAGTAATGCAAACACGGTGATTTATAGTGGTTCGACCCCACTGTCTAAGCACCCCGCTTAGAATTTTCAAACTAAATTTTACAAGATTAATTGTTTCCCTTACAAAGAGGATTTTACACCGAAAAGTCTCCGCTCTCAAACCGAAGGCATTTCCACACCCGGAAGTACACTACTGGAATAACAAGCATCAACAATGGCTCCAACCGTTGTTGAAAGCCATCAGCAACGGTGTGCAACAGCCCGACCCGTTGCAAAGCAGTCGTGGCAGAAAAGCGCGTTGCTGATAAGTTAGCAATGGATCAGCAACAACCGCAACGACCTTTGCTAATAACATTATCAACAACGATTTTGCCACGACTGCAGGGTCGTTGTAGATATGTATATCAGCAACGACCCGGTTGCCGTGGCAAGGCCATTAGTGAAAGCCCGTTGCTAAGCCATTGTTGTAGGTCATTAGCAACGACTTTGAGGTTGCGGCCCAAAACATACGGTACACTTTCAGTAACGGCTTTCCCACGGACAGCCTTGGGAAAGCCGTTGCTGATGATGTTAACCTGTAACTGAAAAGTTTTAAAATTTCTAATTTCCATTAATACATTGATACATTTAACCTGATACATAACTCATACACCCATACACACATCCATTCACATACACATCACAGATACACCCAGATATACATCAAAATAATTATACTTATATTTATAATTATCCACAATCATATAAAAATTATTCAAATTCAAAACTATCTTATCAATATCCAAACAAAACAAGTCAATCAAGTAGTATCCAAATAACAAAGTCAATATCCAAACAAAATAATAATCCTCACGACGACGGTGGAGGAAGGTCTGGATCATAATATAGCGGGGGTCTGGAGTGCTTGGGTGTACACCGGCGTGGACTGGCTCGAGGATGATGGATCTGATGATGCCGAAGGGATGCCTACTTCGGTATGAGCTGAGATATTACGTAGCATAGCATGCATCTCCACCATAATCTGACTCTGACACTCCATCATCTCACTCTGACGCGCGATCGTCTCCTCCAGTGTCCTTATCCTGCTGCTCTGATCATAATTAGTCCTGGAGGTGGACGGTCGCTCACCAGCGATCGGAGGGGTCGGTGCCCCAAGTGGCTTGAGCACAGCTCGTGCATGACCACTGTCTACAAAGACATATACGCAGTCATGGTCCCAACCACCTACAGCCTCGATCCACGCTCATGCGTCAAAGTCCTCGGGGGTGCCCTCGCGCTGCATCATCGTCTGAGTGTAGGTCTCCTACTCGAGTTTGATTTTTTGTTTCATATTTTTCCTAAAACTTAAATTCTAAATAAATAATGAATACTTACCATAATGATTGCAGCACGGGTGTCGATGTACTCCCCCGTCCCATGTCCTCGACTATGAGTCCGCTCAAACACCTCCATCGGGGAGGGTCGCTGGACAGTCCCGTCGTCCATCACTGTTGTCTATATTTATAAAACAAATATATTATTTATTACACAGAGTAACAAATAAAATATATAATTGAATTTAAGGTATAATACTTACCATACGATGACCGTGCACTACAAATGATATTGAGCCGCCGGTGTGACATGCTCCTCCCCCGGACATGCGATTTCTAGCCGCAGTCATAGAAACCTTCTGCCATCGATCCGTCGACCATAACGCCACGAGCTAGTCTCATATATCCGGAGTAATCCAATCGGGGCCGTATCCCCGAGTCTCCGCGATGTTTGTGGTCCCAGCTCGGGCCATCGCCTGGGACCACGCCTGCCCCAACTGGCTGTTGTACCTCTGTTGGGAAATAGCCTCCCAAGCAGTGTAAATAAAGGACCTCTGGTCCTCAGCCCATATATAGCGAGCCTACAAAATAATAATATCAGTACCAATATTAATCATCATGTATAAAATTTTTTGCACAAATGTTTCTAAAAACATACTTAATTCAGTCAACGGACCCCAAATATTATCAGGTAGAAGATCTCGAAATGCGATAGAAAGCAATCTCTGCATGAATACATGACAACTGTGGCTCTTCATCCCTGATATTTTGCAATCATTGACGTTCACACATTGAGATAAGTTTGAGGCATATTCATAGGGTAATCTGAGTTCTTTTATCCATTGACAAACATCTTTGATCTGTTGTTTATTTAACACATACGGGGTCTTCGACTTCAGATATCATCCGTTGATCTCTTGTAACTCCAACTCCGGCCTCTTATAAAGTATTTTTATATCATGTCGGGCCTTGACATTATCTTTCGTTTTTCTAGAAACATCCATCAAAGTGTTGAAAATATTATCAAACACATTTTTTTCAATGTGCATAACATCCAAATTATACCGAATCAGTAATGAACTACAATACGACAATTCCCAAAATATACTTTTTTTCACCCAGTTATGTGTTTGACCAAAGCCCGACACTCTTTCATTCCGACCAAACACTATCTGTGGAAGTGCTGAAACACGTGCTAACATTTGTTCACTAGACAACATCGGTGGTCGCTCATCTCTTTCGACTCTGCCATTAGTAAATTTATTACGATTCCTTCGATACTGATGGTTAGCCGGTAGGAATCGACGATGACAATCAAAGAATGAGATTTTTCATCTGTTCTGAAGACTGAATGATTTAGAGTGTTCCATACAATACAGACAAGAGAGTCGGCCGTGAGTGGTCCAACCATACAACATGCCATAGGCCGGGAAATCATTGATTATCCACAAGACCGCAGCCATTAAATTGAAATTTTGCTTCTGGTGACAATCATAAGTGACAGCTCCCCCAGTCCACAATATTTTCAATTCATCTATCAAGGGTCTGTGAAACACGTCAATTTCTTTTCGCGGACCCTTAGGACCTGGAATAATCATCGAAAGATAAATAAATTCATCTTTCATACACATTGACGGTGGAAAATTATAAACTGTTAGCAACACTGACTAAACTGAATAAGGAGTTGCAGAATGACCAAACGGATTAAAACCATCTGTGCATAATCCCAATATGATATTTCTAGTATCCCTAGCAAATGAAGGATAACATCTATCCAAATATTTCCATGCTTCACTGTTGGATGGATGAGTCATTACTGTATCGTCAGGACTTCTTGCATGCCAACTCATGTAGGGGGCCGTCTTTTTCGACATGAATAATCTTTGAAGCCTCGGTGTCAGTGGAAAATACCGAAGCATCTTAAACGGAATATTTTTCTATCGGACCAATTTCTTCTCCTTATAACGAGGATGTTCACATACATGACATTTATCCAACTGCGCATTTTTTTATAATATAAAATGTAATTATTTTGGCACGCATGTATTTTTTCGTACCCATGCCCTAATTTTCTCATCAACTTTTTAGTCTTATAAAAAGTTGGCTCAAACTTGTTTAGGAGTTGATATTACAATTGATCAAACGCAATCCCCGCTGATATTACAATCGACCTTGATGTTCAGGAGTTGCGTCATTGCCGAAAATCTAGTGTATTTAGTACAATTCTCATACAAAGGTTCATCAACAGCTTTCAACATCTCATAAAATTCTGCGGCTTCTTTATTCGACTATTCAATCTCTACCGCAAGTTGTAATTCTGATGGCAATTATGTGACATCAACACCTGTAGTATTTGGTGGCACTGTCGTCTCAGTAACTAGCTGATGGACATTATCGTTCAGTTAGAATTGACCCCCAAGACTATCAAGTATTATAGTTCTATATGGATTAGATGGACTGGATAAATAAACACCATGTGTCTGAACGACAGGATTGCTCGACGTCCCGACTTCACGTGACTCCCCGTGACAAGTCCATATAAAATATCTTGGTGCAAATCTTTTGCTATACAGATGCAGAGTGACAGTTTCCCGATCCATAAATCCCGCATTCAAGCAAATGCGGCACTGACATCAGATTTTATCATCGACGCTAACGAATTTCCGATTCGAATAGGCAAAATTTAGGAAGTAAGTTACGCCTAATCAAAACCCATTCGTTAAAGCTCCACGATCAAGACGTCGGTACATCCAACTTCGATCGCCCGACATGATTCTGTTAATCAATGACAATTTCTTTAGTTAATGCCTTTAGGTGAGATAGTCCTATTCCATTCGGGATTCATGTTATTCATATTGCACTATGTATTTCTTTTAACCTCTAACTTCATTCTAAATTTCACAATCATCTCCCTACAGTTCCCCGAATACGCATATCATCTGGGCGCGTATCGGAGAACAAGAGAAATACAATTGCCAAAATCTAAGAATTAATGAGTTAACGGTTAAAAGAAAAAACTAAGTGCAATACAAATAACCATGTTCCCAAATTATCCAATCAGGTACAATTCAAGGGTTGTACGTCGTATAAAAGATCATCTACTTCTTTTACACGAACATACAACCCCCAAACAGATTTAAGATTTGTGCTAAATCATATCCGACTCGTCGATGCGTATGTGAAACATATCAACTTGTCAGATGGATGATTATTTGCTAAATATTTCGATGCCAGTTCGAGTGCACAGTGGACAATTTCGGCGCGAGTCCGAAGTGGACGATTCTAATTAATCTAAATCTAAAGATTAAAAATAAAAATAATCTAAATTAACCTAAATATTTAATTAATCTAAACATTTAAGATTTAATTAATATAAATATGTAAATTCACCATAAAACCATTTAATTAATCTAGAATTAGGATTTAATAAAAGAAAAAAAATAGGGTTAAAAAAAAACCCTATTTTCGACGCCGGAGTCCTGTGGACTCTGGCGCTAACGTCGAGTGTCCGACATATGTCGGACACTGGACAATGCTCCGGCCGCCAATCACCGACCGAAACCCTAAATAAATAGAGAGGGGGTGTGTTACCTGGAGCAGGCAACGACAGCGGCGAGTGGCGTTGGTGGACGACGACGGCGGGCAGGTGGAGATCGCCGGCGGTAGAAGAAAGGAAGGAGGAAGGGGTGGGCGCGATCGATCGACTTAAATAAACTTATCAGCAACGACTATCTTATTCGTTAGAAAGCCATTGCTGATAAGTAACATCATTAGTAACATCTCACTCGTTCGTTAGAACGCTGTTGATGATAAGTATTTTATTTTCGCGCCGCAAGCGTGCGATCGGCTAAAGAGTGACGGATGCCACAGCCGTAACTAAGCCATTGCTAATGTGAAAATATATCTGCAATGGCTCGAGCGACCATAACAAAGCCGTTGCAGATATATCACATGTACAATGACCGGAGCAGCCCTAAGAACACCGTTGGAAATTGCAACGACTTGCACGACCGTTGATGATAGTCGTTGCTGATCATCACATTTCTAGTAGTGGTATCCCGCCTTCCTACCGAGAGCACTCTCCCACCTCAACCTAAGGGACAACTCAACTAATCCTAGTAAACTAAGTTTACATGGTGGATTTATGCCTTAACACCAAGGCAACCACCAACTCAATTAAACATAACAACCTAGGTTTACACACTTGATATACAATGAAAATAATCAAGAGAATACAATAACAATTGGAACAATATATAAATCAAACTATACTTAGCTCCAAAAGAAACTCTCTAATCCTCTTGATGCATTGAGAAGATGAATCTATGAAGCTTGAAGGCTAAATCAGCAAATGAAGATCAAAACTATGGCTCTTTGCAAAGATGGCACAAGAATTCTTGTAGAGATGCAAGGAGTGGCTCTTTGAGGCTTAGAAGCATCATTAAAAGCTTGGAAGAGAGTTTGGGATGAGTATTTATAACCCCCCAAATGAGATGGCTCATCAACGAGCTAATTTTTGCCCGTTGGCGACGCCCTGTCGCTTGCCGGTTGATCGTTGGTCGATCGACCGAGCGACCGAAGGCATTCTACCCATTCTGGGCATCGATCGGTCGACTGATCAGTCGATCGAAATGCCTTCTGCCCATTTTTTTTTCTTCTGCCAGTCAACAAGTCGGTCGATCGAACCTGGGCAGGGCAGACTGCTTGGATAGGCTATTTTTTCTGCTCGTTTGTTCATTTCTAGGTTCGATCTTCGCTAAGTCTACTTATATAATATTTTCTAACTTCAAGTTAATAACTTTAAAATATAAATGTTATATAAGGATTACCCCCCATTTGGATTCAATAAAAATATCTAAAAAATTAAAATCCTTAAGAATCAAAATCTAACTTTTGGGGTCTAGTATAAATTTCCGAAAAACGGAAATTTTCTAATCTTTCGGGTCAAATATGAATAGGTTAAAGGCTTCCAAAATATATTTAAAAATATCTCGTTATCTAGTTTTTACCTAAGGAACAATTACCGGTATTTTTGGTGCCAAGAAAATATTTAGGTCATATAGTTCTCCAAGGAGCTCCCTAGACTTAGTGAATTTCAGGGCCATTTTTTGATTTTCCGATTTTTCATATTTTGTGGTTCGGGATTGGTTTTTAGGTTTCTTTGAGGATTTACAATTTATCTAGACATGCTAAACTTAGACTCTATCTTTCCGACGAATCCGAGCCCGTCGATTAACATCCTTTCGATTTTTTGATTTCTCTGATATTTTTGATCGAGAACGTTGTGCGCTAACCGATATGGAACCTGAAAGAATTTCTCATTGAAGCATTAGTTCCATATTTGTTATCATCAAAACCGAGATTAAGACCAAGGTAAAAAACCTTAGGCCAACAATTTTTTCTGAATTTTGTGATGAATTAGGTATTGAGCATACATTTTCTTCCCCTAGAACCCCTCAACAAAATGGGGTGGTTGAGAGGAAGAATAAAATCTTACAAGAAATGGCCAGGACCATGCTTTGTGAAAATAATTTAACTAAGTTCTTTTGAGTCGAAACCATAAATACTTCTTGTTATGTTCTTAATCGTGTTTTGTTAAAACCGAAAATCAAGAAAATACCTTATGAGCTTTGGAATGATAAAATCCCAAGTATGGGATATTTTCGAGTTTTTGGATGTAAATGCTTCATATTAAACACTAAGGAACATCTAGGAAAATTTGACTCTAAATCCGATGAGGGCATTTTCCTAGAATATTCTACTAGTTCTAAAGCTTATAGAGTTTATAATAGTAGGACTATGATAGTTGAATAATCCATGCATGTCACTTTTGATGAAACTAATGATTCTTCTAGAAATGTTAAGATTGTGAATTTAGGTGAAAAATTTGAGGAATTGACACTTCATGACAAGGAGTTTGAAGATGAAAACAATGAAGAAACTCATCATGAAGAACCTTCATCCTCAACCTTACCTCAAGGTGAAGAAGACGAAGAAGAAGAAGCTCTACCACCTCTCCCGAAAGGATACCGGTTGATAAGAGATCATCCAATTGAGCAAATCATTGGAGAACCATCAACGGGAGTGGTAACACGTTCTAAACTCAAAAATATTTGTCAATATGTAACTTCCATATCTCAAGTAGAGCCTAAAAATATTAAGGAAGCCATAGAAGAAGAATTTTGGATAATTGCCATGCAAGAGGAACTAAATCAATTTGTTAGGAATGATGTATGAGATTTAGTACCTAGACCTAGTGGACAAACTGTAATTGAGACTAAATGAGTGTTTAGAAATAAGTTTTGAAGGAGGTTTAGTCATTAGAAACAAAGATGAGTTAGTGACCCAAGGGTATAATCAAGAAGAAGGAATAGATTACAATAAAACTTATGGTCCCATAGCTAGATTAGAAGCAATTCACATGCTTTTAGCTCATTCAAGTTTTAAAGGTTTTAAACTTTTTCAAATGGATGTCAATGAAATTTATGCTCCTGTAGCTAGATTAGACGCCGACACTGGTGGCGACGGAGGAAAAGGGGGAAGGGGGCGGCGAATACCTCATGGATGGCAGTGGCGAGGCGGCGAGGCGCGACAGCAACATCGGGCGACGACAACAACGACGATAGCAACAGGAGAGAAGAAGAGAAGGAGAAAGAGGAAGGGTCGGGCGCGAACGCAAAAAAAAAGATTTATCACCAACGACCCGTCAATCGTCGGTAAACCGTGGATACCTAATTATTATATCACCGACGGCCGACGTAGCCCTTTCTAAGCCATCGGTTACATGTTTTTTATTTTTGCGCCGCGTTCACGCAATCAATTAATAAACGATGGCCGCTGTTAGCCGTGGCTAATGACTTATTTATATCACCGATGGCTCTGGGCCCCCGCTAAGCCGTGGCTACTAAGTTATTTCATTTTGCGTCCCGTGCGCGCTATCAGTTATGATCGACGGCCTTAGGCGGCTGTATGCGAGCCGCCGAAAAGCCGTGGCTATTTCTGACGGCCTGGGTGGCCATCGGTGAGCCCCGATGCTAAAGACCATTATTCTAGTAGTGGTTTCTGATTTGTATAGCGCACACATTCGATAATCCAATTCTAACATAAAATTCTTATACTTAAGCGTATCATTAGATTTAATTTGTTATCATCAAAACACTAATAAAAAAATTCTAAAGTACGAGGACGATAATCTTGGCCAGCATTCTATGGCAAAATTAATTGCAACCACTATCCGAGTGCCGACGAAGTAGAATGGTTCCAACCGTTGTGATTGCGAAGTTGTAAGTTGTTGCAATGTTGCTGTAAATAACGATAGTATTATTATGTCAGATTTTTAGCATCCATTGACTGTCATCACATAAGCCTATTTTTCTAGTAATGAAAGTCCTACCTATGGAATTGTTATGTGACAATAATGCTGCTCTACACATTTCATCCAATCTTGTATTCCATGGGGAGTAAGTATTAAGTCATTTGTGCATCTTTTATTAACGCAAATGACCAATTGGTCTATATGTTTACTAAATTGCTCAGAGGACCTTAAGATGATTATATCTGAAACAAGTTTGGAGTTTTATGATGCAATAGGCCAGGTTGAGGGGAATGTTGAGGACAATTAATATGTAATACCAACCAAGTAAAGAAAACTATATACACTGATCTAATCTTTTCATTCTCTCCATCTCGATAGAGGTATCAAAGGAAAAAAAAGCACAGTTAGTGAATAATTAAAGCTGCACACAAGTTGTGTGGATCAGTACGTAGTAGAGAATTAATAAACGTCAGCTCACATGCGAGGCCGGCCGTTTGGCGTTTGCCCCCGGAGATAATCGACATTGTATTTAATAGAACAACTACTAAACTAATGTAGGACATATTGAAATGAATGCTTTATAGATCCAACGAACTTATGCCGGAGGTTCTGACTTCTGAAGAGTAGGACAAGTTCACACTGATGCATATATAGCATTTAATACTGGCAAGCTATATATGGAGACCGCGCGTTAAGCTAATTTGTTGCAATGAAAGGCTCAGGTATCGATTTAGTTGACATTTGAATTATGCTGTTAAGGGTCAATTAAAGAATGATTACTTGGATCTAGAATTGGCCTTCACAAGAGCCATGTTGATGTCTTGATCGAGAATAATTAATCTCCTTCAATATACTATTCACATCCTGGAAGTTAGGGAATAAATTCATATTTATAAAGGATTAAGAAGCCCGCATACCCACATTCATTGATGTAGGAGTAAGTCGTCTTCATCAATAATTACGAATGAGATGCATGCAAACTAGAAGCTTTTTCAAAGTATAATAGTGTTGATTCCTACACTTCATTTACTTGCTATGATTATATATTTCGCAATGACATTTACTTCTTTGGATTCCTCTGAGTGCAGATCACTACCATTAACTACTTGTATCATCTCCAATACTATATATGTGCGATGTGATCAGTATTGAGCAATTAAAATCAGTGGTAGAATGGGCAAATCAGAATGAATCATGAGTAGTTGAACCCTGGATGATACGTGGTGGAAGGTCGATCAGCTGGTTGACTGCTGGATCAATTGCCTGATCTACTAACCTGGGAGCTTGAGGATGCATTAATTATATGGGGGTTTTAAGTTCAAAGAAGAGAATTCGAAGATGTGCGAATTTGTAAGATCCATACATACAATTTGTGGACGTACGTTCCCTGTACTTGTTAACATTCCAGCTCTCTTTAAATGGATGCAAGTTTCTTTCCGATCTCTATGGTTGATATGCATTGTAACCATCGTGATTCTCTTTGTCCTTCCGTGAAAAGAATCCCTCCTCTTACTGTAGACTTATTAGGCTTCGTTTTGAGCTAAATCGTGTTAAATCTCAATGTTTTTTCGTTGATTTTTTTCGGGTTCCTTGTTACTTAATTACTTAGTATCATGTTTGCTTTTTTCCACTATAATCTATTGCTTTTGTCCCTCTAAACCAAACATTATCTATTATCATGTTAGCTGATGCAAGCTCAAAATAATTGTGGGCTTGTACATCCAGGAGACTGGAAAGAGATCGATAGATAGCATGGAGTAGAATAGTAATAAGAACAGGCAAAATTTAATGTTAAATGGAACTGGTACCAGTCGACAAGTATTTAAGAGCTATCGAATTGGTCATTTCTCCTTAATAATAAATGTAAACTTTAATTTTATCACAGCCAAATTAAACAACAGCAGAAAAGCTGCTAAATTATTTTGATAATTCTTGATCGATGTAATGCATATATGCCCAGATATATGGAAGAAATCTTCCCCTTAATTTTCCTTCTGATATTAAAAAAAATTGCAATGCTAATGTCTCAACAACACAACAACAAGATGATAGAACAAATGTAAAGAATGAGAGGAAAAGAAAGAAGAGATATTTAATGGAGTATATTTTCATTTAAAAATCAACAAGATCTAGATCACAGGTGCAAATCCAGACTCACATTCTCCTTCACACTGGGCCTCAATTGGTGCACAAATTGGTTTCTTGGAGATGCAGATGAAGAAGTACCAAGTTTATTGCCGCCATTAAAGGAAACAGTACCTCCTCCGGCTCCTACAAATCTTGGTTCGTGATCTCCTCTCACCGCAGGTACAGGTAAAGGTACGCTCGCGCCACCCTGCACCACCGTGGGAACTCTCCAAAGCCCAGGCAGTGGGCTGCCGTTGATGGGCTGTGCGACCGAGCCAAGCCCGCCGGAGAAGCAAGCGGTGAAACCGGTGCCATTACTAGTACCGTGCCACGAAGGGTAGTGATGCGGAGCAGAGGAGGAGTCGAGGGTGAATTGTGCCGCTGAGGGAGAAACTGGGGAGAACCGATGGTGGTAGTCGAAGAGGCCGTAGACATGGTGACCGTAGACGGCTGCCGGGTGGTGGTGGGCGGCAGCGAAGGCGGCGGACTGGAGGTGAGCCCGCTTCGCGTGCTGGCGCTCGCGCTTGTGGGCGTTTTGGTGGCCGCCGAGGGCTTGCGAGGTGGGGAATTGGCGACAGCAGTAGTGGCACTCGAACTTGCGAGCAGCCTCAGTACCACTGCCACCGTTAGCAGTGGCGGCAGTGGTGCTGGTTACGGCGGCGAGGTCCTTGGAGGCGCTGACTTCTGTTGTGTTGGGTTGGTGAGGAACTTCGATGCCAAAGAGGCGGATTCCGGAGGCCGCAGCGGCGTTCTTGGGGGCCGGGCGTATGAACGGCAGCTGGGAGAAGGAGTCCACGCTCATCAAGTCGCGTGCCTCTCGCTCCCCCATCTTAATTTTCCCTTTAATAAACTAGTAATGGAAACCCAAGTGAGAGATGAGGAAGTAAAGGAGTCTGCTGGTGATGCAATTCTTCTCTCTCTCTCTCTCTCTCTCTCGCTCGCTCGTGTGAGTTCGTTGAACTTAAGGAAGAGCAGGAGAATTGAAGAAATTAGTCAACGAAGAGGACTGACTTGGAAATGTTACAAGAGAAATTGCAGGCCTAGGAGTAAGAGCAGATGGAGATCGAAGTAAGGAAGAGAGAAAGAGAAAGAGAAGTACGGAGTATAGATCGAGCTGCTGCCGCTTTTGCTCTTCAATCTTTCTGCGTAGAGTAGTCCAAATTTCTTCGATGGTTTCTCTTGCTTGGAATTTGGATCGGTTTTGAAGAGGCTGATCAGTTTGATGTATGAATCTGCCGTATGTGCTGATGTATTAATTCCTCTCTTTGGCTCTGCAGCTTGAATTGGTAGAAGATGATGGAGGTGTACTAGCTATAGCAATATTGGAGAGCTGATGAGGCCATCTGCTGGTGAGAGAGGAGGGGACCTGACAATGGCTGCAGAAACTGTTTGCTGATGCAATGAAGGTGTGAATGGGTTTTGTCAAATAACAACCAAGTACCAACACACACACCATCACCTCACCATATGTATGATATATATCCTTTTGTCAATCGATCTGCTATCTTTTCTTATACATTTCCCCTTTTCTTCTTGTTTTAATTTTCTCTTCTCCACCATTATTATTATGCGTACATGTTTGTCTTCCATGCATGTGGAAACAGCAGTCAATTGGTGAAGGAAAGGTACGTGACCAGCGCTGATGGTGGGTCTCCCTCTCTCTCTCTCTGAGGATGTCATACTCCATTGGGTACTGGCTGCTGCTGAGACTCTTTATAGCTGTTGCCTCTTTGTTTCTTTGTGACCGGTGGTGCAGTTGGAGAGTTGAGAATATATATGGAAGGTGGTCCTAAAGATTTTCTACTATATTTTACTGATTAATTAATTAATTAATAACTGTACATGTTCCCATGGGATTCTTTTTAAGCTTTTCAACATCTTTTGCTTGAGCTGCTTCACAGGACATGCATGCTTCTTAATTACTCTTTTGCCAAGTTTAATTATCTTGATGAATTATATATTACTTCCCTCGAAACATGCAAGTCTTGCTTGATTTTATAATATTTGACTTTTAGTGATCGAGATGATCGATATATTATATGCAGATCATATGACACATTCCAAATCATAACACTTTTATGATTAATGTATAATCAAGCTACAGGACTTGTGCTTGTCATTTTCAATGGAAGAATGATCAGCTTTGGCTTTGTTCTGACCAACCTCAGTTTTGCAGATACATTACTCCAACATTACATGTGATCCAGAGAAAGCCAAAGTACCGCATGGTAATATTTAATTGGCCTTGTTCTAGCTTATATAGTATTTTTAGGCATATAGCTATTAGGATACCTGGGGTTTTTGCAGGTGACTACAAGTAGAAATTTAATGATTTAGTCCTCCTTATGGTCCCTCTTATATTTATATATATAGAAATTACATAGAACAAAATTTAATTATATAACCCTAACTAGTTATACAACACTTACATATATTCACTTGAAGCTGATCTCTCTCTCTCTCTCTTCCTGGGTATAGTTTGAGAGCAGAAGAGAGGGTTGCTTTATTCATGCATGCCTGGTCCATGATGCAATTATTCCCTTTCTCATAACTGCTTATGCTCCCTCTTTTATCTGTATGTAATCTCTTCTACACTCAGCCAGTCTGCCTTGGGGTTGTGAAATGGACACAACCCTGAAAAAACCCTCAACCCTAGCTACTGCATTCCGCAATAGCTAGCTAGAGTTAGCTCCTTTAGGGGACCTCTTGTAAAGAAAAAGTACTTCCATGTCTCTCAAAGGCCCCACCTGACCTCAAGCATGCCCTAACACTGATCTCTCTCACCAATGTTTTTAAATCACAACCAGTCTTTAAATGATCCGACCATTGACGACCCCAACAGATCAGAAAAATTAAATCAAATAATAAAATTATCAGTCTAGAACTGGCCCATATATATTCTGGCTGGTTTAAAAATATATAATATTTTGGTTACCTATTAAATTACTATACTTAGTAATACACCTTAGCTTACCTATTTTTTTATATATTAAATGAATGACTGACTAGACTTAGGTTGACACGTCATCGATGTCAGGTCAGCAGTTTAACGAAATACTTAACCCGAGTCTGACGGTGTGATATATACAATCGAAACGAATCGAAAGTTGAAGCATGCATTTGAAATAAATGAAAAGTCGTGATAAATTTAAGAATTTCGATAAAAGTCGTGATATATTCATTAACAAACAGCAACCATGGAAGCAAAAAGCTTGCTTAAATTTAGTTCTCCCTTCATCAATCAACTTGAATACATGATCCTGTATACATAAGGCATGGAGACTTTGGGATATTGATACATATATTTATGGAATGGGGACCAGGGCATATGCATGCATTGCGGCATGGCATGTTGTGGCCTTAATTTGGCCTCCACAGTCACTAAGTATTGTTGCTTTTAGCTGCCGCCTGCTGTTTGTTGCCATGATGGAGAGGCTTAGCCTGCTCAGCTTTGGCTTGGGATGCGGATAAGACACGCACTTCGATCACCTCCTGCATGCTCGGCCATTGCCTTCTTTGGTGGACAAGATATACACGTACTTGTCTTGTTTTGTCCCCTTTCCCATGTATATAATTAATTGGCATACATACACAAATATATATTTACCACCTCCCTTAATTTCTTTTCTTCCTTTGGTTTATCCATTCTTTCTTTCTTTCTTGGGCTTATATGCATATGATCTAATGCAAAGTTTATTTGCTAAGTGCAAAAAGGGTCAAAAACCTACCTAGCTAGGTTAGTGAACTCAGAGAACATTAGACTTTTATTGGTGCAGTAGAATTAAAGTTATAGTTTTCCACTTCTTTACTGAATGTCAATTAGGTTTCTTTCTTTCTTTTTCTGAATGAAGTGTGACCCTTGGATCATATATATAACTAAATTAGTACATGAGCTTAACGGAGAGGATGTACTCCACCAACTTTAATTGAAATATACTGCATGGAGATCAATTTGATCCAATTGTTAGGGTAGCCCTAATTACTTGTGATTATACAATTAGCACATGCTGTTCTTGGATCTAATAATTGCCTTGCAGCAAGTCAAGATGTTCATAACAACTAGGGCATATCGTTTCAAATCTTAAACTCAATCAATTTGGGGTCCATGTCATGGATCTTGCCTAACCAATTATGTCTGAGGCCGTACCCACTACCCGATCACAAGATCATTTAAGAACTCCAAGAATATATGTTTCTGCATTAGTTAATTGAATTTTCTTCTTGTGTTTATAATTACTTCCCACTATATCATGCATGCTTAAGTTAAAGATCAATAGTTGAATCTTTCAAGATTTTTCAGGTCGGCTTTCTAATAATTTTAGTATGAATCCAACCGGATACATTTTTCTTTTGTAAATTGAATAATTACATTTCATTTTTTTTTTTGCAAAAATAAAAAAATATTAATAACTAATGAGAAGTCACATTAAAGTTTTTCCTTACAATTTCAATTAGGGCAAAATATAAAACTGCACATCAGGGAGCAATTACATGACAAAAGAATATTTTAAGAGGGTGCCAATACATTGGCTCCGCCCCTGCTCTGGAGCTTCATAGCATCTGCATAGAGGATGCGGCTCATATCTAAAATTCCCTCCATAATTACTATCACATGCATTCACTCGCTACTAAAAAATCGCGGACGGATCCAAAGCGATGATCTCTACGTGGTGTTACCCAGTAATTCCCCCGTAGCTCTGCCATTCCCTTCTTCGGATTTCATTCGATAAGTAAGTAGGTAGGATGAGATCGCTCGTGAGCTCCTAGCGAAAAACTTACGTACGTAGTTCGACCCGTTGCGCCATACTAGTTGAAGAAATGAGGATTCATAGCTTTTCCATATTCTCAAAATGAAGATGTGAGCGGCCTATACCATTCCAAGAGAGGGTGGAGCCCTATGATATTTGAGCTGGCAACCCATTCTAAGTGAACCGACTTAGATTGCGTATAAAGAGAAAAATAAGGTAATTACATAGATAGTGCAATATAACGAATATCATATATAAATTTTTTAATACACCCGAAGGGTTCTAAATCACTATTGCACGTAACAACAATTGGTTTACAATGAGATTTTATTATAATGTTTAGCGAATGCTCCATTGAACATAAACTATATATACTAATTAATTAATTAATTAATTAATAATTACAGTCTAAGTAAAAACAAACTACACTAAAACTCTAAAATTCTTATATTTGATACGTACGGTTTGAATTGATTTGAACAAAATATGAATTTTCTAATAAATTAGTTTAACTATATATTTTCAATAGAAAACATAATGTATAAATTATAAAAAAATAAAATATCATTTTTTCATTAGTTCTGTTCTGATTTATTAAAGTTCACAAGACTGAACTAAATTGATCCAAGTTTTTAGATCTTTAGGTTAACTGTAACATATATTATTAATTAATGCTAAAATAATTTTAATTAAGAGGAGTTATTTTGGAATTAGCTGAGAAATTGAATCAAATACAAATTGTAAATGTAATTTTAAAACCCTAGCTACTATGAGATGATCAAGGTGGAGAAGAGAAACAAATTAACTTAATTAGGAAGACAAATTAATTAAAAGATGTACTTTTAATTAACAAATATAGATTGATTAAGGATGGAAAATGAAAAGAGAAATTTGATCCACCAAATTAATCCAATAAGAAGATGCCACATGTACATTGTGGAACTGACTATTTGGATGAATAATTGAAGTCACACACTCCAATGAAGAGGATGTTTTATGCATGTTAGAACTCCAACCAATGTGTTGATTGGCTTTTGGTGGTCTTCTCGAGGCATCAAATAGATAGTGCTGTCGGATGAAAGATTGAATCTTAGGACCACTAAATTAATGTTATCTCTTTTGATTTAATTAACCGGATCGAGCATAATTTGGATCTAAGGAGTTTACCCGTTAAAACGGTCCCACATGTCTAATTAAAGTGAACCCAATTTAGATTACAAAACAACAAAAATATAATGGAGCGAGAATTTTGATAGAATTGTTAGACGTGGATGGGTGTGCATGAGTACCAAATAGACTCAGAACCAATTGAAATCTCCCCGATCGAATAAGTTTCGGATAGATCCGAATTAAATTCGAGTAGGTTCCAAGATAAAAATTAAGGAATCGATTAAAATCGATTTCGGTTCCGGGTCCAGCACATCGAGTACTCAAAATCGAAATCGAAACATGTACACCGGAACCTGTTCATTTACAGGTTCCGTGGTACATGTTCCAATATGGTACCCTGTTGAAACCTGTACTTGTAACATATAAATGAACATGTTCCAACAGGATACCTCGTTGGAACTTGTAAATGTACATAGGGTTGTTCATTGGGTTGACTCGACCCAATGAACCCAAGAACCTGACCCGACCCGACCTATTTGGGTCAGGTCGGGTCGGGTACAATTTGACCAAACTCGATCATAATCGGGCTGGGTCTTGAATTTTATAATTTGAATCCCGATGATTCAAGACTCGACTCGATGACCCGATTATTTATATTTTTTAATCATTTTAAAAATATTTATATTAAAAAAATATTTAATTTTAATTATTTTTTTTTAAAAAATATTGTTAGAAACTCATTTTTTTATCTAAACGGGTTAACCCGACTACCCGACCCGACTCGAACTAGGTCGAGTTGGGTCAGGTCAAGTTTGAGAGGTGAAAATTTTTAATCCGACCCAACCTGACACGATTATACTTGGTCGGATTGGATCGATTTTTTCCCTAAATCCGACCCGTGAACACCCCTAAATGTATAAGTTCCAACAGAAGTACCTAGAACATGTATCATAGAACTTGTAAATGAACATATTCTAATAGGATACCTGAAATTAGAATTGAAATATGTGATTCTGGATAGGGTCCGATTCTAAATTTTAACAGGGTAGAGTTTGAATATCATGAAAAATATAAGATATTGAGATTGGCTCATCCTTAACTCATGCGACAGAGACTAATCCCAATTTAATAATTTCCTATGTGAATTGAGAAACAACTCATGCGACTAAGCAGGAGTAACTCAAGAATGCAAAGCTACAAAGGAAATGAATAAAAGGAGATGGGATCTGACATCTGAAGTTAATTATGTTAAAGGAAAAAAACTGTGATGTTTGATGTTTCAAAGGAGAGAAGCCAAAGAACCAAGAAAAAAAGGGATGTGGGGTGTCTCTTTTCACATGTGCTATGAATGCCCATCAGGGTTTGTGGGGACTCAATTTTGGGGCCCTCATTTCTAACAATTAATTTGATGGTTATATATACATATGTATAGTAAATTTCCCTATGTCTTCGTTAATTTTGGAATACTTTTATTTTTTTCTTGACCTAATTAATATTTTTGAGATGAAAAAACCTATCTCAAGCCAAAACCTAATTAATATGTATTTTGGATTTTGAACAAATTATTTTTAATTTAATTTTCCAAGTATGTTCTAATATTCTAAGAAATTCTAGTTAGGTCATCTCAAATTTCACACACTACAAAGTTAAAGTAAAATTCCGACGCCAGTTATAACAAAAGAATCGACGCCAATTTGAAATCAAACTTTTATTTCCGATCTTTCTAAATGTGACAGAATACAAGTCAAAAATATTGAGAGAAAAAATAAGGATACTGGCGCCTATATCACAAGTGTTGATATCAAGTTTCATATTAAAAAAATAAACTCACATCGAATGCTCAACACTGCAATATTTGAAAAAAATTTATTTAATTAATATTTTAAAAATATATTAATTTCATTATGATAATTTAACGAAAAATTTGATGACTTATTTACCATAATGATGTTTAAGAAAAATTAAGCCAACGATGAGAGATATAATGTGTCGAGTTGGTGCCCGATTTGGAAAAACCGACGCCTATAAGGCTTTGATTTCCCATGTATATATCGGCGCCTGATACAGGCGCTAGATTTTTTAGGCCTGTTTTTAAATATTTTTTGTTGTTGTGACATCAGGTGGGGTTGAAAGGGTTTATCCTGAGACATCCCTAATCCTTGACATTTCCTTGTTTAATATAGATTCTTTTTCCAAAGTTTTGGACAAGATGTGAATGTGATTAGACTGTGAAAGATCATCAATCCACGATAAAAGAAAAAAAGTGCTCCCATCCCATCTAAAATCTACCCTATAGTTTTAGTAGAGATATATAATAATATTCCAACATTGGGACAGGACAAGCTCATTGTTATTACCTTAATTATGTTTATTAAAAATATTCACATTTATATGTAACATGTGATCCTCAGTCAATCTTTAAAATATTTTTTTTTAAAAAATATTATCCAGATTACTAAATATACTTAGAAAACAAACAAGGTGGTGCAATAATATTCCAAAAAATATTATTTCAGAAATAATTAATTTTGTTTTGAATTTAAAAATCGACCACCTGCACTAAAGAACAAAATATAAAAGAAAGAAGTAAATAAAATGGACCACCTGCAATAATAAATCAAAATGGAGGTTCCATGTGGTAATACATAAAATGAAGGTGTCTAATAAGGTAAATTTACAAGTGTATGTAGGTTAATTTGTGCATAGTGTTGGGTGTGATCTATAAAATGCCACGTCGTAGACGATGGACATATTAAATGATTGTTTAATGGGAACAATATTCATAATTGTGCCAAGGAGAAAAGTGTGAGATTTACTTTTTCACTTTTAATTTGCAAGCAATTTTTTTTCGATACAATTGATTGGAGTGATTGATAGGATACGAGGATCAGCATGTAAGCCAAATTAAGTGTGCGTTTGTTAAGCATATTGAATAATATAAGATAAATATATAAAAATTAATACATAACAAGAAGTTGTACCCTATTTATTTTAAACAATACTGAGCAAAAAATAAGTATTATTTTGCGTTTATTTATTATGTCACTACTAAAAATTAGTTCTTCAGCAACGACTATCAGCAATGGTCGCTCAAGCCGTTGCAACGGCGTTCGTACGATCGCTCAAGTCATTGCAGATATGCTGTATCTGCAACGACTTTCTAACGAACACGCGAGCCGTTGCAAATATTAATTACCTTAGCAATGGTTTTCTAACGGACAAGTGAGTCGTTGCTGATGATTACCTTATCAGCAACGGCGTTCTAACGGTTGAGTGAGCCGTTGCCGATAAATTTATATAGGGCACGCGGCCGCGCCCGGTCTTTCCTTCTTCTTCTTCCTCTTCCTCTGCTGCCGTCGCCTGCTGCCAGCGCCGACACCGTCGGTGCTGACCCGTCGTCAACCGCTGATTTCGATCGCCGCCGCCGCCGCACAGTCTGTTCTAGGTATTCCTCGCCGCCTCTCGCCCCTTCCTTCCCATTTAATCTGGCCGAAACCCTAAATATAGAGTTTCGGCCGGCGGCCGAATAGTTGTCCAATGTCTGAACATTGGACAGCGGCGCCGGAGTCCACCCGAACTCCGGCGCCGGAAACCCATTAACTATGGATTTTTAATTATTTATTTAATTTTTAATTAATTGTTTAATTTATAGATTAATTGTTAGATTAATTTTTAGGATTTAGATTAATTTTTAGATTAATTGCTATAGTTTAGATTAATTTTTAGATTAATAATGGCATGTTAATTATTTAAATTAATTAAAATATTTTAGATTAATATTAATTAATTAGTTAAAATATTAATTAGTCCGGAGTCATCCTCAGTGGACTCGCGCCGGAATCGTCCACTTCAGACTCCCGCCAAAATCGTCCACTTCGGACTAGCGTCGAAATCGTCCATTTCGGACTCCCGCCGGAATCGTCCACTTTGGACTCATTTCAGAATTGTCTACTATATGGACTCGAACTGACTCAAAATATTTAGAAAATAATCATCCATCCGATGAGTTGATACGTTTCACGTAAGCATCGACGAGTTGGATATGATTTAGTAAAACCTTAGATCCGTTCGGGGATTGTATGTTCGTGTAAAAGAAGTACGTAGATGATCTTTTATATGACGTACAACCCTTGGATTGTCCCTGATTAGACAATTTGAGAATATAGTTATTTGTATTGCACTTAGTTTTTTCTTTTAACCGTTATCTTATTCTATATTTCGGCATCATCTCTCTTGTTCTCCGATATGCGCCCAGATGATATGCGTATTCGGAGAACTATAGGGAGATGCTGCCAAAATTTAGAATGAAGTTAGAGTTAAAAGAAATACTTAGTGCTATATGAATAACATAAATCCCGAATGGAATAGGATCATCTCACTTAAAGGCATTAACCGAAGAAATTATCATTGATTGACAGAATCATGTCGGCTGATCGAAGTTGGATGTACCGACGTGTTAATCGTGGAGCTTTAACGAATGAGTTTCGATTAGACATAACTTACTTCCTAAATTTTGCATATTCGAATCGAAAATTCATTAGCATCGGTGATAAAATTCGATGTCCGTGCCGCATTTGCTTGAATGAACGATTTTTAGATCGAGAAACTGTCACTCTGCATCTATATAGCAAAGGATTTGCACCAAGATATTTTCTATGAACTTGTCACGGGGAGTCACGTGAAGTCGGGACATCGAGCAATCCTGTCGTTCGGACACATGGTGAATCTTCCTCTCCTAGTGTTTCTTCATCCAATCAATCTAATCCCTATAGAACTATGATACTTGATAGTCTTGGGGGTCAATTCCATCTAAGGTCCGACATCCTCGTTACAAGGAGAAGAAATCAGTCCGACAGAAAAATATCCCATCTAAGGTGCTTCGGTATTTTCCACTAACACCGAGGCTTCAAAGATTATTCATGTCGGAAAAGATGGCCCCCTACATGAGTTGGCATGCAAGAAGTCGTGATGATACAGTAATGACTCATCTATCCGACAGTGAAGCATGGAAATATTTGGATACATGTTATCCTTCATTTGCCATGGACACTAGAAATATCAGATTGAGATTGTGCACAGATGGTTTATTCCGTTTGGATATTCTGCAACTCCTTATTCAGTTTGGCCAGTGCTGCTGACAGTTTATAATTTGTCACCGTCAATGTGTATGAAAGATGAATTTATTTATCTTTCGATGATTATTCCGGGTCCTAACGGTCCGCGAAAAAAAATTGACGTGTTTCACAGACCCTTGATAGATGAATTGAAAATATTGTGGACTGGGGGAGCTGTCACTTATGATTGTCACCAGAAGCAAAATTTCAATTTAATGGCTGCGGTCTTGTGGATAATCAATGATTTCTCGGCCTATGGCATGTTGTATGGTTGGACCACTCACGGCCGACTCTCTTGTCTGTATTGTATGGAACACTCTAAATCATTCAGTCTTCAGAACAGATGAAAAATCTCATTCTTTGATTGTCATCGTCGATTCCTACCGGCAAACCATCAGTATCGAAGGAATCGTAATAAATTTACTAATGGCAGAGTCGAAAGAGATGAGCGACCACCGATGTTGTCTAGTGAACAAATGTTAGCACGTGTTTCAGCACTTCCACAGATAGTGTTTGGTCGGAATGAAAAAGTATCCGGCTTTGGTCAAACACATCACTGGGTGAAAAAAAGTATCTTTTGGGAATTGCCCTATTGGAGTTCATTACTGATTCGACATAATTTGGATGTCATGCACATTGAAAAAAATGTGTTTGATAATATTTTCAACACTTTGATGGATGTTTTCGGAAAAACTAAAGATAATATCAAAGCCTGACATGATCTGGAAATACTTTGTAAGAGGCCGGAGTTGGAGTTATAAGAGGTTAACGGACGTTATCTAAAGCCGAATGCCCCGTATATGTTAAATAAATAACATATCAAAGATGTTTGTCAATGGCTAAAAGAACTCAGATTACCCGATGGATAAGCCTCAAACTTATCTCGATGTGTGAACATCGATGATTGCAAAATATCAGGGATGAAGAGCCATGGTTGTCATGTATTCATGCAGAGATTGTTTCCGATCGTATTTCGAGATCTTCTACCTGATAATATTTGGGATCCGTTGACTGAATTAAGTATGTTTTTTAGAAATATTTGTGCAAATGTACTTCGAGTCGAAGATATGTCAACACTTGAAAGTAATATTGTTGAAATTATATGCAAGCTGGAGCAGTTTTTCCCTCCTGCCTTTTTTGACTTGATGGAGCATCTACCGATACACTTGGCATACGAGGCACGAGTTGGTGGCCCCGTTCAATACCGATGGATGTACTTATTTGAAAGATACATGAATTGTCTGAAGAAAAAAGTAAGGAACACCGCAGTTGTTGAAGGATCAATATCTGAATCGTACATCATCCAAGAAATTTCAACATTCTGCTCATTTTACTTTGAATCGACAGTACAGACAAGATTTGATCGTCTTCCATGTAACAACGACGGGGAAGTTCGACATTCAGATGGACGTTTAAATATATTTTGTCACTCTGGTTGTGCTTTTGGTTCTCGTCCATCTCGACACTTAAGCGACGAAGAGTATCATTTGACACACTTATTTGTATTACTCAATTGTCCAGAGATTGAACAATTCAAAAAATGTTTGACATTGAGATGGTGCAAAAATACTCTATTCACAATGATCAAGAATTGAAGAGATTACAGAATCGTGATTTCCCTACTTGAATTTAGGCTTACAGCAAAGATCACAGAGCTGAAATAGATGAAAGAATTTTTGAGTTTGTTAGTGGACCGTCGTGACTAGTGTTGTGTTATAGCGGATATTTTATTAATGAGTACAAATTTCACACGGTTGAATATGTATTTACAAAGAAGACGATGAATGCCAGGGTCTACGTGAAAGGGACAACCTATGTTGAATGTGATATAGATTTTTATGGACTGGTGGAAGAAGTGATAGAGTTGCACTACTTCAGCTTAGAATCAGTGATCCTATTTAGATGTCATTGGTTCGATACAACAGAAATGGGCATGAAAGTTTATCTAAAATACAAACTTGTTGAGGTTAATTACAAATCCAAATTTGTAGCAAATGAGCCTTTTATATTGGCATCACAAGCCGAACAAGTATATTACGCGAAGTATCCGGCTTGATATAAAGATAGAGCAGATTGGTGTGTAGTCTGTAAGACTAAAGGTAGAGGAAAAATTGATCCGATAGCAGGAGAAAATGAGCCGATACCTGATGTGACAGATGGTTTCTATCAAGAAGATGATCCTCCCGCTATAGATTGTATTATTCCAATACTCGAGGATGCAGACACAGTGTCAATTCAATTAGAAGTTGAATATGCTGATTATGACGATCATGAAATTGAGGAAGCTGGAGATGAAGAAGAGGAAAAATTCAAAGACTATTACTCAGATGATGAGGAATAATTGTAAAGCATATCTTATATTTAATATATCTCTACTATATATATAATAATCTAATTATATGTCTATTCGACAGATATGTTTGGTCGTGGTTATCGTCGCAGGAGAGCTTCAGAGTCTTCGATCGGTGAGACTCCAGCACTTACTCATGCTGCTGATTCTCCTGTTGTTGATCCTCCTGCCAATGATACTGCTGAGGCTAGTACATCTAGACGCAGGTGGCCACACGGGCCGAACAGGTGGCAGCCTCCACCAACCACAGAGTCACGTAGATTCATTAGCGTGATTGGGGAGCGATAATATATCATGAATTATGAATCATTACAAATTCATTATATCATAATATAATATTAAATTTTATTTTTGTTGTGCAGGTTCAAGCAAGAAGAAGTGCCAAGAAGCATTTCTTCTACCATTCGACGATACATGCACAGGGCATGGCCCACGTGGTCACGTGACGTGGTCTCACGTGCCCAGTGAGCACGTCGACATGCTATGGCGCGAGTTTGAAGCACGTATTAAATTTTTTTTTTATGCATGCATGATGATTAATATTGATACTGATATTATTGTTTTGCAGGCTCGCTATACATGGGTCGAGGACTAGAGGCCCTTCATTTACGCTGCTTGGGAGGCTATTTCCCGGGCGAGGTACAACGGGCAGCTGGGGCAGACTCGATCCCAGGCGATGACCTGAGCTGGGACCACTAACATCGCAGAGACTCGGGGATACAACCCCGATTGGATTACTCCGAATATATGGGACTAGCTCGTGGCATTATGGTCGACGGATCGATGATAGGAGGTTTCTAGGACTGCGACTAGAAACCGCATGTCGGGGGGAGGAGCGCGTCACACTGGCGACTCTATTGCATTTGCAGTGCACGCGAACCGTATGGTAAGTATACCTTACTTTTAATTATATATTTTATTTATTACTCTGTGTACTAATTAATGTATTTGTTTTGTAAATGTAGACGACGGTGTTGGACGATGGGACTGTCCAGCGACCCTCCCCGATGGCGGTGTTTGAGCGGACTCACCGTCAAGTACATGGGACAGGGGAGTACATTGACAACCGCGCTGCATACATTATGGTAAGTATATTTGTTTAAATTATTTATTATTTATTTATAATTTAAGTTTTAAGATAAATATGAAATAAAAAATCAAACTCGAGTAGGAGACCTACACTCAGACGGTGGTGCAGCGCGAGGGCACCCCCGAGGACTTTGACGCAGGAGCGTGGGTCGAGGCAGCAGGTGGTTGGGATCACAACCGCGTATATGACTTTGCAGATAGTGGTCATGCGTGAGCCGTGCTAGGCCTGCTTGGGGCACCGACCCCTCCGGTCGCTGGTGAGAGGCCATCCACCTCTAGGTCCAGTTATGATCATAGTACTAGGATAAGGACACTAGAGGAGACGATCGCGCATCAGAGTCAGATGATGGAGCGTCAGAGTCAGATGATGACGGAGATGCATGCTATGCTACGCAACATGTCAGGTAATCCCGGAGCAGGCATCCCTTTGGCATCATCTGATCCATCATCCTCGAGTCAGTCCACGCCGGTGTACACCCAAGCACTCCAGACCCCGCCATATGATCCAGACCATCCTCCATCGTCATCGTGAGATTTATTGTTTTTTTATATATTGATTTTGTTAGTTAGATACTATACTCGATTAATTTGTTTTGTTTGGATATTGATACTTCAAATTTGCATTTGAATAGTTTTTATACGATTGTGGATAATTATAAATATAAGTATAATTATTTTGATGTATATCTGAGTGTATTTGTGATGTGTGAATGGATGTATGTATGGGTGTATGGGTGTGTGAGTTATGTATCAGATAATGTATCAATGTATTAATGGAAATTTGAAATTTAAAATTTTTTCGGTTGCAGGTTTTAGTCATCAGCAACGGCTTTCCCACGGTCGTCCGTGGGAAAGCCGTTACTAAAAGTGTATCGTAAGCCGTTGCTGATGTCATACAGCAACGGCTTAGCAATGGTCTTTCACTAACGGGGTTGCCACGAACATGGGGCTGTTGCTAATAATATTATCAGCAACGGCCCCGTGTTCGTGGCAAATCCGTTGCTGATAATATTATTAGCAACGACCCGAGCGGCCGTTGCTGATCCGTTGCTAAATTATCAGCAACGCATTTTTTTGCCACGGCTCCGTTGCAACGGGCCGGGCCGTTGCTGATGCCCATTATTCCAGTAACGTGTTGTTACCAGAGCATAATATAATATATATTGATTGAAATATTTTTATATGCATAAATTATAAAAATATAAAAAATATATATTTGTTACTTGCTTGTCCCAATGCTATTTTTTTTACCATGATTTTCCCTGGTATAATAAGTATATAAGTTGTACTTGGATCCCATCATTTTTGTCCTCTACCATAACAGATTTTGCGAACCAAGCGTGGGACAAATCGAGTTGTCATGTCTAGCTAGTACCATATTTTTAGTATCAAACATGTCTAGTACCATAACACTATTTTTTTCAGTGTCATCATGTGGCACAGATTTGGCAGAGACTTGAATTCATTGATCAGGATTGGTGTTTGCCCATGGATTCCTTATGAAAATGGTGGGTTAAGTTATATCGGAAGCTGAAAACAAGACAAAACAATGTGGAGAACATGTCATTGATCGCCTTCTTGTTATGGAGGATTTGGCTTGCTCGAAATGCAAAGGTCTTTGAAGGTGTAGACACTTCTACTTATGATATATGAGTGACAACTCACTCTCTGTCAGAAGAATTTGGCCGACTTCATTCTAACATTTCCTCTATAGTCTAGGAGTCTTGTGGAGATTGTTTGATTCTTTATTTTTTCTAGGAAAATCCATTGTAATTATGATGCTTTTGGTTCCTTTGGAATCCTTGTATTCTGTATTATTCACTTGGTGGAATCTTAATATATGAATACCTATCTTTGATAAAAAAAAACATACAAGGTTAGGAATATAATTAAAAAAATAAATAGATGACTTTGGTAGTTAGCTTGTGATCATAATAATATTATTATGAAAAATACGTTGTAGTACTGAACAAAAATGGTGGGATTCACGGAACAACTTATATATTTATTGTACTATGGAAAAATATGGTACAATAAAAAAGAGCATTAGGATAAACAAGTAAAATTACCGGCTTGCCCCAATAACAGAACCATGAAATAAAATTAACTGCATCATTTATTTTTTAATTTAACATTTTTTTAATAATTTGTGCACACAAGGGAATTTCAATCAATGTGTGCGAAACAAATATGGTGCAACTCCTTATCCTATATCGACTTGTACTAGCTTGTCCTATCATGTCTAATATGCATACCAGCCGCACACACCCTTAAGGTAAAAAATAAATAAATAAGGACAAAGATGATTCAATGATCGATGCCAAATCACTAGTTGATTTGTCACGTGACAAAACTTAAATATAGATGCTATATAGGAATGCTACGTAACTGCTTTGAGTGACCCATATTTACTAACGCCAATTATAATTGTCTTCCTCCTAGAGATGATATATTAGTATGCTTATCAACTTGGAACCTAAAATTATTTCTCAATCAAACATTAATTTTAAATTTGTTGTCATAAAAAAACTTAAGGCCAACGGTCTCCCCCTTTTTGATAAGGGAATTCTTTTAAAAATCATTTCAATAAAGCATAAAGAGTATCAATTTTGGGATTTCTCTTCCTATCAATATGTATATCTAAATAAAATTGCTCCCCTTAATTATATATATGAATGACTTTCGAAATAATTTCTCATTTTCACATGTATTTTCTGTGAGGGGAAATAGCCACACTAGAGGGGGTGAATAGTATTTTACTACATACGAAATTAAGACTAAATTTCAATTTTAGCAATTCTTGAAATATATATAAGGCAACTCACAATAAAATAAACAAGTGGAATCAATATAATGGAAGTAATTACAACACACAATCTAGCAATGCTAACACAAGAAAATTTATAGTGGTTCGAAAATATAGGGTCCCCCTTAAGATTTAAACCAAATTCACTATATTATTAGGGTTCCTATAATGAAGATTTACACCGGAAGCTCACAGCACGAAGGCACCTTCACACCTCACTCTCCATGGACAACGCAAACCTAGTGTATACAAGTGGATTTTATGCATCTACACCAAGGCAACTACTTAAATCTTGACCTAATCGACCTAGTTCAACAAATACAATTTAAAGCATACAAAGCAAACAAAAAATACACAAGTAAATGGAGCAATAAATCAAATACAATTACTTTGCTCTAAATGATGCAACCTAGCTCCTCGTGATGTGTTTTGATGATGAATCATGCACGTAAAATGCTAGAATCAATAAGTGGCAAGCTCAAGCTACCTAGGGTTTGGGTGAAATGGCTCAATCAAGGTTTAGGAATGATCATAAGATGGCTCAAGGATGATTAGAGACTTCAAGAAAGGTAGGTAAGGGGTCTAAATAGGCAAACAACACCCTAAGGCTCGGGCTCAACAACATGCAACTGGCCATTGCGCTTATATCCATCACTCTAGTAATTGGGTTTAAACTTTCCTGTAATACTCGTGAAATATCTAGTTTTAGTCTATTCTAATTTCCGTGGGAAAACAAGGATGCGTGTGAGAGCGGGCCGAGTGAATCGCCGGAAGGCGCGAATTAAGGTATGACCCTTACGCGCGAGGAAAATTATTTTATTTTATTTAAGTCTAATTAAAAGGTTGGGTTTGAGTGGAGATCGAGTCGAGTAAGTAGGTTTGAACATATCTCGATTCGGACGAGTATAGGTAGATTTTTGGCTCACTTAAGTTAAAAGGGTAGAGTTGTAATTTAAAAAAATATAAAACCTCACACTTGGGGCCGTACGACTCCAAGAGGAGCCGCACGCACCCCTAGGCGAGTGAGAGAGGGAGAGCCGGCGCTTGGAGGTGCTGGAGTTGACGCCGTTGGAGAACGTCGACACGAGGCTTCGAGAGGTCATCTTCCTTCTCATCTTCCATTGCTAGTGAGTGACTTGAACCCTTGTCTCTAACTTTTTCCCCAAAGATTCCCAGCTGCCCCTATTCTTGAAATTTCTTGCTGAATTTTCTTTCCGCTTGAATCGACTATTTAGTTCTCCTAGCTCGGCACATTTGAGATGAAACTTGGCACCCTTTGGTAGGGAACAAGGTGTGGTGGCCCTAGGGCTGACCGAATAGGGGTTTCGGGGGAGGATGTTCTTGGAATTCTTAAGTTTGATTGGTGGTATTTTTTAATTTCAAATTTTCTTGAATTATGGAAAGACTATCTTCGATAGTTTTCAAAGAATCAAAGGACAGGTGCATAGCAAGGGATAGGGTCGACCCCTATGGATTAGGGGCTATCGATTTCATGAGAATCCTAGACTTGAATACATGATAAAATTGAGATTTTTAGGTGCTGGAATTTCATATTTAATGGTGTATTCCTACATGATAAATTTCAAATTTTATTGTGAATTCATATATGATAAAATTCAAATTTGATTGTGCAATTATACTATTTGAATTTAGATTTGTAGAAGCTGCAATTTCATATTTAATTGGGTATTTATGTATCTTAGAATTCCGATTTTTGATGCTACAAATTTCAGATTTAAAATATGCATTTATACATGCTGAAATTCAGATCAATAGGTTCTATAAATTTCTGATTCTAGATGATAAATTTTAGATTTATTCATGCTTGAGTCGGTGCTTGTACTAAGTACATACATATGGAATTTATCGATTGTTTATGATTATCATGTTGAGGTATAAGAGTGGATCATAATTGCTACCTGTATGTTGGGATTGGTTCATGAAGGACTGAATTAAACTATACTAGTGATAGGAAACTCACGCTGAAATGTCAAAGGTATAGGTTGAGTTATGCTCGGTTCTGGGAAATCAAATAGATGCTGAAATTTATTTTTGTAAAACACCCTTATGCTATTGAAATGTTCTGGAATTATTATGGATATTTAGGGTGTAGGACTATAGGTGTGTACAACATGATTGGTTCTGAAACGTAACCTATTAGCATTATGCTGTAAATTTCCTACACCTTATAGTTAGCTTCTAATTGTTAGTAAAAGACACCTATGAGGGATTCTACGTTGGTTAGGATATTAGGGAGGGTAGCCGAGATGTTGGGTCCGAGTGTTGTTCAAATATCCACACTAGGAGGGGGGGGGGGGAGTTGAATAGTGTGCGATTAAAACTACGTTCAATTCGGTTCTTTTTCAATTCAAACCTGATTGAAACCAAATCAATGTTCGACTAATTATGATGCTTTGACAAGTATAGATATTCGGCCAACCGCCTACTCCACTATCTTGGCTCCACACTAAGGATTTCTAGCCAACATTCTTTATAGACTAAGTGTTCTCCTTTGAATACAAATGATGACTCACTTCTCAATCCTAGAGAAAGCCTCAACCCTATTCACCCAGACAAAACATAAATCTACAAAGAAACCCTAAGATGTTTCCTAGCACACCTTACAAGCTATCAATGAAAAACTTGTTTAACAACAAAGAAAACAAGATCTAAAGGAGCAAGAAAGTAAAACCAACAAGTGTGCTCCTTTCTTAGCCTTCAAAGCCTCCAACTTGACAACTCGTAGGATGCGATTTGAAGCGGGAGTCGAGGCGCGAAGAACACATCGAGTAGAGGATCGATCGATCGTCGAAGCTCGGGCGTGGAAATCAACCAAGGAAGGCTCAAAACTATCTTTAGAATGCTTAGTGAATAGTGGAGAGCGGTAGATGAGAGTTTATGAGGGGTATTTATAATCCCTCATTCGAATAGGGAACCTAATGAGCATTTTTTTGCCCGTTGGGGTCACCCGATCGATAGTCGGCCAAAGGCCGGTCGACGGATCGAGCGACTGAAGTCCTCTGTGCATGTTGGGGCCCTTTTGATCGATGGCCGACCGATGGGCCGGTCAATCGGCCGTCGACTGGACCTGGAAATCAATCTTTTTGCCGAGTTTTTCTTGCGATCTTCGTTTTCGGGTTCTGTTTCCGAGTTTTGACTTGGATAGCATTACAATTAGGTTTAGGATGTATACCTATGGTCATATTACATAATTTCTACTTCTAATCCTAGGATGTCTACGCGATCGTTGTCAGAGCCATTTTTTGACGTTTTTTTTGGCATTTTTCCGACCGAACTTTGCACGTGTATCACACCATCAACCTGAACTCAAAACTTCACAAATGCATTAGTTTCATGTTTGTTATCATCAAAATAGAGATCGAGGCATAGGGGCAACCCTTGGGCCAACAATCTCTCCTTTTTGATGATGACAAATAAAACATGAAATTTCACTAATTCTAAGTATTCATTTGTGAGTTCTTAATAAGCCATATAGAAAACTAGCATATGCTCTCCCTATCAACATGCATATCTATCTTATGACTTCCCCTATCTATATGCATTATAAAACAAATGTGACAAAGTCTTTTCTCCCTGTTTTGACATCAATCAAAAAGGGCAAGAACCATGGTACTATTAATGAGTTTCATCAAGAAAACCGAAAAATCCATAAAAACCAAGTATCATCTACCACTATAGTCCTCCCTACCAATGTGAGCTTATAGAAGGCAAATATCGATAAGTCGCAAAGCCCCATTACAAGGCATTACATGAGTGTGATGATACCACACAAAAACCAATTTTTAAAAAATGCATGCAAATTTTTAAAAACTTAAGCATATAGTAAATTGCAAATTCTAATTGCATCCTTAAGTTGGTAAAACTTTCTTCATTCAAGGGTTTTGTAAATATGTCCGCAAATTGTTTATTGGTAGGCACAAATTCTATGAATATATTACCCTTAGATGGTGTCTTAGATCAATATGTTTAGTCCTAGAGTGTAAAACCAGATTTTTAGTTAAGTTAATTGCACTAGTGTTATCATAATGTATAGGTATGCATGAATAGCTAAGTCTATAATCTAAGAGGGTTTGCTTCATCCAAAGGACTTGTGCACAACAACTAGCCGTGGCTATGTACACCTAGGGTCATATTACATAATTTCTATTTCTAATCCTAGGATTTCTACGTGATCGTTGTCGGAGCCATTTTTTTGACGTTTTTTGACTTTTTTCCAATCGAACTTCGCACGCATATCACACCATTAACCTGAACTCAAAACTTCAAAAATGCATTAGTTTCATATTTGTTATCATCAAAATAGAGATCGAGACATAGGGACAACCCTTGGGCCAACACCGAGGAGGGACTGAGAGTAGGGTACACGTGTGCATACCAAGATTGTTGGCAAAACACTCCAACCATCATATGAATTTTATTGAGATATATATTGTTGTCTATTTACATTTATTATAGACATGGTTGTGCTTGTGCTTGTGCTTGGTGTATGGCTGGGTTGAGAAGTGCTTTAGTTGGTGAGGCTATTGCCCAACTCGACGAGTGATTATGGGTCGGGAAGCTCGTTAGAGAGCCGCACTGACGACTGACCAGAGGTGGCATTGGTTGGATGTATATTCCCAACAAGAGAGGGGTTACTAGGGCTAAATGACCATCCTAGCTCAAAGGGCCCTGACGAGAAACTCGCTAGACGGTGTCTTAGTGATCGACTCGTGTGATTGCTTACATCATTTCCTTGTTATATTTGGGGCTGTTACGGGCCAATATAGATTTGTGTGTGGGTGCGCACGGGATGACTGATTTATGCATGGTTATTCTTTTATTTCTAAATTTGGTATGCATGTATTGGTAGACTTCGAAGTACGGGTGTGTACTTTGGCCGGTCACGTGACCCTGAGTTGGGGTGTGACATTTTCCTAGCTCCTTTTCATCAATGGACTCCTAGCATATACAAAGGGGTGTTGTTCGTTCGACAAATTCCTACCTCTATATCTATCTATGAGATGTTTGGATTTTTCAAAACTCCATATACATATAGAAGATAAATGTTATCCCCACTCGGACCAAGACATAACTTTTACCAAAAGTTTAATGTGATCTTTTTGTTCAAATAATAATTACGTCGATCGGTCAACTGAAGGTTCAATCGAAAGTGTTTGTTTCACAGGATATGACTGAGGTCAAATCCTATCTGCTGTTTGCTATGAGCATCAGATATCATTTAAGTTGGATATGACCGGATCCATATCCGGTTCTAATGGGATATAGATATCCTCCCGAGGGGGTTGGGAATTAAAATCCCAAGATTTTTTCTTCTCTTGTCATTTAAATTGAATATTTGCAATAAGTCAATTTTAATTCAATATCTAAGAATATTTTGTCAATTATTATTATTATTATCATTTTGTTAAAATAATTATTTAAATTTAATTTCATAATTTTAAAATAAAAATTTAGTAAAATTATTTTTTAAGTATTAAATTATTAATATCAGACTCATTTATCCGGAGCCAACACAAATATAAGATTTTAAATTCTTATCTTTTTTGATCTTATTATCCGAGATTTCAGCAAATATTGTGTTGGCCTAAGGTTTTCTACCTTGGTCTTAATCTTGGTTTTGATGATAACAAATATGAAACTAATGTTTCATTGAGAAATATTTTTAGGTTCCTTATCGGTTAGTGCTCGATGTCCTCGATCGGAAATATCGGAGAAATCAGAAAAATCGGAAGGACATTGATCAGCGTGATCGGGTTCGTCGTAGAAATCTCTCGAAGTTCGACGTGTGCACCAAAGACGTCTTGGACGAGTCTAAAGAACACATGAAAAGCTCTCCAAGTTGACGCACGTTGAAGGCCGGAACCCGAAAATGAAGCGCGCAAGAAGAAGGCTGAAAAAATCAAGTTCAGCCTAGGTTCGGTCGATCGGTCGGTCGACCGAATGTAGTGTCCATCTAAGTGTGCCAGAAAGCGGCAGTTTGCTTTTGGTCGATCGACCGGTCGACTAATGATCGACCGAGCATCGATTGGACAGCGGAAACGACTAGTTTTCCGCCCGGTGAGCCGCTTGTTTCATGTCTTCTCTTCATGGCTTATAAATAGGAAGCCATGAGAGCCTTCCTTTACACTTTTGATCACTCCTATACTTTATTGAGCCATCCTTGATCATTTCCAAGCCTTCATTGAGCCATTACTTTGAGAAACCCTAGTTTGATATCTCATTCCTTGATATAGCCTTCAAAGCTTCATTGATTCATCACCTTGAGGCATCAAGAGGACTAGGGAGTTTGTTGTGGAGCTAAGTATCTTATTGTTTGATTTATTGCTCTATTTAGTGTTGTATTTTCTTGTTTATTTCTTTGTATTTGAGTTAGAGTAAGACCTAGAGTGTAGGTCTTGAAATTAGGTGGTAACCTTAGTATTTAAGGTTTAAATCCATCGGTATAAACACAGTTTGCTATGATTAATTCTTGTTGTCCTTAGGTTTGAGGTGGGAGAGTGCTCTCGATAGGAAGGCGGAGACTTCCGGGTGTGGAAGTGCATTCGATGTGAGAGCGGAGACTCTTCGGTGAAAACGTCCTCGTTGTAAAGGAAACAAGATAATCTAGTAAAGCTAGTTTGGAAATCCTAAGCGATGTGCTTAGGTAGTAGAGTAGGCATTGAGGCCGAACAACTATAAATAATTGTGTTTGCATTGATTCTACTTGTGTTTATTTCATTATCGCATTTACTTTGCTTTCGCTTGCTACTCAACTTGTAATTTGCTTAAGTAATCTAAGAAATGATTAAAATTGGATTTAGATAAAAAGATTAGTAAACACACTATTCACCCCCCTCTAGTGTGGACATTTCATCCAACAATTAGTATCAGAGCGGGTCGTGGATTGAGATTTCACCATCTCGTCTACATCTTATTTCGATCCAGAAAATGGCACTAGAGATAGCATTTGCACCACATAGGTTTGATGAAGAAAATTTTGGTGCTTGGAAGAGTAGGATGTATACCTTTCTTAAAACACAAAGTTTAGATCTATTGTGCATGCTAAAGAATGAATATGTTGAGCACACCGTTGACATAAATGATTGGACTCAAGAACAAGTTAAATTATTTGAATTGAATGTTAAAACAACGCATCTCCTATATTGCTCATTTTCAAATGAAATACTTGAAAAAGTTCTGCATTGTTCTTCCGCATTTGATATTTGGTCCACATTGAATATGTTATATGATTATGATAAAATCGAAGAGCTTAATACATTTGTTAAGGGTGGTGATGACAATGACCACCCCCCTAGTACTAACCTCGGTTTTGATGATCTTACTGCTTTTAGTCAAAGAAGCAAATCAAAAAGTCAAAAAAAAAGGTTATATGCTACTTGTGCAAGGAAAAGGGGCACATTAAGAGGAATTGCCCTTCATCAAAGAAGAATGACAAGAACAGGACAAGTACTTCAACATCCACCTCCAAATCACAAGAATCATCCTCTTGTCATGACTATGAAGGCACATCCAAGGTTTGTCTCATGGGTATCCATGATGAGGTACAATACTCTACTGATAGTCATGATAAGGATATAGCATATGATAGTGATGCTAGTTCTTCACATTCACTCAAAATGTCATATGCAGAATTAGTAGAAGAATGTCAAAATATGTGTGTCATGCTTTTGAAAAAGAGTAAAGAAATCAAGAAAATTAAAAAGGATAACTCTAGGCTTACTAAGGATTTGCATGCTCTAGAATTAGAAAATAAAAATTTAAAGACAAATCTAAGTTCCTCAAGTGTTGATTGCCATGATAGTATTGATGTTTTGAAAACTAGTAATTCACAATTGATAATTGAAATTGAGGACTTAAAAAGTGAGAATATTGATTTGAAAATTGAATTGAAAAATATCTCAAAAGTTGAGATTGAGAATTTAGAATGATGAAATCTCAAAAATGAAAATAGAATGATGAAATCTCAAATGCAAGCCTTACATAAATCAATTAATGATTTGAAAAATGAGGTTGTTTTCTTGAGTAGAAAAATTATTAGTTTATCACATGTTTCATCTTTTAGAAATCCTTGGAAGAAAAATATTTCATCTAAGAATGCCAATGCTCATCATGCCTCTTATGCCAAGTATTCTAACATTAGACCTCATGTTCACATGAATGGTAAAAAGAATGAATTTCATGGACATTGCTTTTGTTGTGGCATATATGGCCATGCTATTTATGATTGTGCATTCAAGAAAAATTCAAGTGTAGCTAGGACACTTTGGATTCCTAGGCCATCTAACCCCCAAGGACCCAAAGTCATTTGGGTACCAAAAGTTTCATGCTCTTTTGTAGGGGGAGCCACCATACAAGGGTGATGAAAATTGAAGAGTTGAAGTTGACCAAGAAATTGAAGGAAAGATCCTTGCATGGTTGCAACTTCAAAGTCTTCACCTAGACTAGATGCCTTAGGTTTAAGAATTGGCATCTAAATCACTTTGTATCATCACCTTTTCTCTACTTGTATGTTTGAAATTGGTGTTTATGATACATGCTTAAAATGGATTGATTTTCCCCGCTCTTAATATATTTCAAGTGATTTTTGATTTTTTGATTTCCGATCTTTTCGGAGACCTATGTGGCATGTAATGGGTTTAAGCGACCTTGTGGTTCTAAATCATAGGTTAATTGTGGTCTTTCGGTTTTCAACAAATAGAAAGGGTTGAAGATCATGTTTTCATATTTATTATTTTTGTGATCTCTTAAAATTCATTTTGGTATGACTTGATTTTATTTAAAATGGATTTCGAACTATTTAGCAAAGTTAGATTTTGAATGAAATCTTTGATGCTTACTTTGCTATCTAGAATGTTTAACTTGCTTGAAATAATTATGCCATTATGTTACCAATGATTTTGTCATGCAAGTTAAATCTAAGGTTAAATGGAAGACTAACTAGAATGAAAAAGATTAGTTTAGCTAAAATTTCAAGTATAAGGTATAACTTTGATAAAATCAAAATCTTAGTGTTATACCTCAATATTTAAGCTTAAACTATGTCTCTATACTCATGATTAGAATTGCATGTTAAACCCTTGAATTCACATGAGTATGTAGAATTTTAGCACTTAGGCAAATTTCATTAAATGAAACTTGGTCTAGGTTGATACTAGAGACCTTCTTTTAAGTTCAAACTAGTTAAACATGCTTAGAGATCTTATTCTTCAAACATTTCATATCTTAAGATTTCTTTGATTCATTTTGATATCATGATAACTCCTTTAAAATGAATCTCTACTATCTAGCATAGGTTGAGATTTTTAAATGAAACTTTGCATTGATCCTTTGCTATTTAGTAAGTTAACTTGCTAGTTGGTATATGATTTCATTATGATACTAATGAACCTACTTGCAAGTTGAGAAAGTGGTAAAATTTGGAAGGCTTAAGGAAAATGGAAAGAAAATAAAAATTTTAGAATTTATCAAGAAATGAGGTATGAGTTTCATTTTGGTAAAATTCTTGCATAACACCTCTATTTTCTTAATTAAATGATTTCTCTATGCTCATGAATGATGTTGCATGATAATTGATTGAAATCTCATGAATAGATAAAATTTTAATACTTAGATAATTTCTTGAAACATTGTTTGAATGAAATGTGCCATAGGTAGAATTTCATCTTAGAGACTTTATTTTAAGTTGAAGCTTGATAAACATGTTTGAACTTACTCATGATTTACATCCATGTGGTTAAAATTAAAAAATCATATGTAAATGGATAAAATGACAACTAGCTTACCTTAGGAGACTCAAAATTGAAAAAGTTTGTCATAAGTCAACAATTTGACTTAGAAATCTCATTTTGAGTTCAATCTCACAAACATGTTTAGATTTACTCATGTTAGGTGTCCATGTGCTTAAATTTAAAAAACCATGAGTAAAGGTTAAAATTTGAATCTTAGCAATTTTATAATACAATGCTTATTTGGGAATGAAATCATGCTAAAGTAAAATTTTGATCAAATGGCACTATTTTCATTTCAAACTTGATAAACATGCTTTAAATGATCAGATATTGATATCTGGAAAGTTTGAATAAAAACTGAAAACTTTTAAAAAATATCTAATATTTACGAAAATGCCACTAGATTTCAATTAGATTTAGAAAAATGCAGAAAATTGATTTTTCGATGATTCTTGAAACTGCATGTTCTCTGAAAAATTTAGTTTATTCAGTAAAAATTTCAAAAATTTCAGTAAGAATATGATTTGATATGGGTTTTTAAAATTGGATTTCAAAACTTTAAAGTATCATTGTTTCCAAATGTTCATTTTTCCGATACTTTGATTTTTGGTCCAATCTTCGAATGAGACTTCAAGTATGATATTTTGAATTCACATTTGGTATCGTTCCACTCATGTGATGAGAAAAATCATTTCCAAAATAATTTTTGACTCCTTGATCGATACACGAAAATATCAATATTTAAGCCTATACATGATTTCTAGACTTGGAATGTATTTATCATCTAATGCTATCATGTATGATTTAGTCTCATATTAGATATTTGATTTTTCATCCCTTTAGTTGAGATTTTCATGTTTCATGAAAAATAGTTTTAGAGTCTCAACTTTGACTATAGGTTGACTTTTCTTGCCCTTTTTGATTAATGTCAAAAGGGGGAGAAAAATAAAGGTAGAAAGGGAGAAAAATATAGGAAAACCATGCATATAGATAGGAGGAGTTTATTACATTGATATGCATGTTGATAGGGGGAGAAATCCCATATTTGATATCCTCTATGCTTAATTGTAGATATTTTCTTAAGGATGTTTGTCATCATCAAAAAGGGGGAGATTGTTGGCCTAAGGTTTTCTACCTTAGTCTTAATCTCGGTTTTGATGATAACAAACATGGAACTAATGTTTCATTGAGAAATATTTTTAGGTTCCATATCGGTTAGTGCTCAATGTCCTCGATTGGAAATATCGGAGAAATCGGAAAATCAGAAGGACATTGATCGGCGCATTCGGGTTCGTCTTGGAAATCTCTCGAAGTTTGACGTGTGCATCAAAGACATCTTGGACGAGTCTAAAGAACACATGGAAAGCTCTCCATGTTGATGCACGTTGAAGGCCGGAACTCGAAAATAAAGCGCGCAAGAAGAAGGCTGAAAAAATCAAGTTCAGCCTAGGTTTGGTCGACCGGTCGGTCGACCGAATGTAGTGTCGATCGAAGTGTGCCAGAAAGCGGCAGTTTGCTTTCGGTCAATCGACCGATCAACCAACGATCAACCGGCCATCAATTGGACAGCGGAAACGACTAGTTTTCCGCCCGTTGAGCCGCCTGTTTCATGCATTCTCTTCATGGCTTATAAATAGAAAGCCATGAGAGCCTTCCTTCACACTTTTGATCACTCCTATACTTTATTGAGCCATCCTTGATCATGCCAAGCCTTCATTGAGCCATTACTTGAAGAAACCCTAGTTTGATCTCTCATTCCTTGATATAGCCTTCAAAGCTTCATTGATTCATCACCTTGAGGCATCAAGAGGACTAGGGAGTTTGTTGTGGAGCTAAGTATCTTATTGTTTGATTTATTGCTCTATTTAGTGTTGTATTTTCTTGTTTATTTCTTTGTATTTGAGTTAGAGTAAGACCTAGAGTGTAGGTCTTGAAATTGGATGGTAACCTTGGTGTTTAAGGTTTAAATCCACCGGTATAAACACAATTTGCTAGGATTAATTCTTGTTGTCCTTAGGTTTGAGGTGGGAGAGTGCTCTCGATAGGAAGGCGGAGACTTCCGGGTGTGGAAGTGCATTCGATGTGAGAGCGAAGACTCTCCGGTGAAAACGTCCCCGTTGTAAAGGAAACAAGATAATCTAGTAAAGCTAGTTTGGAAATCCTAAGCGATGTGCTTAGGTAGTGGAGTAGGTATTAGGGCCGAACCACTATAAATAATTGTGTTTGCATTGATTCTACTTGTGTTTGTTTCATTATTGCATTTACTTTGCTTTCGCTTGCTACTTAACTTGTAATTTGCTTAAGTAATCTAAGAAACGACTAAAACCGAATTTAGGCAAAAAAATTACTAAACATACTATTCACCCCCTCTAGTGTGGCCATTTCATCCAACATGCTGGATAGGATATAAACTTATCCCATGTTATTCTTATCCTAGTTAATTTCAACTAAATTCCTATTTGTCCAAAATCCTATCTTGCGAAACAAACGCGCCATAGGTGTTTTTTCAGTATGCCTTCGGTTCTTGGTTCGAGCTTTGGGTTTCGAGTTTAGTTTCCTTCACCATTATCATACATTTTGATAATTATATAATAGTTCTAGACGCCAAAACCTAAACACTATGTTTTTGTCAACTTCTGAGCAACGATCAATGTTCTTGAATTTTTTGATTTCGCGTCCATCTTCCAACCGCGGACGTCGCTTGCGATCCTGAAATTATTTCTCAATGAAATATTAGCTTTGAGTTTGTTATCATCAAAACTGATATTAAGGCCAAGACTATAAACCTTAGGCCAATATTTTCTTCCTATTTTGGCAACAAACTAAAAGGGCAAGAAAAATAAACATGAGAGTATTAAAGCGGAAATCCATAAAAAAAAAATTTCATCAAAACTTAAACATTTCTCTTTGAAATGAAATTAATGCATGATCTCGTATATCGAGGCATAATCTCATTATAGGGCTCAAGTAAAGATTAAAACAATAAAGCTCAGTTCAGATTTTCAAAATCTTGTATTATTCTTAAGAAAATCTCGAAGTATCAAAATTAAAACTTTAAAGATTTATCATTTTTTCAAAAGATTCAACTCATACAATGACAATATGATACCAAGAATGAAATTAAATTATCATGATTGAAATCAAAGTCCTAAATCCATATGATTTTTCAAAGTATCATTACATGAACACTAAGAATGAATGAAATTTATGTTCTCAATACAGGGTTGAAAATTTCATATAAATTTATATACTTTGTAAAAAACTTTGAAATTTTTACAGCGTAAACAAGATTTAACAAGAAATATGAAGATAAAATTAATTTAAAAATAACTTTTCTGCATTTTTTTATAAAAATCGTTGAATATGAAGTGGCATTTTTGTGAATTTATGTAGCTTTTCAAAATATTTCCTGGCACATAATTTATACATGGCTATTTCAAGCATGTGTATGAAGTTTGAGATGAATATATATCTCTTAAGTATATTTATCAATCTAGCATAATTTCAATAAATAATGAGCCGTGTATTATGAAATTACCAAAGTACCAATTTATTATTTACTCAGGAATTTTTCAATAAAAAACACATGAATGCATATCATGAGAATACCTAAACATGATAGCATGAACAGAGAGGTATTATACTAGGTATTTGCGAAAATGAAACTCATACCTCTTATTTTGAGAATTTTGTCAATATTCTTTAATTTTCCTCTAATTTTCCTTATAAAAGCCTTCCATGAAATTTTTCATAACTTGCATTTAAAGATCATTAGTAGCACCGTAGGGAAATAACTACGAGCAAATTATCATATTAAATAGTAGACTAGACTAGGACTATTGGGCCCGATTGGAACAAACCTAGTAGTGCCCCATCATTCATCCAAACCAAATCGCGTGGACCTTGCCCAGGGAGCTCCACTCGACTACACCATCGAGCCAAACTCGAGCCAGACCAGACGGTCCCTTTCCTGGGAACCCACCTAGCCATATGTGGACATCTACGTCCTTCCTTATCACGAGGAATATACCGTCACAAACCCGTCATTTCCGAGATTGGCCTTGACCCATTCTGGGCAACAATCCTAGTGAGATTGCCGGGCAACGTTAGGAAACGTTATCACCTCCACTTGGAATAAAAACATGCACGACACACCTCAGGTAACCATAATTCCAATTTTGCATTATCCCACTGTCTTGAGCATCCGAGTGCCATTTGCAGCCCCCCCATTGACGTTGAACCATAGGAGGAGAGACACTGACTAGACCAGAAGGCCTCTAACTCTGAGACAAGAGCATTTGACGCCCACCGTGGGGTCGAGTAAAGCTTACCTCCCCCACAATGGTTGGAACCTGGAGCCAAGCGACCGCCACCGCACATCAACGACAACGACTCGACGACAATGGTCGACTGCAACCTGGTAACATTGTAACAACAAGGAGAGATGCTCCGATACTGATCAACCCTCCCCTCGAAGATCCTTATCGACGAATAGATGATTTGGAGGTTGAAAATCAAAAGCTAATGACCCAAATTGAGATACTGACGCGATTGTGTGTCCTGGCTGACCACGAAGGCTGCTGCTCGCAACTTCGAGCCAACGCGCCCTCGGGAAAAAGGAGGCTCGGTCTGGCTCCCCACGACGAAGTCTCCAGCACCCCCTATCTGAAGAAAGATGAAGATTCCAAAATTCGAAAGGCCAAGGCTACTCCCACTCTTGATGCGAGGCCCTCCGCCGAGCACATCATGACAACCCGCCTCTCGCCAAGGAGCGAGTTACCTACCACCCTGACGCCCTACACTGGTACGGGTGACCCTGCATTGCACCTAACGGCGTTTTAGACTACAATGCTTTATCACGGAGCAACCAATTCTGCATTATGCCGAGCTTTCTCGGCATTTTTAGGGAACACCGCCTTATTGTGGTTTGCCTCCCTCTTGCCAGGCTCTATTCACTCTTTCAACGACTTTTCCCGCACCTTATTCATCTATTTCACCATGTCACGGGTATACCACAAGACGACAGTCACCCTCCGCTACGTCAGACAAGGGCAACATGAGCCCTTGAGGGAATACCTGAATAGGTTCCAAGCCATAGCGGTCGATATACCCAACCTCGACCCACAGATCAAGCTTTTCTGCATTCAACTCGGGTTAAAACCCGAACTCTTTGTTGATCAGATCGCCCTTATCGATCCTCGAGACATGGCTTGGCTCCAAAGGGAAAGTAGAGAGGGAGAGGGGAGGAAACAGGTGGCTCGGCTCGGCTCCTCTCGGTTCGGCTCCAAAGAGAAAGAAGAGAGGAGAGGAGAGGAAGAAAAGCAGGCGGCTCGTCTTGGCTCTGGGTGGTGGCTCCAAGGAGAAAGGGAAAGGGGGCTGGCGGCTGACTCCCTTTCTCAACTTTTTAGGTGGCTCCAAAATAGGAGCCACAAGTCATGAGGGGGTTTTTTATACACCCTCCTCAACCCTAACCCCTTAAACTCTTAATTCACAACCCGCATCCACCTTAAGCCAAAACCAAAACCCACTAACCCGATAGACTTAAATAATTTAGTTAATCTCATTCTAATCAATCACGAACAATTAATTAAATACCCATATGAACATAATTAGCAATTATGCACACACAACACCAAATTAAATACTCTCAACTACCCAAGCCTAAAAATTCATAAATTCATAAATTTATATTCTACTTACCCGAGCTCGCAAGCTCGCTCCGGACCATGAGTCGACTCGACTCGACCATGAACTAGTCCACTAGGCTGGCAAACACACGCAACAAAAAAAGATAATAAATTAAATATCTAGGATATTACAATATGTCTATGCTTCTCCATTGTTTGTCTCTACTCATCCATCGTCTATCTCTGCTGTTCAAGCTCGGACTCCAAGGCCACTATCCAAGATGTTGTGGGTCGCTCACCCGCAACATGAGGGGTCGGTGCCCCAAGTGGCCCCAACATAGCTCGTGCATGATCACTGTCTTCAAAGCCATAATTAAACACGATCGTGCTCCCAGCCACTTGCGGCATCGACCGATGCTACAGGGTCAAAGTCACCCTGTGGCATTCCTCCGCGCTAGGTGACGGTCCTCGTGTTTGTCTCCTACAGGGTCAAAGTCACCCTGTGGCATTCTTTAGGTAGGATGATCCTATTCCATTCGGGATTCATGTTATTCATATTGCATTAAGTATTTCTTTTAACCTTTAACTTCATTCTAAATTTCGGCAGCATCTCCCTACAGTTATTTGAATATGCATATCATCTGAGCGCATATCGAAGAACAAGGGAGATACAATAGTCAAAATTTATGAATGAATTAACGGTTAAAAGAAACAACTAAGTGCAATATAAATAACTATATTCCAAACTGTCCAATTAAGGACAATTCAAGGGTTGTAGATCGTTTAAAATATCATTTACTTCGTTGACACGAACATACAACCCCCGAATGGATCTAAGGATACTTTGCAAATTTATGTGATCTAACTCATCGATACATACGTGACACATATCAACTCGTAGAGATCAAGTTTAATCTAAGATTAAAATCCTAATTACACAACATTAATCTACCCTAGTTAAATCTAATTAAACATTAAACATTAATCTAATTAAACCTAACTAAACATAATCTACCCTAATAAAATAATTAAACCTAACTAAACAATTAAACATTAATATACCCTAATAAAAAAACCTAATTAATAATTAAACATTATTAATAAAAAAAATTAAACCTAACATTAATTAAACACTATTAAACAATATAAAAAACTAATCAAAAAAACCTAATTAATAAAAAAAATTATTAATATTTTTTTAATTAATCAAACAGTAGCATTACTATTTGATTAAACCCTAATCAAACAGTAGTCGGCTACTATTTGATTGGGACTGAAACCCTAAGTTTCATCCCCAAATTCGGCGCCGACATCCACTGGACGCCAAGTTGGGCCCCGATGAGAGGGGCGGAGAAGAGAAGAGAAGGCGTCGGATGTTGCCTAGAGGCAAAGAACCGACAGAGGAGCGGCGGAGAACCGGTGACAACAGCGGGCGGCAATAGTGAGGAGAAGCGACGGCAGTAGGGAGGAAAAACAAGAAGGAAGAAAGAAGGGGGTAGACGCGAACGTTAATAAAAGACTCTTCACCGACGGCCGAGGCGACCGCCGCTAAACCGAAGATATTTAATTATTAAATTATCGACGGCCTACACACCCCTCGCTAAGTCATCGCTAATTAGTTTTTCATTTTCGCGCTGCATGTGCGCCATCGACTCATGCGCAACGGCCTCAACGGCCGAAAGAGAGCCGTCGCTATTGATTTATTAAATCACTAATGGCTGACGCGGCCCTCTCTAAGTTGTTGATTAGTTATTTAATTTTGTGCGCGGCCCGTGCGCACCATCAACTCATGCGCGATGGCCTCGACGATCGTAAGTGAGCCACTGCAGATGTTGTTACTTCCGCAACGGCTTGAGCGGCTGTAAGAAAATTGTGTATCTTTCCTATGGCTAGGTATTGTTGGCTTTAGGTTTTCAACCTTAGCCTTAATCTCGGTTTTGATGGTTTTGATGATAACAAACATGAGACTAATGATTTCATTGAGAATATATTTCAGGTTCCATATCAATTAGCGTTCAATGTCCTCGATCGAAAATATCAGAAATTGAAAGGACATTGATCGTCGCGCTCGGGTTCATCGCGGAAGTTTCTCGAAGATCGATGAGTGCACCAAAGTCGCATTGGACAGGCTCAAAGATCACATGAAAGCTCTCCAAGATGATGCTCGTTGAAAGCCGGAACCCGGAGACAAAGCGCGGAAGAAAATAGGCTGAAAAATAAGTTTTAGCCTAAATTCGGTCGACCGGGCGATCAACCGAACAGGGTAAGGTATCATGCAGTAGCCTTATTGGTCGACCGAACACTGCCTAAAATAGGCAGTGGCTACTTCGGTCGACCGGTCGGTCAACCGATAGAGGCCTGAAATAGGAAGTAAGGTTGGCGATCGACCGACCTACGTATAAGCCAAAGACACAAGATCGCGTCGATCGACCAGATGGCGGATCGCAAAATTTGCGTCTGGGCGGTCGACCCGTCGGTCGACCGACCACAGGGAAAAAGGAAGCGATCGAATGATCAGTCGATCGACCATTCGACCGACCATTCGACCGACGGTCTTTAACGGATAGTTTTCTATCCGTTGAGCAGTCGTTTCTTCACGAGGGCATAAATACACCCTCATATACATCATTTAACATTCTCCCTTGATTCTAACAGAGTTCATTGAGTATTCAAAAGGAAGATTTAGAGCCTTCCAAAAGATTTAAAGCTTGCACTCTGCTTCTCCGTTGAGTTCATTCTTCAAGCGCCAACTGCTGCCTCAACTCGAAAACTGACTCGAGCTCATCCCCTCGGCGAGTTGGAGGTTCCAAGGCTGTGAAAGAAGCTTGCAAACATTGGTTTTATTATTTAGCTCTTTTGATTGTATTTTATCTATTATTTTAACTGTTTGTTTAATTTGATTTTGTAAAACCGGGTGTTAGGTCTTGAATTGGGTGAAGTGGTATCCTTGGTGTAGAAGGAGTAAAGGAAACTCGATATAATATAGTAAAATCTCGTTGTAAGGGAAACTCGATATAATCTAGTAAAACCTAGTTTGAAAATCCTAAGCGGAGTGCTTAGGTAGTGGAGTAGCCATTGGGGCCGAACCACTATAAATATCTTGTGTTTGCATTGTTATTATTGCTTGTTTTTATTGTCTTATCATTTATCGCTTCCGTATATAATCATCGAATTGCAAATTGCCTAAACAAGTTATCAAACGATTAAAAGTGGATTTAGGCTAATTGTATTAGTAAACACACTATTTCCCCCCCTCTCGTGTCACCATTTCGCCAACAGGTATGTTGTCGGTGAAAGTGTCAATTCTAGTAGTGAAAGGCTATTCCCACACCATCATTTTGTTCAAACATCTTCATCCTATAAGCATGTGAAAGAAGGGTTCCTAGTAACTCTTCGCTAGACATCCTCTTCAAATTGTGTCTCTCTTCAATCGCATTTACCACATGATCATATTTTTGTGGTAAACTCCTCAAAACTTTCTGTACTACCTTGACTTCTTTAATCTCTAACAAAGTCCTCCAGATCTTCATCCTCATTCATGAAAGCACTTTGAAATGTAGGTCTAAAGGTCTGGAGTTTTACCTCAATGATTTGAGACGTGCTTTGATATCTGTCTTTGAGGATTAGCCACACAACTTTTGCTGATGGCACTTGACCCAATCTGGTAGCGATTTCTTCAGATAAGCCTTGTTGTATGCAAAAAATTACTTTTGCATCTCTCTTCTTGTAATCTTTCAATCAATTCAGAGAGAGTCCTTTTGCATCGTATTTGTCCTCTGCTAGATCCCACAACTCCTATAGGATGAAGTAGTTTTCCATCTTTGACGACCATAGCTTGAAGTTGGAGCTAAAGTCGGAGAACACAGGAATCCCCAGCATCCTCGAGGACGAGCCCAGATTCTCTATTATGCTGATATGGCGGTATCGTAGCTTTGAAACCAAATGTAGAAGCTACATATCCCCTTATGGATACTCCAACGAGAAAGAGATGAAAGTCAGACACACAAATCTGGAAGCAAAATGGAAAACACATGCATTGAAGCATTGAAAGAAAACAAAGTACACAATACATCAAGATTCCTATTTATAGTGTTTAATGAGCTACACTCTATACCTAATTGCAATTAGCTAATGAATGTAACAAATAAAGCACTACAAGAAAACTAATTTTTAGTGACGAGATTTAGTGGGGGTCGCACAATCAATCTATTTATGGGGGTTGCTAATCGACCCTCACTAAACCCTGTCACTTAAAGTTGAACTTTTTGTGAGGATATCGTGATCCCCACGAAATCTTGCATTTAGTGAAGGTCTAATATGACCCTCACTAAAAAGTATATATTTGTGAGGACCACAAGGTGACTCTCACAAAATCCTACATTTTGTGAGGGTCGAATATGACCCTCACTAAAAATGATATTTTGTGAGGACATGTAACCCTCACAAAATCTTGCATTTAGTGAAGGTCTAATATGACTCTCACTAAAAAGTATATATTATGAGGACAATATAGTTATCCTCACTAAATCCTATATTTTGTGATGGTAAGAAATGACCCTCACCATTTCTTACCTCTCACTTCTAAATTTGAAAATAAATAAAAATTAATTCAAAATTAAAATAATTTTAGATAATTAAATAATTAAATAAATATATTTTAAAAATTTAAAATATTATTAAGTAAAATTTGAGTTTGAAGAAACAGATTTAATAAAGTTTCGGATTATACAAAACATGAGAAAAAAAATTGGTGAGCATAAATATGAATTGAAGCGCTCAGTTTATAGTAAGTATGAGACAATTGAAGAAAAATTGGAGCATGTCCCGGATGGCATTGAACCGAATGATTGGAAAGTGTTTGTTGAATATCATGATCGTGAGACCACTCAGGTAATCGAATGATTGTAATTTATTATCTTGAGTAGGTTAAGAGGTTATTTGAATAGATTTGGTTAGTTCAATAGTTCTATAGTTCTATTGGAGCTATTACTGCTGAAAAGGTCATAAGGCCACATCTAGTCCCCTGGGTACAGAATTGAATTGTTCCCATGCCATATTAGCACTTTATGACAATTAACTTTGAGGATAAGCATCAAGCATAATTTGATCCCTTAATTTTTCACCTGTGACTTCTTGTTGATGTAGACTGACTTCTTCTTGTTCCTGCAAAATGAATTGAATTGAATCAAATCTATTCATCAAAAACTTAATTGAATCCTTTGTTCTTTTATCAGTTATAGTAAATTTCTTTTATCAATTATAGTACCACTGCTCCTTATATCCTCTTTTATCAGTTAGTAGATCAATTTTTTGGATTACTTTCCAGCCAGAAAGATGATGAGCTTGTCTTTGTTGTTGTTTTTTAAAAGTGCAGTGAGGAAGAATAGGTAGTTACGTAGGATATGAATAAATGGAGTGTTAGATAAGGAATTTTATGATAGCGAAGGTTTTCTAGGGTATGGTTATGGGCTTAATATAATGAATTTTTTTATGATAAAGAATTTAAGATGGTGTAATTTCTTTTATCAGGTTACACCTTGACTTATTGACAGCTTTTATCAAGCTTGCTCAAAAAGCTTTTTTTTAAACTATGCATCTTAGTTTTTTTGTACACCTGTGGGGATGGATTTCAATGAAATCATATGGTTACTGGTTAGTATTTTTAATGGATGTTATACCCTACTTACAAAGTGTTATCTTTCTAAGTTCTAAGAAGTTGATATTTCCAAGATTTTGAATAATTCTTTGGAAGACCTTATAGTTGACATGACACAGTGCACAGGAGTTCTTATTAAGAATCTTTTAATTTTTTTGTGGTGAAAGCTTGTAAGATGATTATATGCATTGCCATGAAAAGCTTATGTCACTACCCGTTGGACTTTGCCATTGTAAAAGCTTTGAGCTTCCTAAAAACATAATAAGAAAATTGTTTCAGTACTTTGAAGTTTCTCTCAAGCTATCCATGTAGAATATTAGGTGCTATTCGCTTTGAAAATTGATTTTTTGTGTGAATAAGTAACTATACATGGAATGCAGTTGGAATCTTCCACTACTAGAAAAATGGTCATCAGCAACGGCTGATGCCGTTGCTGAAAAGAATCAGCAACGGCCGCGCCGTTGCAATAGAGCCGTGACAGAAAGTCGCGTTGCTGATGACTTAGCAACGGATCAGCAACGGCCGCTCGGGCCATCGCTCAAAACATTATCAGCAACGACCGCTCGGGCCGTCGCTAAAAACATTATCAGCAACGGTTTTGCCACAGACCCGGAGCCGTTGCTGATACCATTAATAGCAACGGCCGCTGAGTCTGTAGCAACGCCGTTAGTAAAACCCCGTCGCTAAGCCGTTGCTGTAGGTCATCAGCAACGACTTTCGATACACTTTTAGCAACGGCTTTCCCACGGACGACTGTGGGAAAGCCGTTGCTGATGACGTATACCTGGGAACAGAAAAATTGAAAATTTCAAATTTCCATTGATACATTGATACATTATCTGATACATAACTCACACACCCATACCCTCATACACACATTCATTCACACATCACAAACACACCAAGATATACATCAAAACAATTATATTTATATTGATAATTATTCACGATAGTATAAAAACAATTCAAATGCAAAATTGAAGTATCAATATCCAAACAAAATAAGTTAAACAAGTTCAATATCTCAGTAACAAGTTCAATATCCAAACAAAAAATCTCACGATCACGATGGAGGATGGTCTGGATCATATGGCGGGCTCTGGAGTGCTTGAGTGTACACCGGCGTGGACTGACTCGAGGACGATGGATTAGATGATGCCGAAGAGATGCCTGCTTCAGGATGACCTGACATATTGCGTAGCATAGCATGCATCTCCTTCATCATCTGAGTCTGACGCGCGACCGTCTCCTCTAGAGTCCTTATTCTGCTACTATGATCATAACTGGATCTAGAGGTGGACGGCCGCTCACCAGCGACCGGAGGGGTCGGTGCCCCAAGTGGCCCTAGCACGGCTCGTGCATGACCACTATCTGCGAAGCCATATACGCGGCCATGGTCCCAGCCACCTGCGGCCTCGACCCACGATGCTGCATCAAAGTCCTCGGGGGTACGTGGAAGACGATCAAATCTTGTCTGTACCGTCGATTCAAAGTAAAATGAGCTGAATGTTGAAATTTCTTGGGTGATATACGATTCAGATATTGATCCTTCAACAGTTGCGGTGTTCTTTACTTTTTTCTTCAGACGATTCATGTATCTTTCAAATAAGTACATCCAACGATATTGAACGGGGCCACCAACTCGTGCCTCGTATGCCAAGTGTATCGGTAGATGCTCCATCGAGTCAAAAAATGCAAGAGGGAAAAACTGCTCCAGCTTGCATATGATTTCAACAATATTATTTTCAAGTGTAGACATATCTTCGACTCGAAGGACATTTGCACAGATGCTTCTAAAAAACATACTTAATTCAGTCAACGGACCCCAAATATTATCAGGTAGAAGATCTCGAAATGCGATCGGAAGTAATCTCTGCATGAATACATGACAATCATGGCTCTTCATCCCTGATATTTTGCAATCATCGACGTTCACACATCGAGATAAGTTTGAAGCATATCCATCGGGTAATCTGAGTTCTTTTACCCATTGACAAACATCTTTGATCTGTTGTTTATTTAACACATATAGGGCCTTCAGTTTCAGATATCGTCCGTTGACCTCTTGTAACTCCAACTCTGGTCTTTTACAAAGTATTTTCAGATCATGTCGGGCTTTGACATTATCTTTAGTTTTTCCAGAAATATCCATCAAAGTGTTGAAAATATTATCAAACACATTTTTTTCAATGTGCATGACATCTAAATTATGTCGAATCAATAATGAACTCCAATAGGGCAATTCCCAAAAGATACTTTTTTTCACCCAGTTGTGTGTTTGGCCAAAACCTGACACTCTTTCATTGCGACCAAATACTATATCTGGAAGTGCTGAAACACGTGCTAACATTTGTTCACTAGACAACATCGGTGGTGGCCCATCTCTTTCAACTCTGCCCTTAGTAAATTTATTACGATTCCTTCGATACTGATGATTAACCGGTAGGAATCAACGATGACAATCAAAGAATGAGATTTTTCGTCCGTTCTGAAGACTGATTGATTTAAAGTGTTCCATACAATACGGACAAGAGAGTCGGCCGTGAGTGCTCCAACCCGACAACATGCTGTACGCGGGGAAATCATTGATTGTCCACAAGACCGCGGCCTTTAAATTGAAGTTTTGCTTCCGATGACAATCATAAGTGACAGCTCCCCCAGTCCACAATGTTTTCAATTCATCTATCAAGGTTCTGAGAAATATGTCAATTTCTTTTCACGGACCCTTAGGACCCGGAATAATCATCGAAAGATAAATAAATTCATCCTTCATGCACATTGACGGTGGCAAATTATAAACTGTCAGCAGCACTGGTCAAACTGAATAAGGAGTTGCAGAATGTCCAAACGGATTAAAACCATCTGTGCACAATCCCAATCTGATATTTCTAGTATCCCTAGCAAATGAAGGATAACATGTATCCAAATGTTTCCATGCTTCACTGTCAGATGGATGAGTCATTACTGTATCATCACGACTTCTTGCATGCCAACTCATGTAGGGGGCTATCTTTTCCGACATGAATAATCTTTGAAGCCTCGGTGTTAGTGGAAAATACCGAAGCACCTTAAACGGGATATTTTTCTGTCGGACCGATTTCTTCTCCTTGTAACGAGGGTGTTGACATACAGGGCATTTATCCAACTGCACATTTTCTTTATAATATAAAATGCAATTATTTTGGCACGCGTGTATTTTTTCGTACCCAAGCCCCAATTTTCTCATTAGCTTTTTAGTCTTATAAAAAGTAGGCTCAAACTTGTTATCAGTAGGCAGCATTCCATTAATCAATCCAACAATCTGATCATACGCAACTCCGCTGATATTACAATCGGCCTTGATATTTAAGAGCTGTGTCATTGCTGAAAACCTAGTGTATTTAGGACAATTCTCATACAAAGGTTCACTACTAGAAAAATGGTCATCAGCAACGGCTGATGCCGTTGCTGAGCCGTTGCAGAAGCGCATCAGCAACGGCTGAGCCGTTGCAATAGCGCCGTGACAGAAAGTCGCGTTGCTGATGACTTCGCAACGGATCAGCAACGGCCGCTCGGGCCGTCGCTCAAAACATTATCAGCAACGGCCGCTCGGGCCGTCGCTAAAACTATTATCAGCAACGGGTTTGCAACAGACCCGGAGCCGTTGCTGATAACATTAATAGCAACGGCCGCTGAGTCCGTAGCAACGCCGTTAGTAAAACTCCGTCGCTAAGCCGTTGCTGTAGGTCATCAGCAACGGCTTTCGATACACTTTTAGCAACGGCTTTCCCACGGACGCCCGTGGGAACGCCGTTGCTGATGACGTATACCTGCAACCAGAAAATTTGAAAATTTCAAATTTCCATTGATACATTGATACATTTATCTGATACATAACTCACACACCCATACCCTCATACACACATTCATTCACACATCACAAACATCTCATACACATTCATTCACACATCACAAACACACCAAGATATACATCAAAACAATTATATTTATATTCATAATTATCCACGATAGTATAAACATAATTCAAATGTAAAATTGAAGTATCAACATCTCAATAACATAGTCAATATAAATTAAACAAGTTCAATATCTGAGTAACAAAGTCAATATAAACAAAATCTCACGATGACGATGGAGGATGGCCTGGATCATATGGCGGGGTCTGGAGTGCTTGAGTGTACACTGGCGTGGACTGACTCGAGGATGATGGATTAGATGATGCCGAAGAGATGCCTGCTTCGGGATGACCCGACAAGTTGCGTAGCATAGCTTCTATATTCGCCATCGTCTGACTCTGGCGCTCCATCAACTCAGTCTGACGCGCGACCGTCTCCTCTAGTGTCCTTATCCTATTACTATGATCATAACTGGATCTGGAGGTGGACGGCCGCTCACCAGCGACCGGAGGGGTCGGTGCCCCAAGTGGCCCTAGTACGGCTCGCGCATGACCACTATCTGCGAAGCCATATACGCGGCCATGATCCCAGCCACCTGCGGCCTCGACCCACGATGCTGCGTCAAAGTCCTCGGGGGTACCCCCGCGCTGCACCACCCTCCGGCTGTACGTCTCCTACTCGAGTTTGATTTTTTGTTTAATATTTATCATAAAACTTAAATTATAAATATATAATGAATAATTTAAACAAATATATAATTACCACAATGTATGCAGCGCGGTTGTCGATGTACTCCACGGTGAGTCCGCTCAAACACCGCCATCGGGGAGGGTCGCTGGACAGTCCCGTCATCCGACACCGTCGTCTACATTTACAAAACAAATACATTAATTAGTACACATAATAACAAATAAAATATATAATTAAACGATATACTTCTTGCTCGAACGTAGGCCATGCCCCGTGCATGTATCGTCGAATAGTAGAAGAAATGCTCCTCGACACTTCTTCTTGCTCGAACCTGCACAACAAAAATAAATTTTAATATTATATTATGATATAATGAATTTGTAATGATTCATAATTCATGATATATTACCGCTCCCCAATCACGCTGATCAATCTACGTGACTCTGTGGCTGGTGGAGGCTGCCACCTGTTCGGCCCGCGTGGCCGCCTGCGTCTGGATGTACTAGCCTCGACAGTATCATCCTCATGAGGATCAGCAACAGGAGGATCAGCAGCATGAGTAAGTGCTGGAGTCTCACCGATCGGAGACTCCGAAGCTCTCCTGCGTCGATAACCACGACCAGACATATCTGTCGAACAGACATATAATCAGATTATTGTATAAATAGTAGAGATATATTTAATAAAATATATATACTTTACAATTATTCCTCATCATCTGAACAATCCCAATCTGATATTTCTAGTATCCCTAGCAAATGAAGGATAACATGTATCCAAATGTTTCCATGCTTCACTGTCAGATGGATGAGTCATTACTGTATCATCACGACTTCTTGCATGCCAACTCATGTAGGGGGCTATCTTTTCCGACATGAATAATCTTTGAAGCCTCGGTGTTAGTGGAAAATACCGAAGCACCTTAAACGGGATATTTTTCTGTCGGACCGATTTCTTCTCCTTGTAACGAGGGTGTTGACATACAGGGCATTTATCCAACTGCACATTTTCTTTATAATATAAAATGCAATTATTTTGGCACGCGTGTATTTTTTCGTACCCAAGCCCCAATTTTCTCATTAGCTTTTTAGTCTTAGAAAAAGTAGGCTCAAACTTGTTATCAGTAGGCAGCATTCCATTAATCAATCCAGCAATCCGATCATACGCAACTCCGCTGATATTACAATCGGCCTTGATGTTTAAGAGCTGTGTCATTGCTGAAAACCTAGTGTATTTAGGATAATTCTCATACAAAGGTTCATCGGCAGCTTTCAACATCTCGTAAAATTCTGCAACTTCTTTATTCGGTAATTCAATCTCTACCGCAGCCCCTACTTCTGTGATATCAACCGCTGTAGTATCTGGTGGGACTGATGTCTGAAGAACTGGCCGATCAACATTATCATTCAGGTGGAATTGACCCCCAAGACTATCAAGTATCATAGTTCTATAGGGATTACATTGACTGGATGAAGAAGCACCAGCAGAGGAAGATTCACCATATGTCTGAACGACAGGATTGCTCGACGTCCCGACTTCGCGTGACTCCCCGTGACAAGTCCATAGAAAATATCTTGGTGTAAATCCTTTGGTATATAGATGCAGAGTGACAGTCTCCCGATCGAAAAATCGTCCATTCGAACAAATGCGGCACGGACATCGGATTTGATCACCCATGCTAACGAAATTCCGATTCGAATAGGCGAAATTTAGGAAGTACATTACGCCTAATCGAAACTCATTCGTTAAAGCTCCACGATCAAAACGTCGGTACATCCAACTTCGATCAGCCGACATGATTCTGTCAATCAATGACAATTTCTTTGGTTAATGTCTTTAGGTGAGATTGTCTTATTCCATTCGGGATTTATGTTATTCGTACTGCACTTACGTTTTTATTTTAACTGTTAACTAATTATTCTAAATTTCGACAGCATCTCCCTACAGTTCTCCGAATACGCATATCATCTGGGCACGTATCGGAGAACAAGGGAGATGTTGTCGAATTTTAGAATAATTAGTTAACAGTTAAAATAAAAACGTAAGTGCAGTACAAATAACTATATTCCCAAATTGTCCAATTAGGGACAATTCAAGAATTGTACGTCGTATAAAAGATCATCTACTTCTTTTACACGAACATACAATCCCCAAACGGATCTAAGGTTTTGCTAAATCATATCCGATTCGTCGATGCGTACGTGAAACATATCAACTCGTCGGATGGATGATTATTTTCTAAATGTTTCGAGACAGTTCGAGTCCATATTGGACGATTTCGGCGCGCGTCCGAAGTGGACGATTCCGGCGCGAGTCCGAAGTGGACGATTCCGGCGCGAGTCCGAATTGGACGATTCTGGCGCGCGTCCGAAGTGGACGATTCCGGCGCGAGTCCGAATTGGACGATTCTGGCGCGCGTCCGAAGTGGACGATTCCGGCGCGAGTCCGAATTGGACGATTCCGGCGTGAGTCCGAATTGGACGATTCCGGCGTGCGTCCGAAGTGGACGATTCCGGCGCGCGTCCGAAATTAATCTAAACCCTAATAATTAATCTAACAAATTAAACAATTAATCTAAACATTTAATTAACATTTATAAAATAATTAATTAACAATTTCAAAACAATAAAAATATATATATATATATATTCCGGCGCCGGAGTCCACCCTCCGGCGCCGGCGTACAGTGGCCGGACACACTGTCCGGCCACTGTAGAAGGTTCGGCGGTGGCCATAGGCCGACCGCCGCCGGCCGAAACCCTAGAAATAGGGTTTCGGTCGGATTTTAGCATCTCCGGCCGAAACGGTATAGGCCGGCCGATCAACATACCGGCAGCGGCACGGCGGCGAGAGGCATCGGCGAGAGGCGTCGGCGAGAGGCGTCGGCGTCGGCAGCAGCGGCAGCGGCGGCGAGAGGAGTCGGCAGGAGCGGCGGCGGCAGAAGCGGGAGGAAGAAGGGTCGGGCGCGAGAGCGTGCCCTATATAAACTTATCAGCAACGGCTCACTCGCCCGTTAGAACGCCGTTGCTGATAAGTTATCATCAGCAACGGCTCACTTATCCGTTAGTAAGCCGTTGCTGAAGATTAAATAATTAGCAACGGCTCGCCTTTCCGTCAGAAAGCCGTTGCTGATAATTAAAATAATCCGCAACGGCTCGGTTGTCCGTTAGAACGCCGTTGCAGATACAGATATCTGCAACGGCTCGAGCGGCCGTAAGAACGCCGTTGCAAATAGCAACGGCTTGAGCGGCCGTTGCTGATAGCCGTTGTTGAAGACCAAGTTTGTAGTAGTGGTTCATCGGCAGCTTTCAACATATATCTCGTAAAATTCTACGGCTTCTTTATTCGGTAATTCAATCTCTACCGCAACCCCTACTTCTGTGATATCAACCGCTGTAGTATCTGGTGGGACTGATGTCTGAAGAACTGGTCGATCAACATTATCATTCAGGTGGAATTGACCCCCAAGACTATCAAGTATCATAGTTCTATAGGGATTACATTGACTGGATGAAGAAGCACCAGTAGAGGAAGATTCACCATATGTCTGAACGACAGGATTGCTCGACGTCCCGACTTCGCGTGACTCCCCGTGACAAGTCCATAGAAAATATCTTGGTGCAAATCCTTTGCTATATAGATGCAGAGTGACAGTCTCCCGATCCAAAAATCGTCCATTTGAACAAATGCGGCACGAACATCGAATTTGATCACCCATGCTAACGAAATTCCGATTTGAATAGGCAAAATTTAGGAAGTATGTTACGCCTAATCGAAACTCATTCGTTAAAGCTCCATGATCAAGACGTCGGTACATCCAACTTCGATCAGCCGACATGATTCTGTCAATCAATGACAATTTCTTTGGTTAATGTCTTTAGGTGAGATTGTCCTATTCCATTCGGGATTTATGTTATTTGAACTGCACTTACGTTTTTATTTTAACTGTTAACTAATTATTCTAAATTTCGGCAGCATCTCCCTATAGTTCTCCGAATATGCATATCATCTGGGCGCGTATCGGAGAACAAGAGAGATATTGCCAAAATTTAGAATAATTAGATAACAGTTAAAATAAAAACGCAAGTGCAGTACAAATAACTATATTCCCAAATTGTCCAATCAGGGACAATTCAAGAATTGTACATCGTATAAAAGATCATCTACTTCTTTTACACGAACATACAATCCCCGAACGGATATAAGGTTTTGCTAAATCATATCCGACTCGTCGATGCGTACGTGAAACATATGAACTCGTCGGATGCATGATTATTTTCTAAATGTTTCGAGACCGTTCGAGTCCATATTGGACGATTCCGGCGCGCGTCCGAAGTGGACGATTCCGGCGCGCGTTCGAAGTGGATGATACCGGCGCGCGTCCGAAGTGGACGATTCCGGCGCGCGTCCGAAGTGGACGATACCGGCGTGCATCCGAAGTGGACGATTCCGGCGCGCATCCGAATTGGACGATTCCGGCGCGAGTCCGAATTGGACGATTCCGGCGCGCGTCCGAAGTGGATAATTCCGAAATTAATCTAAACCCTAAAAATTATTCTAACAAACTAAATAACTAATCTAAATAATTAATCTAAATAATTAATTAACAATTAATTAACAATTAATTAACAATTAAAAAACAATTAAAAAACAATAATAAAATATTATTAAACTACAAATTCCGGTGCCGGAGTCAGGTGGACTCCGGCGCCGGCGTACACTGGCCGGACACACTGTCCGGCCAATGTACAAGGTCCGGCGGCGGCCATCGACCGACCGCCGCCGGCCGAAACCCTATTTTTAGGGTTTCGGTCGGATTTTCTACCGGCCGCAACGGGAAGAGACGGCAGCCGTAGGGCACATACCTGACAGTGTTGGCAGTAGCGGGAGGAGTCGTCGGCGTCGTCGGCATCGGCAGCAGCGGCAGCGGCGGCGAGAGTCGAGGAGAGGAGCGGCGGCGGCTGCAGCGGGAGGAAGAAGGGGGGCGGGCGCGATCTGCGACCTATATAAACTTATCAGCAACGGCTCACTCGCCCGTTAGAAAGCCGTTGCTGATAAGTTATCATCAGCAACGGCTCACTTGTCCGTTAGCAAGCCGTTGCTAATAAGTTATCATCTGCAACGGCTCACTTGTCCGTTGGAAAGCCGTTGCTGATAATTAACATTATCAGCAACGGCTCGCATGTCCGTTAGAAAGCCGTTGCAGATACAACATATTTGCAACGGCTCGAGTGGCCGTAAGAATGCTGTTGCAAATAGCAACGGCTTGAGCGGCCGTTGCTGATAGCCGTTGCTGAAGACCAAGTTTCTAGTAGTGTTCCCTTCTTGATATATTGATAATTTTGTATAGTTATTATTAGTGCTCATATAGATTTCATATTCGGCAATGAATATTAGAACAATGCTTACTCAGGTTCTTTTTGTATTAGAAGTATAGTACCAATTGAGATGAGTGTTCTATTTTATAATTTGGAAGGCAAGAAGCTAGTTGTAATCCGAACCTGGGAGGATATTGATTGACTTAGGAAACGCGAATAGGCAATAAAAATTATTCTACGACCCAAATCGTCTGTCGTTCAGTATAATTCCAATTGTACTCGGGAAAGGCGAATAAGCAATTATAGTAAAGTATGTGAATTGAATTTTGTTTGTGTTATTGGGCTAGTTGTTATGAATGGAAATGAATTGAATCACCAAATAAACGATAGACAATTATAGTAAACTTTTCAGACTTTACTAGAAAATATGGTACAATTCAATGTTCACATGTTGCATTTGTACAGAAAATATGTGCGCAAAATAAAGAGAATCGAGGAAAGCAAGTACTTCCTCACTATACGGGCTCCAAAAGTTATGTTGTGATTCGAGCAGAGCAGGTATAACTAAGCATATTTATTACTACATTTTAAATTATTTTATTTAGGGAAAAAATTAAAATGATGATTCATACTTGTACTAGTACATGCTGAAATGGATCCAGAGCATCGAGAACCCTCAAGTTGGAAAATGTTTTGTATTGCTCACACAAAGAGTGATGCTAGGTTGAATTCCACTGTTGCACATGAGATTGTGGTAATCACCGATGCTATTTTTTATATTTATTTAGTTTTATGGGATAAACACATATTATATAATAAAATTATACACTTTTGCAGGATAAGTTCAAGGCTCTAGCTCAAGAGTCAGATTCTTCTACACCTACTACTGAAGATGAAATCTATCGCCAGGTTGTTGGACCGGAGAGACATGATCGTACTCGTGGTTATGGCTTAGGTCCAACTCCAACCACTGTCTTTGGAACTACTCCAGGACGCATAGAGCTTGCCTCCCAACTTCGAATTGCTAACACTCAGAACGCCGAGCTAAAAACAAAGATAGATGACTTGGAGAAGAAAATAGATGATGATAGGAGGAAGATGGAGGAGAGGATATATAGAGGATAGGATGATAGAGGAAAGAATGAAGATGCGGGAAAGAATGGAAATGAAGAGGAAGAAAATGGAGGAAAAGATGGAGGAGGATCAACGAAAGATGCAAATACTACTTGCTTTCGTGGAGGAAATGAAAATCAAAAAGTGACTTGTTTGATGTAAGGATGAACACTCTTATTATATGAATGATGTAAGGGTAATTTAGATTGTTATTCTAAGTTTGTAGTAACTAGTGTTGATTTTGGTTTGAATTTTAATGTTAGATTCTTATTCTATGCACATACAGTTTGTAGAATTAAGATTTACTCATTATATGAATTGAGATTTTTGATTGTAGTGTGTAGTTTAATTGGTTTTTAAATTAGAGAATTATAGTTGTATTATTTTTGAAATAATTGTTTTAGTAATTAGCAGTGTTGTTTAGGGAAAATAAATCAATTTCCTCTATTGGTTTTTGAAATAGCAGCAGTGTTTAGTGTTTGTGAATAGGAAAATAAATTGATTTATTAACAGTGTTTGTGAGATGCAGTGTTGAGGAAATAAATCGATTTCCCGAGGGTCTCGGCCCCTGGGAAATAGATCCATTCCTGACGGTCGCGGCCCCCGGGAAAGGAGACATTTCCTGGGAGCCATGGCCCCCGGAAATAGCTCTATTTCCTGTGGGCCCAAGCCTCCGAAAAATAAATTTATTTCCTGGTGTGAGGTCGGCCCCTAGGAAAGCTATCTATTTCCTGGGGGGGGGGGGGGGGGGGGGGGGCAGAGATCGGCCCCTGGGAAATCTATCTATTTCTTGGGGATCTTGGCTCACGGGGAAAGCTATTTATTTTCTGGCAGCCAAGGCTCCCGAAAAAATAGTCCTATTTCTTGGGGGTCTCGGCCCCCGGGAAAGCTTTTATTTCCTGGGGATCGTCGACGTTGGCATAAGAATTTTTCTCGAGGACCAATCGTTGACCTTCGATTATTCAATGGCCGACGTGTCTTTTCTGGGGATATCTGAGGGTCTGGTGGCCCTCACTAAAAGTATTTACCGGGGGCGTTAAGAGTTTTAGTAGGGGTCATGACTCCCGAAAAATATCATTTTTTTTTTGTAGTGAAGGCAAAATAAAGCTAATACCAATCCAGCCAAAACAGTACGAAGTAGTGTAAAAAAGCAAAGTTTACCATCCCAAGAATTTTGTAAGATCTTCATTAACTTTCAATATACATTGTATGTACATTTCCTAAAGATTGTAACAAGCGATGCTATAAATAAATACATTATATAATATTTTAGTTTCTGTTTTCTTGGTAATTTTGTAATTTCTAAATTGATGCGGTTATAGAGAACTTTTCTTTTAGAAAAATGTCAACTCCTTGATAGGGTAGTAATTATTAACTCAAAATTAATCGAATAGACATATATATATATATATATATATATATATATATATATATATATATATATATATAGAGAGAGAGAGAGAGAGAGAGAGAGAGAGAGAGAGAGAGAGCTTTTTGTGTGATGATGATGATGCTGTCTGCTACAGGAAATGACTTCGATACTTGTACTTACCACTGTTTAAAGTTGAACTATATATATTACCCCACAAGTCAACTCAGTCTTAGGTTTGCTACCTGCTTGGATGATATATAGTGACAGGCGCTGTTCAGTCAATTTAGATGTCATTTTTTTAAGTACACCAAAATAATTGCTAAAATGACTGAACAAGAACATGACATAGACACAAGACAGTGATGCCTATTAGCATGCATCTATATAATGGATCAAAATCACTCACAGTAATCAGTATAAACTAATAATTGCATGATTTTTAATGGGGCTTCCATCAATAGTTATGTTTGATATGCAATTTACATAAAATTAGGGTAATTTGTCTGTCCTAATTGCATGCAGACATGTAGCTTCAATTTAGATTATGCCCACTCTAGTCTTTAAGAGATGTGGTCCAACTTATTTGAACTTATTTTTCAGTTTCATATATATATACCTTTGAGACCAGTCCTTATCTTTCTATTAATCACTTATTTTTGGATTCTATATATCTAGTATGAATGCATTGTCTAATTAATCTAGTGAAAGAAAGGAAGACTTAGTTAAGACAAAAGCAATTTTGTTTGTTATTATTTTGTAGACTTAATAATAGTTATGGATTAATTAACAATAGTGTCTGGACCAGAGAGCAACATCATCAAATAGAGGCTGACAGATTTTATGAGCCTAAGATCTGCATGGTATATATAATTTTGTCACATATATACTTATGTTCTAGAAAATGATAAATGACTGAGTATAAATATTACCTTCGAGTACTTGGTTCACTATCAAATTTGCATGTTAATATTGTACTAATTGTGCTCCTCTAATAAAGCTGAAAGCTACATAAGATAATAATGCATCAAAACTTTGAATAAGATGTACAGAATGGGCAATTAATCTTCCACTTAATGCACATAATGAAAACAAAAGTTGTATAGATGATTTAGTATACTAGCTAGTAATTGAAACAGTCATTTTAGGTCTCAAGTCTGCCTCAAAAACCTAATGAGAAAACCCAACAGCCAAGAAGAACATTTTCATAATTCACATCAATGATAGTAAGTGTGCATGCATGGTTGCTTATCCTTAATTGCTTTAGTAGAAGTAATTAATCATCTCCTTAATTGCTTTGCAAGTTCTATGATTGAGAGGACATCTCCCCAAAAGCATTGTCCTTAGGATTTGTCCCCACGTTATGAGGAATGTCCCATGCTCTTTGGTTGGCCATGTTTCCACCAGTCCTTATCCTTCCATTGTGTATTCATAATGCCAAGTGGTCCTTAACAAATATTATCATCTGCCCTATATATTAATTTTGGAAACCAATTAAATTTAAAATACCTTTAAATAAATATCCAATAATCTCCCAAGTCATCCACTCAATCAGTGAACTAAAGAGTACCAAGTGCATGTTCCATTAAATTTTACAAGTTCAGCTTCTCTTTTTTTCCTAGACAAGCATATTTTGGGTGGACCCCATGGCATGGACTAGTTGTTGTTGGAGAAATTAATGTAATAGAGATAGCAAAGAAAAGTTGCAAAGAGACTACTACATATATGCCACGTATGGCGAGATAAGGGAAAGTCATATAATGAGTCGCTGTTAGCACTAAATTTTGAAGGGTTGGCAAATGGTACGGAGAAGCTTCCTTTTTATAAGTTTCCAAGCTCAACTAGTCATTGTCATTAATTTCATAGCTATCATGGGCAACCATTTGATGGTCAAGTCGAACCACATCTTTTATTGCATCGACAAGGACTCGATCTGTGCTTAAACTAGGACGATAGCATGACACGATCGTTCTAAAATAGCCACATGTGTACTAATTAAATCTAGGGTAAATCACACTGATATTCCTTGAGATTCGGTGAAATTATACCGACCGACCTCCCTTCTATTTGTCCAGGCCGGTGACACTCATCTCCCTTGTAGCTAACGATGTTAAACGGAGTCTGTTAATAATATAACTTCTCCCCTATACCGCTTGTTGAAAAATCATTAAAAGACATGCATAAAATAATTGAATAAATATTCTAAAAATAAAAATTTAAGATAAATTATTTTATTATTTAATATTTTTCACGAAATCAATGTTGATTGAATGTGAAAATTATAATATTAAGCACTCATGGATGAAAATATGAGGGAATGAGAGTTATGACATAAGGATATTTTTATCATTTAAAATAAGTAAAGGCTGTAAATATTTCAAAAAAATGTCATTAGTAAGCATGTGTAGTGCGCATGACAAACACTCCACTAATAATTTTCGTTAGTAGGAAAAGTCTGTGTAATCTTTTATAAAACTCGGGAGAATCACAAGACAAAACTACAAATAAAGAGAAGGTCAGTATAATTTTACTGAACTGAGGATTAGTGTAATTTACCCTTAAATTTATGTAATGTTTAGAGAAAAAAAATCTCAATCTAGAGTGAAAGGCTAGGTTTGACGACCCCAATCTCAAAGAGCAAATGAATCCTAACATTAATAATGATGCTGTGCACTTGGACAAATTAAGATCAAGAAATGCATTGATACATCCTTATAAAAGTATGGGAAGTGTGTACACAATTATTAGTAAATATCACATGATTGATTTTGGAGTCCTTTCTCAGTCACTTTCATCTTTGGCAAATGCTGTAAACTAGCTCTTAATGAAGTTGAATCGAATAGCCAGCATCAAGGACCACAGCACCACAAGAGGAGAAGAGGACCACCAACATGGCTTCCTGACATGCATCTTCATCCCCTTTCTCCTTGTTCAGTTGATGGGTCAACATGCTGTGTGTGGCAGTGAAAAGAACTCATTCAAGTTGGGCTCCAATCATGCTACTAACCATCAATTGCTTGCCCCCTTTAGCCAGCAAGCAAAAGCCACATGGGCTCGGGACCCGAGGGGACCGGAAAATCATTCTTCGAACCATGTCGGGACCTATTGTGCATCCAAAATGCAAAATCATGTAAGATACCGCGGTCGGGATTACGGAGTCTCAAGCACTAGCTAGATCTAGAGGTGACAATGGGTCGTGCCCGGACAAGCCCATTGCCTGTCGAACCATGCCTGGCACGGTCGAGCAAAATCCGGACTGTGCCAGGCACAGCTCGAATTTTCAAAGGTGTGGCCCAACTGAGTGCCAATTGCTAAGCCCTGGCGGTGACCTAGGCCTATACTAATGCATGCCTCCCAGCCATGTAGGGTTCGACACGTGTGCTGTGCCGAACACAGCCTACGTGCCCAAGGGACGAGCCCAACCCATCCCATGGGCACTGTTGTGCCGGGCTTGGTCCGGTCCGAAAAATTTCGGACCGGATCCGTGTCGTCCATGGGTGGACCCGACCCATTGACACCTCTAGCTAGATCACACGGGCAATTTACTCATCCCAGTTAGAAGTTTAATATTGGTTAGGTCATGCATTGCAGAAATTGATCGGTTGCTACACTAGTATGACTACATTGAGGTTTTGTGGCCCGCAGCCCAAGCCCAATTTGATCACATTTTATTAACCAAATAATAATATAAACAAGATTGACTCTAGCCAACGCATTTAGAGATGGATAAGTTTTGCCTCCAGAACATTTAGGATATAAATTTTTATTCAATTTATACAAATAGTTCATTTGGAGTATTCTCATCACACCTTGTTCTCCATTTAGAGTATACTCCATTATATACATTATATACTCATGATTCATTTATTTCACGGCATATAATAGGATATGATACAAAATAAATGAGAAATAGTATTAGATAGAATTTTTTAAATCCGATATTCACCGAATATAATATCAATATTATATTATATTTAATCATATTATTTTCTAATCCAAACAATGGATTAAAATATCTCTTATTATATCACCATTTATCTTAGGAAGCAAATAAGTTACAAGCCTCAAGAGTATCACCAAACTCTCCATAACCTATTTAACTCTAAATTCCAACCAAATGATAAACTCCATACTTCTTGCTTTGTTGCTACTCTACTCGATTTTATTGATCTTGTTTCATTTACGAATAATCGCCAAATTTAATCATATAGTTGGCATATGGTCCATGAGTCCAGTTGTGTACGTTGAACTCTAATAGTTCGTTTGTTTCACGAGACATGATAGGATAACAAATAAGATATGTTTAGGATTTTTCAATGCTAGTGTTCATCGAATATAATATCTATTTTATATTTTTTTAATCTTATTTTTTTTTAATTCATACATTAAATAAATAATGAATTAAATTTTTTTTAAAAAAAGTGTGCACGTGTATCAACGTCTAAGCCCACTTAAAACATATAATGAGCCCGTACAAAGGATCGTGGAGCACTTAAAACATAACCATGCCTAAACATTCAAAGACGGATTTTCTCATAAAGGTCGATACAAATAAACAAGCACATGACTTGGGTTCAACTCGGATTCCGAGCGCGCGCCGCTCCAACTCAGACTAGCAAGTGCAAGGCAGAGAGGCTTGCAGAGGCATGCCACCGTGCGTGCCTCGGGAAGGACAAAGGCAGGGGAAGGTGTACACGTGGATTCGACATGCTTTTGCACCTTCTGCAGGCAGCCACCATGTGGCCGATCTCCACTATTCTCACTTTGTGCAATAACTTAATAGTTCTACTAGGTTTTGGTAAAATAAAATAAAAAACAAAAAAAAAAGAAAGAAACTAGGTCTTATTCAGTGCTTCTACTTTTGCCCAGCATTAATAGTTTTCTAATATGCTAAAATCTACATGTGGGTGCCAAGTCAAGAAGAAGTAAATCAAAGTTGAGATATCATTCATAACACAAAGCAAATGCAAAAGAAAAACTGCAAAATGGTGAATCTGTTTTGACACTTACCATTTTCGCATGGTGCTTGAACATACAATCATCCATAAAGTCCCAACAATTAACGGACGATTAGTATGAGATTTTTCCACCATTAGTACTTGAACATCCAAGAGCCTAAGTGAAGTTGAGGCAGTCTCAGATTCTTCAACCATACACCCACCCACAACATTACAAAACAATAACACTTCATTTTTCAAGATCTTTTCTCGACACAGTTTGATACTTGTATGACAAAGCATTTTAATATCGAAGTATAATAAGCCAAGGATGAATTGCCTGGGAGCCACCAAGATGAAAGTCCCAGTGTCCTGTGCTTTTACCTTGTACCAGGGGTCTGATGCTCGGAGCTGTTTTCAGTTTTGCCAGCACAGCCATCATGACTCGTCACTGCAGCATGGGAGATGAAAGTGGGTGATGAGAAACTGAATTGATCCTGCTGCACTAGTATGCTTTCATTTGTAGAAACAGTCGTCATGTCGGAACTGGTAGATGTGGCTGATGAACCAAAGGGGGCACTCTCGGAGTAGGGTTTAGATTCTGAGACATTCTGACACCCATTGGCAGTAGGATGTTGTGCATTCTGCTGCTGGAGCTGGTTTGAGTTGAGGAAACGCCCACCGGATCCCCTTTCTCTTTTCATCGCATGAAGATGTCGAGACTCATGAAGGTACGGCTGTGAAGATACAAATAAGGAAATAAGATCTGTTGCAAGTTTAAGCCTGTAGATCTGTCAAGTTTATATTGCCAAAGACAACAATAATTGAAAGTTTCATCTAAATCAATATCTCAAGTAAACTTATGAAAGGATGCAGAAGAAAATATAGGTATCCTTTCACTAAGGATGAATTTTTTAATGTTGTCAATAATTCATAAATGGCAAAAAAAATTGGACCTGGTGGCTTTGCCCCTGAGTAGTGCTTTTGATGCTAGACTTGTATCTCCCTTCAAGCTTCAAAATGGCATTGAAATTAGCCAGTTTGTAAAGGATGTTCTTTTATGTTTTAGCAAAAAGTCTTGTGAATGTTAAGAAAGTGTAAAGCTCTATGAACATGTCACTAATCAAAGAGTTAATTTTGCTAAGTCTCAGAGTATTTTTCCTTAATAATGTTAATTGGAATATTGGATAGTATAATATATGCTCTTTCTTAAACATGTGAGAAGGTAAATACCTTAGTGCTCCTACTTCTCCTAGACATCCCCCCCTATATGCTCATGAATTGATTATTGGTCTTAGTACTATTGCCACTATGTACTTAGTGCTATGCCTGTTCATCCTGTATCTGTCTCTTGGATACCAAATTTCATATTGGTCATATTATTAATTTATTATGATTACAAGGAATTTTAATTGGACATCCAGCTACATTGTAAGAAGAGCCCAACTCGGAAGCTTTTTATTGACAGTTTGAATCATCTTAAATATGCATTTTGCAAACCTTAATAATGCTTCTCTATGGATTTTTTGAGGGATGACTGGACATAGGATATTACCCCTGATGCAGGCAAACATACTAGCAATGCCTACTCTCCTGGATATTTGTCATGCCCGTGGCTGATTTGTTGCAGGATAACACCTGAAATGAAGACCATGTGGCCTATAGCTGTCAAGCCTTAACAAGGATAAACCTTTTAGGTAGGGCCTAACGCTAATCAGTCATTTTGGGGAGCTTGAACACGGGTAAAGCAACCACTAGGTCAACCTACCAGGCTACCACTTAGGGCATAGTTTAAAATATCGTACCATACCGGGCGGTATGGTCGGTATTTAATGGTTTTTGAAAAAACTAGTATCATTACACCCCAGTAACTGGTACAGGGTGTATAGCATGTATCGAGGGGTACACTCCAAGTACTGAGAAAACTGGGACGATACCACCAAGTACCATCCCGACGGCTTAAAAAATTAGCAGTAGAGATTTGTTTACCGTTCCCAAAGTTTATTAGTCATTGGGATTGTTTTTTTTTCTTGGGGGGGAGGAGGGGGAGGGGGAGGTTGGGGCTATATAGACCCACCAAACCCCTCATTTCATCATTTATTAGTGGATTGTGCATTTTGTTGCTTGACACTATGTTTTGAAGCTTAAAACTATGTTTTCTATTAAAAAAAAAAACATGAGACAAAATCGGCCTCTTTGTACCGGACCATAACAAGTGTCGGTACCGGTACGTACAGTATCGGCCTCGAATCGAAACCACTACCAAGATTTTAAACCTTGACTTAGGGTGGCCAAATTTGACCTTAAAGAAAAGGATGATTTCAGGTCTATGCTATGGTAATTAACTATTTCGCCTCAGTAACTATCTTCTCTTGGAAACTGCTTTGTTAGAAACTTCCTACCAATTCTACACTGGCTATGCTTGGTGCTCATGAATCATGATAACCATGCTTGCTTTCTCCATGGAAAGGGCCTTGATGACCTTCCCCATGTCTTCTACCAACATGAATTCGCTCAGTTCATCTACCTAAATTTCAAACAGAAATTAGCTTTTAGCTTTTCCAGTTTTCCTACTCGGACAATGGGTGGATGGTGAGTGGCTCCTTGAAATAGGGGGTGTTTTTTGAAACAGAATCCCAATTCCCAGAACACTATTAGCCAACACCTACTAGCAAACTTGGTTGGCCAAGAATGAGTATATCTCACATTTAATGAAGTCTAATTTAAACTCACTGTTTTACAAAATTTTGTCCTATACTGCACCATCTATGCAGATAAAAACTAGGCTGAAATACTATCAGAACTTTGTTACCCTTGTTAAGCAGACATGATTCTTATTGCTGAATATTGCAAAATCAAAAAGTAGATGGCTGCTTCAACTCCACTTCCCTTGAAGGTGGTGCTTACTATGTGGTCCATTCTGATTAGAGATCATGTTTGTTTGCTGGTGTAAATCTCCTTACTATGTTTTTTTATTTAAAAAAAGGAAAACACAGATTACTCAAGATGAATCAGAAGTATCCCCGCCCATGATGATTTTCTCTATGTTGAGCATGGTTTAAAATACCGGTCGGTACGGTACGGTAAGTCCGGTATTTACCGGTTTTTTGAAAAACCGGTATCCGAGATGCCCGGTATGGGTAAATACCGGGTATCTCGGTAAATACCGCCCGGTATGCCCGGTATTTATCAAATACCGGGCGGAATTTGCTATCATACCGGGCGGTATAGCCCGGTATGACATTTTGCACTGTAGCATAAGACCGAAATTTTAAAAGTACCGGTATACCGGTAAATACCGGGCGGTATTTACCGGTATACTGGTACATACCGGGCGGTATTTACTGGTATACCGGTATTTAAAAAAAAGAAAAGAAAAAGAGGCTCGGTATGCAATTTTCATACCGGACCGTACAGTGTGTCGGTACGGTACGGTACCGGTACGTACCGGTACCGGTCATCCACCGAGATGATGACCGGTATCGGTATTTTAAACCATGATGTTGAGGCATGGGCAACTCGAGAATCTCTAATCCAAGCAAGAAATAAAGATCAACTCATATAATAGTGAGGCTCACAATTTCAAGATGCTAAATGTGGAGGATGATGCTTCGAATGGCATATTTAATATTTTCTATGATATATTGTATTTTAAATCCTTCTTTCTGGATGTTGTTTTTCTGTATGAACTAGAGAAGCAAATAAAGCTGGGTCACCAATCTTGTTTGAGTAACCTCAGATGACTATTTATAGAATTGTGGGAAGCCATGAGATCTTGAAAGGTACTTTTTAAGCTCAGACCTGCTGGGCTATTTTGTATTTCATATCAGTTAATTAATAGTTCTATTTCAGAAAAATAAAAACATACGGACACATGAATATAAATAGCCAAAGACATTATTAGTTATTATGCAAGTGTAGCTTCCAGAGTGTTAAAAGATATGAAGTATGAACCAAGAGTAGATTTCATAGTGGGCTTGTACCTTTCGATTTTTAATAAGTTTGTTTTGAGCCTCCAACCTCGCACGACGCTCTCGCCTTCTGAGTATTGCATTGTATTGTTTTGCATTGACATATATAGGTTCTTCAGCAGCAGGATCAGTAGGTAGTGGTACTCGAGCAGAGGATGTCATTCCAGCTATTTGTGGGTGAATCTAGATATATGTAGCACAGCACAGTATTACAAGAAAAGATGGTAGATCATTGTAAATTTATTTCCTTCAAATACTGGGATATTGACATGTAAAAAAAGGAACAGAAACATTTTCATGTTTCTGGACTGACCTAGTCATTCAATAAAAAAGAAAGAAAAAGGTCAAGATGCAAATTGGTTGTGTATAATTTTTAAGGGAAAATTGCAACCCCCACCCCATTTTAGTTTACCCTAATTGTACTTAAACCTCCTTTGAGTTTCGAATATGCACTGCCACCCCCACATTGTTACCTCATTAACTGAGTCGAGTATGAAGTAATAATTTCTATTCCTCGAATATTGGCATGGCATATTAAACTTAAAAGACTTATTTTAACAATATTTTATAGTTATACTATTAAAATAATTAATAGTATGACAAAATCATACTAATAGTGCAATTAGCCATAAGATAGTGAAGGTTTAACTAAAATTGTAACTTGGAAATGTTATCGTCCTCAAAAACTCAGTATATAGCTCCATCTGATATGGTAGCTGAATGCTGAGATAATTCTTAATGCATTGAGAGATCAGAGCATCTTAAAACAATGAACACACTGATTCACCTCAAGAAGATTAGTGAAAGGAAATAATAAACAAATTTATGGACTCAAACCATTGTCAACTCCATATTAGCTAATATCTATAGTTGAAACAAGAACATTTATTATGGAATCAGAATAGAAGATTAAACCAAAAGATTGAAACTAACTAGTATCATATAAATCCAAGGATCATATACATGGCATATTAGAAACATTCATTTTGAAGTCTATGCTAGAAACGGAAACAATAAACTGATTTAGCCAAGCAAACTTACTAAAAATAATTAGAAGTCAGATTAAATTTGTATACACTTTGCTTAGAATATACATTTAGAAAGGTTCAAAATTATATTAATGATCTGATGAGTTAGAAAATAGTTACAAGAAGTTGCTAATTTTGATCATTATGCAAAGAGAACACGTTTAACCAACTAGCTAGTTTGCATCCACCCCAGCATGCAGAGATTTTGAAGATTCAGGCAACTTACATGCTACTACTCATGGCAGAGAAAATTACATCTAGTTTCACTTTAGATAAATCTGCACTACTAAGACAGCATGGACAATTTGAATATACTAATCTGTAACTAAGTACAATCAATATCTTTTTTGCAGATAAACAAGCAAATTACCAACAGTTAAATATACATCAAACAATAATACATGGCAATGCTCTCCTTGATAATAATACTTTTTTTTCAGAATGCAAAATCTACACCAGCATAGATCCTAGACCATAAAATCTCTCAAATTAACATGAGATATTTTTCTTTATTTGATTTTTATTATTCTATTTTCCTCTATTTGTATCATTTTCATCATGGAGGCCAAAGTCAAACCCTCCTTTTATGTTTATTTATTAGAAGTGCAGAAGTTGAATGATGCAAGCAAGATTAAGACAAATGTGAAGCCAACTTTTTGAAGCCTTGCCTTGTACAAGTGTGTCCATTTCTGGTAAATAAAGCATCTAATATCAAAAACTATGTCGCAATTTCAAGGTGGTCAAGTAGTCAACTTATGATAATTAGCAATGACATTTAAGTCAACCAACTTAGAATTAGAAGAATATACCCAATAGCACATACTATAGCATGTGGTCCATATGTAGCCAGGATGCCTCCATAGTATGTATCAGTATAAGGGTACGGTATACAAGCCTGCCAGGTAAGTTCCAGGACACTGATTAGGTCTATAAAATAGAATAGAAAATAAACAAACATGCTTCTATACAGTGTTTGTAGTAATTGATATCACCAAGAGTTTCATAATGAAAAAAGGAACTTACAAAAGTCTGGCCATTATCAAGTTTCGGGGATGCATAGAAAGCTTCTGGAGCCCCTAGTGTTAAGACTGTCTTCATATGACTGTCAACGGGCTTTTCATATGTATTATCAGTGCCTTGAAGAAATGAATTGCAAAAGATCATTGAACGCAAACTACCAAAAGCGAATTATATTCATCATTGAAAAGATCATCGAACACTAACTAGATAGGAAAGTTTTATTCATCATTGACAACATGAATAGAGAAATTATTACCAACCACAAGAACCAGTACATCCACCTTAGTGTAACAAACATATTGCATTTTGTTACTTTACAATGAAAAACCAAGAACAAAGGTGGTGCAGCAACTTGATCTAGTTAGTGTGAAAGTCATTTCAAGAAGAATATTTCATTAATTCATATAAGTTTTGTCCTTTTATAATAATAAGCAGACTAGAAAAAAGAATCTATTTCATGTTAACTTTGTCTATTAAAACAATGAAAAGGAGAGATAACCAATGAAAAACAAAATAGTAGACTAATAGCGGCAAAAGGTATTTGCTTCCTTCAAAATTCAATATTCATTATACTATTCAGTTATGTATAAGCATGTCAAATCATTACAATGAAACCTACAAACAAGTTCTGCCTAGGAAGGTTTAGGAAGTTTGAGAATTTATTTAAAACGAGTTTAGTGTACTAGACAATGATATATTTATAAATAAGAGAGCAACAATAGGTGTCCATAAGCATCACCAGGAGTTAATGCTTAAATATTTAGAAAAGGATAAAAAGATTGAATAAGAGCTATTCGTTTTAGTAAGACACGCTAGCATCTTCTGCAATAATTACGAACAAGATGTTCATATTGAGACTCTTTATATTTTCTCTTGTACCTGTAATACTATTCGTGTTGTTTTGTTAGTTGCTTTAGTTACTTAGTTCAGTAAGTAGTTTTGCAGAAGTATCTAGAGTTTCTTGGTTCATATAAATACATTTGTACATTGCAATGGTATTTTTTATGAAGAGTGGTTAGGTCTTCTTGTTATTGTAAAGACTCGTTTCTGAGTTCAATTCATTTCTTCTTCATTACTTGCATTTGTGTGCTCTCTGCTTGTGTTTCTGGAAGTCGTCTTCTTCCTGCCGAAGTCAACAATTGGTATCAGAGCCTGTCTTCGGTTGGGATGGCGGCATCATCAAGTCAGGTTAGTCCATCTGTACCAAAGTTTGATGGAGTTGAGTACGAGGACTAGTCTATCATGATGCAAATGTTCTTTATCTCCCAAGATTTGTGGGAAATTGTAAGTAGTGGATACAGTGAAGAAGATTTGACTGCTAATGCTCTATGAGAAATCAAGAAAAGGGATGCTAAGACGCTGAGTTTTATTCAGCAAGCTTTAGATCGCAAAGTCTTCAAGAGGATTTCAGGAGCTCGCACAGCCAAAGCTGTTTGGAATCTCTTGATGAACGCATATCAAGGGACAACAAAAGTTAAAAAAGTGAAAATGCAAACCATGAGAAGACTATTCGAGGAATGTTTCATGAGGGACGAAGAAGATGTGAGCATGTATGTCGCCAGAGTTCTTGAATTAGTTAATTCAATGAACCAATATGGTGAGAATGTTCACGAATATTGAGTTGTTGAAAAGATCCTAAGAAGCCTTGCTGACAAGTATGACCATATTGCTGCCGCAATTGAAGAAGGAAACGACTTAGAAGAAATGACCACAGATGAACTTCTGGGTTCTCTGTTGTCACATGAAGACAGGATGAAGCGGCATGAAGAAAGGAGGGAAGAAAGGGCCTTGAAAACCAGAGCCATTGAAGTCAGAGAAAAGAACTCTTGGAAAGGTAACTGGAACAGACATGAAGCATTTCCCTCCAAAATCAAAGGAAAGCAACTTGAAGATACAAGTGAAGAATCTGATAAAGAATCAGACACTCGAAGTCAGGTTTCCTCAGCATCTGTTAAGTCCAAAAATAGAACATCGTATAAGAAAAATATACAATGTTACTACTGCAAAACATTTGGGCATATAGAGAGATTTTGCATACTCAAAGCTAGGCATATCAGTCTTATATAGCTGCTGAAAATGATCAAGAGAAGGAAAATGAGATTGTTCTCATGGCCAGCTTGAATCACAAGATTGGTGAATGGTATATAGACAGCGGGTGCAGCAATCATATGTCTACTGAGCTAAATTTGTTCACAGGGCTTGACAGGTCTCGATCAAAATGGCAAGAGGAAAAGGACACCTGAGGCTAAACAGAAATGGTGAAAAACTAATTCGAAATGTTCTTTATGTCCCAGAATTGGACTTGAATTTACTAAGTGTGGGGCAGCTGATGAAGGATGGTTTTTCACTAGTGTTTGAGGGTAATAGCTGCATTGTCTACACTGATAAAACTAAACAAAATGAACTTATCAGTGTTCCAGTGGCTCACAACAATCTTTTCAGCTTCAACCCTCATGTTGCTGGACATGCATTGAAGGCTGGTGTATGTGATGAAAAATGGCTGTGGCACAACAGGCTTGGACACATTAGTTTTGACTACATGAAGAAGATGAGTGCAAAGTCAATGGTCCAAGGAATGCCTGATATGAAAGGATCACTTGACAAATTGTGTGATGGATGTGCTCTTGGGAAGATGCACAGGTCTGTGCTCCCAGCTAAGTCAGAGTCTCGAGCTATTAAACCTCTCACTCTGATGTGTGTGGCCCTATGCAGGAGTCAATGAGCGGATACAAGTATTTTTTGTTGTTCATTGATGATTACAGCAGGTTTGTGTGGATTAGATTTCTCAAGCAGAAATCGGAAGTGTTCAATCATTTTAAAGACTTCAAAATCAAAGTAGAAGCTGAACTAGAATCAAAAATCAAAACTCTACGAACAGATAGAGGAGGAGAATTCCCGAGCACAAAGTTTAATGATTTCTGTAAAGACTTGGGTGTGAATAGACAACTGACCACAAGTTACACTCCGCAACAAAATGGAGTTGCGGAGAGGAAGAACAGGACTGTGACCGAGATGATAAGGTGTATGTTAAAAGGTAAGAATCTGCCGAAAAATTTATGGGCTGAAGCAGCACAAACAGCAATCTACATGATCAATAGAGTTTATTCTTCTGCATTAGAGAATACAACTCCTTTTGAGATGTTGTACAAAAGAAAACCTTCACTTGAGCATGTGAGAGTCTTCGGCAATGTATCCTATGCTCATATACCAGAACAACAGAGAAGGAAACTGGATGATAAGAGTATAAAATGTGTGTTCTTAGGCTATAGCAGTGAGTCTAAAGCATACAGGTTACTAAATCCAGTAAACATGACAATAATAACAAGTAGAGATGTTGTAATTGATGAATTTCAGGAATGGAATTGGAAGAAACAAATTGATGACAGACCTCAGTTGACACTGAATGAGGTATCAGAAGAGACAACAACTGATGAACGAGAAAATGTACTTGGAGTGGAGCTGTTTGAAGAAAATGAGGTCACTGACGTAGTTGAAGAAGAATCTCATAGTGAGGAAAACATAAGTGATGAAGATATGCAAACCACAAAGTACAGAAGCCAAAAAGAAATTTATGACTCGACCCAAATGTGCAATTCTGCTCAAGTAAGTGAGCCCAGAAATTTCTCTGAAGCTAGACACAGTGAGCACTCGCTGAATGCTAGAACTGAAGTCTATTGAACATCATAAGTCTTGGGAACTGGTTGATCTACCAAAAGACAAGAAACCAGTTGGTTTGAAGTGGATTTTCAAAACCAAGTTAAATGCTGATGGCACACTACAGAAACATAAAGCAAGGTTAGTAGCTAAAGGCTTTATGCAAATAAAAGGAACTGATTTCCAGGAAATTTTTGCACCTGTTGCTAGGCTTGAAACTATTCGAGTGTTAATTGCTTTAGCTACATATCGAAATTGGAAGGTTTATCAGCTTGATGTTAAATCAGCTTTTTTAAACGGTGACTTGACAGAGGAAGTTTATGTCAGTCAGCCACAAGGTTTTGTAAAGAAAGGTGAAGACTGAGAAAAGCCTTATATGGATTAAGGCAAGCTCCAAGAGCTTGGTACCATAAAATTGATCAATATTTTATTGATCAAGGTTTTACTAGAAGTCTCAATGATCATACTATGTACTCATTGAGGAGTGAAGAAAACATTCTTTTTGTTTGTCTATACGTAGATGATTTGCTTCTCACTGGGAGCTGTGATAGTATTTTGAGGAGCTTTAAGTCTAATATGTTCAGTTTGTTTGAGATACTGATTTAGGAGAAATTAGATACTTCCTAGGCTTGGAGATAAGTAATTCTGAAGAAGGAATTAGTATTTGCCAGAGGAAGTATGTTTCTGATATGTTGAAACGTTTTAATATGATTGATTGCAATCCTGTCAAGACTCCATTAACTTCTGATATCAAGCTCAGTAGTACTAGTGATGGAGGAAGAATAGAGAGTGAGCTGTATCGATCTATGGTAGGCTACTTAATGTATCTGACAAATTCTAGACCTGACATTATGTTTGCAGTGGGCATTTTATCTAGATATATGAGAGAACCAAACTCTTGTCATCTGATGGCAGCTAAAAGAGTCATAAGATATATCAAAGGGACTGCTGAATTTGGTCTGATATATAGAAGAAATGAAGAAGGGTTGTCAGGATATGCTGATGCTTTTTGGGCAGGGTGTTGTGATGATCGTAAAAGTACTACAGTACAGGCTATGTCCTAAAGCTAGGTTCTACTGCTGTTTGTTGGTGTTCAAAGAAGCAAGATACAGTTGCCTTATCTACAGCTGAGGCAGAGTATATGGCCTTATCAGCTGCAGCTTGTCATGCTGTCTGGATTCGGAGAATACTTGGTGAACTGGAGAATCATCAACAAGGTGCTACAGTAGTATGGTGTGACAACTCATCTGCTATAGCTATGTCAAAGAATCCAGTGCAGCAATCCAGATCTCGTCACATTGATACAAGACATCACTTCATTAGGGAGCTTGTCAATGCCGCTCAATTGAAATCAAGTTCTGCAATTCTAATGTTCAATTAGCTGATGTGTTTACAAAAGCTTTACCAGTTGACAAATTCTTCAGCTTTAGAGAAGAACTTGGTGTCACGAAAATATAAATCGAGGAGTATGGACTCTTTATATTTTCTCTTGTACCTGTAATACTGTTCGTGATGTTTTCTTAGTTGCTTTAGTTACTTAGTTCAGTAAGTAGTTTTGCAGAGTTTCTTGGTTCATATAAATACATTTGTACATTGCAATGGTATTTTTTATGAAGAGTGGTTAGGTCTTCTTGTTATTGTAAAGACTCGTTTCTGAGTTCAATTCATTTCTTCTTCATTACTTGCATTTGTGTGCTCTCTGCTTGTGTTTCGGGAAGTCGTCTTCTTCCTGCCGAAGTCAACAGTTCAGGCTATTTATGGTCAACCACATTGATTTTATTCTTGCTGCTGAGCTGTGTAAAGCACATGCCTCAAGTACTCCAAAATGGCAATTTTGACCAGCAGTAAACTAACAAATAACCAAAAAGGCAGGTACCGTACCAGATTGTGTTGAAATATGCTGCTCCTGGTTGTAGCATTCACTTGTTCCTGATACTTCTTGATGCGATTGTCCAGTTGAGTGAGATGATGATGAGTTTTGGTCAGGCATTGGCTGGCCTAGATGTTTTACAGGATTACCATGCCGGTCCAAGAAGTTCATGATCATATCGAAGTACTAGGGATTCAAGGAATTTTGAATGGTTGAGCTACTTGATTTCCAGCAGAGAGATTGATTCTTTATACAATTGGATATGTAATGGACAGCACTATTTTCAGAAGCTCTGTTGAGAATGTGTTGCACTCAAGAGCTCTTTTCATTGGAGGAGACATCGTTTCAAAGATGCTTGAAGTCAAGATTACTCGTGGAGTATTAAGTGTGACTGTATATGCAAGGAAACAACTTAATTAACATGATCAATGAATTAAATAAAAGACAGGACACTAAAATTAAAGTACAAAGAGAAAAACCAAAAAAGGAATATTAGTAATGTTAACAGATTAAACGATTGCATTTAAAACGAGGAATTAGTAAGCTTGGAGACGTAGTGAATATTTCTATTGGTCCTAAGTATGAGTTTAAATTATTTAATAGTAAAAATTATGCACATCAGAATTTCCTAATAAAAAATATAATCTACTTCAGTACATTCATCAACCAGCTTTAATAATTAATAAACAGATTGACCAAACATTTCAAATAGTGTACAGGTAAAAATGGAAAAGGCTTCAATGAGATGCAATGAGGTACAGCAGTCCTACCTCAAGTGGCCAAATGATGTGGAACGAAGTATTTACGTTTGACTTCTAGTACATGAAATCTCCTTTAACTAAGCTTTGAGGTATAGCATCTAATTGTCTGTTACCTACCTACGGTTCTATGCTAGCAGTACTAGCAGTTATTTTGCTTAATAGATCATTGTGTAGCATTTAGCGATGTGATGCCTCTACAACAGAAGGGCAATCTTGCTGTGTTGTATTGAGCTGACCCAAAAAATATAACTTTTTTCCTAATTTAGATTTATGCCTTAAGATTTTCTTTTGGCATAAAGGATTAGGAGATTTTACAACTTTTTTATTCCTTTAGCAAGTAATTAAAAATTATTATACTTAAGAGAGATTTGCTATTCTTTGACAAATATAGCGAGCAGAAAAAAAATGAATAGCAGATAGCAGGTAAACTATTATAATTATAGTAAAGACCACATAAACCTTGACTGAAGTAGACCAATACATGTAGACCTGTTAAATATTTTGTTCAAGAGTCGTGGGAACCTGGGAGGTAAACTAACAAGATGTCTCCTATTACCTTTTTTCCTCAAATATAAAGTTTCTTTTAGCCCACATAAGATTCCAAATGCTTTCTTTTAACTGTTCTATACTAATTTATGATAATTTCCCACTGCAGTATCCTTTCATATTGACAGATGTCAAACTACCCTAGATTTCTTTATTTCACTGAAATTAAAAATTGCAATTTACATGGTGTTAACTTAAAAGGATAACCAAATTTTGTAACGTTTGTCTAGGTTAATTTAAACCTATCTGTTATATCATAATGCAAAATCCTCCATTTCTGAGGAGCACAAAAGTAGCCAAAGTAAAGCCATCGAAAGTATGCAAATCTAAAGCAAGAAAAGGTCGCACAAATTATAATAAGATCTGCTTTTTTATTTCCTTTTACAAACAATAAAGGACCACAAAGTGTACAAGAACATCTAGTAAAACAAGTCAAGATCCTTGAAAATAAACATTAAAAAAAACCTCTTTTGCGGATCCGAAGCAAGTTGAGCAATTACTAGAACAAAGAAGAAAAAATCACAAAGCCGAGAACTTCTACGAAATAATCTCGTTTAACAAACCAAACAGTCCTTAATAAAGCCACCTTCTTCCCCAAGATCTACCACCCAATCCCTAGAAGCATGCACCAGAAGGTTTGAAGAACTTAAACTTTCCCAAACCAGTGTCAAAGGTGAAACCCCAAAAAGAACTTACTCAGTCCTCCTCCCATATAAATCCCAGTTCCCTCTCTCTCTCTCCCTCTCTCTCTCTCTCGCTACGAAAATTAGATAACAAAAACAAAGGGGGATGGTAGAGTAAAACCCCGGAGAACCAGGAAGCAGCTCAAGAGACAGGCAGACACCAGAGCAGAACCCAATAGCAAACAACACTCCACAAGACTTTGTTATTATTCCGAGAAGGGAAGGAAGGAAGCACTTTTACCTAAGGGGGAGATCCTCTCTCTCTCTCTCTCTCTCTCCACATCAAACAATGAAAGCAAATCCTTTCTTCTTCTCCGTTGCTGCCAAGTGTTATTAGTCTTTTATTCTATCGTTTTAGGAATAACAACGAAAAGTCTTTCCAACTCTCTCTCTCTCTCTCTCTCTCTCGCTCTCGCTTTATAAATTTGAAAAATAATTGCATTAAATGTAACTGTCCACGGGGTTTGGTGTTGATGTCGTGGGTGACACCGCGACACCCGTTGCTTGCTCGCAGCCGCCAATTGTTACCGTGATCTGGCAACTGGATTACGGCAGCCACTCAGTCCTGCGTTCATTTATTGGACCCTTCAATCGTCCACCCACAAATATTACCTAAAGCCGCTAAAGCAGGATCACCTCCATGTGGGTCCCATTGTTAATCCCGTCACAGCTCCGGTTTCTGAGCGGGTAGATCATAGCGGATGCCGTGTTGTAACCACAAGGTTTTGTAGCAAGAGGCGACATTGCCCCTGGAAGCTTGCAAGGCTGACTCGGTCAGTATACACGCACGCGGAGGACCGGAGTTGGATAAGTAATAAATCTGGCCTCATAAAGTTCCAAATTTCATTGTAGGGTCCTGTATTCCTTCCTAAATTTAACCGAGTCCCATTGAATTAAATTGAATGGTATTAAATTATTTATAAATAATTTCTAAAATGCAAAAAAAATATTATTAATTACCCAGTGGTCAACATAGAAGTCCTTCTTAATTATAAGGTTGGGTTGCTATCTGGTATCTTGATTTATTCCCTTCTTTGTCAATGTATTGAAATTTTAAATTCTCGATGTAAAAAAATATTATGAATATTAAGTGAAAATAATGTAATAAGAAAATCAATTAAATTAGCTTCCTTTGGGATGGTTTCCTTTTAAGTTTACCTCATTAATTATTGCTTTATTTAGCATTTCTATTGTACATGTTTCCTCAGGTATTAATTGTGCTCATATTAATCCATCAATATAATATTCATTTTCATATAGTATTAAGAGTATTTACCCCAAATCATAACATGGATTCGGAAATTTTTCGGATTCATAACATGGGTTCGAAAGTTCCTAAGTGTCGATTAGATAAATTTTCGTATATAATATGTATATATATGATAATCTCACGGTTTAAAGAATAATTTTAAAATAACACTTTTTAATCTAATTTATAAATAAATAAATAATACATTTTTAATGTAACACGGTTATTTGCTTAAATATCACCACCAACAATTACATTAAAACTAGTATAACATAACATTGTTATAACCTATTATACCATCAAACGGATAAAACATCAATATAGCATTGTTTTAAAACTTATAACACACCGCTACGAGATCATAACAGTGTTATATTCACTACTAGAATTGTGGTCATCAGCGATGACTGATACCGTGGCTGAACCGTCGGTGATGAATATCACAGACGACGTCAACCGTGGCAAACAACCGTCGCTGATGTGTGCGTCTCAAATGTGTTGTGACGGCCGAGCTCGACCGTCACACGTAATCATCAGCGACAGCCCCGTGCGCTGTCGCTGATTTAAAAACATCAGTGACGGCTCGGAGCACTGTCACTCATAACAACCCATCAGCCACGGCCCAGTCCCGTCGGTGATATTATTAGCAACCGTGATATTTGGTGCTGCCCAGGCCATCAGCCATTTACGATAAGCTTTCAGCCATGGCATAGGTTAACCGTAAGCCGTGGCTAAAGGTGTATCTTGTAACTGAAAAAACTAAAATTTTTATAAATTCTTGTATACAACGATATATCGATTACAAACTATTTTCAATCACATATTACAATCAGAAAACATCATACACATGCATTAGAAACCAAATATACAAGTTTTACATAAATATCATCAATATCAGCCTCAAATCGGAGGCAAACAATTATCAAAATATAAACTCATGCAAGTTTCAAAATATAAACAAAATACAAAAATCAAAAGCTCACGACTGCGGTGGAGGCGGTGGAGTCGACAACGATTGGGTCGGGAGCATCGATTGGGTCGAGGAGGACGACGACTACGACATCATAGGTAGAAGGCCAGACTGAGACGCAATCTGAGTGAGGAGTGTTTGCATGTTCTGGATCGTTTGTCTCAACTCGTCATTCGCTCGTCTCTGCTCCTGCATTTGCTCCTCCATCGTCAGCCTTTGCCCCTCCATCGCCTCGCTCTGCTCCTCCATCGACTACCTCTGCTCCTCCATCGCTTGCCTCTGCTCCTCTATCGCATGTCTCTGTTGGGTGAACTCCGACTCCATGGCCGCTATCCGGTTCTGGTCCTGCGCTCGGGATGACGAGGGCCGCTCACCCGCAGTCGGAGGGGTCGGTGCCCCAAGTAGCCCGAGCACGACGCGTGCATGGCCACTGTCTACAAAGCCATAAACACGATCGCGCTCCCAGCCACCTACGGCCTCCACCCAAGCTCCTGCGTCAAACTCCTCTGGTGTCCCTCCACGCTCGACCACAGTCCTCGAGTAAGTTTCCTACACATGTTTAGATTTTAAATATATATAAACTATAAATAAAAATTGTGTAAATCAAATAGACATATATAAATACTTACCATTATATACGAGGCTCTACTATGAACATAGTCCCTCGCTCCTCGTCGACGACGATGGGTGCGCTCAAACACCTCCATCATCGACGGGCGTCGGACGGTGCCGTCCTCCGTCACACGCATCTTACATTAGAAAATAAATACATTTGTATCATTATACACAATATATAATTTAATTAAAACTAAGGAAATTATACATACCATACGACGCTCATGCACCGCAAAAGAGATGGAGCCACCAGTGTGGCGCGCCCCCGTGCCATCCCCCCCTCGGACATGCGATTTCTCGACGCAGTCCGGGAGACCTCCTGCCACTCAAGAGTGTCCCATCGCTCAACGAGCTGGTCCCATACAGGGCCAGGAATCCATTCGGGGGCGTGTCCCCGAGTCTGCCCTATTTGTATGGCCCCCAGCCATCTCATCACGGTCTGACGGGCCTTCTGAAGTAGCCCATTATAGCGAACACGGGCAACATGCTCCCATGCAGCCTTCACAAAAGTGGTTTGGTCCTCCAGCCATGTATAATGAGCTTGCAAAATTTTTTTTATTATTACCGATGAATATTTAACATTAACATTAATTTAATAAATATACTTACCGTGAACTCTCGCCACAATAAATCCATATGCTCACGGGGCACGTGAGACCATGTAGGCCACGCCCCACGCATAAACTTTCGGATCGTCCTCACTATCGTGCGGGGGACGTCCTCTTGCTCAAATCTGTACCAAATATAAATTCATATTATGATATTTTGAATTATAAATAAATTATAAGAAATAATTAATGTATATACTTACCTTCTTCCGTGCACAGTAACTGCTCTGCGCAGTTCTCCCTCGGGTGGCGCAGGGAGAATTCTGTTAGGCCCTCTTGGCCTACGTCTCGATGTCGACGGGCCTGGATCGGCTGAAGGGATGGTGGCTGGAGGTGGGGGGATGGTGACCATATCAGGTGGGGGAATGGTAGAAGGATCAGGTGGGGGAATGGTGGTTGGAGGTGGGGGGATGGTGGTGGAAGACGAAAGGTCAGTGGGTACAGGTGGGGCGGGTGGTAATCGTCGGGGGGTCCTACGAGGAATGCCTCCTCGAGAACTGATATCTCGAACCATAGCTGTAAAAATTTAATATAATTAGATTATATATAATAGATTAATAGATATATTTAATAATTGAATATATATTTCACATTTACAATTATTCATCATCGTCATTATCATCATCCGTGTAATACTCTTCTTCTTGTTCTTCTGTATTTGAATCTTGAAATTCTTCTTCATCTCCCTCATCTTCATTCTGTCCTTCCTCAACTTTATTATCGTCGTCATCAACGTATTCTATTTCCAATTGAACTAACTCTGTGTCATCATCCTCGAGTATTGGACTAACTCGTTCCACATCGGAAGGATCTTCTTCTTGATAGAAGTCATCTGTTGGCTCATTATCTTCAACTATCGGATCAATTTTTCCTCTGGCTTTAGTCTTACAGACTACACACCAATCTGCCCTGTCTTTCTTTCGAGACGGATACTGCATATAATATACTTGTTCGGCTTGAGATGCTAATATAAATGGCTCATTTGAAGCCAATTTTGATTTGTAATTGACCTCGACCAGCTGTTTATACTTTGGATGAACTCTCATGCCCCTATCGCTTGTACCGAACCAATGATATTTAAAAAGGGCAACTGATTTACATCTGAAAAATTATAATTATATAACTTCTTCCAATAGTCCGTAAAAGTCAACATCACATTCAGCATACGTTGTCCCTTTAACGTAGACCCCGACATTGATAGTCTTTTTTGTAGATGAATATTCAAGTGTGTGAAATTTATATCCATTGACAAAATAACCATTATAACACTGTACAAGTCGTGCCGATCCGCTAGCAAACTCAAAGATTTGGTTATCTATTTCGCCTCTGTGTTCTGTGCTGTAAGCTTGAAACCAATTAGGAAACTCACGATACCGTAATTTTTCTAATTCCTCATCGTTGTAAATTGAGTATTTTGTCACCATCTCAATGTCAAATATTTCAATGAACTTCTCAATCTCTGGACAGTTTAGTAAAACGTACAAGTAGGTCAAATGGTACTCTTCATCGTTTAAGAATCGAGACGAACGAGAACCCAAAGCACGATCGGGGTAACAAAAGATATTTAAACAACCATCTAATGGTCGAGCTCCCCCGTTTGATGGTCGAGCTCCACCGTCGTCGTTCCGTGGAAGATGATTAAGTCTTGTCTTGATGGTTGATTCAAAATAAAATGAGCAGAAAGTTGAAATTTCTTGAATTATATATGCTTCTAATATGAAACCTTCAACTGCGGCGGTGTTCTTTACTTTTTTCTTCAGACGATTCATCTATCTTTCAAATAAGTACATCTACCGATATTGAACGGGGCCACCAACTCGTGCCTTGTATGCCAAATGTATTGGTAGATGCTCCATCGAGTCAAAAAATGCAGGAGTGAAAAACTGCTGCAGCTTGCATATGATTTCAACATTATTATTTTCAAGTGTTGACATATCTTCGACTCGAAGTACGTTTGCACAAATGTTTTTGAAAAACATACTTAATTCTGTCAACGGACCCCAAATCTTATCATGTAGATGATCTCGAAACGCAACCGAAAGCAATCTCTGCATGAATACATGACAATCGTGGCTCTTCATCCCCGATATTTTGCATTCATCGACGTTTACACATCGAGATAAGTTTGAGGCATATCCATCGGGTAATCTGAGTTCTTTGATCCATTGATACACATCTTTCATTTGTTATTTATTTAACACATACAACGCATTTGGCTTATGAAATCGTCCGTTGACCTCTTGCAACTCTAACTCAGGCCTCTTACAAAGTATTTTTACATCATGTCGGGCCTTCACATTATCTTTAGTTTTGCCGAAAATATCCATCACTGTGTTAAAAATATTATCAAATATATTTTTTTCAATATGCATGACGTCCAAATTATGCCGAATCAGTAATGAACTCCAATACGACAATTCCCAAAAGATAGTTTTCTTCACCCAGTTATGTGTTTGACTAAAGCCTGAAATTTTTATATTCTGACCAAAAGTAATATTTGGAAGCAATTGAACACGTGCTAACATATGTTCACCAAACAACATCGGTGGTGGCTCATCTCTTTCAACTCTACCTTTGATAAATTTGTCATGATTCCTTCGATACTGATGGTTAGACGGTAGGAATTGGTGATGACAATCAAAGAAGAAAATTTTCCGATCATTCTCAAGACTGAAGAATTTTGAGTGTTTCATGCAATACGGGCAAGAGAGTCGACCATGCGTGCTCCAACCATACAACATGCCATAGGCTGGGAAATCATTGATTTTCCACAATATAGCAGCTCGTAAAGTGAAGTTTTGCTTCCGGTAACAATCATAAGTGACAACTCCCTCAACCCACAATGTTTTGAGTTCATCAATTAGGGGACAGAGAAATATGTCAATTTCTTTGCGAGGACCCCTAGGACCCGAAATAATCATCGAAAGATAGATAAATTCATCTTTCATACACATTGAGGGCGATAAATTATAAACTGTTAACAGCACTGATCATACTAAATACAGAGTTGCCGAATTACCAAACAGATTAAAACCATTTGTGCACAATCCCAACCTGACATTTCTAGTCTCCCAAGAAAATGAAGGATAACACCTATCCAAATGTTTTCATGCTTCACTGTCAGATGGATGAGTCATTACTGTATAATCACGACTTCTTGTATGCCAACTCATATAGGGGGCAGTCTTTTCCGACATGAATAACCTTTGAAGCATCGGTGTTAGTGGAAAATACCGAAGCACCTTAAAGGGAATATTTTTTTGTCGGACCGATTTCTTCTCTTTGTAACGAGGATGTTCACGTATCGGGCATTGTTCTAACTATGCATTTTCTTTATAATATAAAATGCAGTTATTTGAGCACGCGTGTATCTTTTCGTACCCAAGCCCTAATTTTATCATCAACTTTTTTGTCTTATAAAAGGTTGGCTCAAACTTGTTATTTGGAGATAACATACCATTGATAAAGCCTGCAATCCGATCAAACGTAACCCCGATGATATTACAATCGGACTTGATGTTCAGGAGTTGTGTCATTGTCTAAAATCTTGTATAATTAGGACAATTCTCATACAAAGGTTCATCGGCAGCTTTCAACGTCTCGTAAAATTCTGCAGCCTTCTTATTCAGCAATTCAATCTGTATCTCAGGTTGTTCTTCAGTGACTTCAACTGTCATAGTATCTAGTGGCACTACCGTCTCAGTAACTGACTCAATATTATCATTTAAATGGAATTGTCCTCCAAGACTATCCAGAATCATTTTTCTATAAGGATTAGATGGATTGGAAGAAGAAACATCAGCAGAAAAAGATTCACCATGAGTTTGGACAACAGGATTGCTCGACGTCCCAACTTGACGTGACTCCCCGTGACAATTCCATACAAAATATCTTGGTGTGAATCCTTTTGTATACAATGTGACAGTTTCTCGATCCAAAAATCTTATTTCGAATATTTTCGGCACGGACATCGGATTTTATCACCAATAAGGAATTTTTCATTCGAGTAGGCGAAATTTAAGAAGAAGTTACGCCTACTCAAAATTAGTTCGTTATAGCTCCACGATGAATTCATCGGTACATCCAACTTGGATCGTCTGATATGTTCTGTGAAAAAGTTTGCAATATCTTTAGGTAATGTCTTTAGGTGGGATGGTCCTATTCCATTCGGGATTCATGTTATTCATATTGCACTTAGTATTTTTTTTAGTCATTAACTTCATTCTAAATTTCGGTAGCATCTCCCTATAGTTCTCCGAATACGCATATCATCTAGGCGCATATCGGAGAACAAGGGAGATACAAGCCAAAATTTAAAAATGAAGTTAATGACTAAAAAAAATAAACTAAGTGCAATATAAATAACTATGCTCCCAAATTGTCCAATTAGGGATAATTCAAGGGTTGTACGTCGTATAAAAGATCATTAACTTCGTTTACACGAACATACAACCCTCGAACGGATCTAAGGTTTTGCAAAATTAAAACTTAACTCGTCGATCATACGTGAAACGTATCAACTCGTCTTGACTTTTTTCTAACTTTATGGATGCCAGTGCGAGTCCATAGTGGACGATTCCGCGCAAATCCAAAGTGGACGATTCCTGCACGAGTCCATCCATTGTGGACGATTCTGACACGCGTGAGTCCATTCATTATGGACGATTCCGACGCGAGTCCACCATGGACGATTTGATCGCGAGTCCAAAGTGAACGATTTGGCCACGAGTCCACTGTGGACGATTCCGGCGCGAGTCCTCAATGGACGATTCCGCGCGACTATTAATTAATATTAAACTAATAATTAACCTAATTAATAATTAACAATAAAAATTTTAAAAAAAACTAATCAAACTGTGATTAGGGTAATTAATCCCTAATCAAACTTTGATTAGGGATTAATTACCCTAATCACAGTTTGATTAGGGTAATAAAACCCTAATCAAGCAGTAGCTAGCATCACTGCCGGCTACTGCTCGTCGGCATTGGGGCCGATGGTAATCGGCCCCAATGCGGCGCCGGTCGGGTTGAGGCCGGCGCGGGGATGAACGCCGGGTTGACACTGGCGCGAAGAGGCAGCGCGGGCGAAAATAGAGGGCGGCGCTGTGGGGATTTAACGAAGGGGAAGATGAAGCATACCTGAAGGGGGAGGTTCACCAACGGCGATTGACGGCGGCAGCAACAAGCAGCGACTCTGCGGCAACTCGGCAGCGGCGGACGGCGGGGACAGCGGCGACAGCGGCGAGCAGAAAAGGAAGAAGAAGAAAGAGGAAGGGTCGGGCGCGAACGTAAATAAAAAGGATTTTCACCGACGACTCATCGGTCGTTGGATTCGTGATAAGAGTGTTTTATTATCACCGATGGCTCTGCTAGCCGTCGGTTAAGAGTGTTTTATATTCGTGATAAGCGACGGTCGAAGCCAACCGTGGCTAATGACTTACTCATATCACTGACGACGTAGCGTAGCCGTCGCTACTAACCTATTTTATTTCGCGCACCCGGTTACTCTCATCACCAACGGCTCCGAGGCCCCCGCTAAGCCATGGCTACTAACCCATTTTATTTCGCGTCGTATGCGAGTCGCGACTGATTTAGTTACATCAGCCACGGCCCCCAGGGCCGACGCAAAACCATGAATGACTCTGACGGCTCAGGCGGTTGTCGCCGATCCCCGTTGCTGATGCAGTATATTCTAGTAGTGATTCCCAAAACACCTTCTCCTCTACCACCTACGATTTTCCCGCAACTTGGTCTAGTTGTCGCCATCGGACCTAGGTGGTCACAAAGTGACCATCGACGACCGAAGATGGTGGCTCGCAACTACCGCGACTGCTTCGCGAACGAGGCCACACCGACATGGGCGGAGCCAATGTATTGGCAAGGGGGCAATTGTCCCCCCTAATATTGATCTCCCCCTTAGACATATATACTAATATATATTATATATATTAGTATTTAGTTATATTTGTCCTCCCCTCCTTAAAAATATTTTTTTACCATATAATTACCTTCGTGATATGCGATTTTATATTTTGCTCCTCTTGGGATAATTTTCTGACTTCGCCCCTGCGCACAGATCGGGCACAATGGCGGCCCCAAATCGTGTCGAGACACCCGCCCAGCAGCCGCTCGCTATAGCGACGACCCTAGATCGATGTTGTGGCACCCCGCTCGACAGCCTCAGGTAGAGTGTGCGCCTAGGTGGCGGCTGCCGCCTAGGTGCTACTACAACGCCAACTTCGGCGGCTGCACCCGCTCGGGGCGCAACAATGTCACCAACGACTGCTGCCTGCCCCAACCAGCACAGCAACACCGTCGTTTGCTGCTGCCACCAGAGTTTAAATGCTCCACAAATTTTTAGCAAAAATAGTGATCAAATTAAATAAGTAACACCACAAAATCCAACGATCAATGCCTTAGATCGACAAGCAACAAGAACGCCAAGGATCCTTAAAAATTTCACGAAAATGGTCTCATTGTGGAGTGAATGGCCATACTATAGGGGTGAATAGTATGTTTCTATAAAAATTAAGCCTAGTATTGGTTTATCAATTTCTTGATTAATTAGGCAAACACAATATCAAACAAATAAGTGCGGAAACAATTGAGTGTAATACACAAAGGCAATGCTAACATAAATAATTTATAGTGGTTCGACAATCCCACCTACTACACTACCTAAGCACCTCACTTAGAATTTCAACCCAATTTACTAAATATATAATTGATTTCTTCAAAAATATTTACAAGCTAAGGTTACAATTCTCTCCTCGAGAGTACCTCCAACACCTCTATCACCGAGGACAACTAACTAAACTAGTAAGCGCAAGTGAATTTATGACTCTACACTAAGGCAACCACTCAAACTAGACCTACACCACAAAATACAATATAAATGGAGAACAAATACAACAAATAAGTACTTAGCTCAAAAACAAGTCACCTGGTCCTCTTAATGCCTTTTGATGATGAAACTTTGGAGATCAAAGGTCAAATCAAGAAATCAAACTCAAACTAGGGTTTTTGTGAAGGATGACTCAAGTAAAGCTCACAAAGGATCATATAATGGTTCAAGGGTTTCTAGGAGGTCAAAGGAAGGCCGATGTAGAGTTAAATAGTCAAACAATGCAAGGGAACTCGAGCTCAACGGGTTGAAACTGCTAGAAAAAGAGTTGTTGGCCCCGCCGGTCGATCTTAGGTCTAAATTCGATCGATCGAGGATCGATTGAGCTTTAGCTGACTTGCACTGTAAAATTTCCAGTGCAATTCGGTTGATCTTCGACAGACCGTTGGTTGACCGAGGATCGGCCGACATTTGGTCGAAACTCAGGTCTAACCTAAAATTTCGCATTTCGAGTTTCGAGTCTTGGTTTTAGGTTTTGAATTAGGTTTTCATCATCAATGTTCATCTAAAAGGATTGTACAATGCATTCTAAATACCCTAAATCTAGACTCTACGTCTTCATGCTTTTCGTGCATCGACTAACGTCCTTGAGAATTTTTCTGATTTCGCGTCAATCTTCCAATCACAGACGTCACATGCTACCCGACTTTGAGTTTGAAATTATTTCCCATTTAAACGCTAGTCCCGAGTTTGTTATCATCAAAATCGAGATTGAGACCAATGTTAAAAACCTTAGGCCAACACTCATCCCCTCTGAATACATGGTGAATTACCCTAAAGAAGTACAACATAATAGGGAAAAAGAATCCTACTTGTTTTGAAGATTACCCGCTCCAATCACCGGCCAAGCTCTGCTTCAATCTCTTACTCTCATCGTTCCTCGACGGTTGTGGACACGAGGTTTGAGGAGAGATTAGGGCTAATCATAAGTGATTAGCCTTTTTGCAAAAAGGCCATCCGAAAAATAATATTTACAATTTAATCACCCTTAAATTAACAAAAACTCCAAGTCTAACATTGACTCGTTGTTGAATAAGATATTCTCATGTTACGGTTGTGCGAGTTAATTCTTTGGCTTGATGATCATGGTTGTTGTTCTCGCTTGAGATCGGAGATGCTGCAAGTTTTCTTGGCTCCTAGCTGGATGCGGCTCTAGGGCGGCCTATAAAGACACTCTATCGCTTAAGTAAGGACGTATTCCAGATGTGTTTGTAAAGAAATTGGATTCAAGAGGTACGTATAGATTCAGGGTTTGGTTTTATAAGGCATGTTTTTTATGAAATGTATTTGGCAGCGATTTCTCCTCAATTATCGCGGGGGATATGTCTTGAATGAGTCAATTGTCAAATTGCACCCCTTAATTTTTATATGATCATATTTGAATCTTCAGGTATAGGTCAAAGACGAAAATGCTCTCGGAATGACTGAACGAAGCCTCCGGCCCGACTTAGGCCGGCCCCACACAGTCTTGGTCCTTGAGTGGCTAGGCCGAGCTACACATCGTGGACTCACTAGACGAGCCCGAGGAATTAGTCCAGTCCAATTACATTATGGTACAACTATTCTTTGAGAGTGCCTTGATTTTTATGAATCATTTAGCCTTATGACATAGAAAAATATTTGAGCACCAATAAAGAAATTCGTAATTTCTTAAAAGGTAAGGGAATGTCTTATGTATTATAGTAGTTCATGAATCAAAGAGTACTTGACCAATGCGCGATAATGATTGGAGAAATGGTTCTTTCGATCACACCATCAAGACGTGAATTTGGAATAGAATACACAATTATCAAATGTTTTGGATTTCAGCTTTTTTGTGCCTGTAATCCGATTGGGATATTAGTTGATTGGAGGACTGTATTGCAGTGCAATTGTAGAAGACAAGGTTCACTGCTGCTTCACCTTAACTAGGTCTTTATATCATGTTGCTATACATTAACAATAATTTTTTGGAATTTTAAATAAATGGATATTACTTTCAAAATCGTATGATCAAAATATTTAATCATGCACATCAATTCTAAGTTGGATCGTGGTCCTACTACATATTACGTGAAATGGCTTTCGTTAGATTAAAAAATTAAGGAAAAATTACACTTTTGATCCCATAGCTTTCTTCAATTTTGGTTTTGATCCTTATAATTTTAAAATTTTAATTTTAGTCTCCACACTTTACTTCCGTTTAGAATTTGGTCCCTACCATTAAATAAGGTTTAAACGGTGCTGACGTGGATAACATGTGCAGACTGAACAATGCTGACGTGGAGCCTGCATGGATCAACTTTGTAAACTATAGGAACTAAAATCAAAATTTTATAAACTATGAGGACTAAAACCAAAATTTTATAAATTATAGGGACTAAAACCAAATTTTAAGTAATTATTTTTCCTAATAAATATAAAAAATTATATGATATTACTGGGCCCAGCTCAGCTTGGCCCGAAAAAATTCGTGCCCAACCTGGCCCGAAAAAATTCGTGCCCGACTCGATCCGACCCGGCCCGAAAAAATATGTGTCCGACCCGGCCTGAAAAAATTCGTGTCCGACTCGGCTCGAAAAAATTCGTGCTCGACCGGGCCGGATCGGGCACAAATTTTTTCAGGTGGGTCGGGCACGAATTTTTTCAGGCCGGGTCGTGCATGAATTTTTTCAGGGTGGGTCGGGCACGAATTTTTTCGGGCCGGGTCGGGCACAAATTTTTTCGGATCGGGTCGGGTTGGGCATTAATTTTTTTGGGCCAGGGTCGAGCACGAATTTTTTCGGGCCAGGCTGAGCCGGGCCAGGTAATATCATATAATTTTTTATATTTATTAAGAAAAATAATTACTTAAAATTTGATTTTAGTCCATATAGTTTACAAAATTTTGATTTTAGTCATCATATTTTATAAAATTTTGGTTTTAGTCCCTATAGTTTACAAAGTGGTTCCTGTAGGCTCCACGTCAGTATTGTTCAGTCAGCACATGTTATCCACGTCAGCACCGTTTAAATCTTATTTAACGGTAGAGACCAAATCCTAAACGGAAGTAAAGTGTGGTGACTAAAACTAAAAGTTTGAAACTATAGGGACCAAAACCAAAATTGGAGAAAACTACGAATATAAAAATATAGTTTTTCCAAAAATTAATTTGAAGTGTTGAATTTATTGAGGGCAAATTAGGGATTACAAATAGTTCCATACTTTCAAATAATCATTTGGTAAGATCACACACAAATATGGATTTTAGGTTTAATATAATTCATTAAATGATATTTTACGAATATATATGTCAAATGCTGATACTTTAAATACAATTGAAAAGATTTAATTTAACTGAGTTGTCTAACTATATTAGATAACTAATTGAATTATGCATTGAACAATTATGGTAGGTTGAGAAATTTAAGAAGAGAACTTCTCAAGCCTTTTTTTAAGGAAATTAATCAAAGCCTCTGAATTATTTTTAAAGACTTGGATTAATTAATTCACTAAAGGAGACTTTGATAAGTTAAAAAAAAAGTAATAAGAGATTTTTCTAAACCTAAAAATTCAATTTGAGAGTGTTGTTCCCCTCCACTTAATTTCTTTGTGCCACCACCTTCTTCTAGTCATTGACCCTTTTTTGGTTTAGGGTGCCACCGTCATCTCTTCATTCATTTGAGAATATTTTGATAATCACCCTAGCTAATAACACGTGTATGTAACTCTAAGGAAGAGTATAAGAGAAAATCGAGCTACCCTTCTCGATTTTCAATTATCATCTCTTCATCACGACCCTTCTCGCCGTCGAGACGCCGCCCTCGCCCTCGCCGCCTACTCCCTCGCCCTCGCCGCGCCGCCGCCTACTCCCTCTCCCCTCTCCGCCGCCACCAAGGAGAGCTCCTCCCCTCTCCCCTCTCCCCTCTCCGGGTCGGCGCCGACCAATTTTGTTTTAATTGGATTAATTAATTATTAATTAGATTTAATTAGGTTTTGCAATATCCTAAATATTTAATTTTATTATTTTCCTTTGTGACAATTGGGAGAGGCCGTCACAACTTATCTGAGACGCGCACATCAGTGACGATATTTTGCCACGGCTAACGCCGTCCGTGATAATTGTCATCGATGGTTCATCCACGGCTTGAGCCGTCGGTGATGACGATAATTCTAGTAGTGTTCCTAAGGCATCGCCTTGGGCCCCAATTGATTGAAATATTCTTTTACCTACCTTCGTTTCTAAGGTTGCTTGCCCTCATTAAATTATTTTTCAAAATGTACTAACCGTCTCAAACACAAAGAGATGGGCCTGTGCTAGGCTAGACTGACCCCTTAAAAATTGGAGTCATGTTGGACACGAGCTGAAATGTTACACCCGGAAAAAAAATTATTTTTCTATTTTTTGGATTTTTTTCTAATAAATTTTGAAATTTTATTTTAGGTTAAAGGACTTACTTGTAAAACTTAGTCTTCGGATGGCTTTTTCGCAAATTTATTCAAACCTAGATTAATAAGTAGCCTCAACTTAGTTTCATTGGGTCTTTCGCCAAAAGACGGTAGTCGTTGTGGGAAGGGAATGTCGAAGCAGTGAGCAGTTGATGATTGAAGTGGAGATTCATGTACAAGGTAGGATTTCTCTCCTTCTCTCCTTTCTTTTTCGACGTTTCTTCTCGTCGTCTTTTCAGCTTTTGGAATCGAAGTGTGATTTTCTTGGCCGTTGTTGTCGATGGATGTTAAGGGAGAGGAAGATGATCGACAGCACAAAGGAGGATGATGATTGGAGGTTGTGCTCGGGGCACAAGGCCACGATGGCCGACAATGGCCAAGCCGCTCGACAACATGCAACAACACGCTGCAGCCACAGTCGTAGCCCCTCGCATGAGAGGGCAGTGTGGCCGCCGGCCCAGGCAGTCACACCTGCGAAGACTGCAGGAGCAATCGTGACCTCCTGCGATAGTGACGACTGCCCCAACGACGCTGGAGGCCGCGGGGTAGGACGACGACGCTGCCGGATGGGTTGCCTGGCGAAGTCTAGTGAGGAAGGGGGGAGGTGGTGGCATGGTGAGAGGAGAAGGGGAGAAGTAAGTGTATGATTTTTATTAAATAATTACTCATTACAATTGATTAATGAATTAAATTAATTGGATTTTAGAAAATTAATTATTTCGATGACTTTGAGTCATTGTATAAAGTTGGGGTAAATGCCAAATTTATAGATTATCGCATTTCGGACGTGATGAGGTATTAGATTTTAGATCAGAGATCATTTGATAGGACTCTTGCATTTTTCGGTATTATAAGAAATGATTTAAATAGTTTGATTCAATTAAGCCAAGGATTTATAGTCCTGATGCATATTGATTTATATATGATTGATGTTAATTTGAGGTATGACATTAATCCACACTATTTGTCTACCTGGATTGTATGATTAATTACAAAGGAGTATGCTACAAAAGTTTCGTAGGCGGATTTAGTATTGAATAATTAGATGTGATAAGTGAGGTTGATTTGATAAATATCACATTAATGTTTGATTATTATATAAAATGATCGGATTGGTTTGATTTTTATTTAAGTATCGAATTATTTGTTGATATTTGAGATTGGATTATTTGATTTAGTTAATTATGAATATATGGAGTAATAGTTAAGGTCTAACTTTAAGCTCTAGCATAGTGTGATTCAATGAAAGTCGATGTGAATGAAAGTCGATGTATAATTTGAATACATTTGAGGTATCTTTTAATTTATTTTGAGAGCATCCTTTGGTCAAATATGAATATATTATATGTGATTTTTATTTGTCTAGGTGGTCTGGATTCAATGGTGGAGCTCATTCTCTTTGATGGAGTTCAGATTGTTTGATGTTTTGGGAAAGTATTATTTTCTAGAGTTAATTGGGTTTAATTAGATAAATAATTGAACTTGATGGTGTAAAAGTTGGTTTCAGAGGTGGTTATGGTTATGGAGTGTTGGAATTATAATGAATTAAGTTAGAATCTAGTCTCCAATGGGGTGGTTGGGACTTGCAAATTGATTAATTTCATCTTAGCCATAGATTTATTGATGGTAAAATGATGGAAAAGTCATTTTGCCTATTCTACTTATGTTGCTTATAATTCCGTTGTACTCTATCGAATTTTATTCTTAGACATGACATATTTTTGGTCATATAAGTTTAGTAATGTTGCATGATTAATTCATGGCATGATTAGGTATTAATTATTGATCTTAATTGTTGGTTGTATTGCATTACATCTGGTTGTTCTTGTTGTTGGCATCATGGTTAGTAATGTTGGCATGTTGACACATGTTGTATTCATTATGGTTGTGAGATTTATGAGTGCATGTTGCATAGTATGACTTGTTATTGGGCGGTGGCCTTAGACACTATTATTAATTGGGTCCATTAAATACGAGTATATTGGGGGCTTCGGCCTACAGATATTATCTTGGGTCCGTCAAGCACGGGTGATGATGCCAATGATCATGATTACACACTCAAGGTGTGAGAGTGTGCGACAACGAGGTGTAAGATGCCAACAAGCTATTCTTTGAGTAGTCGCATCTCTTGCTAAACCGGGCTCGAGGTGTCACTCTCAAGGTACGAGAGTGCATGGGGAAACCCAAAATTGCCCATGACACTCTTGATTGGGTATATGATATTGCATGTTCATACTGGTCGATAGGCACATAATTTTGTTTAAAGTTAACATTACACTAGTTGACACGAGCATATAATAATAGTTGGTAATGTGCAAATAGTTGAATACCATGTCAACGTGGCATAATGGTTGGTTATCTTTACCTTTGACATATTGGAATATCCTATTCAGTTTTCCATTGGTTGTTTGTTGTTTTTGCCTCAGATTTGCATGTATGGATAGTAGGTAGCGGGAGATGTGTAGTTAGATAGAGTAGAGGAGACGTATGGACAAAGCTGATGCCATTGCAACTGCACTAGGATATACAACTAGCCAATTTCCATTCAAATTTTTGGGAATACCTCTTGGAGGAGGAAATCTTATTAAGGAAAATTGGTCACAAGTCATAACGAGATTAGACACAACTCTGGCTTCTTGGCAGGGATTGTTGTTATCTAGAGTTGGACGGCTAACACTGGTCAATAGCATCTTGATGAGCCAGGTCTCCTATATTTTTTTTCTCTATTTGAAGTGCCTTTGTGGATCATCAAACAAGTAGATAGGCAAAGAAGGACCTTCTTCTGGACCGGGAAGAGACCAGAATTTTCTCAAGGGAAATGTATGGTGCGATGGGATTCACTCGCCGGCAAGTTATTTGAGGGAAGTCTTAGCATCCTCAACCTCTCTTGCCACAATAAAGCAAGGTTGGGGAAATGAATTTTGAAGTCCTTAAAACCGGGAAGCATGCCTTGGAACGACATACTCTTGGCGCTTTACCCTAGACTATTGCAAATGAACCCCCGAGAACGTCAAGCACTATCACCTATCTAGAGGAACATCATCACGCTGATGTGTATTTTTGATGTATCCCTACAGTATAGAGTTGGATCGGGTTCCATGATCAAACTATGGCATGACCCATAGCTTAACAGGGAGAGACCGAGGGATAGGCACCCAATACTATCACTACTAGAAAATCACTCATTTGCGACAGTCGATACAGTTGGAGTGCCATCATTGTAGACCTTCGGCAACGACAAGCAACAGTCAGATGGTCCGTTGCTGAAATACGCGTAGCAAAAAGATAGTGACCGCTAAACGATCGTCGCATTAGCGATCGCTTCAGTGACGATCATAGGCGTCGCAGAACTCGATCGCGGGACCAACTACGATAGAATGTCACTGTCGCATGGCAACATCATTGCGACCGTTGACACCGTCGCAAACTCGACGATAACCTTTTTGCGACCGCTGACTGCGACTCTATGACGGCTTGGCGGTTGTAGAACCGTCGCAAATGGTTATTTTTTTTTAATTTAAAAATTAAAAATTCCTGTTTATAGATATAAAATTTCAAATACAACAACATCAAAAGGAACTTTTCGAGATCACAAACATATCAAAACTATATCAAACATATCAAAACTATATCAAAAGTATCATCAGCAGAATCCCAAGCATATCAAAACTATACATCTAAAACAAAATAGTCACTCAGCGAGATCCAGTGGCAGCTGCCATGCGAGAGACTGTGTGGGGAGCGCATCACTCGGTATCAACAAAGATGATGACTCCAATGTAGATGTCGTCGCACTGAATGACGGGAGGCTAGAGCACCAGACATGGATGATATCTGCCCAAGGTACTGCATCGCATGCGTCATCTGCTGTCGTAATGATGCCAGCTCTGTCTCCATTGCAATGAATCTATCTGATGACGCATATGAAATGGATGGACCAGCAGTGGAGGAGGTGGAGGCAAACGACCCCGCACCGTGCGGCTACAACAACGCCCGTGCATGAGCCGTTGTGCCTATGACGAAAACACGACCGTGGTCGACCCCCGTCACCTGCATCCATGCGTCGGCATCGAGATGGTGATGCATAGGATCTCCACCACGCTGGGTCAACAGCTTAGTATATGTGGACTTCAAAATAAATTAAATTAAATTAATTAAGTAGTTAAACTAGAAATAAATATTAAAGGAATACTTAATTAAATATTTACTTACTAGTAACGTCTCCGGCTTCCCACTAATAAACTGTCCCCATTGAGGGCCATGCTGGTATCGATGCGTGGCCTCAAAAATTGTAAGAGGGTCAGCCGAGGTCAGCGTCCCATCATCATCTCGCCTCCCCTATAATAAGAAAATATTAGTTTTTATATAATAATAATAATAAATAATAAAAATAATTATTAAATTACTTACCAGACGATGCTCATGGCTGGTGAAGGGAATGGAACCGTCGGTATGTCGGGCAAGGGATCCATCAACTGGCGTCATCCGATTATGATACGTCGTTCGAGAGGCACCATGCCACTTGTCTGACACCCAGATGTCGACCAATGAAATCCGAAATGGACTCGATGTTCACCAACCAAGTTGAGGAAGAGGTCTATATGACTATAAGCCATTGCTGCATATCATGACTACGAGATCTGGCAGATGGATGTCAAGACTACATTCCTCAATGGTGAACTTTAGGAAGATGTCTATATGACTCGGCCAGAAGGATTCGTGTCTTCGGTAGGACCGGAGAAGGTATGCAAATTGAAAAGGTCCATTTATGGACTCAAGCAAGCCTCGAGGAGTTGGAACATCCATTTTGATGAGACAGTCAAAGAGTTTGGCTTTATCAAAAATGTAGACGAACCTTGTGTTTACAAAAAGGTTAGTGGGAGCGTCGTTGTGTTTATTGTGTTGTATGTAGAGGACATACTGCTCATGAGGAATGATGTTCCTCTACTCCAGTCAGTGAAAGCATGATTATCCAAAAACTTCTCCATGAAAGACTTGGGTGAAGTATCCTATGTACTTGGCATTAAGATCTATAGGGATAGGTCTAGTAGGATGCTTGGTTTGTCCCAGTCTCGATATATTGATATCGTGCTAAAAAGGTTAAGCATGGAAGACAGTAAAAGAGGTTACTTGCCTATGAGTCATGACATCACTCTTTTCAAGAAGATGTCTCCTATGACACCTGAGGAGAGAAAAAGGATGAGTGAGATCTCTTATGCTTTGGCAGTAGGATCCATCATGTATGCAATGCTCTCTACTCGACTTGATGTCGCTTATGCCCTAGGGGTAACTAGCAGTTTTCAGGCAAATCCTGAAGAGGAACATTGGAAAATTATAAAGAACATTCTTAAGTAGTTAAGAAGGACTAAAGATGTTCTCCTAATTATGGTGGGTCCGAATTTAAACTGGAGAGCTACACAGATTCTAGCTTCTAATCGGACCCGGATGATAGTAAAGCCATTTCTGGGTATGTATTTACTCTGAATGGTGACGCAGTATGCTGAAAAAGTTCCAAGCAAGGTATTATGGCCGACTCGGTGACAAAAGTTGAGTACATCACTGCAAGCGAAGCCGCCAAGGAATGAGTGTGGATAAAGAAGTTCATCTATGAGCTGTGTTGTTCCTGAGGTTGCCGGTCCAATCCCTATTTATTGTGATAACATTGGGGTTGTTGCTCAAGCAAAGGAACCTAGATCCCACCACAAATTAAAACACATCCTAAGATAGTATCACCTTATCAAAGAGATCATTGGACGTGGTGATATAAATGTCGAATGTGTCGACACGAAAGATAATATAGCAGATTCATTTACACAACCATTACCACAGCAGCAGTTCGATCGCCACTTTAGTTGTATGGGTATTAAATACTGCAATGATTGTCTACAAGTCCAAGTGGGAGATTGAAAGAAATAGTATCTTTAAGCCAATCACATGTTGATGTGTAGGAAACTATTTTTGGTTAATGAATAATATGAGGCAACTTTTCATCATCTGCTGCATCTATATTTTGTATATATTAGATTATGATGAACCCCATGGACCCGGGCAATTGATTCCAAGGCCATGATGAGATCATGCCAGTGAGACTTGGAATCCAAATGCCCCTATTCTAAATGTTCCCAGTCGTAGGATCACCAATTAGGGGATTGGTGATTTCGGATAGACTGGTGCACTTGGTACATGCCCTATACGATAAGGGGTAGCTGATCTTACAATTACCTATGAGCCGTCATTTAATGTACAAGTGCAAGTGCTCATTAATGAATGAGTTCACTAAACGGACCTACATGAGGAACACAGAATGGAATCCTTACATGAGTGTCGATAAGATGTTCCTCAGGTAATAGTAGGTGCAAGCAGACCTTGGATGTAATATTCGAGATATTATGATAATTTTTATTATTTATCTTTGCCAGTCTAGCAGGCTGATTCGAGGTCCAGCTGAGTCAAGTCATGATTCGGTGCGAACTTGAAAGCTCGGGTAAGTAGGAATACGATTTATGCGGTTTCTTTTCCTGCTTAGATAAATTTATTTAATTGTTGTAATGTGTGTGCTTGATTTATTAAAATGCATTGCATGTGTGTGTAGGGGTGTCCAATATCCGGTCTACACGGAACCGAACCGAAAAACCGAACCAAATTTTTTGGTTCGATTCGGTTCAAACGCCGTAGGGTTCGGTTCTTCACTCGAACCGAACCCGATTAATTATTTTGGTTCGGGTCTGATTCTCGGAATTTAGGAACCGACCCGAACCGAAAACCGAATACCCATCAAATATTATTTATTTTTTCGGGTTCGGGTCGGGGATTGGGGGTTCGCCTGGTTCGGCGCCGTTCGGGTTAGAGATTGGGGACCCGTTAGGTCATTTTCTTCGGTTCGGCGCCCTCGAAGGCTCGAATACTCGATCTCATCCCTCAATCCTGCCTCCCTGCTCCCGTCGCTCCTGACTCCCGACTCCCGACTCCCTACCACTCTGCCGTCGAGCGCCGAGCGTCTGCCACTCTATCGTCGAGCGTCGAGCGAGCGTCGACTCCTTGTCTCCCTCAATCTACAATTCTCGAGTCTCGAATCCACTCGATGAGCGCCGACTCCGAGCAGCGACATCTACTCCCCAGTGCTTCATCCCCTCCCACGCGGTGACACACCACGCGATCTCCCCCATTCCTGGCTTCCTGCGGTCTCCCCAGTCCCCACTCCCCAATTTGTCGCGCTGCATTGTCCGGCGACCAGCGCCGCTGCTGCTGCTCCTTGGCACCTCCCCTTCCCGCTTGGCTTTCCTGCTCCTTGGCACCTAGGTAATTTCTGCCGATCAATCCTGGTAGTAGCTGCACAAGGGAGAATGATTTGACTTTTGGAGAGGATGAGAAGAATGAGGTTGTATGATATTTCTGCTACCAACCAGCTGCCTTCTTTGCGAACAACTGAGAAAACCGATGGAGAGAAATTAAGGAGGTTTATAATATCATCTTATTTAATACCAAGTTAATTACTGCATAAGAATTCGTTAGTATTTTTATCGTTTGAGGAAATTTTGGTTTTTTCGGGTTGAAACCGAACCGAACCGAACAATTTCGGTTCGGGATAAATCGGGTTAGCAATTGTTTGGTTCGGGTTCGGGTTGAAGATTGAGTTAAAAAAATTTCGGTTTGGTCTTAATCGGTTCGGTTCGGTTCGGTTCGAACCGAACGGACAGGCCTATGTGTGTGCATGTGATTGATGCTTATATTTAGCATGGGGTTAAGTTTGGGTTGAGGAGTTAGCGGGTTTGGATCCGGGTTTGAGGCAGAGGCGGGTTAAAAGAGGTTAGGGTTGGATGAGATGGGGAAGGGATTATAAAATCCCCCCCTAGGGCTAGGCGGCTCCTTATTGGAGCCGCACAAGCCGCCTAGAGAGAAGAGAGGAGCGGTCGCCCCTCCCTTCCCTCTCTTGGAGCCGCCGAGCAGAGCCAAGCCGCCCCTCCCTTCCTCTCTCTTGGAGCCATCGAGCAGAGCCAAGCCGTCCCTCCCTTCCTCTCCCTTGGAAGCCAAGCCGCCGGCTTGGTTGGAGCCGCTACCCCTCTCCCCCTCTTGGAGCCGCCGCCACCCCTTCCCCCTTGTTTGAGCCGAGCCGCCGCACACTTTGAGGCCGGATTCAAAGGTCGCCGATTGAGAATTTTCCCTGATTTCTTCTTTCTAATCATGTGAGTGGTTTACCTCTCCTTTCCTTTAATTGTCTCTTCGTGTTCTTGAGCCGTTCTTGAAATCGAGGTGTTCTTGTTGGTTTTTTCGTCGAATCTTGAGTTCTTGCCGATTTCTTTTGTTGCTATGAAAGGAGGAGGCCGAAGACCCCACCTATGGGGCTCGGCAGCCCTAGATACCCTAGGGGTGCTCGGCCAAGGAGGGAATTGGGTCGCTCTCAAAATGTTCGATGAAATGCCTAAGAGGAGTTCTCGATGTTTTTGAGGTCTAGGCTTTTAAATTCCTAATCTTGATTATGTTCCTTTGATGCTACACATGATTCTTATCTAAATCTTTAATTTCAGTGTATGAATCCACGTTTTGCATGTGAAAAGATTTAATCTTGTTGCCATGTATGTTCGTGTTTGGGTTCTTGATGTTGAAGCTTAAGTCTTGATTTAAAGATGATTTGGATGCATGCTAAATCTTGATTAAGAATTATGAATTAATCCTTGTATGATTTATTTTGATGTTATAAATCTATTGTGGTGGTAATTAAGGATTTAATTACTATGATTTTCGGATTAATTTCCATGATATGCTGAAAACTCCATCTTGCTGAAATTTCATGCTGAAATTGTTAATTTAAGACTGATTTTGAAATCTCTGTTGTGATGTACATAGTTTACTGAACATAGTCGTGTAACCTATCATTGTAACCAGAAAACATAGTCTGGATCCATAGGACACACTTTGGAAATAGATTCGGTTTGGGTGCACTAGTTTTGGACTCAACAGTAAACTGAAAATAAAACCCTAAAATAAAACCCTAATTTCGGCAATGGAAATTTTAATTGTATAATTAAAATTCAAGGGGCAACATAATCTGTTAAGAGCTAACAAAACAAATTATATGCATGAAATAAAATCTCATGAGTTGATGATATTACAGGTCTGAGCGTCGGGATCGGGCATAGAGTGTTGCGGTATTTCCCCAGTAAGGACACCCCTAAGACACCGTAGAAGACACTTGACTTAGGTCTTGTTAGCACCATATCTTTATGAATGGCGGAGAGGCTCGGATAGGAGCCGGGTTTCAGACTTGGCCCGGGAGGTTGGATGGTTAATTCCCAACCTGTGTTTAAGGAATAAGTTCGGATAGGCAAATCCTGATTATTCCTGCGATTGTTTAAGGAATAAGTTCGGATGGGCGAATCCTGATTTTTCCCGTGATTTCCTTAAGGAACAAGTTCGGATGGGCGAATCCCGATTGTTCCTGCGTTTCTCGTAGAACAAGTTTGGGCGGGCAAATCCCGATTGTTCCCGAGTTTCTTTATTTAAGGAATAAGTTCGGATGGGCGAATCTCGATTATTCCTACGTTATTTTTAAGGGTTCTATTATAGGATAAGCTCGGATGGATCAATCTCGATTATCCTCATAACCCTTGAGTGTGATTTGTTGCCTTTGGGCACGGGTAGGCTGAGGCCTATTGTACTTCACTGCTATGTGAATTGGTTTGCCTTTGGGCATGTAATGACCAGATGGTCTGTTAGTTAGTCATACCACTTAATGCATTATGCCTGTATGAGACATGGACATTTATTCATTTATCTCTGTGGTTGATTTTTATGGTGGTGGTTGGTAAAATCGCTCACTGAGTTCTTTTGAACTCACCCGTTGTTTATTTCTATTTTTTTTTTACAGAGCCTGACTAGTGAGCTGGGTTGGAGCACTTGGTGCGGCTGGAGGACAGAGGAGTCACATTGATCTCATAGCAGTCCTAGTTAGGGGTCGTAGTCGAGTCTTTGGTAGATTTATTATGCACTTGTATTTTAGTATTTTGGAACTGTAGTCCCTTGGGGACATTCATGTCTTTCCTTCAGATTTCATTTGTTAAGAGCAAACTGTTGAACTTTGATTTATTTATTTCTGCACTTTAAACACTTTGCTAAAAACTTAACTTCTTAAATGGAAATCTGTTTTGTTTTCTCGTTCATAATGAAAACTGTTATTCTTTTCGCTATGTTTATTTATGAGTTGGCATGTGCATGGGTTAGGCTGCGGGGTATCGGCACATATACCCTGGTGGTCACGTGACCCTGAGTTGGGGTGTGACATTGGACCTGAGGTTGTCATGGTTATCTTGTGAGTGTCAACCCATTGCTTTGGACTTATCCTTACGTGGCTTTCAGTGTCATATGTCGGATACCTCTGGGCATGGAAAAGCACCCATGGAGGTTTGTGAGCAACCAATATGAAATCAGTTACTCATAGTAAGAGGAGATAATGTCCTATGTGTCCCTGCAAGTGTCGGCTCAGGAATCTCTGGCCAGAGTAGATATGAATGTCAAAAAAAGATTTTCTGACATGTCATTATTGAGATGACAACTTGGCAAGCAAAATACATATGAATCGGTATCAGAGTTTGACACTTTTTTCGTATTCGAGAAATTATAACTGAGGGACTTAGTTGCACGATAACTAATCACCGAAGGGCATTCGATCCCTATAGATTGAACCTCACACTATTCGGGTAGTCATGACACGTTGCTATACGTCAACCTTGACTTGTGAGTGGAGTCTATCACGACCATACTAAAGGGATTTAGTGGTAGCTCGTAAGATTCGAATAGAAGTCATTCTATCGGATTCGACTCTCCATTATGTACAACTCACTGCTGGCTTAGTGTGGGGCCCAATGGGTCACACACAACAGACTTACCTCATAACGGACTTTATGAGATAAAAGTCCGAATACTGCCTTATATGTCTACTAGCATGGACATGCTACAACTTGATCACGAATCTCATTTACGGGCATGATAGAAAAGTTATTTCCTATAGGAACGAATGCACGAGGAAGAAGTTCCTCGGTAACCCTAATTTGTAGGGCATCCCTAAATTGTAGGGATTGACATATGATAATATTTCATGTAGTTGATTAAATTTAATTATGAATTAAATATTTAATTAACTACTTGCCCGATAATATATTTAATTATGGATTAAATATAATTTGATTTTGAATCAAATATACATGATGAGAAAATTAGTTTTGAACCATGAGCCTAATCGATTAATTGAAAATTAATTTATTTGGATAAGTCCTAATTAATAAGAATTTGATTTATGGACATCAATCATAAAATTAATAGATATACGATTTATGAGGATAAATCATAATTCTATTAATTAATAAGAAATTAAATTATTTAGATAAACATCTTTCCTATTGTATAGGGAATTGGGTGTGTCATCTACTTCATCCACTTGGAGGATTCCGAAGAAAGACATCGATGTATTCTTTGATCTACCTCCTCATTTCGTTATTTTCTCATCTCCTCTTTCTCTCGTTTTGGAGCCCGATTCTTGGTGGAAGGGCCGGCCATGCTCTTGAGGTTTCAATGTTTGAGAAAATGTCTCCGTTGAGCCACAACGAGTCTGGTTGTTCGTTGCCCCTTTGTTGCGAGGCGCTTGGTGTGGACTATCATTGGAGGACGTGCGTGTATGCGTCTTGATACGGGAATAGGAGCACCCTATCCAACCGTGGTATAAGGTATACCTTCCCTTTTCTACTCATAGATTGAATTCCTTAATTGTTGCTAAAGTAGATTGCTATTTTGGGATGTTTCAAATTTTTAAAATTGCTATTTCTGCTGCGTTTCTTATTCCCATCCCAACACCGCGCTTAGTGGAGGATATCCTTGAAAAGCTTTTTACAGTAAGCTTCCCAAGTGTCCTCCACCTGGGCCTGAATGGTAGGGTCCCAAGTGTATCTAGCCTACAAAAAAAAGAAGTTATGTAATCAGTTTATGTATTAATACAATTAAAGAAAAAAACTTAATAAATTACATACCCTAAACTCGCTCCATAATAAATCGCGAAATTGCTTCGGCACGTGGGCCCATGAATGCCACAGTCTTGAAAAAAATCTCTTTATAATAGCAGTGATGCCCCATGAGGCATCGTCTTGCTCAAATCTACAACACAAGTATAACAACATAAGTAATAATTAATTAATTAACAATCATAATAAAATAAAGGAATCTTGATACTTACTTTAGACCATTCAGCGATATCTGCTGACGTAGGTATGTGTACGACCATTTGGCGATATACTCATTTGCGAGTAGTCCTGATATCACCATTGCCGAAGGTAAGCATACAAGGCCGAATGGGAGTACTCAAGGCTCAAATATTCATTTTGTGCACCGAGTCTGGTAGCCCCACTGAACTCATCAGAAAGCTGGCGAAAGACGTGGTCCCTTTTCTTCCCATATCTAGGGAGGACACCATTACATTGAGGTGAACAAGCGACGACAGACTCAGCACCAACTCACTTTACAAGCTACTCAATTTGTGAGGTTTAGTCAACCCGAGGGTTGAGTACATTTGGTAAGAAAAGTGCTCCCAGCAATCTCCTTACACAACTAGCTCATGAAAAGGCAAAGGCTATTAACTAAGGATAGGCTGGCCGGACCTTTCCTGCCCTCTCTGTAACTCCCACAATGACTCGCACTCCCACACTTTCCAAAACTGCAACTACACGTTGGAAGGTTGGTCTCTTTTTCTCATGCTCTACCGCATCACACACTTCTATTTAGACCTCAAATCGTGGGAGAGAAGAAGCCTCCGTGGGGCCAAAAAATATATGCTTCAATTTCAGCTAATAATGATTTGGAGGTCAAAATTTTGATAAGAATACAATTTTAAGGTTTTTGATAGCAGCAGAAGGTCCTACATTCAGAGGTTGCCTTTTGATGAATATTTTAGTCGATTAAAGATTTTTTTCTAAAGTCTTCAACTTTCTAAACAAAACAACAAAGTAGTAAACTCGGCACCAACTCACTTTACAAGCTACTCAATTTGTGAGGTTTAGTCAACCCGAGGGTTGAGTACATTTGGTAAGAAAAGTGCTCCAGCAATCTCCTTACACAACTAGCTCATGAAAAGGCAAAGGCTGTTAACTAAGGATAGGCTGGCCGGACCTTTCCTGCCCTCTCTGTAACTCCCACAATGACTCGCACTCCCACACTTTCCAAAATTGCAACTACACATTGGAAGGTTGGTCTCTTTTTCTCATGCTCTACCGCATCACACACTTCTATTTAGACCTCAAACCGTGGGAGAGAAGAAGTCTCCGTGGAACCAAAAAATATATGCTTAAATTTTAGCTAATAATGATTTGGAGGTCAAAAATTTGGTAAGAATACAATTTTAAGGTTTTTGATAGCAGCAGAAGGTCCTACATTAAAGTACCTTCAGAGGTCGCCTTTTGATGAATATTTTAGTCGATTAAAGATTTTTTTTCTAAAGTCTTCAACTTTCTAAACAAAACATCAAAGTAGTAATATATAATACACAAAACCAATTTTCTATCTCGAATAACCAAAAGTCAATAAGTAACTTCTAAATATAATTATATAAATATCTTAACCAAGCAAATTCTTGTTTATTCAAATAATTCAATTAATCATGTAAGCGGTGATTAGCATACAGAAATTGATATTGATTGAAAAAAAAGGTAACATGACAGCTGTGGGATTTGAACCCACGCCCTTTCGGACCAGAGCCTAAATCTGGCGCCTTAGACCACTCGGCCAAACTGTCAAGTTAACTTAAAACAATAATTACATTTTATAATCTTAATATAATTATTTAAGCATAATAAAATAAAAAAACTATTATTTTTCTGGACATGTATATATTGGTCAAAAAAACCAACCAATCATTTAAAGTTTTTTCTACTCTCCAAATTATTTAAGATTTTTAAAGATGATAAATATTTTATTCTTTATGTAAATTTAAGCACCCAGCAAAAAGCGATTATTACAGATCAAAATTCTCTCTCCATTGCTATATATACAACTTATCCCTGACTCCATTAATCTACAAGTTCTATATTCTTTTTGAAAATAAAAAAATGAGACGTCTGATTGACACCTCAAATTTGACTAATCTTAATTTAATTTAATCATTTTCTTTATTAAATAATGTTATATGTTAAATCAATCGAATTTTTTAAATTGGATCTTGGGATATGAACTAAATATATACATGCTCATTCTATTCAAATGGAATGATGAGATCTTTAGCAGGGAGAGTGAGGCGTCAAGGGCGAAAGGGGCGACTGTGCTGACCAAAAAAACGGTGTTGATCCCGAGGTTGAAAGAACTTTCGGATCGGACGGATGGGAGGATTGGATTTGGTGCTGGGAAGGAGGGAAAGGAGTGTGAAGATTCGAAGGAAAAAATTACTAGGAGCGAGAAGTTGGGGATCTCACGGAGTGCGCCTTCCTCTTGGGCAAAGCTGTTCAAACTTGCTGAATCCGAGCTCAAACTGGAGAGTCGCAAGAGCTTCTGGAGAAAGTGAATAAGATTCAACAATCGGCAAAAGGAAGAGTTAAGATCTCGGAGTTGAATCTGGTTGAAGCTCGAAAAGGGAGCAACCTAACTCTGTATGGTAAGTTCTTTGGAAGAAATCCCCCATTCGAGTTAGTGAAATCAACATTACTAAAACTTTGGAGAATTAAAGCTAGATGTAATGTGGTTGATTTGTGTGTGTGTGTGTGTGTGTGTGTTGGGGGGGGGGGGGGGGGGGGGGTTGTTCTTGAGAGGGCAAGTTCTTTTCTTGCTACAATAGAGGGATAATTTTCAACCGTTGAAAGAGAAGATTGATTGAAGAGATACCAGTCTGGGTATAATTTCCAGGGTTGTCGTATGAATACCTCAACAAAAGTATATTGCCGCAAATAGCTGTTGTTATTGGAAAGCCTTTAAAGATTGATAATTATTCTCAAAGTGGATTGAGGGGTAAGTTTGCCCGGGTTTGCGTGATGTTGAACATAATGAAACCCATTCAACAAGGAGTTTGGATAGATACTGATAGAGGTAGCTTCTTTCAGTTAGTGGCTTATGAAAATATCCTCATTATTTGTTTCAAATGTGGTCTGGTAGGTCATTATGAAGGAGATAAGTCAATTGGTTCATCTTCTAAGGATAGGGAATTGGAGGATGAAAGTTTGCTAGGGCCTTGGGTGCAAGTCCAAAGAAGGAGGGGTGGTTCAAGTCAGTTCAATAAGAAACCTAGTAGTGGCAATCCTTTCAAGGTGTTAGAGAATCCTACATTTGAAGTTGTGCTAGCAGAAATGTAGGATTCTCTAACATGAGGCTGTAAGTACCTTGAAGGGCCCTCCTTAGTGTTAGTTGGACTTTGATTCATTTATTTCTGCATTTGAACTTTCTGCTAAACACTTTACCATTATAATAAAATCTATTTTGTTTTCCTTTCATAATAAAAAGGTGTTATTTCTTTCGCTATCTTTTTATGTGTTGGTATGTGCATAAGTTAGGCTGCGGGATATAGGCACGTATACCCTAGCCGGTCACGTGACCCTGAGTTGGGGTGTGATAATGTGGTATCAGAGCATGTGATTTGGTCTGACTACGACCTAGAGTTGTTACTGTATAGGGCATTGCTAGCGTGTCGGTATACGGTAGAGGTATTTTATGAGATCAATGTACTAAGTCTGCACCTCAGCGCGACTTGTGATTAAGTTAGCAAAAATGTTAGGGTGAATTGAATTGCCTAATTATGATGTTTTCTTTTATTTCTGGTGATTCCAGATTGATGAAGGCCTTTGATGCCGCAAGGAGCGATAGTGATAGCAACTCTACAGAGCGCCGAGGCCGGGGCCGAGGTCGCGGGAGACCGTCGCAGGCCCGAGAGGATGTGGGACAGGACTCCATGGTTGTGCAGTTGCATGCCCGAGTGGTTGAGCTGACTGAGGAACTCCGTAGGGAGCAAGAACTGAGGTAGTAGCCACAGCAGGTGCCGACAGTACCCGTAGTACCAGAGGTGGCCCAGCCAATGGCATCGGTGGTCAGAGTTCCCAGAGCACATTCATATGCAGATTTTGTAGCATTCATACCACCAGCGTATACAGGGACAGATCAGCGGGAGAAGGTCACCAGTTTCCTAGGGGATTGCTATGAGCTGTATAGGGAGCTCGGTTGTTCTTCTGAGGCGACCGCTCGACTGATCGGTTACAACTGAGAGGACCAGCCAAGGATTGGCTCCACACCTGGAGGGATCGCAGAGCAGCAAATGCACTACACCCTACCTGGGAGGAGTTTCGAGCTGCTATGGTGGAGAAGTACCTGCCGCTGAGCGTCCGGGACAGGCATGCGAAAGAATTCGAGCTACTGTGTCAGATCGGCAGTATGTCAGTGATGGACTATGAGATGGAGTTCACTCGACTCTCGAGGTACCATCCCACCTTGATAGCCACAGAGACTGCTAGGGTCAAGAGGTTTGTTGAGGGGCTAAGGCCGCAGATCGCCAGACTTATCCATTACACAGAGGACACTTCCTTTGCTCAGGATGTAGATGAGGCGCTCCAAAAGGAGGCACTGGTACTGACAGACAGGCATGATGGACCCTAGAAGAAAAAGTTTTGGCCCTAGCACCCAGGGGGTCGGCCAGCTCACTCTGAGGGTACTCTCAGGACAACGGATCCATAGCAGGGCGGAGGTCATAACTGTTCCAGAGACCACTGGGGTTCAAGACCAGGGGCGTCATCTAGAGGCTCACAGCTGAGGCCTGGGCCGCAGCCGTGTAACCGATGTCACAGGAAGCACTGTAGAGCTTGCTGGGGACGTTCAGAGGTATGTTTTAGCTGTGGGCACACTAGATACTACAGAAAGAATTGTCCTGGTAAGGGTAGTCAATAGTCTGATCAGACCAGAGGAAAGACACCGATGTTAGTGGGTTCCTTGGCTCAGAGGGATCAGACTCAGGGTGGAGGCCAGCGAGCTGGTGGTTCAGAGAGGCCCGTTGCACAGGTGTTTGCTATGAACCAAGAGGGCGTTGAGGCATCCAAGGCAGTAGTATCAGGTAACCTTGCTGTTGGTTCCGCTATTATCTATGTTTTGTTTGATCCAAGTGCTACACATTATTTTGTATCTGCTTTGTTTGCTACTAAGTTGGCAAGAAAACCCTCTATTCTTGATTTGCCTCTTGTGGTGTCTACGCATACGGGCATTTCTGTGCGGGCAAAGATAGTCTTTCGAGGCTGCGAGGTGGTCATTTGTGGGCACGTGCTGATGGCCGAATTGACACTCATGCCGATGCTGGAGCTTGATGTGATTTTGGGCATGGACTAGTTGGCAGATCATTTCGCCTCAGTGGACTGCAGGGCTAAGACTGTGACCTTCAGTAAGCCTGGATTGTCCCAGTTTTCCTTCCAGGGTGAGGGAAGGAGAGACTCGTTGGTAGCCATCTCGTCTCTCAAGGCCAAGAAGCTACTTCTGGGTGGATGTCAGTCCTTCTTGGCCTTTGTATTACACCACTAGAAATTGAGTCTTCAGCAACGACTATCAGCAACGGTCGCTCAAGCTGTTGCTATTTGCAACAACATTCTTACGGCCGCTCAACGGCTTTCTAACGGACACGCGAGCCATTCCTGATGATTTTAATTATCAGCAACGGCTTTCTAATGGACAAGTGAGCTGTTGTTGATGATAACTTATTAACAACGGCTTTCTAACGGGCGAGTGAGCCGTTGCTAAAAGTTTATATAGGTCACAGATCGCGCCCGCCCCTTCTTCCTCCCGCTGCTGTCGCCGCCTCCTCCTCCCGCCTCTTGCAACCGCTGCCGACGCCGACGCCACCGAGCTGCCACTGCCGTCCGTCCTCGACTGCCGATTTCAGGTATTCATCGCCGCCCGACCATCTCTTCCCGTTGCGGCCGGCGGGAAATCCTATCGAAACCCTATTTTTAGGGTTTCGGCCGGCGGCGGACGGCCGATGGCCGCCGCCGGATCTTGTACAGTGTCCGGACACACTATCCGGACACTGTACGCCGGCGCCTGGTGGACTCCGGTGCCGGAAATTATAGATTAATTGTTATTTATTTACTTATTTATTTGTTAATTAATTATTTAGATTAATTGTTTAATTTGTTAGATTAATTTTTAGGGTTTAGATTAATTTTTAGAGTTTATATTATTTTTTAGTTTAATTTAGTTAGATTAATCTTTAATAATGGTAGGTTAATTATTTAAATTAATGAAAATGATGTAGATTAATATTAATTAATTAGTTAAAATATTGTTAATTAGTCCAAAGTTGTCCTTAGTGGACTCGCGTCGGAATTGTCCACTTCGGCATTGTGCCGGAATCGTCCACTTCGGACGCGCGCCGGAATAGTTCATTTTGGACTCCTGCTGGAATCATCTAATTTGGACTCGTGTCGGAATCGTCCAATATGGACTCGAACTGACTCGAAACATTTAGAAAATAATCATCCATCCGACGAGTTGATATGTTTTACGTACGCATCGACGAGTCGGATATGATTTAGCAAAACCTTAGATCCGTTCGGGGATTGTATGTTCGTGTAAAAGAAGTAGATGATCTTTTATACGATGTACAATTCTTGAATTGTCCCTGATTGGACAATTTGGGAATATAGTTATTTGTACTGCACTTACGTTTTTCTTTTAACTGTTAACTAATTATTCTAAATTTCGGCAGCATCTCTCTTGTTCTCCGATATGCGCCCAGATGATATGCGTATTCGGAGAACTGTAGGGAGATGCTGCCGAAATTTAGAATGAAGTTAGCGGTTAAAATAAGTACTTAGTGCAATATAAATAACATAACTCCCGAATGGAATAGGACAATCTCACCTAAAGACATTAACCAAAGAAATTGTCATTGATTGACAGAATCATGTCGGCTGATCGAAGTTGGATGTACCGACGTCTTGATCGTGGAGCTTTAACGAATGAGTTTCGATTAGGCATAAATTACTTCCTAAATTTCGCCTATTCGAATCGGAATTTCGTTAGCATCGGTGATCAAATCTGATGTCCGTGCTGCATTTGTTTGAATGGACGATTTTTGGATCGGGAGACTGTCACTCTACATCTATATAGCAAAGGATTTGCACCAAGATATTTTCGATGGACTTGTCACGGGGAGTCACGTGAAGTCGGAACGTCAAGTAATCCTGTCGTTCAGACATATGGTGAATCTTCCTCTGCTGGTGCTTCTTCATCTAGTCAATCTAATCCCTATAGAACTATGATACTTGATAGTCTTGGGGGTCAATTCCACCTGAATGATAATGTTGATCGGCTAGTTCTTCAGACAACAGTCCCACCAGATACTACAGCGGTTGATATCACAGAAGTACAAACTGCGGTAGAGATTGAATTACCGAATAAAGAAGCTGCAAAATTTTACGAGATGTTGAAAGCTGCCGATGAACCTTTGTATGAGAATTGTCCTAAATACACTAGGTTTTCAGCAATGACACAGCTCCTAAACATCAAGGCCGATTGTAATATCAGCGGGGTTGCGTATGATCGGATTGCAGGATTGATTAATGGAATGTTGCCTTGATAACAAGTTTGAGCCAACTTTTTATAAGACTAAAAAGCTAATGAGAAAATTGGGGCTTGGGTACAAAAAAATACACGCGTGCCAAAATAACTGTATTTTATATTATAAAGAAAATGTGCAGTTGGATAAATGCCCTGTATGTCAACATCCTCGTTACAAGGAAAAGAAATCGGTCTGATAGAAAAATATCCCGTTTAAGGTGCTTCGGTATTTTCCACTAACACTGAGGCTTCAAAGATTATTCATGTCGGAAAAGATAGCCCCCTACATGAGTTGGCATGCAAGAAGTCGTGATGATACAGTAATGACTCATCCATCCGACAGTGAAGCATGAAAATATTTGGATACATATTATCCTTCATTTGTTAGGGATACTAGAAATATAAGATTGGGATTGTGCACAAATGGTTTTAATCCATTTGGACATTTTGCAACTCCTTATTCAGTTTGGCCAGTGCTGCTGACAGTTTATAATTTGACACCGTCAAGGTGTATGAAAGATGAATTTATTTATCTTTCGATGATTATTCCGGGTCCTAAGGGTCCGCGAAAAGAAATTGACATATTTCTCAGACCCTTGATAGATGAATTGAAAACATTGTGGACTGAGGGAGCTGTCACTTATGATTGTCATCGGAAGCAAAACTTCAATTTAAAGGTCACGGTCTTGTGGACAATCAATGATTTCCCGGCGTACGACATGTTATCTGGTTGGAGCACTCACGGCCGACTCTCTTGTCCGTATTGTATGGAACACTCTAAATCAATCAGTCTTCAGAACGGACGAAAAATCTCATTCTTTGATTGTCATTGTCGATTCCTACCGGCTAATCATCAATATCGAAGGAATCGTAATAAATTTACTAAGGGCAGAGTCGAAAGAGATGGGCCACCACCGATGTTGTCTGGTGAACAAATAATAGTACGTGTTTCAGCACTTCCAGATATAGTATTTGGTCGCAATGAAAGAGTGTCAGGTTTTGGCCAAACACATAACTGGGTGAAAAAAAGTATCTTTTAGGAATTGCCTTATTGGAGTTCATTATTGATTCGACATAATTTAGATGTCATGCACATTGAAAAAAAAAGTGTTTGATAATATTTTCAACACTTTGATGGATATTTCCGAAAAAACTAAATATAATGTCAAAGCCCGACATGATATGAAAATACTTTGTAAAAGACCATAGTTGGAGTTACAAGAGGTCAACGGATGATATCTGAAACCGAAGGCCCTATATGTGTTAAATAAACAACAGATCAAAGATGTTTGTCAATGGGTAAAAGAACTCAGATTACCCGATGGATATGCTTCAAACTTATCTCGATGTGTGAACGTCGATGATTGCAAAATATCAGGGACGAAGAGCCATGATTGTCATGTATTAATGCAGAGATTACTTCCGATCGCATTTCGAGATCTTCTACCTGATAGTATTTGGGGTCCGTTGACTGAATTAAGTATGTTTTTTAGAAACATCTGTGCAAATGTCCTTCGAGTCGAAGATATATCAACACTTGAAAATAATATTGTTGAAATCATATGCAAGCTGGAGTAGTTTTTCCCTCCTGCATTTTTGGACTCGATGGAGCATCTACCGATACACTTGGCATACGAGGCACGAGTTAGCGGCCCCGTTCAATATCGATGAATGTACTTATTTGAAAGATACATGAATCATCTGAAGAAAAAAGTAAGGAACACCGCAGCTGTTGAAGGATCAATATCTGAATCGTATATCATCCAAGAAATTTCAACATTTTGCTCATTTTACTTTGAATCGATAGTACAGACAAGATTTGATCGTCTTCCACGTAACGATGATGGGGGTGTTCGACATTCAGATGGACGTTTAAATATATTTTGTCACTCTGGTCGTGCTTTTGGTTCTCGTCCATCTCGACAGTTAAGCGAGGAAGAGTATCATTTGGCACACTTGTATGTATTACTCAATTGTCCAGAGATTGAACAATTCATTGAAATATTTGACATTGAGATGGTGCAAAAATACTCTATTCACAACGATGAAGAATTGGAGAGATTACGGAATCGTGATTTTCCTACTTGGATTCAGACTTACAGCAAAGATCACAGAGCTGAAATAGATGAAAGAATATTTGAGTTTGTTAGTGGACCGTCGCGACTTGTGTCGTGCTATAGCGGATATTTTGTTAATGGGTATAAATTTCACATGGTTGAATATGCATTTACAAAGAAGACGATGAATGTTGGGGTCTGTGTGAAAGGGACAACCTATGTTGAATGTGATATGGATTTTTATGGACTGATGGAAGAAGTGATAGAGTTGCACTACTTTGGCTTAAAATCAGTTATTCTATTTAGATGTCATTGGTTCGATACAACAGAAAGGGGCATGAAAGTTCATCCAAAATACAATCTTGTTGAGGTTAATTACAAATCTAAATTGGCAGCAAATGAGCCTTTTATATTAGCATCACAAGCCGAACAAGTATATTACGCGAAGTATCTGGCTCGAAATAAAGATAGAGCAGATTGGCGTGTAGTCTGTAAGACAAAAGGTAGAGGAAAAATTGATCCGATAGTAGGAGAAAATGAGCTGATACCTGATATGACAGATGGTTTATATCAAGAAGATGATCCTCCTGCTGTAGATAGTATTATTCCAATACTCGAGGATGCAGACACAATGTCAATTCAATTAGAAGTTGAATATGCTGATGATGACGATCATGAAATTGAGGAAGTTGGAGATAAAGAAGAGGAAGAAGAGGAAGAATTCGAAGACTAGTATTCAGATGATGAGGAATAATTGTAAAGTATATATTTTATTAAATATATCTCTATTATTTATACAATAATCTGATTATATGTCTATTCGACAGATATGTCTGGTCGTGATTATCGTCGTAGGAGAGCTTCGGAATCTCCGATCGGTGAGACTCCTACACTTACTCATGCTGCTGATCCTCTTGTTGCTGATCCTCATGCCGATGATACCGTCGAGGCTAGTACATCCAGATGTAGGCAGCCACGCGGGCCGAACAAGTGGCAGCCTCCACCAGCCACAAAGTCACGTAGATTTATTAGCATGATTGGGGAGCGGTAATATATCATGAATTATGAATCATTACAAATTCATTATATCATAATATAATATTAAAATTTATTTTTGTTGTGCAGGTTCGAGCAAGAAGAAGTGTTGATGAGCATTTCTTCTACTATTCGACGATACATGCACGGGGCATGGCCTACGTGGTCTCACGTGCCTAGCGAGCACGTCGACATGTTATGGCGCGAGTTCGAGGCACGTATATTTTTTTTTTTACATGCATGATGATTAATATTGGTACTGATATTATTATTCTCCAGGCTCCCTATACATGGGCTGAGGACCAAAGGCCCTTCATTTACGCTGCCTGGGAGGCTATTTCCCGGGCAAGGTACAACGGGCAGCTGGGGCAGGGCCGGTCCCAGGCGATGGCACGAGCTGGGACTACTAACATCGCGGAGACTCGAGGATATGACCCTGATTGGATTACTCCGGATATAAGGGACCAGCTCATGAGAATATGGTCGACGGATCGATGGCAGGAGGTTTCTAGGAATGTGGCTAGAAATCGCATGTCGGGGGGAGCAGCGCGTCACACCGGTGGCTTTATTGCATTTGCAGTGCACGCGAACCGTATGGTAAGTATACCTTTTAATTATATATTTTATTTGTTACTATGTGTACTAATTAATGTATTTGTTTTGTAAATGTAGACGACGGTGTCGGATGATGGGACTATCCAGCGACCCTCCCCGATGGCGGTGTTTGAGCGGACTCACCGTCGAGCACATGGGACGGGGGAGTACATCGACAACCGCGCTGCATACATTATGGTAACTATATATTTGTTTAAATTATTCATTATATATTTATAATTTAAGTTTTATGATAAATATTAAACAAAAAATCAAACTCGAGTAGGAGACCTACAACCAGACGGTGGTGCAGCGCGGGGGCTCCCCCGAGGACTTTGACGCAACAACATGGGTCGAGGCCGCAGGTGGCTGGGACCATGGCCACATATATGGCTTTGTAGATAGTGGTCATGTGCGAGCCGTACTAGGGCCACTTGGGGCACCGACCCCTCCGGTCGCTGGTGAGCAGTCGTCCACCTCCAGATCCAGTTATGATTATAGTAGCAGAATTAGGGGTGGCAAAACGGGCCGGCCCGCAGTTAACGGGCCGGGCCGGCCCGGCACGATAAGGTGGCGTGCCGGCCCGGCCCGGCCCGCTAACTCAGTGGGCCGGAAATTCCCGGCCCGGCCCGGCCCGCAATAGTTTGCGGGCCGCCCGGCCCGGCCCGCAATAGTTTGCGGGCCGCCCGGCCCGGCCCGCGAGCCCTCTTATTTATTAAAAAATTTCTAAAAAAATTATTAAAAAATAATTTAAAATATTTAAGAGACTAAATAAGCATCAAATATGACATTTCACGTGAAAAACTCCATAGATTAACTTCACCTTCAATTTTAAAGTACTAAACAAGCCCTAATCTAGACTTTTTTATATATATATATGTTTAGCGGGCCAAACGGGCCGGGCCGGCCCGATAAGAGCCGGCCCGCGTCGGCCCGCAATGTTATCGGGCCGGGCCGGGCCGGCCCGGCCCGATAAGCTTATCGGGCCAATTTTTTCGGCCCGGCCCGCAGTTATCATGCCGTGCTCGTGCCGTGCTATCGTGTCGTGCCTATTTTTGCCGCCCCTAAGCAGAATAAGGACTCTAGAGGAGACGGTCGCGCGTCAGACTGAGATGATGGAGCGCCAGAGTCAGATGATGGCGGAGATGCATGCTATGCTACACAACATGTCAGGTCATCCCGAAGCAGGCATCGCTTCGGCATCATCTCATCCATCGTCCTCGAGTCAATCCACGCCGGTGTACACTCAAGCACTTCAAACACCGCCAAATGATCCAGGCCATCCTCCATCGTCATCGTGAGATTTTTTTTATATTAACTTTGTTACTGAGATATTATACTTGTTTAATTTATTTTGTTTGGATATTGATACTTCAATTTTGCATTTGAATAGTTTTTATACTATTGTGGATAATTATCAATATAAATATAATTTTTTTGATGTATATCTTGGTGTATTTGTGATATGTGAATGAATGTGTGTATGAGTGTATGGGTGTGTGAGTTATCTATCAGATAATGTATCAATGTATCAATGGAAATTTGAAATTTTAATTTTTTTCGTTACCAGGTTCACATCATCAGCAACGGCTTTCCCACGACCATCCGTGGGAAAGCCGTTGCTAAAAGTTTATCGAAAGCCGTTGCTGATGACCTACAGCAATGGCTTAGCAACGAACTTTTACTAACGGCGTTGCGACGGGCTCACCAGCCGTTGCTATTAATGTTATCAGCAACGGCTCCGCGTCCGTGGCAAAACCGTTGCTGATAATATTTTTAGCAACGGCCCGAGCGACCGTTGCTGATCCGTTGCTAAGTTATCAGCAACGCGATTTTCTGCCACGGCTCCATTGCAATGGCGCCAGCCGTTGTACGCCGTTGCTGATGATTTTCAGCAACGACATCAGCCTTTGATGATGCCCATTTTTCTAGTAGTGTTAGTAGCAGAGGGAGGCGGAGGTGCGGCTAGGGACATCAAGGGGACGTCCGTGGTATACGGGTTCTCTAATGTGTTTCCGGAGGAGTTGCCAAGATTGCCTCCAGAGAGGGAGATTGAGTTATGTATTGATTTGCTGCCTAGTGTGAAAGGCATGAAAAGAGAGGTGGCTGAGTTTGTGTCTAAGTGCCTGGTATGTTAGCAGGTTAAGGCTGAGCACTTTAATCCGGCAGGGTTGCTCCAGAACCTATAAGTACTAGATGGCAGCTTGGGTTGTGTGTTGATAAAGAATGGCAGGGTGATAGCTTATGTCTCCCGACAGTTGAAAGTTCACGAGAAGAATTACCCAACTCATGATCTCGAGCTAGCAGCAGTGGTGTTCGCATTGAATTGAAGTTGAGGCGTCACTACCTTTATGGTGAGGCTTGTGAGATATACACCGATCATAAGAGTCTCCAGTATTTGCTCACCCAGAAAGAGTTGAATTTAAGGCAGACACTACTAGAAAAATGGTCATCAGCAACGGCTGATGCCGTTGCTGAAGAGAATCAGCAACGGCCGCGCCGTTGCAATAGAGCCGTGACATAAAGTCGCGTTGCTGATAGCTTAGCAACGGATCAGCAACGGCCGCTCGGGCCGTCGCTCAAAACATTATCAGCAACGGCCGCTCGAGCCGTCGCTAAAAATATTATCAGCAACGGTTTTGCCACAGACCCGGAGCCGTTGCTGATAACATTAATAGCAACGGCCACTGATTCCATAGCAACGCCGTTAGTAAAACCCCGTCGCTAAGCCGTTGCTGTAGGTCATCAGCAACGGCTTTCGATACACTTTTAGCAACGGCTTTCCCACGGACGACCGTGGGAAAGCCGTTGCTGATGACGTATACCTGGGAACAGAAAAATTGAAAATTTCAAATTTCCATTGATACATTGATACATTATCTGATACATAACTCACACACTCATACCCTCATACACACATTCATTCACACATCACAAACACACCAAGATATACATCAAAACAATTATATTTATATTGATAATTATCCACGATAGTATAAAAATAATTCAAATGCAAAATTGAAGTATCAATATCCAAACAAAATAAGTTAAACAAGTTCAATATCTCAGTAACAAGTTCAATATCCAAACAAAAAATCTCACGATCACGATGGAGGATGGTCTGGATCATATGGCGGGGTCTGGAGTGCTTGAGTGTACACCGGCGTGGACTGACTCGAGGACGATGGATTAGATGATGCCGAAGAGATGCCTGCTTCGGGATGACCTGACATGTTGCGTAGCATAGCATGCATCTCCTCCATCATCTGAGTCTGACGCGCGACCTTCTCCTCTAGATTCCTTATTCTGCTACTATGATCATAACTGGATCTAGAGGTGCACGGCCGCTCACCAGCGATCGGAGGGGTCGGTGCCCCAAGTGGCCCTAGTACGGCTCGCGCATGACCACTATCTGCGAAGCCATATACGCGGCCATGGTCCCAGCCACCTGCGGCCTCGACCCACGATGCTGCGTCAAAGTCCTCGGGGGTACCCCCGCGCTTCACCACCGTCTGGCTGTAGGTCTCCTACTCGAGTTTGATTTTTTGTTTAATATTTATCATAAAACTTAAATTATAAATATATAATGAATAATTTAAACAAATATATAATTACCATAATGTATGCAGCGCGGTTGTCGATGTACTCCCCCGTCCCATGTGCTCGACGGTGAGTCCGCTCAAACACCGCCATCGGGGAGGGTCGCTGGACACTCCCGTCATCCGACACCATCGTCTACATTTACAAAACAAATACATTAATTAGTACACATAGTAACAAATAAAATATATAATTAAAAGATATACTTACCATACGGTTCGCGTGCACTGCAAATGCAACAGAGCCGCCGGTGTGACGCGCTGCTCCCCCCGACATGCGATTTCTAGCCGCATTCCGAGAAACCTCCTGCCATCGATCCGTCGACCATATCCCCACGAGCTGGTCCCATATATCCGGAGTAATCCAACTGGGGCCGTATCCCCGAGTCTCCGCGATGTTAGTGGTCCCAGCTCGGGCCATCGCTTGGGACCGAGCCTGCCCCAGCTGCCCGTTGTACCTTGCCCGGGAAATAGCCTCCCAGGCAGTGTAAATGAAGGGCCTCTGGTCCTCGACCCATGTATAGCGAGCCTGCAAAATAATAATATCAGTACCAATATTAATATATCATCATGCATGTAAAAAATAATAATAATACGTGCCTCAAACTCGCGCCATAACATGTCGACGTGCTCGCTAGGCACGTGAGACCACGTAGGCCATGCCCCGTGCATGTATCGTCGAATAGTAGAAGAAATGCTCCTCGGCACTTCTTCTTGCTCGAACCTACACAACAAAAATAAATTTTAATATTATATTATGATATAATGAATTTGTAATGATTCATAATTTATGATATATTACCGCTCCCCAATCACGCTAATCAATCTACGTGACTCTGTGGCTGGTGGAGGCTGCCACCTGTTCGGCTTGCGTGGCCGCCTGCGTTTGGATGTACTAGCCTCAGCAGTATCATCCTCATGAGGATCAGCAACAGGAGGATCAGCAGCATGAGTAAGTGCTGGAGTCTCACCGATTGGAGACTCTGAAGCTCTCCTGCGTCGATAACCACGACCAGACATATCCGTCGAACAGACATATAATCAGATTATTGTATAAATAGTAGAGATATATTTAATAAAATATATACTTTACAATTATTCCTCATCATCTGAATAATAGTCTTCGAATTCTTCTTCTTCTTCCTCTTCTTCATCTCCAGCTTCCTCAATTTCATGATCGTCATCATCAGCATATTCAACTTCTAATTGAATTGACGTTGTGTCTGCATCCTCGAGTATTGGAATAATACGATCCACAGCAGGAAGATCATCTTCTTGATAGAAACCAGGACGATCATTTTCTCCTACTATCGGATCAATTTTTTCTCTACCTTTTGTCTTACAGACTACACGCCAATCTGCTCTATCTTTATTTCGAGCCGGATACTTCGCGTAATATACTTGTTCGGCTTGTGATGCCAATATAACAGGCTCATTTGCTGCCAATTTCGATTTGTAATTAACCTCAACAAGTTTGTATTTTGGCTGAACTTTCATGCCCCTTTCTGTTGTATCGAACCAATGACATCTAAATAGGATCACTGATTTCAAGCCGAAGTAGTGCAACTCTATCACTTCTTCCACCAGTCCATAAAAATCCATATCACATTCAACATAGGTTGTCCCTTTCACGCAGACCCCAGCATTCATCGTCTTCTTTGTAAATGAATATTCAACCGTGTGAAATTTATACCCGTTAATAAAATATCCGCTATAGCACGACACAAGTCGCGACGGTCCACTAACAAACTCAAATATTCTTTCATCTATTTCAGCTCTGTGATCTTTGCTGTAAGTCTGAATCCAAGTAGGGAAATCACGATTCCGTAATCTCTCCAATTCTTGATCGTTGTGAATAGAGTATTTTTGCACCATCTCAATGTCAAATATTTCAATGAATTGTTCAATCTCTGGACAATTGAGTAATACATACAAGTGTGCCAAATGATACTCTTCATCGCTTAAGTGTCGAGATGGACGAGAACCAAAAGCACGACCAGAGTGACAAAATATATTTAAACGTCCATCTGAATGTCGAACACCCCCGTCATCGTTACGTGGAAGACGATCAAATCTTGTCTGTACTGTCGATTCAAAGTAAAATGAGCAGAATGTTGAAATTTCTTGGATGATATACGATTCAGATATTGATCCTTCAACAGCTGCGGTGTTCTTTACTTTTTTCTTCAGACGATTCATGTATCTTTCAAATAAGTACATCCAACGATATTGAACGGGGCCACCAACTCGTGCCTCGTATGCCAAGTGTATCGGTAGATGCTCCATCGAGTCAAAAAATGCAGGAGGGAAAAACTGCTCCAGCTTGCATATGATTTCAACAATATTATTTTCAAGTGTTGATATATCTTCGACTCGAAGGACATTTGCACAAATGCTTCTAAAAAACATACTTAATTCAGTCAACGGAGCCCAAATATTATCAGGTAGAAGATCTCGAAATGCGATCGGAAGTAATCTCTGCATGAATACATGACAATCATGGCTCTTCATCCCTGATATTTTGCAATCATCGACGTTCACACATCGAGATAAGTTTGAAGCATATCCATCGGGTAATCTGAGTTCTTTTACCCATTGACAAACATCTTCTATCTGTTGTTTATTTAAGACATATAGGGCCTTCGGTTTCAGATATCGTCCGTTGACCTCTTGTAACTCCAACTCTGGTCTTTTACAAAGTATTTTCAGATCATGTCGGGCTTTGACATTATCTTTAGTTTTTCCAGAAATATCCATCAAAGTGTTGAAAATATTATCAAACACATTTTTTTCAATGTGCATGACATCTAAATTATGTCGAATCAATAATGAACTCCAATAGGGCAATTCCCAAAAGATACTTTTTTTCACCCAGTTGTGTGTTTGGACAAAACCTGACACTCTTTCATTGCGACCAAATACTATATCTGGAAGTGCTGAAACACGTGCTAACATTTGTTCACCAGACAACATCGGTGGTGGCCCATCTCTTTCGACTCTGCCCTTAGTAAATTTATTACGATTCCTTCGATACTGATGATTAACCGGTAGGAATCGACGATGACAATCAAAGAATGAGATTTTTCATCCGTTCTGAAGACTGATTGATTTAGAGTGTTCCATACAATACGGACAAGAGAGTCGGCCATGAGTGCTCCAACCCGACAACATGCCGTACGCGGGGAAATCATTGATTGTCCACAAGACCGCGGCCTTTAAATTGAAGTTTTGCTTCCGATGACAATCATAAGTGACAGCTCCCTCAGTCCACAATGTTTTCAATTCATCTATCAAGGGTCTGAGAAATATGTCAATTTCTTTTCGCGGACCCTTAGGACCCGGAATAATCATCGAAAGATAAATAAATTTATCTTTCATGCACATTGACGGTGGCAAATTATAAACTCTCAGCAGCACTGACCAAACTGAATAAGGAGTTGAAGAATGTCCAAACGGATTAAAACTATCTGTGCACAATCCCAATCTGATATTTCTAGTATCCATAGCAGATGAAGGATAACATGTATCCAAATGTTTCCATGCTTCACTGTCAGATGGATGAGTCATTACTGTATCATCACGACTTCTTGCATGCCAACTCATGTAGGGGGCTGTCTTTTCCGACATGAATAATCTTTGAAGCCTCGGTGTTAGTGGAAAATACCGAAGCACCTTAAACGGGATATTTTTCTGTCGGACCGATTTCTTCTCCTTGTAACGAGGGTGTTGACATACAGGGTATTTATCCAACTGCACATTTTCTTTATAATATAAAATGCAGTTATTTTGGCACGCGTGTATTTTTTCGTACCCAAGCCCCAATTTTCTCATTAGCTTTTTAGTCTTATAAAAAGTAGGCTCAAACTTGTTATCAGTAGGCAACATTCCATTAATCAATCCAGCAATCTGATCATACGCAACTCCGCTGATATTACAATCGGCCTTGATGTTTAAGAGCTGTGTCATTGCTGAAAACCTAGTGTATTTAGGACAATTCTCATACAAAGGTTCATCGGCAGCTTTCAACATCTCGTAAAATTCTGCAGCTTCTTTATTCGGTAATTCAATCTCTACCGCAGTCCCTACTTCTGTGATATCAACCGCTGTAGTATCTGGTGGGACTGATGTCTGAAGAACTGGCCGATCAACATTATCATTCAGGTGGAAATGACCCCCAAGACTATCAAGTATCATAGTTCTATAGGGATTACATTGACTGGATGAAGAAGCACCAGCAGAGGAAGATTCACCATATGTCTGAACGACAGGATTGCTCGACGTCCCGACTTCGCGTGACTCCCCGTGACAAGTCCATAGAAAATATCTTGGTGCAAATCCTTTGCTATATAGATGCAAAGTGACAGTCTCCCGATCCAAAAATCGTCCATTTGAACAAATGCGGCACGGACATCGGATTTGATCACCCATGCTAACGAAATTTCGATTCGAATAGGCGAAATTTAGGAAGTATGTTACGCCTAATCGAAACTCATTCGTTAAAGCTCCACGATCAAGACGTCGGTACATCCAACTTCGATCAGCCGACATGATTCTGTCAATCAATGACAATTTCTTTGGTTAATGTCTTTAGCTGAGATTGTCCTATTCCATTCAGGATTTATGTTATTTGAACTGCACTTACGTTTTTATTTTAACTGTTAACTAATTATTGTAAATTTCGGCAGCATCTCTCTATAGTTCTCCGAATACGCATATCATCTGGGCGCGTATCGGAGAACAAGAGAGATGTTGCCGAAATTTAGAATAATTAAATAACAGTTAAAATAAAAAGCGCAAGTGCAGTACAAATAACTATATTCCCAAATTGTCCAATCAGGGACAATTCAAGAATTGTACATCGTATAAAAGATCATCTACTTCTTTTACACGAACATACAATCCCCGAACGGATCTAAGGTTTTGCTAAATCATATCCGACTCGTCGATGCGTACGTGAAACATATGAACTCGTCGGATGCATGATTATTTTCTAAATGTTTCGAGACCGTTCGAGTCCATATTGGACGATTCCGGCGTGCGTCCGAAGTGGACGATTCCGGCGCGCGTCCGAAGTGGATGATTCCGGCGCGCGTCCGAAGTGGACGATACCGGCGCACGTCCGAAGTGGACGATTCCGGCGCGCGTCCGAATTGGACGATACCGGCGCGTGTCCGAAGTGGACGATTCCGGCGCGAGTCCGAATTGGACGATTCCGGCGCGCGTCCGAAGTGGATAATTCCGAAATTAATCTAAACCCTAAAAATTATTCTAACAAATTAAATAACTAATCTAAATAATTAATCTAAATAATTAATCTAAATAATTAATTAACAATTAATTAACAATTAAAAAACAATAATAAAATATTATTAAACTACAAATTCCGGCGCCGGAGTCAGGTGGACTCCGGCGGCGGCCATCGGCCGACCGCCGCCAGCCGAAACCCTATTTTTAGGGTTTCGGTCGGATTTTCTACCGGCCGTAACGAGAAGAGACGGCAGCCGGAGGGCACATACCTGACAGTGTCAGCAGCAGCGGGAGGAGTCATCGGCGTCGTCGGCGTCGGCAGCAGCGGCAGCGGCGGCGAGAGGCGAGAGCAGGAGCGACGGCGGCAGCAGCGGGAGGAAGAAGGGTCGGGCGCGACTGGTGCCCTATATAAACTTATCTGCAATGGCTCACTCGCCCGTTAGAAAGCCGTTGCTGATAAGTTATCATCAGCAACGGCTCACTTGTCCGTTAGCAAGCCGTTGCTAATAAGTTATCATCTGCAACGGCTCACTTGTCCGTTAGAAAGCCGTTGCTGATAATTAACATCATCAGCAACGGCTTGCATGTCCGTTAGAAAGCCGTTGCAGATACAACATATTTGCAACGGCTCGAGCGGCCGTAAGAATGTCGTTGCAAATAGCAACGGCGTGAGCGGCCGTTGCTGATAGCCGTTGCTGAAGACCAAGTTTCTAGTAGTGAGAGAAGATGGCTTGAACTCTTGAAGGACTATGACTGCACGATCATGTACCATCCGAGGAAGGCTAATGTGGTGGCTGATGCTTTGAGCAGGAAGTCTATGGGCAGTCTAGCGCATTTACCAGTCAGGAGGAGGTCGTTGCCTCAGGATTTGGCCATGTGTTTGGATGGCGGGGCAATCCTGTCAGTATTAGCTTCTGGTGCGCTAATGGCTCACTTGAGGGTGCAGTCCACGTTGGTTGACATGCTGCGGGCAGCGCAGGAGAAGGATGTTTTCTATGCACTCACTAAGAATCTGGCCAGGAGAGGCGATGCCAATAAGGGTTTTGGTATTGACTTGGGGGGCGTTTTGTGGTTTAAGAACAGGATAGTGGTGCCAGATATGGCTGAGGTTCGCAAGCAGGTTCTAGAGATGGCTCATCGATCTACATACACTATGCATTCAGGAGCCACAAAGATGTACCGAGATCTAATGCAAAATTATTGGTGGAAAGGCATGAAAAGAGAGGTGGCCGAGTTCGTGTCTAAGTGCCTAGTATGTCAGTAGGTTAAGGGTGAGCACTTAAAGCCGGCAGGGTTGCTCCAGAACCTAGAAGTACTAGAGTGGAAATGGGAGAAGTTAACCATGGATTTTGTGACGGGGTTGCCAAAGTCTGGGAAGGGCAATGATTCTATCTGGGTAGTGGTGGATCGCCTAGCCAAGACGTCGCATTTCATACCAGTCACAATGACCTTTTCAGCCGAGCAGTATGCGAGATTATTCTTGGATCAGATCGTCGCATATCATAGTGTTCTTGTTATGATCATCTCAGATCGGGGTACCCAATTCATAGCTCAATTCTGGCAGTCTTTCCAGGAGGCATTGGGTACTCAGGTTCGATTTAGCACTGCGTTTCACCCTTAGAAAGATGGTCAGTCGGAGCAGACCATTTAGACGTTGGAGGATATGCTGAGAGTATGTGTCCTAGATTTGGAGGGTAGTTGGGAGAGGCACTTACCTTTGATTGAGTTTGCCTACAATAATAGCTATCACAACAGAATCGGGATGGCCCCATTTGAGGCATTGTATGGGTGGAGATGCAGGTCGTTTGTAGATTGGTTTGAGGCAAGGGATTCCCTTATGATGGGACCTGACTTGGTTGAGGAGGCGGTGGAAAAGGTGAAGCTAATCAGGGAGAGATTGTTGGCAACTCAGAGTCGCCAAAAGATGTATGCGGATGAAAAGGTCAAGGAGGTAGAGTTTGCTTAGGAGGACATGGTGTTCCTCAAGGTGTCCCCTGTGAAAGAGGTGGTGAGATTTGGTAAGAATGGAAAGCTAAGCCCTAGGTTCATTGGGTTATTTCCTATTCTCAAGCGTAGGGGAGCTATGGCATATGGACTGAGTGCATCCAGTATTTTCTATGAACCAAGAGGGCGCTGAGGCGTCCAGGGAAGTAGTATCAGGTAACCTTATTGTTGGTTCTGTTATGGCCTATGTTTTGTTTGATCCAGTTGGTACACATTATTTTGTATCTGCTTTTGTTTGCTGCTAAGTTGGCAAGGAAACCCTCTATTCTTGATTTGCCTCTTGTGGTGTCTACGCCTACGGGCATTTCTATGCGGGTAGAGACAATCTTTCGGGGCTGCGAGGTGATCATTTGTGGGCACGTGCTGATGGCCGAATTGAGACTCCTGCTGATGTTGGAGCTTGATGTGATTTTGGGCATGGATTGGTTAGTGGACCATTTCGCCTCAGTGGACTGCAGAGCTAAAACTGTGACCTTCAATAAGCTCAAATTGCCCTAATTTTCCTTCCAGGGTGAGGGAAGGGGAGACTTATTGGTAGCCATCTCGGCTCTCAAGGCCCGAAAGCTACTTCTGGGTGGATGCTAGTCCTTCTTGGCCTTTGTATCGGTAGCAGATGGAGGCGGAGGTGTGGCTACGGACATCGAGGGGACGCCCGTGGTATGCGGGTTCTCTGATGTGTTTCCGGAGGAGTTGCCAGGATTGCCTCCATAGAGGGAGATTGAGTTCTGTATTGATTTGCAGCCTGATGTGAACCTGATCTCTATTTTGCCGTATCGGATGACACCAGCTGAGTTGAGAGAGTTGAAATCTCAGTTGCAGGAGCTGCTTGAGTTGGGCTTCATTCGCCCAAGTGTTTCGCCTTGGGGTGCTCCAGTGCTCTTTGTGAAAAAGAAGGATGGATCCATGCGGATGTGCATAGACTATCAACAGCTTAATAAGGTGACGGTGAAGAATCGGTACTCGTTGCCCAGGATCGATGATTTATTTGATCAGCTTCAGGGGGCTCAGTGGTTTTCCAAGATTGACCTGCGGTCAGGGTATCATCAGTTGAGGATCCGGGACAGTGTCGTCCCTAAGACTGCTTTCAGGTCGAGGTATGGGCACTTTGAGTTCCGCTGATGTCCTTCGGGTTGACTAATGAACCTGCAGCATTTATGGACCTGATGAACCGAGTGTTCAGGGAATACTTGGATAAATATGTGATAGTGTTTATTGATGACATCTTGATTTATTCCAGGAGCAGGGAGGAGCATGCTGAGCACTTGAGGGTGGTTCTGGAGACTCTCAAGGAGCACCGCTTATATGCCAAATTCTCCAAGTGCGAGTTTTGGCTAGAGAGTATGGGGTTCCTTGGCCATGTGGTGTCCAGGGAAGGGGTAAAGATGGACCCCGTGAAGATAGAAGCAGTTCAAAATTTGAAGAGGCCGACTAATGTCATAGAGATTCGCAATTTCCTAGGGTTGGCAGGTTATTAGAGAAAATTCGTGGAGAATTTCTCTAGGATTGCAACGCCATTGACCCGCCTAACTCAGAAGAAGGTCAAATACGAATGAGATAGTATTTGCTCACCCAAAAAGAGTTGAATCTGAGGCAGAGAAGATGGCTTGAACTCTTGAAGGACTATGACTGCATGATCATGCACCATCCGAGGAAGACTAATGTGGTGGCTGATGCTTTAAGCAGGAAGTCTATGGGCAATCCAGCGCATTTAGTAGTTAGGAGGAGGCTGTTGGCTCAGGATTTGGCCATGTGTTTGAATGGCGGGGCACTCCTGACAGTATCAGCTTCTGGTGCGCTGATGGCTCACCTGAGGGTGCAGTTCATGTTGGTTGATATGCTACGAGCAGCGCAGGAGGAGGATGCTTTCTGTGCACTAACTAAGGATCTGGCTAGGAGAGGCGATACTGATAATGATTTTGGTATTGACTCGGAGGGCGTTCTGAGGTTTAAGAACAGGATAGTGGTGCCAGATATGGCTGAGGTTCGCAGGCAGGTGCTAGAGATGACTCATCGATCCACATACACTATGCATCCGGGAACCACAAAGATGTATCGAGATCTAAGGCAGAATTATTTATGGAAAGACATGAAAAGAAAGGTGGCCGAGTTCGTGTCCAAGTGCCTGGTGTGTCAGTAGGTTAAGATTGAGTACTTAAAGCCGGCAGGGTTTCTCCAGAACCTAGAAGTACTAGAGTGGAAATGGGAGAAGTTAACCATGTATTTTGTGACGGTGTTGCCAAAGTCTGGGAAGGGTAATGATTCTATCTGGGTAGTGGTGGATCGCCTAACCAAGACGTCGTATTTCATACCGGTCAGGACAACCTTTTCAGCCGAGCAGTATGTGAGGTTGTTCTTGGATCGGATCTTCGCATATCATGGTGTTCCTGTTATGATCATCTCAGATCGGGGTACTCAGTTCACACCTCGATTATGGCAATTTTTTCAGGAGGCGTTGGGTACTCAGGTTCGATTCAACACTGCGTTTCACCCTCAAATAGATGGTCAGTCAGAGCGGACCATTCAAACGTTGTAGGATATGCTAATAGCATGTGTCCTAGATTTGGAGGGCAGTTGGGAGAGGCACTTACCTTTGATTGAGGTTGCCTACAATAACAGCTATCATAGCAGCATTGGGATGGCCCCATTTGAGGCATTGTACGGGAGGAGATGCAGGTCGCCTGTAGGTTGGTTTGAGGCAGGGGATTCCCTTATGATGGGACCTGACTTGGTTGAGGAGGTGGTAGAAAAGGTAAAGCTAATCAGGGAGAGGTTGTTGGCAACTCAGAGTCGCCAAAAGATGTATGCGGACGAAAAGGCCAGGGAGGTAGAGTTTGCTTAGGAGGACATGGTGTTCCTCAAGGTGTCCCCTGTGAAAGGGATGGTGAGATTTGGTAAGAATGGAAAGCTAAGCCCTAGGTTCATTGGGTCGTTTCCTATTCTCAGACGTTGGGGAGCTGTGACATATGGACTGAGTGCATCCAGTGTTTCATGTATCTATGCTGAAGAAGTATGTTCGGGATGAGTCCCGTGTGATTGAGCCTATCGCAATGGAGGTGGATTCAGCCGTCTCATATGAGGAGCGACCAGTTGAGGTGTTGGACCGGTAGATCAAAAAATTGAGGTCCAAGGAGATTCATTTGGTTAAGGTCAAGTGGGAGCACCATTTCGAGCAGGAGGCCACCTGGGAGGTGGAGCAGAATATAAGGGAGCATTATCCTTCGTTATTTGATGATTCAGTGAGTCCTTAAGTTTCTTTTCTTTCTAAAATTTGAGGATAAATTTTCCTTAAGGAGGGAGGATTGTAATATCCCTGATATTAATATTTTTATTTGTATGATTGTCAGCCTAGTGGACTAGTTCGAAGTCGAGCCGAGTCGACTCATGGTCCGGTGCGAGCTTGCAAGCTTGGGTAAGTAGGAATTTGATTTATGCAGTTTTTTTTCTTGGTTGAATAAATTTATTTAATTGTTATATTGCGCGTGCATGATTATTAAATTATGTCGCATATGGATGTGCATGTGTTGGGTGCTTATGTGGAGCATGGGGTTAGAATGGGTTTAATTAAGTTTAGTCGGGTTATCGGGTTTGGATTCGGCTCGAGGCGGATGCGGGTTTGCTAAGAGGGTTAGTGGAATTAGGTTTGAGGAGAGGAGTATAAAACCCCCTCCCCTTTGGCTTGCGGCTCCCCATTGGAGCCACACAAGTCTCGAGAGAGGAGAGGAGCCGCCGAGCAGGAGCCAAGCCGCCCCTCCCCATCTCTCTTTCTTGGAGGCGTCAAGCCAAAAGCTAGCCGTCGAGCCTCCCCCCCCCCTCTTCCTTTCTCTCTCTCTCTATCTCTTCTCTCTCCTTGGAGCCAAGCCGACGGATTGGTTGAAGCCGATGCCCCCTTTGAACCTTGGAGCCGCCGCCCTTCTTGAAGAGCCCCCCCCCCTTTCTTTCCTTGTCCTTGGAGCCGAGTGTTTGTCATCTAATCTTTCTTCCCAATTGGGTGAGTGATTTTACCCCTCCTTTTTCTCGGGTTTCTTTCGAATTCTTGAGCCGTTCTTAAAGTCAAGATGTTCTTGTTGGTTTTCCGTCGACTCTCGAGTTCTCGCCGTTTCTTTGTGATTGTCATGCGAGAGGAGAGCCGAACCCTCCCCTATGGGGCTCGGCAGCCCTAGGATGATCCTAGGGGTGCTCGACCAAGGTAGAGATAAGGGTGCCCTCTAGGTGTTTGATAAAATGTCTAAGAGAGATTTCTTGTGAATTCTTGAGATCTATGCCATGAATTACTTGATAATTTAGGTTTCTACATGTTAACGCATGCTTGGTAATTATTCTGTGATTTTTTATTAGTAATCGTGATTTTACAAAGATAGGGTTTAATCTTGATGTGTAATTATTCTATGTGATTTTGATGTGAGTTCTTGATCATGGAGTTTGATTCTTGATTTAAGATTATGTAGGTTCTTGCTAGTCTCGTTTAATAAATATGTATTATGTGAGATTTATCTAAATGTTAATATTCTATTGTAATGGCAATTAAAGATTTAATTTTTGTGAAATTCGGATTTAATTATCATGGCATGCTGAAAATTAATCTTGTTGAAAGTTCATGTTGAATTGTTGAATCTGAGCTGATTTTGAAATCTCTGTTGTGATGCGAATAGATTTCTGAATATAGTCATGTAACCTATCGTTTTGACCAGAAAACATAGTTTGGAAACATAGGACACACACTGGAGACCAGATACGAGTTAGATACATCTGTTTCAGGCACAACAGTAAGCTAAAACAAAATCCTAAAATAAAACCCTAATCTTGGTAATTATAATTTTAATTGCATGATTAAAATTAAACAAAAGGGGGCAGCATAATCTGTTATGAACCAACAAATAAAGTTTATGCATAAGATAAAACCTCACGGGTTTATGATGTTACAGGTCTAGGGGTTGGGACCGGGTATTGAGTGTTGTAACGTTCCCAATTAGGGCATCCCTGAGACACTGTAGGAGATACTTGACTTATGTCATTTAGCGCCATATCTTATTGAATGGCAGAGGGACTCGGCTAGGAGTCGGATTGTAGGCTTGGCCCGGAAGGTTGGATGGCTAATTCCCAACCTGTGCTAAAGGAATAAGTTTGGATGGGAAAATCCCAATTATTCCTACGTTATCATTTCGGAACAAGTTCGAATGGGCAAATCCTGATTGTTCTTGTGTTTCTCGTGAAATAAGTTCGGACAGGCAAATCCCGATTGTTCTCGAGTTTCATCAAGGAATAAGTTCAGATGGGCAAATCCCAATTATTCATGTGATATCTTAAAGGGACAAGTTCGGACGGGCGAATCCCGATTGTTCCTTCACGTCTCGTGGAGTAAGTTCGGATGGGTCAATCCCGATTGCTCCCGAGTTTCTTTATTTTAGGATAAGTTCGGATGTTTGGTTGCCTTAGGGCATGGTAGGCTTAGTCCTGTTGTTCTTCGCCGTTTGGGTGTTGGATGCCTTCGAGCATGTGTGGCCAGATGGCCTGTTAGCTAGTCACACCCTTGTGACCTTTCCTGATTGAGATAGATGTTTTATCTTCATGCTATATATCTGTATTTGGTTTCTCGTGGGGGTTGGTAGAACCGCTCACTGAGTTTTTTGAACTCACACGTTGTCGTTTTGTTTTGTTTTGCAGAGCTTGACTGGTGAGGTGGGCTGGAGCACTTGGCGCAGCTGGAGGGCAAGGAGCCACATTGATCTAATAGTTAGGGGGTCGTAGTCGAGTTTTTGGTAGTTTGTCATGCACCTGTGTTGGTGATTTGGAGTTGTAGTCCCTTGGGACGTTCATGTCTTTCATTTCAGATTTTATTTGTGAAAAATGAACTGTTGGACTTTGATTCATTTATTTCCACATTTGAACTTTCTGCCAAACACTTTACCATGATAATAAAATCTGTTTTGTTTTCCTTTTATAATAAAAAGGTGTTATTTCTTTCGCTATCTTTTTATGTGTTGACATGTGCATGAGTTAGGCTGCGGGTTATAGGCACGTGTACCCTGGCTAGTCACGTGACCCTGAGTTGGGGCGTGACAGTTGTTTTCATTAACTAAACGTGTTTTCAAAAAACTAAAAACTAGAGACTAAAATGAGGTTATCAAAATCAAGTTTTCATTTTCACTGAAACCAAATCAGAAATTAGTTTTCGTTAACCAAACAACACATTTTGATTTTTCTAATATTTTTGTTGAATCCAAATAGGAGTATTTCATTATTTACATTTATGTTTTAAAGTTAATGGAGTAGAAAAATAAATAGAGACATTAACTTAAAATTAATAAACGTACATATATAAGGCTTGAAATCAAAAAACCAACCTTAACAGTAGGTTATCAGCTAACCCCCAGCCGATTGTCGATCGATCGAGCATTGGCCGGTGGTCGACCGACGAAGAGCTTAACGGCTCTTTTTTGAGCCGTTACGTGGGTGAACTCGAGAGTTACCTTTTGGCTCCCTATAAAATGATCCTCCCAACCTTCCTTCACCTCCGTTGATCACTCTTAATATCCTTGAGCCATCTTTGATCATTCCTAATCTTTCTTTGAAACATTTTTCATCAAACCCTAGCCTTGAGATTAAAATATTGATTTGAGCCTTGGTATCATTGTTTCACCATCAAATGCATCAAGATGAAGCTAGAAAACTTTGGTTGGAGCCAAGTATCTTATTGTTTGATTTATTGCTCCATTATTATTGTATTTTTGTTGTTATTTTCATTGTATATCAAGTGTGTAAACCTAGGTTGCTAGGTTATTTGATTGGGTGGTTGCCTTGGTTAACTACCAAAAACTATGTCATCTGCGACGGCTTCTGCGGTCGCAGAGCCGTCACAGATGATCAATTGCGACGACAGTTGCGGTCGCAACGAGTCCGTCGCTGATAGGCTCGTCGTAGAATTTATGCGACCGCCACATCATCGTCGCCAAAGATGTAGATATTACGACCGCTAGTGTCCGTCGCAAAGCTGTCGCATAGTTCTTTGCAATTGCTTCACGCGACCAGTCCATGGGCATCTACGACAACGGTACCGGTCGCAAAGCCGTCGCAGACGTATATATTTTTTTTAAAAAAAATAAAAAATATAAATTCTTGTTCTAATATTTAATTAAAATACATATGAAACAATATTTAATTTCCTATGTCACACATTTCTCCTTTCCTAGATTATGAAAACGAAGCAGTAGTTCCCAGCATAGACAACTGATACACGGTTAGAGGGGAGGTGTAAGGAATCAATTTCAAAAATTCTTAGCATGAGGATTTACTATCAAACTTTTACTAACGTGACAACTCATGGATTAAAAAAGTTTTCATCTTAGCATAAGGAGATGGATTTTTCATAGCTATACAACAAGATCTGGTGTGGTGATTAATTACTACTAATCTCTCGGTGTGGACTCGAAGATTATACCATTGCTAAGTTTGTCACTTTCTTGTTTGTTCTGTTGCACACCAGCTTCATTGCCTGCTTCCTCCCTCCTCTTCTTCCTCTTCTTCAATACAAATCTTGTTGTACTCCTCTTCTAATTAATCCCTCTTCAAGCCTACTAAGTAAATGAGTCAATCATCCCCGATGAAGTCTCGAAGGTGACACACACCATTTACTACTTCATTAAACGACTTCGATTCCATCCTCGATGCAGAAGTTTCTACAAGATGACACAAGATCCTTGCTTTGATTACACATGGAACAAGATTTGATGACTGGGCAGTTCAAAAAAAGTGTGTTGACTTACATTTAAAGAAGACCATGTGAATCATCCGTTGGACGTGATTTATAAATTGCATGGTCCACATCATCATCTGATGTGGACCACATATCTTCACGTGTCTATCCTTATGTGGTCCACATATTTTGTGATTTTACCATTTTACCCATGTCTATCTCAAACCTGGTTCAAGCCTATCTATCCATCTTTGATGGCAAGGTGCGTATATAAATAGGCCGGGATACTCATAGGTCTCCATACTCATTCCTATCTTTCTACACCATCTATTGAGGATTTTGAAGAGAGTACTGGAAGGCCTATTGAGGAAGGTGCATAGGAGCAAAAAGAAAAGAAACAGGAGCAGCACATAAAAATGGTATCAATGGCAGGAGGTTAGTCTCGATTATACGCTTCCGCAATCGTACATGTTTATAGACTATGCATGCTCTATTATTGATATAATCATGTCGTTAAAATAGATCATGCCATGTTCTATATATAAAATTTATATCATGTGATATCAGAGTGATTTTTCTCCGCCTTGATTGTAATGTTTCTAAGCTTTTTTTCTGTATCTTCTTCTCTACGTATTTCTTTGCCGTAAATGGAGCCGTTTCTTGATCGAAACATATTTTATTACCATTGGATTTCTTCGTCGTGTTTTGCCGCTGCCGTTTCCGTGTTTGCACCAGCCTCCGGATCCCGGTTGCACTACAAAGTGTCCGTCGGCGGTGTAAGATTCAGCGTAGCGCTTGATAAGCACTGTGATCGCCAACCTCTTCACCATACAGTCGTCGAGATCACTGCCTTCACGCTATCCAGTGCCAACGAGGTCATTGTCGGCACATAATGATGGGTATGGCGAACGGTTGACTGAAGTCCAACGGTTGAAGGTAGACGACCGACTGAAGGCCGAAAGCTTCATATGGCAATCACAGTCATACCGCCTTGTGTCGCTCTCCTCTTTGTCGCCGGCATCCTACGATGGCAGGCGGCTGAAGAGGGTCCACCGGCGTTCAGATTGGTGGTGACACTTGAAGATGTCGACTGCAGCTTGGGCTGTAGCGAGGACGACGGGGGGCTGTAGAAGTATTTTTCGGGTTTTTTGTGTCTGCATCGTAGAGAAGAAGAAGGGGTTAGAGGATCGGGTTCAACCCATTAAGGATCAAACTGGGTTTTAAAAATAAGTTATTGGATCCGATTTTTAATTCCTTTGTACCCGTTTTAAAATAATTTTAGGTTATTGGATTTGCATCTTTAAACCCGGATCCATGTGCTTCTTTCACCCGATCCGAATTTTAAGTCATTTTGGTTCAATTTTAAGATTTTGGTTCAATTGGGTTTATTTCAAAATTCCGGTTAAATTGGAAGTGGTTCAACTCAATTTAATATAGAATTGGACCGGGTTCCAAAACATAGCATTGGTCCGGTTCAAATCAATTGAACCCGATCCAATTCCTTTGTTTTGGGGGTTGATTTCAATTTTGGTTCAATTTTGCTTTGGTTCATATCTGGTTTAATGAAATTTCTGGTCCGATTCAAATCAATTGAAAATTGGTCCAATTTGATTTTGGTTCATTTGATGTTATTTCTTTGGTTTAAACCGGTTCAATGTTGGTTCAATATAAATTTGATTTGAGTTTTCTTTTAAAACTATTTGGACCAACTCAATTGAAACTTGTTTATGAACTAGAAGCGTTTAAAAACTAATATTGAATCTATGTATGATTGAAATAATTTAGCAATAAATATTTTTATAACCATGTCATGTGGATATAATTATTTACTGCTTCAATTGTTGCATTGATAAATTATGATCTTGCATCTATTTGTCATATAATGCTTGTTATATTAATTAACTATGTTATGTTGTAGTTAATTGTAATGCATATGCCACGTTATATCATATAATTATTTATGCAACATTATGATGTCATGTGACCCATAGAATTTGACTAATTAAGAAGTGGCCACAACATCCTTAGTTATGTCAAATTATATATTAGGTAATTGGCCACATAATTTAACTAATTAAGGAGTAGCCACAACATCTTTAGTTAAGTTAAAAATTATATATTTGACAATTTTAGGTCACATTCAGATATATATATGACATCAAATTGTAATTAGCCATTTAGAGTATGATAAATCTTATCCCACAGGAATTTTTGTCAGACTTATATTGTTAATTAGTGTAAAATAATATGTTATATTTTCCTAATTGGCCCACAGGTATTAGGAAAAGGTAAATAATTCTATTAGTTTTACATAAAGTTTATACATGAGTCCTAAAATAAAACTTAGCCCACAGGCAGTTTTTATTGTATTGACCCATGTTATTTTTCTTGTTTACATTGGTAAAACTTGAAATTTATATTTGCCTCTATTTTTCATGAACGTGTATTTTCTTCAATTGCAGCAACTCAAACTATTAATTATATAGACATTCCCGAATTAATTGGGGGCAACTATAGAACCTGGAAGGAGAGAATTCTTCTCCATCTAGGGTGTGTGGACATTGACTACGCTATAAGGAAATCGGAACCACCTGCTCCTACAGATGCTAGTACTCCGGCTGATATTGCTTTATATGAACAATGGGAGAGATCCAATCGGCTCAGCACGATGTTCATAAAGACCAAAATGCTTGATAGTATTCGTGGTTCCATTGGGGAGTGCAAGAATGTAAAGGACTTGCTGAAGGCCATAGACGAGCAGTTTGAGTCTTTAGACAAATCCCTAGCCAGCACCCCGATGAATAAACTGTCATTAATGAGGCTCACAGGAGTAAAAGGTCTGCGCGAGCACATCATGGAAATGAGGGATATAGCGGCTCAACTCAAGAAATTAGAGGTTAAAGTGTCTGATTCCTTTATTGTGCATTTTATTCTAAATTCTTTACCTTCGTAATATCGGGCCTTTAAAATCTCCTATAACACACATAAGGAGAATTGGTCAATCAATGAATTAGTGACTATCTGTGTACAAGAAGAAGGAAGGCTACTTGCAGAAGTGGGAGAAAATGCACATCTAGCTCATCAAGGAAAGAGAACAAAGGAATTCAACAAGCATAAAGGTAAAGACAGATCAGTCATCAAAGGTGACATCAAGAAAGAGTCCAAGTGATAGATATTTGGGGCACGTAAAAAGAAGGGGCACGCGAAGAAGGATTGTGCCAAATACAAAATCTGGCTTAAAAAGAAAGGTATTTCAATCTCGTTAGTTTGTTATGAATCTCATATGATAGATATTTGTCGAAACACATGGTGGATTGATTCCGGTTCTACAATCCACATTTCCAATACCCTACATGGCTTTTAAAACCACAGGAAGCCAATAGGAAATGAACATTGCATCTATACTGGAAATGGAGTACGCTCACATGTGGAAGCAGTAGGAACATGCAAATTAATTTTAAGTAGTGGTTTTACTTTGTTTTTAGAAAAGACCTTTCATATTCTAAATTTTTCCAAAAACTTGATATCTGTTTCAAGACTTTTACCATTTGGATATTCCTTTAATTTTTCAGATTCATCTTGTTCTCTATTTTATAAATCTAATTTTATTGGAAAAAGTAGTATGGTAGATGGTCTTTTCAAAATAGAATTGCAAAATGATTCTTATAATAAATCTTTGCATGTTCAAACTGTGGGTATTAAAAGATGTGTTGTAAATGAAAACTCCTCTAAATTATGGCACCGAAGGTTAGGTCTGTTGGCTTAAGGGTTTCTCTTAAGTCTCGATCTTTATTTTGATGATAACAAACCAGTATTTAATCCATATGTGAAGTTTTGAATTCAGGTTGAGGTTGCCAAAAGCATGCCAAGTTCGTTCAAGCGAATCAGAAGAAAAGACCGTCAAAGAAACGGAAGAAGAAAACGTCAAAGAAAGGCTCGGGCATAAATCAAATAGATATCTTGTAATATACCCCTAGGACGATCTTATCCCAAGCCTAATTGTAAAGTTATCCAAGTTAAAACTTGGTAACTAAATCCATAAAAAAGACATGTACAAATTTCAAGTAGAAATTAGCCTCAGCCTGCATTCGATCGACCGATCGGTGTGCGCGAGCAAGGCAGTATCGTTGGCAGCAGCTAATTCGGTCGACCGAATGATGCAAAAAAGTGGCAGTAGCTGCAGAAGGCTACGTCGGTCGACTGACCGAAGCCAAAAATTGGCAAAATGCTCATCAGTCAACTGGATTGGAGATCACAAGTCGTGCGACCCTGGCTCCACTGATTCGGTCCACCGACTGGTCAACCAAATGTGGGATCGATGGATTTACGACAGTCGGTCGACCGAGCACTCACATAAGCTAGCGATCGCATTGGCGGTCGATTAGTCGATCGATCGACGATCGACCGGCAAAGCGACCTAACGGCGTCAATGGCTATTTTTTTGCCCGTTGAACGTTCCGTTCGGCTGAGGGGTTATAAATACCCCTCACCTAACTTCTTTAATCTTTCTTAGAAATTCTATTGAGCATTAAAGAAGTGATTTGAGCCTTCATGAGAATTGATTTGCTGCGCGCCCTTCGCCTCCGTTGACAACATTTTTCGAGCGCCTGCTTCCCTCAACTCTGCTGCAACTCAAAGAGTCTTCTTTCTGCAAGTTGGAGGCCTGAAGGCTTGGGAAAGGAGCTTTTGTTCATCTTTAAATTCTTAAGCTCTTTCCATTGTATTTGAAGTTTATTTGAAACTTGTTCTTTCCATCTGTAATAGTTGCTAGGTGTGATAGAGAAACACTTAGGAAAAACTTTGTAGAATTGTGTTTTGCCTAGGTGAATAGGATTGAGGTGTTCTCAGAGTGACGAGAAGAGTATCCTCAGTGTATTCAAAGGGAAACATAATCTCTATAAAGTAGTTGTTAGAAATCCTTGGTGATGAGCCAAGGTAGTGGAGTAGGCAGTTGGCTGAACCACTATAATTTTTCTTGTTTGCCTATCATTGTCATTAATATCTGATCACGTCTACTGTTAAGAAACACTTTCACTTAAGTTAAGTTAAAATGAGTAAAAAGAAAAATATAACAAAAAGGGGACAGACACTATTCAACCCCCCCCCCCTTTTAGTGTCGGGTTTCACACAACAGTTGATATCAGAGTAAGGTCGTAGGTCAAGATTTAACCATCTTCCCTACAAATTAAGATGTCTAGTAAAATCCAATTAGCTCAAGGGTCCTCTACTCATACTCCACCACTATTCGATGGAAACAACTATGCCTACTGGAAGATCCGCATGAATGGCTTCCTACAATCCCTAGGCATGGATGTATGGAGGATGATTTTAGTAGAGTATAAGCAACCCGATAAGGATATGGATAAATGGGACCAAGAAGAGATTATACTTTTCAATGCAAATACAAAGGCCGTCAATGCTTTATATTACGGCCTATTAATTAATGAATTCAATAGGATTTCTACATGAAAGTCCGCATATGAAGTATGGAAGGTTCTAGAGACCACCCATGAAGGGATTTCACAAGTAAAGGAATCCAAAATAAACTTACTCATGCATGATTATGAAATGTTTAAGATGTTATCACATGAGTCCATTGATGCCATGCATGCTAGATTCCAAAATATTACAAATGGCTTAGCTAACATTAGCAAAGAAATAAGGGAAGAGGAGAAGGTAAGGAAGCTCCTCCATTCCCTTCCAAAATCTTGGGAGTCCAAAGTCACAACCATCATGGAAGCCAAGGATTTGAGCACCTTAAAGATTACCGAACTCATTGGATCTTTCATGACACATGAGACCCACATAAACTAATACCAAGAGAAAGATGCCCCCAAAGGCAAGACCATCGCCTTAAAAGCATCACATCGAGCAGAAGAGTCATCATCATCCGAGGAAGAGACGGATGATCTTGAAGAAATGACGATGCTAGCAAGAAGATTCATGAGTTTCATGAGGGGAGGCATGAGGAAGGGAAGAGGAGGCTACACTTGCTACAATTGCAACAAGATCGGGCATCTAAGGAGAGATTGCCCACTTCTCAAGATGGCCTCCACCTTCAACCCTCACAAAAAGGAAAAGTACAAGAAGAAGAAGAAGGCAATGATGGCCACATGGGATGAAAGTGAGGCCTCATCAAGTGAAGAAGAAGCTAAGAGTGAAAAGGCAATCTTTGTCTGATGGCAAAAGATGATGAGGTAAGATTTACTTTTGGTGAAGTTTGTTTTACTCAAGAAGAGCTAGAAGATGAATTTGAACAAATGCATGATGAGTTTAATGTCATTAGGAGAAAATTCAAGGACCTCAAAAAGGAAAATAAATCTTTAGAGATTGAGAATGATGGTCTATTACTTTCATGCAATGCCTTAAGAAAAGAAGTAGACACCCTTAAGGAAGAGACATGCACCCTAGAGAAAGCTAAGAAGGACTTAGAAAATGACAACCAAAAATTAAAAGATGAAAACAAATATTTAAGTAATCAAGTAGAGCATTTGAATGATAGCATGCTAACATTGAAAAAGAAACTTTGCATGCTTAATGAAAAGATGACAATCATACAAAATGTCATGCCTAAGGTTGTTCATGAAAAGAAATCATCACACTTCCATGCTCACACAAATACTAGAAGAAAATTTAATGGAAATTGCTTTTCTTGTGGCATATTTGGCCATATGGCCAAGGAGTGTGCTTTGAGAAGGAACCCACATGCAAGATTTACATGGGTTCCCAAAATGACTAACACTCAAGGACCCAAGAAAATTTGGGTACCTAAGATGGTTTCTTCTCCTTTTGTAGCTGGAGAAGCATCCTCAAGCAAATAGAAGCACGTGGATATTGGATAGCGGTTGCTCAAAGCACATGACGGGTGACATCAACTTATTTGCAACCCTATCAAGCAAAGATGGTGGACATGTCACATTTGGAGACAATGCCAAAGGTAAGATTGTTGGCATTGGTGACATAGGTATACTCCCTTACCCATGCATTAAGAATGTTTTATTAGTTGATGAGTTAAAACATGATTTAATTAGCATATCACAATTATGTGACAATGGATACATGATTATTTTTGAAGCATCTAAATGTATCATTAGAAGTGCACCTTCAAATGATATCATGTTTATTGGAAATAGGCAAGAAAATGTCTATACCTTAGAATTAAATGTATTGCCAAATCCCCATGTTAGATGCTTAGTTGTCATGGAGAATGACTCTTGGTTGTGGCATAGAAGGCTAAGACATGCTAGCATGAGCTGTTGGCTTTAGGTTTTCAACCTTGATCTTAATCTCGATTTTGATGATAACAAACATGGAACTAATATTTCGTTGAGAAATCTTTCAGGTTCCATATCGAGTAGTGTTCCATGTCCTTGATTGGATAAATCGGAGAAATCGATAAATCGGAAGGACATTGACCGTCGCGCTCGGGTTTGACGTGGAATTTCTCGAAGCTCGACGAGTGCACCAAAGTCGCATTGGACGAGTCCAAATATCAAATGAAAAGCTCTCCAAGCTGATGCTCGTTGAAAGCCAAAACCCGAAAATGAAGTGCGAAAGAAAAAGGGCTGAAAAATCAATTTCAGCCTAGGTTCGGTCGACCGAATAGGGTTAGAAAAATGGCAGTAGCCATCTCGGTCGACCGGTCGGTTGACCAAAGGATGCCACAAAGCGGCAGTAGCTACTTCGGTTGACCGGGCGGTCGACCGATAGAGGCCAAATTCTGGCAGAGGACGCTTCGGTCGATCAGACTGCGTATCGCCAAAGGCGCAACCTGCGTCGATCGACCGATGGGTCAATCGAATTGCGGGAATGCAATTTTGCATCTGGGCGGTCGACCCATAGGTCGACCGCACAGAGAGAATAGGCGGCGATCGCTTGAGCGATCGATCGATCGATCGATCGGTCGACCGACCAATCGACCGAGCGGCTATAATGGCTAGATTTTAGCCCGTTGAGCTGTCGTTCATTTGAGAGGTTATATATATCATTCATATAACTCATTTAATCTCTCTCTCCCACTCTTATAGATTTTATTGAGCAATTAAAAGGGAGTTTTGAGCCTTCCAAGAGATAAATTACTTGCGCTCGGTTCTTCCGCCAACAAATTCTTCAAGCTCACACTCTGCTTCGACTCGATAATTGATTCGAGTTCTACCTCTTGACGAGTTGAAGGCGTTGAAGGCTTGGAAAAGAGCATTGATTCTTGGTTTCATTCTTTAGCTCTTTTCATTATAATTTTAACTATTTATTTGAACGTATTTTTTATTGGATTTGAGATTGTGAAGACCTAGGTTGTTAGGTCTTGTGTGGAAGTGGTTACCTTGTTATGAAGGTGTAAAGCCACTTGTGTAAACGTAGTTTACTATGATTAGTCGAGTTGTCCCTTAGGATTGAGGTGGAAGAGTGCTCTTGGTAAGAAGGCGGAGACTTCCGGGTGTGGAAGTACCTTAGGTCGAGAGTGCGACTCTTTGAGTCAAAGTCCTCATTATAAGGGAAACAAGAATTAATCTAGTAAACCTAGTTTGGAAATCCTAAGCGGGGTGCTTAGGTAGTGGAGTAGGCATTGGGGCTGAACCACTATAAATCTGTGTGCTTGCATTGATATTCTATTTGTGCTTAATTGTTTATATTGCTTCCGCATCCAATCGTAAATTGCAACGTGCCCAAACGATTTGAGAAACGAGTAAAATCGGATTTAGGCTAACTAATTAGATAACACACTATTCATCCCCCCCCCCTATAGTGTTGCCATTTCGTACAACATGAGCCTCATCCAAGAGATATGTATGAAAGAATTAGTTAAAGGCTTACCCAAGATCAAATTTGAAAAAGACAAACTTTGTGATGCATGTCAACTAGGTAAGCAAGTCAAATCTTCATTTCATAGCATTAATCAAGTTAGTACATCTAGAATTCTTGAGCTTGTGCATATGGATCTCTTTGGTCCATGTGATGTAGCAATTCTAGGTGGAAAGCTATATTGTTATGTATTAGTTGATGATTTTTCTAGATTTACATGGGTTTTCTTTTTAGCTAAGAAAAATAAAACTTTTGAGTTTTTCAAAAGATTTTCAAAGAAAGTTACAAATGAAAAAGGAGTTTCAATTCTAAAAATTAGAAGTGATAATAGAGGGGAGTTTAAAAATGAAAAAAATTCTGAGTTTTGTGATGATTTGGGTATTGAACATACCTTTTCTTCCCCTAGGACCCCTAAACAAAATAGGGTGGTTGAGAGGAAGAATAGAACCTTACAAGAGATGGCTAGGACCATGTTATGTGAAAACGATTTGCCTAAGTATTTTTGGGCCGAAGCCATAAATACCTCTTGCTATGTTCTTAACCGAGTTCTATTAAGACCCAAAATTAAGAAAACACATTTTGAGCTTTGGAATGGTAAAATCCCAAATGTGGGATATTTTCATGTTTTTGGATGCAAACGTTTCATATTGAATACCAAGGAGAATTTAGGAAAATTTGATTCTAAATCCGATGAAGGGATTTTCCTAGGTTACTCCATGAATTCTAAGGCATATAGAGTTTACAATCGTAGAACCATGATTGTTGAAGAATCTATGCATGTTATGTTTAATGAAACTAATGATTCTTCTAGAAATGTGAAGATTGTAAATGTAGGTGAAGAACTTGAGGATCTCACATTTCATGAGAAAGAGGTGGAGGATGAAGATAATGAGGAAACCCAACATGAAGAACCGCCATCCTCAAATCTACCTCAAGTTGAAGATGAAGAAGAAGAAGCTCTACCACCTCTTCCTAAAGGATATCGGTTGGTAAAGGATCATCCAATGGACCAAGTCATTGGAGAACCTTCAATGGGAATGGTAACGCGTTCTAAACTCAAAAATGTTTGTCAATATGTAGCTTTTGTATCTCAAGTAGAGCCTAAGAACATTAAGGAAGCAATAGAAGATGAGTTTTGGGTACTAGCTATGCAAGAAGAACTCAACTAATTTGCTAGATATGATGTGTGGGACTTAGTGCCTAGACCTAGTGAACAAACTATAATTAGAACTAAATGGGTATTTAGAAATAAGCTAGATGAAGAAGGATTCGTTATTAGAAACAAAGCTAGGTTAGTGGCACAAGGGTACAATCAACAAGAAGGGATAGATTATAATGAAACGTATGCTCCCGTAGCTAGATTAGAAGCAATTAGAATGCTTTCGGCGTATGATAGCTTTAAGGGTTTTAAACTATTTCAAATGGATGTAAAAAGTGCATTTTTAAATGGTTTCATTAATGAAGAAGTCTATGTTGAACAACCCCCCGGATTTGAAAGTTTTGAGTTTCCAAATCATGTTTTCAAACTTAAAAAGGCATTACATGGTTTAAAACAAGCCCCTAGGGCTTGGTATGAAAGTCTTTCAATCTTTTTAATTGTACAATGTTTTAATGTTGGAAAAGCTGATGTTTCACTTTTCATTAAGCATCATGAAAATGATATGTTATTAGTTCAAATTTATGTTGATGACATAATTTTTGGTGCTACTAATGAAATGCTTTGTAAGTGGTTTGCTAAATGTATGCAAGATGAGTTTGAGATGAGCATGATGGGGGAGCTCTCCTTCATGCTTGGTCTCCAAATCAAGCAAATCAATAAAGAAATCTTCATCAATCAAGCCAACTACACAAAGGAGCTCATCAAAAGGTTTGGGATGAATGAAGCCAAGATAGCTTCTACACCTATGAGCGCATCCATCAAGCTTGACAAAGATGAAGAGGGCATTAAAGTTGATGAAAAACGATATCGATGTATGATTGGTAGTCTTCTTTACTTAACCGCAAGTAGACCCGATATCATGTTTAGTGTATGTGTATGTGCTAGGTTTCAATCTTGCCCTAAAATGTCTCATTTAAGTGCGGTAAAATGCATATTGAGATATTTAAAAGGCATGGTTGACTTAGGACTATGGTATCCATGTCATACATCATTTGATTTAATCAGTTTTTCGGATGTGGATTTTGTCGGGTGTAAGTAGATAGAAAAAGCACTAGTGGGTGTTGTCAATTCTTAGGAGCGAGTCTTGTTTCTTGGTTCTCAAAGAAACAAAACTAAGTTGCACTTTCAACTACCGAAGCGGAATACATCGCTGCGGCTAGTTGTGGTGCACAAGTCCTTTGGATTAAACAAACCCTTTTAGACTATGGACTTGAGTATTCTTGCATACCCCTATTCATTGTGATAACACTAGTGCAATAAACTTAACAAAGAACCCTATTTTACACTCTAGAACCAAGCATATTGACTTAAGGCATCATTTTCTTAGAGATAATGTGACTAAGGGAAATATATCGATAGAATTCATATCCACCGATAAACAACTTGCCGATATTATTTACAAAACCCTTGGTTGAAGAAAGCTTTATAAATTTAAGGATGCAATTAGGAATTTGTGTTTTTCCTAGTAATTAAATTGTTTTTCTTCAAAATATATATGTGTTTCAAAACTTGCATTCTAGAAAGTATCATCACACTTATGTATTGCTCTGTAGTGGGGCTTTGCGACTTATTGATGTTTGACTTCTATAGGCTTACATTAATAGGAAGGACTATAGTGATAGATGATACTTGGTTTTATGGCTTTCTTGATTTTTATGATGAAACTCATTAATTGTACATTAATTCTTACCCTTTTTGAATGATGTCAAAAGAGGGAGAAAAAGTAAGGTCACACTTGGTTTTTACGATGCATATAGTTAGGGTGAGTTATATAGTTAGGGGGAGTTAAAAATGATATGCACATTGATAGGGGGAGCATAGGTTGAGTTATAAGTAGTTGAATGCATACGCTAAAGTTAAATATCTTGCATGCCCTTAATTCATGTATGCCTTAACTCAACCTCACAAAAAAAAATATGCATATGTCTCTTAAAATTCCATATTGTGTTTGTCATCATCAAAAAGGGAGAGATTGTTGGCTTAAGGGTTTCTCTTAAGCCTTGATCTTTATTTTGATGATAACAAACAAGAATTTAATCTATATGTGAAGTTTTGAGTTCAGGTTGAGGTTGCCAAAAGCATGCCAAGTTCATTCAAGCAAATCGAAAGAAAATACCGTCAAAGAAACGGAAGAAGAAAACGTCAAAGAAAGGCTCGGGCATAAATCAAATAGATATCTTGTAATATACCCCTAGGATGATCTTATCTCAAGCCTAATTATAAAGTTATCCAAGTTAGAACTTGGTAACTAAATCCATAAAAAAGACATGTAAAAATTTCAACTAGAAATCAGCCTCAGCCTGCATTCGGATTCGGTCGACCGAACAAGGCAGTATCGTTGGCAGCAGCCAATTCGGTCGATCGATCGGTCGACCAAATGATGCGGAAAAGTGGCAGCAACCACAGAAGGCTGCGTCGGTGGTCAGTCGAATGTGGGATCGATGGATTTGTGACAGTCGATCGACCCGTCGATCGACCGAGCACTCACATAAGTCAGCGGTCGCATTGGCGATCGATCAGTCGATCGATCTACGATCGACCGGCAAAGCGACTGAACGACGTCAACAACTATTTTTTTGCACGTTGAACATTCTGTTTGGCTAAGGGGTTATAAATACCCCTCACCTAACTTCTTTAATCTTTCTTAGAAATTTTATTGAGCATTAAAGAAGTGATTTGAGCCTTCATAAGAATTGATTTGTTGCGCGCCTTTCGCCTCCGTCGACAATATTTTTCGAGCGCCTGCTTCCCTCAACTCTGCTGCAACTCAAAGAGTCTTCTGTCTCCAAGTTGGAGGCCTGAAGGCTTGGGAAAGGAGCTTTGGTTCATCTTTAAATTCTTAAGCTCTTTCCATTGTATTTGAAGTTTATTTGAAACTTGTTCTTTCCATCTGTAATAGCTGCTAGGTGTGCTAGGAAAACACTTAGGGAAAACTTTGTAGAATTATGTTTTGCCTAGGTGAATAGGATTGAGGTGTTCTCAGAGTGGTGAGAAGAGGTCAGTGTATTCAAAGGGAAACATAATCTCTATAAAGTAGTGGTTAGAAATCTTTGGTGATGAGCCAAGGTAGTGGAGTAGGCAGTTGGCTGAACCACTATAATTATTCTTGTTTGCATTGCTTTCTTGTTTGCCTATCATTGTCATTAATATTTGATCACGTCTACAGTTAAGAAACACTTGCACTTAAGTTAAGTTAAAATTGAGTAAAAAGAAAAATATAACAAAAAGGGGACAGATACTATTCAACCCCCCCCTCCCCCTCTTCTAGTGTCGGGTTTCACACAACAAGGTCATATATCCATTGAAAGGGTAAAAAGATTGATAAATGAAAAAATACTTGATACTTTGGATTTTACCAACTTTGACACTTGTATAGATTGCATTAAAGCGAAGCAGACTAATATGTCAAAGAAAGGTGCCAAGAGAAGTTCCGACATATTGGAGATCATACATACGGATATATATAGTCCAGACATGGACTCGTGTGGTCAGAAATATTTCATCTCCTTCATAGATGATTACTCACGATATATGTATATCTACTTGCTTCATAACAAGCATGAAGCATTAGATGCCTTTAAAGTTTTTAAGGCAGAAGTAGAAAAACAATGCGGTAAGCAAATAAAAATTGTGAAATCAGATAGGGGAGGTGAATATTATGGAAGATACACTGAGGATGGTCAAGCACCTGGTCCATTTGCGAAATTCCTTCAAGAGCATGGGATAGTTGCCCAATACACCATGCCGGGATCTCTAGATCAAAATGGTGTCGCAGAAAGAAGGAACTGAACAATATTAGATATGGTGCGGAGTATGCTTAGCAGCTCCAAGCTTCATAAGTTCTTGTGGCCTGAAGCACTTAAGACGACAGTGTATATATTAAACCGGGTTCCAACCAAGGTTGTTACTAAAAGCCATTCGAGTTATGGAAAGGTTGGAAACCAAGTTTGCAACATATGCCCGTATCGGGTTGCCCGTCTGAAGTGAGCATTTACAATCCACAAGAGAAGAAGCTAGACCCAAGGACTATTAGTGGGTATTTCGTTGGATACGCCGAAAAGTCCAAGGGTTGTAGATTTTATTGTCCTTCTCATAGCACTAGGTTTGTGGAATCTAGAAACGCTAAATTTCTAGAAAATGACTTGATTAGTGGGAGTGATCTTTTTTAGAAAGATCATTTGGAAGAATCCACTCCTGACTCAAGTGAAAAATTGGTTGTCATTCACAATGCACCTCTTCCAGGTGTTCAACAATCGATCATTGAGAATCCATAAATAGTCGACAATAATCAAGTAGATCTTGGTACTCAATAATTATCGGACACTGTTGAGGAACCAGTTGTGCAACATGCTCCTCAAGAGCCTGATGACACAACATTAAGGAGATCTACTAGGATGAGAAAGTCAGCTATTCCTAGTGACTATGTAGTGTATCTACAAGAGTCTGACTATAATATTGGGGCTGAAAATGATCTAGAAACCTTTTCACAGGCCATGGGTAGCAGTGAATCTAAGTTGTGGTACAATGCTATGAAGGATGAGATGGATTCAATGGCTTTAAATGGAGTATGGGATCTTGTCGATTTGCCTAAGGGTTTTAAGGCCATAAGGTGTAAATGGGTCTTCAAAACCAAAAGGGATTCCCTGGGCAATATCGAAAGACATAAAGCCAGACTAGTAGCCAAAGGATTTACTCAAAAGGAAGGGATCGATTACTCGAAGACCTTTTCTCCAGTATCAAAGAAAGATTCTTTTCGTATCATTATGGCATTAGTGGCACATTTTGACTTAGAACTGCACCAAATGGATGTGAAAATGGCATTCCTCAATGGTGAGCTAGAGGAAGAGGTTTATATGAAACAACCAGAAGAATTTTCCTCTAATAAAGGTGAGCATTTGGTTTGCAAGCTCAAGAACTCCATATACGGATTGAAACAAGCCTCCCGTCAGTGGTACTTGAAGTTTCATGATGTCATCTCTTCATTTGGTTTCATAGAGAACATCATGGATCAATGTATATATCACTTAATCAGTGGGAGTAAAATTTGTTTCCTTATCTTATCCTATATGTGGATGACATTTTACTTGCAACCAATGATAAGGGGTTGCTATATGAGGTGAAGCAATTTCTCTCTAAGAATTTTGACATGAAAGTTATGGGTGAGGCATCATATGTCATTGGCATCAAGATCCATAGGGATAGACCTCGAGGCATTTTAGGTCTATCTCAGGAAACCTATATCAATAATGTCTTAGAGAGATTTCGGATGAAAGATTGCTCACCAAGTATAGCACCCATTGTAAAAGGTGATAGATTTAGTCTTAGCTAGTGTCCCAAAAGTGATTTCGAAAGGGAACAGATGCAAAATGTTCCATATGCTTCGGCCGTTGGCAGCCTCATGTACGCTCAAGTTTGTACAAGGCCTGGCATAGCATTTTTTGTTGGAGTACTAGGAAGATTTTAGAGTAATCCAGGGATGGACCACTGGAAAGCTGCAAAGAAGGTGATGAGATACCTTAAAGGTACCAAGGATTACATGCTTATGTATAAGCGAACTGCCAACTTGAAGGTTATTGGCTACTCTGACTCGGACTTTGCTAGATGTGTCGACTCTCGAAAATCGACATCGTGATACATTTTTATGTTATCCAGTGGAGCTGTTTCGTGTAAAAGTGTCAAGCAAGCTTTGACTACTACTTCTACCAGTGAGGCCGAGTTCGTATCTTGTTTTAAGGCAACCTCACATGGTGTGTGGTTAAGGAGTTTTATTTCAGATCTAAGAATCGTGGATTCCATTTTCAGACCTATAAAGATTTATTGTGATAATTCAGCTGCTGTTTACTTGGCTAAAAATAGCAAAAGTCGAAGTCGAAGCAAGCACATCGACATAAAGTATTTAGCCATAAGGGAACGTGTTAAAGACAATAAAGTAGTCATTGAACACATCAGCACTGAATTGATAATCGTCGATCCTTTAACAAAGGGCATGCCGCCAAAGGGTTTTAAGGGTCATGTGGACAGTATAGGACTTGCTTCCTTAATGTAAATTGTAAAGACATTTTATGTTTTGATTAAAACTCTTATTTTAATTTGTTATTTCTCATTTTATGGTGTACACATACAGTTCAAGAATAACAATTTAGTTGAACCTAGAATAAACATAGGGTTTATTCATAAAGTTATTTTGGATTGAAATGCATTATGATACATAGAAGATAATACTCGCTCAAAGAGGATTTGTCGCTATGATTCGTGTGTTTTATTCCATCTAAAGCAGATAAGGGATTTTTGGTATGATAATATATGGACCAAGTGAGAGAATGTTGGACGTGATTTATAAATTGCATGGTCCACATCATCATCTGATGTAGACCACATATCTTCACGTGTCTATCCTTATGTGGTCCACATATTTTATGGTTTTACCATTTTACCCATGTCTATCTCAAACCCGGTTCAAGTCTATCGATCCACCTTTGATGGCAAGGTGTGTATATAAATAGGCCGGGATACTCATAGGTCCTCATACTCATTCCTACCTTTCTACATCATCTATTGAGGATTCTGAAGAGAGTACTGGAAGGCCTATTGAGGAAGGTGCACAAGAGCAAAATGAAAGGGAATCGGAGCAGCGCATCAACATGGTATCAATGGCAGGAGGTTAGTCTCGATTATACGCTTCCGCAATCGTATATGTTTATAGACTATGCATGCTCTATTATTGATATAATCATGTCGTTAAAATAGATCATGCCATGTTCTATATATAAAATTTATATCATCATCTTGCTGAGATTTGTAGCTAGTTAAAGTCTCTGAAACAAAAAAATATTCCTATCACATAAAAGGAAACAATTCATTGTCTTAATTCCATTTACATTTTCTTACTAAGACTCTCATTTTGGAAGGGCCAAATCAACTAAAATGTCTTAATCAAGCTCACATACGGGTAAAAGAAATGCAGATGAAGTCAAAAACTCTTATAGAGGGATGGAAAATAGTCAATCGGCCATTCTAACAACAATAACCTCATTTGTATTACTCTCACCCTTTCACTATAATTAAATTTTGCAAGAATTCCTTCTTGTAGTTGTCTTGTCAAACTGGAGTGAAATTAGCATAATAACAGAAATGGTTGTCTTGTCAACCTACAAATTCATAGAGCTTATGTAATAAAACTTTATTATCCAGGGGATGTATAAATCATTGTGCAAGTTTTAGTTAGAATATATAAATTCATGAGCCAATGGTTCATCTTTTTCTACTTTTCCTTAAACCTTCAGAAGTGAAATGAAGCACGTACCGAAGATGCGAGATCCTCTGCATTGAGCAATTTTGCTAATCCAAAATCACCTATAAACATGCAGAAAAGGACCAATATGCTTAGCTAATATATGCTTAAGATGCAATACCCTTGCTAAATGTAATTTACTATTCACAATTCTTGATGAAAATTTTCAACAGCTCTAATCACCATCTTACCTAGTCAAACGTCATCATCTTTCGTGAGAAATATATTGGAGCACTGAAACCCAATGTAAATTACTATTAATCAGGTAAAGAAATAGTTGGAGCCCCTGCAAGAGTCTATATATTTCAAGAACTTAAAGCTGCAATTTGGTACCTTAAGATCGCGATGCAGCATGCAGTTAGAATGGAGGTAATCAACAGCCAAGAGCAACTACATTACCATTTGCAAACCCTCTGTAGATTAAATGAGAGGATCATCCAACTCTAGACCTTAATAAAATGCAGCTAATTGTGTAAGCTGCAGCATTCACTACTCCAATACATTTAAGTAGAACTCAATTGATGCTTCAAATTAAACTCACTTCTTTCGAGAAGAGCGCTCCTCTGGACTTTTTTATTTTGTGTTTGATTCTCTCAAAGTCGGAACTGGAGGATTTGTAAGAGCATAAAAGAGATGATTAGTGGGAGGAATTATGCATACATGTCTCCCCCTTCACAATAGCCAGTTACAATACATACAAAGTTCCCCTGCAAAGCCAATGAATTGATGTCCATTAATCTTTCTCTTAGTAAATTAACTCTCACTGATACAAGAAATGATGCTAAGAAGATGACGCACTTTCTCCACCCATCCGTCCTTGTACTCCACGACAATGAATACTGCTTGTGTGTTTTTGCCAAGAAATAGTAAAACATTGGAGACAAAAAAGAAATGATGTAATTGGCAAAGTTTTGGGAGACTGACCTCCTCTGGGAGGCTGAGATGAAGGCATCGACTGTTGGGGCAGCAATGGTAGCAGATAATTAATCGGAGCGCTCCAACCCCAAATACAGTGATGTTCTCCATTCTGCTCCTCTCGGATTAGGAGTAGCAGCCAGCTAAGAGCGATGGAGCTTCTCAACGAGAAGAATCAACAAGTGTTTGGAAGAGGAACGGCCAAGATAGGGTTACTAAAAAGAAAGAACAAGGAAAGAAATATGGATAAGGTATAAAGAGAGAGGGGGGAATACTAGTGTAGAAGGGAGGGCCGGCCGGCCCTCCTCCTTTGTCGTCGTCGTCGAAACCCTAGGCAGCGACAGCAAGGGGCCGCCAGCAAGGGTTTCGGTGGAGAGAGAGAGAGAGAGAGAGAGAGAGCGGTCGACGGCATCTAATCCCAGAGAGAACTAAGAGGCGAGTGAGAGAGAGAGCGGGGAAGAAAATAAGGGGGGTAAAATAATGTAATTAGTGACGGTTTTGCGACGGGGAAAGCGGTAGTAAAAAGAGCGGTCGCAACACGATCGCAATGCCATCGCAATTGCATTAATTTTGAGATGGTAAATGACACGATCGTAATGTCGTCGCAAATGTGGTGACTTTGCGACCCCCTTTGGCTGGCGGTCGCAGAACTGTCGCATCTGCGATCGCTACCCTTCCCGTCGCAAATATGCCATCGCGGATTACCTAATTTTTAGTAGTATAATTGTAAGGCTTAAGTCCACCGTTTTAGTTAGTTTACTAGGATTGAATTTGTTGTCCTATAGGTCTTGAGGTGGGAGAGTGCTTTCAGTAGGAAGGCTAAGACTTCCAGGTGTGGAAGTACCTTTAGGTTGAGAGCAGAGATTCTCCTGTGTAAATTTCTCATTGTAAGGTAATAAATTAATCTAGTAAAGTTAAATTGGAAATCTTAAGTGAGGTGCTTCGGTAGTGGAGTAGGCATTGGGGCTGAACCACTATAAACTATAGTGTTTGTATTGCTCTATTATTTGTGCTTGCTTAAATTGCTTATCATTTTCTTCCACACGTAATTAACTCATATTGTGTTTTGCCTAAGTAGTTTAAGAAATGTTTAAAACCGGATTTAGGTTAAGTTTTTAGCGAACATACTATTCACCCACCCTCTAGTGTAGGTCATTCGACTTACACTTGAGAGTAGGGGTGGTAATTTTATCTGCATCCGCCAACTAAAAAGTTGCATTCGCACCATATCCACGAATAAAAATGGATATGGATCTAAAAAGTTTCTATCTACGCGGATGCGATGCGAATACGTATATGGATACATATCTGCACCGTATTCGCACAACATATCCGCATAAAGGAAATTACCATTTTGCTCATATAAGTTATTAAACATATGGGTTTTATGGTAATTTGGTTATTACATCACATGTGAAACTCTAACTTTACTTTGTCATTTACCCCGTTACCCGTTTAGGCATTTACCCTAACATTACTATGGTTGCTACACCCTTTCTCTGTCTCTCGACTCTCTCATTTATGTTGATCGTGTCTCCCACTCCCCCTCGCCGCCGCCGTCGCCTCACCTTGTCGTCCTCGCCTCATTGTCGACCCTGTCTCCCTCTAGCTTACTCTGGGTAATCTATTTTTTTTTTTGTTTTCCTCACTAGATAAGATGCTCTCAACTCTCTCTCATTCTCTCTCGACTCCCTCGCTCTCTCGACTCATAATCAGATCACTCCACAGTCCGCTTCACGCCGATTTCACAGTCCGTTGTCAACCCTAACTCCGCTCGATTGCTCCCTCTATAGTCTGTCGTCGACCCTCTCAACTGCTCCATCTCTCAGCTCTCTCAGTCTTTCTGTCGAGTGTCGATCGCATCTCGCTCACTACCTCACCATCATCGGCTCATCGCCTCACCTTATCATCGACCCCCTCTCCCTTTGATAGGGTTGTCCAGTAATACTCGCAAAATTTCTAAATTTTTATTTAATTATTTCAGCGAAAAAATTTGGACGCGCGTTGGAGCGGGCTAGATGAATCGCCAGAGGGCGTGAATTGAACATTGGTCTTTATGCGCAAGGTATTTATTTTATTTAAGATTGGTTGGTATTTAGATGGGTAGTAGGATTTGAGACGAGTCCGAAGGTTCGAACCGAACTCAAATCAAACTTGAAATGGTTAAGTTATGGCTTGCTTTAGACTTAACTAGATTGGAGGGGCATTATGGTCATTTGATAATTGGGGAACCAATTTATACCACCTATTAGGGATGCATGGCTCAAAGCAGCCGCCGCACACCCCCTAAGCGCTCAAAGGAAGGAGGAGGACGTAGGAGAGGACTTGGATCTTGACTCTTCCGGATTTCTTCGACGCGAGAACTTGGAGGGTCATCTTCCTTTGTGATTTCTTATTCCGGTGAGTGGTTTCCTTGCCCTTAACAGTAGGACTTATGTTTCTCCCAGCCACCCCTTGTAGATGAAATTTTTCCGAGTATTCTTCCGACTTGTCGTCGTTTCTTAGATGTTAGCTATCGGAAATCTCATGTTTTTGCGGTCCTTGTTTCAAAGTACGGTAGCCCCTCTTGGTGGCCCTAGGGGATTAGGGCCGATCGAACTAGGAAAGAGGGGAAAGGGCTTTGAAATTTCAATTAAGGTTGTGTGATTTTATTCCCTACACGTTGTTTCAATTGATCACCCTAGTAAGGAAGACTAGGAGGGCCGGCGGCATAGGGCTACCCTAAATTTAGGGTAAGGGTCAAATGGTTTAGGCAATAAAATTCATAGTATACACTTAGAAATCATTGATGTATTGCCTAGGATGTTTTCAATCTCCTTGTGTTATATTGCATAAAACGAGGAATAATGTAGGGTCGGCCACATTAGGGTTACCCTAGGGTTTTAGGGAAGGCCGGGTAGGGTTATTTGTGTAAATTTAGAGACATTGATAACATTATAGGCTCTTAGCTCACTTAGGAATGAAGTCCTACCCTATACTTTTAGGATCGATACCGTAGAACGCGAGCTTATGGAAAAACGGTACAGGCTTGGCTTACCTACTTGACATGTGGATTTGATATGTTAATACACAGAAAAACAGTAGGTAAATAACATATGAATGGTAGAAAAATATTGGTTTAAGGGTAGAGACTTAACATGGTCATTTAGATCGATTCCTAAGGCTACGAGAATCCGGGTTTCTCGAAGGCTACGTATACCACCTTACATGTTATTGAGCATGAAATTTCTAGAAATATTCCCTTAAAATTAGATGGTTATTTATGATTTTATTTATGATTATGTGGAGTTTATGGCTAAATAATTTCAGGTCGGATAATTATATTTGGTTCTGTTATTTGAATGACAAGTGAGACTTATTGGTATTTCGATAGTGAGTTATGATTTTTCATTTATGAATAAATGCCATGGATATTATGCAGAAATATTCCTTGAGTTGCGTTTGAGGAAATATGAATCTCTATGCCAGAGGACTAGAGCCCGAGGTAGGGCTAAATTAGACATGCGCATGTGCACACCAGAGTCTGGCAATGTTAGTGCTAATTCTTTTAAATTGATGGGATGCTATTTAAATATTATTGTTGTAACATTTTTATATATTACCTGCGTGTGATGTGGTTGTGTATGTGAATGTTATGACTGATATACCACCACTTCACTTGTATTTGTCTACTCAAAGCCACCATTTTTGCACAAAGATTTAGATGATTATTTAATAATCAAATTTTTAGCAATATTTTTTGACTAAATTATTCATGGTATGACTTATTAGTTGACCTTTAGTATTCTCTTTTATTGGAGGTTAAAATCGGTAAAAAAAAATTAATACTCCATTGAAAATTTAAAATCTTACTTAATACGAAATTTTTTTAAAAATCTAAAATGTCACTAATTGTGGAATGGAGGGAGTAATATTTTGATAAAAATATTGTTTAAAAATGCAGTAGAGCATGCTAATTGAATAATTCGGGGTGGTTTGATAGAATTTTAAATTTACGATGAATTAAAATAATTCAGGCAATTAATGTTTAAAATTTGATATTTTTATTGATGACAATCTTTTTCTTTAATTTTAATCATATACATGTTCCCTCAACGTAGGTATGATGCCGTGTTAGACTCAAAATAGTTGGCGTGTTAAGAAATGAAAGAATATTGATTTGACATAATAAATTACTTTAATGGTATATTTACTTTGATGGATAAAAAATGATTGGATTGGATAATAAATGAAAGAGGATTTGATATGAATTTTTTTATTCGATATACATCGGATATAAATAATCTTTTATTCACTTTTATTTTAATTTATGCACTAAACAAACAATGAATATTAATTCATCTCCTATCATATCATCTCTTATTCTATGAAGCAAACATGTTCTAAAAAACTTTCTAATTAAACTATATTGATAGATATGAGAAAATGAGACAATGAGTTGTGCCTTGACAAGCACATTGCCCTTTGGGTCATGCTAGATACAACTCTATGTCCATCCTAAGGTCATTCTAGATAAGACGAGGATTGCCTAGCTAAGAGAGTGTGTAACAAGGATACTATATAACACGATACTTAGGAACCACAATATGAAGTGAAAACTAGCAATGAAAATAAAATTAACATTTTATGTGACAAAAATTCATAGAGAGGGACTGAAACAACACTAAAGAAATAACATTGATGTCAGAGCACACATCCTCTACGTGAAAAAGAAAAATATAATTAGATAAATTTACAAAAATTAACTCAGTTGTGAACAATATAATTAGATCAAAGGAATCTACTTGAGGAAAAAAAAAATCATCTAAAGTAAGTCAAAGGGTAGGGCTATCCACGATTTGGGTCACGCTGAACCGAATCGAAATTTTTGATCTGGTTCGGTTTTGACATAGACAGGTTCAATTTTTGAACCAAATCGAACCCGATTTATGGAATTCAGTTTGGATTCAGTTTCTAAATTTTGGGAATCGATCGAACTGGAAATCAAAAAATTCACTTTGTTCTCTCATTTCTAGGATGTAGTCATATCATATGTTCTCATTCCCTGCATTAGTGGTAGAAATAGATGTTGAACACTTGCAAAAATTGCAAAAAGTCAAATGCAAAACTATTTGTTTACCTAAACAAATGTATGTTTGATGTTTCTAGTTAATCTATTACTGTCTTATATAATTATACGTGGTTTTTGGAGATGTCTATGTCACTACTAAAAATTGAGTCTTCAGCAACGGCTATCAGCAACGGCCGCTCAAGCCGTTGCTATTTGCAACGGCATTCTTACGGCCGCTCGAGCCGTTGCAGATATGTTGTATCTGCAACGGCTTTCTAACGGACATGCGAGCCGCTGCTGATAATGTTAATTATCAGCAACGGCTTTTTAACGGACAAGTGAGCCATTGCGGATGATAACTTATTAGCAACGGCTTGCTAACGGACAAGTGAGTCATTGCTGATGATAACTTATTAGCAACGACTTTCTAACGGGCGAGTGAGTCGTTGCTGATAAGTTTATATAGGGCACACGGTCGCGCCCGACCCTTCTTCCTCCCGCTGTTGCCGCCGCCGCCTCTGCTCCTGCCTGTCGCCGCCGCTGCCGACGACGCCGACGCTTCCTCCTCCCGCTGCCAACGCCGACAACGCCGACATTTTAAGGTATACCTCGTCGGCCGGCCGTCTCTTCCCGTTGCGGCCGGCGGCGGTCCGCCGATGGCCGCCGCCGGACCTTGTACAGTGGCCGAACAGTGTGTCCGGCCACTGTACGCCGGCGCCGGAGTCCACCTGACTCCGGCGCCGGAATTTGTAGATTAATATATAATTTTTTATTGTTTTTTAATTGTTAATTAATTGTTAATTAATTATTTAATTAATTGTTTAATTTGTTAGATTAATTAGTAGGGTTTAGATTAATTTCGGAATTGTCCACTTCGGACGCGCGCCGGAATCATCCACTTCGAACGCGCGCCGGAATCGTCCACTTCGGACGCGCGCCGAAATCGTCCACTTCGGACGCACGTCGAAATCGTCCAATATGGACTCGAACTGTCTCGAAACATTTAGAAAATAATCATGCATCCGACGAGTTCATATGTTTCACGTACGCATCGACGAGTCGGATATGATTTAGCAAAACCTTAGATCCGTTCGGGGATTGTATGTTCATGTAAAAGAAGTAGATGATCTTTTATACGACGTACAATTCTTGAATTATCCCTGATTGGACAATTTTGAAATATAGTTATTTGTACTGCACTTACGTTTTTATTTTAACTGTTAACTAATTATTCTAAATTTCGGCAACATCTCTCTTGTTCTCCGATACGCGCCCAGATGATATGCGTATTCGGAGAACTGTAGGGAGATGCTGCCGAAATTTAGAATGAAGTTAACGGTTAAAATAAGTACTTAGTGCAATATAAATAACTTAAATCCCGAATGGAATAGGACAATCTCACCTAAAGACATTAACCAATGATACAGTAATGACTCATCCATTTGACAGTGAAGCATGGAAACATTTGGATACATGTTATCCTTCATTTGCTAGGGATACTAGAAATATCAGATTGGGATTGTGCACAGATGGTTTTAATCGGTTTGGACATTCTGCAACTCCTTATTCAGTTTGGCCAGTGCTGCTGACAGTTTATAATTTGCCATCGTTAATGTGCATGAAAGATGAATTTATTTATCTTTCGATGATTATTCCGGGTCCTAAGGGTCCGCGAAAAGAAATTGACATATTTCTTAGACCCTTGATAGATGAATTGAAAACATTGTGGACTGAGGGAGCTGTCACTTATGATTGTCATCGGAAGCAAAACTTCAATTTAAAGGCCGCGGTCTTGTGGACAATCAATGATTTCCCGGCGTACGGCATGTTGTCGGGTTAGAGCACTCACGGCCGACTCTCTTGTCTGTATTGTATGGAACACTCTAAATCAATCAGTCTTCAGAACGGACGAAAAATCTCATTCTTTGATTGTCATCGTCGATTCCTACCGGTTAATCATCAGTATCGAAGGAATCGTAATAAATTTACTAAGGGCAGAGTCGAAAGAGATGGGCCACCACCGATGTTGTCTGGTGAACAAATGTTAGCACGTGTTTCAGCACTTCCAGATATAGTATTTGGTCTCAATGAAAGAGTGTCAGGTTTTGGCCAAACACACAACTGGGTGAAAAAAAGTATCTTTTGGGAATTGCCCTATTGGAGTTCATTATTGATTCGACATAATTTAGATGTCATGCACATTGAAAAAAATGTGTTTGATAATATTTTCAATACTTTGATGGATATTTCCGGAAAAACTAAAGATAATGTCAAAGCCCGACATGATATGAAAATACTCTGTAAAAGACCAGAGTTGGAGTTACAAGAGGTCAACGGACGATATCTGAAACCGAAGGCCCCATATGTGTTAAATAAACAACAGATCAAAGATGTTTGTCAATGGGTAAAAGAACTCAGATTACCCGATGGATATGCTTCAAACTTATCTCGATGTGTGAACGTCGATGATTGCAAAATATCAGGGATGAAGAGCCATGATTGTCATGTATTCATGCAGAGATTACTTCCGATCGCATTTCGAGATCTTCTACCTGATAATATTTGGGGTCCGTTGACTGAATTAAGTATGTTTTTTAGAAACATCTGTGCAAATGTCCTTCGAGTCGAAGATATGTCAACACTTGAAAATAATATTGTTGAAATCATATGCAAGCTGGAGCAGTTTTTCCCTCCTGCATTTTTTGACTCGATGGAGCATCTACCGATACACTTGGCATACGAGGCACGAGTTGGTGGCCCCGTTCAATATCGGTGGATGTACTTATTTGAAAGATACATGAATCGTCTGAAGAAAAAAGTAAAGAACACCGCAGCTGTTGAAGGATCAATATCTGAATCGTATATCATCCAAGAAATTTCAACATTCTGCTCATTTTACTTTGAATCGACAGTACATACAAGATTTGATCGTCTTCCACGTAACGACGACGGGGGTGTTCGACATTCAGATGGACGTTTAAATATATTTTTTCACTCTGGTCGTGCTTTTGGTTCTCGTCCATCTCGACACTTAAGCGATGAAGAGTATCATTTGACACACTTGTATGTATTACTCAATTGTCCAGAGATTGAACAATTCATTGAAATATTTGACATTGAGATGGTGCAAAAATACTCTATTCACAACGATGAAGAATTGGAGAGATTACGGAATCGTGATTTCCCTATTTGGATTCAGACTTACAGCAAAGATCACAGAGCTGAAATAGATGAAAGAATATTTGAGTTTGTTAGTGGACCATCGCGACTTGTGTCGTGCTATAGCGGATATTTTGTTAATGGGTATAAATTTCACACGGTTGAATATTCATTTACAAAGAAGACGATGAATGCTGGGGTCTGCGTGAAAGGGACAACCTATGTTGAATGTGATATGGATTTTTATGGACTGGTGGAAGAAGTGATAGAGTTGCACTACTTCGGCTTAAAATCAGTGATCCTATTTAGATGTCATTGGTTCGATACAACAGAAAGGGGCATGGAAGTTCATCCAAAATACAAACTTGTTGAGGTTAATTACAAATCGAAATTGGCAGCAAATGAGCCTTTTATATTGGCATCACAAGCCGAACAAGTATATTACGCGAAGTATCTGGCTCGAAATAAAGATAGAGCAGATTGGCGTGTAGTCTGTAAGACAAAAGGTAGAGGAAAAATTGATCCGATAGTAGGAGAAAATAAGATGATACCTGATATGACACATGGTTTCTATCAAGAAGATGATCCTCCTGCTGTAGATCGTATTATTTCAATACTCGAGGATGCAGACACAATGTCAATTCAATTAGAAGTTGAATATGCTGATGATGACGATCATGATATTGACGAAGCTGGAGATGAAGAAGATGAAGAAGAGGAAGAAGAGGAAGAAGAAGAAGAATCCGAAGACTATTATTCAGATGATGAGGAATAATTATAAAGTATATATTTTATTAAATATATCTCTACTATTTATACAATAATCTGATTATATGTCTGTTCGACAGATATGTCTGGTCGTGGTTATCGACGCAGGAGTGCTTCGGAGTCTCCGATCGGTGAGACTCCAGCACTTACTCATGCTGTTGATCCTCCTGTTGTTGATCCTCATGCGGATGACACTGCCGAGGCTAGTACATCCAGATGCAGGCGACCACGCGGGCCGAACAGGTGGCAGCCTCCACCAGCCACAGAGTCACGTAGATTGATTAGCGTGATTGGGGAGCGGTAATATATCATGAATTATGAATCATTACAAATTCATTATATCATAATATAATATTAAAATTTATTTTTGTTGTGCAGGTTCGAGCAAGAAGAAGTGCCGAGGAGCATTTCTTCTACTATTCGACGATACATGCACGGGGCATGGCCTACGTGGTCTCACGTGCCTAGCGAGCACGTCGACATGTTATGACGCGAGTTTGAGGCACGTATTATTTTATTTTTTACATGCATATGATTAATATTGCTACTGGTATTATTATTTTGCAGGCTCGCTTTACATGGGCCGAGGACCAGAGGCCATTCATTTATGCTGCCTGGGAGGCTATTTCCCATGCGAGGTACAACGGGCAGCTGGGGCAGGCTCGGTCCCAGGCGATGGCCCGAGCTGGGACCACTAACATCGCGGAGACTTGGGGATACGGCTCCGATTGGATTACTCCGGATATATGGGACCAGCTCGTGGGAATATGGTCGACGGATCGATGGCAGGAGGTTTCTCGGAATGCGGCTAGAAACCGCATGTCGAGGGGAGCAGCGCGTCACACCGGCGGCTCTATTGCATTTGCAGTGCATGCGAACCGTATGGTAAGTATATCTTTTAATTATATATTTTATTTGTTACTATGTGTACTAATTAATGTATTTGTTTTGTAAATGTAGACGACAGTGTCGGATGACGGGACTGTCCAGCGACCCTCCCCGATGGCGGTGTTTGAGCGGACTCACCGTCGAGCACATGGGACGGGGGAGTACATCGACAACCGCGCTGCATACATTATGGTAACTATATATTTGTTTAAATTATTCATTATATATTTATAATTTAAGTTTTATGATAAATATTAAACAAAAAATCAAACTCGAGTAGGAGACCTACAGCCAGACGGTGGTGCAGCGCGGGGGTACCCCCGAGGACTTTGACGCAGCAACGTGGGTCGAGGCCGCAAGTGGCTGGGACCATGGCCGTGTATATGGCTTCGCAGATAGTGGTCATGCGCGAGCCGTACTAGGGCTACTTGGGGCACCGACCCCTCCGGTCGTTGGTGAGTGGTCGTCCACCTCTAGATCCAGTTATGATCATAGTAGCAGAATAAGGACTCTAGAGGACACGGTCGCGCGTCAGACTGATATAATGGAGCGCTAGAGTCAGATGATGGCGGATATACAAGCTATGCTACGCAACATGTCAGGTCATCCCGAAGCAGGCATCTCTTCGGCATCATCTAATCCATCATCCTCGAGTCAGTCCACGCCGGTGTACACTCAATCACTCCAGACCCCGCCATATGATCCAGGCCATCCTCCATCGTCATCGTGAGATTTTGTTTATATTGACTTTGTTACTGAGATATTGAACTTGTTTAATTTATATTGACTTTGTTACTGAGATATTGATACTTCAATTTTGCATTTGAATTGTTTTTATACTATCGTGGATAATTATCAATATAAATATAATTATTTTGATATATATCTTGGTGTGTTTGTGATGTGTGAATGAATGTGTGTATGAGTGTATGGGTGTGTGAGTTATGTATCAGATAATGTATCAATGTATCAATGGAAATTTGGAATTTTAAATTTTTTCGTTACCAGGTTCACATCATCAGCAACGGCTTTCCCACGGCCGTCCGTGGGAAAGCCGTTGCTAAAAGTGTATCGAAAGCTGTTGCTGGTGACCTACAGCAACGGCTTAGCGACGGGATTTTACTAATGGCGTTGCTACAGACTCAGCGGTCGTTGCTATTAATGTTATCAGCAACGGCTCCAGGTCCGTGGCAAAATCATTGCTGATAATATTTTTAGCAACGGCCCGAGCAGCCGTTGCGAAGCCGTTGCTAAGTTATCAGCAATGCGACTTTCTGCCACGGCTCCATTGCAACGGCTCGGCCGTTGCTGATGCGCTTCAGCAACGGCTCAGCAACGGCATCAGCCGTTGCTGATGCCCATTTTTCTAGTAGTGTGTGTTAGTTTGTTACTATAATTGAGAGATATCTACAATTCATTTTTTCAATTTCGTAACCGAACCAGACCAAAATTGGTCGATTCGGTTCGATTCAGTTTTCAGGTTGAATTTCCATCAAAAAAAATTTTGGTTCAGTTCGATTCGATTTGAACCGATTGGACATGTCATGCCCCAAAATCCTACGGTCGCGTGACCGGCCGGAGTACACGTCCGTACCCCGAAGCCTATCTTGACATGATCATAATGCGGACATAAAGATACACAATCATGCAATTACCAAAATGAAAACAAACATAATACTAAACCAAATCCTGAACACTCTAAAAAGTAGGTCTCTACTACATCATGTCTGAAAAGAAACAAAATGAAACAACTGTCCTAGACACCACTATGACTCTGTGGCACATGAGGCGCAACTGGGGTGGCGAGCTCAGGGCGTAGATCTCGTGATACAGACTCGTAGTGGTGACAAAGAGGCCGTCGAACCCAGGTGAACGGAAACTTCAAGATCCAAGTGATCTCCTGGTCTCAAACGATCGGAAATCTCCCTATTCCAGGCGATTGGAAACTGCAAGCAATAGTGCAAGTAAGCTGAAATCAACATTAATTCTAGAAAGTTCGAATCTACCACAGCCAGGTATAAAACGTTCAAATCCCTTATCTGGTGATATTTTTAAATCTAGTGGAATGTTTGTATCTAGTTTGAATGATGTATGCATTGTGGGGAATAAGGAGGTGGAGAAGGATAGGGGTAATGAAATTCTAAAAAATGCAAAAGTAGTAGAGGAAAAGAGGAATGGCAATGAAGGTAATCAGGGCTGGAATAGAGGTTCTGAGCACAGATTGATACCTTCTTCCTGGGCTGGTTTGTTCAAAATGAAGAATAATGCAGAGGAATGGAGGACTTCACCGAATTTGATAGAAAAAATCAACAAAATTCAAGAATCAGCTAAAGGTGTGGTGTTCATTTCAGATACTGATTTAGAAGAAGCAAGAAAAGAATGTAAATTCTACCTCTATGGTAAAAAAATTTGTAGAACTCCAGTGTTTGATCTGGTTAGAAATATCATGCCCAAAGTCTGAAAAATTAAGAACAAATGTGATATAGTTGACCTAGCAGGAGGTTTCTTCTTATTCAAATTTCATGATAAAGAAGACTACTGGTCTGTGTATTCAGGGGGGCCTTGGTTTCTTAGAGGAAAGGCTTTATCATTGATTCCCTTGAGAGATAATTTTCAACCTCTACAGGAAAAATAACAAAAATTCCAGTGTGGGTTCAATTCCCACGGATTCCTTTTGAGTTCCTCCATTCCAGTATTTTACCACAAATTGCAGTAGTAATTGGTAGTCCTATCAAAATAGATGAATACACACTTGCTAGAGAAAGAGGCAAATTTGCTAGTGTGTGTGTGTTATTAGATATTTCAAAATCTGTTGAACAAGGCTTATGGATAGAAACAAGGCAAGGAAAATTCTTTCAATCAATTGCATATGAAAATTTGCCTATGATATGCTTTACTTGTGGTAGAATTGGGCATAGTGAAGAGAAATGCCTAGCCGAGAGAGCAAAAAATGAGACAAAAAAGGATTCAGCTTTAAAGAATCAAGGCATAGAAGAAAAGAAGGAGGAAAAGGAGAAATTACTTGGATCCTGGATTCAAGTACAGAAAAGAAACAGAAGGATTCCAAAAGTATAGAAAAAAGGTGAAGAGGGTTTAAAGAACTCATTTGTTGTTCTGGATAATCCAACATTTGAAAAAGCAAATGGAAATGCAATTAGATTGAATGAGTCTAGTAGAATGATTGATACAAGGAAAGAAATCATAAAGGAAGATGTTATGGATGTCGGTATGGAAGACAGAGTTGAGATGAAACAAAAGGGAAAAGTAAATATATATGAATGTGACTCAGACAAAAAAAATAGAATTAAAAAAGGATAGATATGCTGGGAATGGCAAGGTATGGAAACCAAAAGAGAAAGGTAAAAAGTCTTTGGATACTATACAGGATGAAAAGCAAACAAATAGCATGGAGGCATTGCAAAGAATGGATATAGTCTTTGAAATAAAAACTGATCAAACACTTGATAAGAAGAACACAGATGGGGAAGATGAGGGAGAAAAGAGAATGGAAGAGTTGTCAAAAAAGCTATCTGAATCTTTTGAAAAAAAATTGAATAACAAGTTTGCAAAGGAAGATTTTATGGAAGAGAGAATAGATCCTGAATTGTCAAGGTTAACAGTGAAGACTGGTACCAAAGAAAGGAGAGGAAGCAATATAAAGTCAAAATTGGTCAATATACTAGTGGGATACAAACAATTAAAATCGAAAAAAAAGAAGATTTTCCAAAGAAACAAATGCAATAGGGGATGAAGGAGATCCTCGAAGTAAGAATGGAGAGGAAGCAAAATCTAGTACATTAATATGAAGATATTGTCCTGGAACATCATAGGTGCAATTAAGAAGGAAGCAAGGGACTATTTGTGGGCTTTAGTGAGGAAACATAAAATTGATTTTGTTTTGTTACTGGAGACTCATCTAGAAGAGGATGAATCAGTTGCTTTTGTTGAAAACAAAAAAAGAAAATGGGAAGGTACAATAGTAGCAAGTGAAGGAAAATCGGGAGAAATAATAATGCTTTGGGAGAAGAACAAATGGAATGTGAGGGTAATTTTCAAAGATACCCAGTTAATAAATATTTTAGTTGAATTGAGTAAAGGAGAAATCTTTATGCTATCAGGGATATATGCTAGTGTTAATGTTAGAAAAAGGAATCTTCTTTGGAAAATTCTTGGGGAGGTAGAAGTGGCTGATATCCCTTGGATGCTTGTAGGAGATATGAACTGTATTGTAGAGGCCAATGAGAAATATGGTGGAAGACCTTTTTGCAATAACAAAACAGTAAGAGACTTTAAAGAATTTATTCAAAGAGCGAAAGCAATTGATGCTGGTTATAAAGGTCCTAGATTTTCTTGGACAAATAACAAAAGTGGCCAAGAGAAGGTAATGGCAAGATTAGACAGAGCATTTTTCAACACAGCTTGGATGGAATGGAATATGGACATTGAGGTGGAACATCTACAAAGAATTGACTCGGCTCATAATCCTATACTAGTGAAGTGTGAATCTAATAGAATCACATTTGAACATTTCTGGTTTCAATATCCTGATTTGTACCAGGTAATTAATGAAAGTTGGCAAAAATTTGAGATTGACAGGGGCACTTGGGTTGACAATTTGAATATATTAAGAAGGAACCTAGAAGAATGGTACAGAAGTAGAGTGGGAAGTTTGGAAAATAATTTGAATACTACATTGCAAAAACTCCGAGTTTTGGAGGAAAAGGAAGCAAGTGATTGTATCACTGAATAAGAAACTGGATACATGAGAGCTCTTTCAATAAAGGTGGTAGCTTTGAGTAGACAAATACAAGTGAAGTGGTGGTCAAAATCAAAAAGAAATTGGATAGAAGGAGGAGATCGAAATACAAAATATTTTCATAATATTGTGAAAATGAATAGAAGGATAAATGAAATAGAAAAGTTGGAAATTGATGATAAAATTGTATCTGATAATAAGCAGATGGCAAATGGATTTGCAGATTGGTACAAAAGGATGTGGGAAACAAATGAGGATGAAATTAATCCAGAAGTTTTTGACAGCATCAAATGAAATGAGATCACACAAGACGATGGGGAAATGTTAGTGAAAGATTTCAGTGAGAAAGAAATGTGGATAGCTGCAAATAGCTTAGGGAGAGGCAAAAGTCCAGGAATTGATGGATACATTTCGGAGTTTTATTTGTTTAGCTGGGATATCATCAAAGGAAAACTGAAAAGGGACTTTGATAATTTTCATAGGACTGGTATTCTACAAGATGGATGGAATGACACGGTTTTGACTATGATTCCAAAGAAGGATAAAGCCAGTAAGATAACAGAATTTAGACCAATAGCATTGTGCAATGTGATGTACAAAGTGCTTGCAAAGTTGATAGCAAATAGGATGAGGCCTCTTCTGAATGATTTAATTGGACAAGGACAAGTTGCATTCATCCCAAAGAGACAAATGCATGATAACATACTGATAGTTTCAGAAATTGTGGAGTCTTTATCTAAATCAAAATCTAAGAATCCATATATCATTGTAAAATTGGATTTGGAGAAAGCATATGATAGAACAAATTGGAAAGTGATATATCGGGTGATGGAGAGAATGAAATTTCCTAAAGAAGTAGTTATGTGGATAAAAGGATGTTTGGAACGCATCAAATTCTGTTGCAAAATCAATGGGGAAACTTCATACTGGTTTAATAGCTACAAAGGGATTAGGCAGGGGAACCCATTATCCCCATACCTATTCATTATTATGGAGCAGTTGCTGTCAGCAATCATAAACAACTTTGTAGAGAAAGGAAAAATTAAACCATACAAGATTAAAGATTATCAGTTGAGCCACCTTAGTTTTGCAGATGATATAATTCTGGTTGTGAAAGGTAATCAAAAGTATTGCAAAGGAGTAAGGGAAGCTTTGAAAACTTACTGTAATATGACTGGGCAGAAAATCAATATGCAAAAATCTGAATGTTACTTCCCTGTAAAATGCGAAGCGAGGGTAAGACAGAATATTTGCAATTGGTTGGAAATGAGAGAAGGGAAGTTTCCAATGATGTATTGGGGAAAAATGATATCTCATAAAAGACTTAACATGGAGCAGGAGGAAAAGGTAGTGAGTAAAGTGGAGAGAAAGATAGAAACTTGGGCAAAAGGAATGGTTTCACAAGAAGGTAAATGTATACTGATTAATTCAGTGGTATGCTCTATTCCTGCTCATTCAATGATGACATCCTGGGTCAGCGAAAAAAGAGTTAACAGAATTGTTAAAATTGCAAGGGAATTCTTTTGGACAATAGGGAATTCAGAGAAACCAGCTAAGCTGATTGGCTGGAAAAAGATTACTGCAGGGAGAAGTGAAGGTGGGCTAGGAATAAGGGATTTGTTCATTATGAAAAAAGCTTTGGTTGCAAAAAGAATTTTACCTTTGCTCAATGATGAAAATGAGAATTGGTGCTCTCTACTCAAGGCAAAATATAATAATTTTCATCCTTGGAAGGTTGAATGGAGAAAAAGAACTTCCTGGTCAACTAGAGCTATTCTGAACAATATGGAGGAGCTAAAGGATGGCCTGATAAAGAGTATAGGAAATGGTAGAAATACAAACATCTGGGATGATCCTTGGATAACATCAATACCTTTAAAGAAATGGCCAACTTTTATCAATGTCCATGAACTTATTAAGTGTGAAAAAGTATATGAATTATTTGATGGAAATGAATGGAATGAGATGAAATTATCAGTATATTTTGGTACTGAGTTAAAGGAAGAAATTTTCACAATTCAGTTTGATAGAAATGAAGGCGTTGACAAATGGGTTTGGGCAGAGAGCTTAAAAGGAAATTTGAGTACAAAGATCGCATACTGTTACCTGAAAAGTAGGGAAGAAAAGGAAGAGATGGTATATTTCAATTGGAAGAAATTATGGAGCCTTAAAGTTGAACCAAGAGTAAAAATATTTATGTGGAAGCTGGTTGGGGAAAACTACCAACCTCAAAACACTTTGCTAAATACACAGGTATGGAAGCTGAAACTTGCTATGTGTGTAATGAATGGGAGGATGAAGCAAACCACATTCTCTTTGGATGTAAATATGTTGAGGAATATTGGAGATGGGCTGAGAGAAAGTTGGGAATACAATTTAAATATAAAAGGGAATGGAAAGATGGGGGTTAAATGAAGGAAGGGGAAGGATATGAAGAAAATTCTGCAAGGAAACTGATAAACTTCATTGCAGTATCCTTATGGCTCATCTGGAAGAATAGAAACAAGATAAAACATAAAGAAAAAGGATGGAGTGTATATGGTCTTTATGCAAGAGCTTTGGCTGATGTATTAGACTTTGAATCGGAAGAGGGAGATAGATTCCAAAAGGGAAGAATGAGAACTGAACAAGAGATGATAGATGAAATTGATATGGAGGATTTTAGAATTTTTGTGGATGCAGCCTGGAAGGAAGGAAATGTAGCAGGTTGTGGTTTTGCTTTGTACAAAGGGAATAATAGGATTTGTTGTGGAAATACTTTAATGAAAGCATGTAATCCATTACATGCTGAATTTATGGCAATCTGGTATGGATTAGATAATGCAAGAAAAAAAAAAGAATCAAAAGTATAAGGGTGTTATCTGATTGCAGCAGAGCTATCAGAGTACTGAAGAAGGAATTTTAGGCAGAATGGAAGATGAAATGGTTGGTTAACAAAATTCATAGAATGGCTGAATGTTTTGTTGCTTGTAATTGGAAGTTTGTGAGAAGAGAAAACAATGTAGAGGCTCATACCTCAGTTAGGAATATATTAAAAGAGAGTATGGAAATGTATAGGGGTGAGGAGGAGAGAAATATACCTGTAAATGGTGAAAGACATGGATGTATCAGTTTGTTGTTGAATAATAAAAATGGTGTAACTGAGAAGGAATATACTTCTATTTTAGTTAGAGACGGGGAATATAAGACCAATGGTCCTCTACATCCTCTTCCCTCTACTAGGGTGGAAGATGACCTTACTTAGTTCCCAATTTTTGTTTTGAAAAAAAAAAAAAAAATCTTTGTGCAAAAGTCTAAAACGTCAACAGGAATTTTCCAAAATCGAATTTTGGGAGAGAGAAATTCCTATATCCGAATTTTAGGGATCAAAATTCTTAAAATCGAAACTTAGTCGATTTGATACTCATTTTACCCCTGGGCCAAAGTCTCTAATCAGTTGAAGACTTTGGTTAAAAATTTCATATATATAAATTTTAAAAAAAAATAATTTTAATTTATAAAATATTCTTTTATAATAAAAATAAGGTGTTAGAGTTTAAAAAATATATTTTCAAACTCTCTAATTCATTACAGAGCTTTGCACAATGTCTATAAAACTAAAATTAAATTAAAAATTGTAAAATATTTTGATGAAAAATATTTTTTTGAACCGCAACACATCTTTTACATTTTAAAAAAATATTTTATTAATTAATTTTTTTTTGAATTATAAAGTTATTATAGACTTTCGGCACAAGTCTCTTATGCATTAGAGATTTTTGCCCAAAGTTTATAAAACTAATTTTTAATTAAATAGTAAAATATTTTTTGCCCAAAATATTTTGATAGACTCCAGCACATCTTTTATATCACATATATATTTTTTATGAATTAATTTTTTTATAATTATAAAATTAATATAAATAAAAGTCTCTAACTCATTAGAGACGATTGTGCAAAGTCTATAACAGCTTCATAATTTTTTTAAAAAATATTTGAATTCATAAAATAATTTTTAATGATACAAAAAAATATTATGATCCAAAAAAATATTTTACATCAATAATATTTTATAATTTTTAATTTAAATTTAAATTTATACACTTAGTGCAAAAGTCTTTAATACATTAGAGAGTTTGAAAAAAAATATTTTTTATTCTCTAATATCTCATTTTTATCATTAAAAAAACATTATATAAATTTAAATTATTTTCTTTATATTTTTTATATATTTTTTTTAATTTTTGACCAAATTCTCTAACCGGATAGACACTTTGGCCTAGTGGTAGAATAGGTATATGATCCACTAAATTTCGATTTTGAAAATTTTGAATCTTCAAATCCGATTTTAGAAATTTCTTCCTTCCTAAATTCGGATTTGAAAAATCGTTGAAACTTCAATTATTATGGAATGGATGGAGTAATTTTATCACATCAAGTCAACAATTTATTATCACGTCATCATTCTTTTAAAAATTATGATTTGTGTTCAAATATGAACGTTAGAATTGATAAAGAAATCGGTTACTTGAATGTGCTGAAAATAATATTTTAATTTTAAATGTAATAAATGTACTAATTATGGAGAGATGGTCAAATGCAATTATAAACCAGGGATAAGGGCATACTTACCCCTAAAGTATTCGAAAATGTACAAATTTATTGTTAAACTTTTTTTACAAAAATATCATCATCGTCCAAATTTTGGGCAAAAAATGTCACTGCTTGTAAAGGTTTAACAAGTCAGCAAACGATTGCTTATGTGGTAAGGATAAGGGTCATATTTGCCCCTAAAATATTCGAAAAGATACAATTTTGTCCTTAAATTTTTTTATAAAAAAAATACCCTCGTCATTCAAATTTTGGGCTATATTTACCCCTAAAATATTCGAAAAGGTACAAATTTACCCTTAAACTTTTTATTTTTTAAAAAATTCCTTCGATGTCCAAATTTTCGGCCAAAAACATCATTGGTTGTAATATCTCAGATATTTAAATTTATTATTTTTCCTTTTATGTATATTTGTCAGCCTAGCGGATTAGTTTGTGGTCGAGCCGAGTCGACTCATAATCCGGGGCGAGCTTGCGAGCTCGGATAAGTAGAATATAAAATTTATAAATTTTTAGGCTTGGATAGTTGAGAGTATTTAATTTGGTGTTGTGTGCGCATAATTGCTAATTATGTTCATATGACTATTTAATTAATTATTCATGATTTATTAGAATGAGATTAATTAAACTATTTAAGTCTATCGGGTTAGCGGATTTTTGTTTTGGCTTAAGGTGGATGCGTGTTGTGAATTAAGGGTTTAAGGAGTTAGGGTTGAGGAGGGTGTATAAAAACCCCCCCTCATGGCATGTGGCTCCTATTTTGGAGCCACCTAAAAAGTTCAGAAAGGAAGCCTAGCCGCCGAGCCATCCTCCCCTATTCCCCTCTCTCTTTCCCCATCTTGGAGGGACCGGCTTGAGGAGGAGCCGCTGCCCCTCCTTCCTTCCTCTTCTTGGAGCCGTCGGCTTGAGTGGAGCCGCCACCCCTCTTTCTCCCTTGTTGAGTCGAGCCGCCCCCTTTGAGGCTGGATTTGGATATCGCCGCTTGGAAGTTCTTCTCTAAATCATTTTTCTAATCAATGTGCATGGTTTTATCCCTCCTATTCGGATTTTCTTCGAATTTTCTTGAAGCCGCCTTGAGAATTCTTCATTTTGATAATGTCCTTTTGTGTTCTTGAGATTTTCTGGGTTTTTATGTCATGCTTAGATCTTAAATTTTGATCTCATATCATGGAATTTATGTTTAAAGAAAGATCTGTGATTTTATAATTAAATCTTGTGAATCTTGGGTGCAAACCTCATCTTGGAGTTCTAGAGGTTCTTGATGCTAAAGAATTAATTTAATTTCCTTGATTCTTGGTTTAGGGATTCTTGATATATATGCTAGTTTTTATTGAATAAAAATTTTGAGATTGTATGCATGATTGGCTTGATGACATCAATCTGTGATGTTAGAAATTTAGGCATTTAATTCTGCAAAATTCGAATTTAATTTCATGTTGTGCTGGAAATTTCAGCTTTCTGAAATTTATGTGTTATTTATTGAATCTGGACTGATTTTTGATTTCTCTATTATTATGTGATTAGATCTCTGATTATAGTCGTGTAACCTATCGTTTTGACCAGAAAACATAGTTTGGAAATATAGGACACACTTTGAAGAGTAGATTCGGGGTATACACAGCACTTCTAGGCAGAACAAAACCCTAAAATAAAACTCTAAAACAAAACCCTTATTATGATGATCCAGATTTTAATTCTATAACTAAAATTGGATCTAAGGGTGAGCATAATCTGTTATGAACCAACTTACAATGTATGCATGAAATAAAACCACACGGGTTCATGACGTTGCGGATCTAAGGGGTAAGGGTCGGGTTTGAAGTGTTGAGACGCTTCATAGTGAGGACACCCTTAGGACACCGTAGGAGAATCTTGACTTAGGTCTTGATGCGCCATATCCTTGAGAATGGTGAAATGGCTCATTTATGAGCCGGGTTACGGGCTACGCCCGTGTGGTTGGATGTCAATTCCCAACCTGCAGGATAAGTTCGGAGGGTCTTTCCCGATTATCCTGATATGTACGCGATTACCTTTAGGCATGGTAGGGATTCGACTCTATGCACCTCATTAATGGTGATGTTGCCTTTGGACATTGTAGGGCATCGACCCGATGCACCTCTGTGATGGTGATGTTGCCTTTGGGCATGGTAGGGCTCGACTTGATGCACATTTTTAGGTGGCATTGCCTTCGGACATGGTAGGGGCTTCGGCCTGATGCACCTCTTTGAAGAGATAGATGTCATGGGTATGGATGGCCTTCGGGCCTAGTAGCTATTCATGTTTTTGTGATGTGACCTTTTTAGAGATAGAATTTATTTATGTTATCTCTGTGTTTATTTGTGAGGGCAGATAAAGCCGCTCACTGAGTTCTTTGAACTCACCTTGTGGCAAAATGACTGAAATCTCTCTCTCTCTCTCTCTCTCTCTCTCTCTCTCTCTCTCTCTCTCTCTCTCTCTCTCTCTCTCTCTCTCTCTCTCTCTCTCTCTCTCTTCCTTCTTCATGATTCTTCTTTTCTGTACTTCTGTTGTTGAACATCCAAACGTGAAGAGAGTATTCACATATTCGATCATGTCTTCACGTGACTGAAGAGAGTATTCATGATCCTTCTTTATATTCTCTCATTGTAATTTTAACAATCCATTTGTGTCAAAAATATTAAACCATGATATTTGGTTGTTAGTTTAATGCCATGTATGGTTGATTTGATTTTTATTTCTATTTTAGATAGGTTTGGAATTCTCCTATAAGAAGAGAAAGGTTGTAATGAACAAGGGGAGTTTTTAGCTTTAGTTTTTAGGGCTGGCAATTCTTAGCTTTAGCCTCCTTTTGTATTTTATTCTTTAAGCTTTCAACAGTAGTTTATTTTTGAGAATGAAATTGTGTGAGTTTGAAATGTGTGGTTGATCCACTTCTTTCTAGCTAAAGGGCGATTCGACGTTTTGATTCTACGGATTGTGAGATTCTTCTATGCTCAAAGTCTTTATTTTCTAGTATTTAACTTATTTCTTACGGAATTTATTCTATTGTTGCTTTTTAATTGTTGGTCTGTTATCAGATTATTAGAACAATAGCTAGTCTATCGGTATTGGTTGTTCCATACCGAGTTTAGAGATAAACTAGTCGAGGTTGCTGTTCTATCCGAACTAATAGAATATTTGAGTTAATATGACTTGTGAGATTGTTGTTCAATTCACAAAAGTCTATTAAATTGCTAGGAATAAAGAAACCCATCCTTAGCGTCTATGATCAATCCTACGATCCAAAATCGAGAACGTACATTTAGCTAGACTTTCCTCTCATTGATTTCTCCTTAATTTTAATCACTATTTTTTATTTCAATTTGCATGTAATCAAACCCCCCCCCCCCCCCCCCCCTCTTTTTAATTCCTCCTTTTTTAATTTCTAGTTTTGAAAGAATTTGAAACTAACCAGTCTCTGTGGATTCGACCCTACTTGTCACGACTACAAAATCTCAAGAAGTAGGTATTTATTTTTGGTGGATTCGACACCCATCAAATTTTGGCGCCATTGCCGGGGATTGGTATTAATCAGTTTAAATTCTTTTGTCAACCAATTTTGACTGTGCAGGAAGAAAAATCTAGACAGGTTAGACGTGGGCGCGTCTTAACATTGATGGTCAGATCTGATTGCATAGGAGAACTCATCTATGACCCTGAGATTGAGAAGACTGCTAGAAGTCTTAGAAAGGCGACCCAATAATGAGGTAAACACATTTTGGCACCCTCATCTTCAACAGCATACGAGACGTGGGCACGCCTTAACACTGAGACAGAACCAGAACCAGAAACAAAATTGGCTGAAAATAACCTGACTTTGCGCGAACTGGCTGCTACACCTTTCAACCAACCATCATTATGCATCAATTACCCAGAACTAGAGGTAAACTTTGAATTAAAATCTGGATTAATACATCCCTTGCCTATTTTCAGAGGACGTGAAAATGAAGACCCTCACAAGCATTTGAAGGAATTCCACGTTGTATGCTCAACAATGAAACCACATGACATAGCCGATGAGCAAATCAAGTTGCGAGCCTTTCCCTTCTCCTTAGCCGATGCAGCCAAGGAGTGGTTGTTCTATCTTCCTCCTGGATTAGTCAATACATGGACAGATTTGCTGAGACTATTCTTGGACAAGTTCTTTCCAGCTTCACGAGCCGCTGGAATTAGAAGGGAAATCTGTGGAGTTAAACTAAAGACACGGAGACTCTACATGAATATTGGGAAAGATTCAAACGGTTATGTGCAAGTTGCCCTCAACATGGAATATTTTTATGAACAATTACTAATCTAATATTTTTATGAATGTTTACTGCCCATGGAAATGAGGATGATTGATGCAGCAAGTGGTGGGGCTATAGTGAACAAAACTCCTCAAGCCGCTAGAGAATTAATTTCCATCATGACTGCTAATTCACAACAATTTGGGCTTCGACAGGAACCTTCAAGAGGAGTAAATGAGGTGAATGTATCCTCCCTTGAATCTAAAATTTTTCATCTAACTACTATGGTCCAGAATTTGGTTGCGGGAAACACATCACAGGCTAAAGTTTACAGAATTTGTGCTCACGTTGATCATCCTACCGATATGTGTCCTACACTCCAAGATGATACTGAAAAATATGTCAATGTTATTTGAGGATTTCCTAGTCTTCCACAAAGGAGATATGATCCTTATTCAAACACTTACAACCCAGGATGGATGGATCATCCAAACTTAAGTTATGGGACAAGGCAACCAAATTTTCAGCAACAAAATTTTCAGCAATTTCAGCATAAATCACCTGCTCCGCCACAGCAATTCCCCTCAAGCTCAGGTACATCTCTTGAAGATATTGTTAAATCGCTTGCAATTAGTACACAACAATTTCAACGGGAAACAAAAACAAGCATTCAAGTTTTGGAGGATCAAATGGGCCAATTGGCGTCATCCTTAAGCAAGTTGGAATCACAAGGCAAGCTGCCCTCACAAACTGTCGTCAACCCAAAATAGAATGCTAGTGCAATGACTCTGAGAAGTGGAAAGGAATTAGCATAACCCAGTCTGCCAAGACGTGGGCACGCCTTAGAGTCAGAAACTGAAACTGAAATCACTACTAACCAGAAACAAGATGAAACAAAATAGCCAAGAATATTGATGATCAAGCCCCCTTTTCCAGGAAGATTGGCCAAGTCTAAGAAAAAAATAAAGAGAAAGAGATTCTTGAAACTTTTTGCAAGGTTGAAATTAACATCCCCTTACTTGACGCCATCAAACAAATACCTCGATATGCTAAATTTCTCAAGGAATTGTGCACCAACAAGAAAAAGCTGATTGGTAATGAAAAGGTAAGTGTGGGAGGGAATGTTTCCGCTGTACTTCAAAAGAAATTACCTCCCAAATGCAAGGATCAAGGTATATTTGCTATTTCCTGTAACATAGGCAGCAATGGTATAAAAAGAGCTATGTGTGACTTAGGAGCATCTATAAATGTCATGTCATTGTCTATATATTTATCTTTAAACATTGGTCCATTGAAAAAGACATGTGTAATAATTCAATTGGCTGATCGGTCGGTTGTTTACCCCGAAGGAGTGTTGGAAGATGTCCTAGTTCAAGTAAATAATCTAATTTTTCCTGCAGATTTCTTTGTGCTTAACATGGAGGAAGATACTTCTTCCAACTCGTCTGAAATTCTACAAGAGAGACCCTTTCTTAGCACAGCTATGACAAAAATAGATGTGTATGATGGCACACTCACTATGGAATTTGATGTGGAAGTCATCAAATTTAATGTTTATGATACCATGAAATTTCCTAGCCAAAAATTTTGTGTTAACAGTATTGATTTAATTGGCATTTCAGCTCACGAAATATTTAATTTGAGTGTTATGGACATGAATATCAATCTAGATAGTATTGAAATTGATTATGAAAATAATTTGCAGGTTGAAATAAAGGCGCTCAAAACCATAAAAACTAATGTTTCATGCCTAGAACCATTTACTTCTCGCACTTAGCTTCTACATTCTACATTCTATTGTGCAGATACCGCAATTGGAATTGAGGCCGCTGCCTAGGCATCTAAAATATGAAACTGGAGTTACGTGAAACATGACAGTAGAGTCTGGCCCATGACAGAAAATAGGGCGCTTCTGGGAGGCAACCCAGGCATTAGGCGTGCCCGCGCCTTAAACTCATAAAAACTACAGCAGAGTCTGGCCCAAGATAGAAAACAGGGGGCTTTTGGGAGGCAACCCAAGTTCTAGGTGTGCCCACATCTTATTTATTAGTCTTTACTTTTGCATAATTTTCTTTTCAATTTCTTTAGATCTATTTTTATTTTTCTTTTACTTCTGATTTTAATTTCTTCCAAATATCTTTTGGCAAAGGGTGAATTCGATATCAATGGTAGAGTTTTGGAAATTTTAAAAGAAAAATGAGACAAAATTTAAAAGATGGACTTGAAGTTTTAGGCATGACCACGCCTAAAACCCAAGGCAGTAGCAAGCAGCCGACACCCTCCTCCAACGTTCAGGAAAGTTCTCATTTTCCCAATTTGCTATTATTTTGTTTTGAAATTATTTTGAACCACATTGGGGGACAATGTGGATTTTAAGTGTGGGGAGGGATTTATTTTGCTTTTGCATGACACCTTTATTTTGCTCAAACATCATTGTTTCTTTTGATTAGAAGGTCATTGTTTTGCACAATTTTGATAAGTTTTTTTTTTTTTGAATCTTGTCCTAGAACTCAATGCTTCTTTTAACTCATACATTTCAATTGTTTTCTTGAAGAATTCATTTGCATCTTTGAACATCCCAAATCATTGTGTTAAAATGCCTTGAACTGAATTACAATAGAGAGCCAACATGAATAATGCATTTCTCATCCCCCCATACGATATATGACCATCTTTTGATGAACTTTTAGAATTTCAAGATGCAATAAATTTTAAAACAATCATGCCTGCTTAGTTTTTTTTTTCTTGCACAGTAGGAACTATACCTTGCTATGCCTCAAGTCTGAAAAAAGAAAGAGAGAGAGAGAGAGAGAGAGAGAGAGAGAGAGAGAGAGACCATCACTACTTTGCCGATCACCAAAGATCATGAGTAGAGCTAGTAGCCACCTAGAATTGTGATCAACTGAGTAATCAGATGCATGCATCACCAATGTGTGTCCTCGCATCAAAAGATTGCATGACATTCTAGGCAAGGAACTTAGATTCGGGGCCAACCGAGTAACCGAGTGCATGCATCACCAATGTGTGTCCTCACGTCAAAAGGTTGAGCAACGATCTAGGAAAATAAAAGGTGCTCAGTCAATAACTTAAGTCTTTTAGTTATTTCAACTTGTGGCATTGCTTGGTAGATGTTCTTCTATGCGATGATTATTTTTGAAGCTTGCATGTGTGCTCAAAACTCTTCATACTTTGCATCTTGTACTCTGAATTTGCATCTAAGTAATCATAAATCTGTGTAGATGGATGAGATTTCGTTGTGAAAGGTGCTAGCTATTGTCTTTTTGTTTGAGTCACTGAAACTTCATGATGCGAGCTGTGATAGGATGCGATGAATTTTAAAGAAAATGATTGTTCGATTTGAGTTATGCTTGAGGACAAGCATGGTTTAAGTGTGGGGAGATTTGATGACATATTTATTTTCCATCTTTTGATGCTTATTTTCATGCTAAAGTCGAATTAAATGCTTCCTAAATTGTGTTTATTGTTTTATTTAACTTTTAGGCAATAAATAATGGAAAGAATTTGAAAAGAAGCATCCCTATATGTTTTGAAAACTGAAAATTGGAATGCAAGCTGGATCTGGTCGCACTACCTTGGACATGCCCACGCCTTAGCAAGAATACATGTGACAGAATCAGAATTTACCATGTTTGATGCTGAAATCTTGGGTCCATGTTTCCAGCCGAATTTTAACAATCCATTTGTGTCAAAAACATTAAACCAGGATATTTGGTTGTTAGTTTAATGTCATGTATGGTTGATTTGATTTTTATTTATATTTTAGATAGGTTTGAAATTCTCCTATAAGAAGAGAAAGGTTGTAATGAACAAGGGGAGTTTTTAGCTTTAGTTTTTAGGGCTGGCAATTCTTAGCTTTAGCCTCCTTTTGTATTTTGTTCTTTAAGTTTTCAACAGTAGTTTATTTTTTAGAATGAAATTGTGTGAGTTTAAAATGTGTGGCTGATCCACTTCTTTCTAGCTAAAGGGCGATTCGACGTTTCGGTTCTACGGATTGTGAGATTCTTTTATGCTCAAAGTCTTTGTTTTCTAGTATTTCATTTATTTCCTGCGGAATTTATTCTATTATTTCTTTCTAATTATTGGTCTGTTACCATATTATTAGAACAATAGCTAGTCTATCGGTATTGGTTGTTCCATGCTGAGTTTAGAGACAAATTAGTCGAGGTTGTTGTTCAATCCGAACTAATGAAATATTTGAGTTAATATGACTTGTGAGATTGTTGTTCAATTCACAAAAGTCTATTAAATTGCTAGGAATAAAGAAACTCATCCTTAGCGTCTATGACCAATCCTACGATCCAAATCGAGAACGTACCTTTAGCTAGACTTTCTTCTCATTGATTTCTCCTTAATTTTAATCAATGTTTTTAATTACTATTTTTTATTTCAGTTTGCATCTAATCAAACCCCCCCCCCCTCTTTTTAATTCCCCTTTTTTAATTTCTGGTTTTGAAAAAAATTGAAACTAACCAGTCTATGTGGATTCGACCCTACTTGTCACGACTACAAAATCTCAAGAAGTATGTATTTATTTTTGATGAATGCGACACCCATCAATCTGCAAAAGGAATATAAAAATTATGAAACTGAGGAAGAACAAATGAGCAACTCATCCTCGATCTCTATTATTTTTCTTTATTGTTGGTTAATTACTTGAATTATGTTTGCATCATTTAATTTTGGATGTTTATACAAGGCCGAAGAAGAATTTTGGATGTTTATAAAAGGCATAAGAAGAATTTTGGATGTTAATTTATACAAGGCGTTTTTAATTAATGGCCAAAATAGAATTAATCCTTATTAAGCATGTATCATTTATATATTTTTGGATGTTTATACAAGGCAGAATATTTCTACTTCTTAATCTGCATCATTTAATTATCGATGTTAATACAAGGCAAAGAAGAATTTTGAATGTTTACAAGGCAGAATGTCTTCTTCTAATATTTGTTGTTTATACACGGCAGAAGAAGATGTTTGGATGTTTATATAAGGCAAAATATTTCTTCTTAATCCTGCATCATTTAATTTTGGATGTTTATATATACAAGGGAATTGTATATTAATAATTATAGGTAATCCAAACTTAGCATGTTGTTAAAAAGAGAGATGATGTAGAATCATCCATCATACCCAAAAATGCCCCTAACGTTTTCTCACATGTACTAAAATGCACCTAAGGTTTTTTTGGGATCAAAAATACCCCTTACGTTATGAAATTGGATACAAAAATGCCCCTATAGGTAAACGGCGTTAATTGAGAGATAACGGAGCTGACGTTGCTGATGACTGAGACTGATGACGTGGACACGTGGCACGCATGCAGGCCAAGACATTTTCTCACGAGTACTAAAATGCCCCTAATATTTTCTCACATGTACTAAAATACCTCTAACATTTGTTTTAGAGCTAAAATACGCCTAAGGTTATTGAAAATGGTACAAAAATGACATCAAGCTAACTTTTATTATGTGAGACTTAACAGAGATGTCGTGGATGCTGACAAAGATGTTGACTTTACACGTGGTGCATATGCAGAGAGCAACTTGCCACGTAAGCAACACATAAGAAATCGAAACCGAAACTAAAATCAAAAACTAAAAATTTAGAAAATAAAAATCGAAACTGAAACCATCAAATCGGTTAATTGAAAATTTTGGTTCGATTTCAAACCGATTTTTTAATTAACCAAATTTTTTATTTTTTTACTCACCCCTACGGTTGCGTGACAAGTTGCTCTATGCATGTGCACCACGTGTAAAGTCAACATCTCTATCAGTATTCACGACATATTTGTTAAGTCTCATCTAACAAAAGTTAGCTTGGTGTCATTTTTGTACCATTTTCAATAATCTCAGAGGTATTTTAGCTCCAAAACAAATATTAGGAGCATTTTAGTACCCATGAGAAAACGTTAGGCGCATTTTTGTACCCGTGAGAAAACGTCTTGGCCTGCATACGCATCAAATGTCCATGTCATCACTACCTGTCATCAGCCATGTCAGCTTCGATCTCTCAATTAACGTTGTTTACCTATAGGGCATTTTTGTACCCAATTCCATAATGTAAGGAGTATTTTTGATCCCAAAAAACCTTGGGGGCATTTTAGTACCCGTGAGAAAACGTTAGGGCCATTTTTGTACCTTTTCCCTTTAATTATAGATGTTAATATAAAGCAGAAGAAGAATTTTGAATGTTTACAAGGCAGAATATCTTCTTCTAATATTGGTTGTTTATACAAGGCAAAAGAAGATGTTTAGATGTTTATACAAGGCAAAATATTTCTTCCATCATTTAATTTTGGATATTTATTGTCACGCCCCAAATTTAGTCACGTGACCGGCCAGAATGCAGTCTAGCACCCTGAAGCCTAAACCATTACACAACATTTAAATATGTACAACTTGAAAACAAAGTGTTTATAACATGACTAGGGAACAACCAATAGCAACTCAATTATAAAGACACAATTCACATACCAGATATCTCAAAAAAAGAAGGTTCAACTAAGAGTTTAAATAACTCTAAAGACTACAATGTCTTAGTTCCCAAACAGGACTCGACTCCACTAGACTCAACTAGACTCGACTACGCCAACAGCTCACGAGATCGCTATCGGAGTCCGCCCCCATCAGCTGCGTCGTACCTCAGGATCACGCTCTATAAAACAAACAGGAGAGTAAAAGTGAGTATAAAACTCAGTGAATGGTCTCCCAATCCTTAGGAAATGGAATCCAATAATGGCAGTTCATACAATATATCAAGTTATATATGTAAGGAATACAATCTCATTCGACTCTACGGGAAACACTTTCTAAGTTATGAATCTCAATTAGTTACTTTTCTCAGTTTCACTGACCTAGGAAAGCCCTCTAGGCTCAGTGTCCCACTGCCTCTCCCCCTCGAGTGCACTGGTCTAGGAAGGCCCTCTAGACTCAGTGTCCAACTGTTTTTATGCTCGGGTTTACTGGTCTAGGAAAGCCCTCTAGAACCAGTATTCAATTGAATATCTTCTCGGGTTCACTGGTCTCGGAAGGCCCTCTAGAACCAGTACCCAACTCGGTCAGGAAGGCCCTCTAGCCCATGATCACTCGTACGCACTGCGTACCACTCGGTCCACCGGCCCAATGTATCTCATGCGCGGGGCGCACCACTCGGCCTATTAAGGCCCATAATTATCACGTGTGTTGTGCACACCACTCAACCTAATGTGGCCCAGACCACTACCCAAGGGTCACACCAAGCCCGCATATCGGTCCATTTAACATACACTAGGAAAATTTCAGCTTGCTGAAATTGTTCATTTCCTGCTCCCGCGTTACAGTTCAGGTCGTTTAAGTACTCTCTATGTTCCCAAAATATACCTTACATGCAAATCGATAGGTTACATCAGTACGTTTCGCCTTAATTTGATCATCCAAACTACTAAATCAGATCAGCACAGATTTGACTAGATTTCAGCACAACACATTTCAGCACAGCACATACTAGGCCATTTCAGCATACATAGAAAATTCAGAACACTGTGTAAAATTACAGCAGCATCAATAACATAAACTTTTCAGCATCAATTACTAAGGAAAATTCCTGCATCTACATACTAGGTAGATTTCAGGATAAATTTTCAGCATCATGCACTAGGTAATTTCAGCAATCAATCATATGAAATTACAGCATCTAAACATATGATATTTCAGCTTATAAACATGTGAATCACAGCATCTAAACCCATGAGATTTCAGCAATAAAACATATGAAATTTCAGCATCTAAACCTATGAAATTTTAGCAATAAAACATATGAAAATCTCTACATTTATACTACACACTATCAATTAACAAAATCAACTTTCATACATAGATTTTTAGCATATAATCTGGTAAGGATCTCAAGTAATCTCAACCCACAAAAATCCCTCATCAAACACACCCCCACCTCCATGGCCGAACAGCCCTAGGGCATGCGTAGGGCTGCCGCACATTGCAAGGGTTCTAGGCCTCACTTCTTCACTAATCCAACAACCTCGATCAATCAAAAACCAAGTGATCGACAAGCTTTCATTCCATCTTCAAGAGAAAATATCCCCATGAAGGGGGCGACACAGAGAGAGAAAGAAAGAGGGAGGAGGGGAGGGGAAAATCCACTCACACGAAAGAAATCGGAAAGGACAAGGAGTAGGGAAGGCCTAACAGTGCTCGACGCCGATGATTCGCGAGTTTTCGGCAGGATCGGACACTCCGCTTGAATTCCTAGTCGCTGCCCATTCTTTCCCAAGTGCCTCGGGTTGCGTGCAGCTACAGTGTCGTACGCCCCAGGTGCCAGGTATTTTTTTTATTTTTTTTAACTTGGGCTGAACTTACTAATATGCCCCTAACTTAAGTGGTTCACTAAACCTTCTCCATCTCACTCAATCCAAGTCAAAATTCGGATCCGATTGAACCGATGGATTCCCCTCGAAGTCATCTTTAACTACGCGACACATAAAATATTTTACCACTTACATTTTAATTAAGAAAATTTCTAAAGTAATCGGGTCTCACCTCAAGCTAAGCATCAATGCTCAAACCCGCACGCACCATCTCGCGTCACACGCAACCCGTTGAAATAAATATACATAAATAATTTAGCGGGTATTACATTTATATATACAAGGGAATTGTATATTAATAATTATAGGTAATCCAAACTTAGCATGTTGTTAAAAAGAGAGATGATGTAGAATCATCCATCATACCCAAAAATGCCCCTAACGCTTTCTCACCTGTACTAAAATGCTCCTAAGGTTTTTTGGGATCAAAAATATCTCTTACGTTATGAAATTGGATACAAAAATGCCCCTATAGGTAAACGACATTAATTGAGAGATAACAGAGCTAACGTGGCTGATGACTGAGACTGATGACATGGACACATGGCGCGCATGCAGGCCAAGACGTTTTCTCACAGGTACTAAAATGCCCCTAACGTTTTCTCACGGGTACTAAAATGCCCCTAACATTTATTTTGGAGCTAAAATACCCCTAAGGTTATTGAAAATGTTACAAAATGACATCAGGCTAACTTTACACGTGAATGCTGACAAAGATGTTGACTTTACACGTGGTGCATATGCAGAGAGCAACTTGTCATGTAAGCGACACATAAGAAATCGAAACCGAAACTGAAATCGAAAATTGAAAATTTAGAAAATAAAAATCGAAACTGAAACCATCAAATCGGTTAATTGAAAATTTTGGTTCGGTTTCAAACCGGTTTTTTAATTAATCGAATTTTCTATTTTTTTTACTCACCCCTACGGTTGCGTGGCAAGTTGCTCTATGCATGTGCACCACGTATAAAGTCAACATCTCTATCAGTATTCACGACATATTTGTTAAGTCTCATCTAACAAAAGTTAGCTTGGTGTCATTTTTATACCATTTTCAATAATCTCATATGTAGTTTAGCTCCAAAACAAATATTAGGGGCATTTTGGTACCCGTGAGAAAATGTTAGGGGCATTTTTGTACCCGTGAGAAAATGTCTTGGCATGCATGTGCGTCAAATGTCCACATCATCACTACCTGCCATCAGCCACGTCAGCTTCGATCTCTCAATTAACGTCTTTTACCTATAGGGCATTTTTGTACCCAATTCCATAACGTAAGAAGTATTTTTGATCCCAAAAAAATCTTGGAGGCATTTTAGTACCCGTGAGAAAATGTTTTCTTAATCCTGCATCATTTAATTTTGGATGTTTATATATATAAGGGAATTGTATATTAATAATTATAGGTAATCCAAACTTAGCATGTTGTTCAAAAGAGAGATAAAGTAAAATCATCTATCATACCCAAATAATTTTACGTATAATTTGAATTAAAACTGAAGATATATTCATATATTTTTAATTATCTTTTGTCTTCACATAAAATAATATTTTGCTGGCACAATTGATTTAGTTCTTTTTAAAAATATATGCAATTTTAATTTTATATATATATACTAATTGTTGTCGATTTTATTATTTATTTACTTTATAAAGTAATTGTTATCGATTCTACTATTTATTTTTTCTCTTAATCCCTTCGATTTTCTTTATGCATTGTAGTTCCAATTTTTTATTATGAAAATATTAATATTGCTTTTTTATTTAAATTTTATTAATAATTACGAATTTGTTAATTTAAAATTATAAAATGTATTCTATTTATATTAGGCCCGGCAAATCGTGCCGGGCCGGGTCGGCCCAAATTTTTTTTGGGTCGGCCCAGCCCGGCCCGATAACGATTCAGGCCCGAAGTTGCCGACCCGGCCCGGCACGAAAAAATAGCATGTCGGGCCGGCACGGCCCATTAGCCCGAAAACATAACTGAGTTTTATTAGAGTTGTAATTTTGAGTAGATAACTTAATGGGTATTATTAACAGGTAAAAAAATACTAATAACCTATATTGCTTATCGGGCTATCGGGTCGGCACAGCCTGATAGCACTAGGCCCGGCCCGATAAGTGTTCAGGCCATATCGGGCCGGGCCAATAATTGCCATGTCTAATATATATATATATATATATATATTACTAATTTCTCTACTTTTGAATTTTTGAAATATCAATTTTTGAATATATTTTTAATAGTATTTATAAACTAAAAAAATTTATGTAGTTCAAATTATTGCTTTTTGATTTACATTTTATTAATAATGACGAATCTTACCGATTATAAAATGTACTCTATTTTATAGATTATTATTTATACAAATTACTTATTTCTCTACTTTTGAGTTTTTGAAATATCAATTTATTGGTATATTTTTAATAGTATTTAAAAACTAAAGAAATTTATGTAGTTCAAATTTATTTAAATTTCTCTTTTTTTAATTTGTCTCAATTTGTTATTTTTTATCTTTATTTTATTTTATTTTTATCCATAAAAATATACTATTTTACAATTTTTTTATTTTTTTATTTTTATGCATGTGTACCGATTATGAATTTTCTTATTTATTAATTCATTGAACTACTCTAAAATTTTGTATTTTATTGTTAATGTTCAATCTATAAAAAATGTCATTACAATCGTAAAGGGTCACGTAAGATTCACGTTTCATATTACTTGCAGAATTCTCTTTCTTCCAACATTAAAATTTGGATGTTTGCTTAAAATTATTTTCTAAATCTTTGTTTGTAAAATAGTTATATTGTTTTATAAATCTTTGTTGTATTTATTACGAGTACATATTATATGGTAAAAATAATTATTGTATTCTATCAATTATGGTTAATGTCATTCATTTTTAATATAAAATTTAATAAACGTCTATGTTTTATGTTTAATTAATTTGTAATAATTAAATTCTAATGATATTATAGTTTTGAATACAATACTATATATAATTTTATAAAATTATTAAAACTATACTTAAGTTATTTAATTATTCATATTTATTTAAATAAAATAATATTTATATATATTTGCGCAACGCGCGGGTTGTCGACTAGTTCAATATAATGGTTGCTTTCCTTGTTGGTACAAATCCACATCTCAGAACAATTGATAATTGATAGTAAACTATCAATTCAAGAGACTTGGCCAAGAACATATAATCATATTCTTTACCAGGCTTATATTTATCCTAAACTTGAAAATAATTTTATATTCCAAGTGTATCAAAACTCGGCTTTCAATATCCAATCCCTACAAAATCAGATTTAGGACTTACATAACTTCTCCACTCCTGCAAATTTTGAACACATTCGAATTCTAGAACAACAATTGAAGAACGAACTAATAAGAGAGAAAATTTTCTGAAAGCAGAAAACCCAAGTTCAATGATTACAAGAAGGTGATCAGAACACTAAATTTTTCCATTCATGGGTCAAAGAACGGAGGCACACTAATTCACTTAGCAGAATAAAAGATGTAGATGGTATTTAGCAAGAAGGTTCTTCTAAAGTAACAGACGTTGCTTCTTCTTATTTTAAGAAACTCTTCACCTCCTCTTCCTCAGCAATCTCAGCACAAATTCTTGATGATTTCATCCCTCGGGTTACTAGACGAATGAATAGATGGCTATTTCAGCCCATTACCTTTGAAGAAACCAAAAAATCGACTCTTTCAATTAATGTTGCAAGTGCCCCACGAGAGGATGATTTTACTAGACTATTCTTTCATCACTTTTGGTCAATCATAGGCAAGATATTTTCGAGGCTATGTCTTCTTATTTCAGAAACAAATGACTGTTATACAAAGTGTAAATCACACACTACTAGCACTTAAACCAAAAGGAAAGGTTACTCAAGAAATGAACCAAGTACATCCTATAAGTATGTGCAACTGCTTTATGAAATCATCTTCAAGGTAATCATGTATCGGCTGCAACCGATAATGTATGCTATTATATCAGATAATCAAAGTGCATTTATAAAGAGTCGTTTGATATCAAACAATATTCTTATTGCTCATGAACTGATGCACCATTTGAAATCCAAGAAGAATGGTTCCTCCCAAGAAATGGCTATCAAATTAGATCTCAATAAAGCATATGGTCAGGTGGAGTGGATGTATTTAAAATTGATTCTCTCCAAGATGGGCTTTCACCATTTCTTTATTGAGATTCTAATGCAATGCATAACAACTACATCTTTCTCGATTCCATCGAAAGCAGTGCATATGATTATTTTAAGCCAGGACGTGGTCTAAGATAGGGAGAGCCACTTTCTCCCCTCCTCTTTGTTGTTTGCATGGAAGGCCTTAGCTTTATGCTAGGAAAGGCTGAACAACAATCACAAGTTACGGAAATTAAAATCAGTTGTAGTGCCCCTTCAATATCATCACTTTTCTTTGTAGATGGCATCCTATTGTTCAGTAAAGTGACGAACAAATCAAAAACATCTTTCGAGTTTGTTATATCCAAAATACAAAACATATTATTAAGCTGGAAGAACAAGACACTATCAAAAGCAAGCAAAGCTACACTTATCAAATCTACCCTCTCGGCTATACTGACATACACAATATCATGCTTCTTATTACCGAATATTCTCACGGAGGAAATTGACAAATTATGTTCTCATTTCTGGTGGAACAATAAAACTATTCATTGGTTGTCATGGAACATTTTATTCAAGGATAAAAAACGGAGGAGGCCTAGGCCTAAAGGATTGCAAGATCTTTAACCTAAGTGTGCTAGGGAAATAAGCATAGTGAATACTTACCCAGCCACACATCCTACTAAGTGAAGTATTCCAAGGAAGATATTTCAATTCATCACACTTCATGCAAGCTAAAATGGGTACTAACCCTTCATGCGGATGGCGAAGTATTATGAAGGGGCAAGAACTAATAAGTGAAGGCTTGGGGTGGAAGCCTAACACAAACAATATTACTGATTTATCGCACCTTGGATTCCCACTACTCCAACCTTCACCATTTCAAGTTGGACTGTTCCTACACAATTATCGATTGTGATTTTTGATCTTTTTAACTGGCACACTAGCTTGTGGAATGCTCCTCTTATACGAGAATCATTTCCAACATCCTTCGCGGACCAAATGGATTTGGATATCCATATAGGGAGAGACTTACCAGTATGGCATTTAATGGCTCAGACTCCTACACTGTAGCATCAGGATATGATTTCCTTCTTCTACAACAACAAGAACAATTCCCATCAACTACTACATCGAGTGTAACAATGTCCTGGAATTCTATCTGGAAACTTAAAGCGTAGCCAAAACTTGAAGTATTCCTTTGGAGATTGTTATAATGCACTACCGGTAAAGGAATTGTTATGCAAAAGGAGAGTTCTTATTCAAAATAGCCTTTGCCTGAAATGCTCTTTGGCTAATGTAGACATAATGCATACCTTCTTTAGATGCCCCTTTGCAAAGCACCTTTGGCATTGAATAACTTATAATCATCTATTTAGACTTATTAATTCAAATCATATGAAAATTTGGATGAACATACACAAAGCACAATCAAAATCAAAACAACAATGGAACTCTTTAATTGGCCACCGTGGAACATTTGGGCGGTTGAATGGCCTTATTTTTAATTTTATTAGACGATTGAAGAGATCATGCAAGTTGCAATAGACAAGAAATTTCTCTTAGTTTTTTTTCTAAAATTTTATAATCCTTCGTAGGAAAGTGATGTTAGATGTTTGTTTTGCTTTCATCTTCTTATGTTTGATTTTTTCATTAAAGCAATGAAATTTGCTATTTTGGAAAAATAAAATAGTTTATATTACAATACATCACTTTTATACTCATTTTACATTCTATGCGCTCTTAAGATTCATTTTGTTGGAGGGGACGTAGGACACTAAAATGCAATAAATAAGAATATATATCAAATGAAATAAAGAAAAAATATTTATTACATCGTTCAAATTAAAATAAATGGAAAATTAACTAATTTCTTCAAATTCTGGAAAATACTTATAATCTTGTTTTGACGTTGACAAATGTTTTTTATATTGATAACATATTTCAGGTTGTGATACATACCATATATCAAGTTGTGATATAATAAGTTCACAAATATATAATTGACTCAACCAAGAAAATAGTGAAATCATGTTAAAAGAAATTGAAGAAGATTACATATAACATGTTTGTCTTTTTATGAAGATGTCGAAAAAATTATTTAATTAGTCTAAAATAATTATTAATTTGGTTAATTATATTTTTTATCTCCCAAAATATTATGTTCTTTTTCGTTTGATCCTCCTTTTAAAAAAGTTTTTGTTTTTTTTAAAAATTATTTTTATTTTCGTTTGATCTCTTCGTTAACTTTTACTGTTAAGTACCAACATGACAATACTGACATAAATTAAAAAAGGCTAAAGGAAAAATGAAATATTTTAATAATCTAAAACATAACAATATAAATTTTAATAACCTAAAGTATAACAATATATAATTATATTTCAAATTATTAAAATATATATTTTTTTCATCTAACCTCTTAAAATATTTATTTTTTTCATTTGGTCTCTCTTTAGTCAATGTGAGCATTCCATGTTGGCACTTAATATCAAAAATTAACGAAAAATTAATAGAAGAATCAAATGAAAATAAAATTAATTTTTAAGAGATTAAACGGAAACTTTTAAAAAATGAGGAACTAGGGATGTCAACGGGGCAAGGCGGGTACGAGAGATGTCTACCCACTATCCGCCCCACGAAATATACGAGTATCCACTACCCATTTAATCCCCCACGAGTGTCAAAAATATGTGCCCATTTAATTACCCGCAAGGGCAAATAACCACGAATATTAGCGGGTACCCATAACACTTTAAAAAATATTAATTATAACACTTTGATAACAACTTCAAATATAAACACACTGCACAAGGTTATAAACACAAGATCATGAAAATATAAACTACAAATATTTATCAACATCATCATAAGATTTTAAAATATAAGGTCTTCAAATATAAATTACAAATATTTCTCGACATCAACAAAAGATTTCAATATATAAAATCTTCAACATAAGGCCAATTTACTTATTTTCACGAGTAACGAGTACACGTACCCACCCCATATAATAAACAAATAAAAAAAGTTACCCACGAAATCCACGCAAGTAGGAAACTAACCCTCATACTCATCATAAACGAATAAATACCCGCAGATAACCTGCCTAAATGGGTATTATTGTCATCCCTAGAAGGAACCAAACAAAAAAATATGATATTTTGAAAGACCAAAAATATAATTAAACCTTATTAATAATTAATAATTAATTATAATTTATTTTTAGATGAAATTCTTCAACCAAAAGAAATTCAACTTGCAATAAATTTTATTGCATTAAAATCACTCCAGCAACTAAAAGTTAGGTTTGAGGACCCTGTTGTTTATCTCAAAATGGTCTTCATCAAGATATCGTTGAACCAGTGCTTTTGGGATTATGTTGCAAAAGTTATCATCGCTGTAGAATCTTTGTACATGATTTTATTAATGGTGAATATTAAAAAAAAACCACAAAAGAATTATGTTCAGGTAGCATAAGAAGAAATGGTCTTAAAGGTCTAAAACAAATATAAACACTTCATTGATATCAACATTAAAAGACCCATGCACCGAGAGGGTAATAATTTATTATTAGAATAATAATTTATTAATGTATTTAATTGCTTCATTTTTTATCACTTAGGAGGCGTTTGGTACATTACCACTTAAGATTATTGGGAATCTACATTACCACCCAGATAAATTACCACTTTTAAAATTACTGATAATGTTACATTATCATGTTTGGTATGTACTGATAATCTCACTAGTAATCCACATTATCTTGTTTGGTATTAAAAAAAAAAAATTACTAAGAAACTTTTATCTTTAAGTAAAATACCCTCGAATAAAAAATAAAAATAAAAAATAAAAAAAATAAAAAAAATAAAAATTACCAATTTACTATGAGATAAAGCAAATGAGATGAGACGATAATTTTTTTTATATCAATAGAGGATATTTTAATTAGGAGTATTTTTGTTAAAAATAAAAAAATAACATCACCACCTTACTAGAAATCAACATAGCCGCCCCTCCCTTGATAATGTGGATTATCACTTGAGTGCTAATATAAATTATCATGGACATCCAAATTACCAATAATCTATTTCAACCAAACGCGATAATCTGATGAGGCCCAAATAATTTTAATTAAGATTTTCAATAATTTATTTAGATTATCTCAATACCAAACGCCCCTTTAGTTTATATAAGCTAGTCTATGTTTACTATAATTTACGCCTTCAATGTTGATTTCATCCAAAGTGAAGATGACTTGATGATGCATTAACAAAGCACGATTGAAAAATGATCGACCACTTATAGACGAAGCAAGACGAACACCCTTCAAGATTTTTATCTAAAACAATCAAGTCGAAAGACACGCAATAAGACAAGAACAACCAACAATTTGCCTAGGAAATAAGTGTTGCTCTCTCGCAGTAAGAAAAAGAGATCAATAGTGCACTAGAATAATATAAGCAACATAATCAAATTTCATTGAACAAACACACTAAATCTTATCTGATGTACATGGTATCACTTTGTTTGAAATTTAGATAACGCGAAAGAAATGACTACAAGATAAGTTTCAGATCTTATACCTCTTGTAACGTTGTCCCACTGATTCTCCGAGTATTGTCCCATGATCTTCGATCAATGAACGCATAGCAGTCCAAATGTACGATCTCTAGCTCATCCGCATAAGCACATTCTCGCCAAGAAGCACCTCCATGCAATCCACGCTCTTGTCAAGAAACATCTCCTTGATCCAAGCTAGTCCTTTGAGGCAGCTGTCCTTGAGAGGAGGCGGCTGCTCTTGATTTTCTCTTACGAGGAAGCAGCCAAAATAAATCAACATTATTAGAATAAGTCCATAATATAGTTGTGGCCACCTCCTAAGAGGAAACCAAAAGCAGTAGGCGGCCATCGGACCACAAACGTGAAGGCGCGCCCCAAACGTGTGAGTGTTTAATCTCACTGAGAAGCACAAAAAATTGTAGATCCAAGAAGCCTCTTAGTAAATTTTGTAGCATTTTTCAACATCATTGCAACTATCACATTTATTTGACTCAGAGACAACACTTTAGTTCTTCTTATGCGTCACATTGCTGGTCTTGTCTACCACAACCATAGCTTTACAAATTAAAGTGCTAATACCCATATTTTTTCAACAAAAAAACAATCATTCCTGTTTAGATGAAGATAATGCTAACCTAGTGAAAAATAAAGTAACATTTTCTAATGGTTTTAAAACATAATTAGAATCAATGCCAAACCAAGAAATTAAAAAGATAAAATAATGCAAAAATATAATTACCCCTCAAAATAATAACCATATGATATAACAACATTATCAGAGTAACTATGACAAGAGCTTCATATGAAAATAAATCCATAGCCTTAAGTACCCCTTAAAATAATAACCATATGATATAACAACACTATCAGAGTAACTATGACAAGAGCTTCATATGAAAATAAATCCATAGCCTTAAGTACCCCTTAAAATAATAACCATATGATATAACAACACTATCAGAGTAACTATGACAAGAGCTTCATATGAAAATAAATCCATAGCCTTTAAGAGTCATTCATCATTTAGTGCCACCAGTCTGAAAATATAGACATAGCATAACAACAAAAACAAATGCTCATTATTATCAATATAGCAGTGCAAGGAGAGATAAGCATTCGATGAAACAATGATCTCATGTAGGGGCATGTGCACAATAAGGATCTACAAGAACGTTGTCTCTTCATTTTTTGTAAGCCTGAAGTTCACTAATCATAGCATAAAGACTCATGCAAGTCATCGAGCTACACAATACAAAATCATCGTTCTCAAATAAAACTACATAATTAGACCAAACATATAAACAAAAGGTAGCAAATGATCCTAGAAGTGACATATTCATGAGACATTCATGTCAACTCCATAACATACTATCAGACTAATATATAGAAGATCAAAAAACAATTTCCATAAAATTATTTTAGCATAAGTAAACAAGCAAGAATATCACAAGGTGGCTTGGTGTAAAAGGAAAGTTACCCACTTGTGACCTCAAGGACATATGTTCGTGCCACGGAAATAACCTCTTTGTCAAAAAGAAAGAGAAAGACTGCGTAGATCATTCCTTCCACGAGAAAAAGAAGTAGACAAATATCAAAAATATCAAAAAAGGGAAATAAAAAGAATTGAATCAAACAAGAAAACTCCTACCTTGGAAGCATAAGACTCAAAACAAAGGGAGGAAATTGAATCGCCACCATCAAACTACAGTTCGAAAGCGTAAGCCTTCTAAAGCAGATAAAAGAATGGACTTCTCTAGAAGGGAGGCAGTTTTTTTTCAAAGAAAAACCTTGTGTTATATTTTTATTTACATATGAAGATGCCTATTCCACACCCTTCCATAGTAAAACCTATATAGAAGCTCTCATCATCTGTTATTACGACAGACACATCATCAACTATAAAACAACCCATATTTTGCACCATTAAAAAACTAAACATTCCACCTCACGAAGTATGAGAATACCTTGTACACCCCCTTGATAGAAGTGGCACCCATGGACAAACCATTACATCTAATTTTCCCCCTTTTCAGATTCTTTGATAAGGGGTCATATCTACCTCTTTATCCTTTCCCCTTACTTTTTCCCTTCTTTTCCTAAACCGAAAAACAAAAAAGCATGAAATTAGCATGGATTTTAGCCAAGCATGCCTAGGAGGCAAGTAATGGCTGCATTGTGTGAGCCAGGCACACCAAGCAACCGCATGAGTAAATCATCCTCGCCTAGGACTTAAAGCAAGGGGCTTCAGAATATCCACGCTTAATGACATTGCACTATAATATCAGAGTGTAAGTATGACAAAAGCATCATATGAAACTAATTCCTTAGCTTTTAAGAGGTTTTTATAATCATTTAGTACCACAATTCTGAAAATAGTGAAACATATGGAAGAGTGACTAGGGTGACTAGGGTGACCCAGTGCGCGAAGGGTTGATGCACGCATCCTTCCTCCTACTTTTTGCAAAGGCTGTTTCCGATACTCGATCCCATACCTCTAAGTAACAAGGTAGTAACTTTGACATTAACACCAAGCCACCCTCTCTCCATGTATCGATGCATTCCAAACCAAAAAAATAAAAAAGATCAAATTGTACGAAAATATCATTACACCTTAAAATAGTATATGTATGATATGGTATAACAATGCACTATCAGAGTAACTATGACATAAGCTTCATATGGAAATAATCCCATAGCTTTAAAGAGTTAGTCATCCTTTAGGCCATTTTTGAATAGGAGGCAAATGAGGAGAGGAGAAAAAAAAATTTCTCAAAAATAAGAGAAAAGAGAGTATAAGAGAGTCCGCTCCACATTTTGTATACAAACCTTAGTGCCTGCATTTTGAAAATAATCAAACATAATGATGATAAATATAAACATACTTGATCAAATTGTATATATGTATTACAAACCAAAAATAGAAAAAGATCAAATTGTACAAAAGTATAATTATTACCCTTATAATATTATACATATGATATACCACAACACCATCTGAGTAACTATGACAAAAGCTTCATATGGAAATAATTCCATAGCCTTTAAGAGTTATTCATCATTTAGTGCCATCATTTTGAAAACTGTTTTTTACTTGTGTGAGCCTAAGCACACCAAGCAACTGCATGAGTAAATCAACCAAGTTACAAAATGTTTCTTTGAAAATGTAAACGACATAAGTTTCTCTACTTTGTAAATTTCCCCTTTGTGGATATGCAAATGTATTCTTCGCCTCTCAGTGGTTTTATGAATAAAACACTTTTTTTTGCTTTCCTTCTGTACTTCAGCCCAATGCCTCTTGACTTGGTCAAGTTTCTTTCTGAGTTCTACCAGGATGATTTTGTTAGTTGCTTCGACCAGGCGATTGGTTTGTGGGTGCTAAACCAAAAAGAGCTATCGAATGTCGAGGTCCAAGCAAATTTCTCAAACTCGTCAATTTGTAAATTGTGTGTCGTTGTCACTAACGAGTTAGCGAGATTTACCGTACCTAAAAATGATATTCTTCCATACGAATTTCCTGACCCGCTAGGTTGCAATTGAAACTAGGGGTAATCGATTGTCACTACCAAGTATTTGATTTGACGAGTGCTTGAGGGAACGAGTCGAGCATGTCAATGCCCCACATGTGGAACAGCCAACTGACTCCCGAGCTATGCAACAGCTCTGGATTCTTTTGTGAGGCTTTAGAAAATCTTTGGTACGTTGTCACACCTTTTGACGTATAAACTACAACCAATCTTCATAGTTGGCAAAAAATATCCGACTCGAGAGATTTTAGCTACAAGGGATCTACTTCCGATGTGATTGTCGCAAACATAATTATGTATATATAAAATTAGGTATATTATAATTACAAAAAGTAATAATTGGCATGGTAGTTAAGACATTGGAAATGAAATTCAATGCCCTCGGTGAATTTTTTTATCTTTTTTAAAAAAAATAACAATATTTGAAAATTTTTAAAGGGAATTCAAGTTATTTGGGTTAATCAAGTCCAGGCCCAAACTTATTCAAGTTAATTGGATCAAGCACTCAGGCCCCTAATTCTTATTCGAATAGGGCTGAGTAGGGTTGGAGCCTCCTTATTCGAATTCAGGTTATTCAGGTCGGATCAAGTCAAATCGTGTTTTGCCCCGACCCGACAAAACCCGACCCAATCAATACTCATCCTTACATTTGAGGGGCGGCCAAGAATATCCTCTTTTGTAGATATGGTCGTCAAGAAGGATGTAGTAACTTGCAAGAACATCAAAAAAAAGAGGAATAACAAACAAATTGGTAAAAGTTCAAACTAATGAAAATCACACAATTGATGAGACAAATAAGATAAATTGAAAAAAGAAAATGAATAACAAGAAAAAGAAATAAAAAATTAAGAAAACATCAAAAAAGGAAAATAAAAAGAATTGAATCAAACAAGAAAACTCCTACTTCAAATGCATAAGACTCAAAACATAGGAAGTTGGTGATTGAATCACCACCATCAAACTTCCTTTCCAAGGCGTAAGCCTTCTGAAGCAACAAAGAATGGACTTCTCTAGATATTTTAATTTAGATATAAAGGTGCCTATTTAACACCCTTTCATAGTAAAACTTCTATAGAGGCTCTCATCACACGAGAGACGCATCACCAACTACAAAACAACCCCCTATTTTGCACCATTTATAATCTAAAAATTCACCCTCTCATAGTATGAATGTATGATAATACTTTTACACCCCCTTATACAAGTGGCACTTTCCAATATTTACGGATGAGCAAAAAAAATTGATTTTTCAGTTAACCAAAAAGCCAGTCCGAAACAGAACCGATTTTTTTGATTAACCGAACTAGTTTTTTCGGTTTCAAATTATAATTCCAAAAAATTCAATTTTCGACTTCAAGTCAGATCCGCAATTTAAAAAGTCCACTGATTTCAATTAACCGACCGGTTCAATATAATTTATTAATTTTTAATTTTATATATATATATATATATATATATATATATATATATATATATATATATAAAATAATGATTCATAAATTATAAAAAATTTAAAAAATTAACTAAATGATCTTTAAATTATATTATAAAATTATAAGAAAATTGGGAAAATTATTATAAAAAATTATAAAAATATATATCTTATATAAATTATTAATTTTTGCATAACATTAACTTGGCTCAAGTGATTACACTTTTTTTACTTTTTTCCCAATGGGAATTCAATATTTGTTTGAATTTTTCTCCCTATGTGATTTGTATAATGTTACTATGTTTGTAGATTAAAAAAATTTATTGGTTAATCAGAAACTATCAATTAAACAAAAAAAAAAAATCGAAACTGAAGTGACGATTAACCGAAGTTAATCGACCAATTTGCAATTAATAATTTTAAAAAACTAAAATTAATGGACCGGTTAATAAAATTACTAATGGACCGGTTAATCAATCCATACTCACCCCTACCATTGCTAACCTTTGAGTCTAATGTGAATGGTTTTTAAATGGAGTAATTTAACATCATTTTGTCATTAAGCATAAATACCTATGAATCACTCTAAAATAATGTAATTATTTTTTATTCTCCAACTAAATCGTCCATAAACCCTTATATCATGGCATAAAAGTGTTAATTTAAAAGCTTATGGACTATTTTATTTTAAAACAAAAATTAGACATTTTTAAAGCCAATATGGGTAATATTTAGGGATGTCAACGGGGCGAATTAGGGGCGGATAGTGCCACACCCGCACCCACATCCGTTTACTAAACCCATCTCCCGCACCTGCGAAGAGTATCCATCACTCGTCCCCTCGCGAGTAATTGATGCCCACAAATATCTGCAAATACCCATTTAATATATGACAAAAAAAATCATTTTATTATAATACTATATCATCAACAATTCTCATTTCACCACTATTAATAACTTGATTGAGAAACATTAATCCATAAAATAAACTACGTAACAATTAAATTTTAAACCATAAAATTGTCTTAAGAAATAGCAATAATCATTTATGCAACATTAAATTTAAAACCAAAATTAAATTTAAACCCAAAAGTACCGAGAACTAATATATCGTTTATTAAATAAATATAGTATCCACGAGTATGAATTTATACCCAACATTAAATAAATAAAATCTAATAAATAAATGATATATTGGCGGGTAGCAAATATCCACGAGTATGGATAATATAGTATCCATGCACGTTTATTAAATAGGTAATAATTTATACACGTACCCATACCCATGGGTATAATATGTTCTCTATACCCGACCCATGTCGGGTAAATATGCACGAGTATCTACGGGTACGAGTAATATTGTCATCCCTAATAATATTTGATGAAAGATTAATTTATGTGTAGTTTTTGTCGATTTAAAAATCATTCATATTAAACTAAGGGGTATCTTAATTAGCGCTTGCCTTGACAAAGCAATTAATTCAAAAAAGAGATGGGAAAACCCACTTTTTCATTAATCTGACCCCACCTTTTGAATAAGCTACATTCCCTTTCATTAATAAGCACATTCCACTAATGAGATTTTTCTAAGAGGACTGACTAACCCCAAGGAGTATCACATGTATTTTGAGAAGAGTGACGTATTTCCATTATAGAAAGAAGACAACCTTAGGATTGCACCATAAAAGGAGAAAGAAAACTAAAGAAATAAACAAAAGCAGCTGGAAGATTCAAAAAAAAAAATATAAAGAAATTGCAAAAAGAATCTGATGAAATAAGATTCAAAAACCAATCAAAAACAAGAAAACTTAGAAATAATAAAATAATGGACCTACAACAGTGGATTATGTTGATCAATATTTTTTGCTCTAAGCAAGTGCCGCAACAAGTATAATTTTGCTTGCATGGGAAGGGGAGAGGAGTGATGTGCAAAAGCTTTATAAAGCCATCCCTCTTTTGTTAAAAATCAGTACATGTATGAAAACTTTATAAAACCATCCCTTTTTGTTCAAAATCTTTTCAAATCCATGGACAGCACATTACATCTAATTTTCCCCTTTTTCAAATTCTTTGACAAGGGGTCACATCTACATTTACCCTTTCCCCTACTCCTTCCCTTCTTTTCCTTAAACCGAAAAACAAAAAGGAATGAAATTAGCATGGGCTTTAGCCAAGCATGCCTAAGAGGCAAGTTATGCCTGCATATTGTGTGAGCCTAGGCACACCAAGCAACCGCATGACTAAATCATTCTGGCCTAGAGAGGGTCGAAGCAAGGGACTTTGGAACAGCCACACTTAATGATATTGCACTGCAATATCAGAGTAACTAGGAGAAAAGCATCACATGAAAATAATTCCTTAGTTTTTAAAAGGTGTTAATCATTTAGTGCCACAATTCTAAAAATAGTGAAACATATGAGCAACAAAATAAATACACCTGCTCATCCATGTACCAATCCATTCCAAACCAAAAAAATAAAAAGATCAAATTGTACAAAAATATTGCTACCCCTTAAAATATTATCAGTATGATGTAACAACGCACTATCAGAGTAACTATGACAAAAGCTTCATATGGAAATAATTGGAAAAATCATACATTTAATCCTCATAGTTTAAATTTTTTTATTTTAGTCTCCACACTATATTTTCATTTAGGAGTTGGTCCCTGCAATTCAGATATCCTTAAGTCGCTGGTTCGAATCTTAAACAAAAATATAGTGTGTGGACTAAGATCAAAATTTTTAAACTAGGGGCTAAAACCAAATTCTGATTTTCCCAAAATAATCCCATAGCTTTTAATTGTTATTCATCATATAGGCCATGTTTGAATAGGAGTGAGAGGAGAGAAAAAATATCTCTATTGCATACAAAAATTAAGAGGAAAAAAAAGAGTATAAGAAAGTCCACTCCACATTTTGTATTCAAACAAGGTCTTAGTACCACCACCTTGAAAATAGTCAAACATACTGACAATAAATATAAACACACTTGATCAAATTGTATCAATGCATTACAACCCAAAAAATAGAAAAAGATCAAATTGTAGAAAAGTATAATTACCCTTAAAATATTATTCATATGATATATCACTACACTATCAGAGTAACTATGACAAAAGCTTCATATGGAAAGAATTCCATAGCCTTTAAGAGTTATTCATCATTTAGTGCCATCATTTTGAAAATAGTCAAAACATCAACAACAAAATCAATGCACCTTAACACCTATTGTATCAATGCATAATAAACTGAAGATACTTACAAATCTTAGAATGGGGAAGAAAATAAGATGAAATGATTCAATGCAATAATCATCTCATGTGGAGGCATGTTCATGAGAAGGATCAACAGGGTCTTAGCCTATCCCACTTTGTAAGCCTGAAGTGAAAATGAAACAATCAAATAAAACAAGAAATCTCCTGCTTAGGATGCATAGCACACACGAGAGAGCTTTTTGCTAAGCAATTTTTTACTTCAAACCTCCAAGGTGGTGCATTTTCTTTAGCAATGGAAATGCCTATTCCACACCATCATAGAAAATCTTGCTAAAGGGGCCCTTTTCATAGGGCGCATCAACGGGCACAAATCTTAAAGCAATATTTTAACCAATATACCAATCAATGCAGTTGCTATTTCCACTTTAATTTTTTTGTAAAATGTATGATCTTTCTTTAATAAAATAATGGCATTGATAAGTGTCTCATATCTAGATTTTGCATACATGTTTTCACTAACAAAGAGAGTCAGAAAGCACCTTCAACCACAAGTATATATAGTTGAATTTGATTTTTTTTTTCCACAGTTGCACTCATGCATAGCAAGATAGTTTGCATCTCACTCTTCAATTTGTCAAAATTTTACATTGACTTATAATTAATAGAGAATCAAAATTTAGATAAATATAACCAAATATATCAGGTAGATTTATAACCGGCTATATTTTCAAGGTCGGGCATTACAAAGCTGAATATAACATGAAGAATTAATTGAATTTAGCATGAAACGGATCAATGAATTCAAGTAAAAAGAAAAAAGTAGAGAAAATGTCATGGCACTCACTTTGACATAAGCATCATCATAATGATTGCATGTGACACTTTTATTTAAGGCCTGCAGATAACTCCTAGCTCGGTAAAGCGGCCCCATCGTCCACTCTAAAATAAAGAAAAATAATCCACATTTAATGGCACAATATGCGAGGACAATGACAATGCGATATACAGAATTATCCTCTATCAAATCATCACCTCTTACAACTTTCAGAAGCATGATTCTGATTCTGATTCTGATTTTAGCCACAATCAAAAGAGAGAGAGAGAGAGAGAGAGAGAGAGAGAGAGAGAGAGAGAGAGAGAGAGACGGCAACAAACATTAGTCAATTACTAAAAGGTTCATTTTATGAAAATTTATTTTATCTCCCATCGCGTACCTTCCTCTGGTACCGTTCAGGGCATCGCTATTTAGCTTACTCATCGGACGCAGTGGAACCCTCCTCCGAGGAGCCGTCGAAGGGCGAGGCTACCTCCGCAACTCCCGGAGTCGTCGAACACTACTAAAAAGGAGGCACCGGGGTGGCTTCTCTCGAGCGTTTGTTCCGCGGATCTGGCGGAAGACGCGGCGGCGCTCCCCGCTTTGATACCCGCTGGGCTCTCCGCGGCCCTCTTGTCCGGCGGCGCGCGCTTCTCCTACGCGGGCGTTACCATCGCCAGCTATTCGGGAAGGCGCGTGGAAGGATAAGACAAGGAGCGAGATCGGCAGGGGCGGAAGAGGAGTTTTGCCTAGGGTTTTGGAGGGGGGAGGAAGGGAAGGGCGGCGGATGAAAATGACTGTGTTAGGGTGGGGCGGAAGGGTTAATATTGAGGTGGGAAATGGGCGACAAGCGGAATCCTGGCAGCGTAGCAATTGAATTAATTAAATGTTGGCGTCCGACTGCGATTGAATATTGGAGTGTGTTTAGGGTTTCCTCAATGGGCGGGAGGTTTTCAATTTGGGCTGGTCATTGTTTCATCTCCATCCGATAAAAATTGTAACGTATTGTAGTTATGAGGGTGCTATTTTTGGTGCAACTTGTGGATCCGATAGTAAACATGGCAAGAGAGGAAGTAGATGGCAGCAGCAGAAGGAAAAACAAATAAATATTAAATAGGGTAAATACCTTAAAAAATATGAATTTTAGATATTTTTTTCATTTTTAACATAATTTTTTTTCGTTAGCAAAAAAAATACACAAACTTTCATTCTGTTACTTCGTTTACCACACACCGTTATTTTTTATAGTTTTTGCTGATGTGTCATTTAACGGTGACGACGTGGTCAATTTTATTATACGCGGATTATTATTTTATTATTTTATTATTAAAATGTATTATTATTAATGATGTGGTCCTTCTTCTCAAAAACCTTGACGCTAACTGCACTCCACGGGTCGTTGCCGGACGAGCTCGTTGCCGTCGCAGGGTAAAAGCTCGTCGTCACCGTTGCAGACCTCTCCGCCGGAGAAATTGAGAGCTCGCACAGAGGTGTCTGAGAGGCGATAGAGAGGCCAGTCGCCGACCTCTCCGCCCTGCCCTCTCTAGCGGAGAGGACGCGCGTCCTCTCTGCCACAGAGTCGACAAAGAGGTCGCTGACCTCTCGCACGACCTCCAGAGAGGCCAGTCGCTGACCTCTCCGCCCCGACCTCTCTGGCGAAGAGGATGCGCATCCTCTCCGCCACAGAGGCGACAGAGAGGTCGTCGAATGCTCTCGTCATCAACATCTAAACATGGCACCAGAGTCATGGAAGATACCCGATCGGGATATCTTTTTACCCAATCGGGAAGAGCTTTTCCCGATCGGGTAAAGCTCTTCCCGATCGGGTAAAAGATATCCCGATCGGGTATCTTCTTCTTGCTCATGTGGTGTAGATGGATGGCCCTATAGATGGTGTCGTACGCGTCGGCGGCGCTGGACACTAAGGCCCAGGTCTTGGCTGGTTGCTGCACGGCGGTGAAGAAGATCGGCTGGAACCTACGCAGGTTTGAGGTTTGAGGTTTAAGGTTTGAGGTGGTCTGCTTCCTGGCGGCCTGTGGTGGCCCGACGGGGTTCACGTGAAGGTGTACCATCGATGACGACGGCCATCGACGACGACGGCCATCGACGACGACAGTGTACGAGGAGGAGGTGGGTGGCGGATTCACTCCACGACGGCGGACATCGAGGGAGAAGATAACGAGGAAGCATAGGAGGGAGAGAAGAAAAATAATAATCATATTTTTTTAATAATAAAATAATAATAAAATTGATTAAAATAATAAAATAATAATTCACATGAGATAAAATTTACCACGTCATCACCGTTAAGCGACACATCAGCAAAAATCGTCAAAAATGATGGTGCATGCTAAACGGGATAATGAAATGAAAGTTGGTGTATTTTCTTGCTAACAGAAAAAGTTTATGCTAAAAATAGGAAAAGGTTCAAAGCTCGTATTTTTTTTTGTATTTACTCTATTAAATATAAATATAAAGTAGTACTATATTAATTAATTACACTGTATATTATGAACTTTAGCGGTATTCTCAATTTTGACCTGAACTTTCGGTTGTATCAATTTTATACCTCAATTTTTAATTTATTTCAATAATATCTCATCGTCAAGTCACCGTGAATCTAGTTGTTTGATTATTGACGTGGCTTTGCATACGTGTACCAAAAAATATAAAATATGAAAAAAATCTATTCACTGCCACGTTATCATGCCGCGTCAACGTGCCACATCAGCAACAAATCTAAACTTGAATAAATAATGTCAAAAAATACACGTCAACATTATACTATATATTCTGAACTTTAGGGGTATTCCCAATTTCGACTCAAACTTTCGATTGTATCAATTTTATACCTCAATTTTCAATTCATTTCAATAATATCTTAACCTCAAGTCACTGTGAATCTTGTCGTTTGATTGCTGACGTGGCTTTACATACGTGTACCAGAAAATATAAAATATGACAAAAAATATTTATTCACTGCCACTTCGGCAACAAATCTAAATTGTTTCAGTGTTTACTGTCAATGGTATTTGTTGGTATCAATGTGTACTGATTAATTATTTATTCAATGAATATTGATTTGTTGGTATCAATTATTTACTGGTTCAATGTTTACTGTAAATATTATTTTCTGCGTCAAACTATTGTATCTAGATGCTTACTGATATTATTAAGTTACATAGTTTTCTGCATCAAATCATTCAATTTATTTCTAGAACCTCAGGTATAATATTATTAACTACATCTGGTATACTGATACAATGCTTATTTCTACATCAGTATATAGTATACCAGGTGCAGAAAACATCAAATATTGCATTAGTAACATCAAACACTGCATCATTTCTGAATGTTGCGTGCTGCAGTTACCTATTGCAGACTAATGTTAACTACTGTAGTTACCTGCAGTACAGTTACCTGCATGTAAATGTTTACATGGCATCCACTGACGTGGCAACAGATACATTTTTTTCATCATATTTTATGTTTTCTGGTACACATATGCAAAGTCACGTCAGCAATCACACGGCAAGATTCACGGTGACTTGACGATGAGATATTATTGAAACAAATTAAAAATTGGGGTATAAAATTGATACAATCAAAAATTTGGGTCAAAATTGGAAACACCCCTAAGTTCAGAATATATAGTGTAATGCTAACATGTATTTTTTAATATTATTTATTCAAGTTTAGATTTGTTGCTAACGTGGCATGCTGACGTGACAGTGAATAGATTTTTTTCATATTTTATATTTTCTGATACACATATGCAAAGCCACGTCAGCAATCAAACGGCAAGATTCATAGTGACTTAACAATGGAATATTATTGAAATAAATTAAAAATTAGGGTATAAAATTGATACAATCGAAAGTTCATGTCAAAATTAAAAATATTCTTAAAGTTCAGGATATATGGTGTAATTAACCCTTTATGATATAATATTTAGATTAAAAAAACATTATTTTATTTTATTTTACAAAAAATAAAATATGCTTAATTTATTAGCTAACAGGTGTCAGGCCCAAAAAGATCGTTATACAACATGTCCTCTGTCTCCGGAGGTCGAATGAAGAAACAAACAAAATGTTCCTTAGCAACCTTCACCCTTGTTATTGCCCAATGGACAGCTTCATTAGTCTCTCTAAAATAGAAAATAATTTGGACAATATTATATAATAGGATTTGAGGGAAAAAAATGTTATCGACAATAAAAAAAGTCCAAGACACATTGATCGAGTTGTTAAGAACATCCACCATAGTTTTAGTTTTAGAATTGGCATTATCACCTGTAAAGATGAAAGCTTCCGCAACCAAGCAACCTTTTGAATTACACAAAATGAGAACAAACCCACCTACAGAACCAAAGAGAGAAGCATCACAGTTAAATTTAAGAAGGTCCAAACGTGGGGGCAACTCTTTTACCATGAAATTAATGTTGTTTGAAGAGCCCTCGTACATGTGTAATTAAAGGTAATTATGAGTGAATGCGACTATTTTGTTCACAAGGCATGAGGGGGTAGACTATCTAACCTCGTGCAGCAAACTATTTCTGACGTACCAAATGAACTAGTACGAGTTGGCAATAAGGGCCACTTCGAACATCTCAACTCCCAAGAGGGAGGAGGAATAGAGTAGTCAATCACTAGAACACCAAGTAGTCCTACAGACACTACTAGAAAAATGGTCATCAGCAACGGCTGATGCCGTTGCTGAGCCGTTGCTGAAGAGCATCAGCAACGGCTGAGCCGTTGCAATAGAGCCGTGACAGAAAGTCGCGTTGCTGATGACTTAGCAACGGACCAGCAACGGCCGCTCGGGCCGTCGCTAAAACTATCATCAGCAACGGTTTTGCCACAGACCCGGAGCCGTTCACTACTAGAAAAATGGTCATCAGCAACGGCTGATGCCATTGCTGAGCCGTTGCTGAAGAGCATCAGCAACGGCTGAGCCGTTGCAATAGCGCCGTGATAGAAAGTCGCGTTGCTGATGACTTAGCAACGGATCAGCAACGGCCGCTCGGGCCGTCGCTCAAAAAATTATCAGCAACGGCCACTGGGCCGTCGCTAAAAATATTATCAGCAACGGTTTTGCCACAGACCCGGAGCCGTTGCTGATACCATTAATAGCAACGGCCGCTGAGTCCGTAGCAACACCGTTAGTAAACCTCTGTCGCTAAGACGTTGCTGTAGGTCATCAGCAACGGCTCTCGATACACTTTTAGCAACGGCTTTCCCACGGACGCCCGTGGGAAAGCCGTTGCTGATGACTTATGCCTGCAACCAAAAAATTTGAAAATTTCAAATTTCCATTGATACATTGATACATTTATCTGATACATAACTCACACACCCATACCCTCATACACACATTCATTCACACATCACAAACATCTCATACACATTCATTCACACATCACAAACACACCAAGATATACATCAAAACAATTATATTTATATTCATAATTATCCACGATAGTATAAACACAATTCAAATGTAAAATTGAAGTATCAACATCTCAATAACATAGTCAATATAAATTAAACAAGTTCAATATCTGAGTAACAAAGTCAATATAAACAAAATCTCACGATGACGATGGAGGATGGCCTGGATCATATGGCGGGGTCTGGAGTGCTTGAGTGTACACCGGCGTGGACTGACTCGAGGATGATGGATTAGATGATGCCGAAGAGATGCCTGCTTCGGGATGACCCGACAAGTTGCGTAGCATAGCTTCTATATTCGCCATCGTCTGACTCTGACGCGCCATCGTCTGACTCTGACGCGCCATCGTCTGACTCTGACGCTCCATCATCTCAGTCTGACGCGCGACCGTCTCCTCTAGTGTCCTTATCCTATTACTATGATCATAACTGGATCTAGAGGTGGACGGCCGCTCACCAGCGACCGGAGGGGTCGGTGCCCCAAGTGGCCCTAGTACGGCTCGCGCATGACCACTATCTGCGAAGCCATATACGCGGCCATGGTCCCAGCCACCTGCGGCCTCGACCCACGATGCTGCGTCAAAGTCCTCGGGGGTACCCCCGCGCTGCACCACCGTCCGGCTGTACGTCTCCTACTCGAGTTTAATTTTTTGTTTAATATTTATCATAAAACTTAAATTATAAATATATAATGAATAATTTAAACAAATATATAATTACCACAATGTATGCAGCGCGGTTGTCGATGTACTCCCCCGTCCCATGTGCTCGACGGTGAGTCCGCTCAAACACCGCCATCGGGGAGGGTCGCTGGACAGTCCCGTCATCCGATACCGTCGTCTACATTTACAAAACAAATACATTAATTAGTACACATAATAACAAATAAAATATATAATTAAAAGATATACTTACCATACGGTTTGCGTGCACTGCAAATGCAACAGAGCCGCCGGTGTGACGCGCTGCTCCTCCCGACATTCGATTTCTAGCCGCATTCCGAGAAACCTCCTGCCATCGATCCGTCGACCATATCCCCACGAGCTGGTCCCATATATCCGGAGTAATCCAACCGGGGCCGTATCCCTGAGTCTCAGCGATGTTAGTGGTCCCAGCTCGGGCCATCGCTTGGGACCGAGCCTGCCCTAGCTGCCCGTTGTACCTTGCCCGGGAAATAGCCTCCCAGGCAGCGTAAATGAAGGGCCTCTGGTCCTCGGCCCATGTATAGCGAGCCTGCAAAATAATAATATCAGTACCAATATTAATATATCATCATGCATGTAAAAAATAATAATAATACGTGCCTCAAACTCGCGCCATAACATGTCGACGTGCTCGCTAGGCACGTGAGACCACGTAGGCCATGCCCCGTGCATGTATCGTCGAATAGTAGAAGAAATGCTCCTCGGCACTTCTTCTTGCTCGAACCTACACAACAAAAATAAATTTTAATATTATATTATGATATAATGAATTTGTAATGATTCATAATTCATGATATATTACCGCTCCCCAATCACGCTAATCAATCTACGTGACTCTGTGGCTGGTGGAGGCTGCCACCTGTTCGGCCCGCGTGGCCGCCTACGTCTGGATGTACTAGCCTCGGCAGTATCATCGGAATGAGGATCAGCAACAGGAGGATCAGCAGCATGAGTAAGTGCTGGAGTCTCACCGATCGGAGACTCCGAAACTCTCCTGCGTCGATAACCACGACCAGACATATCTGTCGAACAGATATATAATCAGATTATTGTATAAATAGTAGAGATATATTTAATAAAATATATACTTTATAATTATTTCTCATCATCTGAATAATAGTCTTCGGATTCTTCTTCTTCTTCCTCTTCTTCCTCTTCTTCATCTTCTTCATCTCCAGCTTCGTCAATATCATGATCGTCATCATCAGCATATTCAACTTCTAATTGAATTGACGTTGTGTCTGCATCCTCGAGTATTGAAATAATACGATCTACAGCAGGAGGATCATCTTCTTGATAGAAACCATGTGTCATATCAGGTATCATCTCATTTTCTCCTACTATCGGATCAATTTTTCCTCTACCTTTTGTCTTACAGACTACACGCCAATCTGCTCTATCTTTATTTCGAGCCGAATACTTCGCGTAATATACTTGTTCGGCTTGTGATGCCAATATAAAAGGCTCATTTGCTACCAATTTCGATTTGTAATTAACCTCAACAAGTTTGTATTTTGGATGAACTTTCATGCCCCTTTCTGTTGTATCGAACCGATGACATCTAAATAGGATCACTGATTTTAAGCCGAAGTAGTGCAACCCTATCACTTCTTCCACCAGTCCATAAAAATCCATATCACATTCAACATAGGTTGTCCCTTTCACGCAGACCCCAGCATTCATCGTCTTCTTTGTAAATGAATATTCAACCGTGTGAAATTTATACCCGTTAACAAAATATCCGCTATAGCACGACACAAGTCGCGACGGTCCACTAACAAACTCAAATATTTTTTCATCTATTTCAGCTCTGTGATCTTTGCTGTAAGTCTGAATCCAAGTAGGGAAATCACGATTCCGTAATCTCTCCAATTCTTGATCGTTGTGAATAGAGTATTTTTGCACCATCTCAATGTCAAATATTTCAATGAATTGTTCAATCTCTGGACAATTGAGTAATACATACAAGTGTGCCAAATGATACTCTTCATCGCTTAAGTGTCGAGATGGACGAGAACCAAAAGCACGACCAGAGTGACAAAATATATTTAAACGTCCATCTGAATGTCGAACACCCCCGTCGTCGTTACGTGGAAGACGATCAAATCTTGTCTGTACTGTCGATTCAAAGTAAAATGAGCAGAATGTTGAAATTTCTTGGATAATATACGATTCAGATATTGATCCTTCAACAACTGCGGTGTTCTTTACTTTTTTCTTCAGACGATTCATGTATCTTTCAAATAAGTACATCCAACGATATTGAACGGGGCCACCAACTCGTGCCTCGTATGCCAAGTGTATCGGTAGATGCTCCATCGAGTCAAAAAATGCAGGAGGGAAAAACTGCTCCAGCTTGCATATGATTTCAACAATATTATTTTCAAGTGTTGACATATCTTCGACTCGAAGGACATTTGCACAGATGCTTCTAAAAAACATACTTAATTCAGTCAACGAACCCCAAATATTATCAGGTAGAAGATCTCGAAATACGATCGAAAGTAATCTCTGCATGAATACATGACAATCATGGCTCTTCATCCCTGATATTTTGCAATCATCGACGTTCACACATCGAGATAAGTTTGAAGCATATCCATCGGGTAATCTGAGTTCTTTTACCCATTGACAAACATCTTTGATCTGTTGTTTATTTAACACATATAGGGCCTTCGGTTTCAGATATCGTCTGTTGACCTCTTGTAACTCCAACTCTGGTCTTTTACAAAGTATTTTCAGATCATGTCGGGCTTTGACATTATCTTTAGTTTTTCCAGAAATATCCATCACAGTGTTGAAAATATTATCAAACACATTTTTTTCAATGTGCATGACATCTAAATTATGTCGAATCAATAATGAACTCCAATTGGGCAATTCCCAAAAGATACTTTTTTTCACCCAGTTGTGTGTTTGGCCAAAACCTGACACTCTTTCATTGCGACCAAATACTATATTTGGAAGTGCTGAAACACGTGCTAACATTTGTTCACCAGACAACATCGGTGGTGGCCCATCTCTTTCGACTCCGCCCTTAGTAAATTTATTACGATTCCTTCGATACTGGTGATGAACCGGTAGGAATCGACGATGACAATCAAAGAATGAGATTTTTCGTCCGTTCTGAAGATTGATTGATTTAGAGTGTTCCATACAATACGGGCAAGAGAGTCGGCCGTGAGTGCTCCAACCCGACAACATGCCGTACGCGGGGAAATCATTGATTGTTCACAAGACCGCGGCCTTTAAATTGAAGTTTTGCTTTCGATGACAATCATAAGTGACAGCTCCCTCAGTCCACAATGTTTTAAATTCATCTATCAAGGGTCTGAGAAATATGTCAATTTCTTTTCGCGGACCCTTAGGACCCGGAATAATCATCGAAAGATAAATAAATTCATCTTTCATGCACATTGACGGTGGCAAATTATAAACTGTCAGCAGCATTGGCCAAACTGAATAAGGAGTTGCAGAATGTCCAAACGGATTAAAACCATCTGTGCACAATCCCAATTTGATATTTCTAGTATCCATAGCAAATGAAGAATAACATGTATCCAAATGTTTCCATGCTTCACTGTCAGATGGATGAGTCATTACTGTATCATCACGACTTCTTGCATGCCAACTCATGTAGGGGGCTGTCTTTTCCGACATGAATAATCTTTGAAGCCTCGGTGTTAGTGGAAAATACCGAAGCACCTTAAACGGGATATTTTTCTGTCGGACCGATTTCTTCTCCTTGTAACGAGGGTGTTGACATACAGGGCATTTATTCAACTGCACATTTTCTTTATAATATAAAATACAGTTATTTTGGCACGCGTGTATTTTTTCGTACCTAAGCCCCAATTTTCTCATCAGCTTTTTAGTCTTATAAAAAGTAGGCTCAAACTTGTTATCAGTAGGCAGCATTCCATTAATCAATCCTGCAATCCGATCATACGCAACTCCGCTGATATTACAATCGGCCTTGATGTTTAAGAGCTGTGTCATTGCTGAAAACCTAGTGTATTTAGGACAATTCTCATACAAAGGTTCATCGGCAGCTTTCAACATCTCGTAAAATTCTGCAGCTTCTTTATTCGGTAATTCAATCTCTACCGCAGCCCCTACTTCTGTGATATCAACCGCTGTAGTATCTGGTGGGACTGATGTCTGAAGATCTGGCCGATCAACATTATCATTCAGGCGGAATTGACCCCCAAGACTATCAAGTATCATAGTTCTATAGGGATTACATTGACTGGATGAAGAAGCACCAGCAGAGGAAGATTCACCATATGTCTGAACGACAGGATTGCTCGACGTCCCGACTTCGCGTGACTCCCCGTGACAAGTCCATAGAAAATATCTTGGTGCAAATCCTTTTCTATATAGATGCAGAGTGACAGTCTCCCGATCCAAAAATCGTCCATTTGAACAAATGCGGCACGGACATCGGATTCGATCACCCATGCTAACGAAATTCCGATTCGAATAGGCGAAATTTAGGAAGTACGTTACGCCTAATCGAAACTCATTCGTTAAAGCTCCACGATCAAGACGTCGGTACATCCAACTTCGATCAGCCGACATGATTCTGTCAATCAATGACAATTTCTTTGGTTAATGTCTTTAGGTGAGATTGTCCTATTCCATTCGGGATTTATGTTATTCGTACTGCACTTACATTTTTATTTTAACTGTTAACTAATTATTCTAAATTTCGACAGCATCTCCCTACAGTTCTCTGAATACGCATATCATCTGGGCGCGTATCGGAGAACAAGAGAGATGTTGCCGGATTTTAGAATAATTAGTTATAGTTAAAATAAAAACGTAAGTACAGTACAAATAACTATATTCCCAAATTGTCCAATCAGGGACAATTCAAGAATTGTACGTCGTATAAAAGATCATCTACTTCTTTTACACGAACATACAATTCCCGAACGGATCTAAGTCCGAAGTGTAATTTGGAGGGTTTCAGGAGCAGCTGAACATAAAGGACATAAGTCCGAAGTGAGTATACTAAGTCGCACAAGCCTGGAGCATGTAGTGGTACGTTTATGTAAAAGGTTCCTACATAAAAGTTTAACTTTGATAGCTGAATGTAATTTTCAAAGACTATTCAATAAATCAATGTTAAGATGCGAAGTAGGACCATCACCATGGTTTCTAAGAAAATAATGTGTTGACTTAGGCCTTGTTTGGATGAGGTGCAACATGGTTTAGTAATGTATGGTATGATACTGTAATTATTCTTATCTTGTTTGGGAAGATGGTATGGTATGGTATGGTACGGTTAAATGGTAGTAGCTCAGAGGAGAACGAAGTCTTGGCTAAGCCAATCAAGAATAATAAGTAAAAATCTAATTTAATATGTGTAAATAAAGGGCATAAGATGAATTATAAATTTTGATTGAGAGTATTTTAGAAATAAAATTTTATTAAACCATGAGAAACTCATCAAATTCATGGTTTAAAAATTTGGCCAAAATTCATGATTTTCAAATCATGAGATTACCATCAAAAACCATGACCATCATTTAGAAGTCTTCCCAAATAATAAATTGAACAATATCATACCATGTAAAATAATATCTTACCATGAAACAAACAAGACCTTAGTGGTAACTGAAACTCTACCCTAGATATCTTACACCATACATAAGTGTTCATTCACGGAAAAATTCATATATTATCATATTACATGTATCTTATGAAGCAAACAAGCCCTTAATCCTTATAATTTGATGGAATGATGTAAAAAAAAAGTTATTTGATTCAATTTATTTGTTTAGATAGTTTGATGTTGTTTTGTTTGGAAGATTGCAAATTCAATATTGGTTCAATTTTGATTTTCTCAATTTAATTAAAAATATTTTTTTTAATTATTTTCAGTATATTGTATTCTAGAAGGTAATGGAATGATTTACATGAGTGATTTGATTAAATTTCTTTTAAAAAAATAAATTTGAAATTGATTATCTTGAACAAAGCCTTTTTACCATATTAGTTTGATTTAATAAAGGTTGGGCTTGATTTATATTTTTTCATAGAAAGAAGTCAATAGCTTTGTAATGATTGAACACCTCATAAAGTTATTGAAATTTTTTAAGACATCAATCAACTATTTCTGAGGAAACATAAGCATGCAAAAGAACGAAGCTCGGAATTTTCATTAGTCATAGAAAAAATAAAAATACAAACAACTAATGAGAAAAACTAAAGGGTAATTATCTAAATATATCATGAACTATACAGTTTTTCTCAACTGTGATCAATTTCAAAATATCTCCAAATTACATTCAGAACTTTGACATTTGTCTCAATTATATCCTCACGTCAACTCTCCGTCAGCAGCCCTGCTAAAGTGATGACGTGGTTTTCCCACGTGGAATAATATATATTTTTTAAAATTAAAAATTAGAAATCATCTTTCACATCTTTTTCTTTTTATTCCCATGGAGTGCATTGAGCTCAAGGCAAAAGACGGAGGAGCGGCTAGCGACGTTTGCTACGGCAGGCGACGCAATCAGAGCTCCATGAGCACTCCACCCACCATGTCATGAACGAAATAGAGCATGTGCGCTTGCTCTCGTGGCCAAATGTCACACCCACGACGTGATTCGGCGGCTCTTCACCATCATCCTAGCCGCTACTTTCAAAAAAGCGTCGAACAGATGGTGCTCGCTGGCGTCTGCTCGACCTTCGCCAAAGTCCTCCATCTTTTTATAATAGAGGATAGTCATCTTTAGGAGACATTTCATGGACTTCTCACAACCAATAGATATTGGGATGACCATGGGGTCGTTCTTTTTGTTTTAGTATCGGCAGTCGATGCAATTGACCTACATAAGTCTGGTTTGAATGTCCTATTATAAAAATTAATGGTTCGTTTACTTTAGTGGATATGATTGGATATGATATGATATCAAAAGAGGGAGTATTGAATATATATTTTTTTTATTCGGTATATATCAAATATAATATCAAATTTATATTCTTCTAATTCATGTACTAAATAAACAAATGATATAAATCTATCTTTAATCATATTCATCTTTATCCTCTATGAAGTAAACATGGCCTAAGAGAATTGGATGATATTCAAATCACTAGTTCACTAGCTAGAATGCATTATATTAATAAAAAAATTAAAATTAAAATAATATATGATAAATATGAACACCAATAAAATATTAGTTGCTAACATCTAAAATTAAAAACTAAAGTGATGCTATTATATATCAATAAAAACGCATAAATTAACTTAGATTCTACTTATAAAATATCAATATATGAAAATGAGTAATTGCACAAACTTGCACTAATCTTGCTAATGACCAAGTTATTGCTAACAATGTTGGTTAAATCCAATCAACTAGGTTTTGATAATCTAATGATATATTTACTTTAATGAATATGACATAATAACAAATGAGAAGAAAAATTAGATATAATTTTTTTATTCAGTGTACACCAAATATAATATCAATTTTATATTTTTTTAATTCAAATATCAAACAAATAAGGGATTAGAATACATCCCTTATTCTGTCCCTCTTTGTCCAATAGAGTAAACATGCTCTAAGTTTTTGGAGTTTAATTCTATTGTTTTTAAAGCCAAGCAATATTCGTAGTTTGTTTCAAACTAGTTTCCATTAATAAAAATAAAATCCAGTGAGGTTCAACTTAAGTATATTTATGAATAATTGATCCAAACTAATTTATTCATTTATCCACACATTTAAATTCTTATTAGTCATAATTGGATGGGTAAATAGTGAAAGTCTAGTAGGATATAAGGATAGGTAATTAATTTTAAATTTTGATAGCTTATGAAATTGGTGGATACAAAACACATCAACGTTCAAAGGCTCATATCATATGGGATAATTTCATTTTAGTCTCCCAGTTTACATTGATTTTCATTTGACTTATTAAAAAAAAAAAACTTATTTTGGCTCTTGAAATCTGTTTTTAATTTACTTTAATCCCTAAAGTTTAAAAAGTTTTATTTTGACTGATCAAGTTCATTTTGATCCTCACTTTAGTTCTTAAAAATGAAAAATATAACTTTGGCATTTCAAATATGTTTTTTGCTTTATTATTATTCAAAATTTTGTTATACTCATATATATATATATACCATAAATTAACAAATTGAATGGTCCTTTTTGCAAATTGGTCATACTTAATGGGTTGAGGGTTAACGGGTTGAATTCGGTTGGAATCCAAGCACGTTAACATCTATATAAAGGGTTGTTGTACACCCCGGTTGTGTGTGTCCTAACCACGACGAGGTGAGAGCGATGGCTATGGAGTGGAACCCAAAGACCAGACAATGACGACAACGACGATTGGAGTTGTCTTCTTGGCGAGGTAGGATTCCTTGTATTTCTTCCTTTGTTTTCATTGTTTTTTGGGGTGTTCATCGGCTGTTCGAATTGGGAGCAAGCAGACCGGGGCCAAAAACTAGGCCGGAGGATGAGACAATGATCGTGACAGCGAGCTACGTGGCCGCGATGGCGACAAGGTCGCTTCAACCACACTGCTGCCACTGACATGCTGCAAGCGCGGTTGCAACCCTTCACGGTGATGGCCTGGTGTCTTGTTGGTGCTGGAAACCGCTGTAGAGGGCGACGAGGCTGGCAGGTTGGCCGCATGTGGCCTAGTTGGTTGCCTGCGGCCTAATTGCTGCCTAACGCGGATTCCTAAAGAGGGGGAGAAGAAAGGATCAATGTGGGTTATTATTAAATAATTAATAATTATTTTTGATTTATTAATTAATTAATTTAATTGGATTTTAGAAAATTAATTATTTGGATGTTTGGAATCGTCGGATAAAATTGGGGTGAATATCAAAGTTGTAAATTTTCTTGTTCCAAACGGATGACAGTTTTAGATTTTAGATCAGAGATCTTTTCATAGGACTCTTGTATTTTTTTAGTATTTTAATGTAATTAAAATTATTGCTTTAATTGATAAATAATTAAATAATTTTATACTAAATTGAATGGTTCGCTGCCTTGGAAACAAATAATTGATTTTGATTCAATTAAGCTAAGGACTTATGGTTTTGATGCATATTGATTTATGTATGGTAGACGTTAATTTGAGGCATAATATTAATTCATATTACTTGGTTGCATGGATTATATGATTAACCAAGAGGAGTGTGCTACAATAACATTTACTAATTAGAGGTGATAAAGGAGGTTGACTTGATAAATATCATATTAATATTTAATTATTATATTAAAGGATTTGATTGATTTGATTTTTATTTAAGTATCTAATTATTTGTTGATACTTGAGATTCAATTATTTGATTTAATTGATTATGAATATATGGAGCAATAGTCAAGATGTAAGTTTATATCTCTTGTTAGAGCGGGCTTGATGTACCACTATCGAGGCACGAGAGATTCAATTATTTGAGTGGACATATCTCTTGCTACAGTGGACTTGAGGTGACACTATCTAGGCACAGGATGTGAGGAAAAATCAAATTGTCCATAACGCTCTTGATTGTGTATAATGTTGCATGTATATATTGTTGGTCTAAGATTTTCAACATTAATCTTAATCTCAGTTTTGATGATAATAAATATGGAACTAAGGTGCTGTTTGATTAGCGAAAATTATTTTCTGATTTAGTTTCAATGAAACTGAGAACTTGGTTTCGAAAACTTAGTTTGGTTTCTAGTTTTCAGTTTTCTGAAAACGCGTTTGGTTAATGAAAACAACATCAATTTTAGTTAGTTGAAATAAGTGAATATTTATTTGATTATAAAAAATAATATTAATTTTTCTTGAACATTTTTAGTAGTAATTAAATGTTTAGTTTGTTTACAAAATTAATTATTTGCTAATATGATTATAAAATATTTATATGATTTAATTAATTAGGTTATTGGTAAATTAATATTTTTTTGTTCAATTAGATATAAAAATTAATTAATAGTTATTATATTTTTTTTTTAAAAAAAAATTCAATGGTCTAAAATTAGTTTTGATTATATTATAAATAGATCAACTTTAAGAAAATTGAGTTATTTAAAATTTGAGTTATTTAAAATTTGAGTTTGAGTCAATTAGATATAAATTGATTTAATTAATTTGTAAATTTAAGATAATAGTTTGAGTTGAAAATAATGATTTTTATTTTTAATTTTTATTTTAAAAATTAGATAAACTTTGATTTATTTTTAAATTAATTAATTTTATAAAAAATATATTTATAATTACAAAATTGTCACTGCATTTTGATAACGAAACCGATAGTCTCGAAACCACAGAAAATAACATTCTAGTGTTTTCATTTTTATTAAGAAAATTGATTTCGTTTTCATTCTGGTTTCGATTTAGTTTTATGAAAACGTTGAACCAAACACGTTTTGGTAAACAATTTTGGTTTCAGTGAAACTGAAACCATAAAAACAGACTTGATTTCGCTAACTAAACAGACCCTAATGGTTTCATAGAGAAATACTTTTCAAATTTCATATTGGTTTGTGTGTGACATCCCCGATCGAAAAAATTAGAGAAATCGCAAGGACGCTCGTGATTCATCGAAAAGTTTGAGTCTATTGTTGGTGAAATGACCACACTAGAGGGGGGGTGAATAGTGTGTTTACTATACGATTCGATGAATGAATACAGAAGCGATATAAAGATAAAACAATTAACACAAGACAATAAGGCAATGCAAACACACAATTTATAGTGGTTCGGCCCCAATGCCTACTCCACTACCTAAGCACCCCGCTTAGGATTTCCAAACTAGTTTTACTAGATTAATTTGAGTTTCCCTTATACACGAGGACTTTGCACCGAAAGTCTCACTCTCGACCTAAGGTACTTCCACACCCGGAAGTCTCCGCCTTCTTGTCGAGAGCACTTATCTCACCTCAACCCTAAGGGATAACTAAACTAATCCTAGTAAACACTCAGTTTACACAAGTGGCTTTACACCTAACACCAGGTAACCACTTTACACAACCAAGACCTAATCACAAGGTCTTCTACAAACCCAAAACAAATAAACATTCAAATAACGACAAAATACACAATGAAAAGAGCTAAATGATAAATACAATATTAACTACTCTTTTCAGGCCTTCAAAACATCCACTCGTCAAGTCGTTGAGCTTGAACAAAATCCCGAGTTGAGGAAGCAAACGACGCTTGAAGAAGAACTTGTAGAAGTAGTAGAGCGTGCTTGATCAATCTTTGGAAGGCTTTGATCTTCCTTTTAATAGCTCAATAAAATATGTAAATAGAGAAGGAAGAAGATCAAATGAATCATACATGGGTGTATTTATACCCCGGTGAAGAAACAGCTGTTCAACGGATAGAAAACTATCCGTTACAGACCGTCGATCGAAGCATCGATCGAAGCACCAATCGATCGGTCATTCGACCGCCAAGACTTTCCCTGTGGTCGGTCGACCGACTAATTGACCACCAGACGCGGATCACGCAATCCACGATCTTCGATCGACCCGTCGGTCAACTGACGCGATCACGCGCCGCGCTTATATGCAGGTCGGTCGACCGCCAACTTCGGGCAGATTCTGCCTCCATTCAGTCGACCCATCGGTCAACCGACGTGATCTTTTGTCGCGGGTATCAGCAGGTCGGTCGATCGACAGGTCGATCGCTCGAGCTACTGACTATTTCGGGCTTCCATTGGGCGATCGAACTAGCTCTGCTACCTTTTTTACCTTCGGTCGGTTGATCGACCGGTCGACCGAACCTAGGCTGAATGTTACTTCTTCAGCCTATTTCTTCCGCGCTTTATTTTTGGGTTCCGGCTTCCAACGAGCATCATCTTGGAGAGCTTGTGACTTGATCTTTGGACTCGTCCAAGCGACTTTGGTGCACTCGTCGATCTTCGGGAAGTTTCGCGACGAACCCGAGCGCGACGATCAATGTCCTTCCGATTTATCATTTTCTCCGATTTTTCCAATCGAGGACATCGAACGCTAATGATATGGAAGATGAAAGATATTCTTAATGAAATTATTAGTTCCATGTTTGTTATCATCAAAACCATTAAGATCGAGATTAAGGCTAAGGTTGAAAACCTAAAGCCAACATCTATGTCTAGAGTGTCTAGATTTATGTATATCATCTATTTGATGCATACTAACTTAAAAACCAAAACTCGAAGTCCGAAACATGAAAACCAGGAAAATAAAAAAATGATCCAAAAAATCACAAAGTGTAGGGAACTCCTTGGAGGGCTATATGATTAATGATTTAGACATCTTTTTACGACCAAAAGTCTCGGCAATAGTTCCTTAGGTAGAAATAAGTTAAAGACATATTTTAAATAATTTTTGGAAACCTTTAACCTATTTATATTTGACCCGAGAGATCATAAAATTTTTGGTTTTTGCAAATTTGTACTAGACCCCAAAAGTTAGATTTTGATTTTTTGGATATTTTTATTGAATCCAAATATGGGGTAATTCTTATTTAACATTTATGTTTTAAAGTTCATAACTTAAAGTTAATAAATCTAAATAAGGTTTAAAAGTTAAGAACCTTGCAGAAAATGCATCCAGTGCAGTTTCAATAACTCTTAACCTTCTTGAACCATCCTTAGACCATCCCTAAGTCTTATTGAGCCAAATTCTTATGAAAATCTAGCTTTGAGCCTCTACTTCTTTGATTGAGCACTGACTTCATTGATTCACCATCAAAGGCATCAAGAGAATGCTAAGATATTGTGTTTGAGCTAAGTACTTTATTGTTTGATTTATTGCTCCATCAAAGGCATCGATTCACCTCTACTATATAGTTAGTTTACTAGGATTGAATTTGTTGTCTTTTAGGTTTTGGGGTGGGAGAGTGCTTTTGGTAGGAAGGCGGAGACTTCCGAGTGTTGTAGTGCCTTGGGGTTGAGAGCGGAGATTCTCTGGTGTAAATTCTTCATTGTAAGGAAATAAATTAATCTAGTAAAACTAGTTTAGAAATCCTAAGTGGAGTGTTTAGGTAGTGGAGTATGCATTGGTGTTTGCATTGCCATTATGCTTGTGTTGTTACTTGTATTTAATTGCTCCATTTATCGCTTTCGCACTTACTTATCTACTTGAATTGTGTTCTTGCCTAAGTAACCTAAGAATCGATTAAAATCGCAATTTAGGCTAAAATTTAGTAAACACACTATTCACCATCCCTCTAGTGTAGGACATTCGACTTACAATGTAAAGCTCGATTCTAAGAATGACACTAGAGTTGGTGTCCACACCCCCTAGGTTTGATAGTCTAAAGTTTGGAGTTTGGAAACATAGAATGTACACATTCATGAAAACTCGAAGTTTAGTGTTTTATGGAATGTTGAAAACCTACTATATTGAACCTAAGGTAGATAGCATAAATGCATGGACCCAAGAATAAATTGACATGTTTAATTTAAATGCTAAAGCTATAAACTGCATATTTTGTTTATTAGAAAATGATATTTTAGAAAAGGTCATGCATTGCACATCGGCTTTTGATGTTTGAGCCACCTTGAATATGTTATATGATTTCGCCAAAACCGAAAAACTTACTACATTTGTTGAGGGCGGCAATGACAATGGTCATCTCCCTAGTGCTAACCTTGGTTTTGATGTCATTTGTGCTTCTAGTCAAAGAAGCAATTTAAAAAGTCGAAAAATGAAGGTGGTATGCCACTTGTGCAAAGAAAATGGGCAAGTGAAGAAGAATTATCCTACCATGAGGAACAAGATAAGGAAGATGTTAAGTGCTTCCACCTCTACCTCTCATTCACTTGAAGCACCCTCAAGTCATGACTATGAAGCCACTTCCAAAGTTAGCCTCATGGATGCTAATGATGAGGTAGCTCTAGTAGTTTTCATGACATGCCTTATGATGAGTTAGTAGATGAGTGTAGAAAAATATATGTCTTTCTTGTTAAAAGGATAAAGAAAACAAGAAGTTAAAAAAGGAAAACTTGAGTCTTAGTTCTCATTTACATGATATAAAATTAGAAAATGAGAAGTTGAAAATTAGTTCTTTTGATCCATATTATGATGCTTTGAGTATTGAGATTAAGGATTTGAGAACCAAAAATGACAAGTTAAAGAATGAAAATAGCATGTTGAAAACTCAATTACTTGCATTCCATAGTTCAATTAATGTATTGAAAATTGAGGTTTTGATTTTAGAAAAGAAAGTAAATGATTCAAAAAACATTTCCTCTTTTAAGAAATTCGAAAAGAAAAATGTCTCTTTCAAGAATGCTCATACTGACCAAAAATCTCATGCTAAACATTCTTCTTTTAAACCCATGATCAAAAGAAAAATAATAAAAAAGGTTTCATGATCATTGAAAATTTATTGTGGTATAAATATGGTCATGTGATTTATGATTGTGCATTTAAAAGAAACCCAAGTATAGCTAGGATACTTTGGATTCCTAAGCCTATTAACCCCAAAGAACCCAGAGCTATTTGGGTACCAAAAGTTTCATGCTCACTTGTAGGGGGCTGCCACACAAGAGTAAAGGGAAGTCTATTGAAATTGACCAAAGAATTAAAATGGAGGATCTTTACATGGTTGCAACTTCAAGTCTTCACCTAAACTAGATGCCTAGGGTATATAATAAATGTTGGCATCTAAATTACTTGGTATCATCTCCTATGCCCATTTTATCTCATTAAAGTTGGAGTTCATGATACATGATTGATTCTAGTTGGTGTTAACCGCTCTCTATATGTTTGTTGAATATGATTTTTTATTTTGATTTTCGGTCTCCTCAGAGACCTTAGTAGCCTATAATGGGCTCATGCGACCTTGCGATTCTAAATCATAGGCTAATTATGATCTTTCAATTTTTAACCAATAGGAAGGATTGGAAATCTTAATTTTCAAATATTTCATTGTTTAAGATCCCTTGATTCATTTTGATATCATGTTGACTTCTTTTAAATGAATCCCTACTACTTAGCAAAGTAGGTATTTGAAAACGTAAGTGATCCTCATCTTTGCTATTTAGTACGATAACTTGCTAGTAAATATGATTTGATTACTATTAATGAAGTATACTTGCAAGTTATTGAAAATAGAAGGCTATTTCGATGAAAAAGGGAAAAGTAAATGAAAATTTTCAAGAAATGATGTATGAGTTTCATTTTGACAAAATTATTGTTTAACACCTAAATATTCTTGATAAAATGATTTCTCCATGCTCATAATTGATTAGGCATGATAATTGATTGAAATCTCACGAGTAGATAAATTTTTGACACTTAGGCAATTTCATAATATCTTGATTGAATAAAATTTGTACTAGATAAAAATTCATCTTAGAGACTTCATATTAAGTTGAAACTTGATGAACATGTTTGAGTTTACTTATAATTGTTGGCCAAGGTTTTCATCCTCGCGCTCTAATATTCTCAATAAGTGTTTTGATGATAACAAATCATGCCTAACAAAGTTTTAAGCATGAAAGTCACAGGTTGAAGTTGATAATGTTCATGCGGCATCGTCTCGGAAACTCAAGTACTTTGAAGCTTCTCAAATCCGCGACGAATTCATCAAGATAATTAGAAGTTGTAATTTAAGAGTCTCTATAGAGTGCTATAGAGTGATTGTAATTTTCTTGGGTAGGTCTCCACGGTGTATGCACTTCGAATCTCAAATCACGTGAACCGAAACCCAAACGACAAAAAAAATTTAGCCTGTAAACGGACTATCGGTCGAATCGTCGGTCGTATGATCGGTCGATCGAATGACCGACCAGACATCGACCGGATGTTTCAAAAACATCCAATAGCCATTCGGTCCGTCAATCGAATGGTCGGTCGATCGACCCATCGATCGACATATCGACTGGTGCTATAACGAACTAAAAAATATATCCGTTGAACCAATTTCCACTCGACAATATCCCTTTTAAAAGCTATACACCAAGACCTTTCCTCATCCACTACTGATGACCTAAGCCTCTCTTGAGTTAATCTTTGTATCCTCTAAGCTTTCTTTGTGTATTTCTCTCTTACCTAACCCCTTGAACCCTCACCTTGAAGTGCATCATCATTGGAGGATTGTTCAAGCTTGCTAGGCACAAGAAGATGAGTTGATTTTCATGTGATAAGTATTATATCTTCTTTTCTTGTGATAAATAATTGTTTTGTTTTAATTATTGATTGTAAATTCAAGTGTGTATAAAGACCCAGTGTTTGGTCTTGTAGTTTGTGTCACGCCCCAACTCAGGGTTACGTGACCGGCCAGGTATACATGCCTATACCCCGCAGCCTAAACTATGCATATGCCAACTGAACAACAAAACATAGCGAAAAAGAAATAACGAGTTTTGTTTCAAATGGAAAACCAAATCAGAAATCATTATAAGTAATTTTAGCAAAATAATAAGGTGCAGAAATAACAAAACAAGTTCAACTGTTCAATTACAATAAAATTCGAAATAAAGACATAAATATCCCCAAAGGGACTACAACTCCAAAACACTGAAACATAAGTGCATGACTAACTACCAAAACTCGACTACGACCCCTAACTAGGATTGCTATGACATCAATGTAGCTCCTCTACCCTCCACCCGCGTCAAGTGCTCCAGCCCACCTCACCGGCCAGGCTCTGTAAAATAAAACAATGACAACGGGTGAGTTCAAAAGAACCCAGTGAGCGGTTCTACCAACCCCCATAAAAAAAAACAATCATAAATAGGATGCATAAAGCAAATCTCTTGACTCAAGTAAGAAAAGGTCACAAGGAAGTGACCAGCTAACATGCCATCTGGCCACCACTTGTTTGAAAGTAGCCAACACCCAAACAGTGAAGATCAATAGGCCTAAGCGTACCGTGCCCTAAGACAACAACACATACTAGGATAATCGGGAAGGCCCTCCGAACTTATCCTAGTATAAGAAACTCGGGAGCAATCGGGAAGGCCTTCCGAACTTGCTCCATGAGACGCGAAGGGACAATCAGGATTCGCCCATCCGAACTTACCCATTTTTAATATCATAGGAGTAATCGGGTAGACCCTCCGAACTTATTCCTTAAAACCATTTCGGGGATAATCGGGTAGGCCCTCTGAACTTATCCCACGAGGCAAAACCAGAACAATCGGGTTTAGCTCATCCGAACTTGTTCCACAGGTTGGGAATTTGTCATCCAAGCTCCCGGGCCTAGCCCACAATCCGGATCCTCAACAAGCCTCTCCGTCATTCATAAAGATATGACGCAACATGACCTAAGTCAAATCTCTCCTACGGTGTCTTAGGGGTGCCCTTATTGGAAAGCGTCTCAACATTCCAATACCCGACCCCAACTCCTAGACCTGTAATGTCATACACCTGTGTGGTTTTATTTCACGCATAAACGTTACTTGTTGGTTCATAACAGATTATGCTGCCCATTTGCCCAATTTTAATGATGCAATTACAATTTAAATCACCAAGATTAGAGTTTTGTTTTAATATTTTGTTTTAGCTTACTGTTATGCCCGAAACTGATGTATCTAACCCGAATCTGATCTCCAGAGTATGACCTATGTTTTCAAATTATATTTTCTAGTCAAAATGATAGGTTACACGACTATGCTCAGCAAATTATAAACACCACAACAAGCAATTCAAAAACAGCATAGATTCATCATCTCAGCATAAAATTCCAGCAACATCAAATTTTCAGCATAGCATGAAAATAAATTCAAAAATTTACAGATATTAAATTCTTAATTCACCAACATATCAGAATTATAGCATTGGGATAAATCTCACAAAAACCATATTTATTAAACAAGGTTATCAAGTACTACAATAATCTATAATCAAGAATCAACCTTTAAGATCAAGCACCCATATCAAGAATTTAAATTCAAGAACCTCATGCCTTCAAAATCAAACCCATCTTAGAAACACATGATATATTTTCTAAAAAATCACAGATTTAATAACTAGCATGCATTTACATTGACAAGCATCAAGATTGATGAACAAATAGATTTATAGAAGGCAAGAATACCTACACCCTTCACATAGGCATTTCATCGAATACTTAGAGGGCATCTCTTCTCTCCACCTTGGCCGAGCACTCCTAGGGTCACCCTAGGGTTGTCGAGCCCCATAGGGGAGGGTTTAGGGCCTCCTCAAACACGACACGCAAAAAGAACGACGAGAATTTAAGAAATCATCGAAAATAAATCAAAATCAACATAGCCTTCAAGAATAGCTTCAAGAACTTGAAGAAACCTGAGAAAGAGGGGTAAAACCACTCACCCGAATAGGAAGGATGATGAGAGGAGAAATCCCAAACAATGGCCCTTGAAATCGGCTTCAAAAGATGGCGGCTCGACTCAAGAAGGGGAAGAGGGGGCGGCGGCTCCTCCTCAAGCCGCCGACTTGAAGAAAGAGGAAGAGAGGGAAAAGAGGGGCTGGCTCGGCGGCTCCTCTTAGCTCGGCTCCACAGGGAAGGAAGGAGGAGAGGAAGGAGAAGAGAAGGACTTGGCGGCTCCAAGAGAGAGGAAGGGAGGGGCGGCTGGGGGCTCCTACTGCTGGCGGTCCCTTTTTTTTCTCAATTAGCTTATGCGGCTCCAATAGGGAGCCGCAAGCCCTAAGAGGGAATTTATAACTCTTTCCACCTCTTTTAACCCGCATTCGCCTCAACCCGAATCCAATACTCACTAACTTCTCGACCTGTTAACCCACTAAGCTTAATTAAACCCCAATTAATCCCATGCTCCATATAAACATCTAACACATACACACTCATATGGGACATAATTAAAAAATCATGCATATAAAATTAAATAAATTTATCCACATAAGCAAAAATTTCTATAACACATATTTCTACTTACCCGAGCTCGCAAGCTCGCACCGGACCATGAGTCGACTCGGCTCAACCTCGAACTAGTCCACTCGGCTGGCACACATGCACAATAAATGGAAATTAGATTTAATATCTAGGATATTATAGTTTGGTGGTCACCTTGGTGTAGAAGTTTAAATCCACTTGTGTAAGCTAGGTTATGAGAGTTCTTTAGGGTTTGAGGTGGGATAGTTCACTTGGTATGAAGATGAAGACTTCTGGGTGTAAAAGTGCCTTCGGAGAGAATGTAGAGACTTTCCGGTGAAAAGTTCTCAATTGTAAGAAACTCTTAACTTAGTGGATTTGTGTGAACTCCTAAGCATGGTGCTTAGATAATGGAGTAGGCGGTACTGCGAATCACTATAAATCTTGGTGTGTTAGTATTGATTTTATTAGTGTTGATTTCTTGATTACTTTCTCATTGAAGCATGTACTTGTAATAGAAATAAAAAACTTGTTTAAAGAATCGAACTTAGCCTAAAAATTTGAGGTACATACTATTCACCCTCCCCCTCTAGTGTGCCCATTTCATTTACAATGATTTACTTCCATGTAGTTAAAATTGAAAAATTATGTGTAAATGGAAAAAATGATAACTAGCTCACCTTAGGGGACCCAAACTTGAAAAAGTTTGACTTAAGTCAACCAAATGACTTAGAAATTTTCTTTTGAGCTCAAACTTCACAAACATGTTTAGTTTTACTAATGATAGGTGTCCATGTGTTTGAAATTGAAAAACTATGAGTAAATATCAAAATTTGATACTTAGCAAATTTCATGATAACTTGCTTATTTTGAATAAATTCATGCTAAGTTGAAATTTTGACCAGTTGAAATTTTGACTAAATGACATTATCTTCATTTCAAACTTGACACACATGCTTTAAATGATGATATCTTAGTATTTGGAAAATTTGAATGAAAACTGAAAACATTTGAAAAAAAAAAACTGATGTTTACGAAAATGCCACTAGATTTCAGTTATTTTTATAAAAATGTAGAAAATAATTTTTGACTAATTCTTGAAACTGCATCTTCATCGAAAAATCTAGTTTCTCCAGTAAAATTTCAGAAATTTTCATGAAGATTGTGATTTGTCGTTGATTTTCAAAGTTCATTTTCAGAAATCCAATGTATCGTTTCCATCAAGAACTCGTTTTTTTCTCGATATTTTGCTTTTTGTTCGAAATCTTTGAATGAGACTTCAAGTATGATATTAGAATCATATTTTTTCGATACGGGATTTACATTATACGCTAGAGAAGCACCTAAAGTACTAAACATAATAGGTATTAGTTTTGTAATGGTTAGAGCAGCAAACTCAAATTTGGCAAGAATCTCATTTTTTGGTAGTACCAAGGGGAAATTGGCCCAAAAATTGGATAGGGGTAAAGACGCAGTCGGGCGCCGCTGGCTTATTCAAGTGCCCCCCGAACCACGCAAAATGGTCGCCTATTACACGACTCACAAACTCTTTCTGGGGAGGGGGTACCTGTCGGTGGTACTTTCGTTCTCATTATAACTCGAGAAAATCATTTTTAAAATGACTTTTGATATATTGTACATGAAAATGTCATCACTTGAACTCGATACATGATTTCTAGCTTTGGATTCTATTTATCATTCTTTAATATCATATATTGATTAGTCTCACAATTAATATGATGTTTTCATCCCTTAACTTGGTTGACCTTGTTTTTCATGATAAATGCTTTCTAGTCTCACTTTAGATGATTTTTCTTGTCTTTTTTGATTGATATCAAAAGTGGAAGAAAATATACGAAAATCATGCATATAGATAGGGGGAGAAATCCCATGTTCGATATCCATTATGCTTAGTCAAGATATTTTCTTAAGAATGTTTGTCATCATCAAAAAGAGGAATGGTTAATTAATGTATCTAGCCCAAACTATGACCATTTTCACAAGTCTAGCATAATCTTTAATTTGTATCAATTACTTCTCAAACTATCAAATTGATATCAATTTTAGCCTAACGTCAAATGCCCGTCAATACAACCGTTAGGTGCTGACGTGGCATCTGACTCAGCAAATTAAAAAAATATTATTTTATATTATCACTTGTGCCACGTCAGCATATAATAAAAAATATTATAATATTATATCAATAGGAAAAATTAATGCATCTATCCCAAACTTCGGCCATTGTAACAAATCTATCACAATCTTTAATGTTTCTTCCTAATCTATCCCAAATTTTGAAATTGACAACAATTATTTCATTTGAAATTGAATTAAAATTTAGATTACATTATAATTAATTGAATTACGTTACTATCACATCTAAAAAAATTAAAACTTGAAATAAAATTATTATCTTTTTCATATATTCTTATTATTTATTAACTATTTAAAATTTTAAAAATAATTTTATAATTATATATTAAAATTGTATTTTAAAAATTTGATTCAAAATTTGATTTTATTATTAATTTTTTATTTAATTATATTATTGCGTTCAACCAATAACTTTCTATATAGTATTATTATTTATCAAAATTTTATTTTTTTTATTTTTTTATTCAATTCAGCTATTGCATTTTATACAAAAAATTAAAATTTTCAATCAAACCAAAACCGTTTTGCTTATCTTATTATTTATTAAATATTTAACATTATGATTATATTTTATTTAGTGTCTAACAAAAATTTTGGCATTTTAAATTTGATTATTTAAGTTTTGTATTGAGTTTTTTATTCAATTTGATCATAGCATTTTAGGAAAAAAATTAAAAATTTGAACTAAATCAATATATTTTACTGATAATATTATTATATATTTAACATTATTTATATTGTATTTAATTTTTTTTCATATTTTTTTTTTATTTTACTACAAAGTTTTGTTTTTAAAAAATACAAAATCTGAAATGAAATTTATATATAACGACTATAAATTAATTTTGGTAAAATTAGACGTGGAATTCTTCGAGGTGTTAAAAGATTTTTCGTGTAATTTTTTTAAAGGAAAAAGAATTTGGTGAAATCAGATACGAAATTATCGGATAAAGTGAGAGTTTTGATGTATTTTTTTAAAAAATATTTATTTTCAATGATTATAATTGTTGTCAATCCCAAAGTTTGAGATAGATTAGAAAAAAAAATTAAATGTTGGGATAGATTTGTTACAAGGACCAAAGTTTGGGATAGATACATTAATTTTCCTATTTATATAATATTATAATATTTTTATTATATGCTGACGTGGCACAAGTGATAATAAAAAAATATTTTTTAATTTGCTGAGTCAAATGCCACGTCAGCACCTAACGATTGCATTGACGAACATTTGACGTCAGACTAGAATTGATATCAATTTGATAGTTCGGGATGTGATTGATACAAATTAAAGATCAGGCTAGATTGGTGAAAAGTGTCATAGTTTGGGCTAGATACATTAATTAACCCAAAGAGAAAAATTGTTGGCATAAGATTTTCAACATTGGTTTTAATCTTAGTTTTGATGATAACTAACATGAAACTAATAATTTTATGGAGAAATACTTTCAGGTTCCATATCGGCTTGCGTGCGACGTCCCCGATCGAAAAAATTAAAGAAATAAGAGAAATCAGCAAGGACGCTCGTCGACGCTTGAGATTCATCGGGAAGTTTGAGTCTAGTTCTAATGTGTCTAGATTTATGTATATCATTTATTTGATGCATAATAACCCAAAAGCCAAAACTCAAATCCCAAAACATGAAAACCAGGAAAATCAGAAAACCCAGAAAATCAAAAAATGAATAGTCGATCGATCGACCCGCGACCGACGAGCGACCGAACTCAGTCAGAAACCCACAGTAGGCTTTCGGTTAACGTTAAGTCGAATGCTCGATCGGTAGAACCTCAATGACTATTTTTTTGAGTTGTTGAGTGATGTTTCATCCGGGTATTTGCTTGGCCTCGATATATAAACATAAACCCAACCTTCCTCAACAGTTCTTAATATCCATAAGCCATCTTTGATCATTCCTAAGCTTTCATTGAGACATTTTTGATCAAACCCTAGCCTAGACATTTGAATCTTGACTTGAGCCTTAATCTTCATCATTTTATCATCCAAAGGCATCAAGAGAACTAGGGTATTCGTTGTGGAGCTAAGTACTATTGTTTTTGTTTATTGCTCTATTTGTTATTGTATTTTTATTTGTTATTTTCATTATGTATCAAGTGTGTAAACCTAGGTTGTTTGGTTGTTTGATTGTGTGGTTGCCTTGGTTGTAAGGCTTAAGTCCACTTGTTTAGTTAGTTTACTAGGATTGAATTTGTTGTCATTTAGGTTGTGAGGTGGGAGAGTGCTTTCGGTAGGAAGACGGAGACTTCCGGGTGTGGAAGTGCATTCGGGTTGAGAGCGAAGATTTTCCGGTGTAAATTCCTCATTGTAAGAAAATAAATTAATCTAGTAAAGCTAAGTTGAAAATCCTAAGCTTAGGTAGTGGAGTAGGCATTGAGGCTGAATTACTATAAATCTTTTTGTTTGCATTGTCGCTTGTGTGGTTATTTGTGTTTAATTGATTCATTTATCGCTTATGCACTTATTGATCTAGTTGAATTGTGAATTACCTAAAGTAATCACGAAAAAAAATTAAAATCGAAATTAGATTAAAGTTTAACAAACACACTATTCACCCTCCCTCTAGTGTAGGTCGTTCGACTTACATATACTAGTTGATAGACGCACATGTATTTATTTAAAGTAGACATTACACTAGTTGACATGAGCATATATAATTAGGAAGTAATGTGTATATAGTCGAATATTATACCATCATGGCATAATTGTTGATTATCTTTACCTTTGACATATTGGAATATCCTACTTAGCTTTTCGCCGGCTGTTGTTGTTTTTGCCTCAGTTTCGTAGGTGCGAATTAGTAGCAAAGGATGTCTAGTTAGATAGAAGGGAGGACACATGCTCTAACCTCGATATTATTTCTTTAGTGTTGTTTCAGTTCCTCTTTGTGTACATTTCTTTATTGCATAAAATGTTAATTCTATTTCTGTTTCCAATCATCAATTCATGTCATGATTCATGGTGTATCATTTTATATAGTGTTCTCATCGCACACTCTTGTAGGCGATACTTGCCTTATTAGGAATGACCCTGGAATGAGCCTAACAAATTACTAACAATTTGATATTGTGCCATATTGAATGTTCTTATGTGCCTTAGGATGATACATTGGTTGATGTACTCAATGAAATGAACTAATAATTATGTATTAGCCAAAATGATATTGATAATTACTTTGATAAAGAATTTTTGTTTTTCTTCCTCAAACAATGTCTTAGACAATTTTCACGAGAGATTGATTCAATATGGGGACATCAACTACATAGTGAATTAGTGATTTTAGGATAATGATGTAACAAAACTATATTTAATTAAACAACATGAGATTTTTGTCAAATTATAAAGGTAAAGTGAGAAGTGACATTTTTTTTGAAAATCGAAGCAGGACTTTTCAAACTTTAAGACCAAAAGTGAAACTAAAATTATATTTTGGTTTCTTTTCAAACTTTAGGACCAAAAGTGAAACTAAAAATATATTTCATAAACCAAGATGAGAGTTTAAATTTTATAGATCAAAATAAAAATTGAGATAAATTTTAGAGGCTAAAGAGAAATGATGAGATTTTTTTAAAAACTAAAATAATTTTATGAAAAAATTCTCAAAACTGATAAGAATTTAAAAATTCTCAAAACAAAAACAAAAGGTTGGAATCTTGATTTTACCTTCACATACTTTTGGCAAATTCTTTAAAATGTTTAAAGGCTTTTGCCAAAAGTTTTTAATACTATTTTTTTTTTGTTGATTTTTTAATAATTTAAGAAAATTATAACTTAGAATTTTATTTATTAAAATATTATTTTTTCATGAATTTTTGAGATTTGTAAAGACTTTTTCCGAAAGTCTTTAATACTAAAACCTTTATTTATTAATTTTTCATAACGTAAATTTTTAAGTATTAAAAAGTATTCTTTAATGAATTTTTGATATTCATAAACACTTTGCTCAAACTCCTCAACAACGTCATAACCTATCAAAAATATGTTTACTATTAACTCAATTTATTTTATAGGAAAGATCATATTTTGGTTTTCACGATTTGCTTCAACTTTGATTTTAATCCATATAATTTTAAAATTTTGATTTTAGTCCTCACACTTTATTTTCGTTTAGGATTTGATCTCTACCGTCACATGAGACATAAACGAAGCTGACGTGGATAACATGTGTTGATTGGACATTGCTGACGTGGATAGGGGTGACAATCTGTGTCGTGTCGTGTCTAAACGTGTCTCGTGTTGTAAAAGACTAAATCCGAACCCGACCCGTTTATTAAACGTGTCCGAATATGCAAACCCGAAATCAATCCTTTTTATTCCCGGGTTGACACGACACGCCATATTTAATCCATTTAAGTAAACGTGTCTAAATGTGTACATGTGTACACCTACACGATACAACACGATAAATATAATTTCAACCGTGAACAAAATGAAAGCTACTGAAATTAAAAATTAAACACAGTGGACATACTATTAATAACAAGTCATATCCGCAATTTTTTACTTTTTATTATATATATAGGGAAAGAGTCTAAAATGATCCCTAAATTTTTTCGGGATTTTCACATTGGTCTCACAACTTTTTTTCGAATCAATTGGACCCCTAAAGGGTCTAAAAGTTGTGGGACCAATGTGAAAATTTCGAAAAAGTTTAGGGACCATTTTAGACCTTTTCCTATATATATATATACTTATAAACGGGTAAATGAATTAAATAGGTTCACTAACACGATTAAACACGTTTAGTTAAATGGATTTAATCGTGTTTATACAAGTTACACGTCAACCCGGATTAACACGATTATTTAATCGTGTTAATCCGGGTTGGACCCGTTTAATCAAAACACACGTTTAGCCAAATCCGAACCCGCATAACTCCGTGTCGTGTTGTGTTGGGTTATCGTGTCATGTCAGAAATTGCTAGCCCTAGACGTGGAGCTTGCAGAGATCAACTTTGTAAACTATGTGGACTAAAATCAAAATTTTATAAACTATAAGGACTAAAATCAAAATTTTCTAAACTATAGAGACTAAAACCAAAATTTAAGTAATAATTTTTCCTAATAAATATAAAAAATCACTGTATATTTTTTAAATTTATTTATAAATAATTATAATATTTAAAAATATTAAAATTGAACAATTTTTTTACAAATTAAGGTGATTTATTTTGGATTTTATTTTGAAAAGTGCTGATGACATGTTTATATATTTAGAAGATTAGTTTAACATTTGCAAGATTAATTTATTTTCTATTTAAGACACAAACATCTGATTTCGTATTTTTGCATTGTACACATTAAATGAACATGGAACATACTAATATTTTGTAGCATGTTCTGTATCTCTAAATATCTCTTAACAATGCCCATAAAATCATAACAATAGTCTTGTATTATGGTGTTGTCACTATAGCAAATGCATGAGAAATCGACATTTCTTAGAGTGAAAATCAATACTTTTTGACGTTCAAATCTAATTTAAATCGCTTTGAATGCGTCAAACTTAGGATCAAAATGGAGGTGAGGAAGTGTTCAGTGAAGAGATGAGCAGATCAGGAGAGCAAATTTTTGAATTCTACAATCACTGTAAAATTCACGCTAAATCATGATAATTAAGGGATAAAAATTGGCGCCTAATGACGGTGTTAATTTAAATTCACCTAAATTAACGTAAATTATAGTGTGCTCAATTTTAATATTTTTTAAATATTATAATTATTTATAAATAAACTTAAAAATATATTGTGATTTTTTATATTTTTTTTAAAAAATTAATAATTTTAATCCTATAGTTACTTGAATTTTGATTTTAGTCGTCATAGTTTATAAAATTTTAATTTTAATCTCTATAGTTTACAAAGTTGGCTCTTGCAAGTCCACTTCAGCAATGTCCAATCAGCATCTGTTATCCACATCAGTTCCGTTTAGACCTCATGTAACGACAGTGACTAAATTCTAAATAAAAATAAAATATGAGGACTAAAATTAAAATTCTATAGGGACAAAGTATGATTTTCCTTATTTTATATATCATCAGAATCTTCATTGGAAACCAAAAAAAATATAAAATCCAATCTAATCTTTTAGTATTCAAAAGTTTTGGGGAAAGTAAAGGCAACCTCAAAATATACCAAAAATGTATTTTTAATTCACAAAAACTATTTTATATTCCACATAAATATTTCTAAAAAAAAACCTACCGTGACACGTAGAAAATGAAATAACGTTCAAAAGTTTTGACAAAAAGTCTTGAAAAACTTTAAAACTCATCAAAAATGTGTTCTAAATTAATAAAATCTATTTTATATCCCATATAAATATTCCTCAAAACAAAAAAAAATGATAATTTTTTTATTTTGCTCAAAAGTCTTTAAGAACATAAAGAATTAATTAAAAGTGTATTTTTAATAAATAAAAAAATTCATATTACAAAAAACTTTAGTGTTAGAGAATTTTGCCGAAGTCTTGAAATACCTCAAAATTTCATGCAAAATTTTTAAAATAAAAATTCTAGATTATACTTTTTTTAAAAAAGTAATAAAAAAAATTTATACGGAAGATTTTTGGTAAAAGTTTTTAAGCACGTTAAAGACTTTGGTCAAAAGTTTGAATGATAAAATCAAAATTCTAACTTTTTTTAATTTCGATTTTCAAAATTTATAAATCATTATTTTAACTTGAATTTTTTTTTATAAAATTATTCTGATTTTATAAAATAAAAGCTCCATCATATTTGATCCATCTTTCCATACCTCTCCTTTTGCTTGTTTTCGTGGGAGACAATAAAATACTTATACCTAAACACAAAGTAAATTATAATTAAAGGGTCACTTTTTGCACCCCTCATTCCTCAACCTGTCCACAAAGCTAATAAACAATTGGGGACCATCCATATTCATGACATGATCTTATGGTTCCAAAAGCAACTGAGAGACTAACGATTAACAATCTTTCCTTCTTCCAAATACAACTTGTCAGCATCTAAAGCAAAAACTGAGTATCATGGTTAGTGGTTCCCAACAATGGATTTAGTTTTCATTCATTCAAGAAAAAACAATGGATTTAGTTCTCCAAATCGTAGAAATACTCCAGATGAGTTAACATAAAATTTTGATTTAGTCACTAACTACTTAAACTCACTCAAAAGCAAATCAAAATCAATGATAATTTATGAATACACTTTTTTGTTTTTCTTATTTTTTGGTACTTTTTTTATCTTAGACCAAACCGAAAACAATGTGTCAACTAGTTCAAAATCTGCTCAGGAATTTAAAATACTACCTGGAAAGAAGGGAATGATATGGTAGAATATGAGCAAAAAGTAGAGGAGATAAGCACTGCTGCAACTTTCATATCCAAGTCCTTTGCCCCCTTCATTGGCAAAAGCATCAATCAGTGCATCACTGACATGTAGTCTGTAGACCTATTTTTCCTCTGTGTAACATAGTTACTACTTTTTTGGTATTTTAGAAGTGAATGTCACCAGAATGTAAGAATCTACTACAATTCTGCAACATGATTAGGAAGCCAAAAAGACTTACAAAAAAAAAAACTGTTGTTGGAGAAAAACTTTTATACAACAGTTATACCACTTGGCATATATTACTGTGTTATTTTTAGTTTGTTAAATGACATGGAGAGTTCTACGTGGTATAACTGGTCACTGGTGCACTAAATGCTTTCGCTCTTAATAATGTCTCAAAAGTGGCATGCATTTTGAGAAGAATCAAAAGACCTCTTCACTGACAGAAAGGCTTTAACTATATTGCAAGAGAAAAATGCACATCAGATGATCCCATCAGATGATCAGAACAAGAAGCTAAAAAGAAATGAGAACAACCGGAGAATTAATTCTTCAACTACTCTTGAACTCAGACAATAATCTTCCTTGGCATAATGATAACAAACAAATGAAAGTAATCACCTGTTATTTTGATCTGCAATGCAAGCTACTCTTTCCTTCTTTCTCATCTCCAAGCTTAAACACTTCCTCCTAATTCCTATGCCATCATCTCATGGGCTCTAACCAGGCCTATTCCTCTTGTGGCTATTCTTTCCTCCAGTGCTCTCCTCGGAGGAAGCTTCCATGGACTTGTTGAAGGAGAGGGACAGGTCGGCGTAGAGGTCAACAACGCGCCGAATGTTGTTGTTGAGCTCTCTGATCAGGCCAACATTGCGGTTGAGGCTGTCGGGGATCTTGGACTCGTGATTCTGGTTGATCTCGTTGATCAGTAGCCTGTTCTGATCCAAGATGCTTTGAACCTGAAGAAAGTTCTTTTGGAAGGATTGGACGATTTTGGTGTCCATTTGAGTTCCATTGCCGAGTAATGAGAAGCTGTCTCCCTCCATCATCCCCTCCCCCCTTGTCAACACCCCCTGCAGAGATCAAAACAAAAGGTCATTCGCTGCACACGAATCAAATGAGAAGCAGCAAGGAGAAAAAAACATAGCAAAGAACAAAATGTTTCAGTAAATTAAAGACACATAGTGAGGAAATTAATATGAGATCATTCAGGTATAAGAACAAACACCTTTTGTGCAGGAACAGGCAGCTGCAAAGATAAGATTTTTGCAGAATACTATTCAGTACAGAACCTCATCTAAGAGAGCTAAAGGAGAATTGGAAGCGCAGGTGCTCAATATGGACTTAATACTGGTAAGTGGAAGGAGAGGAATCTACGAAAAAGTTGTCAGGCTTGAGAGGCATGAGAGACAAGGATTGTGAAGAAATAATGGCCTCAGCAGCTCCTTTTCAGAAAGAAAGGGAGATGAGATCAGATGGCATGGTTCTTTTTATATGATGGCATATCAAAGCTGATGCAATTCCCCAAGATGCTTTTTACATATCCCATGTCACAAACCTTGCGTTGAATCAATCAAGACTAATAAACAAACAAACATGCCAAACTAAAGAACACACAGTGTTTCACCCAAAAAACGACAATTTTGACAGCAAAACACCTTTTCCCAATTCTGGAATAAGAAGCTTTTTTTACCATTTCGGCAAATGGAAAACATGTATAAACTACTGAGAAGCAAAGGAGCAAACCACAAAAATCGCTTTTTAATGCCAAATTCTTCATGATCTCAATGAACAACATAGATATCCAATCAAAGAAAAGATCTCCACATAAAAAATAAGACACAGAAGAAGTAGATTACTAGTAAGCTTCCGAATTACTTGAAAAGACCACAAAGATATATTTTTTTAAAATTCATGTCGAGAAGAACAAAGAGATCCTTGTGCTACCAAATTGGCCATTTCGATTGGAGACGTACCGAGAACGCGGGGAGAGACGAGGAGATCGAGCCGAATCTCGAAGGAAAGATGCTTGACAGGAGTCCCCAAACTAAGGGGAAAAAATTAAAGAAGAAAAGATCTACCGGAGGAGAACGAGGGCAGGAACTGGGGGCCTCCGAGGCCTCGCGTCGCAGCACCCTCAGAAGATCAAGCGACCTCTCACCGACATTGATCTTATGATGTGCTCTCGGTCAACACTGTTCGATTCGGCCGCCGAATTAATTGCTTGGACCAAGACGGATCAAGAAGGGTTCCATTAACCTCGTCTTACAAATTATTTCTGGTTTCATCTCGCTTAATCACCCGCATAATCTCATTTCTTTTCACATTTTCTGTTCTCCCGATCCGCCTTTCATCTCGTACCTTCTTGCCTCGTTTTGCCCGTAAGGTGGCCAGGTGGGCACGGTGAAGTGGACTTCTTTCTCTTGCTCGGTTCAGGCGTTCGGCAATAAACAAATAATATTAAAACAATTTAATATTTTATAAATTAAAAAAATTGAAGAGCAATTTATCCTAATCCAATTTTGAGAATGAAAAATTCTCAAAATCGAATTCAACTTTGGAGAATTCTCCAAACAAAAATTGAGTAAATTCAATACTGATTTTGTTTCATTTTAGTAAAAATTTTGAAAATATATATAAAAATATGAAAAAATAATTTTAATTTATAAAATATTTTTATGATAAAAATAAGATATTAGAGAATAAAAAAAATATTTTTTAAACTCTCTAATATATTAAAAAAATTTGTATAAAATCTATAAATTAAAAATAAAAATAAAAATTATAAAATATGTAAAATATTTTTCTAGATCATAATTTCTCTTTTGTATTATTAAAAATTATTTTATGAATTTAAATATATTTTTTTTAAAAAATTATGAAGTTATTATAGACTTTGCACAAAAGTCTAGAGACTTTTATTTATAGTAATTTTATAATTATAAAAAATAAAATTTAATTCATAAAAAAAAATGCTAGAGTCTATCAAAATATTTTGAACAAAAAATATTTCACTAACATCATAATTAAAAATTAGTTCTATAGATTTTGGACAAAATCCTCTAAATAAAATTTAATGCATTAGATACTTTTGTCCAAAGTCTCTAATATCAAAAATATTGTATAATTTTTAATTTAAATTTAAATTTATAGACTTAGTGCAAAATTCTCTAATGATTTAGAAAGTTTGAAAATATATTTTTTAAACTCTAACACATCATTTCTATATCATTAGAGAGTTTAAAAATATTTTTTTAAAAATCTAATACCTCATTTCTATTATACCTCATTTTAAATATATATATATATATATATATATATATATATATATATATATATATATAACCAAAGTCTCTAACTGATTAGATAGTTTGAAAATATATTTTTTAAAATCTAACACATCATTTATAGTATACCTCTTTTTTTATATAAATCAAAATTATTTTTTATATATATATTTTTTAATTTTTAACCAAAGTCTCTAACCGGTTAAAAATCAGTATTGAATCGGTATTGAATTCGCTCAATTCCTATTTGGAGAATTCTCCAAAGTTGAATTCGATTTTGAGAAGTTTTCATTCCCAAAATTCGATTTGGGTAAATTGTTCAAAATTGAATAAACATATATAAATTATATTTATTTGATTATATAACTATCCAGATTCAAATATCAAATTTATTAAATTGATAATTTTAAATGAAAATACATTATTTTCTGTGCCTTTGAAAGACATTTAATTATGTTTTATAAATATACAAATTTTAATTATAAATTAGTAGAACATAAAATTTTAAAATCAAAGAATCGTATCTATAAGATGTGAAATTAATTAACATAATTTTTGTTATTTAAATTACTAAAAAAATATATAAATTTAGGACCTTGGTGGATAAGGTGTTGATGGAATATTGAAATGGATAAATATTTTGGAACATTTTTTTTACCTAAAAGAAACTATATTAACTTACATTGTCAGGATGAGAAACATCCTCACACAAAATTACATCCGAGGATGAATGAAGGTCCAAACAATGGACTCCTTATGTCTTCGAGCAAAATTACATCCAACTCAGAAGGGCAAATGGAGGTCCAAATAGTGGACTCCTCATGTCTCCGAGCAAAATTTGTTGCTCAATGAGCAGCTTTGTTTGCTGATTTGTTTACAAATATCAATTTTACAAAATTAAATTTAGGAAGTAAATTACAAACATTCCTAAATAAGCTTCTATGCCTCCAAGGAAGGGTAATCTTGTTATTTATCATATTCATAATTTGTTTACAATCAGTCTCGACAATAATGTAATCCAAATTCCTGGATAAAGCCAAAGACAAAGCAGCGGAAAATAACAGGTAAATAAAATAATTAGAAGAAGCAAGATAATACACGCCTTGAATTATGAATAATAATTCTAGAACCACCATCTGGGTCGTAGAAAAGCATCATCACAATTAATTTTGATTCATCCAATAGGCGGGAAGGACCACAAACAAGCAATGAAGTTATTAGGTAAAGATCCCTCAGGAATAATAAATAAAAGAAGTAAAGTCTTGAATAGATTTAGAAAAATTAAAAGATAAACCTCCTAACTTATCATGAGGGTGAAAAATACTATTAAAGTCACCCATAATTAACCAAGAAAAATTAGTAAGGTTCATATTCATAAAAAAGTTCCAAAGCATATATCTAACTTTATGATAAGTGTTAGCATACACACTAGACAATAAAAAATATTCAGATTTATCTAATTGAATTACAACATGAATGATTTGAGAAGAAATAGATATAATTTGAGCTTTAGCAACAATAGTATCCCAAGCAATAGTAATTCCTCTAGAAGCACATGGTAGCCTCCCAGGTACGACCAAAGGGTTTAATAAATTTATTAGCAAGATGAGTTTCCTGTAAAGAAATAATTCTAACATGAGCAATTATAATTTGAGTAGATAAAAATTCTCTAATCGGACGACGACTAGCATCTCTAGCATTCCAATTAAGAACTTTCATCAAGTAAAGTAAAGAGACTATCAGATTGAAACTCCGACAAGGTATCATCAATCTTTTGGGAGTAAAACCAGAATCACTAAAAGATTTATGTCTTTTAAATTTATTTGAACCTTCCACACTAGGACCAAAAAGTTTTTTTGGTTTAGGATTTTTCTTTTTAACAATTCTAGAAGAAGGAACACTAGGAGAAGAACTTAGAAGAGGGAGGATCAAAAGAGAACACATGATCTTGCTCCATGCAAGTATTATCCTTATCAACATCAATGGTAATAGGAACTTCAGCATTAGATAAATTTATCAAGCTAGGCCAGTATCCAAATTGGAAATGTTAGACTTAGGAACATCCACATTCAAATTATTGCAGTTAAAAATAGAAGGATTACCAGTAGGCTTGGAAGGAACAGAAGAATTAGGAGTAACATGTGATTTACCCTTAAAATTAGGATTCTTATTCCGAGCATTATTCTTGGGTGAAATTGGAAATTCATCTACTCGACAGTTGTGACCCACCAGAACCCTAACATCCTCTCCAGTCCGAGCACGATTATCTTTAGAAGGGAGCGTTCACTACGAGGGCTCCGACGATAAGAATTACGACGCTGGACTTGGATTCAAGGGCCACAAGCTGGTTCAAGTAGAGAATCAGAGATAGAATCATCCAAATGAACAGTCTCAAAGGACATAGCAACATTAGGAGATTTCTCCAACACAGACTTCTCATGAACAGAAGCATTTTTAGCCGCATTCATAGAAATATTTTTAGGATGATCTAAAATAATCAGACAGTTAGAATCATGGTGGCCAATCCACACCACATGGAAGCAAATAATCGGGAGATTTTCATACACTATCGGTTGAAAAAATTTGGATTCATCCACAGAAATCCACATGCCCGAATAAATAGGCAAAGTGAGAATTATCTGCGAAAAGTGTTAAAGCACACTAGATGGGCAGGGGGGGGGGGGTTGGGGTTGAATAGTGTGAGTCTAGATTCTATCTTCATTTTAAATTTTACTCTAAATGCGAAAGTAATATAAGTGAATGAGAACACAGAAAATTAAACAATGCTAACAAGTTAATTTATAGTAGTTCGGCCCAATGTCTACTCCACTACCTTGGCTCACCACCAAAAATTTTACAACCACTTGTATTAACTTTTCTTTCCTTCTAATGAGGGTCTACCAAGGCCTTATCTCTCACATTAGAGAGTGGCTCTACCTCAATTCTAAGGAACACTAAAGTTACAAACATGTGAGCCCAAGGTGTGTCACCCACACCTTCTTACAAACACAAGTATTCAAGAAACAACAAGAAAAATACAAGGGTTATTAGACGAAAATAACCCAAACTTTCGCGAATTTCTCAATTTTGACTAATCATTTGATTGGTCTCAATTGCATATAAGAATTTTAGGATTGGTTCGAATAATAGCCCCCCGCTAGCCGGACATGATCTCGCCCGTTAACTCGCTGACATGACAATTCAAAAATAATATTTAAATATTTCCACGTAAGTTATAATCCATGTAGGTTAACTTTTAAACCCGACAAACCTACCCCACTCGATCAAATTAAAATACCCCACTCAACAAACCCCACTTGATAAAAACTCCGATACACCTGCTCTCCCAACAGTCTCCATCTCCGGACCCTTCTTCGACGAATACCCCGACGATCAGTATTGAATGTAAGTATAAAAAATCGGGTATAATTTGATCGAGTGGGATAGGATTTGTCGAGTATAAAAAATCGGGTTTAAAAGTTAACCTATGTGGATTATAACTAACATGATGATATTTAAATATTATTTTTGAATCGCCATGTCAACAAGTTAACGGACGAGATCACGTCCGGCTGATGGGGGGCTATTATTGGAATCAATCCTAAACTTCTTATATACAATTGAAATAAATCAAAGGATTAACCAAAATTGAGAAATTCGCGAAAGTTGAAGTTATTTTCAACTTTCGTGAATTAAGAAGGTAGAAGCTCAAAGCTAGAGTTTTGCATAAAGATTGATCCAATAAAGCTTAGGGATGATCAATAGATGGCTCAAGAAGTGTTCAAAGGGTTATGGAAGGTACGAAAGGTGTTTATATAAAGAAAACACCAAGAGAGGCTCGATTCTAAACAAACTCAACAAGTAGAAATTCAAAATAGAGTCGTTGGGGGTATTTTGGAAATTCTAGACAATTTTATTGGTTGAGGTCATTCTGGGAATATTGGAAAGTACTAGTACATTCCGGTTGAAGTCCGATCGACCAAACCAGCAAGGTTCTTTCTTCTGGTTCGGGTTTCAAGTTTGGTTCTTTAGGGATCTTTGCATCATAATGAGGATTAATACAATCATTCTAGACATCCTAAATCTAAACTCTATTCTTCTCGACGAATCCGAGTACGTCGACCAACGTTCTTCTGATTCTCCAATTTCTCAAATATTTTCGATCGCGGACGTCGAGTGCCAACCGACTTGGAACCTGAAAATATTTCGCCATGAAAACATAAGTTCCATATTTGTTATTATCAAAATCGAAATTAAGACAAATGTTGAAAATCTTAGGCCACCAATCTCAACACAAACCAGTATATAACGTCATCGTTCAATAGCAAAAGAACGCTTGTCAATTCGTAAACATCTCTTCCCACGGCCTAAACAAAGGCTTCCAAGGCATCAAGCGCAAAACATCCCCACGAAAAATCGAGGGACCGCCGGTAAGAACCAAGTTAGCTGATTCAATAGAATCAAAGCGAAACACAAAAAGATTCTCATCCAAGTCAAGGAACCGATTGCAAACAGCAAGAAATCCATACACGAGAAGCCCAATTTTTAACAAAATCCAAAGGAGGGGTTTTCCCAAAAACTTACCGATCAAACACTTCTCCTAGTGTTGACGCCAAGATTGAGTTTGTTCAGTGGTCAAGGAAATCCTATCAGAAAAGTAACTGATTGAATATTGGAAAGAGTAGGAGACGAAACCCTAATTTTGGAGTTAGGATTTTCGTTTCGCAAGATTTAGGACCAAGATGTGAGTTTTGGAACATGCGAAGAAGATGATGAAGCACACGCCACCGTAGGACTAGTCGGAACAGAAGACGAAGGACGCTGCTGGGATCTATAAGAGGGATCCGGGGGGCGAGGTGAAGGAGAGGGGGGAAAGGAAGAGTGCGAAGGGAGAACAAAGTCGCTCATCACGAGAGACGATCTGAAATATGGAACTTTAAATGCTTGAGAACTTCACCTTTAGGAGAAGTCACATAAATTTTTTGGTCCTCGAAGTAACTTTAATGTCAAGTGTTTTCTAGCTTAAAAGACTTTTGAGATCTCTCTCTTTAATGGTTTACTATTTATTTGCATTTATTTATTTGACTCTAGACATTTCTTTAATATTTTATTTGTATTTATTTTATCATATATTGTTACAGTGAAGTACTTAGATAATTGGAAGTACGTCATCTATAGAAATGGCGATCCTGATACAAGTTTCATATGATCTAATATTCAAAATTTTCCTCGATCATAGATTTATCGGGACTGAACACCCATAAATCGACTAGACCAACACATGGTAATAACAATTATTCATTGCGCGAATATCCACATCTGAATGCAATGCGAATATGGTGCGGATGTACGATACATATATACGGTGCAAATGCAAATAATATAGTATCTGCACTGTATTTAATTTGTTGTCATCTCTAATCAATCTACTACATCAAAGTTTTGAAGAATTAGACAAATAAAAAAATTAATTTAAACTGAATCAAACAAATATTTTGGTTCAATTTCGATAAAAAAATGATTTTTTTTTTAGTTTGGCTTAATCCAAATAGACAAAGAGTTAATGATATCTTTTCCGATACAATTTATTAAGGTTAGTTTTTGTTTTATTACATTTCTAAAGTCATGACTTGATTAGTAATTACATTGACAATGATTAGCAATATAATAATCCCTTAATTGGAAAGTAAAATCTTTTTTCACATTTTTCACCACGTTCTTGCTAAAGGCAAAACAGGTTATAAGAAATTCAAAATGTTCATAGAAAATGTATAGCTCAACAAATTCATAGATTTTTTTGTACATCAAACTCCATAATGGAATTAGATAGAAATTTTGTCATGCATGTCAAACCAACACTAGCAACCGGTTCCATAATTGTTAAATATATTGCCATTAAGATTAAATAAAGGGGAAATGAAGTTAATAAACTAATAATAAGTAATCGATTTAAAAAAGAGTACCGGGAAGTGATAAAAAAGAAAGTTTTTCTTTTTAGTCTTATCCATAAACGAGGAGAGCATATTAAAAATATAATTGATTCATTCATTTCTTAGGGTCACTAGACATGGGAGTTTTTAGATAGTTCTTATTTATTAGCATATTGCCAACCAAAGCAATACTAATCACTACATGCTTTATTAATCAATTAGCAAAGCAAGTTAACAATAGCAATGGACCAACTCGCAAGTTAACAATAGCGATGCACCATCTCGCAAGTCAACGATAGCAATGGACCAACTCAAATTTGTGAAGAAATTATTCACCAACTATTGATATATTTGGAAATAAAATTATATATATTCACGTTGAATTGGGGGCAATCATTCAAATCTGCCAATCAACTCACTGCCTAGTCTAGACAAAATTAATTAAATTCATCACCATCTCCCTTTATGGCTTTGCCTATGTCTATTTGCCTCGATCTTCTCCTTCTTCATCATCCTTAATCAAGCATCTACCAGCTTTTGTTCAATGTCGCCCAACAACATTGACTCAACTCATAGCTACACATCTATCATTAGTTTTGGTGACTCCCTCGCTGACACAGGAAACATATTCTACTTGAATCCAGTATATAAAAGCCTTCTAGTGGTTCAAAATTACTTAGATCATCCTCGCTACTCTGACGGAAGACTCGTCATTGATTTTATTGGTCGCTTTCTCTCTCATATCACCTTTGCATAAATAACTAATGCTTGTATACTAATTAATTATATAATGTATAGCACAAGAGCTCGGGCTGCCACTTGTACCTGCATACATTCCAAAAAAAATAATAATAGCTTTGAGCACGACGTCAACTTTGCAGTGGGTGGAGCTTGTGCAATGAGCAATTAATTGGTTCAGAATTTAGGCTCCACTCTTGCACCTGAAGATTACTCTTTGGCCATTCAACTTCAGTGGTTCCATGATCATTACATGAGATGACACTGCATAATGATTCAATTCATGGTAATTATTAATAATATTTTATCAACTTTTGCTCCGATTTTTTTTATTTATTATCGTTTTCAATGATGTTTACTTAATCATGCTAATGATTTACTTATTGTGAAATTTTAATGAAAAGACAACATCTTAAGCAATCAGTCATTGTTCGTTATCGATGAAATGAGATTGAATGACTACTACGGCTTGTACCAAGAATTGAACCAAACTAATGATTGTCTACAACCTTATGTACCCATCATTGTGCATGAAGTTGGCTCAACAATTGAGGTACGTAGTACATTCAATGACATCTTTTATAACAATAATTAAATAGATAAATACTAATTAACTTAAAATATTATATGTTATATTTATATATAGTTCAAAGATAGAATGCTCACCGCTTTCGATTGTTTGTAGGGATTTGATCAAAACTGGAGCAAACACTATATTGGTTGCAGGAATGTATCCAATGGAACGGAGCAAATATTATATTGATAAAAAATATAGATGGACTAATTGATCCTAAAACGGGGTGCAACAATAATGTGAATGAATTAGTAAGGTATCACAGTTTCCTACTATAGGAAGAGCTTGATAAGCTACGCAAAGTTCACCCACAAGCCAATATTTTTTTTTGCCAACTACTATGACATTATGATGCCATTCTTCGAAATCCCCAAAGAGTTTGGTGAGCCTCAAATTCCTTTAAATTAACTCTTATTTCTATTTTTAGAATAAGATCTCTATGTTAAAATAGTTTAACATCTAATTTATAAGTAAATTCGATGAGTGCAAGCTTTAAGACACCTTCGATTATATGCATTGGATTAATGGGGCAGCATGACTTCACTAACATAACATTTGACACACTAAAGTGCAATGATAACTGAGGCAGCAACACATCGTATTATAGCTGATCATATTTTATAGTTGCTACTTGAAAATAATTTGCAATTTTAATTTTCTAAAAGAATTCATGTAAATAAAGCAAAAGTAAACTTATATCATGTATACTATATGGAGTTTTATTATTATAAAATTTATTTTTAAAAATTTATATACTATAGTTTGTTATGTCATAATTATCATTGTTCTCGAGAACTTATAACTTATGTCACACCCCGATTTATAAGGTCGCGTGATCGATCAGAGTATGTGATTGTACTTTGAAGCCTACCAATACATACACATACCATGCAGATATAATTGACACAACAAAATTAATAATATGAAAGATCCATAATGCATAAATATATATAATTAAAGGTATGCTAACAACTCCAAGTGTTTACAAATTTATGAAAACTACAACACCAAATGCCTGAATCGAAATGACTCTACTACTCGACTATGACTCGACTCGTCATGAGATTTGTAGTGTAAGCTTGCTCTCCCAGCTGCGCCATATCGACACTATCGTACCTCATTAGTCAAAATCTGCAAAACAATATAAATAAAGTGGTGAGTTCCAAAGGAACTCAATGAGTGGCTCTACCCAAGCATAATTTAATCAAGCATATATTATATATAAGGAAGTGCTGAATTATAACATGTAAATGAACTACATTCATCTATTAACTTGTGCGTAGAAGCACAATAATCACATGGCCCATGCCGGCCCAAAATATCCAAGCACACGAGTGGATTGCTAGAATATCTATCTAGTGAGCTTTTCGCCCGGGCCCTTTGAACTAGGATGACTTACTAGTTCCGGTGCCCCCTCTGGTTGGGAAAGGTCCTTCAACCAATGTCACTCGGGTCAGTTGTCAGCGTGGGCCACTGATGAGTATCTTGACCCAATATCTAACTCATCGAGTCGGACATTAGCTTCTCCTGCTAACGCGCTCCTTGATCGGCCCGAACATACACCAGGCACAAGCACATCACAAAGAAAGGGAACATATATGCATAAAACACCAATAAAACTACTCGGGTGGTTAGGCTTATCGCTAGCCCGCACAGGTGTACCCGTGGCTGTACCCAAGCTCGGTTCATACCTGGCCTCAACTCAGTGCCTCGCTACATACCACCCCAAAACCATCACAAGGAAACCCAGATGTGCTTACATAATTTTCCCAGATCAAACATTCAATGTACATGAAAATTTCAGCATTTCAAGGTGCTTATGTTATAATTTCAGCATCTACTATATCTAAAAGTATAAAATTTTAGCTTTCAATATAAGCCAAGAACATGATTTTCAAATTATCTATACCACCTATTTTGCCCAAAATTTATAACCACTATTTCAGAAATTTTCCAACATCCACGATATGTTCACTATATGCTCTAATCCTGCTTATAATGCAAAATTCTCGATACACAAAAGAATGACGTATAAGCAACAAATTTTCAGCATACAACAAAAATATAAGGGACATAAGAATATTATTTTCAGCATATATGAACCTCAATCTCCCGCACATTTAGACTCCTTCAATCTCCGGCTCGATTCATGTAATGGTATAGCCGTATAGGCATACAACTACAAACATAAATCTGAAAATTCACATCAAAATCAGAATTAAAAATTGAAATTTCTTATCTAATTCCTAGAATGAGGCCGAATAAACCATATGGGTTGACTCCTCTTCCGGTATGAGACCCCTGGTGATCCAATCGACTTTCTATTCCAAAGTCCAACCCAAACAACCCCTACGGCCCTTAACCCGACCATCAACATGTCAGTCTCCTTTAGGGCTACTCTGTTCATGACCCTTTAGGGAGTCTCTAGCCGTAGACAATTTTGCAAGGAAAAGAATTCATCACAACAACCACTCACGTCTCAATCCCCCGATGTTGAGTGCCCTTAAGGTATATCAAACCATTAAACCCCTATCCTAGGGTCAACCTCCGGCCTCTAAAAGGGTGAAGGGCCGCCCTACATGATTTCTACGAATCGAACATCATCTACCCTTCAAGATTATATACATCCAACTAGAGAAATTCAATTACCAAAATATGGGAGAAACATTTTCATCACCACAACCTCAACCTCATCATATCCATGCCACCTACCAAAAATAGGGGACAACCCTTCCCTAGGGCTGTCACCAATTAATCAAACCCTTCAAACAATTATCAATTCCCCTTATTAACATGCCAGATTCAAGGATTACAAACTAATTAAGCAACAAGTAGAGAGCAAATTTCAGAAACCATGCGTAACAATAGCCGAATAAATTATTCTAGAACTTGTAAGAAAATAATTTATTATGTGTAATTTTTCTTTAGGGAATTAATTTTCCCAAAGTCATTCTAATGTTTGGGACTTTGCTTGTTAAAATTGCTGATGTGATAATTATTCACTTCAAAGTATATTTTAGTATAATTAATAATATTTATTGATTTTAATATAATGTTTTAATTAATTTTTATTTTTATTCTTCTTGTTTTCCAATCCATCTAGGTAATAAGGGGGCGTTTGATACATTACTGCTTAAGATTATTGGAGATCTAGATTATCATCCAGATAGATTATCACTTTTAAAATTACCATTAAGGTCACATTACCATATTTGGCATGGACTGGTAATCTGGTCAGTAATCCATATTACCTTGTTTGGTATAAAAAAAGATTATTGAAAAACTTATATCTTTAACTAAAATATCCTCAAATGATGAGGAGGGCGATGACAAGTGAGGAGGGCATAGGAGGAGATAGTAGCGCGCACGAATAATATGAGACGATGTTTTTTTTTTAATGTTATTAGGGGGGTATTCTAATGGGGGATATTTTTGTCAAAAATAAAAAAAGAGTATTGTCACTTTACTTGTAATTCACATAGCCACCCCCTCCCTTAATGTGGATTATCAATTGAGTGGTAATATAAATTATCATGGGCATCGAGATTATTGATAATATGTTTCAACCAAACGCGATAATCTGATGAGCCCAAGTAATTTTAACTCAGCTTATCGGCAATCCATTTGGATTACCTTATACCAAACACACCCTAAGTAAATTGATGCCAATCATCTCCTCCGTCATTCGTCCTATGGTAAATTGATATTAGCATAGGTAGGGTTGTCCATTCGGTTCAAATCGAATCGAATTAAATCAAACCAATTTTTTTTTCATACTGATATTTCAACCCAAACCCGAATCAAATTATGCCTAAACTGATCTAACCCGAACTAAAATTATTCGATTCAATTTCAACCCGAAAAAACTGAAATTTTATCCAAACATTACACATTTACATTACGATAGCAAGCTATTAAATATGAACACATATAATAGCTATAAAATTAATACCCATTTACTTACCTGGGCAGTGTAGGGCAGTGTCGAGTAGGGCTAAGCATCGGGCGGCCGGTCGGGTCAATACCCGACCCGACCCGACCCGATTGGGTATTAACCCAAAATTTTCAAAAAAATTATACCCGACCCGACCCGAATAATTTGAAAAAATCGGGCCCCGACCCGATTAAATCGAATTCGGTTTAGAAAAAAAAAATCATCTTGAACATGGTGATAAAAAGATAAAATATGAACACATTTACATTACGATAGCAAGTTATTAAATATGAACACATATAATAGCTATAAAATTAATACCCATTTACTTACCTGAGCAGTGTAGGGCAGTGTCGAGTAGGGCTAAGCATCGGGCGGCCGGTCGGGTCAATACCCGACTCGACCCGACCCGATTGGGTATTAACCCAAAATTTTCAAAAAAATTATACCCGACCCGACCCGAATAATTTGAAAAAATCGGGCCCCGACCCGATTAACTCGAATTCGGTTTAGAAAAAAAAAATTCATCTTGAAAATGGTGATAAAAAGATAAACAATTGTATTAAAATTATAACTCAAGTATGACTTGAACTCAAGACCTCCTAAACTTTATCTCTACTCTTCTAACCACAAAGTCAACACCATCTTTTATCAATATATATAATATAATCATATATTTAATTTAAAATTGGGTCGGGTCGGGTTAAAAGGGTTTTCACTCGAACCCGACCTGACCCGAAATAGTAGACAAAATTTTCAAAAATAAGACCCGACCTGATATATCTGAATAACCCGACCCGAAATGAATTTCCGGGTTGATTTTTCGGATTTTTTTCGGGTCGGATCGGGTTTTGCTCAGCCCTAGTGTCAAGTAGTGAAATCAAATGAGTAGAAAAATTATTGCCCAATACCTATTTACTTGCCTGGGTTAAAAATTAAAAAATTAATTTTTTTAAATTAATTCGATTTTCGGATCAGATCGGTTTCCGAATTTCGGGAACCAGATTCGAACCGAAACCCAAAATTTGGGTTCGATTCGGGTCAAGAACCGAACCTGCAATCGCTAAAACCGAACCGAACCAAAAAATTCGGTTTGATTTTTCGGTTCAGTTCGGTATAACCTGATTTTTGGACAGCCCTAAGCATAGGAATACAATAGTGTGGTGGTTTTTTTCATATATATATATATATATATATATATATATATATATATATATATATATATATATATATATATATATATATATATATATATATATATAACCCAATTTTTTTTTTTACTTTTGATTTGGTGTTAATTTCTTAAGACAACGATCTTCTTGAATGTCTTTAGTCGAGTGTTGGAATAGACGAGGAAGTCTATTTTTGTTATCACTTTTGGTTGGATTTTAAGTAGAAGGAATAACTATTCCTATTCCACATCTATTCCAAGAATAGCTATTCTCTGTCTCAAGACAAAGATAATTATTCATTGCTCATTCCTAGTAATATTTTTTTATTTTTGTCCTTTGTAATTAATCTTAATTACATAATATATATTATATTATACTTATTTGTTATATTTTTAAATTACACAATAAACTATTTAAATAATTTAAAAAATATATTTTTAAAAAAAACTACAAAAATTCATATCGTTATTATGTTATTATGAATTATAATTCTTATTATTATTATTTTCATTTTTTCTATACTTTTTTCATTTTAGAATAAATTATAATATTATTAGAAAGACAAATGAAATATTATAATAATAGTAGAACAAAATATGATGTGTGAATAAATTATAAAGTATAAATTAGTATGAACATTAATATTATTAAAAATTATATTTTTGTCATTTTATTTCTATCTCTTATTTATTCCTTATACTAACCAAACAAGAGAATAGTTATTTATGATGTATTCATGATACCAACCAAACAAGGAAATAACTATTTCATTCGTCCTTTATTTATATTCCTTGTATGTTCCTATTCATTATCTATTCTATTTATCGTCTACTTTGGTAACCAAACCGGCCCCAAGGATATGTTTATTTTATAGGAAAAAAGATGATAAAATAAAGAATACATTCTAATTTCCTGCTTGTTTAGTATTTTTTTTCTTCACCAAAGCATTAAATCTATATTATTCTGAGATAACCAGGACCTACACTGTCTCTTGTAACAATTCATTCTAACTCAGGCGGCCTAATAGTTGACCATACCTGAGATGAACCATCAAGCCTAACAAAGTTTGCAGCCCAATGGGCTACTTTATTATATTCTCGAAATACAAAACTAAATTCAATATAATTACATGCATTTATTACATTTAGGATGTCAAACATTACTGTTTGAATCCTCCAATCTGGGCATTCTTTTTTGGTTAAGCCATCTATTAGCAACTTCGAGTTCGATTCCAGAATGATGCTACTGTAATTCTTCTGAATGGCAAAAAGAACAGCTTCTTTAGCAGCTACAGTCTCTGCATATAACACAGTATTAGTGGTCTGAAAATATTTACACACAGCAAATAGACATTCATTCGAATGATTTCTTATTGTAAAGCCAATACCCATACTGTTATCATCAACAGAAGCATCACAATTGATCTTAATAACATTTGGAGGAGGAGGGCACCATTGACACAGCCTGAGAGCCATTTTAACCTTATTACCCTCAGGTTTATGGATTTCATTTATGGTCTTGAGAAAGACCACAATTTTTCTCATTAAGCACTGTGGGGGAAGCTACCTCGCCTGATGAAGCCTTTCATTTCTCGAGAACCAAATAAACCACCAAGATATGACAATCGACCTCTTACTTATAGGATAAAATGAATCATCACTGAGAAGTAGGATGTTACTACCATGTATCCAGGTAGAGTTATCAGGGAAAGTATTAGGAGTATGTGATTGCAATAAACTGAAAACAGCAGTAGTGTAGTTGCAGTGACAGAAAAGGTGTTCAATAGTTTCAGGGAAATCACCACAAAGGACACAGCTGTCATTTGAAGATAGACCAATGTAGTGTAACCTGGATTTGGTAAGAAGTTTCTCATGGATGGTTTTCCAAAGAAAGATTTTGATCTTATTAGGAATATCCATTCTCCAAAGGGCTTTCCAATTAAAAGGGTATTCATTGACAGGTACAGTTGAGTTGAGGAGAAATGAGTAGGCAACATTAGTGGTAACTTCTCCCCTAATGCTTTTCAACCAAACCCATTTATCATCATAGGGTGCCCTAGGCAAATCAAGTGTAGTAATTTGTTCCCATACATCTCTTCCAAAGATATTAAGGCCAATCGAGTGATCCCACTATTGATTAGTGACTAGTGCACTGACTTTAGATTGCACTTTTAGGTCACTGCAGTTTATAAAGGTAGGTTTTAAGCACAGGGGAATGTCAATGCACCAATTATCCAGTAGAATAGATGAATTAGTTCTAGAGTTGATAATTTTTTTGAAACCTAAGTGAAGATGCTTGTAGGCTTTGAGAAAAAGTATTCAAGACCATGAGCATTGGTTAGGAGGGGAGTAGTTGATTGCTGTGAATGCAGGGTATTTTGTTTTAACCAAACTAATCCAAAGGCTGTTATGGTTGTTTAAATATGCTTCAATTCTTTTGGCATGTAAAGATAGACTTTGAAAGTAAGCATCATGAACCCCAATCCCCCCAAGTCTTTAGGGAGAGTAATGGTATCCCAAGATACAAGATGCATACCTCCTTTATCTTTTTTACTTTGCCAAAGAAACTTACCAATCATTGAGTTAATTTCTTTCATATTCTTTTTAGACAACCAGGAAACTGACATAGAATGAATTGGGATCGAGGTCAAAACAGAATTAATGAGTGTTATTTTACCAGCTTGGGACAGGTAGTTAGATTGTCAATATCCTAACTTAGAGTTAATCTGGTCAAAAAGGTAATCATGGGCATTTTTAGAAGGTCTGTGGGGGGAGATTATTGCACATAAGTATTTGAATGGAAAAGTCCTTTCCTCAATTGATAAACTATTGCAAATGCTGGTTTTAATGTGTTGAGGTGTATGCTTAGGAAAAAAAATAGCAGACTTGCTACAATTAACCTTCTGTCCAGTTAGGTTGAAGTAATGTTGGAAGATGGTTTTAAAGCTATTGATGCTGCTATTGTTGGCTTTGAATGCAAGCAAGATATCACCCGCAAACATCAAGTGGCTGATGCTTAGGGTATTGTTAATTTTTAGAGGGGTTATTAGATTGTCATTAACAGCCCTATTGATCAATAAGGTTAAAATTTGGGCTACAATGATATAAAGAAAAGGAGATAATGGATCCCCTTGTCTAATACCCCTACTGGATTGGAAAAAACCAGATAATTTACCATTTATCATGCATGTAAAGGAAGGTGAGGAAATGCAAGATCTTATCCAGTTTATAAAGGTGGGAGGGAAAGCACAGAATTCCAAAACATCATAAATGGCATCCCAGGATATAGAGTCATAAGCCTTTTCAAGGTCTAGTTTGACCAAAATATAAGACTTCTTACTCTTAGATCCATATATGCTATGAGCCATTTCTTGCGTGATAAGAATATTATCATGAATACTACGACATCTAATAACAGCTGATTGGTCTTTAGATATAAGAGTGGGTAAGCACTCCTTAAGTCTATTGGCAATAAGCTTAGTTAAGATCTTATATGAGAGATTGCATAGAGCAATGGGTCTGAACTCCTTAACTTTGGTAGGGTTCTGACATTTAGGAATAAAGGTTAAGACTTTTTTGTTCCATTCAAGAGGGAGAAAACTGGATTGGTGGAAATTTTGAAAACAGCTAAGAATATCATCAGAGATGATACTCCAATATGTTTTATAGAATTCCGCAGTGAAACCATCAAGTCCAGAGCTTTTACCATTTGCCATGGACTTAATAGTTTCTCAGATTTCTGTCTTAGAGAAAGGAGCAATTAGAGTTTGGTTGAAGTTAGAATTTATAGTAGGGTAAATAGGCCACAGCTGAATGGTAAAATTGTTTTGGTATGAAGGTGACCAAAGATTTTTGTAAAAATCAGAGAATTCTTTAAGAATTTCATTCTCATCAGTCACGGTGTTCCCATTTTCTAAAGTAATTAAGGATATATGATTAATCCTCCTACGAGAGGTAACCATACGATGGAAATAAACTGTATTTTTATCTCCTTCAAGGTACCATTTCAACTTTGCTTTAGCCCACCATTTCATACTTATTTGTCTTTGGAGGGCAATAGCTTTGTTACTAAGAGAATTCAACTTAGTCTGCTCATTAGTTGACAAGGTATTATTTGCTTCCTTAAGTTCTAAATTATAGATAAATCCTTGGATGATTTTGAGTTTTGTTTCTAAATTACCTAAAGACTCCCTATTCCATTTAGACAGGACATATCTAGTGGCAGATAATTGCAGAGGAAGCTTTGTTTGAGGGCTTGAAGTGTGTAAAGGTTTAGTCCAAGCTTGATTAACCACCTCATTTGTTTCAGGGTAGTCAATCCAAAAGTTTTAGAATTTAAACAACTTGTTCTCTCTCTTTGTATCAATATTGAGTCTGATTTGGAGAGAATTGTGATCAGATGCAGTTCTGATGAGATGCTTGACAGTAGATTTGCCATAAAAATTAAGCCAAGCAGAGTTTGAAAAGACTATGTCTAGCCTAATTAATATTCTAGCCTCTCCCTTCCTATTGTTGCACCATGTAACTTAGGACCAGTAAAACCTAAGTCAATGAGATTTGAGTGGGTAATGAAGTCTCTAAAGTCTCTAATGTATTGAGTGACCCTAAAAGTTGAACCTCCCTTTTTATCATCTTTATCTAGAATGCAATTAAAGTTCCCCATCACCAGCCAAGGATAGGAGGATAGATCAATGTTAGATAACTGATTCCAAAGTTCTCTTCTCAAAATTGGATTTATATTAGCATAGATAGAAGAAAGTATGAAAGGTATTGTATTTCCAAAAGAAACAATGATATGAATTACATCATACTGGATAGATATAACTTTAGCTTTAATACTAGAAGAGTCCCAAGCAATTATAATTTCTCCAGAAGCTCCAGAGGAAGAGGAAGATACACCTACCCAATTCCTACCAAGTTTTCTAATAAAATTGGTAGCTACATCATTGGATACATGAGTCTCCTGAAGAGACAGGAGATTAATATGATCATTTTTTATATAGGAGAATATCCTATCCATAACAGATTTTCTTAGAATTCCTCTAACATTCCAGTTAAGTACTTCAATGTATAACTATAGTAAGGTTATTAGAACAATCCAGATCCTCATCAGAGTTCTTATTCTTAGGAGGAGGATTTGCTATAGGTCTCTTACTAGCAGAAGAGGAGGAAGGTAAGGTAAGGAAGACATCCTTATCATTTTTATTCAAAGGGGTTTTAGGTTGTTTACCTTTCTTGCCCTTAGGATGCTCCTTAGGGGAGGGTTGAGAATTGAATATCATGGATACTTCCTGAACTAAATCTTCAAAAGGTGTATGAGCATTAATTCTGGGGTTAGAATTGTTGCCATTTTCTTTACTCCTAAGACTATTTTCCTTATGGTTGTATTCCCAATTTGGACTAATATTTTCATTATTATTTTTTTGGAGAATTTGTTTTGTTTTTACTATTAAATGAATTAAAATTCTCCTTATATTCTTTTTTAGTACTTAGATTTGAAGCATATAAGATTAGAAATAGATAAAATTAATATCATATCTAATGCACGCGGGGAAAAATTCATCCAATCCTTGTCCCATTTTTTGTATTACCTTATATTCTATTCCATCTGATGAAACAAACAGACCATAATAATATTATTCTACCCCCTACTATTTTAGCAGTTGAAAATGTGCACAGCGAGGACAATGAGATTTTGGAGTTCTCGCTTAGTTGATGAGCGACTCAAGTAGAGGTGAAAGGTTCCATGTGCATTGCGGGAGATATGTGTTGTAGGTGCTTAGTGGCAGAGCTAGAAATCAAATTGGGGGTGGGGGCAGACTCTCAAATGAACAGATGATCAACGATATTATACATAAAAAATAAGCATTTTTACAAAAGATAATTCATCACATTATATATAAAAGTTATTATAGACACCATCCATACATAACGCAAAGCATATAACATAACTTGAAGTCTTAGACATAAAAAAATTACAATTTTTCTCTATGAGTTTTTATATGTTGGTAACATTGCATAATAGTTTCATTGTCTATTGCATTTAAAATGTTTTTCTCAACAAATGTGCTCAAATAATCAAACAAGAATTGATCTATCATATTATTGCGTAATCGATTCTTCACAATCTCCATAGCAGAAAATGTATGTAAGCTCAACTGTAGCAGTAGCAATAGGAAAAATTAAGACTAAAGTGATAGGCCTATATACCAATGGATACAAATCATGCTTCTTATACTTCACCATTTGTTTAGCAAGATCAATCATTTCAGAAAGATTCAAAAATTCTTGATGAGATCTCATATCAATAATATAAGATTCCAATTGATTATCAAGAAGACCAATCCCAAGTGATGAGAATTCAACAGGATAAAATTCAGCAAGATGAAGCAATTATCTTTTATTAAAAGAGGAGAATGCATCGACTGGACTCAAGCATGCAACACATAGAAGTAATTTCGTATTCACCTCATTGAAACGACTGTTAAATTCTTGAAGCTGAATATCAATGATAATATAGAAAATCTCAACTTTGTAACGATGTAAGTTGGTGTTTCTTTCAACATTACGTCGAGGACGTCGCACACTCACATATATATCATTCATATCAGGAACATTTATATTTATCTTGCTATAGAATAAACAATCTCTTCCAACAAATTATCCCATATATCCACGGTCTCTAAATTTTTGTAATCGTTGTTTGGCTATTTGCACTACTTGCATTGCATTCACAATATCTTGGTATTTTCTTTGCAAAACTCGTGACAACTCATGGGTGATTCCTAAAATATGTTTCATCAAATGAAGAGAGAATGTGATGTCAAAAACATTGTAATCCCTTTAACAAAAGTAATGCTTCACCTCTTTGTTTTCGATTTTCATTTTCTCGAACAAATTCAAATACATCAATAACAAAAGAAAATAGCTTAATCAAGCTAACAATAGTACTTAAAAATGAACTTCATTCAGTATCACTAGCTCGTTTAAGATTGAAAAAGGGAAAAGGTACAAAAATGTCCATAACATTTTCTCACGGGTACTAAAATGCCCCTAAGGTTTTTTGGGATAAAAAATACTCCTTACATTATGGAATTGGATACAAAAATGCCCTTATAGGTAAACGACGTTAATTGAGAGATAACGGAGCTGACGTGGCTGATGACTGGGACTGATAACGTGGATATGTGGCGTGCATGCAGGCAAAGACGTTTTCTGAGAAGTACTAAAATTCCCTTGACGTTTTCTCACGTATACTAATAGAGATGTTGACTTTACACGTGGTGCACATGTAGAGAGCAACTTGCCACACAATCGTAGGGGTGAGCAAAAAAATTAAAAATTTAGTTAATTGAAAAACTGGTTTGAAATCGAACTAAAATTTTCGATTAACCGATTTGATGGTTTCAGTTTCGGTTTTTATTTTCTAAATTTTCAATTTTTGATTTCAACTTCAGTTTTGATTTCTTATGTGTCGCTTACGTGGCAAGTTGCTTTCTGCATATGCGCCATGTGTAAAGTCAACATCTTTGTCAGTATCCACGATATCTCCGTTAAGTCTCACCTAGCAAAAGTTAGACTGTTATCATTTTTGTATCATTTTTAATAACCTCAGGGGTATTTTAGCTTCAAAATAAATGTTAGGAGTATTTTAGTACCCATGATAAAATGTTTGGGGCATTTTTGTACATGTGAGAAAACGTTATGGGCATTTTAGTACCTGTGATAAAACATCAAGGGCATTTTAGTACCCGTGAGAAAACATCTTGGCCTGTATGCGCGCCACATGTCCACGTTATCAGTCTCAGTCATCAGCCACGTCAGCTCCGTTATCTCTCAATTAACGTCGTTTACCTATAAGGGCATTTTTGTATCCAATTCCATAATGTAAGGAGTATTTTTGATCCCAAAAAACCTTAGGGGCATTTTAGTACCCGTGAGAAAATGTTAGAGATATTTTTGTACTCTTTTCCATTGAAAAACGAACTCGATAGTCACTTCGAGCTTGTTTTGTTTGCTTCTCTACAATTGTTCTAAGATGTTGTCGTTGATTCAAAAGTGCCTCATATTTATTTAAAACCTAATTGTGCAAATTATTTGGACCACCAACATATGCATCTATTTCTTCTTTTTCTCGAATATCTAAATCCATCTACGACAAAAATATCATTGTTATTCTTTAATTTAAACAAATAGCAACATAAGCAATACACTGCATGTTTCTCTATGTTATATTCTAACCAATTAAGATATTGATCAAACCAATATTAAACCTTCTCCAAATTTTACCTTGCAATGTTTGTGGGAACTCATAATCACAAGGTTGATAAAGCTTTTTTTGCAAATATGCTCTTCGAACATAATCTTGAACGTTGGGATGATAATCACTAATTGGATGATATAATCCTGAGTCTGTTGAAAGATTTGCTAAATCAACGTCATACAATTTTTTTGAGCTACGATTCTCTTCTTTAATTTTCGCATTTACTTTTTTGTTAGCCAAAGATGATAATCTACCTTCGAGTATATATTTTCTTTTAAAATACATATCCATCATATCTACTAAATAAAAATCAATTGAATCCAATTTCACGTTCAGTTGGCAATGTTAAAGGCAACATCAATTAAAAATCAATCAAAATACTTCCATCATTCTTGCTTCTGCTTCCTAAAATTACTTCCTAATTTTCTTATGACAGGGAAAGCTCAACATCATTCTTACTTCCTAAAATCACTCACTTGCTAAAATTACTTATTAAAATTATTCACTTGCTAAAATTGCTTTCTAAAATTACTTCCTAAAGCTCAAACAATAATCAACTCATCATTCTTGCTAAAATTCTACCAAGTAACAGTGGCAGGAATAGGCAAGACACTCACTTGTTCAAAACCGATCGCAGACTCGCTGGGAGGGAGTCACAGAGAACACGTCAGACTGGTCGCAGCCTCACAGGGATGGAACCACAAAGCTACTGTAGAAGGAGGCGAACTGGTCCCAAGGGCGGACGCGAATTGGTCCTAGGGGTGGACGGAGTACGACAGAAGTCGTGGGACTGCGGACTGGTCCTAGGGGTGGACGCGGGACACCGACTCTGCCTGATCCCACGATCGGGCGAGACGTTGACTCACCGAGTAGAGGCGAACATGAGAGTTCTCCTGCTGGATTGATCGCCCCCGAGTAGAGCTGGACTTATCGACTTGTCTGAGCTCGCGACCGAGACAAGAAGATCAGGAGAGGGGACGTCGGGAGACCGGCGCAAGTCGACAGGGAGATCGGGAGACGAGGAAAGGGGCACGACTAGGTATCAGGGGAGATAGGGAAAGAAAGAGTCAAATGAGATATAATTTCGGGACAAGAGGAAATTTTGAAATTTGTGAGGGAGGGGGAGAGGGCAAAAGAGGATAAAAATTTGGGATAGATAAAGAAATTTTTAAATTTGCACGGGAGGAAAAGAGGATAAATATTAGGGAGGGGGTGGGGCAATTTTCTAAATAGAGGGGGCAAAATCGTCAATCACCCTATATGCAAAGAGCAAAATTTTCAAAATTGAGGGGAACTTGCTACAGTAGCTGCACCCTTGTAGATGCTCTTTTGATTGAACATATATAGCTTATAATGTAAAGGGAGAAACAATGTTAATAATGCAAACATGGGAAAACTCTTGATATTGCAAGTTGCACTTTTAGTTGGCACTTGGCACTTGGGCGCCACGTGCGCTTGCAAAATAAAAAGCTTGATTTAATAGTTTTTATTTGTTATTAATTAGAACAAACTTTTTATGAAAATAAAGTTTTCAACGCTAATTAACAACTACAAGGACTTCAAGAAGATAAAAACAGGGAGAAATTATTTCTTCCGTAGGAAAAAAAGTTACTTAATTCGTGATTGCACTATTGCAGAATCAAGAAACGACGAGATGAATCTCAAACATCGAATAATTTACAAATTCGTCCTGCTTCATCTCGCGTTTGGCGTCCGAAATTTACCGTATCCCCGAAGCTTCAATCCTTGCGATCGTTGGCAGGATCCTCGTGGATCTGGAAGAGACGTCTGACTAAGCAAGTTTTTAGAGATTGTGTTCCTGCTCCTTCGATTTCACAGCCTGCTCCTGATCTGACGTCGATGTCGCTGAATTCTGGGGCTGTCAACTTGCGGGATTCGCAGGCGAATCCCCATCCTCCTGCTGGTAATCCTCGGACGTTTTTGGAGGTTGTCAGGATGCCGCCGCCGCCTCCCCCCGCTCATCAGTCCGCGTCTATCTGACATCGCTCTCCTTCTCACCCTCTGCCGCCTATGCGTACTGCTTCTGACTACTTGCTCGAGCTTAAGAGACTCGGCCGTTGTTTTCAATGCCTGGCGTTGGGGCACATTGCCTATTTCTGCACTTCGCCTCTTAAATGCTTCTGCTGCAACAAATCTGGTCATCGCAGTGGTGGTTGCACGATGGCCTTGCCTCTCTCCTCCACTCAAATCGCGAGTGTCTCGTCTAAGGTGGCATCATCGGAGTGCTTTTATACCCGCCTGTGAAACTGGTTGACTCCACCTCTTCATCAACCTCCGCTGCTCACCTCCCTTATGTTCCAATGTAGTTCAATAGGCCTCTGCGTCTTCAATCCTTTGTCCTGGAGTCCGCCCTTACTCGGGAAGGGATGGATCTCCTAAGGAGCAAAGGCATTCGGGTGGCACCTTTGGGTGCATGTTGCACTGGTGTTCAAATCATAAAATCCATCTGCGCTTTCTTCCCGGGGTTTGAAAGTGACCCGCTCCTTTGGAAGATCAAAGTTCTTGACGATGGAGCGATGCTTCTTCTTTGCCCTTCGCCGTTCGCGAAGTCGACGCTTCTCGAATGGAAGTACATCCCGGTGCAATTCGGGGTCTTGCAATTTGAAGCCTGGGACTTCGCTGGCCGTGGGTTGGCTGACCCGCTGCAGATGATCGCTGATGTTAGTATACGAGGATTACCCCTTGAATTTTGGAACGACCGCGACCTCTCGGCAATCACTGGGTCGTTTGCCGTCCTGGTCGGAGTGGATCGCGCCAAGCTATCATGGGCAAAAATACAAGAGTGCCATGTACAGGTTGCATGCCACTCCCTTGATGAGATACCTCAGTTCGTTGAAATGCATGTAGGCGGTTGAATGCTCACTCTTAAAATCATCATCTGAGGCTCGCGCTGGTCGGGTCCTTCAATCGAAGCCGTCGGCCTGGGCGAGGACATCAGAGCGGGCAGCCCACTTCGTCGTGATTCACCTTCGGGCTCTGCTGGTGCTTCTTCGCCAACAAACTCTATCTCTCACTCGGGGTCTGTGGCAGGTGGTAATAGCAACCCTCCTTCCGGTGCAACATCAGCTGGTGCTATCTCTGTGAATGGGAAACATGTTTCTTTATTCGGGTTACCCTGCACATCTACTCTTGCAATTCATGGTTACGGCGGTCGCGCATGGAAGGTGGACGCTGAGAATGGTCAGAGGTCCTCTGGAAATCCATTGCCCTTCCCGCTGACCTCCGGATGCCCGGCGAACTCGTCGATCTTTGGCTCTACTCCGTCGTCCCTGTTGCTGACGCATCCTCAACCGTTGACGACTGGCGGCTTAGGTCACTTCACTGTCGCAGCATCTTCTCAGTGCTTTCAAGCGAGTGACGTGTTCTCGGCGCCGTCTCCTCGAGGGGTGATCCAGGCGATTCCCACTTTTTTTCAAAATCATGGTTCAAATGTTTTGTCGGTTTGCTGGGGAGTGGGGCCAACCTTTGGTGGGCTCATGCTCACCTTCACTGGCCTGCGTGCAGAATGCCTTCCGAGTGAGGGACCACAAATATATAACTCATCTTATGGCCAAGTGTCCTCTCGGGTGGGTCCACAAATATATAACTCATCTCATGGCCAGGTGTTCTCTTTGGTGGGACCACAACTATATAATTCATCATATGGCCAGGTGTTCTCTCTCGTGGGACCACAAAGTGTTAACTTACCTTATGTTTTCATCCTTGTCCGCTCGTGTTTGTCTTTGTGCTCTACAGGGATCGACGGTAGTGTCATCATGTTGGTCGACGCATCCCGCCCCTGCACTGGCACCCCCTCGTCTGGCCGTGTGCTCGCTCAGTCACCAGCCGTTGAACCCTCTCATCTTCATGCAAAAGCGGCTAATAACTCTGCTTCGCGTGACAGCTTTAATGGTGGCTTACTCCGATCAACTTCGACTCTCCAAGCCGGCCATCAGTTGACGCCACGCCGCAGTCCTCGGCTCAAGGGTAAAGCCAACGGGGTTGAATCAACTCTGGATCGTGCCATGAAAAGAAAAGTGCTCTACCTTTCTCACTCGTACTCGGCGGCCCTACCAAAGCCGCCGGCCCCAAGCTCGACAACCCCAGGAGTAGTTGCTGATCTTAATGAACTTGATAACAAGGAGCCGATGAAGCGTCTCTGCGAGCTGGGCTTCACAGATGTGGATGTTATGGCATGTGATTTCATCAAATCAAAGCAGGTAGCTATGGGAATGTAGGCTTCTGTATGTGGTGGCTGAGCTTTTGTGGGTGTTTTCTCAGCTGTTAGTTGTTGTGTTGTTTTCTTCATGAATCGTCTGGTTTATTGGAATGTACGTGGGCTGTGTAGGCCTAGCAAACACAGCATGCTTAAGGGTTTTATCCCTTCTAATCGTTGCTTTATCTTATGCTTAAATGAAACAAAGATTGAAGCTTTTGACACTTCTTGGATGCGTAGAATTTTTGGTCCGTCTAAGTTCGATTTCTCCTTCCGTAATTCTTTGGGTCTCTCGGGCGGCCAATTAATAGCTTGGAATCAGGACTATTGGGAAGGTGAACAAACATCAAAAGGTCTCCGTTACTTGAGTTGTGTTCTCGTGTGTCGACGTACGGGGATGAGAGTTCGCGTTGTTAACTTTTATGGCCCACCAAGCCGAAGAAACAAAGCAACGTTATGGATAGAACTAGAAGCATGTTTGCAGCCATCCGATGTTGGTACAATTGTAGGCGGCGACTTTAATATGACTCGGTCGGATTCGGAGAGATTCAATTGCTCCGGAAATCATCTTGACTCGGTGCGCTTCTCAAGTATAATTTCATATTCAGATTTTACTAATTTTCCATTAACAGGCAAGCGGTTCACATGGTGTAATAACCACGTGGTTCCATCGTCGGCTCAGCATGACCGCATACTTGTAAACGCAGGATATTTGAACGCGACAAATGCTTGCAGAGTTAAAGTTGGCAACCCTAGGCTTTCAGATCACACTCCTCTCTTGCTTCAAGGGGATTTACCCCTCAATAAGGCAAGGTTTCGCATCGAGCATTTTTGGTTTAGGGAAGCTTCGTTTATGGCCGCGGTTCGTAGTTGTTGGATTGCTCCATTGGATCGACGTCCTTCAGCTCTTAGCCGCACTTCCATCTGGATTGATAAGTGCAGAAGACTTAGATCGTGTCTCAAATCTTGGAGCTGCAACCTGCTTATTGGGAAAAAATTGCATATTGTCGAGGTGGAAAGACAACTCGAGGATCGGATTGTTCTCGGAGAAAGTGATGAGGTTAGTCTATCTCCCCTTCCTCCCTCTATTTCTTCAATCCGTGCACATCTTGACGAATGTTATGAAGCAGAGCATACTTACTGGAGGCAAAGGGCAAGGCCCGTTGGCTTTCTGATGGGGATAGAAACACGAAGTTCTTTCATTCGGTGGCCTCTGGCAGGATGAGGAAAAATTGGATTAATACTCTTAAGCTGGAGGGTCGGATCTTGAACACCGAAGATGATATTTCTAAAGCATTCACGACGTACTTCAAACGTCTACTGGGAACGACATCTGAGCGACATCTCTCAGCGGATTGGCCCCTACTCTATTGTGATGAAAACCACGACCTATCGGACCTGGTGGCTCCATGTTCAGAGGAGGAAATTCTAAGGAACATTAAATTGATGGGAAAAGACAAGGCTCTCGGGCCGGATGGACTTACGACAGAGTTTTTTTAATCTATTCTTGGGATGTCATCGGGCCTGAGGTCAGAGGCATGGTGGATGAAATTATGTTTGGCAACATGGATCTCAGCCGCATCGACAAATCTTTAGACCGATTTGCCTAAAACCCCTGGAGCCAACACCCCATCTCAGTTTAGACCGATTTGCTTATCATCGAGCATTGTCAAGATCTTCTCCAAAATCCTAGCGTCGAGGCTCAAGTCTCACATTGAACTTATGGTGGACTCGTCCTAGTGTGCTTTCCTCAGAGGAAGGTCAACACTGGATAGCTATATGGCGGCATCAGAATTAATTCATTTATGCAAGAAATCAAATTTCGATGCAGTCCTTATTAAGCTAGATATAGAGAAGGCCTTCAATTGCATCAACTGGGATTTCCTATTGGACCTTCTGGCGGCTCGCGACTTCCCACCACTATGGATCTCTTGGATTTCTGGCATTCTCAAATCTGGAGAATCGTCGGTTCTGGTTAATGGTAAACATGGATCATGGTTTCGACATAAAAGAGGTCTTCGGCAGGGAGACCCTCTATCTCCGTTCCTATTCATATTGGTAGCCGACGTCTTTGCAAAATTAATGAATTAGGCTAGATCGAGAGGACTAATTCATGGAGTCAGGCTGAATGAGGACATCGATGTGCTGAATCTGAAATTTGCCGATGATTTTCTAGACTTCACAAAGGGAAGCGTTGAGGTTATCACTAATTTAAAAATACTTCTCATTGGTTTCGAGTTAATGACGGGGCTGCGGGTTAACTTCTCCAAAACATCAGTTACCCATTTAATTGCTCGACAATTTCAACAAAGCCGGGGAGGTGGCACAGGCACTCAGGTGTTAATCTTCAGGGTTTCCTTTAACGTACCTGGGCCTTCCGCTGCGAAATGGGAAACTCATTAAGGATGACTGGCTTAAGGTAATTGAAAGAATTGATTCTCGGCTTGCTACATGGAAGGGTAGACTTCTTTCTCGTGGTGGTCGTCTCATCCTCATTAATAGCATTATCAGTAGTTTGCCGGGATAATTTTTTTCTATTTTTCGGACTCCCAGATGGGTTATCAATTTAATTGATAGCAGAAGAAGGTCCTTCCTTTGGTCTGGAGCCGATGATAAAAAGAACTTTGGATCCCTTGTTCATTGGAAAGATGTCACGTCACCCAAGGAGAATGGCGGCTTAGGAATTTTAGATAGTGATATGCACAACGTTGCGCGGCTCGCCCAGTGGTGGTGGTGCTTGGCCTCGTGGAGCAAGTTACTTTGGGTTCATATTGTGCGCTCCAAATATTTCAGACGTACTTGTTGGGCGGGTAAGCATTATACGCTTCATTGGTCGCCGCTTTGGAAAGGGATCTTGGCTGCTAAGGCACCGTTCTGCATGGGTGTGGAGGTAAGACTGGGGAACGAGCGCTCGACGTCTTTCTGGAATTATACATGGATCGGTTCTCATAATCTGGCTCAGACTTTCCCAGATCTTTTTATTGCATGTGGGTGTCGTAATGCAAGAGTGGCAGATTTCTTTAACTCTCGCACAACGAGGTGGAGTTTGCCTTGGAGAGGGGCGGCTAATGTTGATAGTGTGGCTGCCCTACGAGGATTTCTAAATGATGTAAGACTAGGGGATTTTGAGGATAGTGTAATTTGGAGGTGGAGTGGGAACCTCAACTTTTCTACATCCTCATTGTACAGCATTCTCACGGATACAGGAGTGTATGCACCCCTTCTCACCTCCATTTAGAGTGAGAAAGCGCCGCTTAAGATGAAGATTCTCTACTGGCTCGTTGTGAGGAAAAGGCTTCCAACCAAGTGCAGGCTAAGAAGACTCGGTATGTTATTGGAAGACGTTAGGTGCATTTTTTGTGAGGTGGAGGAAGAAAACAGAGAACATCTATTCGGAGACTGCGCATGGCTTGCCGAGGGATGGAATTTTTTACTACGTAAGGCCAACAAGAGTTTCTTCCCGCCTATTCTATCTTATACTCTGAGTCTCCGCATGGCACATTCTAGTAGGGTCCTAACGATGATCTGGTGTTGGACAATGTGGAACTCAAGAAATCAAATTATATTCCGCAACGATAGAAAATCATTGGATGATATTATGAACTATTGTGCCTCTTGGTGGTCGCGGATCGGGGTTCCATAATTATCTCGGCTCTTCAAGGTCCTGCATGCTACTATGCATTATGCATGTTTTTAGCTTCCAGTTTATTGTTATATGTGGGTGTTCACTAGCATGGTGAACTACCACTTAGTCGCCTTGAAACCTGCATATCCCAAATGAGTTTTTTTTTGCAATTACCTTGTCTATGTACAATAGTCATCCAATTTTGCTCATTATCTTACACATAGCCACAGGAGTCTACAGGTGCAATTGGAGATCAAAATACTTTGATCCAAAAGGGATCTTCCTAAAACTTATTTTCTCCGGTCTAATATTCTGCTTTCGATTACGTAGCACTAAAAGTTTATTCAGGATGAACCACAACCCTCCCTCGAAAACAAATTTGAACATGAATAATCTTGAGCGGAGGGAGAGTACCTCAAAAGCTCCTTTTAAGTTCCCAAAATGCATCTGATTTAGCATGAACTACATGAAAAGAGGGCTTAGCCCCCATCAAATGGCCAGCAGGTACATACCTCCAATGAGAAGCACCCTCCTCAACATCCTCCTTTAAAAGTTCAACCACAAACTTCCCTTCTACTTCCTTTGGTATTTCAAAGGAAGAATACCTCCAAAGGTTTTTTTTTATCTTAGCCTTTTCCTCTACTATGGCCATCGTAGAGTTTCTGACCAGGAAATCACCTAGTGGGTTCACTATAGAAGGAGCATTTTCATGATCAACCTCCACATTTTCATCATCATCATCATCATGATCTTTATTTTCCTCAAACCCGCATCCTAAAGAAATCGACAACTGCTGGCCACTTGAGAGGGGTTTCCAAGTCGGGACCCCACCAAAGAACCAACACTCACAGTCGTATCTCTTGGCGTTGGCCCTGAGATCTGAACTGCTGAATTGACATTACAAGCATGGGAATCCGTCAAAGTTTCCGCATGGGAATTGCCAAAGTTTTTGTCCCCAAGGAAGAAGAGGCCATCGATTTTTCAGCCTTGAAAGAAAAATGTGCCGCTTAGGAAGCCTTTTGAAAGGTCATCACAAGACATAGACTTCAAGCCTGAACCACTTGCAGTACGGTGCAAGGTGAAGCCAGCAGCAACATGATTATGATTATATATATGAGGTTTAGGATTCGAAAAATGAAAAGAATATGATTATATATGCACATTTAACATGATGAATTAATGACAATTTTTAATGATGGGTGCCAGTCTAGTAAAAGGAGAAAGCAAATGTGTCTAAACTGAAACGAAAAAATCATAGATACACAAAGTGAAAATAAACTTATCTCATATTACCAAAACTACCATTAATCCTATTCTAAATATCCATTTGAGTACTCTACAAAATATTGTACAATATGAAGCTTGCAGTTCTTGTTTGGTTGCTCATGGCAATCGACAAATATACTATTGCAACTTGAGCTAGATAAATTGAAATCCACTGAAGCTGCAAGTCCAACAAATAGAAGAGTTCTGCCGCTTTGACAAGTGGATGCCAAGTGGCCAATTTAGATCATCAAATGTCCAAATGTTTGACAAGTTTGAAGAGGAGCACATAGAGTGTCAAGGAAGTTTTTTTTCAGGGAAGCATATAAAATCAATGGTCAAAAGGCTCTAGGTAACCTCCATATTTTGTAAGTCAATCTGCACTGGGAAATGTGAGGTAAACTCAGTGAAGCCTTAAATATAGATTATCAACTATAAGTCTCTATCTGCTTTCTTTACATGCTTGTTTAGCATTTTTTTTCAAAAATTAAGGTTTGACTACTATTCACAGATTCCTTCACCAAACGAATAAAGCCAAGGCCACTTGAATGATTTCTTGAAATATCAGATATTCAGCTCTTCAAGATGATACGGAAACTATATAAAATGATTACACAAACACGCAGATAAACTCCACAAAGAATTGTCATCTTGCATCTAGCATGCATGCTGATGACACTGCTACATGATAAGATGTCTAGGCTTTGAAAGTGAAGGGGAAAGCAGAAGTCATTGGGACTTAGGGAGGTTCAGTGTATACTAAATACATAATTAGTTATTCTATCATAGATGCTTCATTGAGAAGGACATGCTACTAGCTTTATGTAAAATAAACTAGAGATTAGCAATCTAACATTATAATACTCCAATTAGCTTAATCTTTACTATGCATCATCAATTTTTTATTCTTATCTAAAATAAAATACACAATTGTTTTTCCCCATGATAATAGAAAAATGATAGAATATAGGGCTAAGGGTGATTTTTGCTCTCGAACTATTGGAAATGAGGTAAAAATACCCCTAATTTTTTTCTTCTTCAATTTTTACCCTTAGACAAACAGAAATCATTGAAAAATACCCTTATTTTGGACAAAATACCCAGCTGGCAAACGACACTAGTGGCTTCCAATCACAAGCTGACACGTAGGACACCAGACGACACACTCTCTCTCAATCAACAATAAATAATGAAAAAGGTTAAAGGTGATTTTTGCCCTTGAACTATTGGAAACGGGGTAAAAATACCCCTAAACTTTTTTTTGATCGGTTTTTACCCTTAGACAAACGGAAATTGTTAAAAAATACCATTATTTTGGACGAAATATCTAGTTGGCAAATGACACTAACAACGTCCAATCACAAACCGACAAGTAGGACGCCAGATGGCACTCTCTCTCATAGTCAGCAATAAATAATAAAAAAACTAAATTACATTTCTAACGTGGCAAAAATTTAAAAAAAAGAATATGCCCGTAATTTCTTTCTCCCCTAAAACGAAAGTTCATAAAATTAACTCCCCATCCATAACCCTAACATAGCTTGTTGCTGAAAGTATGAGGTTTTGTCACTGTAGATTAGAGGCAATTAGGCTGATTTTGAAATCTGTTCTGAATCTAGGCAAGGTGTATTACAAATGCAGAAAGTTCAGAATAAGTAGTGTTTAGTTAATGTGTTTTTGTCGGTTTATTTGCTTTATTTTCTATTAGGAGCAAAATATGTAAGTGATTTAGGGTTTATGTGTGTTAGGGTATAGAAGTATTATGCTTTATTTTTAAATTTTTTGCCACATTAGAAATTTAATTTAGTTTTTTATTATTAGTTATTGTTGACTGGGAGAGAGAGTATCATCTGACGTCCTACTTGTCGGCTTGTGATTGGGCGCTGTTAGTGTCGTTTGCCAGTTGGATATTTCGTCCAAAATAAGAGCATTTTTAACACTTTTTGTTTGTCTAAGGATAAAAATCGATCTAAAAAAAGTTTAAGGGTATTTTTACCACATTTCCAATAGTTCGAGGGCAAAAATTACTCTTAACCTTTTTTATTATTTATTGCTGACAGGGAGAGAGAGTGCTATCTGGTGTCCTACATGTCGGCTTGTGGTTGGAAGCCGTTAGTGTCGTTTGCCAGTTGGGTATTCCGTCCAAAATAAGGGTATTTTTCAACGATTTCCATTTCTCTAAGGGTAAAAATTGAAAAAGACAAAGTTTAGAAGTATTTTACCCTATTTTCAATAACTTGAGGGCAAAAATCACCCTTAACCCTAGAATAGAAGTAATTGACAATTAGAAAGAATTTTCTCTCAATTTTTACGGTCAAATAAAAAGAAGGAAACAACTAGTTAAGAATATAAATGTATAGATTTGCGTCTTTCCTAAAAGCTTTAAGCTCGGCTCATTTACAAAAAGGAGCTCAACACAAAAATTAAAGCTCGAATCAAGCTCAAGCCAAGTTACTAGCTTAGTTCAAAAAACCCAATTTTCGGTTCAGCTAGGCTCATTTATACCCCTAACCAAAAAAGAAGAAAAGGAGTTGCCTGTACATGCACAAGCTGTCCAAATTGTCTTATAAAACCAATGTAATAGAATAATGTCATTCTTAACTTATTATCTCAGCCATATCTTTAACCAAGAATGGAGGTATATGTTTGTTTGAGGTTGCTTTGACTTTCAGTTTCCGGGTAGAAATCAGTTGTATTCTGGAAACAAATTTAAATGACAGAAGACTATGTTTTAGGATTGCAGCCCCCTTTTTATTTTCATATTCCTATAAATAATCAATCTGTAGAGTCGTCAGAGAAATTGCACATGCCTTGTTAAGTAAGAGAGCAGCAAAGTGGCATTTTGAAAGCATGAAGTTTGCTAAGATCACAAATGTTCTTGCTTCAATATAACAAAATCAGAAGTTTTCTGGATCTAACCTCACATTCAGCAGCCAGTACAGCGCATCTCCACTCTAATCCAACCATTCAACGGGACGTGCTGAACGCCATTGTTTTACAGACACAAGCCTATATCCAATGGGAAGAAGTCCTGTAATGTTTAACAGTCACTCGTGACCTAAAACTCTGACCCTGCACATAAACACAGGGCTCAGCATAAAAATTATTAGACGTGTCTTCTATGATTGTCATTCGGATCTCAATCATTCATATAATGAATTCCCAATTTACCATTTTCTCGATGCCACAAAATACAAAGCGCGCAGTCCAACCTCCAACGAAAGCAACCACCTTAAAATATATGTATATCCACCGCCTTTCCTACCATCTATTCTTCATCTTATATGTTCAATCACTCCAGTGGGCAAATAATACAAGCTTCCAAGCATCCTTTACCTCTCCTTGTTTAGGTCAAGGCTCAAGCACCATCACCTGTAGACTTTCATGCCATTCTTTGTTCCCTCTCCCTGATATCATGAGCTACACGTATCTTGTCCACTGCATCTTTTAAGTCAAATTCTAAATCCTCAATCTTTTAGCACTTCTGCCTTCTTTCCCTTGTCACTTGGATATCGCTTTCTCCACCATCTTCTTCAACCTTGTAACCTGGTATGGTTCTTATCATGAAATAGTTTTCCTCGCTTGCACTTGGAACTTGGAAGTCATTGCTCAAAGACCAAACGATGTCACATTGAAGCACCATGACGTTCGATGGAGGACAGAAACCGAATTCCTCGCCAGATCACCAGCAGCAGCATCACCTCCTTGACTGGTTAGAGGATTCAATGTCCCTCCTCTCCTCCTTCATCGATGATACCTACACAAGAAAAACCACTGCAGACGAAATCACCAGCTATGAATGGTGGGCCCAAGAACAGGAACAAGCCAACATGAACTGCACGCCATCGCCTTCTCCTATTCCCACCACATCTAGTAGCTCTGCTTTGTTTCCCCAAGCTGAATTCTCCAAGAAGAGAAAGCAATTGAGGAGTCCAGCCACAGCAAACAAGGCCGCTACGCTCCAAAACCGGCAGCGAGAAGCTGGCAATGAGGGGAATGGGGTGTTTGTGGAGGAAGGCGAGGTCAACAAGAAGCCAGCGGCGACAGGGAGGAAAGCCCAGGCGAAAGGCAGCGCAGGGAGTTCAAGCAATGGCGGGAGCAAGGAACCTCGATGGGCGGAGCAGTTGCTGAATCCGTGCGCTGCTGCCATCGAAGTTTCTAACATCTCGAGGGCCCGTCACTTGTTCTGCGTCCTGGAAGAGCTGCAGTCGTTCTCCGGCGATGCTAATCACCGGCTCGCCGCACATGGACTCCGCGCTCTCAGCAATCACCTCTCCTCTGCCGGAATTAGCATCCCCGATCGCGGTGGCGCCGCCGCAGCGCCTACCTTCGCGACCGCGGAGCCGAAGCTCTTTCAATCGTCGCTCATCAAGTTCCACGAGGTCAGCCCCTGGTTTGCCTTCCCCAACGCCCTCGCCAACGCCTCCATCCTCCAAACCGTAACTCTCAATCCCGGCCGCCGCGCGAAGTCCCTCCATGTCGTCGACCTAGGTGTTTCCCACGGCGTTCAGTGGCCGACGCTCCTCGATGCCATCGCCCGCCGTCCCGGCAGCGCACCTCCGGTAGTTCGCCTCACCGTCGCCGGCAGCGCTACGCCTCCTGGGCCGTTCTCCGCGCCGCCCCCTGGGTACGATTTCCGGTCCCATCTCCTCCGCTACGCCAAATCGATTGACCTCAACCTTCAAATCGACCACGCCGACGACCTAGGGGCGGAAACCCTGGCTCTCGCTCGCGGCGATACCCTAGTCGTCTGCGTGCAGTTCAGGGCGGGCCATGTCCGCGCTGATAACCGGGCAGCGTTTCTCCAGTCGATACGGGAATTAGATCCCGACCTCGTGGTTCTAAGCGAGATCGATGGCGGCGGCGGTGACGAGGTCGAGGGAAGGTTAGGGTTCCCGGCGGCGTTCGCGAAGAACGCCGAGCTTCTGTGGAGGTTCCTGGACTCGACGAGCGCCGCATTCAGAGGGAGAGACTGCGCGGAGAGGCAGGTGATGGAAGGAGAAGCAGCGAGAGTTTTGCAAGCGGTAGCGGCCGAGGGGAGAGAGCGGTGGCGGGAGAGGATGTTGTCCGTAGGGTTCCAAGAGGGTGCGTTCGAGGAGGAGGCAGTGGACGCGGGAAGGGCTTTGCTGCGGAAGTACGACGGTAATTGGGAGATGCGGACGGCGGCGGCAGGGGAGGCGGCGGTGGGGTTGTGGTGGAAGGGGCATCCGGTGTGCTTCTGCTCCCTGTGGAAGCCTCACAGGAGAAGCTAAAGCGATACTTGCTCTCAGATGTGATGGATGGTAGATCTGAGCTTGTAGAACTTAACTCCGCAGATCGACGCCGTCCGATGGGCTGGAGTAAGTTTACTTAGCCATCTTAATGTTTGAAGAAAAGTTTAGAAATAATGCAACTGCGGCTCAGTGTACATATCGGATAATGCAATTAGGTCGTGTTTAGGTAAATCAATTAAATAATCTTCTGTTATTTTGTTTATGTTGATTTGAGCGTCTCATCGACTCATCATCTCATCAATCATCGGTTTTTGTCTAACATGAGTAAGGATAAGATTTAATGGTTCATTTTTTTAGACTGATCTGAATAAGATAGGATAAAATAATAAGGGAAAAGTAATATTAGATAAGATGTTTCTAAATTCAACATTCAATGAATATAATATTAATTTTATATTTTTTAAATTTTTATTTTTTAATTCTTATATTAAATAAATAAGAATTAAAATTCACCTTTTATCCTAATATCTTTTATTATACAAAGCAAATAAAAATTAAGGACATACTTATTTCATAGAATTAATTGGATAAAATAATGAGTGAATTTATATTTATTATTTATTTAGTGTATGAATTAAAAAATATAATAATAAAATAATAATATTATATTAAATTTGATACACATCGAATTAAAAAATAATCTTATCGAATTCTCTCTCATCTATTATAATATCATATCATATTCATATCACTAAAACAAATGAACAATAAGAAAATATTTTTTTATAAGACAATCTATTCATATTACTATGAATCTTAATTTAAATTGCCTAATGCAACTATATGTTTGGTCAGATTACTAGCAAAGTAGCAATGTGGATAGCCTACATGAAAAGTGTATAAGTATATTATCAACCAAATAAGATTTTTTTTTTCTATTTTTTAACCAAAAAAATATCTCCAAACTCCGTTGTTCTCCAAAACAAATTCTAGATCATCATTTTTTATTTTTCTCCCTCACCATCTCCAAATCGTTCTCCATCTCGATTCTCGTCTCTCTCACCATCTCATCTCCCTCGTCGTTTGAATATATATTCCTAGTAATCTTATTATTGTATCAAGCATGATAATATGATTACCTATATGTATCAAATACTATAATATAATATTATTGATAATTTAAAAGATGACTATCTATGTTAGTGATAATATGAATTGTTTGAAAACCTATATGACAACGTGCGCACCAAACACCACTTAAGAATTTATTTTATTCAATTGTATGAATAAATTATTATATTTTAGAATAATTTCAGGATAATTTTTAAAATAAAAAACTATTGCGTGGCGTAGTTATTATTTGATTATATGAAATATTTTCAAAAATTTTATTCTCATTTGATAGCAAAAATTACTGCCTTTAAATTCATATACGAGACAAAAGAGTAAAAATTATCTACCTAAAATGTTATACTCTTTTAATTTTTTTTCTTCTGATAATACATTTTTTACTCCTATAAATTTGATAAAAAAATAAATCCGAAGATGGGGTAATTTTTAATCATTTTAAATTTTTTAAAAAGTCTTATCTTCCATGCAATGTTTTAACTCATTTTTAAACACATCTATATCGTCTTACAACATTTTATATACTATTCAATGTCAATTCAACCCAATTATGCTAAATTTATTAACTCTATCAAATCTAGAGTGATTTGATCCCAGGCTGAGAAAAATAAACTCCATTTGAATGAATTGTATTTAATTTGGCCTAACCTAACTCAATTAAATTTGCTTTGACCAAATCCAACGCAATTTATTGTGCTCCGACTCCAAGCTGACATGACCTAAACATGCTAGACCTTGAACTGAATTAAATTATCCGACCCAACTTGGTGGACCGAACTTCAAGTTAACTTGACTTGGTTAAATCTCACGTGAACTTAATCTGATCTTGGCTAGACAATATTTGATTATAATTTCAGCATGAATCCAACCAAGCACACTCTCTAAGTTAATACAATTAGGACATGTTTACACTAGGATAAAAAAGATACGATAATGGATGAATTAATATACATTATTTATTTAGTGCATGTATTAAAAAAATATGAATAGAAAAATATATAATTAATATTATATTAAATATACATTGAATTTAAAAAATTCATATCTTGACGATGAGAAAGAGAGAGAAAAACTTGACGGTGAGGGTGAGTGATAGAAGCGAAAAGCGAGTGAGTGACGGACAGGTCTACATCGTTCGCAACTCGGCCGGGAAGAGCAACAACTCCGGGCGAGTGAGTGACAAACTGATTGTGAGGGAGGGTGTGAGGCAAAGGTCGTGAGGAGCAGGTGTCGGGTGAGGGCAGTGAGCATGCGTGAGGAGCGGCGGCTAGGGCAATGGGTGGAGTCAAATGGAGAAAGTAATTTAATAGTATTGATTATTAAATTAATTTTATATTATATTTTACAATTTACGCGGGGCGAGGGGGATCAAATATGCCATCCATGCTCGACCTGCCTTGTGCATGAATACCTAATTTTCTATCCATCCCCATCCTGATTTAGCCTCAGGGCGAAGCAGATATTCGCAGTATGGGGCAAAATTGACATTCCTAAATTCGCTCAATTGATAGTAAATGATTTCCTATAAAAATCAATTTTACAGAAGATAATGTAGTGGCCAGAGATGCTTTCATAAAGCGGAAGGTAAATGGTTTGTGTCATTTTCTCATGTAATTTTGCTATTTTTTAATCATTTAATTTTTTTTTATCATTGTTTTCTCTTGTTTTCCTCTTTTCTATAAGCTAAAAGTTTATTTTTGACAATTAGCCACTTCAATTTATTTTTTTGGGTCGGTGCCCCGAGTTTTCGGGTTGGGTTGGGCCGAGCTAGGAAATACTCACCCAAAAAAGAATCAAATATGTCTTGAAAACCTTATCATTAAATAAGTGGTTTTGAATTTTTGGATCAAATCGTTGGATTATATGATTTTTTTTAAAAAACAAATAAATAAAAAGAAGCAAATGACAACCGGTGTGTCAATTGTCGCTTGACAATATTGATTTTGCAATCAATTTGGTAGTTTCAGTTGCGATTGACTTTTGTTTTGTGTTGGTCTATTCTCAGGATCCTTCCATTTCATGATCGTATTTGTGCTAAGGAGAAATTCTAGATTTTGAAATATTTGTTGTTCTGTTTGGTTTTTCTACAGGGAGATTTCAACTTAGACCCGTGAAATATATTTCTTTGTGTCGGAAGAAAGACAATGGAAAATCTATTTTTTTTAAAAAAATTAATCCAAATTAGGGTCGCGTAGGTCTCTGCCGTGTTACTTTTTAAAATCCGAGAACCGAATTAAGGCATAGAAACCGTTCAAATATGAAACATGATATTTAATTAGGCTTTTTTTGATGGGTTTACGCCCAGGTCGATTCTAGTTGGTTCTTGGGTTTCCATTAGATCCTATGAACCCGAGAATTTGGGTTGGGTCGGGTAATCGGGTTAAGTCGGGTACAACCCAACCAAACCCGACCATAATTCAGTTAGGTCTCGGGTTTGAAAATTTGAAAATCGACGACCCAAGACTCGACCCGATGACCCGATTATATATATATAATCGGGTCATCGGGTCGGATCTTGGGTCGTATATAATTAAAAATATCAATTATGGGTTGGATCCGTTTATCCTCTAAACTCGACCCTACTCAACCCGTAAACAACCTTAGTTTCCATACTAATATAAAATTATATTAGGTTATTCGAGCACAAACAAAAATAATAATTACTCATTGAATAAAGATATCACGAATAATAATACATATAGTAATAGCCACAATATTATTTATGGAAATTTACTTAGTTCAAAAAGATCTAAATCTCCCGTCACCAAAAAGTAAATATATGACAGGAATAAATTTTATTTGATTCGGCTTCAACCATTAGCCACGACTATTTATGTGAAAAAATGTACATATTATTTTTCACAAACATTATCGTGGCACATCAAGTATAATGTGTTTATAGTTTAGGTAAATATCGCCACGAAATATGATTGTGACAAAGAATATGCTTCTTCTCACAAACATACAATGGAGACAACTATTGTTAACCACTAACCACGATCTTCTCGTGGCTAATAAGTAAATCAGTAGCTGCATGTGCTATTATCGTCACAAGAATATAGAATTGCGCCAAATAAATATCTTTTGATGGTAAATGCATAGCCACGAAATATGATCGTGGCAAAAAAATCTCACAAATAGATGCCTAAGGCAAATTTAGTGAATTACAAGCCACGATGCATTCGTGACTATTGAGTACATCAGTAGTCATATATATTATTATCGTCACAAGAATATAAAATGACATCAAATAAATATCCTTTGACGGTAAATATATAGCCACGAAATATGATTGTGGCAAACAACATATTTCTTCTTGCAAATAAATGATCGAGGCAAATCTTATGAACTACACGCTACGAGGAATTCATGGCTATTGACTACATTAGTAGCCATATATATTATTATCATCACAAGAATAAAGAAGGGTAATTACCTGAAAATATCTTGAACTTTGGACTTCTCAAATATATCCGAACTTTCACTTCACCAAATTAGATCCTGAACTATAAAATTTGTATCAATTGTATCCATCTGTTAAGATTCCGTCACCTACTCCGTTAATAGTGTGACGTGGCTTGCACACATGGATTAATATATATATATATATATATATATATATATATATATATATATATACTTTCTCTCTCATCACCTCGCCGGAGAAACCATCGGACCTCATCGTAGAAACTACCAGACATCGCCGGAGAAATTGTCGGACCGCGCCGGAGAAACCACCGGACCTCGCCGGAGAAACCGTTGGACCTCGTTCGTAAATAATTCCAACAGAAAAAGATTCTTCGGCGAGGTCCGACGATTTCTCCGATGAGGTCCGACGGTTTCTCTGTGAGGTTCGGAGAGGCCGACGATTTCTTCGGCATGGTCCGACGATTTTTCTAGCGATGTTCGATGAAGTGATGCCGGAGAAAGTGTTAAAATATAAAAAAAAATATTTTAATCCACGTGTGCAAGCCATGTTACACTGTCAACGGAGTAAGTGACATAATTTTAACGGAAGGATACAATCGATACAAATGTAATAATTTAGGATACATTTAAGACAAAGTCCAAAATTCAGAATATATTCAGGTAATTACCTAATAAAGAATGACGCCTAATAAATATCCTTTGGCGGTAAATAGATAGCCACGAACAAATGGTTGCAGCTGTTAGAGATTGACTCAAATTGGGTTCAAACCGAATCGAACGAGTCCGACCGGATCCAAATCGGAGTTGATTTGATCAAGATATACTTGAACCGATTTGCCAATTTGATTGAACCATGTTGAACCGGACTCGATCAAAATAAACCATGAGTTTATAATCATGGGCCTGAGAGCCCAGCCCACCATCTTCTCAAGATACTCATGCCAATGTTGCAGCAGCACACGTAAAAGTTTTCACATTGATGATAACTTCAGAAGCTTTCAAATTGATGATGTGGAAATCAAATATTGCTTTTGACTAGTCAAAGGGAGAAAAGGTGGAGGCATCACGTGAAGCCACTAAGCATTTTGCAAGTTTCTTTGGTCAAAAGAAGCATTTCAGCCATCCGATTAAATCAAACAAAGTAGAAAATTCCTTGGAGATTTTTTCTCCACTAAAGCAGGCATGAATCGGCTCTCCCCCTCTATTATAAATAGGGGCCTAATATGTAGTTCTAAGATCATCCCACACCAAGAGAAAATTCCCCTATATGAGAGTTTCAGAGATCCAAAAAATTAAGAGTGCCGCTACGACCCTTTAACTAAGGAGTGCCCCTCCTCAGTTTCTGACATACAGTAGTAGGAGTTCAGTTTCAAGGCAGATCTTGCAGAGACAGTGCCTCTAATCTGTACTAGTTTCAGGTTCAATTAATTTAAGGCAGTTTGCTGTATTCTGAAGGGGATTTAGATTATTGCACTCTTATTGTAAAAGTTCTTTTCTGGATTTAATAAAACAGTCTCCTCTTCTCCCTGTAGACGTAGGATCGGCACCCTGCCGAGTCCGAACCACGTTAACTCCCTTGTCTTTTGTTTTTCTGCATTATTATTATTGAATTTGGTTTTTTGTTTTTCTCTTCTGGTTCGAGTTTTGTAGATCCTGTAGGAAATTACCCCAAATTTCCTAACAGCAGCAAATAACATCTTTCTTCTCACATATATGAAGTTGAGGCAAATGTTGTGAATTACTAACTACGAGGAACTCGTGGGTATTAAATAAACATTAGCCACAACTTTTTTGCTTCGTTACAAAAATATAAATGAAGCCAAAAAAGTATGCATTGACGGTAAATGTATATCCACGAGAGGTTGGTGGTAACTAATAGGCTATTCGTTGCAAATGTCATGCTTTGTTGCCGCGATGCTAGATGATCGTGGGAAAAGATTGATCAATTGCCACGAACATGTAGAATGTGACTACAAAGTAATTTATTGCCAAAAATATTTTATGTGGATAAAAGTTTGTGACTATATGTTGTAGTGAATATTTGGAGGTATTTTTCTCTTGTTTTATATTTACTTTATTATTGCAATTGTTGCTTGGTTATATGGTGCGTAGGACACACCTTGGCTTCTAAGTGTAATTATTGTTCCTTTGGTATAGAAGTAGAGACACCCTTAAGGATTAAGAGATAAGTCCTTGATGTATCTTCTTAGGAGGAAAATATTTGCAATAGTAGATTTGTAGAAATCATAAGCGATAAGCTTAAGTAGTGGATGTAGGTTTGGTTAGAAGCCAAACCACTCTAAATCCAAATTCTTTGCTTTGTGAATCGATTGGTGCATGTTTGGTATTTTATCCTCTTCTATTATTAATTAGCTAAGTGATATTTGTCATTGTTGAGCCTAAGTTTCATAATTCACCTCCTCTCCCCTCTAGTGTGACTTTTTATCTCACGATAGCAACACAACAATCCACTCAGCATGGCCAAGAGGCTATGATCGACCTCCTTCAATCACTGTCTCCGATCTGTCACAGACTAACGGTTTGGGCAAAAAATATCCGTGTGGCTCCCTCGCTTCCCATGCGAGGAATCAGTTTGAAGGAAGTTTACTTGCCAATGTCAAAAAGTCACGGGCTCCCACTTCTCGTGGGTCGAAGCCTATGTGTGCTTGGACGCAAAAGCATTGTTGGGACAATGATCGATTGTATGAAAATGCTAGCAAGTGCTTGAACAAAAGCTAGTGTGAATGAACTAGAGTGTGCCCAAGCTATACCTGGGTAATATAGTTGTAGAGCCTAACCCCGAAGTGTCACCCCCAAGGATACCAAAAGCACGAGAAGAATGATAAAATCCCTATGTTCACACACCCCACCGTCCATGTCACGCCTAGTAAGAGTGGTGGACGGTGCGCGAGCGCGTTTTACAATGTATATTTACATGGATGTTTATGATGCAATATTTACAATGCACGTTAGGGACCGTCATGACACATACAAGACTTGACAACCCCGAAGGCCTCTAACATTCTCCCCCACGTACAAAGTCGATGCCCTCGTCGACTTGTTCTTGAAGGCGTTGGAGAGGTCTTGTTCCTTGATCTTCCACTTCTTCATCTTGCAGACTGGGTATTGTCGCTCTGTGTCGTTTGGTTTTCGACTCTCGTAAGCGGTGGAATGTCCTTCCCGAATGAGAATGCCTCCAATTGAGAAGTCCACCAACTCTAGTGGTGTCCTTCGATAAGGAGGTCGATATAGGGCTTGTTCCCCGGTCCCTGCTGCAGGTTCACGCTACACACTGCGTCTTACGAGTCATCTGCCTTGCACTTGTGTCTTATGAGCTATCTTCTATGCACGGAAATATTGTGACTTAGATGCCATCTGCCTTGCGCACAAACCTTACATCTTATGAGCCATCTGCTCTGCGCGCACTTGCGTCTTATGAGCCATCTGCTCTGTGCACATTTGTGTCTTATGAGTCATCTGCTATGCGCAACCAGGATGATCTTCTAGTTTTACTGCAGCCACCTTTGTGAATTCGCCTTGTCGGACTCCTTCCTTCACTTGTATGGCAAAAATGAGTTTGTTCTGGCTTCTTGGTGCTGAATGCACTGTTGGAACGATGTTGGGACTGTCCTCCCCCATCAAGCATATCGTATCGAGGAAGGACATATGTACCGCCTTTGTCGATTTGAGGAACTCTATCCCTAGAATGATTTGATAGTCATCGAGGGGCACGACCATCAGGTTGATTTGCCCTTTCCATCCTCCAACTTTCAACGGAACGTCTCTTGCGATGTCGTCGATCTTTCGTGTCTCGAAATTCACTGCTTTGACATGACTCGAACTTTTCCCTAGTTTGAGTCCAATTCGCTTTGCCTCCTCTTTGGTAATAAAGTTATGAGTTGCTCCCGAGTCTACCATCGCTCGGGTGGTTTCGCCGTTCAGCTTGATGTCGATGAACATCAGCTCATTCGTCGCTTCTGGACGCTTTTGTCGTGGGTTTTCGCTCCCCTACTTGAGTCTTGAGAGCACGGAGCAATTGTACTGCTCCCATGTTGGTTCTCTCATTATACTCATCTTCGCTGGAGTGGTCACTTAATGACCCCTTGCCGTGACTCGATGAGGCAACTGCTTTTCCTTTGCCCTTATCTTTCTTCGCGGAGACGTTGGACATTGTCTCCACTACGATTTCTGCTATCAAGGCACTCAAGGCTTGTCGTTCTGGACATCCTTGGGCTAAGTGAGGTCCTTTACATAATGCACAAGTAGGTGAAACTATCGAATGGTTCCCTCTCGAAGGGGACCCCCCCTTTGAGGATGCTCTCTCGAGGTGTATGGACTATGGGTGTGATTCCTCCACCTTGTATCGCCTATAAATCCTTTGCCCTGAGAGTTGTCGGGCCCCTAAAATCTCAGTTTATAGGGCGTCGCCTTAGTCATATTCACCTCTGAGCTATAGCCATTGGAGTTGTTGGATCCCCAAAATCTCGGCTTGTAAGATGCCACCTTAGCTGTATTCTCCTTTGGCCTATAGTCGGTGAGATGTTCTGCTACAATCTTTGCTTACGACAAACTATGAATGTTCCTTATGGAGAGTTTCTGTTGTGCCCACAGCTGCAGTCTTATCAGTCTCGACCATGTCTGAAATGCCCAACATGATAGTCGAGAACTTTTTCACATACTCCCGAACTGAATTGTCTTGATGGAGTTGTCATAACTTCCGTCGGGCGATGAACTCCACATTCTCGGGGAAGAATTGCGCTTTCAGTTCACACTTGAGTTCATCCCAAGTGTCAATCTTGGCTTGCCCCTTCTGAATTTCATCATACTTGGTCCGCCATCAAGGTTTTGCATCTTCAGATAGATACATGATTGCAATGGACACTTTCATATCACCATCAATCGTACTCGTGACCTTGAAGTACTGCTCCAAGTCGAAGAGGAAGTTTTCCACCGCTTTGGCATCCTGGGCCCCATTGTAAGGCTTTGGTTCGGGTGCTCTGAGGTGGTGTTGTGGCGCTTCGTTCTGCCGTGAACTGCCACTGCATAGCTTCGTAATACCATCTATAGATGTTTGACTACATCTTGAGTGTCATCATGGAGTCCCTCTAGCCTTGACTCCAAGATTTCTTGTGCGTCGGCTATCTTGCCGACTAGGGCCATGCCGACCGTGTGAGCATCACACATTTTCTTCAACTCTCCGAGTCATTGGGCAGTAGATCTTGTCCGCCTAACTGGTTGTGTTTGCATTGGTTCTTCCACCAACGCTTCCTCTAGCATGGTTGTCATCGCTTTGATGACATCACTCGTTTCACTGATTGTCTTGCGACCCATGATTGGTCGAGAAAATCTCGTCTGCGAGATTTTTGAGTGCCCCAACGTCGTTTGTCTCCAATGACGAAGGCAAGTCTGTTGTCGGTTTGCGTCGATTGTTTGCACCAAAGCTTTGTAAACTTGCCAATGTCGAAAAGTCGCAGGCTCCCACTTCGCATGGGTCGAAGCCTCTATGTGCTTGGATGCAAAAACGTTGTTGGGCCAATGACCGATTGCATGAAAATGCTAGCAAATGCTTGAACGAAAGTTAGTGCGAATGAACTAGAGTGTGCCCAGGCTATACCTGGGCAATATAATTATGGAGCCTAACCCTCAAGTCCACCCCCAAGGATAGCAAAAGCACGAGGAGCATGATAAAATTTCTATGTTCGCACACCCCCACCATCCATGTCACGCCTAGGGAGTGAGCAAGAGTGGTGGACGGTGCGCGAGTGCGTTTTACAATGCATATTTACATGAATGCTCATGATGCTATATTTACAATGCACGTTAGGGATCGTCATAACACATATAGGACTTGATAATCCCGAAGATTCCTAACAAATTGATATTGTACTGTACTATGATTTTGCACGGTACAATAAATATATAAGTTATACTTATTGGTCTCATCTATACCATGATGCACTTTGTGCACCAAAAACAAAAGAAATCGATCTGCTCAGATCAATATTTATTAGTTAGAGACAGAATAACAAATTTTTTTTAGCTGTCATCTCACTAGACTATCTCAAATAGTTACTAGTTTCAATGCACAACTTATAGTCACATGAACATATATACAATCCAACATAAAATGCAAGAGAGAATATACTGAACTTGGAAACAAGTGGCAGATTATACATTTGTCCACAGAAAAGATTCTAGTCAACAAGAAAGCCTATAAGCAATTTGTCAATTCTTAGGCCAATTGCACATGCAAACAAAATTGGCTCACATTTCTCCACATGTAAATGTTATTCCAGTTGCAATTAGAATTTTGTAATATATAATTGCAAGTCATGTGCCTAGATTTGGACCACAAGGTCCACAACTTGGATCCAAGAGTTTAGGCTCCTTTAGGTCACTGTCACTCTGTAACCAACATTCAATCAAACAAATGTTTATTTTACCCATCATTTGAAAACACAGTTTGATCTTTGCCTAATATGAAAATTCTTATTTTTGGATCAGATCTGGAGTTTTTATTTACAAGTCTAAAATATTGTGACTTGACCTAATTTTCGGTAAAATTGAATATATACCGGACTGGATTGACACTTTGGGCCCGATCGGATTAGACTTAAAAGCGTCCATACTCATGAACCAAACTCAAGTCAAGTCAGACGACTTAACCCAGAGGCTCCATCCAGTCATATAAGGACACTTACATCCTTATTAATTACGATGAATTCATTATTCACGAGTTTGACATCTCCGAGATCAGCCTCGAATCATTCTGAGCAACAGCTCTACGAAATTACCAAGCGGCATCATCGCCAAACACCTCTCATCCTGCACTATATACAAACACGATGCTCTCAAGTACATCTAGATCCTATTCTATTATCCTCATCTGAAACTCATTCTTACTTGACGTTGGAGTGTTATTTGCATGTCCCTGCCACTGGAGTTGCACCTGATTAGGAGATGCGTCGCACCGCATAAAAACTAAAAAAATATACCTAGTGAATTGGTTCCATCTAATTAGAAAAAAAAACTATATGGATTTATAAGATTTTGGAGCTTGAATATATTTCGAGATTGGGTCGTATTCTAAAGAAAATTTGATTGAAATGCAATTAGTTGTCAGTCTAGAATAAGAATCAGAATTGAATCTCATAGATATGGTATTCAAGTCTTGTTCCAATGACTACATATTTAGTTTAGTTGTAATATGAATTTGGTCTACATTAGTGTTGTCAAACTCGCGAGTCAACTCGTAAACTCGGATGAGTTTACGATCCCAAGTATCAAAATCGAGCTGACTCGCACCCAAACTCGGTTCTGGGTAAACTCGGGTGAACTCGGTCAAACTCGCGAGTAAACTCGGGTGAACTCGATTTGATGATAATTATTATGGATTGAACTTGTACTTATATATTTTATCTTTGAGTCATTGTGCGTGCTTTATTATGGACTTAGAATGCTTCATTATGTATGTATTAGACTTGTACTCTTATATTTTATCTTTATGTGTCCTTTATTAGGGAGTTGAACTGTGTCTTAATTATGATTTTCAGGTTATATTAGATTATATTTTTGTAGTATAATATTTTTTAATATTTTTTTTAATATCAGGTAAACTCTTACGAGTCTACGAGTCGAGTTTACGAGTCGAGTTTACGGAGGCTCCACGAGTTTACTTAAACTCTCGAGTTTAAGAACCTTGGTCTACATATCCTTCCGTTTGAGCTCCCAGGCGACTTTTCCCCTAGCATGGTTACATGCAGTTCTTCTCCAACGCCCAGCGTTCGGCCTCCGTCACCTCTTGGTGTATCTCATCCTCTGTGGATTTCATCTCCTACTATGGAGCAACATCAATCTTCACATACTATCTCTGGAGCCTCTACGATCCTGCCAACAAGTGAATCAGCCTTGGAAGAGGAAACAATATTCCTTGAAGATGATCAAGCATCGGCCACAAATATTATTGCAAGCCATTGTTTGATTGCCAAAATCTGGTCGGAAAAGACCTTGGTGCCAGCGACCATTCAAGCAGTACTTTCCCGAATCTGGAATCAACCAGAAGGATTTCGATGCGAAGAGATCGAGGGACGACTGTTCAAATTCTACTTTGAAGAAAATATCCCTATGATGAAAATTTTAAGGAATCAACCATGGTTGTACAAGAATCAACTCCTTGTTCTACCTCGCTGGGAGCATGAAAAAGACTTTAAAGACTATGCCTTCAACTTGGTTCCGATATGGGTTCAGTGTTAGGGTATTCCTGGTCATATTTAGAATGTTTCCACTGGACGCCAAATCTATAGCCGTCTTGGAGCCATTGAAAAGGATGGACTGTTCTTTGTTCAAGATTCTCAAGGGTTCATATATAAAGCTTGTGTTATGATAGATGTGGAGAAGCCAATCAAAGGAGATATTAGAACTCACTCGACTTCAGCAGGGAGTTTTCGGACTTCATTTAGATATGAAAAACTACATCTTTTCTACTACTATTGTGGACTCCTTGGGCATGATGATAAGAACCGTGAAAACCTCATCATGGATGAGAGTCTCAACAATTGCAAAGAAACTTTATTAGGCCCCTGGTTAAGAGATACCCAAATTGGTAGGGAAATTAAAGAGGATTCAATGTGCAGAGACATGCATGGTAAGGAGAAGGGTGGCAGCTCTAAGAGAATTAATGTGGAGGTAATTAACAGGTTATCATCCTTATCAGTAGAAACTACCAGATCTATTTCAGCTGCAAGAGAGAGTGATTCCATTCTTGGTGGATCTTCACCGATGCTGCCTTCAAGTGCTGGGAATGAATTAAGTTAATAATAATAAGCAACCTGAACCATATATCACACCTCCTTGCAGATTGAAAGAGCGAGCACACAAGGCTGATAGGGGAGCGAATATGCCTTCAGTCATAGGTGGCAAGAAACACAGTGGAGAGGAGATCTTTTCTTTGCTTACTAAGAAGATGAAACATTCTTTGTTGAATCAGGAAGCTGATACGATGGAGGAAGCCAGCCTGAAATGGCCCCTCCTACCCAATGAACATCCTTGCCTAGAACTGTCAAGGGTTAGGGAATCCCTTGACAGTCTTCAATCTGAAGAACATATGTTCTAAAAATTCTTTGGATTGTATTTTTTTATCGGAAGTGAAATCTGAAGGCCTTTGCTTCAAAGACCTTATGTTGAGACGCGGCTTTGAAAACTTATTTTCTGTAAACACAAGGGGAAGGAGAGGAGGTTTAATTATGGCATGGACACAATCTATGAATCTCTCGATAATAGCATCTGATTCTTTCTTCATACAAGCGACTATATCTGATCCAGAGTTGACCAACCAATGGAGCTTTATGGGCATTCATCTTCATTATGATCCTACTATGCGTGATGTCCAAGCTATGGAAATAATAAACACGATTTCTTCTTCGACATGTCCTATCTTGGTGGATGGGGATTTTAATTCAATTATGCGTCCCAAAGAGAAAATGGGAGGAGCCGACTATACTGATCAGATGAGTATGCACTTGAAACAAATCGTAAATGTCACACATCTCTTGGAATTTCCAATAAGTGGGTACCCCTTTACATGGTGTAACCGTCGTCAAAATGAACTCTTCATCGAAAAAGTTTTGGATCGTTTCTTGGGGCCTGCTTCTTGAATTGGTGCAACAAATGGACAAACTGTTTTGTTCTCACCTCGTGGACATAGGCAGTGATCACCGTCCTATTTTTTTTAAATATCACACTCCACCTAAGGCAACCTGATTTTTTAAATTTGACAGGAGATGGCTTAAGAATAATCAGATTAATGATATCATTGTTGAGGCATGATCAACTACTGTCAATGGAACCTTTCAGTTCCAGATTTTCTCGAAGTTGAAAGCTGTTCGATAGCACGTTCTCTCTTGGCTGAA